>CAMTDV010000006.1:68784916-70137591 GCA_947069175.1 Scalesia atractyloides | reverse complement strand
CGCCCAAGTTTAGCAAATCACCAACATGATCAATAATAAAGGAAAAACGTTGCGCCATAAGTTACATTGCAATATTACTTAGAGTTGGTATCTACAAGTAATATTGCAATAACTAACTCAGGCTTCGCAGTATATGACTTACCAGTAGTAGCAGAGGGCTGCGCGTTCAGATCTTCTTTCTTAGGAATTTCAAAATTTCCCAAGATCTGATCAAACCACGGTTCTTCACTCTCCGCAAGAGGCACAACAGCCATCTTCCCATTATCTCTCTTGAAAGACACCAAGTACAATGGCGCAACTGTTTCGCAAAGCACAACAAAAAAACTTCATCAATTTGCAACATTTATGAAGGACAGTTCTAGAAAAGCATGAAGTTACTTACCAACTCCATCTTTGGTGTAAACCGGCTTTTCTCGACGTTCCTTCTTCCACAAAATACGCATCCCAGCAGCAATTAATGCCCTCTCTAGCAAGATAATATTGGGCACGTCCTTTATGTTCTGATACCACACTTCGTTGCATAAACCATATCTTTTTATACGGGTTATTAGGGGTTATTAGACCCGTGTATTACACGGGTTCAAGGATAGAAATTATATAATTTTAATAATATATGCGCAAGTTTACATACCTGAAATTTTTACTTTGGACAATGTCAACCTTACATAGTGAATGTCCTTGATTTTTATTTATTGTAATGACAAAAGATACGAGGAGAGGAAGCTATCGGAGTCATTTTGTCTGACCATGGTAATCGAAATCTAGGGATAAACCTTCGAGCGCCAATTTTACTTGCAATTAACATTTGTGCCTCAATAATGCGATCGCCATTCAAAGGACCCGTAGTCGAGGTCCATTGCATAAACCATATCTTTTTATAAATATTTCTTAATAACGTTATTGGAACATCAACCTTTAATAATGATTTATGTTCAGGAAAGCTTAAAAGTCTAAGTCCATTAAGGAAATCTGAGGAGTATAAATTTGCATCGAAATTATTATGAAGATACTCTGAATCTGATAAACTATCAGAATTAAACTTAGATATTCTTTTTTTTCATCAAGAAATAGTATAAGCAAATGATCATCAACTCCTAACTCATGTACAACATCATATCATTTGTAAGTGCAAGTATAGCTCTATCTTTATAATATTTAAATTGTTTGAAAATTTGAAGAATATTAGGATGCATAAAGGCAATAAAAGAAGATATAAAATCAGAGGGGTGATTAATAAGAAGACCCTCTCGTATGTTTATAACATTCTTCTTTAGAATGTTACTAGGATTTTGCCCTGCCGCGCTTTGCGGCGGCAAAACAGTGAAGTTTTGAACACTTTTAGTGTAAACAAATTCACAAATTTACGGCCAACTCAACCTATTCTGACCCGTTACCTAACATTCCCCTAAGAACAAGTATCATGTACACAAAAAGATACCATGATGCCAGTTAAGCTAGGCAACTCAAGGCTAATAACAACATTCAACGATCATCTCATATCATATCCGGCCTCAAAACCTGACAAAACGCAAAATCACAACCTAAGATATATGTACTGCTAGGTTTTGATCATTGTCTGCATATGGTGAATTATGGAAATAGTAAGCAAAACTAACCATAACTAATGTATAATGCAAAGTATGAATCTTTTTCCAAGGAATGCACTAAATGTAGAAGGTCTGACTGCAATAAGAAGTCAAAATGAATTCAAGATTAATATCATGAAAGTTTAAGTGTAATTTTTTTTATAAGGAGTTGTTTAAATTTAGTAAGTTTGACGCTAAGTGAAACTAAATTTAGGACTACTGTTTGGAAACACTAAAGTATAAATCTTTCTTAACAAATTTGTCTAAACATTGCATTCTATTTATCCATTGAACAATTTCTATCTGTCTTCTTTTATCCTGTACTTTCCTTTCAAGGTGGTATCCGCCACAACAATCATGATGGATAACAATTGCACCCATCTAGCCCTCCCATGTGAGTGGACGTCTGAAAAAAGGCAGAATATGAGGAAGAGATGTTTGTTTTTTTTTAAAAGTACTTCTTTGAACCCCTCGACGACCCACCTCAGATCCTCGACAACACACCCCTGCTCTCGACGACCACCGCTGCTCCTCAACCATCCACCCCTGTCCTCGACGACCCACAGCAGCCCCTCAACGAACCACCTCAGCTCCTCGACACCTCACCTCTGCCCTCGACGAACTACCTCAGCCCCTCGACACCTCCACCAACAGCCGAGACACAGGTAAGGGTTTTAATTTTTGTCATAAAAATGTGTCTTTTCTTGTTTGTTGTTTGTTTATAATTGTTACATTGTATGTTAGTTTGATTATGTTAATTTGTATAATTGTTAGTTTAAAATTGTTAATTTGTTCAACTGTGTTAACTTTATGATGTTTTGTTGATTCAAATTAGTAATAACATGATGTCTAGGTTTTATAATCATCTATCAACCTTGTAATTGTTTGATTATAGATCTTTGATAGTGTGTTAGTTGAAAAATAATGATTAAGTTTTGTTTTCAGCAGTTTGCAGAAGTAAAAAAACAAACAGTCTTTTTCTTGCAGACTGCAGATATTTGGTCCAGTATTTCTGCCATAGATGTCTGCAGATGTGGTCCGTAGACTGCAGACCTTTTCCTGCAGAAAAAACAAACAACACCTAAGAATGACATTTGTTGAAGTTGAAGGGCTAGTTTTGGTCGGTGGCATACATTTGCTTTTAAGATATAGAGTAATATGCTTCCCAAACTTAAGAAAAAAGTATTATAAAATCTTAATGATGAGTTAGGTAGAGGATCCTGTAAAAAAAAATCTAAAGTATGAGAAGAGTAAGAAAGAATCTAAACCATTAGATCTTTAATCAAAGGGAATATGATCATGGCTCGTGGAAAGAAAAGAGGCTCATTATACATGGTCAGTATACCATCAGAAGGAAGTGACGTTCCAGTTCTGGAGAAAAACAAAGTCGAGTTCACAGAATCTCAGGGACAGAAGAGGGTTTCCTTTGCAAGAGAGAAACCTAGAGTCACAGGGAAGATTCGGGATGAACGTGTTTGGAAGGTCAAACCAGTCGGGGGACATTGTCACAATGGGAGCGCAAGGCGTGTTTCAGTTACAGTTTCAGAGCGACAATGGGTTAAAAAGACCAGAATTCCAAATGGAAAAGTCTCTCCAGAGAATCTCTTGCTAGTATTGGAGAGTGTGGGTTCTCAGGATTTCTCAGGATTCCTCAGGATTCGGCAGTTCGTTTAAGTGGGAGCCGGCAGGGACAGAGAACGAGTCACAAGTTGTGACTGATGAGTTGAGGCTCAGTGGGAGCTTCAACGTGCCTTTAGGTTAATTGTTGAGAAGGCTGCTGCAACTAGGTGGTAAGGAAGATTACAAGATGTACAAATTTTGAAGACTATTGGGCGTTGTTCGAGCCTCCAAGTGGGAGATTGTTGGGCTAATTGGTGTGGAGGCTCGATCAAGGGAGGGTGGCCGGCCCTAGCCTTGGGTTGGCCCACACGTTTTTTATTTGGCAGTTAAATTAGGGTTTTAATTTAGCCGGCCCTAGTTATCTCTATGTGGGCTTGGGCCTAACTTGGGGAACAAGTTTCCTAACCCTAGATTAGTCTCTATATATTGATATCATTGTACTTGTAATTCCTTAAGCACCTGAATAATAAAGAAACCCTAGTTGCAGCACAGTGGATGTAGGTCAGCTGACCGAACCACTTTAAATCTTCGTGTCGTTTATTGCTTTCGTGTGTGTGTGTTCAGCTTCGTGTGTGAGTTCAATCCTAGCGATCCTAACATGATGTTTGTTGTTTTGTAGGGTGGGTTGATTGGATTGGCTGCAGCTACTGTTGGATGAGTACTGAAGCTGCACAGCATCTTGAGGTTTGAGTTTTGTTTGTTTGATTGTTTTTTTCTTGTTGAAAGGAAGTTATTGGTTTGAGAGAATTAGTGCATTGTATTGGTTTGTAAGTGTTGTTACAAAAATGAGCATGTTTAGAACACAAAAATGAAATTCTTATAAACCCTCGTAATGACAAATATTATCAATCGAAAAATAATACAGTGTACTACTCGTGACTAGAAGCCTACAAAACTCGAGACAAAACCCTAGATTACGAAAAGTATTAGGGGGTAGGGGCGCCCAGCACTTACCACTCACTCATTACTCACAACATCCAATCACTGTACACCACGTCATCGAGCCAAATTCCATCATTTTTACTTGGGGTGCCCATCACTAGTGATGGGTTATTTTTTATAAAAAAACATCATCATCAACAGTCATCATCAACGGTCAAGAAGCAAGCATCGTTCGAAATGTTGAATTCAAAACGCGTTGTGTGGATAACGCGTTTATTTCATCACGCGTTAAAACAACGACCGGCGGTCGTGTTCCACGCCCACCACACGTGGTGGTAACTCACCACGGAGGCGCCCGGGTGCCCTTAGTATTTTTACATACGATTTGCTACTTGTCACATTGCCATCTAGTCTAGAACCTTTTTTTCGTTAATACACCGTATATGGATATACATGCCTTTAGTATAGATTTAAAATGACCTATCCAATTCTAGTTTAAACGTGTTTAGTGCATTATATTGGTTTGTAAGCGTTGTTACAAGAATTCGCGTAGACTGTACGAGAGACTTGCGGAAGTGTGATGTAAAGAGCCCTTTAGGTTAGATGTTGAACTCAGAATAAGCTGTAAAAAATCACGACCCGTTAGAAGGTTGCGAGGACACTCCCACAGTCAAGTCAGCATTTGTTTACTAGATGTATTAGGGATAACATGTATTTGTAAGCCATGAGTATAAGATAAGTATGTATAGAGAGGGAGATAGATATGGAGAGGTGGGAAGGAGAGCTCTTACAATGGGGTTTTAAGTTCTCTTTTATTAAAGGGAAGAGGGCCAACCCTAATGGGTCAGATGGGCCTGCTCCTGTGGGACCAGGCCCAAGATGAGGGTATCGGGTATCATCTGCATTCTGCAGTAATAACTAATACGTGAATTGAAATGGTAAATATGGTGAGTCAGTTAGTACTAGTTTGCTAGCTGTAACTCTAAACATACAGTTGGCTTAGGGTAAACCCAGTGGCGAAGCTTGAGATTTCGGACCGGGGGGGTCGGAAGTCACCGGACCTAAAATTATACCTTAAAAATTATAAAACCAGGGGGTCAAAAAAGTACATGCCTAAAAATTTCTATACGAAACCTACATATATAACACTACTGATCGAAAAGTTTGCCCCCCCACCCCCCGGCCCCGTCCCCTTCTAACATGCGCCACTGGGTAAACCAACATAAATCAACTTCTTTATAGAACCAAGCCATGATGATTGCATTTACTCGTTTATCGATTACACACAAGAATTCTTTTTGGGAGCCATCCTAGGCACTTGCCTATTTCGGTACTTCCTAGGTTTCAAAAAGTTGTAACTTGTAAGTTCGTTATCAATAACAATAATAATGCATTGATTGAATCCCAATGTTCAAACCGATTACATGTATATGATAACGTCAATTACATAATTATTAACAGCCCTCGCTTCATGCGCATGGCACAGTTTCCAGGCGAAGGTCCGACACTCGCTTCAGCACTCCAGGCGCACTAAATACTGGTTTATTTTTATTCTGGTTTTTTTATATTTAATGCAAAATTATTGATCTTCTTCACAATGTAAGCTTCCACAATGCTGATTGAGCAACTTCAAGTTGTGAAATTACATTTGAATCTTCACTATTTTAGAACTTCTGGTACTGATTAGATGATATGAAATGTTACATAATAGCTTTTGTTTATTTTATTTGAAAAATAGTATAGTATTTTTCTAATTCGTAATATATTTTTTATTTTTCCATTTAAGTGAGTTTTTTTTTCTACAAGACCTCACTTTTGTTGCGCCTTGTGCCTAGGCCCCAGGCGAGGCCTATGCGCCTTGAGTGTGCCTAGTGCGTTTGATAACTATGATCAATTATTCAATAATGTTGAAATATGAACAAAAGGCGATTACTAAACAAATTTATGGGAGCTTGGATTTTAGCAATTGAACCCATATGTAATTGGTTTATATAGTTCCTTATGAGTATACAATTTGATTAATTTTTTTAGAAACAAATTGAACCCCTGTGTAATCGGTTTGTCGTTATTCATTAGTAAATGGTATTTATAATGAAGTTTTCTCACTCTTTTCCTTACAAATTGGCAGCAAATTGTACCACCTGTGATAAACTCTTTTTCTGATCAAGATAGCAGAGTTCGTTATTACGCTTGTGAAGCGCTATATAACATTGCTAAGGTGAGAATGAATTTAGACTTCATCAAGCACGGTATTTTATTTTCTAAATTTTACACAACTTTGAGCTATTTTATGCCTTTTTGCAGGTTGTAAGAGGAGAGTTTATTGTACACTTTAACAAGATATTTGATGCATTATGTAAGCTTTCAGCAGACTCGGATCCCACTGTACAGAGTGCTGCTCATCTTTTAGATAGACTTGTGAAGGTAATTTTTTTTTACTATTTTTGACATGTGTGAATCAAATAACCAGTCTCGTATTTTACATATGCAGGTGAATTATGGATTTCCTTGTTGAATATGAAACAGGACATTGTGACTGAGAGTGATCAGTTCAGGTGATCGTCTTCTATTTTATAGGTTTAAATCTAATTGTATTACTATTTATTGTATTACTATTTAAATCCTGTATACTATTTGCTGAGGTGGCAGGATGGGTGGGTCGGGTAAGCCAAAATAGGTCAGCTTGTGTTGGCCCACCTTCTATCTTGCATTAAATTTTTTGTATATAATTAAAACTTTAATAATGTATGCAGAAAAAAATATTATTACAATAACCATCAGAATTGTAATAAAACAATTTAGTAGCGGGATATTGGCCTCTAATAATCCCTACTAGACGTCATTGGCATTGGCAGTCCCACCTTTTTTTATTCCCCCTAACAGTCCCACCTTTCAACTATCTTTCCTTCACCGGTCCTCAGTTAAAAAAACTTAACAGAGTTAAGTTTTTTTCTGAATTACAAACTGATGTGTTAGGGCTTTTGATCAGAACGAGGATACGAGTCGAATGATGTAAAACTTTCCTTGAAATTGTGATCCAAACGACAAAAACGGTGCTTCAATTCGGGTGTTTAAACTTCCAATTAACAAAAATCAAGTCGTTTGGAGCAACGTTTAGAGGGAAGTTTTACATCTCGTTTTGATCAAAAGCCCTAAAATGTCATTTGTAATTCGAAAAAAACTTAACGAACTCGTTAAGTTTTTTACCGGGGCTGGAAGAAAAATAGTTGAAAGGTGGGACTATCAGGGGGAATAAAAAAAGGTGGGACTGCCAATGGCCAATGACGTCTAGTAGGGATTATTAGAGGCCAATATCCCTTTGTAGCTTGTATACCTGTACGCATTATTACATATAAAAATTTAGGGTGCTTAGCAATAGTAAAAGTTTTGGTTTTTAGTGTCTATGTTCCATTTACATCCCTTGATCTTTAATAAGTTTAACATTTTGCCCCTTCAACTTCAGGAAAATTATATTTTTCATTTTTTATTTTGCTTTTTCTTTAACCGATTTACACTATAATCACTGAACTTTAATAAAGTTATTTTTGAGTTTTTAAAGAATTTTCTGTTACATGATTTTTTATGGGTCACATTATTTATATCAACGCTCCACACGATCTATTTTTTTATCTACGTTTCGACGTGAATTTTCGTAAAGTTGTTTTTAAACCGACCAATTGTTTTAAACGTTATTTTTTTTAAAGCGTTCAGTTTTCTAAAGCGTCCAACCTTCATCTCTAAATACACCATTGCGACGTGTTTTTTTATCTACATTCAAACCGACCCTCTGTAATGTGCGGCTGTCGTGTTTATCTTTATATACATTTTGGTGTAATTTTTTTTTGAATAACTTGGCTTTCTTATACAACGGCATAACTTTTCCGTGACTTTCGAATATACCATCGGGGCGTAGTTTTTTTATCATTACATTCGATTTGCATATATTTATCTACGTTTCAAACCCGCCGCGAAGCGTGGGTGGTAACCCACTAGAAAAAAATAGAATTTGGGAAATTTCGACCCGTTTGAGTATTTGACAAGTTCTTGTTGCTATTTTGTTGGTTTGACCCGTTTGAGATAAAACACAACCCAAATCGAACCATCATAAGAAAATGGGTTGAACTCGCCAGTTTTAGTATTTGTGACGGGTGTTGTATATCAGAAGCAATTTTTTATAATTTTTTTGTTTTAATGTTTGTGTATTTCTGTGTCAGCATTGAAGAATTTATTCCACTGTTGCGGGAGCGTATGAATGTCTTGAATCCATACGTGCGTCAATTTTTAGTGGGATGGATTACAGTGTTGGACAGTGTTCCAGACATCGATATGCTTGGTTTTCTTCCTGATTTTCTTAATGGTAAAGGATATTAGCGTCACATCACATCTTTTAACGGCATGCGTTTTGAAGTCAACTGACATGACTAGCTCTCAGGTTTATTTAACATGTTAAGTGATTCCAGCCTTGAAATCCGGCTTCAAGCTGACTCAGCACTTTCTGAATTTCTTGAAGAAATCAAGAATTCCCCAGTAAGAGTCTTGCTAAACAAAATCTGTAGTCATTTGACTCATTTCTATGTTATCAAATCTTATGTATTTTTTTATTATATTGTTTATCTGTTAATTCCTGACTCGAGCAGTGCTACTGTTGAAGTCTGTAGATTATGGTCGGATGGCTGAGATACTTGTACAACGTGCATCTTCACCTGATGAATTTACCCGTTGGACCGCAATTACATGGGTAACAATTTTCTTTTTCAGTTGGGTCATATGTATTGTATCATCTCCTTAGTTAAACATGATTGCAATAGGTAAAAATCGGATATCCGTCAATGACCGATATTAGAGATATAGGTTATCGCGGTGGGATATCGGTAATTTTAATATCGTTCAGAATTTATATAATACAGCAATTTAACACTAACAATTCAGTATATCCTCCTACCATTAACAGATTAACCTTTGCAACTTGCAATACAACTAAAAATTGTAGCAAGTAGGAACTGATTAAGACTTAAAACACTGACATTTAACACTAATAATTAACATTGAAGACTTAAAACACCAATAGCAACAATAAGAAAAAAGACGAATGGTAGAACCAAGAAGAAAGGTAATGATATCCGGAAAACCCTGATATATCGGTCAATATCGCCGATAATATCGGTACCGTTATTCTGACCGATGTTTGACACCCATATTTTACATGGGGACAGCCGATATATCACCGATATTAACTGCATAGATCGTAAAGAAAAAAATCCCATTGAACTTTTGCTGAATTCACACATAAGTTCTTAGGCTTTATATTTGCATGATTAAATTGCTTGACTTTTTATAATTCACAATAAAGTTCCTACACTTTAGTTTTAATAGTAAAACCCATATTTTTTGTTTGGTTCGTGGACTTCTTAAGCTTTTAACAAAAGGTTTTTTTTTTTGCATGATTAAGTCCCTAAATTTTGTTTAAAGGACTTTATCGTTGAGTTTTAAAAGTTAATGGATTTAATCATATGGAAAAATAAAGATAAAGGAACTTGAGTAGTTGTGTGCATATTAAAAGGTCCTTTTTTTGCATGATTAAGTCCCTAAATTTTGGTTAAGGGAGTTTATCGTTAAGTTTTATAAGTTAATGGATTTAGTCATGAAAAAATAAAGATAAAGGGACGTGACGTGTATTCAGCACAAGTCCAGATTTTGGAGCTTATTCATGAATTATAGTTTGTTCACACATTAATTAGACAACTTTGTGCAGATAAATGAGTTTGTAAAACTTGGTGGAGACCAGCTTGTTCCTTATTATGCTGAATATTGGGAGCTATCTTGCCTTGCATAGCTGATAAAGAAGAAAAAATACGAGTTGTAAGTTTCTACTTCCATTTTGCTTGTTAAAAATATGTATAATGGTTTCATACTTTCATGCACATAATGAATCGTATTTTTTTTGTATGTGATTATTAGGTGGCTCGCGAAACAAACGATGAGCTCCGTGCAATTAAGGCTGACCCAGCTGAAGGATTTGATGTTGGAGCAATCCTCTCCATTGCAAAGAGGTATGATTGGTGGGTTCGGGTTGGGTAATGGGTAAAAGGAGTTGGGTTACACGGGTTATCTTTCAACATGGGTCGAAATTGTTGGAGATGTTGTCTTCAGCCCAACCCATTAAGGCTAGTCAAGAATTAGAGAGAAGAAGGGAAAGGGTACGGCCGGCCCTAACCCTAATGGGCTTTAAGTGTTTTAGGCCCAGATGTTGAGTTACTTGTTTAGCAAGGGACTAACCCTAATTCTAGCCTATAAATATATCTCTTGTACTTGTAAACATGATCACTCAATAAAAAAACAAACCCTAGTTGCCCCCGTGGACGTAGGTTACACACTTGACCGAACCACGTAAATCTCGTGTCTACTTTTCTTATTGCTTTCGTTTATTGATCGTGTGTGTGTGATCTAAATCCTAACAACTGGTATAGAGCTCGGGCTCTTGATCAAGAACACACACCAGCCGCCTACCACCTCCTACCTCCAGCCGCCGCCGCAAACCCTAATTAGGGTTTCGCCACCGTCACCTAGCCGCCGCTAGGGTTTTCCGCCGCCGACACCCACCGACTTGCTGCAGTTTCGCAGCTTTACTCTAGGGCAACCGGGTACCGCCGCCGCCACCTAACCTAGATTAGGGTTTTGTTAGCTGCCGCCTGCCACCTTGCCAGAACCGCAGAATCGCCGCCGCCGCCAACCAGATTAGGGTTTCCAGTCGCCGTCGCTCAAACAGAAGGGTTTTCTGTACCGATTTTCGCTGCTGCGTTTTCGGGTTTTCTGCACGTTTTTCGAGGTCAGATTTCAGGGTTGTTTTTCGGTTTATTCTCTCATGTTCTCTGGTTAGTTTCTGTTATTCAGCAAAGATGACTGATGACGGAAAAGTCAGAATTGAGAAGTTTGATGGGAAGAATTTTGGATGGTGGAAGATGCAAATCAAGGATTTGCTGATACAGAAGGATCTGGATGCAGCCTTAGAGCCTCCTCCTTCACCTGTAACGGATAAGTGGACAGCCATTGACAAGAAGGCTATGTCAACATCAGGCTCACTCTTTCAATGAATGTTGGTTACAATATTTCTGAACAAACCTAAGCACGAGGAATCATAAGGCTTTGTCGAATATGTATGAGAAGCCGTCTCCTGCCAACAAGGTGTTTCTGATACGGGAGTTAGTCAACACCCGCATGAAAGAGGGAAGTTCTGTTATTGAGCATATTAATTTATTTAATTCTCACTTGTCTCGTTTGAATTCAGTAAAATTCAAGATAGATGATGAATTGCAATCATGCTGCTCTTGTCCTCATTACCTGACAGCTGGTAGGAACTATTACTGCAGTCACTGGGCAGTTGAGACCCTCACTTTTGCTAAAGTTCGTGACTTGATATTGAATGAGGACTCAAGGAGGAGGAATTCTGGAGAGACAAGTTCGTTGCTCAGGACTGAAGGGAGAGGGAGAAGTAATAATAGAGGTGGAAATAGAGGAAGGTCAAATTCAAAACGAAGAAGCAAGTCAAGACCAGCAAAACCAAGAAAAGACATACAGTGCTGGAACTGTGATGAGCATGGGCACTTTAGAAATCAATGTACTAAACCTCATAGAGATAAAAAGGAGGTGAATGCTACCACAACCTCAGATTCAGATGATGCCCTTATTTGTTGTGTCGAAAATACTGTTGAAGATTGGATTATGGATTCAGGAGCATCGTTTCATGCTACTTCTAGCACAAAGAAGATGAAGAATCTACGAACAGGTAACTTTGGTAAAGTTCGTTTGGCTAATAATCACAGCCTTGATATTACAAGAGTTGGAGACATTGACTTAAAAACACCATTGGGAACCATTTGGACCTTGAAGAATGTTCGGGTCATTCCTGGTTTGAAGAGGATGTTGATATCCATTGGTCAGCTTGATGATCAGGGATATGATGTCCACTTTGGTAGAGGACAATGGAAAGTTGTGAAGGGCAGTATGGTCATTGCTAGAGGAAAGAAGAGGGGTACTTTATACATGGTTGAGGTACCAACCGATGGGGTTAATGCAGTATCTTATGGGCCGAGTCTATCAAAGTTATGGCATCAACGACTCGGCCACATGAGTGAAAAAGGGATGAAGATGCTTGTTACCAAAGGAAAGCTTCCAGAACTGAAAAGGGTCGAGTCTGAGTTTTGTGAACCGTGCATCCTAGGCAAGAAAAAGAGGGTGACTTTTGTGAAGACAGGGAGAGCACCAAAAGCTCAGAAATTGGAGTTGATTCACTCAGACGTGTACGGGCCGACATCAGTTGCTTCACCTGAAGGATCTCGCTATTATGTAACCTTCATAGACGATTCAACACGAAAGGTATGGGTTTACTTTCTTAAACATAAATCTGAAGTTTTTGATAAATTTAAGAAATGGAAAGCTACTGTTGAACTTGAAACTGATTTGAAGGTGAAATGCTTAAAGTCTGACAACGGAGGTGAATACATCAGCAAAGAATTTACAGATTATTGTGCTGAGAGAGGGATCAAGATGAAAAAAACTGTTCCAGAAACTCCGCAACAGAATGGGGTTGCAGAGAGGATGAACAGATGATTGTGTGAGAGAGCCAGAAGTATGAGACTAAATGTAGGGCTCCCAAAAATGTTCTGGGCTAATGCGGTTAACACCGCAGCCTATCTTATCAATCGTGGGCCTTTAGTACCTTTGGGATTCAAGATTCCTCAGGAAGAATGGAAGGGTAAAGCAGTTGAGTATGATCACCTGAGAATTTTCGGGTGTAGTGTGTAACATTTGTATAAATCGGGTCTCCAAAACCCGCTCCGTTTTGTAGTCAAATACCAAGTTATGAAAATACAGTAATTATTTTATGGTTATTTTGAGTTTAAACGTTACATAATTAATAAATAAACTAAACCATAAAAATTATATTTGATAAAAAGTTAAAATAAAATAAAAAAAAATATTGTAGCTGACCGGACTCGAACCCGGGTCAGCTGAAGCAATCCAACAACTTAACATCCACTTCCCAAACCACTCCGCCACCAAGTTTTTTCTGTTAATCTTAGGAAAACAATTGGGTTTTATACGCAAACTCGAATTAACAGTTATTGATATCTGAATAACGGAAATCGGTAAACCGAATCGCCAAATCGGTTTGAGTTGTTTAGCTAGCTTATAACCGATGAATATCGGTTTCTAATTAAGTCCAAATTGATTGAACTTAAAGTTTCGGTTTTTGAAACCGAAAAGTATTCAAACTCCAAATAATTCAGGTTCCAATCATTTATGCGATTCAGAACCGTCTCAAATACACTCCATTTCTTTTTCGTCGCGTTTTCAAGTCTTTTGAGCACAAAAAAACTGTTCGCCGGAATTCTCTGCAAAACTCGCCGGAAAACCGTGTTCAACACAAACCGGTAAGATTTTCCTCCTTTGCGGTTTCAATCTATTGTTAGGACTCTTCTAACATTAATCCATCACTCAAAATCAGTCACAGAAGACTTTGCTGGATTTTCTGGGTTCGCCGGAGAAATTCTGGAATTGCCGGAAACTCGCTAGTTAACGGTAAACACATTAAATCGTGCTAATAATCCATGTACTCTGGTTCAATTTCAAATCTAATCCCTTAATTCTGTTGTTAGACCCTCGCAGCCGAAGGTTCAAAAAACAGAGTTGTCTGTTCTCGCCGGACTCCTTAAAGAAGACGACCTGTCCGGTATTTCCTTTCCCCAAGCTGTTCGGTTTTGTACATTCAAGCTAGTAGTCATGTTATTTAAGTAGTTAAATCATGAACCAGTTGTTTGAGTGAAGTCGGTAATTGTAGTGAAGAAGATGAACTTAAAAACGGGATAAGAGTAAATAAAATTCGAATTATAAACGGGTTAGACACACAGTCCAGCGGTGGACTGTGTGCAAAGTTTATATACAAGTCCCGAGTTCGATCCTTACTACACACACGCTTCACGTAATAACACTCTTTTTATTCATGAACTAACCGGGTTAGAACGGGTAGTTGTTAAGTATAATATAAATCAAGAATATAACCGGGTTAGACACACAGTCCAGCGGTGGACTGTGTGCAAAACAAACTTCACGTCGCGCGATCGAGTCCTGTCACAAGCACCGGTCCATGAGATTAAAACGTTTTGCAAAATAAAGGAATTTTCGGTAAGTTCGAATAAGTATATAAATATAATTAAAACTGGGTTTCTAACGGGTTAGTCACGTAGCTCAGCTGGTAGAGCTACGTGCGCGTGAACGGAAGGTCACCGGTTCGAATCCCGCTTGGCGCAAATATTTACCGCTGACCGAACCGGTCAACGGTCAACGGTCAAACAGTAAAAAATAATATTTTTTTTAAATATTTATTTGTTTATTTTAATTTAAAAATCAATTAAAAATACTTAAAAATAACATTTTTAAAGATAGAAAATAGCCATAAACTCACAAAAATATATCTAAAAATCCCATTAAAATCCTTAATAAAATCTATCCATTTAATATATCTTTCCATTATTATTTAGGTTAGTATTCCTCGTCGACTCGCTCGTCTAAATCGTGCGCATCTCACCATCTCCAATCCAACGCACCCAATGTGAGTGAACCCTTCAAATTCCCCGTTTTAATCACGTTTTTGGGGTGTATCATGTGTCTTGTTCATTTCATATTATAACCAAGTTATTGTGCATATATCATATCATGACATGTGTATTAGTTTGTTGCTGTTAAGTAGTTATTATTGTTTGCAAATTATTATTTCAGTACATGCAATTGCCGAGGCCGTAGCTCCCCATCCATCGAGGTTGAGTTTGATCCCCATTTTATTATGCGGTTGATCAGGGCGTGCCCGCACGATCGGCTCCGTTTGATTGAGCCTTGATCGGTCATTTCATTTTACATTTCAATACATGCAATACGCTCGGCTCCGTTTGATTGAGCCTTGAGTGCACAGTTCAATTTACATTTCCAGTTCATGCAATACGTTCGGCTCCGTTTGATTGAGCCTTGAGCGCACAGTTCAATTTACATTTCCAGTTCATGCAATACGATCGGCTCCGTTTGATTGAGCCTTGATCGCACAGTTCATTTATGTTAATTATTATATGATGTTGGTATGTTCATGTATGCTATCGATTGTTAATGTATGTTATAGTTGTAACTGATGTTTGCCATTGCTTGATTTCATACATATGCTCTTTTATGATTATGCACAATATTTTATTGATAAACTAACCAGAAAATCATTATCAAATGTTTATCTATAAGGTTCACTCGCCAACTTATGTTGACCCAAAAACCTCCCATTTTTACACATGATACAGGTGAACCAGCAGCAGCTAGGAACACATAGGACCTGGATTAGAAGAAATAAAACGATTTAGTATTTGGATTATCATGTCTGGTTATTTTCCTTTGTAATGAATGAACATGTTTGGATGTTTGAGAAATGTAACTTTGACTTCATTTAATTATGGAACATTATAGTAAATGTCATGTGCTTTGGTGATAACCCAATTATGCCCCGATTCTTATTTCCGCTGCGGGTCGGGGTGTGACAGATTGGTATCAGAGCCATGACCATAGGGATATAGGATAGGTTATTAGACCCTTAGAGCCTATACTATAGTCGATTAGAAACTTATAAGAATTTTGTGTGTTATATGCCAAATTTCATGATGTTTATATGTTTATGTTAAATGTTACATTTGATATTGTTCAAGCATGTTCATAAGTATGTATTATCAAATAATGCCTATTATGAAATCGTATGACCATAACATATCACATCCATGCAAGCACACACCACATCATGATTGATTTTACAATGATTTTCGTGTTTTCAAATCTCATCAAAGTGAGTTCTCATGACGGGCATGTAGTAACTGGAAGGGTACTAGTACCGGTAGTCGGAACGTCCTGTCTAGGCTGGCATTCGTATAAATCCAAAGTAAAGGACCAGTTTGCCTACCTGGGGACTAACGATGAGAGTACAAAATACCTATTAGGCCAAAGCATGCTATACCAAACGTCGTGAGAGCTAACCCCACTTTGAGTTGTCATTGTGTCTACACCTGGACACGTTCCGACCAAACACCTCATGAACATATTTTTGTGGTTTGCATTCGGGGGATGCAAGTGTTAAATTGCCAATACTAATGTGAATCTTACCAAGCCAATAGCCATGGGGGCCCACATGACTATATAGGTGAAGGTATGGGGGACATTTGAGGCCCAACATGAGCGAACCCAAGACATCCTTTGGATGTAGTTGCATTATTGATATTTATGTTATTTTCATTTTCTTAAAGACACATGACACCTTAAAAGATACCATAAACTCACAATCTTCTCATTTTATGATCCTGTAGATGTCGTCTAGACCGCATCGAAGGAGTAGGAAATCGGAAAAGTCTCGGGAACGTTTGGCCACTCATATCGCGAATCAAATGGCCACGATATTACCTGACATCGTAGTACAAGTACAACAAGCCCTTGCTGCAAATCCTACTAACCCTCCTCAACAACAGGACCAGATCATCAACAACCCTCTTACCATCAAATGCTCCTACAAACATTTTAAGTCCTGCGATCCCCCGAAGTTCGAAGGGACTGAGGGAGTCACTGCTCTCCTACATTGGTTCGAGGAGATGGAAAACGTTTTCTTAAACTGCGATTGTCCTGAGGATCGCAAAGTTCGTTATGCCACCGGGAGACTACTTGGGGTAGCTCTCACTTGGTGGAATACCGAGAAAGGAAAGAGGGGAACGGAAGATGCGATGGCCTTAACTTGGGAGGAGTTAAGGGAAATCATGACTAGGCGATTCTGTCCTAGAAGTGAAATTAAGAAATTGGAAGATGAATTTCATGCCTTGAAGCAAAAAGATGGTGATCACTCTACTTACAACAAAAGGTTCTTGGAGTTGAACCAAATGGTACCAAACTTATTCACTCCAACCTACCGTCTGATCGAACATTACATTCGAGGACTTCCTCGAAAATCCAAGATTCGGTCCTCAGCGTTTCACCGGTAACACTCGAAGCTGCCATGGAGTTGGCAACAGAACTGACCGAAAACCGAATTCGCAATGGGAAGTTCAAGGAGGAAAAGAAGAAAACCCCTGCTGAGGGACAAACCCCAAACCACCACACTCCTTCCTCTAAATTTGCTAACAAGAGAAAGCGTAACACCAGGAATTTTGCAGTCACCCAAACCAACACCCCTGTTCCTGCTGCACCCATCACTCAAGCCACTCCTCCACCCGCGCCATACAAAAGACCATACACAGGGTCACTACCAAAATGTAACCGTTGTCAGTATCACCACTCCCCTGACTATCCTTGCCAATACTGTACCGGCTGTGGTCGCGCTGGTCACACTGTTCAAAACTGCCGCACGCTTCAACGAACAAACCGCCACCAACCTATAACCCAAACCCACCAACAATTTATGGGTCAAGCCCAACAACAACAACCATTTCCACCCACTCAACATTTAGCCCAAACATACTATCAACCCAACTACCCTATGGGCCAACCTATGCGGGCTTGTTTCAATTGCGGTGATCCAAGTCATTTCAGGAACACATGTCCAAGGCTGGTCAATATTATTCATGCTCAGGCCCAAGCCAACCCTGTGAATCAAGCAAACCAAGCTCCTCCACCTGCTAGAGGAAGGGCTTTCAATATTAACGCAAACCAGGCCAGAGCTGACGGCAATGTGGTCAACGGTACGTTTCTTATAAATGGTAGATATGCCTCTATGTTATTTGATACTGGTGCGGATAGAAGTTTCGTGTCATTAGAGTTTGAACCTATCTTAAGTAAAAATCGAGATAAGCTCGCGGAATCCATAACGGTGGAAGTTACAGATGGAAAACCAGTTTCGTTTGACTCTATTTAACGCAACTGTACGCTCACCCTAAACGACCACGATTTCTCAGTCGATCTTATTCCTATGAAGCTGGGAAGTTTCGACATCATAATCGGAATGGATTGGCTCAGTCAGCATCATGCGGAAGTTGTATGTCGTGAGAAATTTATTCGTATTCCTCTTTCAAACGGTCAGACTCTTCGAATTATTGGAGAAACCTCGGCGAAAGGGCTCAACTTAATGTCTTGTCTTCAAGCTCAAAAATACCTTCGCAAGAATTATGTCGCGTTTTTAGCCCATATCATCAAGAAGGGGACCTCAGAAAAGAAACTTGAAGATATCCCTGTTGTAAAAGATTTTCCACAAGTTTTTCCTGACGACATTTCAGGACTTCCTCCAATCAGAGATGTCGAATTTCGTATCGATCTTATACCTGGTGCTACACCAGTGGCAAAATCTCCATATAGGTTAGCTCCCTCTGAAATGCAAGAGCTAGCCAGTCAATTGCAAGAGTTGACTGACAAGGGATTTATACGCCCCAGCTCATCGCCTTGGGGTGCACCTGTACTTTTTGTAAAGAAGAAGGATGGATCTTTTCGCATGTGCATCGACTACAGAGAGCTCAACAAGTTAACTATCAAAAATCGATATCCTTTACCTCGCATAGATGACCTTCTTGACCAACTACAAGGTGCCAGTTGCTTCTCGAAAATCGACCTTCGATCAGGCTATCATCAGCTTAGAGTGCATGAAGAAGACGTTCCTAAAACTGCTTTTCGAACTCGATATGGTCACTATGAATTCATAATTATGCCGTTTGGATTAACCAACGCACCAGCTGTTTTCATGGACCTAATGAATAGAGTCTGCAAACCTTACCTTGATCGATTTGTTATTGTATTCATCGACGATATTCTTATCTATTCAAAATCTAAAGTTGATCATGAGCGTCATCTGCGACTTGTTCTTGCACTTCTAGAAAAGGAAAAGCTTTATGCCAAGTTCTCTAAATGTGAATTCTGGTTAAAAGAGGTGCAATTTCTCGGGCATGTAGTCAATGACAAAGGAATACATGTGGACCCATCAAAGATCAAAGCAGTTCAAGAATGGCAAGCTCCACGTACGCCAACTGAAGTAAGGTCTTTTCTTGGACTTGCTGGCTACTATCGTCGATTCATTTCAAACTTCTCTCGCATTGCGGTGCCACTCACGGCTTTAACCCATAAAGGGAAACCATTTGTATGGGGGCCCAAGCAAGAAGAAGCTTTTCAAACTCTCAAGCAAAAACTTTGTGATGCACCAATCCTCACTCTTCCGGAAGGTTGTGATGATTTTGTGGTCTATTGCGACGCGTCAGGGCAAGGATTAGGTTGGTTCTCATGCAAAGAGGAAAAGTCATAGCTTATGCCTCAAGGCAACTCAAGACACACGAAAAGAACTACACCACTCATGACCTTGAACTTGGAGCCGTTGTATTCGCTCTTAAGATATGGAGACATTATCTCTATGGTACGAAGTGTGAAATATACACTGACCACAAGAGTCTTCAACATATCTTCAATCAGAAAGAGTTAAATATGAGGCAACGAAGATGGGTCGAACTCCTAAATGATTACGACTGTGAAATCAGATACCACCCTGGTAAAGCAAATGTGGTGGCTGATGCACTTAGTCGAAAGGGTTATGCGAACTCCATTCATCTTCTATGTTCGCAAATTGTAACCAATATTAAGGATCAAATTCTAGAAGCTCAACAACGTTTCAATAACAGAGGAAGATGTACAAAAAGAGATGTCCTGTGGAGCCGAGCTAAAACTTGAAACTAAATCTGATGGTATTTTGTATTACCTAGATCGTATATGGATTCCTAACCACATCAATCTTCGTGAAACACTCATGCATGAAGCCCATAAGACGCGATATTCTATACACCCAGGAGCCGATAAGATGTATCAAGACCTACGGTACACCTATTGGTGGCCTGGAATGAAGAAAGATATTGCCGTTTTTGTTTCCAAGTGTCTCACTTGTTCTAAAGTAAAGGCTGAACACCAAAGACCCTCAGGACTTCTAGTCCAACCAGAAATACCTGTTTGGAAGTGGGAAAATATAACCATGGATTTCATTACCGGGTTACCTCGCACTTCTAGTGGGTATGACACTATATGGGTGATTATAGACCGACTTACAAAATCAGCTCACTTTATTCCTATTCGAGAAGATTTCAAGAACGAAAAGCTTGCTCGTATTTATATCAACGAAATCGTCAGCCGACATGGAGTTCCATTGAGTATCATTTCTGATCGTGATGGCCATTTCACCTCACGAACATGGCAAGCAGTACAATCCGCTATGGGCACTCGACTAGATCTCAGTACCGCCTATCATCCTCAAACTGATGGACAGTCTGAGCGCACCATTCAAACTCTTGAGGACATGCTTAAAGCATGTGTCATAGACTTCAAGGGAAATTGGGACGCCCATCTACCGTTAGTCGAATTTTCGTACAACAACAGCTATCATTCTAGCATCGGCATGGCACCTTTTGAAACTTTATATGGTCGAAAGTGTCGATCTCCTGTTTGTTGGCACGAAATTGGGGAAGCACAAATTACTGGTCCAGAATTGATCCAAGAAACCACAGATAAGATTCATCAAATCCGAAACAATCTTCTAGCGGCTCAAAGTCGTCAAAAGAGTTACGCAGATAAACGACGGAAGCCCTTGGAGTTCAGCGTTGGTGATCATGTGCTTTTAAAAGTATCACCGTGGAAGGGAGTAGTTCGTTTTGGTCAAAAGGGAAAGCTAGCACCACGTTACGTAGGACCTTTCAAGATACTCGAAAGAGTAGGTCCTGTATCATACAAGCTTGACCTACCGGAAGAACTCGACATGATTCATCCCACATTCCACGTGTCGAACTTGAAGAAGTGCCTCGCTGATGAGAATCTTCATATTCCACTGGAGGATATTCAAATTGATGAATCCATGCATTTTATTGAAAGACCAGTAGAGATTATGGACTATGGAGAAAAGCGTCTACGTCGAAGTCGCATTCCTATTGTTAGGGTACGCTGGGAGTCGAAACGGGGACCTGAGTTTACTTGGGAACGTGAAGACTCAATGCGTGAAAAATACCCTCATCTTTTCCCTACTACTTCAACTGTTTAAATTTCGGGACGAAATTCCTAAAAGTAGGGGATACTGTAACATTTGTATAAATCGGGTCTCCAAAACCCGCTCCGTTTTGTAGTCAAATACCAAGTTATGAAAATACAGTAATTATTTTATGGTTATTTTGAGTTTAAACGTTACATAATTAATAAATAAACTAAACCATAAAAATTATATTTGATAAAAAGTTAAAATAAAATAAAAAAAAATATTGTAGCTGACCGGACTCGAACCCGGGTCAGCTGAAGCAATCCAACAACTTAACATCCACTTCCCAAACCACTCCGCCACCAAGTGTTTTCTGTTAATCTTAGGAAAACAATTGGGTTTTATACGCAAACTCGAATTAACAGTTATTGATATCTGAATAACGGAAATCGGTAAACCGAATCGCCAAATCGGTTTGAGTTGTTTAGCTAGCTTATAACCGATGAATATCGGTTTCTAATTAAGTCCAAATTGATTGAACTTAAAGTTTCGGTTTTTGAAACCGAAAAGTATTCAAACTCCAAATAATTCAGGTTCCAATCATTTATGCGATTCAGAACCGTCTCAAATACACTCCATTTCTTTTTCGTCGCGTTTTCAAGTCTTTTGAGCACAAAAAAACTGTTCGCCGGAATTCTCTGCAAAACTCGCCGGAAAACCGTGTTCAACACAAACCGGTAAGATTTTCCTCCTTTGCGGTTTCAATCTATTGTTAGGACTCTTCTAACATTAATCCATCACTCAAAATCAGTCACAGAAGACTTTGCTGGATTTTCTGGGTTCGCCGGAGAAATTCTGGAATTGCCGGAAACTCGCTAGTTAACGGTAAACACATTAAATCGTGCTAATAATCCATGTACTCTGGTTCAATTTCAAATCTAATCCCTTAATTCTGTTGTTAGACCCTCGCAGCCGAAGGTTCAAAAAACAGAGTTGTCTGTTCTCGCCGGACTCCTTAAAGAAGACGACCTGTCCGGTATTTCCTTTCCCCAAGCTGTTCGGTTTTGTACATTCAAGCTAGTAGTCATGTTATTTAAGTAGTTAAATCATGAACCAGTTGTTTGAGTGAAGTCGGTAATTGTAGTGAAGAAGATGAACTTAAAAACGGGATAAGAGTAAATAAAATTCGAATTATAAACGGGTTAGACACACAGTCCAGCGGTGGACTGTGTGCAAAGTTTATATACAAGTCCCGAGTTCGATCCTTACTACACACACGCTTCACGTAATAACACTCTTTTTATTCATGAACTAACCGGGTTAGAACGGGTAGTTGTTAAGTATAATATAAATCAAGAATATAACCGGGTTAGACACACAGTCCAGCGGTGGACTGTGTGCAAAACAAACTTCACGTCGCGCGATCGAGTCCTGTCACAAGCACCGGTCCATGAGATTAAAACGTTTTGCAAAATAAAGGAATTTTCGGTAAGTTCGAATAAGTATATAAATATAATTAAAACTGGGTTTCTAACGGGTTAGTCACGTAGCTCAGCTGGTAGAGCTACGTGCGCGTGAACGGAAGGTCACCGGTTCGAATCCCGCTTGGCGCAAATATTTACCGCTGACCGAACCGGTCAACGGTCAACGGTCAAACAGTAAAAAATAATATTTTTTTTAAATATTTATTTGTTTATTTTAATTTAAAAATCAATTAAAAATACTTAAAAATAACATTTTTAAAGATAGAAAATAGCCATAAACTCACAAAAATATATCTAAAAATCCCATTAAAATCCTTAATAAAATCTATCCATTTAATATATCTTTCCATTATTATTTAGGTTAGTATTCCTCGTCGACTCGCTCGTCTAAATCGTGCGCATCTCACCATCTCCAATCCAACGCACCCAATGTGAGTGAACCCTTCAAATTCCCCGTTTTAATCACGTTTTTGGGGTGTATCATGTGTCTTGTTCATTTTCATATTATAACCAAGTTATTGTGCATATATCATATCATGACATGTGTATTAGTTTGTTGCTGTTAAGTAGTTATTATTGTTTGCAAATTATTATTTCAGTACATGCAATTGCCGAGGCCGTAGCTCCCCATCCATCGAGGTTGAGTTTGATCCCCATTTTATTATGCGGTTGATCAGGGCGTGCCCGCACGATCGGCTCCGTTTGATTGAGCCTTGATCGGTCATTTCATTTTACATTTCAATACATGCAATACGCTCGGCTCCGTTTGATTGAGCCTTGAGTGCACAGTTCAATTTACATTTCCAGTTCATGCAATACGTTCGGCTCCGTTTGATTGAGCCTTGAGCGCACAGTTCAATTTACATTTCCAGTTCATGCAATACGATCGGCTCCGTTTGATTGAGCCTTGATCGCACAGTTCATTTATGTTAATTATTATATGATGTTGGTATGTTCATGTATGCTATCGATTGTTAATGTATGTTATAGTTGTAACTGATGTTTGCCATTGCTTGATTTCATACATATGCTCTTTTATGATTATGCACAATATTTTATTGATAAACTAACCAGAAAATCATTATCAAATGTTTATCTATAAGGTTCACTCGCCAACTTATGTTGACCCAAAAACCTCCCATTTTTACACATGATACAGGTGAACCAGCAGCAGCTAGGAACACATAGGACCTGGATTAGAAGAAATAAAACGATTTAGTATTTGGATTATCATGTCTGGTTATTTTCCTTTGTAATGAATGAACATGTTTGGATGTTTGAGAAATGTAACTTTGACTTCATTTAATTATGGAACATTATAGTAAATGTCATGTGCTTTGGTGATAACCCAATTATGCCCCGATTCTTATTTCCGCTGCGGGTCGGGGTGTGACATAGTGCTTATGATATTGATCTTGAAGGTGACAAGTTAGATGCCAGAGCAAAGAAGTACACGCTCGTTGGATTTGGGTCCGATAATGGGTTACAGGCTTTGGGATCATGACAGCAGAAAGCTAGTCAGAAGCAAAATGCCGAATTCAATGAAGCAGAGCTGTACAAAGACAGGAATACGGAGAAGTCAGAGGTTCAGAAAGAAGCGGTTGAGTTTGACACTGACGGTCAAAAGAATGAACTAGTTATAGAACCCGAATCAGATTCTGAAGATGATGCAGGACCAGAGTTTGAAGGTGGATATAATGAGACGGGGAAGTCTCTGACAGTGGGAGCTCAAAGCATGAAGAAGAACAACCTCCACAGCAGCCTGACCCGTCAGAAATATGGGTCAGGAGATCCACCAGAGTTAGTAAACCGCCTAATAAAATATAATCCTTCAGTTAATTATATTCTCTTGACAGAAAACGGTGAACCAGAAAGCTACTCTGAGACAGTCAAGACGAAAGATTTTCTCCAGTGGGATGAGCTCTTTAGATAAAAATAAGACTTGGGTCTTAGTTAAGCTTCCGCCAGATAAAAGAGCTTTACAAAATAAATGGGTCTTCAGGGTCAAAGAAGAACACGATGGTTCTAAACGGTACAAAGCCCGTTTAGTAGTCAAGGGGTTTCAGCAGAAAAAAGGGAGTTGATTATGATGAGATTTTCTCTCCGGTGGTGAAGATGTCTACCATCAGGTTGGTTCTTAGCATTGTAGCTGCTGAGAAGTTGCATCTAGAGCAACTAGATGCGAAAACAGCTTTTCTACATGGTGACCTAGATGAAGACATTTATA
The DNA here is from genome assembly GCA_947069175.1 of Scalesia atractyloides. Taxonomy (NCBI): domain Eukaryota; kingdom Viridiplantae; phylum Streptophyta; class Magnoliopsida; order Asterales; family Asteraceae; genus Scalesia; species Scalesia atractyloides. Next base: position 70,112,805 of record CAMTDV010000006.1, on the reverse strand, counting down.
TGGCACAACCTGAGGGATTCAAGGTTGCTAGGAAAGAGAACTGGGTCTGCAAATTGAATAAGAGTTTGTATGGTCTTAAACATGCACCTAGACAGTGGTCCATAAAGTTTGATAACTTTATGGAGAGGTCAGGGTACAAGAGATGTCAGATGGACCATTGCTGCTATCTGAAGAAGTTTAGCAACTCTTATATCATATTGTTACTTTACGTTGATGATATGTTAATTGCAGGTTCGGATATGAAAGAAATAAGCAAGTTAAAGAAGCAAATGTCCAAAGAATTCGAGATGAAGGATTTGGGTCCAGCCAAACAGATACTCGGGATGAGTATAACCAGAAGCAAGAAAGATGGCTCAGTGACACTATCCCAGGAGAAGTACACCGGGAAAGTGTTAGAGAGATTTGGTATGAACAGTGAGAAGACCAAGCCTAGAAACACGCCTTTAGGAAGTCACATCAAGCTTACTTAAGATCAGTGTCCCAGAACAGAAGAAGAAAAAGCTGATATGGCTAGAGTTCCCTATGCATCTGTTGTAGGAAGTCTAATGTATGCTATGGTATGCACAAGACCTGACATAGCACACGCAGTTGGAGTTGTCAGTCGCTTTATGTCAAATCCGGGAAGAGAACACCGGGAAGCAGTTAAATGGGTGCTTCATTATTTGAAAGGTACGTCAAAGATGGGGTTGTGTTTTAAAGGAAAAGATGTGGTTCTCAAGGGTTATCCAGATGCCGACCTGGGTGGCTGTAAAGAGACATTTAAAAGCACTACAGGATATGTCTTTCACAGTGGGAGGAACAGCAGTGAGTTGGATGTCTAGACTTCAGAAAAATGTGGCTTTATCTACTACAGAAGCTGAATACATGGCAACAGCTGAGGCCAGCAAAGAACTAGTATGGTTGAAAGCTTTTCTGAAAGAGTTAGGGAAGAATCAAGCTGACTACCGTTGTATTGTGACAATGAAAGTGCAGTGAAACTTGCAAAGAATCCCGTTTATCATGGGAAGACGAAGCACATAGGGGTGGCATCATTTTGTCAGAGGATTGATCAGTGAAGGAAGAATCAGTCTGAAGAATGTCCCAAGTGCTAAGAAAACAACAGATTTGTTTACCAAGGTTGTAGTGCTGGATAAGCTGAAGCTATACTGTTCAGGAATAATGCTGAGAAGGCGGGGTAACTAGGGAGATTTGAAGATCAAGGGGGATTTTCATTTACAGAAGTACAGAAGAGATGGTGCAGTTCGAGGTCCGAAGACACGAAGTGGGAGATTGTTGGAGATGTTGTCTTCAGCCCAACCCATTAAGGCTAGTCAAGAATTAGAGAGAAGAAGGGAAAGGGTACGGCCGGCCCTAACCCTAATGGGCTTTAAGTGTTTTAGGCCCAGATGTTTAGTTACTTGTTTAGCAAGGGACTAACCCTAATTCTAGCCTATAAATATATCTCTTGTACTTGTAAACATGATCACTCAATAAAAATACAAACCCTAGTTGCCCCCGTGGACGTAGGTTACAAATGTGACCGAACCACGTAAATCTCGTGTCTACTTTTCTTATTGCTTTCGTTTATTGATCTCGTGTGTGTGATCTAAATCCTAACAGAAATGTGCCGTGTTGGGGCGACTCCGACTGGTCCTTTCTCTGTTTTTTAATCGAGTAAAATGCCATTTTCGTCCCTGAGGTTTGGCCTGTTTTGCGACTTTCATCCAAAGGTTCGTTCTTTCGTATTTGGATCCAAAAGGTTTGAAATCTTGCCTTTTTCATCCGGCTCGTTAACTCCATCTATTTTTCTCCGTTAAGTCGGGTATTTTTGTTAGACGGAAATACCCCTGAATTAACGGAGAAAAATGGATGGAGTTAACGAGTCGGATGAAAATGGCAAGATTTTAAACCTTTGGATCCTGATGCGAAAAAACAAACCTTTGGTCGAAAGTCCCAAAATGAACAAACCTCAGGGATGAAATGGCATTTTACTCTAAACTTCATTTCATTTTTTTGAAGACATAATTATCACAGTGATAATTTTAATCTATAAACCATTTTATCAGGCAGTTATCTAATGAATATGAGGCTACTCGAATTGAATCATTGCACTGGATATCAGCCCTTTTAAATAGACATCGTCCCGAGGTAACCTTAAGCCTTCAGAATACGTATTTATGTCTCAAAGTAGTTACTGTTTTATTTTAGTTTTCTAGTTTTGTGGTCAGCATTCTGGCCAACATAAGATGGGATTTGTTGACGTATGCAAGTGAAAACCAGTATTTTCTAAGCGATCATGTTGACTATTTGCATTTTTCCTTATCATAATTTAAGTATGGTTTTAATTTTATCGTCTTTCAGCTAGACGAAAGTTATTGCTTTGATATTTTGGTCATATTATGACATGAATATATGATGAAATAAGGTATGTGTTTATTGTGATCTAAAAATGTGTAACAGGTTCTTTCGGCTCTGAATGATATCTTTGACACCTTTTGAAGGCGGTCTCAGATTCATCTGATAAGGTAATCTTTTTTTTTTCTTTTTTTCTGTTTCTGTTTTTCATCTGTTTTAGTATGACATTTTTTCGATTCTTTTTACACGTGCTTAGTTGAAATCTCAAGTTGTACTTCAATTTCTTATTGCTATATGTGTGTGTGTGTGTGGTAATGATGTTGCATTTTCTCATATTTATGTATTGTAAGTAGCCAAAGACTATTGCATATAATTTTTCTACTCACTATTTTGTCAATTGTATAATTAAATCTTAACATGTTTTTAAAAACTTTTTTGTCATATATCTATAATATCTCTTTAATATAGAATTACAGACGACATGATTTTTTTGTCATATATCTATACTCTCTCTTTAATATAGGATTATAGACATGAACTTTTTGTATCTTACTCATTTTAAATTTTGCTAGTATGTTAAATAATATTATGTGATATCATCGGACAAATAGGTAATTCAAAGCTTATCATAATTATTGTTGATTGTGTTTCGTTGTGCATTTTTTGCAGGTAGTGCTCTTGGTTTTGGAGGCACATGCATGCATAGCAAAAGATCAACAAAACTTTTCTCAGCTTCTTGTTTTCTTAGTTCATAAATTTCGGACAGATGATGCACTCCTGGAAAAGTGAGTTTAATTATTATTTTTTTATACCAAATATTGGAGGCGGCAAGATGGGCGTAGGGTTGTAATCGAGCTGAGCCGAGTCAGGCTGGGCTTGAGCTCGAGCATAAACGAGCCAACTCGGCTTGGCTTGTTTCGTTTTCGAGCTGAAAAATCGAGATCGGCTCGTAAAAACTTTGAGCCAGCTCGAGCCCAATCAAGCCGGCTCGTTGATTTTTTATTAAATTTTTTACAAATATTGATAACAAAACGAGCTTTTGTCGAACGAGCTATTTCAAGCGTTTATTGAGCGAGCCACGAGCTTTATGAACCCCCCAGATGGGTGGGTCGAGTAATGGGTCATTATGGATTTAAGTTGTAAGAGATCATATTTCACTATGAACCAAAACGGGTTTGGTTGGAGTGGGTTCACCAGTTAACACCTTTTTATTAGCCGAGAATTATGCATGTGATTGTGTTTCCATATATTCGTAATTGTATTGTAATTAGGTTATGATTATTGTTTCCTTGTTTAGTGCTAGGGTTCAATCCCTATATAAAGGGATCCTTTGTAAACATATTATTCATTCAGAAAATACAATACATAACCACTTTTATGGTATCAGAGCCCTAGGTTCTGAATACCCTCTTCCTTTTTCCCTTTTTTTCCCGATTGTCTGCTGTTTCGACAGCCTCTTTCCTTTGTTTCATAAACCTTAGCACATCTATCCTATGACAGACGATAACAAAAAGGATGACCCCGAGTCATCTTCTTCCGATAAACCCACCAAAAATCTGCACCCGGCCTACTCAGTAACAAACGTGCAGTCCAAGATATGTACCCTCGACGACGTTAAGGTTACATATACGTCTTAGGTTAAACTTTTCCTGCTCCACGCTGTGGCTTATCAGGTTCTCGATCACATTGATGAATCCGAACCGCCACTAGACACCGCAGCAGATTACCAATCCTGGAAAGAACTGGATGCTCTCGTTCTCCAATGGATTTACAGCACTGTGACCGACGACCTCTTGCCCCGGGTTCTTGAAAGCGGCCCTACGGCTCGCCATGCATGGGTGAAGCTCGAAAAAATATACATGAGCAACAAAAAGGCTCGGGCCGGGGCGCTTGAAACCAAGTTTGTAACCTCACCTTGTCCACCTGCTCGTCTTTGGACGACTACTGTCAGCGCCTCAAAGATCTCGCGAACCAGCTCAAGGATGTGGACCATCCGGTTACTGAAGAACGTCTTGTGCTTCAACTTGTTCGGGGGCTGCCTGCAGAGTATGACACGACTGCCTCTCTTATCAACGCCAATAATGCAGATTGGGATCTTGCTAGGAGGATGTTTGGAGGATGAAGTTATTCGACAAGAAGCCCGCCAAAAGACCACACAGTCCGTTCATGTTACAACCTCTCAAAACCAAACCTCCCACAACCAACAACCACACCCTCCTACTGGATCAAATACCTACAACAACCAACCATACCAGCAACCCTTTTATAACCGATCTGGACGTGGCCGAGGACGTGGTCGGGGGCGTGGTAACCGCGGCCGCGGTTCTGGACGCGGCAACAACCCTTCACCACAAACTTGGGCCCCAAGCAACTTCTCCTACCCTCAATGGGCTTGGTGGAACACTCCACCTTGCCCCTACCCGACCCAACCCGCCTTCCAGCCCCCTGCTCCCTATTCCCAACCCACGGCCCAAAATCAGTCGGCCCACTATACTGCAGCCCATTTGACAAACCTGAACCAACCGCACCCGCCTACGGCCCAACCCCATACCCTTCCACACCTTACACACCGCAGGCCCACTTCAGTTCCATCCACCCACTGGTTACAATCCTATGTGTCCATCAGATCTTACTGCAGCCTTCTCCTCGTTGCAGCTCCATTATGACCCGAACTCAATTATGGACACGGGAGCAACATCACACGCCACAGATGAACAAGGTATGATCAAACTCCCGACTCTTTTCCTATTAACAGTAACATATTAGTCGGCAATGGCGCGTCCTTGCCAGTTCAAGGGTCTGGAACGGGCTATTTAACCTTACCCAATCGCACTTACATACTACCCAGAATCCTTTACTGCCCACAAATCATTAAAAAGTTAATTTTTGTTAGACGATTTACTCGTGATAACAGTGTTTCCATTGAATTTGACCCCTTTGGTTTTTCTTTGAAGGACATTCGAACTGGGCGTCTTCTCTCCCGCTACAATAGCACCGGGGATCTCTATCCTGTCACACCGCCAGAACTCCCACCTCAAGCAGCATTCATCACTTCCACATCTCTTCCATGGCATGATCGTTTGGGGCACCCTGGCGCTCAAGTTTTGGATGTTCTTAGTCGTCATTTTAATTTTAATTTCTCTTGTAATAAGAACAAAACATCTAGTCTTTCTCACTCTTGTGAGCTTTCCAATAGCAAACGTTTACCTTTTTATGCATCTAATTCTTTTATTCACTGTGACCTTTGGACTTCCCCCGTGTTAAGTAAATCTGGGTATAAATATTATCTTGTTTTGATTGATAACTTTTCACACTTCATTTGGGTATAACCTTTAAAATACAAATCAGAAACTTTTCCAACTTTTGTTAAGTTTCACCGCCTAATTGCCACCCAATTCAACAGAAATATTAAAACCTTCCAATGTGACCTCGGTGGTGAGTTTGACAACAATGCTTTTAAAACCTTTGCCAGCCAGCACAGCTTGTTATTTCGTTTTTCCTGTCCCCAAACTTCTTCCCAAAACGGCCGTGCCGAGCGCATGATCCGTCATCTAAACGACATCATTCGCGCTCTCCTTATCCACTCACACCTTCCACCTAGTTTCTGGGTCGAAGCCCTTCACACCGCCGCTTACCTCCACAATATTCTTCCTACAAAAAGACTTAATTTTTTTACTCCTACCTTTGCCCTCTACCTTCGTCACCCCGCATACGACCATCTTCGGGTGTTCGGATGCGCCTGCTATCCGAACACATCCGCAACTCAACCCCACAAACTTCACTCGAGGTCCATCAGGTGCATATTCCTTGGTTACCCACCTGACTTTCATGGGTACCAATGCTTTGACCCCACGACCGGGAAAGTCTTTATTTCTTGGCACGTTTCGTTTGATGAAACCGTCTTCCCTCACACCATACCCACACCCACTCCATCATACCCGTTTCTAGACGACATAACCCCTCCCGGATTTACCTTTGCTCCACCCATGGCCTCCAACAACCCCCCACCACCACCCACGGCTCCCCCTCGGCCCACTACTGCTTCACCTTTTCGCTACACCTATATTCGCCGCCCACTGTAACACAGTTCAATTTACATTTTCAGTTCATGCAATACGATCGGCTCCGTTTGATTGAGCCTTGATCTCACAGTTCATTTATGTTAATTATCATATGATGTTGGTATGTTCATGTATGTTATCGATTGTTAATGTATGATATAATTGTAACTGATGTTACCATTGCTTGATTTCATACATATGCTCTTTTATGATTATGCACAATATTTTATTGATAAACTAACCAGAAAAATCATTATTAAATGTTTATCTATAAGGTTCACTCGCCAACTTATGTTGACCCAAAAACCTCCCATTTTACACATGATACAGGTGAACCAGCAGCAGCTAGGAACCCGTAGGACCTGGATTAGAAGAAATAAAAAGATTTAGTATTTGGATTATTATGTTTGGTTATTTTCCTTTGTAATGAATGAACATGTTTGAATGTTTGAGAAATGTAACTTTGACTTCATTTAATTATGAAACATAATAGTAAATGTCATGTGCTTTGGTGATAACCCAATTATGCCCCGACTCTTATTTCCGCTGCGGTCGGGGTGTGACACCCACGACCATCACAAAACCCACCAGCCCCCCAATCGACCCAAACATACCAGGCCCCCATACAGCCCACTACCCAACCGCATCCTACAGCCCCACAGCCACCCACGCATGTTACACAGCCACCTACGGCTGTCCCACAGCCCACGGCTGTACCACAGCCGCCGACCCAAAACCAATCATCTCACCAAATGGCCACCCGATCCAAAACCGGAAGCCTAAAACCTCCCGTATATTCCCTTACCATCTCTCCCGTCCCTAAAACCTATCACCAGGCCTTCACCGACCCGAACTGGCTGCGCGCCATGCAGGCTGAATTTACTGCTTTACATAAAAATGAGACGTGGGATTTGGTCCCTAGACCGGTTGATAGACCGGTGATCAGATGCATGTGGCTCTTTCGCCACAAGTTTAAATCGGATGGTACATTAGAGAGGTACAAGGCACGTTTGGTTGTTAATGGGAAGTCGCAAACTGTGGGCATTGACTGTGAGGACACTTTTAGCCCTGTTGTGAAACCTGCCACAATTAGAACAGTATTATCTCTTGCAGTTTCCAAATCATGGCCTATTCATCAGTTAGATGTCAAGAACGCTTTCTTACATGGCCACCTTAACGAGACAGTCTTTATGCACCAACCCCCTGGGTTCATTGATAAACGGTTTCCAGGTTTTGTGTGCAGGTTAAAGAAATCTTTATACGGGCTTAAACAGGCACCACGCGCTTGGTACACACGCTTTGCGAATTATATCTTATCCCACGGGTTTAAGAGTAGCGCGTGTGACAATTCCTTGTTCATCTACAGCACCGGCCATGATATAGCATATCTTTTGTTATATGTTGATGATATTGTCCTCACAACATCCTCTGACAAATTGTTGCATGACATCATTCAAACACTCTCCCGAGAGTTTGCCATGTCTGACCTTGGTGAATTACATCATTTCTTGGGGATCAAGGTCACCCACACGGCTAATGGGTTGTTTTTGGATCAAACACAGTATGCCAAAGAAATTATTAATCGGGCCAATATGACATCTTGTAAGCCTTGTGCCACTCCTGTTGACCTGTCTTCCAAATTAAGTGCCACGGATGGTCCTTTGTTTCATGATCCCACTCTATACCGTAGCCTTGCGGGAGCCTTACAGTACCTCACTTTCACCAGGCCGGACATATCTTATGCGGTACAACAGGTCTGCTTGTTTATGCATGAGCCTCATGATCCATATTATGCTTTCATGAAGCGCATTATTAGATACATTCAGGGGACTTTGGATTATGGTATTCGAATGGTAAAATCCGATACGCATTCCTTGGTTGCATACTCGGTTGCTGACTGGGGCGGGTGTCCTGATTCCGTCGATCTATAAGTGGATATTGTGTTTTTCTTGGGAATAATTTACTATCTTGGTCGTCTAAGCGTCAGCCTACTGTATCTCGTTCTAGTGCAGAGGCTGAGTACCGCGGGGTCGCCAATGCAGTGGCTGAGGTCACTTGGATTCGTAATCTTCTGTTTGAGCTGCGTGTCCCCCTTCTCCAGGCTTTGGTCGTATTTTGTGATAATGTTTCAGCAGTATATTTGTCTCATAACCCCGTGCAGCATCAGCGTACAAAACATATCGAAATTCATATACATTTTGTTAGAGAAAAGGTGCGCCTAGGTCATCTGTTTTGGTTCAGGTTTCCCTTTTATAACTCCTCTTTTTTGTTTAAACGCTTTCAAGTTTCAACATTTTCAGAAATATAAAGATGTTTTTTCTTAAAATTTTATTTGAGATTTTCTTAATCTTTTACTAGGTTCAGTTATTTGTTTTTGCAAATAATGTTTGTTATTTTTTAATCAAATTTTGTACCACGTTACAACGAACCTGTCAAATGGGAAAAACTAGACGTAAAAGTGTTGAACCACACATGCACGCTGCGCCGTGTTAACTCGCAAAATTTTGAATGAAACGTAAAGCGAAATGTAAAAACGTTGAACCACACACGCACGTTGCGCCGTGTTAACTCACAAAATTTAGAACGAAACGTAAAAACAAAAATTTGCGAAAGATGAAAATTATAGGCCTATAGGGGACCAAAGTTAAAAGTTGTGAGGTTAAATTGTAAATAATGAAAAGTTTTGGGTTAAAATTGAAAAGATGAAAAGCTTCCTGGTTAAAGTAAAAAATGGTTTTTTTTCTTTGAAACCAACCCCCCCCCCCCCCCTAAAAAACACATGAGGTATAACACATGATGCATAAAAATGCTGTTAATTAATAGTTTGTAAATATGAAAACTGATATAAGAATTAATATTTATTTAACAAAATACAAAAATTTATCTCTTTCTCGAACTTGTCATGATTAATATAAATACACGCATCAAACAACAAACTTGAATGACTCTTATACCATTATTTATATATTTTTTTCAGTCTTTAAATATAATTTTGCTTACTTCTTCGGAGTTGGCTGGCCTACGAGATCTCTTAAAGCTTTCATTATCTAATGCTGCTGGAAGAGAAGTACAAATTTACATGTCAAATAAATGCTCGCTCTGCATTTTTTAACAGATGTCTTAGTTATATGTTCATCTAATTTTTTGTGCAAAATTTGGTTGAATAACTCGCAAGAGAAGTAGGATTTCCACCGGAGTTCTTGCGGTTCTCGCAACTTGGAGGAGTTCTCGTCTAAACCAGATCCTGTATATATGTTGTATGTATACACACCCATGCATAGTAATGTGTATTAATTTGCACACACACACACACACACACACATACATACATACATACATAGAGTACGTACTACGTACGTACGTACGTACATTACTTACACACATAAGTATGTGTGTGTAGGAAGTAGGAATAGCCTTGTATGTGGTGGATGCTTCTGTATCATCAGTCATTTATTGAGCTTAGGGCAATGTCTTGGGCTTTTTAACTCGCTAATATATACTAAAATAACACATTTACTAGAAAAGAGATCGCTTGAAATTTTAGGGCTTGTTTGTGAATCATCAAAACTTGAGGGGGTGAAGTGTAAAAGAAATCTGCAATTCATCATTTTATATGTGTGGTTGGGTTATGTTCATATTTGAGGTCGGAAAATGAGCAGGAAACATTGGGTAGTGCTAGTTTGTTGGTATGGGTATGGGTCAGGCTGCGTTGACACAACACTTTTTTTCCAAAAAGAAAAAAAAGAACCTCTTCACATAAAAAGAAAATATTAAGATATCATCTTTTATATTTTTTAATCATTGCAGCAAAGTGCGGCCTTTAAGATATTAAGGACGCCTTTGAAGACGGTGCCTTCATATTCCTTTAATTCCATACAAAATTTCATGTCGAAATGGGACGCATTCCTCAGAGGACATCAACGTGAATGGAGATTCTCGTCATTTGCGTAATGGAAGAGTCTTGGCTGCAACGGTTCGTTCAAATGCAGAAACAGCATCGGGCCCACTTAAAATCACAAAAGTTGTCTAACAGCAGCTCTATATCCTCAAAGGTAATGTTATTTAAGATACCGGTCACTAGCTAAACCGGTGAGTTGGGTAACGGATCAGAATACGTATTTCAAATGGGCCAAAGGGGTAATTATGTTTGCACGTCAAGACAAGCCTGTTTGGTCCATTAACACTTTTTGGCCCCTTTTCTTGTTTTCTGTAAGTAGTTGATGTTTTAAATAGATGATTTTTTTGAATTGGATTATCTAAGCATTTTAAGACGTTAGACGCTTTTTGACTCCGTTAACCGGTGTTGTATTTAGCTAGTCTTCTACATTTGGTAGGTCTTAAAAGCAATACAATACGGATTGACTTGTTTTCATGTAATTGAGTTGAAATTGATACATCTAGTCAAGGTTTTTTAGATTATTAGTGTTCATCAAATTTAAGCGGGTAACTTCCAACCCATTTTCTTGTATCATTAATTTTTTATTTTTTTTTATCAGCCTGAGAGAAAACACTATCCAAATCGACACATTTATAAATACATGGCTTGGAATCGTTTTGAGTAGTTAACAATTGATTTCTTTTCTTTTTTTTTTTTGCAGAAAACGAAGGAGGTTTAAAATTTGAAGAAGCTAAAGTAGCTTTAATGGTGACAAGTATAAACAGACCGTCGTCTAGATTGTCCCGAAAACCACTATGAGGAATACATATCTGCAGCTACACCCATTGCTGTATAGATTGTAAATCGTTTATTATAAATAATAATCCTAGTATTTTTTTTCTTTTAACTTTTGTTGAATTATTTGTTAGTTCGGTTAATTTGGTCTTGTGGTTGTATTGTTTTTTATTAAAAACCACAGGGGGGCATAGGTAGGATATTGATTTAGAAATTGGTTATTGTTGATCTAAGACAATATGAATACTAATTAATTCGTTAACATTTATTCAAAAGTCGCTATTTGAACTTGTTGGCCAAACTGTTAGTTTTTAATGCAAGTGTATAGGGAACTTTATAGTTTTTAGTGAATTTACGTAAGTCATAGGAACTTTTACATCGTAAATCGACTTTTGATTTTCGAGTAACGCTATACTGGAATTTTTATAAAAGTAAACAATAATAATGTTTTGGTGGATGTTATGTAAATAGTTGTTTGTAAGGCTTTTTGTTACACAACTTGAAACAAAAATAACTAGGTTTAGGTTGACGATTTCACGAATCGTATCTGTATTTACCTGTGCAACTTGTTTAATAAATATATTGTGTGAGGTTTAATAAATGAGTCATGCTCGAGCTGGAGGTATACAGAAGTAAAACATGTTGATGATCCTTAAAACCTTTTTAAAATAATACATACAGGGAGCATTATGCTAAAAAATTAAATTAGTGAGAAATCAATGGTTGTGATGAGTTGCATCACAATTAACGGGCCGTAACACGGCAACAATAAAACCAAGATTGTTAATTTTGACACTTCATTTTACTACACTTTCTACACGTGGATCTTGATATTTTTAAAAAATTATACCATAAACTATTAATAATCTATTCTCTTTAATTTACGTATATCATTCATATAAACTTTTATCATGTAGTTTGCGTATACCTATGTAATTATATATATAATTGTCAGTATTGTATATAATAGTGTGTAACTTTATACATAATTATGTGTTATTATACTTGTCAGTATTGTATATAATAGTGTAACTTTATACATAATTCCGTGTTATTATACGCATATGTTGCACTATCATGCTTCACACCATTTTTTTATATTTCGTACCGATACGCAACTACCTTCCCCCCCTCTTTCTCTCTCTCTCTCTATATATATAATATACATGTATGTATGTATGTATGTATGTATGTGTGTTTGTGTATACATGTATTTATAGATGGTTGAGTTTCATTAAATAACACTATATTATTGCATAAAAAACCTAAATTGTTTACCGTTTTGATCAATGGCTTATCATTTATAAATGTGCACTTCTTACAGACATGTGTATATTTATGTTTATGTGCATATAAAACTATCAAACTAATTTCTTTGTATGTTCTTTAATTTTTAACTTTTTACATACACATGTCTAGGTGATATTCATACATAAACGAAACTAGTTTGTCTTTTTTAAATTTCTAATAAACTTGTGTTTTCGTCACTTTCTTATTTTAAATTTTTTGTTTAATTTTGTTCTTAACGTAAACATGAATATTCTTCATATAGGGTACTGGGTCAATCGCACCATACTTTTTTTATTCTATATGTAACGTATATAATTGTTTTCTGACCAACCATAGAGATTTTTAAATGTCGACCCCGAAGTTTTTTTGAACTTACACAAAAAGATCAAATCATTAGTACATTTAATATTTGAAAACAAAGTGAAAAACAGAAAAAATGAGTATAAAGGTAGTAAGCACCTATGCTTATTAAACGATACATAACCTTTTTGTGATGATGATTAGCTCATTTTCATTCTTAGTTTTACCAGTTAAAAAGAAAAATTTCATTAGTTATGTTACTTGACCGACTCGAACCGGACGTGAGTTAAGAGACGTTCAAGCATCGAAAAATACTGAACCGGATGCTAAAAATTCATATGTCCGTCACTGCTCGTAAACTTAGATAATTTTCATTGTTTTCGAGTTCATAATTTTCACGCAAATAAACATATGTTAAATTTCTAATTTCATTTCCCCATTCTGTACTAAACCCACCCCCAATGATATAACATAATTTATTAAATATTTTTACTTGTTACTCAAGTTGTTATAACAACATTTACTTTCTCAATGATACCCTAATCGCATGCAAGTTCTGTTGGTGACATCCACATTACAACCATAATCACATGAAGAGATTTAAAAATTGTGAAGAATCTAAGATAACTTTAATTCATGTTTGTTATACAACATTTACTTTTTCAATGACACCCTAATCACATGCAAATTTTCTTGCATGTATGGACATCCACATTACAACCTTATGAAGAAGATAAAAAAAAGGATAATTTGCACGCTATCCTTAAACGCGGAAGGGATCTCCCTTCCCAGTTCACCACCCGACAAGGATCCCTGGCGGCAAATACCCTAGCCATCAAAGAGGGGTAAGAAACATGTTTCGAACCCGAGACCTCATGGATCCTCGGTCCGGCCTTAAAGCGGGTGTCGGTGGCCACTGGCCAAGACCCAGTGGGATAAGGTAGCTTTAATGATCGCAAATATAAACTGACCACCATCTATACTGTTTCGTAAACTCATATGACGAATACGTACCAGCAGCTACAACCATTGTTGTATACATTGTAAATCGTCCACTGACATCCTAATCACATGCGAATTTCTCTACATGTACGGACAGCACATTACAACCATAAACGCATGAAGATGTTCATTACTGAGAAGAAACTAAGGTAGTTTTAATAATGACATATATAAACAGACCAACAGTTATATTGCCCAGTTGAAAAACACAATAATCCGAATCAATAGAAAACCCAAATATAACACCAACTTCATTGTATTATACATTGTGTTATAGGTTCTGATAATAAAAACACAATGGACACATCCCACAATAATAACGTGTTATAAGTTCTAATAACAACACAATGTATAGAAACCCTAGTAAAAGACGTAACTGACCAAAACTTAGTTGAAAAACACAATGACCAGGTCTTTTAAACACAATGTAGGGGTGTGCAAATTGCGGTTCGGTTTGGTTTTTACCTTTAACCATAACTATAACTGCCAGCTTCGGTTATGGGATTTTCTTAACCTAACCTACTAACCATAACCAAATGTCGGTTTCGGTTAATCGGTTATGAAAGTCGAACTTCGGCTATGGTACAGTTTTGGTTAATTTATGTTAGTTAACCACGTCAGGTTTGAGTTAGAATTTGGACTTAACGAACATAAAAAAGAATCGATGAGAAACGTAAGCCCAAAAAATCTCAGTGCCATGATCATGCACTTCAAATGTACACGATGAAACATAACTAAATCGTGTTATTTGGTTCCATCAATACTCTCAGTTAATTATCAGTCATTTCTATATCACTTTTGACTCGTAATTTCAAACCAAATAATAGATATCTATAACAATCATACTTAATGTTTACTGTGAACATATTAGGGACATTACTGTCTTAGTTACAATCGTATTTATAAAGAAACATATATATTAATAAAAAAACCATTAACATGTAAAAAATGAGTCAAGTTCTACATAATGATTATATTTTAAAGCTTTTAAAACTAATTTTATTGCATAAAAACCTTCAGTATACAGGTTTCTTTTATGTATATAAAGAGTGTGTAATGTAAATTTTAACTATAGATACATTTTAAAAGTCTGTTTTATATTTTTTCAGCTTGGTTTGGTTAATGTTCAGTTATGAGACACCCTTAACCATAACTATAACCAATTTATCACTTAATCAAATAACCTTAACCATAACCATAACCATAACCATCGGTTAATCTCGATTATCGGTTAGTTCGGTTCAGTGAAGGTTCGATTATCGGTTAAGGTTTGCTCATCCCTAACACAATGCATAGAAAACTCAATAAAATGTAAAATTTTATTCTATTTTTATATAAAGTACCATACTCATATTAATAATAAAAAACACTTGTTATTATAATGATTTAAAAAAATAACGTATGAAAAAGTTATCAGATGTTATAAAATGATGAAAGAATTGACACATGCCTTATTTGTGAAGAGATAAATTCAATAAACGCAGGATATTCTATTTATGGCCTTCCACTAATGTCTTTCGCCATAATAATCTCAACCCTCTTAATCTAAAATCAACCTTGTTATTTTATTTTATTTTGCATTATATATACCACATATTTAAATGAACCCCAAAGTTAGAACTTAGATGATTCTATTGTTTTTTAAATGAACCCCAAAGTTAGAACTTAGATGATTCTATTGTTTTTTAAATGAACCCCAAAGTTAGAACTTAGATGATTCTATTGTTTTAGATAATATTCTTATATAACAATTTCGTATCCACCTCCTCCTTTCCTAACCACATCCACCCTACCCCACTAATAACATTTGCTAAATATATTTCTAACCACTTGTTCCTCATTTGTTATTACAACATTTTACCTTTTCAACACCACCCTAATCACATGCAAATCTTCCTGCATGTACGGACATCACATTACAACCTTAAACGCCTAAACAACAAACAAACAACAATTCCCCTAATAACATCGTCCCAAACAATCACAACAAATCCCTAATGGGTTTGAAAAATCTGTTAAACCGAAAGAAAAAGAAGAAAACCGGCGAAAACAACAGCACACACGACCAAAACCGCCAAGAAGAACCCACAAATCCAACAAAAAATCCAACAAAATCAACGCCAGAGGCATCGCGTACCAAACCATTAGATTCTCGAGTCCGAATCGAGGAGGAGTTAGAACAAGTTTTCAAAAAATTCGACGTAAATGGAGATGGGAAAATATGTGCATCCGAATTGGGATCAATAATGGGTAGCTTGGGACACCACCCGACGAATGAGGAGCTACAAAATATGATTAAGGAGGTTGATGCGGATGGGGACGGGTTTATAAACTTAGAGGAGTTTATAGAATTGAACACGAAGGACATTGATTCGACTGAGGTGTTGGAGAATTTGAAAGACGCGTTTTCTATTTTTGATATTGATAAAAATGGGTTGATAACCGCGGAAGAGTTGTTGGATGTTTTGAAGAGTTTGGGGGAGAATTGTACCATCAACGATAGCCGAAAAATGATCGCTGGAGCGGATCGGGATGGTGATGGTATGATCAACTTTGATGAGTTTAAAGATATGATGAAAATGGGTTCACATTTTGATTCCAAAGGGTTGGGGAAACAAGAAATTGTTGAAGATTAGTTTTTTTTTTGGAATATTAATTTAAAATTTGTTTTGTTTCTTTGATTTTTTTTACTCTATTTATGGTGGTCAAGATTTGAATCTTTTGTTTGTTATGAATCTGATTTGTTTAGTAAGAATTTTATTTTTCAATTTGATAATTCGTGTACTAGATGTGTTAGTTATGGTTATTTTTTAAATTTTCATGTTAAAAGCAATATACCAGATTGAGCTCAGAAACAGTTTAACCGGGTGTATCGGGCGGTTCAACCGGGTGTATCGGGCGGTTCAACCGGCGGTTTAAACGTCGAACATTTTTTTTCTTTAGAGGTTAAGTGTCGGATACTCGGATGGCGATATTCGCGCTTGGTCCATTTTTCGGTTCAAGCAACGGTTAAGATGGGTTCTTGCTCTGTCTTCCGATCTACTTTTGAAGGGTTCATCGATTTCATAGGGTTTTAGTGGCGATTTCCTTGTGTCGAGATTGCTAGGATATGGCTTTACGCCATGGACTCGAGTTTCTGGTTCGAAGTTGCTAAGGTTGTTTGTAAGAACTAGTTCAATTCTTAAATGGTGATAGTTTCAAGTGTTTTAACTATCAATCATTAATCAAATAAAACTATTTTTAAGACATCGAACTATTGCCATAATCAAAATCATTACTTCAAAACTTCTTTGCCATGAAAAATACAAACGAAAGGCACTACGCTAGACGAGAGACATGTACCCAAGATCTAAACTAGCCCAAATAAAGATACCAAGTCTAACAAATATTGGCTTTTAAAAGCCCTATTTAGCTTTGTCCCTAAATGGATACAAAATCTAGTATTAGGAAGGGACCTAATCCTATTCCTATGTCTAAAAGTCTAAAACCAACGGGCCAACATAAGCCCATGCCATAGTACCAACTACCAAATATACAACCATGTGCGCAGCTAGTGGAGGGTCGGGGAGGCCCGACCCTCTGAACTTTTCGCTCAGTAGTGTTCAGTATGTAGTTTTCGTATATAATTTTTTAGGTATATATGTTTTCGACCCCCGGTTTTATATTTTTTAGGTATAATTTTAGGTGCGCTGACTTTCGCCCCCGGTCGAAAATCTTAAGCTTCGTCACTGTATACAACCTCTTACTTTGGGCCCAACACAAAGCCCAGAGACTAAGAATACCCAATTAACCTCTTTTAAAAAGGATGTGAATTGCAAATTCTATCTTTTATCTTTTTACCCAATTTCTGGCGTCCCTTATTTTAAAATTGATATGATTTGTGCTTTATATCTAAAAATCTTGCATGTTATGTCTTTTCAACTTCCCGGTTAATTTTTTATGGTAAATAAGATCATATGCATGTCACGTGATGGTATATCCGTCTTTTCACTACCCTCTCCAATTTTCTCCAAAATTGAATAACACAAACTCTAAATCATTTGCCACCCCAAATTTCCCCCTTCGAGTTGCCACCAATGATCGGGAAACGACAAACCAAACCACTCGGATTGAGTTGGTCGGTTTGACCAACCGGTTTGGCCGTTTGACTTTTTGGTTTGAACAAAGTTTATTTTTGTTTCAAAATCACTTGTGTGTATTAATTTTTTTATTTGACAAAAGATGATTCAAATTATAAATATATATAATATATATATATATATATATATATAATAGTAAGTTAGACGCCTTTTCGGTTTACAAGACAAATTCCAAGTATTAAATTTTATTTAAAGTTGTATAGTAAATGAGCCGAGCCAAGCTTATTTTAAACTTGTTTACGAGCCAAGCCCAAACATAAAAATAAGTTTGTTTAGTAAACAAGTTCGAGCTTCACTTATCGAGCTCATGAGCCTAAACAAGTATCATTTACAATTTTATATTATTTTTATTTAATATATTAATTAATAGATTACAACGATCCGAGCCTAAGCAGAGCTCGAGCTCTGAAAACAAAGCTCGAATCCAGGCGAGCTCGGGCTCAACTCAGCTTGTTTGCACCTCTAACCAAACCAATTAAATCGAATCGAACCGAACCGAACCAAACCATTTGTACCAAGTAATATTAAACGTAGTACTAAGCTATTCCCTCTCATATTCCCGCCAAACAAAGTTGTATTCAATCGATCATACCAAATGCTGAAACACATATCCAAAACCCTAAAATCACTACCCAAACCCCCAAATTCAGTGTCAACAATCTCTCATTTCCACACACGAAACAAACCCCTAATCTCCAATCCCGCAATAGAATTCATCTTGGACGAATTTGACCACCTTCAATCACCCAAACATGTTAACAATAATAACAATAACCCACCACAACTTGCAACAAAATCCGCAGAACCAGCTGCTGAACCTGCATCTTCTTCGAGCATTCAGGTTTCGCATAAGTGGCCAGAATGGATTGGGTTGATGGAGAAGTTGATGAAATATGGGTACTTTGATGGGGTTAGCAATCCGTTTGGAAGTGGTGGGTTGGTTGATGGGAAGAGTTGGAATCGTATTCGGACTGCCTGTCTTAAGTTTGCGCGTGATCGGGCTGATTTGATGAGGTATATTGGGTGTTTTGCATTGTTGGTTTGTGAGGTGTTTGGATGCACGCCAAGTGTTTGATAAAAATTCTATGTGAAATTTCTTGGTTTTGGTTGCATGTAAAGCTAAGACTGAGTGTAGGGTGTGCACTTAACCGAAATAACTGAACCGTAGCCGGAATAATTGAAGTAACCGAACGAAACCCAATAAAGAACCAATGGTGGTTTTATGATTTTTTAAAAACCGATATTTTTGGGTTCGTTTTCGGTTTTGCTATTAACGATCCCGGAAAAACCGAACCAAACTGATTGGAACTGGACCAAAAAACCAAAATCAAATGGTTTTCAAAAACCCCAAAACCGAATTTTCGGTTTTTGGTTCGGTTTGAACATAAAAACGACCCATGAACACCCTATTGGGGGGTCTAGCGAAGTTTTGCAAAAGTGAAACTGGCTGCATAACTACAAAACTGACTTTCTAAATAAAGGCCTAATCAAAGATCCACACATTTTTACGTAGAGAAGGAAATAAATCAAAACTTGTAAAATTGGGGAAAACCGTTGAGCTTGAAATTTAGGCTCCAGATAATGGGATTTGGGGTCTACTCCCACGTTATCCGGCCTGTTGAGACCTTTCCGTTCATTACATATTGGTCCCTGTAACTCCTTACGTAGCCCAAGTTATGTCCTTTTTGAGTTGAGCCATTTTCTTTGCCTCTGTCCACTTGGTCCAAGTATGAGTCCACTATCTTTTGGATCAGGTCCGTATCATAAATGGAGTTGAAACATTTCATCTTGCAACAAACTTTGTAAAATTTCTTGTTTATTAGACATTGGCAGTAGAATCTTGAGAACTGTAGCAACTACCAAGAATGATAACCTTACAACCTTACGGTTGAAACCCCTTTTCTTATTATTGTATATATTATTATATACTTATTTTGTGTCTTTGTGTTTAGCTGCTTCATGGATAGAGACATAGAGATGATTGCAGGATCTGGCTGTCCCAGCATAGACAGAAAAGTTGTCAACTCGGGTAAACGGCTAAGGGCACACCTTGTCATCGATGAGGGAAATGTATGTAAGAATCGTTTTTTTAAAATGCTTGATTATAAGCGTTTTAAATGGCCGTGTTCCTAGTTTGGCGGTCGAAACCGACACACAACCAAAAATTGACACAAACCCGAATAGGACAAGAACCCCAAAAGTCGTGTCAGACACATGAACCTGAACGGCTGAACATGATACGGATTTTCGCAAGTTGATACATAACACAACCTGTTTGACCATAAAATTTATTTAATTTTTTTTTTTTGCATATTAATGCTCTAAAGTTATAATTTACAATTAAAAATACAAATGTATAAATGGGTCAACCTGTGAACCCACCCGCAAGTCCAACCCTAACACGAGGTTACTTGAAACTGACCAGAACCCATTTAGAATTTTTTGATTAAACCCAAACCTGTGTATGTTGTGTTAGGTTCGTGTCATGTTAGAAATTCATACCCATCTAGGCACGGGTCTAGGGATTGTTTTCTATTACAGGTGTTACCAACATAGATGTTGGATTTTGTATTAAATAATGAATAAATTTTGCAGGTTTGCAGCTCCTGCAATCTAAGGGGAAACTGTGAGAGGGCATATGTAAAGGCACATGAAGATGAACGCGGTCACACGGTGGACGTCATGCGTTTCCTACTCACATATGCCCTTGATAACAACAAACCATTGATCAACAAACAACTTGAACAAGCAATAAGAAGTTTAACTAAAGATATGGTGATATTTAGCAAGAGTAAACTTGATATCGATCCTTCAAAGCAGGCCCCGTCTGCTCCGAGAAGTCCAACTCAGCAGCAAGAACACCAATCAACTAGTTCTACTATCCATGGCGGTTGGAGTTGCTCCAGGTAGTTCAAAACTGATATCTTTGTTGCATTTAATATAGTGCAAATAGCATGAAATGGAAACTAACTTCACATTTGTATTTTTGATTTTAGCAACCAACTTAAGTTGTACTTAAAAAGAAACCAACTTGCACTTTATTGCCGATTTTAGCAACCAAGTTACTATTGCGACTTGATCAACAGGTAGCGTATAGTTTTTTGTTCAATTTTCAAATATCCCTAACGTGCATTATATTTGTAGTGAAAGTTTTAAATACAAAAGGGTCTTAACTTGCGACGGTATGCGAATGAAGAATAACTTGCGTAATTAGGGTTTAACCCAATGCATGCGTAATTATGCATATAACGTGCGTATTTTAACAATGAACACGCGTAATTAAGTCGCGCGCGTCACACGTTAAGGGGCTATTGTACGTTAACCTTCCCTATATCTGTAATCATAGTTTATATGCTATGTGGCATCTAGTGTCATATTTAGGGTGTGCATGGTTCGGTTCGGTTATTAGCATTAACCGTAACCAAAGTCATCGGTTAATCTATTCGGTTAATTTGGTTAATATGTCGGTTTTCGGTTCGGTTTGGTTAATTTCGGTTAATAACCAAATCAAACAAGGGTTAAAATTTTTTGCTTAGAAATACATGTAATGGAGGTATAAATACATGAAATAGATTTATAAATACATTAAATGGATGTATAATTAAATGAAATGGAGGTATAAATACATGAAATAGAGGTATACCTACATGAAATGGAGGCATAAATAAATGAAATGGAGGTATAAATAAATGAAATGAAAGTATAAAACATGAAATACATGAAATGGAAGTATAAAAGCTAGAAACATATGAAAATATAAATGGTTCGGTTCAGTTAGTTTCAGTTAACCGATGGTACAAAAAATAACCGATAACCGACTTTCGGTTAATCCGGTTTCGGTTCGGTTTCGTCAGTTTTCGGTTAACGGTTCAGTTATTGCACACCCGTATTTAGTAGTTATTTTTTAGTAAGATTTGGAATTTTTTTATTTTTTAAATTTTAAATAAGTTTAATTGTTATTTTCACGTATTTCTTTTACATATGTGTCACCCGCTATGGCATCAACCAGTGCCACATCAACACTTTATAGGAAAAATGAGATTGCTGCTACAAACTGGTGATAGAATGTAAGTTGGTTTCTATGTCATGTCTAATTCTAAAGTTGGTGTCTAAATCAGGAAAACATGTAAAGTTTGTTATTATATCGTGCCGTTTTGCTCTTTTATATAATGTTTAATATTCTTTCTGTGCTTGCATAAATCATTCTACATATCTATGATTGTACTAAAATTTGGCAGATGCAAATTCTTGAACTCTGCAAGAAACATCAAGTGCACGCGATGTGATGACACGTTTCAAGAAACATTTCCAAGATCAAGGAACAATCGGAATCGTGTTCAGTTGAAGGGAGATTGGCTATGTACAAGGTATATTAAAGATTGTTTACATGTTCTTATTTCTGATTTTAAACTTTTAATATTTTGGGATAATGATTGTACAGGCAGAGGTCACCGAAATATGCAAATTTTAATTGTTAAGGTTCCCCGTATATTTAAACTACCTTACATGTCACCCAATGACTCATATATGTATCTGGTTTTGTTTATACAGTATACAGACAAAAATATGCTGGAATATTGTAGATGACCCAAACACCTTAGTTTTGGAATATTGTAGATGACCAAAACACCTTAGTTTTTTCCTACACCATGTCATTGCTTTTTGATAGATTGACACAAGGGTACTTTGTCTTTTGATTTTGAGTAAAATGCCATTTTCGTCCCTGAGGTTTGGCCAGTTTTGCGACTTTCGTCCAAAGGTTTGAAATCTTGCCATTTTCATCCGGCTTGTTAATTCCATCCATTTTTCTCCGTTAAGTCAGAGGTATTTACTTATTTTTTTGCTAACTTAAAGGGCAATTCGGTCTTTTTCGCTTTATGTAAAAAGACTGGATACCCCTGAAAAAGACCGATTTGTCCTTGAAGTTAACATAAAAGACGGAAATACCCCTGAATTAATGGAGACAAATGGATGGAGTTAACGAGCCGGACGAAAATGGCAAGATTTCAAACCTTTTGGATCCAGATGCGGAAAAACAAACCTTTGGACAAAAGTCGCAAAACTGGCCAAACCTCATGGACGAAAATGACATTTTACTTTTTTATTATTTTAGGGGTGTATTTCATCTTTAAGCATGTTTTTAGAATTTGTTATAAACAAAACCAGATACATACTTTGGTGATTTATAAAGTAGTTTCGTCAAGACGTTAATAAAAAAATAAGTTGAATACACGAGCGAAAAACTGATTAACCGAAACATTACCGACATAACCTAAAAAAATGGTAACTGATGGTTCTGTTACTTTCTTTTTCTTATCATAACTGAAGAATTTTGCTTACATAAATATTCAAAATTGAATTGACCGAATCAATTTTGTTATAAATTTCAGCCTTGAGTTTCTTTACCCTTTGACCTTTGTGTTCCATAATATATATATATATATATGTTCTTCACAAAGTTAACTCTTGCAATCATGACAGATGCAATTTCTTTAACTTCGCCAAGAACACTAGATGTCTGCAATGCCATACAAACCCGCCAAAAAGGCAACTCAATCCCGGGGAATGGGAGTGTGACTCGTGAGTTCTTTCGCTGCGTTTTTGTTTAATATACAGTTCGAATTCACATTTATATTCAATCGTTTTGCAGATGCAATTACATAAACTTCAAAAGAAACATGGTGTGCTTGAAATGTGACCATAAACGCGCAAAAGCATTTGATAATTCAACTCAGTTACAGCGATGGAACTCATAGTCGATGGATCGACTATAAGATTGTATGTTGTTGGGTATTGAATTAGAAAGATAGTAAGTGTTTGTAAATATATAGAGGCTTGTTAATCTGAATATAAGAAGTCAAGAATAGCGGGAATAGCTATAACTGTTGTACTTGTTTTATTTATTTTTATTTTTTTAGAAAGTTGTACTTGTTTTATTTATAGTTCGTTAATAATTTATTGAAGGGGGTAGTGGTGGTTTTTTACATACTACGGTACAACCTACACACTCTTTTTTCCTAATTCTTCTACGGGTGTTTATAGACCGTTGAAATCGACCGCACCGTCAAGAACAAAGCAAGTCGACTGGTTTAAGATCCAGCAGTTCGGTTTGTAACTAACCGGACATGTGTCGTGAACATGTACCCATGACAAATACGAAAACAAAAACCTTCACCTTTTCTTTTCTTTTCTTTTGTTCTAACTTTCTCTTGATTCTTGAATCATCTATAAAAAAAGTGAAAAGATAATAGAAAGATTCGACTAAAAAAAAAGGTATATATTTTTTTGAACGGCAATTAAAAAAGTATATAAATCTTGATTTTTTATAGAACTATATATTTTGATTGTTTTAAAATTTTATATTAAAAGAATTGTGTAGGGTATATATTTTGATTGTTTTAAAATTTTCTATTAAAAGACTTTGGAGGGTGATATAGTGTATATGTGTATAGGGTGATATAGTGTATATGTTATGCCCCAAAGCGGTGTGTACATATAATGTATATGTGTGTGGGTTTTCGGGGGTAAAAGTGAAATTTCACTAATTTTAACGTTATTTTACTAATTTTGTGAAAATAAGGTTAAAAGCGACGGAAGATTAATCATGCATCATGTGGTGACGTTGATAGCTGAAAGACAAGGGGTACAAGCACCGATCGGTCTTTGTCCCGATTGCTGAGTGTTATGTGCCTTAGATCCAAGGCTTGATGCAAAACTACTATCGAGCCGTGGCTCTCACTGGAAGCAGCCTCTCTATTCCTACGGGATAGAGGTAAGGTTGTCGACATCTTACCCTCCTCAGAACCTACCTTAGCTTTGCTATTGATAGGATTTATTAAGTATGATGATGATGATATAGAATTGACTCGAGAGTGATTTTTAATATTATATTATTTGATAAGATAAGCATAAGTTTTTAAAGAGTGCATTCATTCAAACATATATTTCACATCATTGACAAATCCAATCGTTAATCAATGGTTATCTTGACGTATACACAAGAAGAATTCTAATGATATGGATGTGGCAATTTTGACTTATTCATTACGTTTTGTTCAACCAAAACTATTGAAATCGTCCTCATACTTCATGGTAACCTTTTTCAGCCTAAGTTTTGAGATATTGTATCATTCGAAGCCTTTAATATTTAACTAATTTTAAGTAAAAAGTCATAATAGTAAAAAGTCATAATAAACTAGCATATAGTGTTAAAATATGGGTCCTAATAAACCCACACCCAAAATCTAAACTAGCATATAGTGTTAAAATACGGGTCCTAATAAACCCACACCCAAAATCTTAATTTCACATCATGTATACAGGCCGTATAATGTTATACGGCCCGTATAGAATAATTTGGCATGACAAATATACGGTTGTATAATGTTATACGGCTCGTATAATGTTATACGGCTCATATAAACAGAGGAAATATTAGGCCGTATAACATTCTATACGGGTCGTATAACATTATACGGGTCGTATAACATTCTATAGGGGTCGTATAACGTTATACTGCCCATATACATAGACTAAAAAACATTCTCTGACATTTTTTGGTGCAACAATTAGTTATACGGCCCGTATAACTCTATACGGTTATACGGCCCGTATAACTCTATACGGGCTATATACATGTAGAGATGTAAAAATAAGATTTTAGGAGTGTGAGAATAGTGAGAGCCTAAAATATATATATCCAAATTTAATACCCCTGTCGCTTCTAAATGATTCCAATTCTAATGAAAACTCAAATCATAATAAACGTAAAAAGCTGGTGATGATGTAGCAATGTTTTTTGCGTGTATTTAGGACTCCTTGTTAAGTGAGTCTTGAATTGGTTTCGAATCAAGAGTGCTCTTCTAATGCTTGTTCTTACTAGGTATGCTTTTAGGTGTTTTAACCATAGTCACAGAATTCACTGCACCTTCGCGTTCTGCGAATTAGATCGCTCGTGCCGTAATCGGGTACAAAAGCGACCCAAACGCCATGGGTTCGCATCCGGATCGGGAAATTAGGGCGTATCCGATTTTCAACAAGTTCAACCCTAATCGCTAAAACTCGCGTACCCGATTGGTTAATTCGTTGTTTCAGGACGATCGGATACGCGTACCGGAAACAAAAAGGCAGATTCAAACCTGAAATTGGACTTGGACGCAATGAATTGAGACATCGTTTATGGTTGTCGACGGCGGAAGTTACGAATGGGGTGAAGAATTAGCCTTTTGAGGTTTAAATTAGTTTATGTAATTTTATCAATTAACCCTTCTATCTTTCACTAGTTTACATTTATTCTCTAAACTTGTAACTTTTTACATAAAAAAAAGTGTAAAAATAGTTTGTATATAATGTACCAAACACTATGGTGCACCGTACCGGTACTTTAATTGGCCGTTCAAAAAGATATATGTGTTACATCGTACCACATATTGAATTGGTGTTCCGAATGAACGCATAATGGTTAGCTTTACACGCGCCGTTGTAGTCAAGACGTGTGTATATACAATTATACATACACCTTAGGTTGGTTCAACAACCATTTTTCTCACGCTACTTCACTTTCAATGCATTTGGAAGCTTGCTCACATGTATGTCACAAATACAAAAAAAAACAACCACTCTAAGATAACCTCATCTTCAATTTCAAAACAACTACACAAATCATCATTCATTAACCATGCCACCAGTAACCACCGAACACGGACACGAGCACGAACATGGACACGACTACGATCGTCTCAAAGGAGTCAAACAATTCGACGAATAAAAAATCAGCGTGAAAGGAGGATGATTGGGGGGGGGGGTTTCTCCTTGTTTGATTCTTGCAGATCCTACAAAACAGTCATAACACCGTGAAGCTCATTACAAGGAGGAGGATTAGGGCTCCTTGTAACCACAACCTGCGTGAGAATAAGAATTTATTTTAAGGATAATAAGTGTGTGTGTGTTAAGATGAAATCCTCTATTTATAGTCGAAGAGAATAACAAGGGAAATGGGCTATGGGCCTTGGGCTTGACGTCGACAACAAGGAATATCTCATTTGTCTCATTTGACTTGCGAATATGGGCCTTGCTGGCACACACAGGTTCGCGCTAATGTGACTTGCGAATATTGAAGAGTAGCGCAGACTAAAATTTATTTTTTAGGATTAGTTGATACATTAACCGAAGAGATGAAAAAAAAACTTGTACAAAAATTACTTGAAAGGGTATGGTCCCAAAAACTTTGCGCCAAGCAAGGGAACATACCCACTATTAATTGCTAAGGAGACCTTGCCAGGCTTCCTTGCTAAAGAAAGACTCACTAGACTCTGCGCCAGACGTTTATATCAAAGCAAGAGCTCAGTAAACGTTGCGCCAACAGCAGAGAAAGGAAAGAGGACAGTTAACTACCTTGCGCCGCTCGCGCAAGAAAACAGTTAATCCTGAGAAGCTTTCCCTTGGCAAAAATCCTTGAGCTGATGAAGAGGTAAAGGGAATCTTTTCTGTTATAACAGAATGCACACGTGGCGAGCAACAGATAGATTACAGTTGTGATATCTTCTAGAAGCCACTAACACCCAATCGTGCAAGCATCTTTTCGGTTATAACCAATTGCCACATGGCAGCATCTGGGACGATCGAGAGATCACGGTGATAGCATGCTCACATCAATAAAAGATAGTGATCCCATGATGACACGTGACATCTCCCTAACCGTGGATGAGCTCACGATCCGTGTGCACTAACAGATAACCGCAACTTAACGGAGTGGCGAAAGATTCCGTTAAGATTAACATCTCTCATTTTGGCGCCCAAAACCCGGCTGATAAGTAACTTGGACTACAAGTAGAAGGTATTCACTATCACTTACTCTCTCTCTCTTACTTCACTTAAACTATTTCCGACTACCTGTACTTATTCTCACGTCGGAGGGTGGTCACGGAGAGAACTCCCCTTCTCCCCCTGGCGAGCTGACGGTGTTCTGTTTTGCAGGATCAGTTGGAACACAGTTGCAGTCGCCATCATCTCGAAACCAAAACGAAGGATTAACCATTTTATGCAGAGCCCAATCCATAGATCTACATAGATTCCGGTCTAGTTGATCTAGGGTTTCTTCATTGACGCCCACCGATTTCAATTCTTTTTCTCATCTTTCGTTTCAGTTTCATTTAGATCTGCAGCATCATGGCTGATGGATCATCTTTTCAAGGTCCTCGATCGGAGATCCGTCGCGTCGTTGTCGGACCTCAGATCGACGGACAAATTGTTGAGGATTCTTCCGGGACGCTAATGCTCAGTATGATCCTGATCATGCAAGCATTCCAGTAACGCCGGCGGCTCCTCAGGTTGATGTTGCATCGATTTTACCACCTGGAGAGACTCCATTATCGTAGTTGATCGAATCTCAAACGGCTCTAAACGCTATGTATGCTCAGCTATGTGCTCAAACTGGAACTTCAACTTTTCAAGCTCCGGTTAACGCTCCTCAGGTCCGTGCTTCGCCGGCTCCTCGAGTGTTGAGTTACGATACTCAGATTCATGCTCGTGCACCTTCGCATGTGTCTGTAGATGGAACTGAAATGTATTCTAAAACTAGGAATGATTCCATTCATTCCGGTTATAGAAACCAAGAAGAAAACATTCACCAGCGCACCTCTATTCACTCACGTTTGGGCCCGTGATCTTCACAAAAGCGGGACACCCAACGGATGAATATGACAAGACCTATGACAAGGGGGATAATGCAAGCGTGTTTAATCGTCTGTCTGCAGATCATGTGAATTACAAGCCAAAAATACGTGCAGTGTACAATCCGGAGGCTGAACATGACTACAATCTGGTATATCGTCCAACTGAAGCAGCCAAACAATTGAAGTTTACCAGAGAAATAGCATTAGCCCCGTTAGAACGAGCGAAATTGCCATCCAACGTAGGGAAGTTTAACGGTTTAACTGATCCTGATGATCATATGCGCCTCTTCACTGGTGTAGGGCTACTTGGATGCTGGACATTACCAATGTGGTGTCATCTCTTTGTACAAACCCTTACTGGCGCTGCGCGCCTTTGGTTTGATAATTTACCCACAGGTAAACTTTCCTCTTGGAATGACCTAAAGGAAAAATTTCTTACACACTTCAGTTAACAAAGGCGATACGTGCGCGACTCCTCAGATGTAATGAACATCTGGCAGAGGGATGATGAGACGTAAGATTTTATTACGCGTTACAATAAAGAGGTTTTGGAGATCGGAGATGTTCACGAAGACCTTATACGCGCGCAGTTCAAATACGCGGTAAGGTGTGATGAAATGATTAAAGTGTTTCCGGTACAACTGGCCTTCCAAAGAGCTGGGATAAACTCATGGCGGCAGCCAAGGTCTACGCCCAGACTGAGCGCAGCTTGAATTCTAACAGGCCACCTCTACCTCAGAATCGTCCGCAAGACCTGAGTAAAGGTAGTCGCAAGTTTAAGAGAAATTGGAAAGAGTCAAGTCAGAATCTCCTTATTCACCAGTTGATGCGCGAACGACAATCAACAAGATAACAACTCAAAAAGCAATTAAGCAAGAGAATAGGGAACGCCATTAGACTCCCTTGACGAAATCTCCTGCTGAAGTTCTCAGCACTGAGAATTATCAGTTCAAGCAGCCACAACCAATGAAAAATAAGAAAGGACAAGACCCAAATTTGTTCTGTGATTATCATAGAGACACAGGCCACACAACAGATAACTGCATCAGTCTACGCACGGAGATTGAAAAAGCATTAAAAAGTGGAAAGCTTACACATCTGCTCCAGAATGTGCGCAAAGAGATTAAACAGATTACGCGCGGGGACGAAAGACCTAGTAATAAGAAAATGAAGCAAGTCGCTATGATTCAGGAGGTGCGTCGCACAAGCGTAGCCTTCAACACTTAAGAAACAACATATGGCGCGAGCAGCAAGTCATTTTTCTATCGTTCCAGGAGGTCCTCAAGAGGACCGGCCAGTGGTTATCACATGTATCTTTGGACACTACCAAACAGATTATATGTTTATAGATCCTGGTAGTTCCATGGATATTATGTATGAGCAGTGCTTCAAGTAGCTAGATGCTGAGGATAAGGCACGTCTGGAACCAGTTGATTTCCCGTTAACTGGATTCTGCAATGAGGCTATCTTTCCTCTAGGACAAATTCTTTTTCCTGTCACTTTATCTGATGGGAGGTGTTCTCGAACGAGTAACGTCAACTTCATGATGATGCCGGCAAATTCCCGTCACGATGTAATATTGGGACGCCGCGCGCAGCGTGATTTTAGTATGATTACCTCCGCTCCACATGCTGCTTGTGGTTTTCCAACACCAAATGGTATAGTTATACTTTACGCGCGGAAAGAAATCATGTCTATTGAAGAACCAGTTACTAAAGGCTGTCAAGACATTGCCAAGTAACGAACCAGAAAAATGGGTACTCAACAATAAGTACCCCGAGCAAACAATCTTGTTAGGGCTTGCAATCAGTACTGAATTAGTGCAAAGCTTAAGCTACTATTGTTTCACAATAGGGACATTTTCGCCTGGACACCTGCTGATATGGTCGGTGTCCCACGCGACGTTGCGGAATATTGTCTGAATGTATTTCCATCAGCATAACCAGTTGTACAGAAAAAACGCAGCCTCGGGTCTGAAAAAACAGGGGCGATGAATGAACAAGTCACCGAGTTACTTAATGCTGGTATTCTGCGCGAAGTCAAATACCAGACCTGGGTGGCAAACCCAGTCATGGTGAAGAAACATAATGGAGGATGTGCGTAGATTTTAAAGATTTAAACAAAGCGTGCCCGAAAGATTGTTATTCTCTTCCCGAGATTGACAAAAAGGTTGACTCATTAGCTTTCTTTCGCTGGAAATGTTTTCTAGATTGCTATAAAGGTTATCATCAGGTCTTGATGAAAAAAGAAGACGAAGATAAGACAGCTTTTCGCACGGAGAAGGGCATTTTTTGTTATAACCAAGATGCCTTTTGGTCTCTGCAATGCGGGAGCTACTTATCAAAGATTGATGGATGCAATTTTTGGAGATGATATCGGGAAAACTGTGGAAGTCTACATTGACGATTTGGTCATTATGAGCAATTCAGAAGAAACTATGCTAGATAACATCCAACGAACTTTTGATTCTCTACGAAAGGTCAATTTAAAGTTAAATCCAAGCAAGTACTCCTTTGGCATGGAAGAGGGCAAATTCTTAGGTTTCATAGTCACCAAAGACGGTTTCAAGGTTAATCCTGAGAAGGTCGAAGCAATACAAAAAATGTCTTCTCCTACTACTATCAAAGAGATGCAACGTTTGGCTGGAAGGTTAGCTGCGCTAAACCGCTTTCTCGCCAATCATGCTGCAAAATCTTATCCATTTATTCGAACCTTGTGCAATTGTACGAAGAGCAAAGAGTTTGCATGGACTCCTGAAGCTGATCAAGCTTTCCAGCAGATGAAAGATTGTTTAGTTCAACTTCCCACACTTACTGCTCCTCGTGAAAAAGAACCCATGGTCTTATATCTTGCTGCATCTGAGGTAGCAGTAGGTGCTGTATTGTTGGTAGAACACGAAGGAGTCCAATCTCTAATTTATTATATCAGCAAGATGTTGAATGAATCCAGAGACAATGTAACGCCCTGCTATTTCAAACTTTCTATATTTGGAAAGTTCATGTTGTAATTCTATTTCTGGAAACTTTGTAATCGTTGTAGTCGTCTTTTTGTTGTAATCAATATTCCGAGACTTGAATCATAATGAAACACGTGTTTTATTTTATCATATCAACTTATTTATATTCTACATATATGCTATTCGCAACCCCCAACCCCACCCCGGGAGCGGGAGCCGTGAACCAGTCAAGTGGTACCGGTGTTTATTAATTTGGCAGCGGAATTTAAACATCAGAATCGTAGTTAGGAAATATATTTCAGAGTTTAAAACACCAGATATTATTGATAAACTAAAGGGATAAAACCCTTATTTTATTCATAACAACGTTGTAGGGGTAAACCCTAATTTCTGAAAACATAAACTTTTATGTAGGTAACTTTTATAGCCACTTTCTTTAAGCCTTCAGTGCTCCATAGCTGGCTTCTTCTAGCTTCACATTAAGTTACCTGAAACGCGTTTTAAAAACATTTTTATCAGCAAGAAATACTGGCGAGTATATTCCATTTTACACAATATTATACTTCACAGTATTAAGAGCGATTACAATGTTTACTTCTACCCAAGTACTCATTCAGTATTTGTCATGTTGACTGTGGTCATACTACTATTGGCTAACTTGTCGTCCAATAGCAACGCTATATTCAGTAGTGTATACAAAACCCACATACCAGCAGCATTGGTAGAATACAAAGACTCAATCACTGTTAAGTATAATTAAAACATTTGAGGTTTTGTAAAACAATTCAGTAGAAAAAGAGAATGACTCACAAACTGTGAGAAAAAGAGAAATGACTCACAAACTGTGACAAAAAAAGAAATGACTCACATTGGTATCTTTGGTAATCCTACTAGTTTTATGGCAACTGTTCCTGATTGTTATCTATTAAAAACACACAACGCACGCGTGTTAGTAAAATAACCAAAGTCACATTAATCCATACATCGCCGGACAGAACTCCAACGGCTTAGCCTGACAGAACCTCGACATACACGTTGGGTCCTATGTCAACCGGGTAGGATAAGTCACTTTTAGTCATACATCACGGGACAGAACTCCAACGGTTTAGTCTGACAGAGCCTCAACATGCACCGTTGGGTCCTATGTCAACCGGGTAGGGTGACAAATTGGTGAAAAGGGGGTTAAAGTACATACAACGTGGCAGAGCTTCGCTGTTTAGGGGTATTATATCGAGCAACGTTTAGTTATTATAGGGACTGAGGGAAAGAAAAGAATTGAACGAATGAAACCGAGGCCAGAGGTCTCTTTTTATAGGCTGATCCGAGGTCGGCTCGCGCCCCACGACCGGTGAGGCCTGGCCTCTCGCGGCCCGCGAGGGAACCCTAGCTACGGCTAGGTTTGACCAGTCACCACTATAGGTGTACCACGTGTGTGACACGTGGCGTCAGAAGTGTCCGGTAAGCCAGGGCTCGCTCGCGCCCCACGACCCTCAAAGCCTGTCGCGGCCCGCGACAGGTGCATTTTCCTTGATTTTTATTTGTATTTTTATTCCGAATTTAAATTTCTGAAGCATTTTTGTCATGTATTGCGATGCTTCAAACCAAGGCCTTGGTTGCGTTCTTATGCAACGGGACAAGGTTATCGCTTACGCTTCAAGACAACTCAAGATTCATGAGAAAAACTACACTACGCACGACCTTGAACTTGGTGCAGTTGTTTTTGCATTAAAGATATGGCGACACTACCTGTATGGTACCAAGTGTGTGGTCTTCACCAACCATAAGAGCCTTCAGCACATCTTCAATCAAAAAGAACTCAACATGCGTCAATATCGATGGGTAGAGTTACTCAACGACTACGACTGCGAAATTCGCTATCACCCTGGTAAAGCGAATGTTATAGCCGATGCTCTAAGTCGTCAACCTCATGCGAAGAGTATCCACTGTTTCCAGATCCTAAGCAATCTTCAAGATCGAATTCGTGAGGCCCAACACTCATCCATCAACGAGAACAACTTATACAATGAGATGAAGTGTGGTGCCGAAGAACAACTCACGTCCAAAGCCGATGGTATGTTATACTATCTCGATCGAGTCTGGATCCCAAATCGTGACAACCTTCGTTATTTCTTGATGAGGGAAGCTCACAATCCTAATACTCCATTCATCCTGGTGCCGACAAGATATACCAAGACTTGCGTACATCTTTCTGGTGGCCTGGCATGAAGAAGGATATCGCTCTTTATGTCTCGAAATGTCTCACGTGTTCCAAGGTCAAGGCCGAACATCAACGCCCCTCTGGCTTACTCGAACAACCAGAAATTCCCGTTTGGAAATGGGAGAGTATCGCTATGGACTTCATCACCAAACTTCCTCGCACGTCTTCCGGTCACGACATTATCTGTGTCACACCCCGACCCGCAGCGGAAATAAGAGTCGGGGCATAATTGGGTTATCACCAAAGCACATGACATTTACTATTATGTTTCATAATTAAATGAAGTCAAAGTTACATTTTTCAAACATCCAAACATGTTCATTCAATACAAGGGAAAATAACCAAACATAACAATCCAAAAACTAAATCGTTTTATTCTTCTAATTCAGGTCCTATGTGTTCCTAGCTGCTGCTGGTTCACCTGTATCATGTGTAAAATGGGAGGTTTTGGGTCAACATAAGTTGGCGAGTGAACCTTATTAGATAAACATTTGATAATGATTTTATGGTTAGTTTATCAATAAAATATTATGCATAATCATAAAAGAGCACATGTAAGTAATCAAACATTGGCAAATAGCAGTTACAATTATAACATACATTAACACTTGATAGCATACTTGAATATACCAATATCATACGATAACTAACATAAACGAACTGTGCGATCAAGGCTCAATCAAACGGAGCCGATCGTATTGCATGAACTGGAAATGTAAATTGAACTGTGCGTTCAAGGCTCAATCAAACGGAGCCGAACGTATTGCATGAACTGGAAATGTAAATTGAACTGTGCACTTAAGGCTCAATCAAACGGAGCCGAGCGTATTGCATGTATTGAAATGTAAAATGAAATGACCGATCAAGGCTCAATCAAACGGAGCCGATCGTGCGGGCACGCCACAGATCAACCGCATAATAAAATGGGGATCAAGCTCAACCTCGATGGATGGGGAGCTGCGGCCTCGGCAAATGCATGTACTGAAATAATAATTTGCATCCAATAGTAACTACTTAACAGCAACAAACTAATACACATGTCATGATATGATGTATGCACAATAATTTCGTTATAATATGTAAATAAACAAAGACACATGATACACCCCAAAAACGTGATTAAAACGGGGAATTTGAAAGGTTCACTCACATTGGGTGCGTTGAATTTGAGATGGTGAGATGCGCACGATTTAGATGAGCGAGTCGACGAGGAAAACTAACCTAAATAACAATGGAAACATATATTAAGTGGATGAATGTTATTAAGGATTTTAATGAAATTTTAGATATATTTTTATGAGTTTATGGCTATTTTCTATCTTTAAAAATGTTATTTTTAAGTATTTTTAATTGATTTTTAAATTAAATTAAATAAATAAATATATAAAAAAAATATTATTTTTTTACTGTTGACCGTTGACCGGTTCGGTCAGCGGTAAATTCCTGCGCCGGGTAGGATTCGAACCGGCGACCTTCCATTCACGTGCACGTAGCTCTACCAACTGAGCTACGTGACTAACCCGTTATAAACTCGGTTTTAATTATATTTATATACTTATTTGAATTAACTGGAAATTCCTTTATTTTGCAAAAACGTTTTAATTCCATGAACCGGTGCTCGTGACAGGATTCGAACGCGCGACGTGAAGTTCATTTTGCACACAGTCCACCGCTGGACTGTGTGTCTAACCCGGTTATATTCTTGATTTATATTATACTTATCAACTACCTGTTTTAACCCGGGTTAGTTCATGATTAAAAAGAAATGTTATTACACAAAGCGTGCGCGTAGCAAGGATCGAACTCGGGACGTGAATATCAAATTTGCACATAGTCCACCGCTGGACTGTGTGTCTAACCCGTTTATAATCCGGATTTTAATTACTCTTATATTCTGATATAACTTCATCTTCTTCGTCGGATTACACGGTTAGCATAATTCGACTGGTTAAGTTTGATTTTGTGATTTACAAAGTTCTTAGACATTAACAGTAATTCAAGGGTAAGGAAGGGAGAGAGTTTAAGGAACAAAATTTACCGATTGAAGATAATCACAGAAATCCGGCGAAGGTTCGTCGGTATTGGAAATGAACTCCGACTGTTGAACCAATTAACAGCGTTGATCGATTACTCATAAAGTTGTGTCACTTAAACAAGGTTTAAAAGAAGTTTTGGTTATCATACCAGTTCACAGTTGGATTCCGGCAGTCTCAGAAACTTTCCGGCGAAGATAAGATTTCCGATATACGTTGGCTAAGATTGAATCTGATGATGGAGTTGTGTTAGAGATTGACTAATCACATGTTTTAAACAAAAAGAGTCGAAGGAATTACCGTGAGAATGTGAGTCCCGGTTTTCCGGTGACTTGCAGAAAATTTCCAGCGAACTGTTTCAGATGATTTTATGGTTCACAAATGCGACGAAAATGAAATTGGATATTGTTGTGATAGTTCTGAATCATGCAAATGATTGGAAACTTGAATTAAACCAGAACTTGAAGAAATATTCGGTTTCAAAAGCCGAAAAGATGAAGCTTGAAGTTCAATCAATTCTGACTTAATTGGAAACCGTCGCACATCGGTTATAACTGAAATGGTGAGGTAAACAATCGATTTAACGATTGGTTTGCCGATTATCGGTTTTCAGATGGCATCAGCGTTTAAATCGAGTTTGTGTATAAGTTTCTTTTGTTTTCATAAAGTTAACAGAAAGTACATTGTGGCGGAGCGGTTTGGGGAAAGGATGTTAAGTCTTGGCGACTCAGCTGACCCGGGTTCGACTCCCGGCAGCTTCACTTATTTTTTATTTGCTTTATTTTAACTTTTTATCAAATATGATTTTTATAGTTTAGTTCATTTATTAATTATATAACGTTTTAATTCAAAATAACCTTAAATAATTAATGTACTTTCATAACTTGGTACATGATTACAAAACGGAGCGGGTTTTGGAGACCCGATTTTTACCAATGTTACAATCTGGGTCCTCATTGACCGTTTGACCAAATCCGCGCATTTTCTTCCCATTCGTGAAGATTATAAAGTCGAGAAACTGGCTCGTATCTACACGGATGAAGTAGTTTGTCGTCATGGTATCCCCATTGACATCATTTCGGACCGTGATGGTCGTTTCACTTCGCGTCTTTGGCAAACCTTCCAAAAAGCTCTTGGTACTCACCTCAATATTAGTACTGCCTTTCATCCTCAAACCGACGGTCAAACCGAGCGTACCATTCAAACTCTAGAGGATATGCTTCGTTCATGCGTAATCGATTTTGGTGGCAATTGGGATTCACATTTGCCTTTGGTAGAATTCTCGTACAACAACAGTTATCACTCCACTATTCAAATGGCTCCATTTGAAGCATTATATGGTCGAAAATGTCGATCGCCCATCTGTTCGCACAAGATTGGTGAAGCTCAACTCACTGGTCCCGAACTCATACAAGAAACAACAGACAAGATCTTGCAAATATGTGATAACCTACTCAAAGCTCGAAGTCGTCAAAAGAGTTACGCTGACAACAGACGCAAACCTTTGGAATTCAACGTTGGTGATCAGGTAC
Organism: Scalesia atractyloides; assembly: GCA_947069175.1. Lineage (NCBI taxonomy): Eukaryota > Viridiplantae > Streptophyta > Magnoliopsida > Asterales > Asteraceae > Scalesia > Scalesia atractyloides. The sequence goes on along the minus strand of CAMTDV010000006.1, from coordinate 70,075,595 downwards.
TTCTCAAGGTATCCCCTTAGAAGGGTGTAGTTCGTTTTGGAAGAAATGTAAACTCGCACCTCGCTACGTAGGTCCTTTCAAAATTCTCGAAAAGATTGGTAAGGTTGCGTATCGACTGAACCTGCCTGAAGAGCTCAACAACGTTCACCCTGTCTTTCATGTTTCGAACCTCAAAAAGTGTTTAGCTGAAGAAGGAATTCAAGGTCCGCTCGAAGATCTCCAAATCAACGAAACTTTGCACTTCATGAAGAAATCGGTCGAAATCATGGACCGAGGAGTCAAGCAATTGAGGCACAGACGAATTCCTATCGTCAAGGTTCGGTGGGAAGGTAAACGTGGCACTGAACTTACATGGGAACTCGAAAGTGATATGAAGACCAAGTACCCGCATCTATTCGTTACATCTTCCTAAATTTCAGGACGAAAATTCATAAAGGAGGGGAGACTGTAACGCTCTGCTATTTCAAACTTTCTATATTTGGAAAGTTCATGTTGTAATTCTATTTCTGGAAACTTTTGTAATCGTTGTACTCATCTTTTTGTTGTCAATATTCCGAGACTTGAATCATAATGAAACACGTGTTTTACTTTATCATATCAACTTATTTATATTCTACATATATGCTACATAGACCACGATGCGCATAAACACTTGATACAATTGCATTACGTAACGTACATGAATTATACATCATTTAGACGTACACAATACTTATTCGCGATTCATATACTTGATCATGTTTGTTAACACTCATTATTATGCTTACATTACATAAATAACCCTTATACTATGCCTTTTATGCTTAAAACACCTTAAAACTATCAAAAAACAAACTTCAGGGACTAAAAATGACAAGAAACAACAAAGTTTGGGGAATTTACCTTCTCGCGGGCTGCCAACGTGTTTCCTTTTTCTTCTCGCGCCCCGCCAGAAGGCAAAATCCGCAGAAAGTTCAATTCTGGTCATGGATTGGGCAATTTGGTGTTTGTAGGATTGTGCTTTCTTCATTAATTGCTCACCAATCCAAACCCTAATCACTTCCTATAAAACCCAAGCCTCCTCCACACTTCCTCCACTTTGCAAACACTCTAATCCCTCTCTCAAACACTCTAAATCCAGCTGAGAAATCAGTAGCAAGCAGATTCACTGAAGTTGCAAAAGTGAGCATAACCTCACTTATACTTCATCTTTTTCATTCACTCTTCTTTCAAACCACTTGGAACAACCTTGGGTATGATTCCATGGGTTCTCCTTAGAGAATCCAGACCTGGAACTTCACCACAAAGGCTCCAAAGTGTACTAAACTTTCTGTTTTGATTCTAAACTTTGTTAAACTTGTTCAAACTTGAGTTATCTCATCTCAAACCTATGTCCGAATGCTTAGAACACTATTAGTGGTTGGTTAGGCTTAAAAACAAGGTTGAGACATGTCGAACTAGAGGTGAAAACCTCACAAAATTTATGTTTTCAACTTGGGTTTACACCCACAAGTAGTGTCCAAGTTCAACTTGTGCATGTGTGAAGATGGTCTAGCCTTGGCAACCCATCTTGAATCCACCCACTGCTTGAAGTTTTACATTAGATTAGTTGTTGTTATTACTTAGTTCTTGACCCTCCTTGTGTTTATAACACAAGTGTAGTGGTGAACATTAGAGCTACCTAAATGGAAGCTTGTTCTTCCTACCTCCTACATGATATCCATGACACTAGAGGTGCCTAAATGGAGACTTTGATATCCTACCTCATGCTTGATTTATGATTTGAAGTACCTAAACTAAGTATATTATCTATATGTATACATACACGTGACAAAGACTTAATAATAACTCCATAGTTACTTGTTAAGAAACTAGTTACATCATCTAAAGACCATACACTTGTTACGATTCTAATGGGTCCTCGAATCCATGAAAACACACCAAACCCTTGCGGTTTCTATAGTGTCAAGAACAAGTGTCATGAGTACAAGATGATTACTTTCATAATACTATACGTTATTTAAACTCCAAATCCATAATCTTTCGTTAAACTCCCAACACTCATACGCCTTTGTTACTTCTTGTAGAAGGACAAGGTGCTCCAAGATAATCAACCTACCACACTCTCGGGATTCAAGTCGGATTTAGCTTGCAAAACCGTGAGTATACTTGATCCCGTTTTCCTATTTTTATTTTGGGTGCAACATGTACAAAAACCATACAACTAGTTTACAAACTTGCTCTATCCATTATACATGATACTTGTTTATATACTCAATTAAACGCATGCTATGTTAGACTTGTGATGTATGATCATTAACTTTGCTAGCCAACCTTAACAAATATAGCGCTATAGGAGTAACGCCCGCCCGTATGCTTGTGGTACTGTTAAGTAACCTTTTAAACACCCGTTTTATGACAATGTTGGGTAATCACAATTGCGTTAGACTTTGGTTTGACATATAATTTCATATGTTCTAGTATGCAATCACCATTTATGTACAAGTTGCCACGTCGGATATGAGACAAAATTATTCTTTATTATGCTATGTATCAAACTTGTATGCTCGCCAACATTTTTGTTGATATATATTATTTTAATACATGTTGCAGGAAATTAAGTTGATGATATGGAAGAAACACAACTAGGGTGGATTAGATACACGCCCAATTATGTACTTCGCTTATGTTGAAATTGTTATTTGGAACTTGTTGTAATTTTATTTTCGAAACAATGTATCTCCCTTTAGTATCAATTGAATTTGAATTGTTAAATATTGTCGCAAAGTAGTGTTATGACGTTTTGAGCAATCTGTTCGTCTCATCCCGATGTTTCCGCCATCGGTTGGGATGTGACATATTGGTATCATAGCCATAACTATAGGGAATTAGGAAAATTGCCATGCTCTTGACCTAGTCTATAGTTTAAGTGCCTGACTTTTGACCATTCTTTATTCATGCTTAAAATGTTAATTCTTCCTTACTTTGCTTCTATCTCTTCTTTTGTCTTAAACATACAATGTGTCCTTTCTAAGACACCTTATACAAAATTACACACTTGAGGACACTCTTGTTACATCAACGAGACGATTTGCAACAAATGGGTTGAAGCTAAACCCTTAGCTTCTACTACAGCAATGGTAATTCGAAATTTCATCTGGGAAAACATCATTTGCCGATTTGGTCTGCCCATGCGCATTGTTACAAACAACGGTCCAAATTTAACGGCTGGAGATTTGCAAAAGTGGATGACAGAAATGGAAATCTAGCTTGTCTTTGCTTCCGTTGCGCATCCACAGGCAAATGGTCAAGTTGAAAGCATAAACAAACAGTTGGTTGACGGTATCAAAGCCCGCCTTGGCACGGCACGACGAGGGTGGGTTGATGAATTGCCTAGCATCCCATGGGCACACTGAACTATGCCCAAGACTAGCACTGGAGAAACCCCATTTAGCCTTGTATATGGCATGGAAGCCGTGATTCCTGCCGAAATTGGATTACCATCTCCAAGGATGCTAGCTTTGGAAAAGCAAGATAACGAAGAGCAAAGACGCATCGATTTAGACTTGTTGGAAGAACGACGAGAGAATGCAGCGATTCGCGAAGCTAAATACAAGTCTCAGCTTGAAAAGTATTACAACAAAAGGGTACGCGTCTGCTCCTTTTTGCCTGGTGACTTTGTTCTTCGCGATAATGAAGCATCGAATGCCGAAAACCGGGGAAGTTAGCCCCGCGATGGGAAGGTCCATACGTGATAAATGAAGTACTGGGAAAAGGCGCATACACTCTAAAGCGTATGGACGGATCTAGCGTTCCTCGAACCTGGAACGCCCAACAATTACGCAGATGTTATATGTAATCTCAGTCCTCTGAGCAACTTCTGGGCGTTGCGTAACGAGACTGCTTACTATATTTCTTATGTAACTTTAGTGACAGCTATAGCTTTACACTTTATAAGTTTGAATAAAATACTATGTCACTACTTACAGTCTTTTATATGTTTATTTAAAAATGCATGCAATTCCTTTGGATAAACAAAAACACAAACTCATGAGCCACAAGATAACTTAATACTTACGCTCACACATGAGGTAAGAAACTGTTCATTTGTCTATCCTACACAAGTAATTGGTCACATGCAAACATTGTAAAACCAAAATATATCATATTCACATCAAAAGTACTTGCCCAGCAGCGCAACGTTACAAGTACTTACAAAATAAAGAGTTACAAATTTCCTACTCTATGGATTTCTTGCCCGCCTGCTTTTCTGTTGTTGTGAAGATTTCCTTTAGTCTTTCGACAAAGTCATCTCGCTGCAGCGCGGCATTCACCAGGTCCATAATAGGAATCTGCAAATGATCATATTTCTCCTTAGCAGCAGAATAAATGGCAGCAGTATTTAAACCATGCGTGGCAGCCGGCTTGTATCCCATTTGGTTTTCAGCACGTGTGCCACATGCAATGTGCACTCTTTATAGCCCTCGGCATGCCCGTCGCTGCGCGCAGCCATCATCAATTCCGCCACTCTCTCATCCAACTCCGTAGAGTTACGGATGGCATTTGCAATATGTATACAAAATCAATCAGTATATGTTATAATTATTGATCCAAACATGTACAAGGAAAAGGGAATATTACCTCAACAATCCCATACTCCCGCAACCAGGTGAGCTGGTTCATCAACGATTATGTCAAGCTCTCAGCTGTAGCACAAACGACCTCCGTCTCATGAAGTTTTTCTTCGCTTTCGGTCAAGCAGCCCGTCAACTCGGCTTTCTCGGTTAGGTGAAGCTTGATATCCTTTTTCAAGGAATCTGCTACCGCTTGAAGTCGCTCCTGGTCAAATAACATAGAGGTTAGCTCATCAATCTCTTTATTCTTAAGGAGGAGAGTCATTTTGGTCGCTACCTCATTTTGCTCGCTTCTTTCCCTGTGAGAACGAGCCTCCTCTGCAGCAGCAACCGCATCAGCTTTCTCTTTTTTGAGTTTCTCAATTTCATTACGAAGAGAGATTTTTTCATTGTTATCACGATCACAAGCCTCCACAAAGCGCTTGCGATCTTCAGCGTGCTGTGCAAAAATGGTTTCATACTTGCATTTCCACGCAAGCGCAGACCATTCCTCGGTCTTCTTCTCATCCTCTAACTTACTTTTCTCCGCCTCGAGCTCAACCCTCATCTTCCCTACTTCTCACTCTCGATTCCAACCTTGAATCGTTTGGACTCAAACTCATCCCAGTCCTTGTTCATGTTGCGCCACTCGTGCACGATTCAATGAGTTACAGATGAGGCATGCGCTGTCTCCAGAATATAAGCTTGATAAATTTGATCATGATATTTGTCTTTTTGGCGCTTCACCTCCGCCGGTGGATAAATTCCCTTATACCATTCCCTGCAAGCATGCAGGTCGGTAAAGGTGTCACTTTGTTTCAACTTCCACACTGGCTCATGAACGGCGGAGGCCCTCTTAGCAGAGTAAGTTCGGTAGTAATAATCCCCAAGAGTTTCCTTGGGACGAATAGGCGACTCCTCTTCAGGATCGTCAGAAAATGAGAAAAACCCTTGGCTAGCGGAGGGATCCACTCCCTTAATCCTTGATGCTATCTTTTCAGCATGAGTAGGAGAGACAACCGTCTCTTGCGCCGCAGTTTCAGTCTCCACAGTTGGGGGCAGTATCTTTTACATGCTCGCCAGCAGGATTCTCCGTGGCATCAGGAGCAGTATTTTTAACCTGCTCGCCAGCAGGATCTTCAACAACTGTTGTTTTATTTTCTTCAGTTGCAGCCGTCTGTGGCATGTCAAGAATGATAGGCTCCGCAACTGGTTCTTTTTCAACATGCGCCTGCTCTGGCGCAGAGGTTGTTGATGACGGTGGAGTTATCTTCATAAGTTTCTTTGTGATCAAACATAAAGGTAAGAAAAATAGCGAGCAAATAACTTGCAAAGAAATGTTTAAGCAAACCTTACCAGGAGAATTCTTCGCAAAAGCTTCTAAATTGCCTTTCTTTCCAATGCGCGGCCGCGCAGCCTTTTTTGGTGGAGATGGTGGTGCAGTCTCATATTCTTTCCTCTTCTTGGAAGCACGCTTCAGCGCCTCTTCAGGGCTTGAAGGGATCTCCAAAGTATCATCTGGATTCGAGGCTGGAACAGAAGATGTGTCAATAGGTTCTGGCTTTGGTTTCCTCAAACCTACAGGCGCAAGACCCTCTAGTGAGTCTGACACCACCACGTAATCACACCAAGAGTCAGATACGAGACGCGTACCTTTCTTACCCTCAGCTTTTGCAGCAGCTGATGTCGTTTTTTGATCTGGTTTGGAAGGAGGAGGTGCAGCAGCTGCAGTAGCAGTTGGCTTCTTTTTCTTCTTCGAGTCAGGGCCTACGCCCAAGTTTAGCAAATCACCTACATAATCAATAATATTGAACAAAGGTTACGCCATTAGTTATATTGCAATATTACTTAGAAATATGTTCAACAGTAATATTGCAATATTAACTTAGACCTTGCAAGGTTTTACTTACCAGTCGCAGAGGACGGTTGCGCCTCCAGCTCCTCCTTCTTGGGCAGCTCAAAGTTCCCCAGGATTTGCGAGAACCATGTATCCTCACCCTCAGCAATGGGCACGACAACCATTTTCCCTTTTTCTCTCTTGAAGGGATATCAAGTAGAGCGGCGCAACTGTATCACAAATATTTTTGCATCAGTACATATCTATTAAAAGGTATTACCAGGAAGTTAAACGGTCACGTACCAGTTCCGTCTTTAGTGTACACCGGTTTTTTCCCGACGTTCTTTCTTTCAGAAAATACTCATCCCAGCAGCAATGAGGGCCCTCTCTGGCAAAACAACGTTGGGCACATCTTTAATGTCCTGGTACCACACCTCGTCGAACAAGTGTGGGGAGGGTTTCCAGCTCTATATCGTCACCGGCCCGAAAAGTTATCTTCATCGGGATCACTGCCGCCTTTATGAAGAAACACCTTCCAAGACGGAGCAAACAAAAAGTTGGTAGCAAGGTTGTCAAAATCCTCCTTCTTCCACTTTAACGGTGGTAAACTTGACGTCGTCGGCATATCGGCAGAGCTCGAACCGGTGGCCATGACACAGACTTCAAATAATAATCGGAAAACTTTGAAGGTCACCGGAATTTATGAACAGCTATTTCTCTCAAAAAACACAAAGGTGTGAGGAATGGAAACGACGATTCCTTTTATATACCAATCGCAATTAATGCTAGACGTGACAACAGCGACTTTTTCGACCATTACACCTTCCCAGGTAACTGAAAGGGCGAGTGGGGAACAGTACTTACCCCCACGCGCGCGAGTGTCGCCGAATTATCATTAATGCAGTGGGACACGTACTGTTGACAGCCTGTCAACAGTACCACCACGTCTCAAGAACGTGCGTTTACACCAACTACATTATTTGGATGAGAGACACGTGTCCAGATATATTTGAAATTCAAAAAGCCTTCAAAGTTCACATACGACACGTCACCAAGAAGCAAAAAACACTAAAGGACCAGCACCCATTCAGCGCAGCATACTTATCTTAAGTCCAGTGCTCCACCTACTTTTAACTTTTACATAGGAGCAACACTGGACTGGGAGGACTTGAAGGGGTATGGTCCCAAAAACCTTGCGCCAAGCAAGGGAACCATACCCACTATTAATTGCCAAGAAGACCTTGCGCAGGCTTCCTTGCTAAAGAAAGACTTACTAGACTCTGCGCCAGACGTTTATATCAAAGCAAGAGCTCAGTAAACGTTGCGCCAACAGCAGAGAAAGGAAAGAGGATCAGTTAACTACCTTGCGCCGCTCGCGCAAGAAAACAGTTAATCCTGAGAAGCTTTCCCTTGGCAAAAATCCTTGAGCTGATGAAGAGGTAAAGGGAATCTTTTCTGTTGTAACAGAATTCACACGTGGCGAGCAACAGATAGATTACAGCTGTGATATCTTCTAGAAGCCACTAACACCCAATCGTGTAAGCATCTTTTCGGTTATAACCAATTACCACATGGCAGCATCTGGGACGATCGAGAGATCACGGTGATAGCATGCTCACATCAATAAAAGATAGTGATCTCATGACGACACGTGGCATCTCCCTAACCTGGATGAGCTCACGATCCGTATGCACTAACAGATAACCGCAACTTAACGGAGTGGCGAAAGATTCCGTTAAGATTAACATCTCTCATTTTGGCGCCCAAAACCCGGCTATAAATAACTAACTTGGACTACAAGTAGAAGGTATTCACTATCACTTACTCTCTCTCTCTTACTTCACTTAAACTATTTCCGATACCTGTACTTATTCTCACGCCGGAGGGTGGTCACGGAGAGAACTCCCCTTCTCCCCGTGGCGAGCTGACGGTGTTCTGTTTTGCAGGATCAGTTGGAACATAATTGCAGTTGCCATCATCTCGAAACCAAAACGAAGGATTAACCATTTTATGCAGAGCCCAATCCATGGATCCACATAGATTTCGGTCTAGTTGATCTAGGGTTTCTTCAGTACTTCACTAAGAAAGTTGAGGGGTAGCGCGGGCTATCCCTCAACCTATGCTAGATCCGCCCTGACCAAAATAAACATAAGAGGTCGTGACGATGTAGCAATATTTGTTTTGTGTGTTTAGGACTCCTTATAAAGTGAGCTTTGGATAGTTTTGAATCAAGAGTGTTTTTTCTAAAGTGAACCGATAAGGTATGCTTTTGGGTGTTTTCAAGTCTTTCTTATTTCTTCTTTTTTTTTTCTTTTAGACACTCTTATAAAAAAAACAAGAATTGATTTCCAACGTTGCAGAGGTCGGTTTTCTAACATGATTTGAACGTACTGAATTGTTTATGCAATTGCTTATCGATTAAACGTAAATCAACTAAAAACGCCAAGAAAAATAAACACAAAAAACGTTTTATATTTGACATAACTCATTTAAAAAAACTACATTAAAATGTAAACCAGTTTGAATTTATACCGGTACGTACATAACATAAGCACGTAAAACTCGAGGATGTCAAAATGTTATGACGTCGAAACGTAAACCAACTTGAATTTATAATAACAGGTACATAAACATCAAAATACTAACCAATTGAAAGCGTTAATAAAAAGCACCAAAACGTATTATATTTGACATGACCCATTAAACATAAAATAATACGAATTTATATCGTCTAATGAAAATGTGTTATATTTGACATGACTCGTTTTTGAAAAAGAAATTACATTGAAACGTAAGCTAACTTGAATTCATGCCGACACGCACATACATAAAAATAAGCACGTAAAACTTGAGGTGATCAAAATGACATTTTACAAAGTTTTAGAAAGCTAAGGGGTATAAGTGTTAATGTTAAAAGTTGAGAGAGATGAAATTTAAAAAAAAAGATGATCAAATTCACTATAACTAAGTGGTCAACCGCCAATGAGGTAGTGGTGGAGTGGTTGGGGAAAGAATCGGTGTTCTTTGTGACCCAGGTTTGATTCTCACTCCTCTCATTATTTTCTACGGCATCCAGGTGAAGAGCGAATACGGGTGGCGCCGGTTCGACTTGGATGGGAGGCGAGGTTTTACCGATTATTCCATTGACGTGCCTTCGGGCGGGTAAAGGTCTTTTCGCGCATCTGGTGAGAGTCAAGGGGGTGGTGGCGGTTGAGTAGTTGACCTTGGCCACAACGTCCGGTGTCACGATGATTGGCACGTCGTTCCTTGCCGTTCAAGAAAAAGTAAGTGGTAACCAATTATATAATAATAATAATAAGAAGAAGAATAACCCATTACGTATGCATCTTCGACTTAGTCCCAACAACTTGGTGACAGTTTATTCGGTTACGACACCAAAATACAATGGTTAGCTTTACACGACGCCAGTCAAAGACGTGTGGATATACAATTATACATACACCAACCATTTCTCTCACGCTACTTCACCATCAATGCATATGGAACCATCTTTGCTCACATCTTTGCCACTATCTTCCAAAAACAACTACTCTAACTAATATAAAACTCATCTCCAATTTCAAAACAACTACACAAATCATCATTCGTTAACCATGCCACCAGTAACCACCGAACACGAACACGAGCACGAGCACGAACATGATCACGACTATGACCGTCTCAAAGAAGTCAAACAATTCGACGAATCAAAAATCGGCGTAAAAGGGTTGGTAGATTCCGGGGTCACCGCCATTCCCCGGTTCTTCCACCACCCGCCGGAGAATCTCCCCGGCCCAAAACCAAAAAACCGGCCTCGGTTAACCGTTCCGGTTGTTGACTTGTCCGGCGACCGGTCAACGGTGGTTGAACAAATCCGGAGATCGGCTTCTACGATTGGATTTTTCCAGATTGTTAATCATAGCATTCCGGTAACGGTAATTGATTCGGCAGTTGGTTCGATGACGGAGTTTTTTGAGCAACCGACGGAGTATAAGATGCGGTTTTACCACCGGGAGGCTGGTAAAGGAGCGGCTTATTCTACCAATTTTGACTTGTATCAGTCAAAAGCTGCCAGCTGGCGAGATACTCTCCAGGTAGGTTTGTAAACGATGTTATATTAGGGTGCAAACGAGCTTGAGCTCTTTGAGATCGGCTCAAAAAAACTCTAAATGAGTCGAGTTTAAACGGGTTTGAGTATGCACCTCATAATAAGCTTGTTCAATAAAGGAACCTGAGCCCAAGCTTTATATATCGAGCTCAAGCCAACCGCGAGCCTAACGAGCTCATTATTATTTATTTATATGATTTTAGTTAAAATATTCAGTGTATATATTATGTTATATATAAATTTACAAAAAAAAGAAGAATTATAGTCGATATAAATTAATTAATAAATGATAAAAAAAAAGCTGAGCTAGAACTTTCACAAGTTAAATAAGGCTCGGCTCGTTTGCATGGGCGGAACTACAGGAGCGTCATCCAAGTTTTCTGAACAAAGATGTCCTTCATCTAGGGTCATTTCAACTTTTTTGGGGTCCTTTTTTCTTCGTTGATTATTATAAACGATACTCTTTTATCCGTGTTTGAAACCAAACAAAAATCTAACACAACTATAAAAGAGAGTGGTTTGCTTGTATAAGGAAAGGAATCAACCAAATTTAAAACAGTAAGTTTACACAAATATTAATAGTTGGTATATTATTTTTCTTTCAAGTATAGTCCCTATTCTTTTAAAGGCCGTAGGCTCAAACGTACGTTACTTGCACTATAGGTCCGGCTTCATTATGTGAATTTTTGTACTTTTGACCCTCAAGATTGTTAATTTAGTTTTATTCGAAGTAAAGAGTAGTTAGTATAAAATGAGAAAGTGAAGAAATGTTGATTGGATTTTTTTTTCCGGCAAGAATGGTAGATTTTTAAAGTTTTTCCAGTGAGAATTAGTGTGAAGAGATGATGTGAACAAGATGATGGCATTTGGGTAATTTTGTAAGGGTAAGTACGTCGTATTTTATGACAATACATACACAAAAAGCCTACACACTTGAGATTTCTCTCACCTTTTTTTTGTCCTTTTAGAACCGCATGTTGAGCAGAGTCGCAGTTGAAATTCACAACCAATAAATAAATTTGTAAAATTAATATTAAAAATATATTAATGGGTTATGCTATTTGCTTCGAAACTAGTCTCTGATCATCAAAATAATAACAGAAGGTAAAACTATATAGTAAATAACAAAAGTAAAAATAAGGTAAACGAAAAAGAAAACGATAGAAACTTCTTTGGTTTCGGCGCGTTCGCTATAGCAAAGAAAAAGAAAAATTTTAAAAATATTTAAAAACGGTATTAACGTGTTTGTTAAAAAAACTATTTAGGGGTAGAAAAATAATTTGATTAAGTAAAAGAACAAAAATTACAATAGGTAAACTATATGAGTTGTAAATGAAAAAAGTTTACATTAAATAACGAAATAAACAAAAGACAAAAAATTATAAACTTGTAAAACATGCATGTAGTACAACACTATTCATCTTCTTTGCTTTTTATATTATATATATATATATATATATAATATAGAGAGAGAGAGAGAGAGGGGCGGCAATTCTTGACACGATCCGCCAACCCGACCCGAACCCGACACGAAAAAAACAGGTTTGGGTCGACTAACTCAACCCGTTTAAAAAAACAGGTCAGGTTCGGGTTGACCCGTATAAAAACGGGTCGACCCATTAACCCGTTTAACTATTTATAAAAAAAATCTTTTGTATTTTTGTTTTCGTTTTTTCCGTTTCTATTTTACATGGTTAGTTATAATAGTGTTAATTTTGACAAATTATATTATTTATTTGTCACACTCATACTCATTGTTAAACATGTTATCGATAACCCGCTAAAACCTAACAACTGGCTTATAAATCGTCAACTTGTATGACTCATTTAAAAATATGGGTTAAACGGGTCGGGTTTGGGTTGACCCGAATTTATATGGGTCGGGTTAGGGTTGAAATCTTTGACCCGAATAATAATATGGGTCGGGTTCGGGTTGAACATTTCAACCCACCAACCCGCCAACCCATCAACCCGACACGATTGCCACCCCTATATATATTTATATATATATATATATATATATATAAATACAGTGGGTTTTTTTTAATTTTTCTGATTCTTATTTATTTATTGGTTTTTATTATTTCTTTATTTATAATTAACTCAATTAAAAAATATTTTAAAAGAACAAATACAAAAAAAAATTGTGACCCTCCAGATAAAAGTTTCTGGTTCCGCCACTGCTCGTTTGCGCCTTGCGCTTGTATGTTTAATGAACGGTTGATGACCTGTTTGGTGAAAAGTTTGTTTATGCTAGTGAATGGGTACGAATAATATTGTTTGTTCATTTAGACGAAGATGAATAAATAATATGACTCATTAGCTCATTTACGTTTATGAGTGTTAATTTATGCCCGTTGGTTCAGTTATGTTTGTTTATGTTGGTTGGAACAATTGCATATTTACCTTTAAAAATGTTTTAATTGCGTATTTACCTAACTTAAAATTAAAATTGCATACATCCCCTTCCTTAACTACTAAAATTGTATATATCCCCTTCCTTAACTAATAAAATTGCAAATTTACCCATTATGATTTATTTTAATTAAAACAAGTTATATAGTTACCTTTTTACCCTTATTTTTACCGAAACTTTAAAAAAGTACATATTTATTTATTTTTACTAGTTTTTGTGTTTTTTTACAATTCTTTTTCTTTTTTTATGTTTTGCTATTTAGTTTTCTTTTGTTTTTTTATAATCTAAACACTGGAATAAATCGCTAAAGTACGTAGATGCAGAATTTTCCATAGAATATAAACAAACTTTGAATAAGTGGGAGCTTAATCAGAGGACTATAACTATAGACCAAAGAAATAATGTAACTTGTTTTAAACGTATTTTAATATATACTTATAAATCAGCTAAAAATCATTCTAGTTAGTCTTTTTACTAAGTTGTTTTTTTTGTGTTCTTTCTTTTAAGAGTTAAATGCCACTTTAGACTTTTAGTATATGTGGACTAAAATGACAACGGTGAAACCTTTTTAAAACCACAAATGAAAAATGAAATATTTTGAACTAAACTGACAAAATGGTTCAAACCACAAGGACTAAAATGGTATTTGACTATTCTTTTAATCACTGAACATATTTTAATGTATATATTTATAAGCTGAAAATCACAAACATCCCTAGATATATCTTCGTAAAATAAATAACCTTCTGAGATTATAAAAAAAACAACAAAAAAACTAACTAGCAAAACATTAAAAAATAAAAACAAAAAGATTTTTGAAAAGCCACAAAAACTAGTAAAAATGAATAGCTATGTATTTTTATAAAGTTTCAGTGAAAATAATGGTAAAAAGTAATTATATAACTTGTTTTTAGTGAAATAAATCAAAATGGGTAAATTTGCAATTTTATTAGCTAAGAAATGGGATATATGCAATTTTAATTTTAAGTTGGGTAAATACGCAATTAAATAGTTTTTCTAAGGAGAAATATGCAATTGTCCCAGGTTAGTTAATGTTTGTTTAAGTTCGTTCTTTTATATGTTCATTTAATATTTTTTAGATAGTTTACAATTTAGCCTAATTTTATGAAATTAAAATACATCCATTCCAATTTAGTTTTGTTTTATTATCTTTTTTAGGCCCAAGATATTTTGAAGTTCATGTTTACTTATTTATATGTACGTTTATATTGTTAATGAACGAAGATAAACACACGGACACCTTCAATTTCCTAATGAATGAACATGAACAAGAAAGCCTCAATGGTTGAACTGTTCGTGTTGGATCATTTGTTCGGTTAGCTTACAAGTCTCCCTGCAGGTGAGGATGTCACCGGTCGCACCGGACTGGGAGGCGGTGCCAGAGATGTGTAGGGGGCCGCTGGCGGAATGGGACAAGGCGGCGGTTGGGTTAGGTGAAGATTTGATGTCGATTTTATGCGACGGATTGGGGATAAAAAGCGACAAATTAAAGGAACTTTCGTGTTTGGAAGGGCGGGTGTTTGCGTCCCATTATTACCCCCAGTGTCCTCAGCCGGAGCTCACGGTGGGGCTAACGTCTCACACCGACCCGGGGTGTTGACCATGGTGGTCCAGAATGAAGTGGGTGGGTTGCTGCAGGTCAAGTGTGGTGATGACTGGGCTGATGTTGATGCTGTTCATGGTGCTATTGTTGTCAACATAGGTGATCTGCTTCAGGTATTCACAATCTGGTCCGACCGGTTTTGATGAAAATTATTATGTGTTAAACTGTTAAAAATATTCGGGAAATGACAAATCAAACCAGTCGGGTTGGGTAGGTCCGCTAGAACACCTAGTTTTATCGGTTTGACGGTTTATATATATGTATATAGGTTTGTATAAAAAACATGTTCAAATTATAAATTATAAAAAACCTTTTATGTATATATACAATACATATAGTTTATGATAACCAACATACGTTTATGTTTTTTCTCGTAAAAGTCTCTTAACAATTTTTTTTCGTACAAAAGAACATAACAAAGGTTAAGCGGTCATTGTAACAAACTGTCAACCAAACATTTAGACCGTCAAAACCGAACAGTGCACTGAACTGTAAGAACCTCAAACCAACAAAATTGTCATACTTCTTCGGTTTCAGTAGTTTATGGTCAGGGTTCTGTTCTGGTTATAAGTAGAGGTATTTGGTTCTCTTCAAAGGCATCCCTTGGCAAACCACTTCTCTCTCACTTTGCCACCATTGCACCACCTCTACAACACCAACACCCACCACCATCATCTATCTATCATCTTTAGAGTGTGTAGTAGTCTCGGGATGTGTCAAGAAAATAAATAACCTTTAATCCAGTCATTTAAGAAAATCTATTAGTTTTTTATAATGAGTTCCAAACACCCACATACATGAATTTTAATCTAAATTTATATTTATGTTGTTCAATTTTACAGATGATGTCAAATGATGAATACAAAAGCGCACAGCATCGCGTATTAGCAAACCCTGTAGAAGGCGCGCGTGTTTCCATTGCTGTTTTTTTCAACCCGAGCGAACGAGAAAAACTATATGGCCCGTTCCCAGAGCTCATATCGACCACAAAACCGGCGGTTTACCGGGAATTCAAATATGAAGATTACATGAGAAGGTTTTTCACTAAGGAACTTGATGGGAAAACATTGACCAATTTTTACAAAGTGGAAAACACAAAGGAGTGATGTGGTATGGTTATCTGAAAACTTGTATCATTTGATGTAACATATGATAACTTGTACCATTTGATGTAACATATGATTTGTATTTGAAATATCATATGGGTTGGGTTGTTGGAATAGTTTAAACATGGCTTTACTAATAGTATAGTAATTATAATTTACTGAAAAACAAGAAAAACTTATGATCATAATATAAATTAAATAAGCATCCTAGACCAAGTTTCGCTACTGGGTGCAACTCTAGAAACTATCTACCAGGGTCAGGGGTGAAGGTTAGAGGGGGTCCAGGGGGCGTCCGAACCCCCGAACTTTTCGCTCAGTAGTGTTATATATGTAGCTTTCGTATAGAAATATTTGGGTATATACGTTTCGACCCCCCGGTTCTGTAGAAATTTTGGGTATATACGTTTTCGACCCCCCGTCGGAAATCTCAAGCTTTGCCACTGACCGGGTAAAATTTGGGTGTATATTTATGGTGGTGGTAACTCCGAGTGTATATCCACATTATTCTCATTACTTGGATCTGAAATTTGTGTTTGCTATTGAAGATGGTGGTAGTTAAACTATAAGGGTTATAGTACAAGAATTTAACAAAAAATTAGTGCTATGTGCATCATTCATTTATTCATTATAGTTCATTAACATTAATTTATTTGCAATTTTTGACGATCCAAGTTTCATAAATTTAATAAAAGATGGTTCACGATTGTAACACGTGTAAATAACATTATTTTGGACGATCAAGTTTATGTTAAAAGCCAAACGGGTTTTAATTGGAACCAAAACTGTTAGGGTTGTTTGACACCTTCTGAATGGTTAAGTGCTGAAACAGTAAAAGGTAAAGGTCTGAATGGTTAAGTGCTGAACCAGTAAGAGGTCTGAACCATTAAGAGCCAGTATAATCCTTAACCGTTCAGAGGCAAATGTCTGACAAATTCAGATTAGAGGTCTTAATCATTCAAACTCAGTATAATACTTAACCATTCAGAGGCAAATGTCTGAACCATTCAGACATCTGCTTGCGAAAAAATAGTCTGAACCATTAAGTATTGAACTAGTAAGAGGTCTGAACTATTAAAAGCCTCATTAAGAGGTAAGCAAACAGCCCCTTAATGTGGTTTAAACCAGATTGGTTTTTAGTTCGGTCTGGACCACTGCTCGACCCGACACGGTGACACCCTACGTCCCTACTCAATTCCAACAATTAAACTCAACCCATAGTGGTTGGTTAAAGATTAAATCAAAGAAGATGACACATAATGATCCACAATTCTTTCATACAACAAAAAGTTCAAAAACAACCTAGTTTTGTAAAGATTTTCAGTGTATTTTTTTCCGTATGCAATTTCAAACACAACATATTTTTACATCAAACAAAACAAGTATTCAGATGATTACCAAACATCATGCCTTTGTGTTATCGATTTTGTAGAAATTGATCAATGTTTTCCCATCAAGTTCCTTGGTGAAAAACCTTCTCATGTAGTCTTCAAGTTTTAATTCCTGATAAACTGCGGGTTTAGTGGTAGATATGAGCTCTGGCAATGGGCCGAATAGTTTATCTCGGTTGCCTGGATTTAAAAAAGCAGCAATGGAAACACGCGCGCCTTGAGCAGGATTTGCTAATACGCGATGCTCCACGCTTTTGTATTCATCGTTTGACATCATCTGCGAAATTGACAATATGAATATAAATTCAGATTAATTCATGCAAGAAGGTGTTTGGATTTGTGTTTTAAAACTGATTAGAAATCACAATAACCGGTTGTCTAATGTACGGATGTTTAAATTTTGTTTCTCTTATCTTACAAAAGTAATTTGCTTATTTTACAAAACTCTTATTTTAAACGAACATAACTTTTTCATGCAATATTATTTTTTTTATAAAAATATACTCCAAATTAAAGAGAATTTTGTTAGCTTTAATTTGGTGTATTTTTTATAAAAAAAATGAACGTGTGAAAAAGTTATATGCTCGTTTAAAAATCATGGTGGAAAAGTAAAAAAAAACCTAAAGGTGATGACACGTGTCATCTCTCTATTAGCTGAAAGTATGAGTTTGTGCCAGAAGCGAAAGTTGGGGATTGCGTCTAACCCAGACACATTCAATGTTCATTTTCGTAAAGTGAGGTTGGGAAAACATTGTTCATTTTGGATAGCATGATTTTTTAAGTTAAATTAGAGGATAAAAAATGGTGAGCAGAAGTGAATACTCTAAACAATATAAGACCATACAGGGGCGCAGCTTAAGAGGGGCCGGGGTGTCCAACCCCCCGAACTTTTCGCTCAGTGGTGTTATATATTTAGTTTTCGTATAGAAATTTTTGGGTATATATGTTTTCGACCCCCCCTCCCCTCGAAAACATCAAGCTTCACCACTGAGACCATAGACTGTTTTATACATACGAACCTAACAGATCATAAAATACTTATGTTGGGCAATAAAGTACCTGAAGCATATCACCTATGTTGATAACAATAGCACCATGAACAGCCTCAACATCAGCCCACTCATCACCACACTTGACTTGTAACAACCCACCCACTTCATTCTGCACCAATACGGTCAGCACCCCCGGGTCTGTGTGGGAGGTCAGCCCCAGCGTGAGCTCTGGCTGAGGACACGGCGGGTAGTATTGGCACACATACGCCCTCCCTTCCAAACACGACAGTTCTTTCAACTTGTCGCTTTTTATCCCCAATCCCTCACATAAAATCGACATCAACTCTTCACCTAACCCAACCACCGCTTTGTCCCATTCCGCTAGTGGCGCCCTACACATCTCTGGCACCATCTCCCAATTGAGCTCCACCGGTGACATCCTCACCTGCAGGTAGACTTGTAAGCGAACCGAACGAACACAAACGAGGCATATTCATCTCGTTTATTTAACTTTAACCGAACAAACAAATGGATATGAACAGTTAAACGAATTTTGGTTTTTTTGTTCGTGTTTATCCGTTGAAAAAAGGTGTTTGTGCTCATGTTCGTTTGTTAATAGTATAAACATACGATTCACAAACATAAACAAACATGTACATCAATTTATCAGGCCGAAAAAATAATTAATAAAACCAAATTGAAATCCAATGAGTGATATTTTAGTTTCATAAAATTAGACTAAATTGTAAATGATCGGAAAAAAAAAACTAAAGTAAATACATATAAGACCTAACTTAAACAAACGTAATATGAACTCTCACAATTAATCATAAATGAACAAACAATATTATTTGTATCATGAACATAAAGAACCGTTCATTAAATGTTTGGTTTGTTTACATGTATGGGTGCAAATGAGCCGAGCTACTAGAGCTCGGCTCGAAAACTCGAAAAAACCTCAACGACCCGAGCTTAAAAGAGCTCGACCCCAAGCTAGAACATAAAAACAAGCTTGTTTAGTAAATGAGCCTGAGCTTCGCTTATCGAGCTCGAGCCGGCTCGCGAGCCTAAACGTGTCTGCTTCTTCTTTAATTTTTCATTAATATATTACATATATATTAAAATATAATAGTTATTATTTATTAAATTATATAAAATAACTAAATTTTACATCAAATAATAATAACTAAATAAAAGTTAATTAATAAATAAAAAACAAGCCGAGCCCGAGCCCGAGCTCGAGCTTCAAAAATGACCTACTACCCCGAGCTCAAGCTTTGGAAACAAAGCTTGAATCAAGCCGAGCTCGAGCTTTCATAGGTTAAAGGAGCTCGAGTTCGAGCTACCGGATCGAGCTCGAGCTCGGTTCGTCTAGTTTGCACCCCTATTTACAGGTCTACCTGGAGAGTGTCTCGCCAGCAGGCAGCTTTAGACAAATACAAGTCAAAATTGGTAGAATAAGCCGCTCCTTTACCAGCCTCCCGGTGATAAAACCGCATCTTATACTCCGCCGGTTGCTCAAAAAACTCTTTAATCGAACCAACTGCCGATTCAATTACCGTTTCCGGAATGCTGTGATTAACAATCTGGAAAAACCCAAGTGTGGAAGCCTATTGCCGGATTTGTTCAACCACCGTTGACCGGTCGCGGATAAGTCAATGACCGGAACGGTTAACCGAGGCCGGTTTTCAGGTTTTGGGCCGGGGAGATTCTCCGGCGGGTGGTGGAAGAACCGGGGAATGGTGGTGATGCCGGAATCTAGCAACCCTTTTACGCCGATTTTTGATTCGTCGAATTGTTTGACTTCTGTGAGACGATCGTAGTCTTGTGCGGTGGTTACTGGTGCCATGGGTGGTACGGTACGGTGGTGGTGGTGGTTTGGAGTGAATAACGGTGAATGTGGCGGTTACGGAATTGAAAACATAATGTTGTTATTATTAATTAATTAATTAATTAACGTAAGCAGGTGGATCACTAAGTCGTCTTTATTAATGTTGTTATTAATTAATTAATTAATTAATTAATTAACGTAAGCAGGTGGATCACCACTAAGTCGTCTTTATTAATGTTGTTATTAATTAATTAATAATTAATTAATTAACGTAAGCAGGTGGATCACTAAGTCGATTTGGAGTTTGTTTAAAAAATCTAATCATGTTTTGTTTTGTTTCAATCTTGGTTTGAAATACTGACAAATACATTGTTTAAAACCGGATATTCGAAATTTTTTGGAGGATACCTAGTTTCACTTTTCGAATCTTTGAAATTTCGGATTTCCAGTCAGATAGTGAATCGGATATCTGAATATCCAACTTTTTATTTCTTTTTTATTTTATATATTTTTACTTATTCGTAACCGGATATTTTCAGATACCCGAATAAAATCTTTTCGGATATCTGGATACAAATTTTAGGATATTTCGAATATCCGATAAAAAATAAAAATATATATATATTTTCAGATATCCGAAAAATTTTAAAATCACTATCCGAGTCTAAAAATTCGGATATCCGAACTTTTTGGATAGTTTAGATTCGGATATTGGATGGATCGGATTTTCAGATTCGGATATTTTGAACACCCCTACTAACAATAACATATCGTATACATGTGTATATTCATTAGTCTCAAATAAATGCATAATCTTAAGAAATACAAGTGAACAAACATGAATCTTTGCTTGGCTCGTGTGTCAGAAACTATGGATTTACCCCTGAGTTATCCCCGCTGTGAAGGACTTGGTTTGCGCGATTCAATGGTGCCCTAATTTTTTTTCCTCATATTTAATGAAATAGTGTCATACGACTGTCATATATGTCAATAAAACTTAAAAAAGCCAATTGGATACTTATTACACATAGGAAAAACCATTCAATATTACATAACACATAAAATATTAAATTTACCAGTAAAAAAAGTTCAAAAAGACCTTGTTTTGTTAAGATTTTGTAAAAAGACCTTGTTTTGTTCAAAAAAGTTCAAGTGATGGATGGTGAAAACTTGTAAATTCAATACAACACTAAAGGTGAAAAAAAGTGAATGATAGCTCATGCTTACGTGTGAGTGATGTACGTGTCAGTGATATTGAAGTTACTTTCTGACGTGACAATAAAAATTTGTGAAACAGTAACACTTACGTGTTTTATTTTCAACAATCAAAGAAAAAGATGACACATAAAGTTCTACAACTACAAAAAGTTCAAAAAAGACCTTGTTTTGTTAAGATATTAAGTGTGTTATATTTTGTATGCAATTTGAAACACAACATATTTATACATCAAATATAACAAGTATATTCAGATAATTACCAAACATCATTCCTTTGTGTTATCGATTTTGTAGAAATTGGTCAATGTTTTCCCGTCGAGTTCCTTGGTGAAAAACCTTCTCATGTAGTCATCGTATTTGAATTCCCGGTAAACCGCGGGTTTCGTGGTAGATATGAGCTCTGGGAACGGGCCGTATAGTTTATCTCGGTTGCTTGGATTGAAAAATACCGCAATGGAAACACGCGCGCCTTGAGCAGGGTTTGCTAATACGCGATGCTCCACGCTTTTGTATTCATCGTTTGACATCATCTGCGAAATTGAACAATACAAATATAAATTTGGATCAAGTCATGTAAATAGGCGTTTGATGTTTTGAAACTTTGATTATAAATCACGATAACCTGGTTCGAGTCAGTTTCAGGCTGAACCCGCGAACCCGTTTAGCTAAACAAGTCGGGTTCGTGTTAGCCCGCTCGGGTTGGCGGGTTGACCCGTTTAACCCATTTATATAATATTTTACGTTTTTACACATATGTTATGTCATAAATTAATTTGAGTGTGCATTTTACGCTATAACTATAACTTAAAAATAGAACTTGACATAAAATTTTATAATTTAAATGAAACTGTATTATATAATTGTGTTTGTTAGTAAAACTTTAGATTCGATATATTAATTTGCGAAAAAAAAAATTTAATTAATTTTTTTTGGGTTGAATGGGTTGTGTTCTGGTCAACCATGATATTTGGGTCCTGTTCGGGTTCATAGGTATGACGCAATTTTCAGCTTCGGGTCGGGTATGAGTTCGCCTAAAATTTTGGATTCGGGTCGGGTTGACCCGCCAACCCGCGAACACGACCCGTTTAGCACGCCTTTAAGTACACAACAATAAATGGCATAAAAGTACCTGTAGTAGATCACCTATATTGATAATAATAGCACCACGAACAGCCTCAACATCAGCCCAGTCATCACCACACTTGACCTGCAACAACCCACCCACTTCATTCTGGACCAATACGGTCAACACCCCCGGGTCAGTGTGAGAGGCTATGCCCACCGTGAGCTCCGGCTGAGGACATGGCGGGTAATAATGGGACACACACGCCCTCCCTTCCAAACACGACAGTTCCTTCAATCTGTCACTTTTTATCCCCAATCCGTCACATAAAATCGACATCAACTCTTCACCTAACCCCACCACCGCCTTGTCCCATTCCGCCAACGCCGCCCTACACATCTCCGGTACCGCATTCCAGTCCGGCTCCACTGGTGACATCCTCACCTGCAGATAGACTTGTAAGCAAACCGAACCATGTTCATGTTCGTTTATTAAATTTTAACCAACAAACGATCGAACATCATAGTTGTCACTGGCGAATAGCGTACGATAGCAAAAGCTACGTATACACTACGTAGCGACAGCGATAAAATAGCAGGCGCTATTTTATGTTTAGCGATACACTAGACAAAAATTTTAGTAATATTCTATATGTATACAAGTATATTCTATCATAATAAGTTGTTGTTTTTTCAATCAAAATATGCAATTTATATTAAAAAAAAAAAACTAGAATCCTGTTATTCTCACGCTATGGAATCGCTAACAATCAGATGGTGAGATAGGGTCGCTCTGGCTATGAAGCGTGCTATAGTGAACGGTATTGATAACAGTGAGTTGAACGAACGAGGTTTTATTGTTCGTGCTAGTTCGTTAACACTATAAACAAGTGTTGACAAACGTAAGTAAGCCCAAACAAACGCAAACGGATATAGATGAACGACTATAAACGAACATAACTGAGAGAACACCAGTTAAAAGTAAACCTGAAAATAAATCTGATAGGCCCAAAAAATTAATAAAACTATACTAAACTGTAAAAAGAAAAAAATTCAGATATATTAATTTCATAAGATAGATTACATTGTAAACTGTAAAGAATCTAGAAATATTAAATGAAGGGGTATTGATTTAATTAACCCAAACTTTCACCGATTGGCCGATAACACTCTCAACTTTCGATTTGTACCACACCACTCCCAACTATCAACTAATTTTCCTCTGGCACTCCAAACTAACTGAATCCTAAATCAGTTAATTGAGGTCAGATGCCACGTCACTAAGAAAGTGCCACGACGACTGCCATGTCAATAAATAAGTACCACATTAGATGCCACGTCAGCAAAAAAAAGGCCACATCACTAAACAAGTTTTCACATGTACAAAAAACTAACTGGGTTAGGTTCAGTTAGTTTGGAAGTGCTAGAGGAAAATAAGTTGAAAGTTGAGAGGGGTATGGTAGAAATCAAATATGAGAGTGTTATCGGCCAGTTGTTAAAAGTCAAGGTTATTTAAATCCAATATCACTTAAATGAATAAATGAACTTAAACTAACGAAAATAAATGAACACAAACGGACAGTAACAAACGTAAAGGTCCCAAAGGTACATGGTAGGTGTGCTGGTAAAGGTAAATTCTGCGAGGTGCACCTATATAGTGTTTTAGGAGTAGGTTTGTATGTGAACGAACGTTCACGAAGATAAATGAAACAAACAATAAATGAACAAACGAGACATATCATCAAAGTAAATGCACAAACATCGTTGTTTGTAGGGCTGCAAATGAACCGAACAAACATGAACAAGGTCCTGCAAACGAACCGAACCTTGTACGTGTTCGTTGGTTAAGAAATATATGTGTTCATGAGTTGTTATGAACACTTAACCAACCAGATTTTATGTTCGTGTTTGTTTGTTAAGTAAATGAACTTGTTCAAGTTCGTTTGTGTTCGTTTGTTAAGTTTAGGCAAGAACATTAGTGAACAAAAATAAGCACAAACTAATGTTCATGAACACAAATGGAAACAAACAAACACAAATAAGCGTTCATGAACAAAATATATAATCCACCAACACTTATTAATATTTTATTTGTCGCAATTTTAAAGCATTTTAATAAAATTTAAAAACCAAATACACTAATAAACTTTCGAACACAAACAAACACGTTCACGAACATAAATGAACGAACGTGGCCTCTGTTCATGTTCGTTCATTTAACCAAAAGAACAGAATTTCTTGTTCGTGTTCGTTTGTTTAATAAACAAACGAACACGTAACCGAACGTTCACGAACATAAACGAGCTAACGCGGCCTCTGTTCATGTCCGTTCATGTAACTAAACAAACAGAATTTCTTGTTCGTGTTCGTTAGTTTAATAAACGAACGAACACACACGAACACGTAACTGAACGTTCACGAATACAAACGAACGAACGCGTCCTTTGTTCATTTAACTAAACGAACGGAATTCTAATTCGTGTTCGTTTGTTTAATAAAACTGAACTTTCACGAACATAAACTAACAAACGCGGCCTTTGTTCATATTCGTTCATTTAACTAAACAAACATAATTCCTTGTTCGTGTTCATTTGTTTAATAAACGAACAAACACAAACGAACTTCCCACCAAATAGTTCACGAACCGTTAACTGTCCATTGAACATTTGGCTCGTTAATCGCCTACCTGGAGAGTGTCTCGCCAGCAGGCAGCTTTAGACAAATACAAGTCAAAATTGGTAGAATAAGCAGCTCCTTTACCAGCCTCCCGGCGGTAAAACCGCATCTTATACTCAGTCGGTTGCTCAAAAAACTCTTTAATCGAACCAACTGCCGAACCAATCACCGTTACCGGAATGCTATGATTAACAATCTGGAAAAACCCAAGTGTGGAAGCCGATTGCCGGATTTGTTCAACTACCGTTGACCGGTCGCCAGATAAGTCAATGACCGGAACGGTTAACCGAGGCCGGTTTTCGGGTTTTGGACCGGGGAGATTCTCCGGCGGGTGGTGGAAGAACCGGGGAATGGTGGTGATGCCGGAATCTAGCAACCCTTTTACGCCGATTTTTGATTCGTCGAATTGTTTGACTTCTGTAAGACGATCGTAGTCTTGTTCGGTGGTTACTGGGGCCATTGGTGGTACGGTACGGCGGCGATTGCGACGGTGATGGTGGTGGTTTGACGTGAATCACAATGGGGTGTTGATAGCAGCCCTTTGGTGAAACCTACTCTTACTAACCTTGTTTTTTTAAATGTTTATTTATTACTTAATTATGTTGTAAGATTTTTAATAATGATCCAAAAGCCTTTATCCATATGCTTGTTAAAATTAATATCTTAGTATTTCCGTTTTATATTTTACATTTGTTATTTAGTTTTATTGTTTTTAGACCATGCGTACCATGCGTAGTATGTGTGTTTTTTTTTTCAAAAAAAGCCCTTAATCACGCCTAATAACGCCCCACCCCAACCTCTTTGGGCGTTTTTTTGAACGTTATTTTCGAAAAAAAGCTCCAAGCGTTTTTTAAATCACGCTAAAATGGAAAAGTGTTGGCCAATCACATGCATCCCTCGTTTTCTTGGCCAATCCCACTTTTTTTGTTAGTTTTTTTATTTAATTTTTTACACCCTTTTTTAACATAATACCCACATCCCCACTACACCAATTTTAGAAAAATGTCCAATAATGACTCTTGCTGACTGGACTGTCATATGGCAGAAAATACCCAAAGATGGGGCATTACCACTAAGCATGGTCTTATGTGTTTTTTTTATATGAGATGGGATGAACACGTGGACTATTTGTCAAAGTTATTGTTGGGCTTGCTGACTCGTTGCTAGTCAAAGAAATGTTGCTAGCTGGACTAAAGTTTTAGTGAATGGGCTTGGGCTTGCAACTGTTAGGCTTGTAGCAGATTCAAGAGGCAAACTGGATAAAGCCGGGTTGTTGCGGTTCAAGTCATCCATACGGGTTCATATATAAATGAAAGCATGTGGCAGAGTTCAAGATGTCAGATATTTTTGTTGGATATTTATGTCCGTTTCGATAAGTCAACGCTGCCGACCGGGTCTTGATCCGTAAGAGTCACCGTGGGCAACGAACTTAAATCCACTTAACTAATTTAACTGGTAATTACGAACGATACACGGGTACATGGACCGGGTGAGACAAGAACACTCCTCTACGCCACTTGTCGCGCATGCACTCTTGCATCGCCACTTGTCGCGCACCGAGAATCTTGGCCAATGGCATCACATGCATTTTGCATGGTCGCCACTTGGCAGACATGCAAAGATGTCCATGCCCTATAAAAGGGAGTGTTAGGGTCTTGTTTTGTTGTTGTTGTTGTTGCAAGAACTTGGAGAAAGTAAGAACCAAAAGTCTCACAACACACACACACCCACAACCGGTCAGCACTGCCGCCGCCAGCCAGCCCACCGCCGCCAGGGCACCCTGCCGCCGCCGCTGTTCCCGGTCCCCGTCGCCGCTGCCACGTGCACCGCCGGCCACCACCGCCGCTACTCGACCCGTTCCCGTGTTTCGCTAGTTCGTTAACTAGCACTTGTTCGTTGAACCTCGGTGTCTCAACCGGTTTATTACTAACCGAAGGTATATCTAAACCCCCTATGGTTTGCGTTTATATTTCGTGTTTGCATGCCGGTGACCTTGTTCCATTACGGTATTCCTTGGTATATAAAAGTATTCATATTATTTTCATATTGTTACCTATGCTTCCGTTGCCTAAAAATATATGTGTATATTTTTCAACTAGTTAAAGTTTATTTTAACTAACATATTATATATGTACACTTACTAGTCAAAAGTGTTTTGATTAATCTTTGTAACAAACAATTATGTACACATATGAACCGGGTTCATCAAATAAAAGTTAAAATTATACCACGGATTTCCTTTGGTGGTATCAGAGCCGATGCTCACCACATGCAAACCGAAACCGGTCTTTATTTTTCACTGGAATAATAAATCATAAACTTTAAAAGTCTAAAGTTTTGATTTGTTTTATTTTAAGGCAATATATATTTTTGGTCATATTTAATTGTTAACTTTTGGATGACCAAAAACTTGCCTCAAGAAACCTTTGGTTATGTTGAATATGTAAATCGGGTCCGACCTTGTGGTTGTGTTTTATGTTTGGTTTTGTCTATGGTTTTGGCCCATTTGCGGCTCAAAGTTGTAATAGATTAGTTTATGGTTTTGGCCCATTTTGTGGTTCAAAGTTGTAATAGATAGGGTTTTGTCTTTATTATATTTACTTGTTAAATATTGTTGACCCGAAGAACCCGAAGCAAAACCGAATGCCAAGAGGAGTCTTGGAGTTAGTGGGAGTCGCTCAAGACAACAAGATGCACTCAAGTCCATCCTTGTGGTTGTTTTGTGTGTTGTGACCGTGACCCATTTGATCTTGCTACTTGGCTCTAAGATCTATAACCATGCCCATATGATTTACATATTCATTTTCTATTATGGTTGCTTTTAATAAATGTTATTACAAATCAACCTAATACCAATACCATTTTTAAAAGGGGTTTTAAAAATGAAATTGAGAAAAGCAAGCTCTAGCAACTTGTAAATTTATATAACCACTAGAGTTTTAAAACACGTTTTTCTCACATCTTTAAAACTCATAAACTTAATAGTCTACGCTATTAACTTTGGTTGGTTATTTCAAGTCGCGACAAACTTAGTTTTATAGGTTATCTAAAACTAATTGTCCCGAGAGGTGAAAGGGTCCTTTTTGATATAGTCACAAATTTAATGTCTAAATTAAAACCGACTATAACGACCCTATTTGGTAAAATTAAAATCAATGGTCTATGCCATCCTACTACTAGTAACACTTGGGGCATAATGCGAACCATCAGTGTTGGAGCCACAGCACGACACTTGGTGTCGAGTTTATCCTTCCAAGGTGCAAGGCTTCGTTGACACATCCGACCCTTCCACATGTGACCGTTTTAGGACGACTATTACTTTTCTTCTCCTGTTACGTGCTACAGCTGTCTCGGGAATAAAAGTGGCATAGATGAGGCCAAACGTATCAATGCAAGGACAAAAGTTGTCCTCGCAGCCTCATAAACCGCGGGAGTTGTGCTTCTCTCACAATTGACAATCGTTGTCAGTCTGCTTGAACCTCCTGCTAATGTTGCGTGCTACAGCTTCCTTTAGAAAGAGCTTCTAACCGGATTCTCGTTCCTTATTGTCTCACCTAGCTAAATAAGGAAAATACATTGAAAATACTAATTAAATAAACTTTTGCTTAACAGATGTCATCTGAAAACAACTCCTTTTTTGCTCTCAAGTCCATACTTGAGAAAGACAAACTAAATAACACCAATTTTCTTGAGTGGCACCGCAACTTGAGAATCATTCTCAAAATGGCAAAGAAGCTTTATGTTTTGGAAACCCCAATTCCAACAGCGCCCGAAAGTGGTACTGCTGTTGTGAAGAAGGCTTTCGATAAACACAAAGAAGATGCCCTAGGAGTTGCCTGCCTCATGCAAGCCACCATGTCGCCAGATCTCCAGAAGAATATGGAAGACATGAGTGCCTTCGACATGATTGAGCAACTCAAAGGCATGTTTCAGAAACAAGCCCGCCAGGAACGCTATGACACCATGAAACAGCTCATAAGCTGTAGAATGCAAGAGGGTTCCTCAGTTAGTGCTCATGTCCTCAAGATGAAATACATCGACCAATTAAACAAACTTGGTTATCCTCTCCAAGATGAGATGGCTGTTGACTTCATTCTTAACTCTCTTTCCAGTCACTATGATCAATTTGTTATGAACTTTAATATGAATGACTAGGTAAAGATAGTGCCGGAGCTACATGGGATGCTCAAAACGGTAGAGATGAACATTTCCAACAAAACAAACCAAGTGTTAATGGTTCGATCTGGTGGTGTTAGGAAGCCCAGAACAAAGAAAAGTCACAACGGCAAAAAAAAGGAAAGGCTCCTGGTGCTGCCAAACATGCCACCAACAAGAGCAAACAAGCTGTTAAAGCCCCTCATTCAGAAGAGCGGTAATGCTATGAGTGTAACAAGATGGGGCACTGGAAACGTAACTGCCCCGAGTATCTTGCTAAGCTCAAAGCAAAGAAGGCCAATGGAGAAGGCACTTCTTCAGGTATTCTGATACATGTTATCGAGCTTTTCACTGTTTCTAGCAACACATGGGTATTTGATACCGGATGTGGTTATCACATCGTCAATGTCTTACAGGAGCCTGAAAAGTGGAAGAAACTGAAACCAGGGAACATGGAGCTCATTGTTGGCGATGGGAAGAAAGTCCCAGTTCTAGCAACTGGCACATTTAATCTTACATGTCCTTCTGGTCTTGTTGTTGTTTTGAATAATTGTATTTTTGCACCTGGTTTGACCAGGAACATTATTTCAGTTTCATTGCTTTTTGAACAAGGATTTAGATATGTTTTTAATGATGTCGCTATTTCTGCTTATCTAAATGGTACTTACTATTTTGAGGCTAAACCTCGAAACGGTATATATGAAATTGATGTTCAACCTAGCAATAACATATATCATCTTTCTAAACGTCAGAAAAATGGTACTAGTGATTCATTCCTATGGAATTGTAGACTTGACCACATAAGCAAGGCACGCATAAAATGGCTCCAATCTGAGGGGATTCTTGAATCCACCGGAGCGGACTCATTTGATGATTGCGAGTCATGCTTAGCTTGCAAACTCACCAAGGATCCCTTCACCCATGTTGGTGAACGAGCTAGTGATCTATTAGGACTCATACACTCAGATGTATGTGGTCCTTTTAGAACCATGACTAGGAATCACGAGAGATACTTCGTTACATTCATCGACGATTATAGTCGATATGCTTATGTTTACCTCATGAAGCATAAGCATGAAACCTTTGAAAAGTTCAAAGAGTTTCAGAACGAAGTTGAAAACCAATTTAATAGAAAGATTAAATGCTTCGCGCTCAGATCGAGGCGGTGAATACCTCAGCTTAGAATTTCTAAAGGAACGTGGAATAGTTTCACAACCCACTCCACCAGGCACACCCCAACTTAATGGCGTGTGTGAAAGGAGAAATCGAACCCTGCTAAATATGGTTCGATCGATGATGTGTAGAACAAATTTGCCTCACTCCTTTTGTGGTTTTGCTCTTACGACTGCTGCACGACTCATAAATCTAGCGCCGACCAAAAGGGTAAACAAGACTCCATATGAGATATGGTATGGGCGTAAGGCAAACTTGAGTTACCTAAGAGTATGGGGGTGTGATGCGTACATCACAAGTGATTCTGATGACAAGCTCGACCCTCGAGGCGAAAAAGTTGTTTTCGTCGGATACTATACCCAAAGCGGTTATTACTTCTACCATCCTGATGCAAATACGATTTCCATCAAAAGGAAGGCTAAAAGATTCCTTGAAGATGAACTTCTTAGTCGAGGAACTGGAAGTAATATAGTGGATCTTGAAGAAGTTCAAGGACCACAAACAACCATTGAGGAGGTCGGAATGTCTGAACCACAACAAATTGTTGACACTGATTCAGACTTAAACACAAGCCTTCGCAGGAGCATCAGGACTCGAAAAGAACCCGATAGATACCTTTGGCATATTGAGGGTTTTGAAGTCCTGACAGTAGCCGAGTCTAATGACGAACCTACTAGTTACAAATCTGCTATTTCTAGTCCAGATTCTGCGAAATGGCCAGAGGCCATGAAAGCCGAGATGCAATCCATGCGTGACAATCAAGTCTGGGACTTGGTTGAGCTACCCCCCGAATCTCGGGCAGTAGGGAGCAAATGGGTTTTTAAAAGAAAAACCGACATGCATGGAAATATACAAACATATAAGGCACGGCTAGTAGCGAAAGGTTTCACTCAAACTCAAGGTGTTGACTATGATGAAACTTTCTCGCTCGTTGCTATGATCAAATCGATCAAGATATTACTTGCCACAGCTGCGTACTATGATTACGAAATTTAGCAAATGGATGTTAAAACCGCCTTTCTTAATGGACATCTTTCTGAAGATGTTTATGTGCTTCAGCCTGACGGTTTTATCGATCCAAAATATCCCAATAGGGTATGTAAGCTAAATAAGTCCATTTATGGACTCAAGCAAGCATCTCGGAGCTGGAATCTTCGTTTTGACCAGAATGTCAAAGAGTTTGGTTTTGTCAAGAACGAAGACGAGCCTTGTGTTTACAGAAAGGTTAGTGGGAGTGCTATATCATTTCTCATCTTGTATGTAGATGATATATTGATCATTGGAAACAACATCCCATGCTTAAGGAAGTTAAACATTGGTTGGGATCTTGTTTCGCAATGAAGGATCTTGGAGAAGTCGCTTACATTCTAGGAATCAAGATCTATAGGAATAGATCTAAGCGACTTCTTGGGCTAACTCAGAGCACATACATAGATCAAGTGATAAGACGCTTCAAAATGGAAAACTCCAAGAAAGGAGGTGTTCCAATGACTAAAGGAACCGTCTTGAACAAATCACAAGCTCCCTCTGAGGACCGTGAGATAAAGCAAATGGAAACAGTTCCATATGCTTCCGCGATTGGTTCTATCATGTATGCTATGGTATGTACTCGACCAGACGTCTCGTATCCCTTAAGCATGACAAGCCGTTACCAGCAGAGCCCTGGGATTGCCCACTGGACTGCAGTTAAGAACATCCTTAAGTACTTGAGAAGGACAAAAGATATGTTATTGATATTTGGAGGAGTCAATGAGGAGCTCACTGTAAAATGTTACATTGATGCTAGTTTTCAAACTGACCGAGATACCTCTCGCTCACAAACAGGTTTCGTGTTCACTCTCAACGGAGGAGCTGTTTCATGGAAAAGCTCCAAGCGGAGTGTTGTGGCTGATTCCACCACGGAATCTGAGTACATTGCCGCATCGGATGCCGTAAAGGAAGCTGCTTGGATGAAGAAGTTCATAACAGATCTCGATGTGGTTCCAAGTATCATGAAACCTATCCAGATATTTTGTGATAACACAGGTGCTATTGCTCAAGCCAAGGAGCCTAGATCCCATCACAAAGCCAAGCACATTTTAAGAAAGTTCCGCTACATACGTGAAATTGTGGAATGTGGAGACATCGTTATAAGCAAAATTGACACATATATCAAAACCTAACTGACCCATTTACTAAGCCAATGACTCAAGAAAAACATGATCGTCACATGGACTCTATTGGGCTTAGATTAGCTAGTGATATGTTTTGATTTAGTATTTGGATGTACGAACATCAAACAGTTGTACTTTTGATTCGTTTTGATTTACTGGTTAAATGCAATTCTTGAATCCTACAACTGGGTTCGAATTTGATACGTTTAATCCATGAATCTTTTATTCTAAATTATCCGTAGTCGGTCAGACTCGTGGGAACGATTCTGAATTAAGACTATTCTGACTTTGGACTCAAGGAGTTGACTTCCAAACTCACAGACCTCACTACGAATGACGACGGATGTAACTCGCATCAAATCATCTTCATGGATCTTGGTCATAAGATGTATTTGATTTTGGTATACTCATTTAGTATCCTCTGACCTGAGATACATACTAGAACTTTCGTTTACTAAAGACTATTCTTTGATCGGTGCTAACCGCTGTCGCGTAACTGCCAGTCATAAAGGCATTGGTTGGGAATAGCTCTGAAGTTCAGTGGGAGTTGTATGTAGTCAAGATGCGATTCTGTACTCTTACATTGAATGTAGAAGTTAGACATTTGGGCGCCCTCGTTGATTCAAACTGGTGAAGTGTAAGGCCTTACCCAAACTTACTGTGTGTTTGATTGGACCACTTTGATTCTTGAACGAGAACGATAATGATTGAACACCATGTGAGATTGAACCTGATCCATGTCTCATTGTTCAATCGATGTCTTTTACAGAAAGGATAGATGACAACGATTACCATAAGTCTATTATCTTCAAGTAGCAAGTCGTTGCTAAAGGGAAGATACATTGGTTAGTGACTTTAAAGTGTCATGACCTGTTGGGGGCAGCTATGTGTAGCTAGAGCACCGCTGGCTGTCTGCGTTGAGATCTTATCAGAGACCGTCCAAGTGGGAGCTGTTGGATATTTATGTCCGTTTCGATAAGTCAACGCTGCCGACCGGGTCTTGACCCGTAAGAGTTACATCGTGGGCAACGAACTTAAATCCACTTAACTAATTTAACTGGTAATTACGACCGATACACGGGTACATGGACCGTGTGAGACAAGAACACTCCTCTACGCCACTTGTCGCGCATGCACTCTTGCATCGCCACTTGTCGCGCACCGAGAATCTTGGCCAATGGCATCACATGCATTTTGCATGGTCGCTACTTGGCAGACATGCAAAGATGTCCATGCCCTATAAAAGGGAGTGTTGGGGTCTTGTTTTGTTGTTGTTGTTGCAAGAACTTGGAGAAAGTAAGAACCAAAAGTCTCACAACACACACACACCCCACAACCGGTCAGCACCGCCGCCGCAAGCGAGCCCGCCGCCGCCACCCTGCCGTCGCCGCTGCCACGTGCACCGCCGGCCACCACCGCCGCTACTCGACCCGTTCCCGTGTTTCGCTAGTTCCTTAACTAGCACTTGTTCGTTGAACCTCGATGTCTCAACCGGTTTATTACTAACCGAAGGTATATCTAAACCCCTATGGTTTGCGTTTATATTTCGTGTTTGAATGTCGGTGACCTTGTTCCATTACGGGTATTCCTTGGCATATAAAAGTGTTCATATTATTTAAATATTGTTACCTATGCTTCCGTTGCCTAAAAATATTTGTGTATATTTTTCACCTAGTTAAAGTTTATTTTAACTAACATATTATATATGTACACTTACTAGTCAAAAGTGTTTTGATTAATCTTTGTAACAAACAAATATGTACACATATGAACCGGGTTCATCAAACAAAAGTTAAAATTATACCACGGATTTCCTTCGATTTTCTTCTCTCGTGCATTGTTTCTCTCTCTAGGGTTTCATGTTGAAACTAAGATTTAGGGCGTTTCTTGATCTCGTATGTTCATATCTGTAGTGTGTCCGTTGAGTCTTGTTGAGAGTTCAAGTAGATCGTCGTGTTGATGATCGGTCGTGTGAGATTGAGTGTAGATCTGGTTGATTGAGTCTGGTCTTGTAAGATTTTGTGTAATCCTTGTGTTAAAAAAGGTTTTTTAGTGTTTTGATCCAAGAAATTTGACAATGCTGGATACAAAAAGGCGAAAAACAATAATTTGATGGTGACAAAGGAAACTGCGAGGAAAAAGACAATACTTAGCACATCTATCTAAATATTGAAGTTCGTTAATTAATAGATCACGCCTCACCACAAGAATAAACACTTCCAGAACTCTCGTTTGTCCATTTAAAGTGAAATAACATATAACTTATAAGAGATGGATTCAATATGTTGATGACATCATGACCAAAGAGTTTCTTGTAAGCCTCTAATATATAAACTTACATGTAGATAAAAAAAATCAATAATACGACAATAATTGTGTAAACAAACAAAATTATTATGGCAAAATGAGTTGTTTTAGATAGTTAAACGAATTGCCCTGTGGAACTGAATAGGCAATTGATTGCCCAGATGACTTGATCGCTCCATACTTACTTTTTTAGTTAGGCATAATGTTGATGCTTTTTTTTAATTGAGCTAAACTAGTTCTGGAGCCCGCGCTTCGCGGCGGAGTCTAGGAGGTAGGAGGTTGTTGGTGAACATGTATATATTTCATAATATATCGATGAGTTATTATATATCATGCAGACTTTAATATAAATGACGGAAAAAATAAGCAATTAATACAGTTAAGTAAACATGTCTAGAGTTAAAAGATAGTTTTAATTATAATAAGGTAAAAAAAAAATTATATTTGTTACCTGTTACAACGAAGGATTAATAATGACCATGTATGCTTTAATCTAAACGTCCGTAAAAATAAGCAAGTAGCACGATCAAGTAACATGTCTAGGCTTAAAAGTTAGCTTTTATTATTAATAATAAAATAAATAATAAGTAAAATAACAAAGAATTAATCTTATAAAAAGGACAAAAGAACATATATTTGTTAAAAAAACAAAAAAAATAACTTTATTAAACTTCAAAGGTCGTATGATAACTCTATTAAAGTTTGGGGTCAAAACATAAATCGCATATAGAAAAAAGAATTATTAATAAACTTTCGTATGATAAATCTATTAAAGTTCAGGGTATACATAAACCGTTTATAAAAAAGTTTAAAGTTTGAGGATTGTATAATAACTCTATTAAAGTTCAATGTTACAAACCTAAATTAGTTATAAAGAAAAAGACAAGAATATATTAGACAAGTAATTATGAATTAAAGCACAATATATACAAACTAAGATTTAGTACGGTTCACGTTTCAAATGGTTATATTATAGAATGGGTTTAGATGGGTTAAATGGCAAATGAGTTTAGATGTACCAAAGATTAAGGGAAAAAATGATGCTTTTTTTTAATTGGGCTAAATGGGTTTAGATGGGTTAAATGGCAAATGAGTTTAGATGTACAAAGATTAAGGGAAAAAATAGTTATTGGGTTAGTTTAATCAGGTTAATTATTTAAAAAGTTAATGGGTTTAATAATGTTGTTGGGTGTAAAATGTATATTTGTGCTTTAAATTTTATACGCTTTTGATTAAAAACACCTTATAAATAAAACCAAATAAAAATTGAATTTTTGGTCGGTTTAACACATGCTTAAGGTCGGCCCTGCTTAAGTGTGAAGTTTTCCTTCTATCCACAATTAAGGTCTCAAACCGCATTGATAGTATTTGATGTTAGTGATTACTTATGAACCCATCTATCATGTTCGTTGTCTATGTTGGATTTTCCTACAATCCTCAATAAAAGCTATTTTCATCGTATGGGTAGGAATTAGCATTTCACCGTATGTTTACAGTGAGATGCACATGTTGAGTCTTAGAGTCTATGATCCTTGGTACTGATGTGATAGAACTAAGTTATATTGTTGATGTTGTTCATGGTTATTGCTGATAAGGTACTTAATGTTACTGTTGATGGTTATGGATTGATATGAGTTGCTTTTGACGTTGATATGCGTTTTCGACCGGTGGAAAACAAGTACCATCGATCGGTTTTTGAGGTCAAAGAGAAGTAACCATAACTAACCAATATGGATGAGAACTAAGTTAGATATTGACTTTTGTGAGATTCTTGTTTTTTGGAGTGGAAGATGTCAAGATTGAAGATTGATGAACGATTTGGTCGAATTGAGAAATTAGGGTTTGCTTTCACCCTTCAATCATCTGGAACAAAGCTACCAAGGAGAAAGAGATGAAATTAGGGCAAAAATAAAATGAATTGGATGAATAAGATATTTTAGAAGGGGGCAAATAAGACATTTCATCTACAACTAACGCTTTAATGGACAGAAGTTTGATTGAGGGACGCAACGTGTAGCGCTTCTTAAAAGTTAGGGACTCAGGAATCGAAATTCGCTCTGCAAGGACGCAAGTAGACATTGTCTATTAACCTTAAGAACGCAAATTATAGTTTACTCTAAAACGTTAATATCTTCATGGTGGTTTTATTTTATGTTTTTTATCAAAAGACAAGTTACATGTACGATTTCTATATAACTTGTCTAATATAAGGAGAAAGAAATTCATTTACATAACATCGTTAAATTGTCTCGTACATCAATAAATACAACTTATTAATTGGGTATTAGCAACCAAATTTTATAACAAAAATAAGCCACTAAATTTAGCAACAACTCCCTATTGTTGCAATAGACAACATAGTCCTGGTAATGAGTGGTGGTGAGCCTGCATCTTGAGGGTGTGAATTAGCCGTCTGTTGTGAAGTTCACCTGTCATAAAAAAAAACAATATCCGGTGACAAAACAATCACAATAAAAAGAACAAAACTGTCAATTTGGTTTGATCCTTTTTATCACTTTTATCAAAAAGGTTTTTCTCGCATTCGACTCCATATAAATTTAAAGTATTGTTGTTTTCATCAAATTCGTTATCCCAACCCAAAATTTATTTTTACTTTGTATTAAAAACCCATAATACCCTTTGATTTTAATTCGTAACCCCATCCAAAAGTTAAAATAATTAAATAAATAAATAAATAAAAACGGATAAACAGGTCGTAAACAAATTAAAATATATTAAAATCAATTCTGGTGAGACCTCCGGCTCCATAGTAGTTTTGCATCAAGCCTGCACATAGCACTCAATCGGCACAAAGGCCGATTAGTGCTTGTACTCTTTTGCCTTTCGGCTATCAACGCCACCACATGATACATGATTAACTGTCCGCTGTTTTTAACGTTATTTTCACGAAATTAGTAAAATAACGTTAAAATTAGTGCAATTTTACTTTTTCCCTGCGAGGGCCCACACATATATACATTATATGTACAAACCGCAAGTGGGGCGTGTCGAAATTGAACTACAATATATACAAATTCACGTGGTTGTTTTTGTTGACTTTTGAGTTTGACCACTAGTCAAGTTTAACCCCTTACCTTTTTTAGTGTAAGTTTACGGCTCACTTTTCACCCTACTTTCTAAAATCTTTATAGAGTATCGCTTTGAATTCCTTGACTTTAAAAAGGCGAGACATTCACCTTTGATTCCTGTATTTTTTAGTGTAAGTTTTTATTTTCTTTCTTGTAAATTTAAGAGTTATCACTTTTGACCACTGCTTTCTAGAAATTTATAGAGTATCAGTTTGATACCGTTGATTTTGAGTCACTTGGTGTAATAACTTTTGACCCCACACCCTCGCAATGACATTTTACACCAGTTTTCGGTATACGTTTTACGTCACGTACGGTTGTATAAATTTGCATTTTAGTGTTACGATTTCCCCCAATTTTAGTCGTAGTTTGATTACTACCTAGTACGGTTTTATGGTCCACACACCGCAACGCGGAGGTTAAACACTAGTCTATAGCACTCGGTGTAAAAATTTATGTTCTTATATAAGAGTATTGTTTTCCTCTTGAAATTCCCATCTCATAAGATATACAATCATGTTTTCATCCCAGCAAAAGATAATCCGAAAGAAAGTAGCAACTCAATTTTCATTTAAAAGAATACCAAATTTTAAGTCTAGACCATCCTTGTTCTTTCATTTCTATCTATGGTACAATATTGGCGATCAATATTTTTTACTTGCCATCGCTATTGGTACCGTATCGTACTAAACAAATATTGACCAAATAATAGTGGTACTGTAACGCCCCAAAAATCACGAATTTTAATTGACTAGCATGCTTTCTTGTATGATGGCATAAAATAAAATAACCAAGCTATTTAACTTAGTTAAATAGTTAGCCAAGTAACAAGAGAATGAAACTTAGTGTTATTGGTGACAAAAGAATAGTATGCACACCAAGTGTATGATGAAATGTCTAAGTGAAGTTTGGATGTGAAATTTTATAAATTGGCTTGACATATATGAAAAAAAATATGATAATGATGTAATTAGTAGTAAACTAACTTAAAGAATGTGCTTTAGATAGAACTCATACAAGAATTCGGGTTGAATGTATGCTTTGGTTAAAATCATGCATTAGGAGCTTGTACCATGTGCTTGGATGGTGTGATGTTCATCATGTATTCGATTGATCATTAGTTGGAATCAAGAACTGAAAGTGTATTATGTCCATAGCAAATGAACTCACTAGCAACGAATGATGTTATGATTATGTTAAATTGACTAATTTTGTATGTGGTTGTCAAATGTAGAATTATGAAAGTATTAGCATGAGTATAAATGGATTATGTGTACGTTGTATATGCGACTAAGTGATTGTGTAGTTTTAGAGTCATACGTCGTTAGTGTGAAATGCATATGAGTTATCACTACGGTCCGCCATGTCATTATGAGTGTGTTCATAAGTTGAAAATATGGAGGTATGAAAGTAAGACAGTTGACTTTCATAAAGTCAACAATGTATAAGTAGCATATCTAGACTTGCAGGCACAAATACGAGTAGAGAAGTCATATGTTATGTATTAGATGATTTATTGAATGTGTACGGTGATAACTGAGTTATGAGTACGTGAAATAAGGTGGTCATTAGTACATGTCTCATATATGCGATAGTTGACTAATGCAAGACAAGTAATATACGAATGGAAAACAATGAAGGTTAGTATGTATGATCACATGTGCTAGCCGTGTTATGAATGTGGTGACATGAGGATAGGGGCCACGTTAGCACGGACTCGAGCATGGAAAGCTAAGGAGTCATGGAA
This sequence comes from Scalesia atractyloides, assembly GCA_947069175.1. Lineage (NCBI taxonomy): Eukaryota > Viridiplantae > Streptophyta > Magnoliopsida > Asterales > Asteraceae > Scalesia > Scalesia atractyloides. The sequence continues at coordinate 70,036,121 of CAMTDV010000006.1, read as the reverse complement.
AACAAGGAAGCAAGCACGACCGCGAAGGCATAAGGTAAGTGAGTTTCGAAATCTCACCTCTTAGTACGTAAATGAAGATTGATTGTATGAATGTTAGGAGTTAGGAAGAAATGGTTAGGAGATGTATGAAATGAGACAAGGAATGCTATAGTAAGTTGTTCAAAGAACAAATATAATGGAAATTGCTTGGTATAAACAAACGGGTCAAAACTTAGAAAGTAACATAGCAAGATGTGGTAGTTGGTTTAAAACATGGGGTTAAGTATTCGAAGGATTTGGGGGCTTGAACATTGATATTTCATGTTTTGGAACTTCCGGGATACACGACGAGTGGCTGAAACGAACAAAAAACGGAAAACAGCGTTTTGGGCTGCAGAGGGGGCGTCGGCGACGCCGAGCCATTCTGCTGCCGACGCAAAAAGTCGCTGTCTACGCGGGTTTGATGCCGGAAGCTCGTTTTTCGCGTTTTTCGCACCTTTGCTTGTTTCCTAGGCCCCATTTAGCTTCCCAAAGGTATCCCAAGCCTATCTTAAAGTTTTTACGGGGTTCGGGTAAGAACGGAAGCCTTTGGAATGTAACATCCGTCGAAAAACGGGTTTTCAAAACCCGCTTCGTTTATTAATCGAATAATCAGTTTTAAATTTTCGTTGCTTATTTATGTCTTATTTTAATTTTAAACGATACATAATTAATAAACAAATTAGAATTTATAAATTATAATTGTTAAAAAGTAAAAATAAATTAATTAAAAAGAAAAACCGGCTGCCGGGAACCTCAAGTCTTAACTCACATCCACCAAACCACTCCGCCACTTGTGTTCTTTAGTGATATATCAAGACAATTAATTCAAATAACAAAAACTCGATTCAAATCAGTCAACCGACGCGCCCAATTCGCAGTCGCCGGAATTCCCGACGATTTCGCCATTTATTGTCGGTTTCTTGTGACTTAACGTGCATAATAACTCTTACATCGGTTATAACCGATGTCCAGTTCCGCGACATCAGTCATAACCGCCGGAGAATAATTGACCAACGAATCAAGACGGTAATCAGACCAAATTCATCGATATTCTTCCCTATAAATACACACCCTAGCCTCTGGTAATCTTTTCACTCAAAATCACACCAATTCTCGACGAAATTTCACCCGCCGGAATTTTTCTGCCATCACCGGACTTTCGCCGGAAAACCGAGACTCACATCAACACGGTAAATACCTCGACTCTTTCTGTTCCATTCCATTGTTAGACCATTACTAACATCAATCCATCACCCAGAATCGATCCCAGACGACGTTGCCGGATTTCTGTACTCGACGGGAAAATCGCTGGAATTTCCGAACTCACGCTGTTAATCGGTATGATCAACTAAACCTCCTGTTAATCATTGTTTAGTAACTCAATTCCACATCTAATCAATCAAAACTGTTAATTGATCCTAACAGCCGAAGTTCACAAAACAGAGCCGACGAATCCTTGCCGGAGTTCTGTGAAAGACACCTGTTTGGTACATCCTTTCCCCAAACCCTCTCCGTTCATTACCTTTCAATTGCTTATAATGTTCGTTAATCGAATTAAACATGAAACAGTTGATAAATCATTGTCTGTGTTCTTGAGCGAAGAAGATGAAGACGTTTAAGTTAATAAGATTAATTAAAATCAATATTATGAACGGGTTAGACACACAGTCCAGCGGTGGACTGTGTGCAAACAATACATACACGTCGCGAGTTCGATTCCTATCACAACCTTAACCTCTGAAATAAAAATGTTTTTTTTTTAAACCTAACCGGGTTAACTCACAGTAAGATGTTAAGTATAATAAAAACCGGAATATTTACCAGGTTAGACACACAGTCCAGCGGTGGACTGTGTGCCAAACTAAACCACAGGTCCCGGGTTCGAGACCTGTGGAGCTCACCGGGTTGATACAAATGAATCCTTTTTAAATAAATGATTTTCGGATTAAGTTAAATAGTATATAAATATAATTAAAAACAGAAATATTTCGGGTTAGACACGTAGCTCAGTTGGTAGAGCTGCGTGCACGCGTACGGGAGGTCACGGGTTCGAGTCTCACTCAGTGCAATAATATTCACAACCGAACCGGTTAACGGTCAACAGTCATGGTCAACCGTCAAAAGTCAACATTTATTTATTTATTTTTATTTATTTATTTAATTTAAAAATCAATTAAAAATACTTAAAAATAACGTTTTTAAAGTTAGAAAATAGCCTTAAACTCACAAAAATATATCCAAAAATCCTATCAAAATTGTTAATAAAATCCACTTATTTACCGTACCTTTTCGTTATTATCTAGGTTAGATATTTCTCGTCGATCAATCCTCTAAACTCGTGCACATTCAACATCATCCACCGAACGCACCCAATGTGAGTGAACTTCTACCAATTCCCTGTTTTTAATCACATTTTGGGGTGTATCATGTGTCGCTATTATTTATTTAAATTAAACACTTGTGCATCCATCATATTCATGATCAAATGTGTTGTCAATTTATATCAATTGTTTGTGTGATTTATGTTTAGATTAAATTTATCATTTTCAGTACATACATTATCATAGGCCGCCGCTCCCCATTACCTATGAGCGTGAGCTGTTCCCCATTACCTATGAGCGTGAACGAGGCGTTGCCAACCTAAGATCGGCTCCGTTTGATTGAGCCTTGATCTCACATACATCGTCATAGGCCGTCCGTTCCCCATTACCTATGAGCGTGAACGAGACGTTGCCAGCATATACATTGTCATTCATATCATATACTCATGCAAGGTGTTTGTGATTGTTTGTTTACATACGTTTGTTCATATATGATTATTGCACAATTTTTCCATATTAATTACAACAAGGAATCAATAACAAATGTTTTTAACAAGGTTCACTCGCCAACTTTTGTTGACCCAAAATTCCCCATTTTTACACATGATACAGGTGATCAAGTTGAAGCAAAAAACATATAGGGCGGCCTAGAAGAATAAACCAGTTTAGATTTTGGATTGTTTTAGTTAATTTTTCCTTTCCTTGTATTGTATGAATTTGACTTGAAACTTTGAGATGTAATTTGATTTTAATAAATATGAAACATATTAGTAAACATCATGAGCTTTGGTGATAACCCAATTATGCCCCGACTCTTATTCCGCTGCGGGTCGGGGTGTGACATGGAACGTGTACGAAGACGTGATATGTACACTAGATTATATAAATGTGATTAGATGTGGTTATACGTGTAGACTAGTATGTAAGAAAATTTATGTATAGATGTTGTGTTATGATGTACTTAATGGTTATGTAAACATGTAGGACTTATGTAAGAGATTTGGTAGGAGATATATAAGTTTCGTAGAAGGTCTTTTATACACGAAAGAGTTGGATTGGATGGTTCGTATATGTGTTATTATTTTATACGTTTCCAAAGAAAGAGACTCGTACGAAGAAATACATGGTGTTAATATATAAGAATTTATAATGCTAACCGAATTGTTTGAGAATGAAATGTAATGCAGGTATATTATTGTATACTCATCAGAAGGATAACTAGATGGAATCTACATGATGATAAAACGCGAAGTGATCCTTTAGTTATATACTTAGATTATATAATGCTTCAAGTGCTAATAATATGAATGTATGTGGTGAATGCAGGATTGTGCAGATTTATGGGTCATAACCATCAAGACGTAGACGATTGAAGATCGAGTTATAATACAGATTGTACGGGAATGTGTGGTCTTGCTGTTATTAAAAATATGATATGTTTATGTATCAAATGAAACGAAAAATATAAATATCGATAAAGACTTACCATAGAAAGGATTTTTAATCATGATGGAATAATTTTAATAAAGGAAATTTTATATCACATATTTCCGCTGCGTCTTTTCGGTCTAAACGTGTTAGGGTCTTACAGGTACCGACGTCTATATTCATTTTTCTAGTTTTCGGATTTGGTAATAAGCGTTATCGGTACCTTTTTTTGGTAATACCGATTCAACTACGGAAAGTTGGTATATCTGTCTGCAACTAGTGGCAGAGCCACATAGATTGGAACAGGTTCACCCGACACCATTCTATTTCGCGTATTATATATAACGTATAATACAGATTTTTCGAATAACTTTACTATGGTTGAACCCGTTGATTTTATCAAAAAAAAAATGACCCCGTTGGCAAAGTTGCCAATTGAAGACGTTATGAATCGTTTTCAAAACATGAAGAACCCGTAAGAAGCAAAACTAAAATGCATTTTTTTATATTTTAAATGTTTGTATTTTTTATTATGTCTTTTCCAAGCACATTATATTTTTATTCCGTTGTTGGTTTTTATTATGTGATTTATCCTGGCCCGAAAATTTTGAGTCTTGATTGTTATAAATCCGAGTATTTAAAAAAATGGGTCTGAGTTTGCCACTGTCTGCAGCTATGTTGTCATTTTTTTTAATACTCAGATTTATAACGACCAACAGTTATTCTACATATGAAAGCAAATGAGAATTTAGGTTTTGACTTAACATAAGTCACTAATGATATACTAATAATTCTTTTTCAGTCTTTACATGCTATTTATGTCAGGGAGGATGGTTTCAATTCATCATCATCATACTCAGTAAATTCCACCAATAGCAAAATTAAGGTAGGGTCTGAGGAGGGTAAGATGTAGATAGCCTTACCTCTACCCCATAGAAACAGAGAGATTGCTTCTAATGAGACCCCTGGCTCCATAGAGGTTGGTTTCAATTATGTAAATTAATAATACTGATAAAAATGTTTTGAGTTATACCAAATAGTTTTAATAAATATATATAATTCATCTTTCCGAAAGTAATAGTTTTAATAAATAGAGTTAAAATCAATTTTGTTCCCCGAGGTTTGACAAAAACATCCATTTTCCTCCAAAAGATTTAAAACATCGATTTACATTCAAAAGTTATATGAGTTGTTTCATTTTTATCCAAACTTCTAACAACATCCATCTCCTTCGTTAAGTATTTGTGTAGCGATTTTTTATTTTAGTATGGAAAATGACCAAGATATCCATCACCATGATAGACACATGGGTTAGACTTAACGAATAAGATGGATGTTGTTAGAGGCTTGGATAAAAATGAAACAATTGATAAAACTTTTGGAGATAAATCGATGTCTTAAATGTTTTGGAGGAAAATAGATGTTTTTGTCAAACCTCAAGGAGCAAAATTTAATTTAACTCTAATAAATATATATAATTCATCTTTCCGAAAGTACTTGTACAAGGACTTTATGACATCTTTTCGATCGACATAACACGAAAGGTGTAATGTGAATGCAATAAAAGTTTTTAGCAAATGATAAGAAAAAGTGATGAGTCATTCTTAATAGAAAAAAAAGGCTTTGTCCCATCGCTATTAGGAGAACGCGTACGTACTAACTGGATTATGGTTAACCTTTTTCTTTCTATCGTAACGTACATGATAGAGACAATAATTTACTTGTTTTCGGTGTTTTCGCCTTTCGGTAGCGTGAGAGCTCGTTATGTGAAACACACGGTACCCCACTAACTAATATGATTAGGTAAAACGTATATTGCACCGACAAGTGGCCAAGTTTAAAGCCTAATGAATCAACTAATTGGATTAAAAGCTAATCCAATGGGTTTAAGTTAAAAGTTAAACTTTGGGCCTAAATTTTCTCATTAGGGTTTTGAGGTCAAAAAGAATAAATACCGTATGGTTACATTAGCAGGTTCTTTTTTTTTTGCAATTGGGTTACTGGTTATGTATAAGATTTTAAGACGAATATTACGCAATGTGTTTTTTTCCAGAAAATTAATGTGAACCCTCCTCGGTACAACGGGCTTAAAGGCTTATACATAAGATGAAAAAGACTGAATAGCCCTCTTCGTAACTAGAAAAAATGGATAGATTTGTCATCGAAATTCAGGTAGCAACAAAATGAAAACCACTATGTCTTTTTGGTAAACAATAAAAAAAATTGATCAAAATAGAAAATCTGACCAAACTAAATGGATCAAAACAACAATTTGTTGTATTATATATATACTATGATATAATAAAAAATTATATAATAAGGTTTCGGGGTATGGTTGTTTGCTCACCGATCACCATCATCCTCCATATCACCTCTACGGCTCCATCTCACACCACCTTCCTCTCCAACCCATAAGGGGGTGGTGTCTTCCCTTCACCGAACCCAATCGACATAAAAGAGAGAAGAATAGAAAGAGAGAGAGAGAGAGAGAGAGAGAATGTAGTTGGGGAGAAAGGGGAGAATTCCCCGAGCCCACCGAAACCGAAGAGGGGTGAGGAGGTGTTCCCCTTCGTCGTCAACCCCAGCTAACTCTCCCCGAGCCTTTCTCCGTGCTATTCCCCACAACCTAAGTGTTATCAACTTATTATATAAGATTATGATAAGAAAAGTTAAACAATACTTGTTATATACACACACAGTTGTATATACAAATAAGAAATTAATCAAACAAACAAACGAGTCGAGATCGAGTTCGTAGTATATTGAGCTTTATAAGCAAGGCTTGAAACAAATCAAACTCGAGCTATTTTAAATTAAACGAGTCAGGCTAAAGCTTATTCGGCCTATTACTCAAATATATTCAGTTACACATGTTACTACTTTGGGTTAGAAACTGGTTCACAAATTATCTATTTTGATATACTTATTAAACAAGGACGAGTGAGGCACATATACAATATACTTTTTAAAACATTTCATTTTCAATAGTTAAGCGACTTCATATTTGTTATGGACTAATGGTAATTTTCTTTCTTGCCTTGTAAATTTATGTAAATTACTTTGATTTAGTTAAGACTTTTTAAAATTAAAGGTGTTAAAATAATAGGCAATATGTAATTCATGTTGCAACAATGTTGTTATTGTGTGATTAAAAGTTGTTATGAGTTTGTTTATAAAGTGCAGGGTATAAAGTGTAAAGTGTTGAAAGTTGGAGGTATTCGGTACAAGTGCAGAGGGGCTTTTTGTGCTAGATGGAAACTTGAAGGGTCTTTATGAAAGTATCTTTGAAGAAGGATATAAAAGGGTTTGTTAGAGTTTCAGTTAGAGTTAGATTTCCAGATTGTTCTGTTATCTTCTCTCTTGTGCGATTAGGGTTTGTATTCATGTTGTTGAAGATCGTCTGTGATCTTATGATCTCGTGTGAGATCTTAGTGTTGTGGTTTGTACAGATCAACTGATAATCATCAGTTGATCATCTTTCTCCTGTATTTACAGATCTCATGTTTATTGAGATCTAGGGTTTGGGGGGTGTTTTTAGGTTTGGTAACTAATAAGAGTTTTGGTCACCGTTTTGTCGCTCCTTTGTTGTTCTGTATCGTTTACTTGTGATTTGTGTTTGATTACATACCATTTTAACATGGTATCAGAGCTATAATAGCTCTCGTTTACTGATCTTGGTTGTTCCGCTGTGTGTATTAGGTTTCTTCTTGCAGATTAGGTTCTTCGATCTTGAAGAACTGATTGTTTTTTGGTGTCTTGGGAAACGTGCCTATGAAGATTTGGTGTGTTTGGAACCCTGGTTGGGATTTGAAGGTTGAAGGAAGATTACTCATCTTCTTGTGGTGTTTGTATCCTGTGTTGGTCTCTGAAACACATATCGAGTTTCAGGGCAAACTGACCAGGATATTTCTTGTGCTCTGGTCTGTGTTTAGTAACCCTAGAAGGTTGCAAAACTCAGATCTATTCGGAGGGAGTTAAACGCTTTTGTAAGATTGTTTCTCTCTATTCTTGTTATTTCTTGTTTTTTGTTGATCTAGTTGATGTCGGGGTAGAGAGGACCGGTTATTGTATTTGTGTGTTTATTGATTCTGCTGTTGTTAATATTTGTCTGTTGATTTATTTTTCTTTTGTTTGGCACCTGTATTATTGCTTGTCTTGGCACCTTTAGAGTGATGACCCAGGAATCTGGCCTCTGATACAGTTTGCTGGTCTCTTGTGTATTGATTGTGTTGATTTCTTTTCATATCTTCATCTGTTATCCTGTGTGTTTGATTGTTCTGTGTTTTTTGTTCATAATGAGTGATACTGGTAGTTCTTCTCAAACATTGATTAGTATATTGGACATTAGTGATCCCTTGTATTTACACCCTAGTGACTCTAGTGCTCTAACTATGGTTAGTATTAAATTGAAAGGAACAGAGAATTATACAGTATGGGCTAGTGGAATGAAGCTAGCTTTAGAATCTAAAATAAATATGGATTTATAGATGGTAAGTGTGTAAAGTCTGAGGATGATCCTGTGTTAGCTAGTCAATGGGATAGATGTAATTCAGTTATTCTTACATGGTTGTTGAATTCTGTGTCTGAAGAACTGTTCCTTGGTCAAGTGTTTTCTTAATTGGCTTTTGAGGTTTGGAATGATCTTAAAGAATCTTTTTATAAAGTAGATGGTTCAGTTGTATATGATTTGTATAAGAAAATCAATTGCATTTCTCAGAATGGTAGTACTGTTGCTGAATACTACAACAGGTTGACAACCATGTGGAAACAATTTGATGCGATGCTTCATTTACCCACTTGTTCTTGTCAAGCTGCAAAAGATTTTAATGATTTTTCAACTCTTATAAAACTGATGCAATTCCTCATGGGCTTAGATGATGTGTATCAGCCTGTGAGGACAAACATTCTGACCAGGGAACCTTTTCCTTCTGTTAAGGTGGCTTTTTCTATTATCTCTAGGGAAGAGTCACATAGACTTTCAAGTAGTGGTTCAAAATCACAGGGGGTATCATATATATCTAAAACTAATCAGGGTTTTGAGTCTAAGAAAAGGTTAACAAGAGGACCTGACCCTAATCTGAAGTGTACACACTGTAACATGTTAGGTCATACTGTTGATAGGTGTTTTGAGATTACTGGCTACCCTGCTGGTTTTAAAAGAAGGTCAAATGGTAATCAGTCTAACGGTCAGTCCAATAAAATGAGTTTTACCAGTAATAATAATAAGTCTAATTCTGCTATTGGGTCTTCTACTTCTGCCTCTACTAGTATTCCTGGTTTGCCTTTTACTTCTGAACAGATTAGCAAACTTCTGAGTCTAGTTGGAGAAAAAATGGGAATGATACTCAGAATTCCTATATGGGAGGTGAGTGTTTTAATATGTCAAATTTTGTTAGCTGTTCAAGTTCTGTAATGTTGAATAGTAGTTTTGGGTGGATTGTTGACTCAGGGCAAGTCAACACATGGTTAAAACAGATAAACATTTAATCAATGTAATTGATGTGTCTGAATTTGGTATTACTGTTGGTCATCCAAATGGAACTAGTGTTAGAGTATTGAAAATTGGTGATCTAAAATTGACAGATAATGTTGTTCTAAAGGATGTCTTTTATGTTCCTGACTATTGTGTGAATTTACTGTCTGTTTATAGGTTAGCAAAAGATAATCATATTTCAGTAGTGTTTAATGAAAATAGTTGTGTATTACAGGATTCCAGTTCAAAGAGAATCCTGGTGAATGGTAGTCAGGATAGTGGCCTGTATTTTGTAGGATTTAATGGTAATACTGTTAATGCATGCTTTAATAGTTCTTTGAAGTCTTTGAACTGGCATAGTAGATTGGGACACCCTTCAGATCAGGTTTTAACTGTGTTAAAGGAGAGTCTTAATATAAAGTCTAATGATTATGGTCCATGTGAAGTATGTCATAGAGCAAAACAAGTTAGAGTCCCTTTTCCTTTAAGTGAACACAAAACAAAGTCAGTAGCTGACTTAATACATTTAGACTTGTGGGGTCCATAGAGAGTTACAAGTTATGAGGGATATAAATATTTTCTAACAATTGTGGATGATTTTTCAAAGTCTGTGTAGTGTTATTTTCTGTCTAATAAAACAGAGGTGTTTGATAATCTAAAAGATTTTTATGAACTTGTGATAACTCAGTTTAAAAAGAAAATTAAATTTTTAGAAGTGATAATGGAACTGAGTTTGTTAACAATAATATGAATGTATTTTGTAAATCTAAAGGTATCATTCATCAGACCTCTTGCTATCATACACCACAACAAAATGGTGTGGTGGAGAGAAAACATAGACACCTCCTTAACACAGCTAGGGCTCTGATTAAGATTCTGGTCTGATTGTATTCTAACTGCTGTGTATTTAATTAACAGGTTACCCTCTAGTGTTTTGAATGGTAGGAGTCCTTTTGAAGTAATGTTTGGTTTTAGACCCTCTTTATCTCATTTAAGGAACTTTGGATGCTTGTGTTTTAGTACAATTCTTACTGAATCTGATAAGTTTGCATATCATGCAGACAAATGTGTTTTACTTGGCTATTCAAATGTAAAAAAGGGATACAAGTTGTGGAGTTTAGATAGTAAAAAGGTGTTTTTTTCAAGAGATGTAAAATTTTATGAGAGTGTATACCCTTTTAAAGTTAAGTCATTTGATAGTCAAGAACCTGTTTGTGAAATGAACTTAAATCATGTTAATTTTTTTGAAAAATATGCATCTGAAGTTCCTAACATTCCCAATGATGAAGAGGGTACAAATGGTGCTAATAATCCTATTAGTGATGATCAGCAGCCATTGTCACCCTCTACGTCAGCCCCTGATGCTAATGATAGTCATAACCAACAGTTAGATCAGGAAAGCAGTAGTAGTCAGGGTAACAATGGCAATGCAGAGGACACTTTAGGGTTAAATGCAGACACCAACCCATCTCAGGGAACACATAATGTTAGGAGATCTTTTAGAAGTGTTTCTGTGCCTAAATAATTTGATGATTTTGTAATTGAGGGTAAAGTGAAATATGGTATTGAAAAGGTTGTTAGTTATGCTCAGTTGTCTTATGATAATATGTGCTTAGTTGCTTCTTTGAATAAGTCTGTTGAACCTTCTTCATATGAGGAAGCTGTTAAAGATGATAAATGGATAGAAGCTATGAATAATGAAATGGAGGCCTTACTTAAAAATAATACATGGGAGTTAGTTTACCTTCCTAAAGGTAGAAAACCCATAGGTTGTAAGTGGGTTTACAAAATCAAATATAAGGCAAATGGGGAAATTGAATGGTATAAGGCTAGGCTAGTGGCCAAAGGGTTTAACCAAAGAGAAGGTATTGACTTTGGTGAAACATTTTCACCTGCGGTGAAAATGGTAACTGTTAGGCTTGTTTTAAAACTTGTTGTTAATAACAACTGGCCCTTATACCAAATGGACATAAACAATGCATTTTTGTATGGCACTTTAAATGAAGATGTGTTTATGTCTCTACCTCAGGGTTATTATACAACTGATAACACTAAGTTTGTAAACTGGTTAAATCTTTGTACGGGTTGAAACAGGCCCCTAGACGGTGGAATGAAAAGTTAACAAACGTGCTAATGTCTATGGGGTTTGTCCAAAGTGTTTGTGATTATTCTCTTTTTGTGTTGTCTAAACAAGATGTGTTTGTTGTATTGTTAGTATATGTTGATGACATAGTTGTCACATGAAATAATAAAAGTGAAATAGAAAAGGTTAAAGAATATTTGAGGAATAACTTCCAGATTAAAGATCTGGGTTTGCTCAAATATTTTCTAGGTATAGAGGTTTTATATTCAGATGGTAGTATCTGTTTATCTTAGAGAAAGTATTGTCTTGAATTGTTAACCTGTTACAACTCCTATAGAGCAGAGTTTCATTGTTTGGGTATTTGGGTTGTAAACCTGTTACAACTCCTATAGAGCAGAGTTTCATTGTTACAAATAAATGTGGAAAAGAGCAAAAGATGTTAGAAAATGTAAATGGTTTTCAAAGGCTAATAGGAAAATTAATTTACTTGTCTTTAACAAGAACTGACATTAGTTACACTGTTCAGTTCTTGAGTCAGGATATGCATAGTCCCTCACAGTCTCATCTTGATATTGCTCTCAGATTATTAAGGTATTTAAAACTATCACCTGGGAAAGGTGTTAGTTTTAAAAGGTCCAGTAATATGGTTTTGTTGACTCTGACTGTGCCAAGTGTTTAAAAACCAGGAGATCTGTTACTGGGTTTGGTATTTTTCTGGGTGATACTCTTGTTTCTTAGAAAAGCAAGAAACAAAGTATAACCTCTAGGTCAACTGCAGAAGCTGAGTACAGAGCTATGTGCTCAGCTACCTGCGAGATAATGTGGATTTTGAATGTTTTGTCTGAACTGAAAGTTAAGTACAGTTTACCTGTTAAGTTATATTGGTTATAGTAAATCTGCTATATCTATCTCACAAATCCTATGTTTCATGAACGTACATAACATTTCGAGATAGATTTTCATTTTTTGAGAGAAAAGATTGCAGAAGGTATCATTGCACTTGAAAAGGTTAGTACTGAGGTTCAGGTTGCAGACATTTTTACAAAGGGTTTGAATGTCAACCAACATTAAGCTCTTTGTGAAAGTCTTGGACTGTATGACATGTTTGCCTCATGAATTATGGGGACATGTTAAAATAATAGGCAATATGTAATTCATGTTGCAACAATGTTGTTATTGTGTGATTAAAAGTTGTTATGAGTTTGTTTATAAAGTGCAGGGTATAAAGTGTAAAGTGTTGAAAGTTGGAGGTATTCGGTACAAGTGCAGAGGGGCTTTATGTGCTAGATGGAAACTTGAAGGGTCTTTATGAAAGTATCTTTGAAGAAGGATATAAAAGGCATTGTTAGGGTTTCAGTTAGAGTTAGATTTCCAGATTGTTCAGTTATCTTCTCTCTTGTGCGATTAGGGTTTGTATTCGTGTTGTTGAAGATCGTCTATGATCTTGTGATCTCGTGTGAGATCTTAGTGTTGTAGTTTGTACAGATCAACTGATAATCATCAGTTGATTATCTTTCTCCTGTATTTGTTACAGATCTCATGTTTATTGAGATCTAGGGTTTGGGGGGGGGGGGGTGTTTAGGTTTGGGTAACTAATAAGAGTTTTGGTCACCGTTTTGTCGCTCCTTTGTTGTTCTGTATCGTTTACTTGTGATTTGTGTTGATTACATACCATTTTAACAAATGGTTTTTTTTCTTTAGAAATGAAATAGCTTCTAATATATATATACGACTAACAGAGACGATTACAGACTAATGGCAGGTACAGGCAACAAACTGCGCCGCTACCCCCTTTTGAATAGCAAAACCTACCTTGCTAAAAACAAAATTTTGCCCCTTAACATATGCGGTGTTACTATTTACCACCTGCTGAATCCGCTTGAGGAATAAGTGAAAACCAATTGCTTAATGTGAAGATGACTTCTACGACCCTTGATGTTTATATTAAATTTTTCTATCTTTTTCTGCATCGATGACAAATGTAAATTTTTTTCTTTCTTTTAATTAACTGTCTTTAATATATTTTTATGCACCAAATACTAACGCCTATTTATAACTAGATAGTTCAACACGAACCGAAAAACTTATAATCAAATTGATAGATATCTAAACGCCTGTATTAGTGACAACATTGGAAAAAAGTTACGGATCCACCATTGTCCATAGGGCCGTCTTAGAGGGTGTGTTACCGAACAGAGCCCAAAAGAAATTATTTCGTTATACTTATATATAAATATTTACGGTCCTAAATAAATCATTAACATTGTTGTAGCTCTAAATGGTTCTATGTTTACTTTCAATACATGAGTCTTTGGTTTGAGACATGACAACTTATGTTTTCTTCCATTTTTTTGGTTCTCATTTGTTCAAATTTGGGGCCAAAAGCCCAAACATAAAGATGAAGAAAAAGGTTTTAAAATTATTGAGTTTGTTACCCAATACATATAGTTATTATAAAACCATAAATAATTATAAAACCATAAATAAACAAGTTTTTTTTGTGTATAAAGAGTTATACATAATGCTTTGGGAGTGTTTCAAAAAACAATTGAATTTTATAACTTTAACCCAAAAGCTTTTTATGTTTTGCAATTTTAACCTACATAATTTTTTTCACTTTTAACTCAAAACTTTTCATTATTTTCAATTTAACCTCACAACATTTTTACCTTCAACTTTTGTCCCCAATACTTTTCATCTTTCGCATATTTTTGTTTTACATTTCGTTTTAAATTTTGCGAGTTGACACGGCGCAACGTGCGTGTGTTGTTCAACGTTTTTTTCGCAAAAAATTCTATGAGTTAATGCGACACAACGTGCGTGTGTGATTCAATGTTTTTACGTTTATTCTTTTCGTTTAATAAGTTTATCTCAACGCGCGAGTCTTGGATTGACTCAGTGTTTGTAGTTGTTGGCGGTGGTGTGACATTAATGCTATTTATCATAATTTTACGCCCCCGCCGCAACGCGGGGGAGCTTAATTCTAGTTCATATTAAATTGTAAGTTGCTTTTTATTTGATTTGTTTTTATTACTTTTAATTGTTTTGTTAATATTAAAATGTTTATTTAAGTTAATTTTTACATAAAATTGTGTAATCGTTTATCTATGTTAATTTTTATTATATGTTATTTAGTTTAACACGTAATTACTTAAAAATATAGGGGCCCATTTTTTTATTTGTACAAGGCCCAAGAGGACCCTCGAGCTCTCGGGAACGACCCTGATTGTCCGTTATCTGATCTGATCGTTACGCGTTGGTTTTGGTAGGCCTATCTGCTTTCTTTTTTTAGTTAACTGTCTTTAATATATTTTTATGCACCAAATTCTAACGCCTATTTATAACTATATATTTCATAGTTCAACCAACACCAAATAACTTAGGTCATGCGTAATGAGGCATAATAGGGGTGTGAATGAGCTTGATAACGCCTCTAACACCATCCATCTGGGCATTATAGAGGCATGAAGAAGGAGAGACATTACTAGTATAATCAATAATGCCCAACAGAGAGAAAATTAAACATAAAGTAACGATTGAAGGGGCATCAGGGGGAGTTAACCGTTACACATTTTTTTAAAAACACATTATGATGCTGATGTGACGGACAACACCCTTTAGAGGGGCATTAACCATTACGGATGATCTTGTAATCAAATTGAAAGATCCCTAAACGCGTATGTTAGTGACACCATTGAAAAAAAGTTACGGGTCCACCATTGTCCGTTATCTGATCAGACCGTTACCCGTCGGTTTTGGTATATGTGTTTTGATGCCGTTAGTGAACTTTTTGATCAACTTGTGCATGGTACCGGCAAAAGGTATAATAGATGAATGCTTTATTGCTTCATTGGTCAATTCAATTATTATTAGTTTCCACTAAAAAAACCAACAGGTTGTGTCAATGGCTAAAAGTGTGAAGTGGGAGCTCTTGATTGAGTTGGCGTGTAAGAAAAAATGTGGTTGAGGATGCTTTGCATATATCATAAAGTCATGTTCAAACTTGCAATTGATTCTAAGTTTATGGATATTAGTTACTTGATACCCTTAGGACTTCCGTAGTGGGGCGTTGTGTTAGGGGGAATGGCTGAAGGCGTCCCATAGCGCCCCCAACACCACTACGGGGGGCGTTATGGGGGGTTAAATCTTTGCAGCGCTTTGTACATAGCGGCGTTGTGGATTTTCAATTTTTTCCTCCACTCACACACTCATATATACATACATATATATGTATAGTTTAAGGGTTTATTTATTAATTGGGTAATGATGAGGTAGGGGCGTTATGACTACGGGCTCAATTTATATAACGCCCCATAAAGCCCCTATGTGACGTGGCACGACACGTGTCGCATAACGCCCACAAAGGGGCTTTATGACTACGGATGGCCTTAAGCAACGTCTCTAAAAGCAAAGGTAGAAAAATAGGTGAAAAGTGGGATTGGTGAGGGGAATATTCCGAGGTGGGATTATTAATGACCAATAAGGTCTAGGTGCAATTATTACAGGTCAATTCCCCTTTATATTTTAAATGTTTGTATTTTATATTCTGTCTTTTTCCGAGGACATTATATTTTTATTATGTTGTTGGTTTTTATTATGTGATTCAACCTGACCTGAAAATTTTGTTTGTTATAAATCCGAGTATTTATGTCAAAAAAAATTTCTATGTTGTCATTTTTTTCCATACTCGGATTTATAACAACCAACCGTTATTCTACGTATCAAAGCAAATGAGACTTTAGGTTTTGAGTTACAATATGTCTCTAAGAGCATTCACATCCAACCCTCTATTTTTTTACCATATAGTACATTAAAAACAAATATTTTATCTCTCTCATTTTCAATTAAATAATACTTACATTTATTATTACATTTTCTCTCCTCTTCACTTACAACCACTTTTAAAAAAATATTAAAAAATTATAGGGGTGAACAGTGTCGCCCCAAATTTACAGATGGAGAGTAACATTTTTTCTCTCCTCCACTCACAATCCCCTATAACCATTCTTTATAATATACAAAACTCTCTAACATGAAAATAGGGGAAGGGATGTGAATGCTCTACTGATATGCTAATAATTCTTTTTCGGTATGTACATGCTATTTATGTTTGGGAGGTTGGTTTTAATTATGTAAATTAATAATACTAATAAAAATGTTTAGAGGTATACCAAATAGCTTTAATAAATATATAGATATATATAATTCATCTTTCCAAAAGTACTTGTATATATAATTCATCTTTCCGAAAGTACTTTTACAAAGACTTTATGACGTCTTTTCGATCGACATAACATGAAAGGTGTAATGTGAATGCCATAAAAGTTTTTTTAGCAAATGGTA
Source organism: Scalesia atractyloides (assembly GCA_947069175.1). Lineage (NCBI taxonomy): Eukaryota > Viridiplantae > Streptophyta > Magnoliopsida > Asterales > Asteraceae > Scalesia > Scalesia atractyloides. The sequence goes on along the minus strand of CAMTDV010000006.1, from coordinate 70,019,452 downwards.
AGAAAGAGTGATGAGTCATTCTTAATAGAAAAAGGGTGTATGTATTGGCACACTCATTTGCCTATCTACATTCAAAAGGTGTTTTTTGTTTTTATATGCACACCCTGCGGTGTCGAACTGTGGCTAAAACACAGTGTTTTGGTCCGGTTAATCAGACAAAGACTGACGGGTTTCTAACGGGTCTGTTGACCGGACCAAAACGCCGAGCTTTGGCCGCGTTTTGGTCCTGTCAACCAGACAAAAGACTGACACCCGGTCTGGTTGACCGAACCAAAACTCGGCCAAAGCTCGGCGTTTTGGTCCGGTCAACAGACACCCGTCAGTCTTTATCTGGTTAACCGGACCGAAACGCCGCGTTTTAACCAGAGTTCGACACTCCATGGTGTGTATATAAAGACAAAAAACACATTTTTGGGATGACTATGTACACACACAGTGTGTAGATAGTAGATAGTTTGGGCCTAGAAAAAAGGCTTTGTCCCATCACTATTAGGAGAACGCGTAACTACTAACTGGATTATAGTTAACCTTTTTCTTTCTGTCGTAACGTACATGATAAAGACAATAATTTACTTGTTTTCGGTTTTTTTCGCCTTTCGGTAGCGTGAGAGCCCGATATCTGAAACACACGGTACCCCACGAACTAATATAATTAGGTAAAACGTGTATTACACGGACAAGTGGCCAAGTTTAAAGCCTAATGAATCAACTAACTGGATTAAAAGCTAATCTAATGGGTTTAAGTTAAAAGTTCAACTTTGGGCCAAAGTTTTCTCATTAGGGTTTTGAGGTCACAAAATTATAAATACCATATGGTTATATTAGTGTTTGTTTTTTTTAATTGGATCACATAAAAAAGTTTTGTATAAGATTTTAAGACGAATATTGCGTTGTGTTTTTTTTTCTAAAACTTAATGTGAACCTCCATCGATACAATTGGCTTAAATGCTTGTACATAAGGTGAAAAAGACTAAATAACGCTTTTAGCAACAGAAAAAATGGATAGATTTATCATCTGAATTCAAGCAGCAACAAAATGAAAACCACATTGTCTTTTTGCTAAACAATAAAAGAACTGGTCAAAATAGGAAATCTGACCAAACTAAATGGATCAAAACAACAATTTGTTGTATTATATTTACTATGATATAATAAATAATTATATAATAAGGTTGTGGGGTTTGGTTGCTTGTCCACTCCTCCACCTCACACCATCTTTCTCTCCATCCATCAAGGGGATGGTGCATTCCCTTCACCGAACCCAATATGCATAAAAGAAAGAGAGAGAAATAGAAGAGAGAGAGAGAGAGAATGCAATCGGGGAGAAGGGGAAGAATTCCCCAAGCCTGCCAAAACCAAAGAGGGGGGGGGGGGGGGGGGGGGGGTGGGTTTCCCCTAGGCACCAACGCCAACCGGCTCTCACCAAGCCTTTCTTCAAGCCATACCCCACAACCTAAGTGTTGTTATATATATTATGATAAATAATACTTGTTATATATATTAGTATACACACAATTGTATATACAAATAAAAAAATTAACCAATAAACGAGTCAAAATCGAACTCGTAGTATATTGAGCTTTATAAACAAGGCTTGAAACGAATCAAACTCGAGCTATTTTGAATTAAACGAGTCAAACTAAAGCTTACTCGGCCTATGACTCAAATATATTCATTTACACATGTTAATACTTTGGGTTAGAATCTGGTTCACAAATTATCTATTTTGATATACTTATCAAACAAGGACGAGTGAGGTACATATACAATATACTCTTTACAACATTTCATTTTGAATGGTTAAGCGACTTCATATTTGTTATGGACTAATGGTAATTTTCTATGAGAAATTTTCTTTCTTGCCTTGTAAACTTTTATAGATTACTTTAATTTAGTTAAGACTTTTTCAAATTTATAATTTTTTCTTTTAGAAATGAAATTTAATTTCAAAATAAGTGGAAACCAATTGCTTAATGTGAAGATGACTTCTACTACCCTTGATGTTTATATTTACCTTTTCTATCTTTTTCTGCATCGATGACAAATGTAAATTTGTTTCTTTTTTTAGTTAACTGTCTTTAATATATTTTTATGCACCAAATTCTAACGCCTATTTATAACTAGATCGTTCAACACGTACAGAAAAACTTATAATCGAATTGATAGAAGTTTACGATGACGGAGCTTGACCAAAAGTTTCGCAGGGACGGAAAGTCATGAGGCCCATTTTTTTTCCTATCACTATTTTTGGGTTTTATGTTCGGATCAGCTATTCGATTCCGGTCGGATCAAACAATAATAACTCCAAATAAAACTAAATAATCTTCATTCATTCAAAGGATATGTTCTTACACATAAAAAAACTAAATATTGTTTAATAAATAAAAGACCAAAATATTTATAATAATGTGAAAATATGTATAACCCTAAGACAACAAAACTTCTTTTTTCTGTTGAAGTAGAACAAAACAGATGAGATGTCTCTATCCTCACGTATTGTTCATTCTTTTTGTTTAAATATTTTTCAATTAAAACAAAAGTAAACCTTTAAGTTTCATTCATATAAAAACTAGTTTCAAACTTTATTTATACTCACTTCAATTTTGAAAATAATTATAAAAAATTACTAACATTTCCGTTCTTCACTTTTTTTAACTCAATACGAATATATGTATAAATTTTTGGGACAATAAACTTGGTAGAGGCAGGGAAGTTTTAGGTAAAATAATTGGCGGGAGCCGACCTATATAATTTTAAAAAGAGTAAAGTTCTATTTGGCTATCTGTGGTTTGGTTCATATATCTATTTTTCTCCAATAGTTTTAATTTGATATTTTTGCTCCTTGTGGTTCCTTAATTGATTCAATCTTTTCCCTTACACTCACACCCTTAGAATTAATTTTTGAGTAAAGTTCTATTTTGTTCCTTGTGGTTTGGTCCAGATATCTATTTTGCTCCAATAATTTCAATTTGATTTTTTTTGCACCTTAAAAATATTTTTTATAAAGGCAAACAAGTCTTTTGCGTAGGATGTATGGTGTAAGTTTAAATTACTTAATTATATTAGTTATTTTTTCATAAACTCTAATTACATATACAATTTGTATACGTAAAAACGGGGTATCATTTACCTTAATCTAATTTCCTATTAAAATATGCAAATTTAAGTATGTAAATCTTTTTATACGCATATTTAGTGGAAAGTATCCTGTTAAATAGATTTTTATGGTAAATGAGTAGCCATTTTTCTTTATCTAATTTCCTTTTAACAAATGCAAGTTTAAATATGTAAATCTTTTTTATATACTTTTTATATGGCAAATCTATTTGATACAAATTTATATAACAATGTGTAGTTGGTACTAGCTGAAAAAGTGACATGTACTCAAGAAAATAATTTTCATATTATAAAATATAGATAACAAATAACAGTTAATATTATACATTAACATACAATAACTAATGTGTTTTTTGGTGTATATGATTTTATTTATTCATATATGAAGTTTTGGATAAAACAATCATATATACCAAAAAATATATTAGTTATTGTATGTTAATGCATAATATTAACTGTTATTTGTTATTAGATTTTATAATGTGAAAAATATATTCTTGAGTACATATCACCTTTTCAGCTAGTATCAATTACACATTGTCATATAAATTTGTATCAAATAGATTTGCCATATAAAAAGATTTACATATTTAAATTGTATATCTCAAAAGGAAAATGGGTACTCATTTACCTTAAAAATCTATTTAACAGGATACTGTACGCTTTTAAAAAGATTTACATACTTAAATTTGCATACTTTAATAGGAAATTAGATTAAGGTAAATGGATATACCCCGTTTTTACGTATACAAATCGTATATGTAATTAGAGTTTATGAAAGATTAACTAATATAATTAAGTAATTTAAACCTACACCATACACCCTACGCAAAAGACTTGTTTGCCCTTATAAAAAATAATTTTAATGTGCAAAAAAATCAAATTGAAACTATTGAAGCAAAATAGATATCTGGACCAAACCACAGTGAGCAAAATAGAACTTTACTCAAAAATTAATTTTAAGGGTGTGAGTGAAGGGAAAAGATTGAATCAATTAAGATTGAAACTATTGAAGCAAAATAGATATCTGGACCAAACCAAAGTGAGCAAAATAGAACTTTACTCAAAAATTAATTTTAAGGGTGTGAGTGAAGGGAAAAGATTGAATCAATTAAGAAACCATAGCAAAAAAATCAAATTGAAACTATTGGAGCAAAATAGATATCTAGACCAAATCACAGGGAGCAAAATAGAACTTTACACTTTTAAAAAGTTCGAACGAAAAAGTCAAAAAAATTAGGGGAATTGGCCTGTTATAATCCCATCTGGACCTTATTGGCCATTAATAATCCCACCTCAGAATATTCCCTCACCTAGAGGTGTACAAAAAAACCGGTTTTAGAACCGAAACCGGTTTTTTTTTAACCGGTTTTTTATAACCGGTTAGTGACCGAAACCTAATCGCCGGTTGTAGACCGGTTATGGATTTTTGCCTTCGAAACCGGTTACAAAAAACCGGTAAAAAACCGGTTTTTTAGGTTAAACCGTTTAAAAACCGGGCCTAACCGGTTGGACCGGTTGTTAGTTTGAGTAAAAAAACCGGTTATACAAAAAACCGGTTTTTGATTTTGAGGAGAAAAACCGGTTCGATTAATAACCGAAACCGGTTTTTGAAAAAAAACCGATTTGTACACCTCTACCCCCGCCAGTCCCACCTTTCCCATATTTTTCCTATAATGGTCCTCCGTTAAAAAACTTAACGGAGTTAAGCTTTTTTCCAAATTACAAACAGATTTTTTAGGGCTTTTGATTAGAACGACGATACGAGTCCATTGATGTAAAACTTACTTCGGAATGGTGCTCCAAGTGACTTGATTTTGGTTAATTGGAAATTTAAACACCCGAATTGAAGCGCCGTTTTCATCGTTTGGAGCACCGTTTCGAGGCAAGTTTTACATCCATGGACTCGTATTGTCGTTCTAATCAAAAGCCCTAAAAAATCTTTTTGTAATTCAGAAAAAAAAAACTTAAATCCGTTAAGTTTTTTTAACGGGGGACCATTGTTGGAAAAATAGAGACTGATGGGGGAATATTCTGAGGTGGGATTATTAATAGCCAATAAGGTCTAGGTGAGATTATTACAGGCTAATTTCTCAAAAAATTACAATACTAGCCGAAACATTGGTGAAGACAGACGCAGATGTGCCCCTGGATGTCTAAACGCCTATATTAGTGACACCATTGAAAAAAAAGTTTCAGATCCACCGTTGTACGTTATTTGATCCGACCGTTACCAGTTGGTTTTGGTAGGCCTATGTGTTTTGATGCCGTTATTAAACTTTTTGATCAACTTTTGCATGGTACCGACAAAAGGTATAATAGATGAATGCTTTATTGCTTCATTGGTCAATTCAATTATTATTAGTTTCCACTAAAAAACCAACAGGTTGTCTTAATGGGTAAAAGTGTGAAGTGGGAGCTCTTGATTGAGTTGGCGTGTAAGAAAAAATGTGGTTGAGGATGCTTTGCACATATCATAAAGTCATGTTCAAACTTGCAATTGATTCTAAGTTTATGGATATTAGTTACTTGATACCCTTAAGCAACGTCTCTAAAAGCAAAAAAAAAAAGAATATAATTGGAGACAATATAATATATTGTTAAAGCGAACAAAATCTCAATTTTATAATAGTGTCGTTCACGCATTTTTACTCAAAGACGCTGGGCGTTAAGAGTGACATGGTATGTTAACTAATGTTTCACATCAATCTCTCATTGCGTTAAAGATATTATTTGTTAGCATGTTAACGGGTTGTTAAGAGACCGAGTTAATTTTTAATTTTTATAAAAAAAAAACCACTAAAAAATAGGGTTAGTGAAATTGACAGGATTATTAAACCATTTCTTTGGAGTAAAATGGGGAAAGGTGGGTGATGAGACTAGGGCTGTTCACGAACCGATTCGAGCGTGTATCCAACTGAGCCAAAGTCGAACGAGCGTCTTTCGATCGGATTATTTTTCGACCGAACACCGAACGAGTACTTAGTGTCGTAGAACAAAAAAAGGAAAGTGAAGAGGGGGTGTTGGTTTTCAAATAAAGTGCATTTTTCATCCCTAAGGTTTTATCTAATTAGAAGACAAGTATAAATTTAATAAATAACAAGTATAAATTTAACGAATAACAAAGAATAAAAAACACTAAACTGGTTCTATCAGATAGTTAACCGAGTCGAAAGATGAATCGTCGATCGATTGAAGGAGACCCTTGTTCTATCGGAAGTTTTGAAAATGAATGAATTGATTGAAGCAAAACTCTGGCGCGCGATGGAGAAATTAAATAGTGATGGTTGATGGGGGGGGGGGGGTATATTAAGTTTATGTACTTCTGAATCGAATAGCGGGTTAAGACTTGAGTATCGAGCAACGCTTCACATTTCAGTATTTAACAATTTCAGGTAGCCTTACGATTGGTGACTACTGAAAAAATAAGTATTAGGACAGTGGGTGGAAAAAAGGGTACACAACTTGGCCTATGATTTCTTCATAATGTGCCACATGCACAGGTGATTTCGCGCTTCGGGTAATTCAAGAGTAACGACTTGCCTCTAGTGGGGTTCAGTGGTGAAGCTTGCCATCGAAAACCGGGTGGGGGGGAGGGGGGGCGAAAACGTATATACCCAAAAATTTCTATAGAACCGGGGGGCGAAAACGTATATCCCTAAAAATTTCTATACGAAAAACACATACGTAACACTACTGACCGAAAAGTTCAGGGGGGCGGGCGCCCCTCACATGCTACGCCCCTGGTGGGGTTTTGGTCCGTAAGCACAAACGTAGGCTTCTTTCCGTGCACCTCAAGAAATGCTTTAAGCAACCAGGAATATGATTCGATTGTTTCGCTAAATAACAATCCGGCCCCAAAAGTAGCGTATCTTTTGTTGTTGTCGACGCCCAGAAGGGAACAAATATTAGATTGTACCTTACAAAAAATAAAAAAACAAAACCCCAACGCAAAATAAGAAAATATAAAGGGCTGACTACTTAACATGATATTTACGCCATGTTTTGAAATCTAAGAGACACAGAAGCTTACATGATTGTCTCGTATGTAGCGTCGAATGCAATAACGTCCCCGAAAGTTACATAACTCTTTTTTGATATATCATCCGCCCAAAACTCGTGTCAAAGCTCACCATTCTCCAAGCAATACTTAAAGGTGAAGTTCAGTAAGTATTTGACACAGTCATTCAGCTTCGCAATCGTTAATTGGGCATCCCTATCACCAACAAACATGCGACGCTCTTGGAAAAATTCTTGAAATCCTCAGGCATGTCCCTAATGTTGTGACGGCCACCCCTTAAACTGATTTGGAGTTTGTGTGCAACAATAGGAGCAACACGATTTAAACTAACACAATGAATACAATACTTTCTTGGTTAAAACTCTGTTGTACGAGGGAACGAGCATATGTTTGTGATTCTCCTCAAAGTTATACACAACCCACGTGAGTGATACCTTGTCGAACTTAACCCTTATGCAAGCGTTGCAATCACATAACCAGAAGGTCGACTGCCTAATCTTTAACCAGAAAAACTTGGGGTTTTTAAATGTTTATAAAAAATACGGTGTGTTACATAGTGCTACAGCTTACAGAATGGTTTTTATCGGTTTTTCAACTCAACAGGGTTTTCTGGTTAGCCATTACACACATTAAGGGGGGTTATAAATATTGATGTGGCGGAAAAAGTGTGTAATGGTTAATACCCTTTAAGGGGCATTTTCCGCGGAATCAGTATTTATAACGCCCCTTAAAAGTGTGTAATGGTTAACTCCCTTTGATGCCCCCATTCCGTTATTGCTTTTCAATTTTGTTATCTTCATTGGACATTATACTATAAATGCTCATTCCTCTTCATGCCTATATAAAGCCCTATAATGCCCATTACTCATGGTCTAATAACGAAAGTGATTACCTACTATAAATGGTGCTTCTTTTGTAAACAAGTTAACTGATATAAAACGACCTATTCAACATTTTTATATTATAGATTTAGATTAGATTAGATGTACATGACGAATTTTTTAACGTTATGTTGTTGAATTATTTTAAAAATACTAAAATAATATTTTTTATTGATTTTAGATTAATAAAACTCATATACACACATTACAATACGAAAACTGACAAAATCATCTCGCATGTTTATAGTGGGAATTCAGTCAGCATTACTTCAGTTTATTATGATATTAGTGCTGATACTCGGTAAAGCAACATAAAAAAATTCTAAAGAATTAAAGTCGTGATATGCCGAAAAGAATATTGACACGTATATTACGTTGATCGAAAACCATAAAAGGAATATCGGTAACGATTATGCGGATACCGATGTTGTTTAGTTAAAATCGTTCCAATTCGTCATGACGCTTGTACATTATAGGCACTCGCTATCGCATACGATACAATATATAACATTCTATTTTGAATTGGTTGGTTTTAGTTCGGTCACCTTGCTACTGGCACTTGCTATAGCAACGGATATATAAAACTAAAAAAACGATACATGCATTCTCATCAATAATACCAATGTCGGTATTGATGTTCGGTCAAAATTGATTCACTTCGTCATGATACTCGTACAACACCGTCATTCATATAATTTAAGATACAAAAAATACTTTATTTTGAATACAACCTCGTGTTCAACAAAATATATATATTAGAGTGTCGAGAAAAAAATAAACATGTTCGCATTACATTAAATTATTAGAATAACAAAGGGAGTAAAATACATCAATTTAAAAAAAAATAAATGTGTGGTAGCTTTGATAACATAAATAAATGTGAGGTAGTCTTGATAACATGTACGTTTATACTTCGGTTAGTTGTACACTACTACTTACAACTTTGTTTAAAAAAATTATATCACGATGTAGATAAAATTGACACCTCACACTGACATACTCGTAATTTTCTAAAAATTGTGCGTGTGTATATATATCTTCCTATACTAATAAATGAAAATCTTTTTTAGACACATGTCACTTTGATGTGCTTTCTCACCTTATTTTTCTATTCATCTATCATATTAAATAATAATAAAACAATTTAAAAAAATAGATAAGAATTAATATTTGTTTTTCTATAAATAATTTTAAACAAAAATTTAGATAAGAATAAACGTATGTTTTTTATATAATCATCCCAAGTATTATGAGTAGATATATATATACTTTGAAGTTTGGTGACTGAAATTATGGTAAATCAGGAATCATAGGCATCCGTGTCATATATACTTAATAATTGTATTATTGTTTAATTCCTTATAATTAAATAATTATTCTAGGTCCGGCGCATATGCTTCAATTAAATTATAAGTGTTTTTAGACGCATGATATAATGGTTTGGACTTACCATCATAGTCGCACAATTCTTTCAAATGCCAAATCTTGACAACTTAGTTTCACCTTTGTAATGTTAATGCGTACTATTAACATTGGTTTAAACCCATCATTTATCGCACATTGCATCAATATTTAGAAAGAACACCATTTTTAAATATAACAATTCTATATTCCATTAAAGAGAATTTAATTCGTGATTTTACAGTATAGTTCATAAAAAAATAATGAAATATGTAGAAACGTAGGGATCAATCTCCACCATTTTGTACCGGAAACTCTCTTGAATACAAATTTCAGACGAGTGTTTTATGAATTAAATAAACAAATAAGCATGAAGGTGCATAAAATTAACTAAAATTATTGTATCTCATAATTTAAATGTATCACAAAAACGAGACTTAATCTCATGTAATACATGTGTTTTTAACCTAATATTATGTAAGACCCTACATCTTATAACATAATTTTATAAAAGAAATTGCATTAAAGTAAGAATAATGCAAATATATAATGATCTGAAATCCTAAGTTAATTTGAACTTTACAATATTTCAAAATCTTTTAACATATTAATATAATTCGATTTAGTAAACGTTCAATCAAAATGCGGAAGCTTTATCATTGATTGTGTTCGGTTCTTCGTTGAGCTTGATCTTCATCCGTAACATTATAGCAATCACCTAAATATCCAATATCATCTCATACATTAGTTAAATAATGCATAAAATGTATTAGATGGCATTCACACAAGTTTGGAGTTGAAAAATGTATAAAAAAGAAGAAGAAAGAACCAGTTATTATCGTAAAAAGAAACCAGTCTGGCGCAACCTTTTGTTAGTTCTGACGCAATACAGTTGACATCAGTCAGGACACAACTTTGTGTCTGGGGGGGCGCAACCTTGCGCCTGACATTTGTAACATTTGTCGGAAAACGGGTTTCGAAACCCGCTTCGTTTAATAACCGAACAATCAGTTTTAATTTTTTGTTGTTCATTTGTGGCTTATTTTAATTTTAAACGATTCATAATTAATCAACAAATTAGAAGATATAAATTATAATTGTAAAAATATAAAAATAAATTAATTAAAAAGGAAAACCGACTGCCGGGAGTCGAACCCGGGTCAGCCGGAAATCCCCAAAGACTAAACCTTCACACCATCAACCGCTCCGCCACTTTGATTTTCTGATAACATAATGAATCAATTAATTCAAATAATAAAGCGCGGAAGTCAAATTCAGTCAAAATCGTGCCCAAATAGCAGTCGTCGGAAATCCCGACGACTTCGCCGATAATTTACGTTTCCGTCCAAGATAACCGAAGAATTAACTCTAACGACGGTTATAACCGACGTCTGAACCCGCGACATCAGTCATAACCGCCGGAGAACGGCTGACTTCGAATTGAGACCGAATTCAGACCCCATACATCTCGATACTACCCTATAAATTCACCCACAATTCACCGGAAACCTTTTCGCTCACAAATCGCACCGTTTCTCGACAAAAATTCAATCGCCGGAAAAAAACTGTAAGTCGCCGGAAAACCGAGACTCACATCCACACGGTAATTCTTTCAACCCTTTCTGTTTCAATCATTCGAATAATCTGTCACTAACACAACTCCACCATCAGAAGCAATCCCAGTCAACGCTCGTCGAAATACCCACCTTCGCCGGAAATTTTCTGAAACTTCCGAAATCCCACTGAGAGCTGGTATGATCTTTCCAACTCCTATTAAACTTTAATTAAGTATCTCAACTTCGTAATAATCGAACAGAATTTGTTAATTGATGTCAACAGCCGGAGTACACTTTCAGAACCGACGAACTCTTCCGGAATTCTGTGAACAACGCTGATCGGTATATCTTTTTCCCCCAAACCCTTTCCATTCGTTACCTTTAAGTTACTTATAAAGTTTAAAAACCAGATAAGGCATAAACCAGACCAAACATCGGACCTTATTTTTCTGGGTAAAATCTAACGAAGAAGACGAAGTCGGATTGTATCATAAGATTAATTAAAATCGTTTTATAAACGGGTTAGACACACAGTCCAGCGGTGGACTGTGTGCACACATAACACCTGCGACGCGAGTTCGAATCCTGTCCCAGCTTTACTCGCTCGAAATAAAAACTTGCCTTTTTAACTGAACCGGGTTGACTCACAGTCCATGTTAAGTATAATAAAAACCGAGTTAATAACCAGGTGAGACAAACAGTCCAGCGGTGGACTGTGTGTACGCTAACCCACAGGTCCCGGGTTCGAGACCTGTGGTCAGCACCGGTCCGATACGTTTAAAATCTTTTTAAAAATAAATAATTTCGGATTAAATTAAATAGTATATAAGTATAATTAAAAACAGAATTATTTCGGGTTAGACACGTAGCTCAGTTGGTAGAGCTGCGTGCACGCGTACGGGAGGTCACCGGTTCGAACCTCGCCCAGTGCAACAATATAACCGACCGAACCGGTCAACGGTCAACGGTCAAAGTCAACATTTTTTTATTTATTTTTATTTATTTATTTAATTTAAAAATCAATTAAAAATACTTAAAAATAACATTTTCAAAGTTAGAAAGTAGCCTTAAACTCACAAAATTATACCCAAAAATCTTATTAAAATAGTTAATAAAATCCACATACTTACCGTACCTTTTCGTTATTTATTTGGCTAGTTATCTCTCGTCGATCAATCCCCTAAACTCGTGCGCATTCAACATCTTCAAACAAACGCACCCAATGTGAGTGAATCTCTACCAATTCCCCGTTTTAATCACATTTTGGGGTGTATCATGTGTCGTTATTTATTTATTATAATTAAACATTTGTGCATCCATCATGTTCATGATCAAATGTGTATTCAATGTGTATCCATTGTTTGTGTGGTTGAAGTTTAGATTAATTTTATCATTTCAGTACATACATTTCATAGGCCGCCGCTCCCCATTACCTATGAGCGTGAGCTGTTCCCCATTACCTATGAGCGTGAACCAGGCGTTGCCAACATAAGATCGGCTCCGTTTGATTGAGCCTTGATCTCACATACATTTGCATAGGCCGTCCGTTCCCCATTACCTATGAGCGTGAACGGGACGTTGCCAACATATACATTGTCATTCTTATTTCATGTTTAAGCAAGGTGGTTTGTGATCGTTATGTTTACATACATTTGTTCATATATGATTATTGCACAGTTTTTCCTAAATAAATTACAATAATGAATTGATAACAAATGTTTTTAACAAGGTTCACTCGCCAACTTTTGTTGACCCAAAATTTCCCATTTTTACACATGATACAGGTGATCAAGTTGAAGCAAGAAACATATAGGGCGGCTTAGAAGAATAAACCAGTTTAGATTATGGATTTATTTTAGTTAATTTTTCCTTTCCTTGTATTGTATGAATTTGACTTGGAACATTGAAATGTAATTTGGATTTAATAAATATGAAACATATTAGTAAACATCATGAGCTTTGGTGATAACCCAATTATGCCCCGACTCTTATTCCGCTGCGGGTCGGGGTGTGACAGATTGGTATCAGAGCCATGACTATAGGGATATAGGATAGGTTATTAGACCCTTAGAGCCTATACTATAGTTGCTTAGAAATTTTAATTTTTTGTGTGTTACATGCAAAATTCATGATGTTTATATGCTTTATGTTTATTGTTACATTCAATGTTATGCAAGCATGTTCATAAGTATATATTATCATATAATGCTTATCATGAACCATATTCTTATAACATATCATATCCATGAAAGCACACACCACATCATTTTCATGATTGCTTTACAATGATTTTTGTATTTTCAAATCTCATCAAAGTGAGTTCTCATGACGGGCATGTAGTAACTGGAAGGGTACAAGTACCGGTAGTCGGAACGTCCTGTCTAGGCTTGGCATTCGTATAAATCCAAAATAAAGGACCAGTTTGCCTACCTGGGGACTAACGATGAGAGTACGAAGTACCTATTAGGCCAAAGCATGCTATACCAAACGTCGTGTGAGCTAACCCCACTTTGAGTTGTCATTGTGTCTACACCTGGACACATTCCGACCATACATCTTGTAAACATATTTTGTGGTTTTCATTCGGGTCATGCGAGTGTTAAATCGCCAATACTAATGTGAATCCTACCAAGCCAATAGTCATGGGGGCCCACATGACTATACAGGTGAAGGTATGGGGGACATTTGAGGCCCAACATAAGCTAACCCAAGACATCCTATGGATGTGGTTGCATTATTGATATTTATGTTAATTTCATTTTTTTTAGACACATGACCCCTAAACACTCCATAAACTCACCATCTTCCTATGTATATTCCTGTAGATGTCGGTAGGCAGCTACGTGGAGGACGAAAGTCAGGAAGGTCAAACGAACGCTTGGCCACTCAAATAGCAAAACAAATGGCCGCAGTACTTCCTGATATTGTAGTTCAAGTTCAGCAAGCTCTCACTGCAAATCCTGTCAACCCACCAAATCAAGAGGATCAAATCATCGACAACCCTTCCTCCAAGAAGTGCTCCTACAAGCACTTCAAGTCTTGCGATCCTCCAAAGTTCGAAGGGACCGAAGGTGTCACCGCTCTCCTCCATTGGTTTGAGGAAATGGAAAACACTTTCCTAAATTGCGATTGCCCCGAGGATCGCAAGGTACGTTACGCAACCGGGAGATTATTTGGGGTAGCCTTGACCTGGTGGAACACCGAGAAGGGTAAAAGAGGAGTTGAAGACGCCATGGCCTTAACCTGGGAAGAGTTAAGGGAAATGATGACAAAACGTTTCTGCCCAAGAAGCGAACTCAAGAAGTTGGAAGACGAATTCCACTCGCTGAAGCAAAAGGAAGGGGATCACACTTCCTACAACAAAAGATTTCTTGAGCTGAACCAGATGGTTCCTAACTTGTTCACCCCCGTGTACCATTTGGTGGAACACTATATTCGAGGCCTTCCCCCGAAGATTCAAGACTCAGTCCTCAGCACTTCGCCTGCAACCCTCGAAGCCGCCATGGAACTAGCCACCGAACTTACCGAGAACCGCATCAGAAACGGTAAGTTCAAAGAGGAGAAAAAGAAAGCCCCCGTTGAGGGCCAAACTTCCAACCACCCCACCTCATCCTCAAAATTTTCAAACAAGAGGAAGCGAAATACCAGAAATTTTGCCGTCACTCAAACAAATTTCCCTATCCCTGCTGCACCCATCACACAAGTTACTCCTTCAACCGCACCATACAAAAGGCAATACTCTGGCCCTTACCCAAAGTGCACCCGTTGTCAATACCATCACTCCCCCGAATACCCCTGTCAATATTGCACCGGCTGTGGCCGTGCAGGTCACACCATCCAAGCCTGCCGCTCACTGCAACGAATGAACCGCAACCAACCCACAACTCAAACCCACCATCAAATAATGGGTCAAACCCAACAACCCCTACTACCACCACCTACACAACATACAACCCAAACCTACTATCAACCCAACTACCCCATGATGCAACCCATGCGGGCTTGCTACAATTGTGGAGACCCAAACCACTTCAGAAACACGTGTCCACGCTTGGTGAACATCATACATGCTCAAGCTCAAGCGAATCCGGTGAACCAAGCTAACCAAGCTCCTCCACCTGCTAGAGGAAGAGCATTTAACATCAACGCCAACCAAGCTAGGGCCGACAACAACGTGGTTAACGGTACTTTCTCGTCAATGGTAGTTATACATCCGTGTTATTTGATACTGGCGCGGATAAGAGTTTTGTGTCCTTAGAATTTGAACCCATCCTCAATCAAACTCGTGACAAACTTATGGAATCCATAACGGTAGAAGTTGCTGACGGAAAACCGGTCTCATTAAACTCCATTATCCGAAACTGCACCTTTACTCTAAACGATCACGATTTTCCTGTTGACCTCATTCCTATGAAGTTGGGAAGTTTGACATTATAATCGGCATGGACTGGCTCAGCCAACATCAGGCTGAAGTAGTATGCCGTGAGAAGTTCATTCGCATTCCTCTTGCAGACGGTCAAATTCTGCGAATCTTTGGAGAAACCCCTTCGAAAGGACTCAAGCTGATGTCCTGTCTTCAAGCCCGAAGATATCTCCATAAGAATTATGTAGCATTTCTAACCCACGTTGTCAAGAAGGGAGACAAAGAGAAGAAACTCGAAGATATACCCGTAGTGAAAGAATTCCCGCAAGTTTTTCCCGACGACATCGCCGGACTTCCTCCCAAGAGAGAAGTCGAATTCCGCATCGACCTTATACCTGGCGCTACACCCGTCGCGAAATCTCCTTATAGGTTAGCCCCATCCGAGATGCAAGAGCTGGCCAGTCAATTGCAAGAACTGACCGACAAGGGATTCATACGTCCTAGCTCATCGCCTTGGGGTGCACCTGTTCTGTTTGTAAAGAAGAAAGATGGGACCTTTCGCATGTGTATCGATTACAGGGAACTCAACAAATTAACGGTCAAAAATCGCTATCCTTTACCTCGCATCGATGATCTTCTAGACCAACTCCAGGGTGCCACTTGTTTTTCAAAGATCGACCTTCGTTCCGGCTATCACCAACTCAGAGTACATGAAGAAGACGTCCCAAAGACCGCCTTCCGAACTCGATATGGTCACTATGAATTCATGGTTATGCCATTTGGTCTAACCAACGCTCCAGCCGTCTTCATGGACTTAATGAACAGAGTTTGCAAACCCTATCTTGATCGCTTTGTTATAGTCTTCATCGACGATATTCTCATTTACTCAAAGTCTAAGACTAATCATGAACGACACCTTCGACTCATCCTCACACTCTTGAAGACCGAAAAGCTTTACGCTAAATTCTCCAAATGCAAATTTTGGTTAAAAGAAGTACAGTTCCTTGGTCATGTCGTCAATGACAAGGGAATTCATGTCGACCCCGCAAAGATCAAAGCAGTACAAGAATGGCAAGTGCCACGTACCCCAACCGAAGTACGATCTTTCCTTGGTTTGGCTGGTTACTATCGTCGTTTGATATCAAATTTCTCCCGTATCGCTGTACCACTCATGGCTTTGACACATAAAGGAAAACCCTTCGCATGGGGACCTAAACAAGAAGAAGCCTTCCAAACCCTTGAGCAAAAGCTTTGTGACGCTCCTATCCTCACACTCCCCGAAGGTTGCGATGACTTTGTAGTGTATTGCGACGCATCAGGACAGGGATTAGGCTGTGTTTTAATGCAAAGGGGAAAAGTGATAGCCTATGCTTCTAGGCAGCTCAAAACTCATGAGAAGAACTACACTACTCACGACCTAGAACTTGGAGCCGTTGTGTTCGCTCTTAAGATATGGAGACATTACCTCTATGGTACCAAGTGTGAGATTTACACTGACCACAAGAGCCTCCAACATATCTTTAACCAAAAGGAGTTGAATATGAGACAACGAAGATGGGTCGAACTTCTTAATGACTACGACTGTGAAATTCGGTATCATCCTGGCAAAGCAAATGTGGTGGCCGATGCACTCAGTCGAAAGGGTTATGCGAACTCCATTCGCCTTCTATGTTCGCAAATCATGACCAACATCAAAGACCAAATCCGAGAAGCTCAACATGTTTCCATAACAGAATACGACATACGCAATGAGTTATCTTGTGGAGCAGAACTTAAACTCGAAACAAAATCTGACGGCATTCTGTATTATCTAGATCGCATATGGATTCCTGATCACAAAAACCTTCGCGATACTCTTATGAAAGAGGCTCACAAGACACGATACTCCGTACATCCAGGAGCCGACAAGATGTATCAGGACCTTCGATACACCTACTGGTGGCCAGGCATGAAGAAGGATATTGCTGTTTTTGTTTCCAAGTGCCTTACCTGTTCAAAAGTGAAAGCTGAACACCAAAGACCCTCAGGACTTCTGGTCCAACCTGAAATACCCGTATGGAAGTGGGAAAATATAACCATGGACTTCATTACCGGGTTACCTCGCACTTCTGGCGGGTACGACACAATATGGGTAATCATTGATCGTCTTACAAAATCAGCTCACTTCATTCCGATTCGCGAAGACTTCAAAAATGAGAAACTAGCTCGCATCTACATCAGTGAAATCGTAAGCCGTCATAGTGTACCGTTAAGCATTATATCAGATCGTGATGGTCGTTTCACTTCACGAACATGGCAAGCTGTACAAGCCGCTTTGGGTACACGATTAGATCTCAGCACCGCTTATCATCCCCAAACTGATGGTCAATCTGAACGCACCATTCAAACTCTTGAAGACATGCTTCGGGCATGTGTCATAGACTTCAAAGGGAATTGGGACGCTCACCTACCATTAGTTGAATTCTCGTACAACAACAGCTTTCATTCAAGTATCGGCATGGCACCTTTTGAAGCATTATATGGTCGTAAGTGCGGATCACTAATATGATGGCACGAAATTGGAGAAGCTCAAATCACCGGTCCAGAATTAATACAAGAAACAACTGACAAGATTCATCAAATCCGAAACAACCTTTTAGCGGCACAAAGTCGTCAAAAGAGCTATGCTGACAAGCGACGAAAGCCCTTGGAGTTTAACGTTGGCGATCAAGTACTTTTAAAAGTATCGCCGTGGAAGGGAGTAGTTCGTTTTGGCCAAAAAGGCAAGCTAGCACCACGTTACGTAGGTCCTTTTAAGATACTAGAAAGGGTAGGACCTGTAGCCTACAAGCTTGACCTACCGGAGGAACTCAACAGAATTCATCCCACATTCCACGTATCAAATTTGAAGAAGTGCCTCGCCGATGAAAATCTCCATATTCCTCTAGAAGACATTCAAGTCGATGAATCTATGCATTTTATTGAAAGACCAGTAGAAATTATGGACTTCGGGGAAAAACGTTTAAGAAGAAGCCGCATCCCAATTGTCAGGGTACGCTGGGAGTCGAAACGAGGACCTGAGTTTACTTGGGAACGTGAAGACTCAATGCGCGAGAAATACCCACACCTTTTTCCTGTAACTACCACTACTTAAATTTCGGGACGAAATTTCTAAAAGTAGGGGATACTGTAACATTTGTCGAAAAACGGGTTTTCGAAACCCGCTTCGTTTAATAACCGAACAATCTGTTTTAAATTTTTGTTGTTCATTTGTGGCTTATTTTAATTTTAAACGATTCATAATTAATCAACAAATTAGAAGATATAAATTATAATTGTAAAAATATAAAAATAAATTAATTAAAAAGGAAAACCGGCTGCCAGGAGTCGAACCCGGGTCAACCGGAAATCCCCAAAGACTTAACCTTCACACCATCAACCGCTGCGCCACTTTGATTTTCTGATAACATAATGAATCAATTAATTCAAATAATAAAGCGCGGAAGTCAAATTCAGTCAAAATTGCGCCCAAATAGCAGTCGTCGGAAATCCCGACGACTTCGCCGATAATTTACGTTTCCGTCCAAAATAACCGAAGAATTAACTCTAACGACGGTTATAACCGACGTCTGAACCCGCGACATCAGTCATAACCGCCGGAGAACGGCTGACTTCGAATTGAGACCGAATTCAGACCCCATACATCTCGATACTACCCTATAAATTCACCCACAATTCACCGGAAACCTTTTCGCTCACAAATCGCACCGTTTCTCGACAAAAATTCAATCGCCGGAAAAAAACTGTAAGTCGCCGGAAAACCGAGACTCACATCCACACGGTAATTCTTTCAACCCTTTCTGTTTCAATCATTCGAATAATCTGTCACTAACACAACTCCACCATCAGAAGCAATCCCAGTCAACGCTCGTCGAAATACCCACCTTCGCCGGAAATTTTCTGAAACTTCCGAAATCCCACTGAGAGCTGGTATGATCTTTCCAACTCCTATTAAACTTTAATTAAGTATCTCAACTTCGTAATAATCGAACAGAATTTGTTAATTGATGTCGACAGCCGGAGTACACTTTCAGAACCGACGAACTCTGCCGGAATTCTGTGAACAACGCTGATCGGTATATCTTTTTCCCCCAAACCCTTTCCATTCGTTACCTTTAAGTTACTTATAAAGTTTAAAAACCAGATAAGGCATAAACCAGACCAAACAGTCGGACCTTATTTTTCTGGGTAAAATCTAACGAAGAAGACGAAGTCGGATTGTATCATAAGATTAATTAAAATCGTTTTATAAACGGGTTAGACACACAGTCCAGCGGTGGACTGTGTGCACACATAACACCTGCGACGCGAGTTCGAATCCTGTCCCAGCTTTACTCGCTCGAAATAAAAACTTGCCTTTTTAACTGAACCGGGTTGACTCACAGTCCATGTTAAGTATAATAAAAACCGAGTTAATAACCAGGTGAGACAAACAGTCCAGCGGTGGACTGTGTGTACGCTAACCCACAGGTCCCGGGTTCGAGACCTGTGGTCAGCACCGGTCCGATACGTTTAAAATCTTTTTAAAAATAAATAATTTCGGATTAAATTAAATAGTATATAAGTATAATTAAAAACAGAATTATTTCGGGTTAGACACGTAGCTCAGTTGGTAGAGCTGCGTGCACGCGTACGGGAGGTCACCGGTTCGAACCTCGCCCAGTGCAACAATATAACCGACCGAACCGGTCAACGGTCAACGGTCAAAGTCAACATTTTTTTATTTATTTTTATTTATTTATTTAATTTAAAAATCAATTAAAAATACTTAAAAATAACATTTTCAAAGTTAGAAAGTAGCCTTAAACTCACAAAATTATACCCAAAAATCTTATTAAAATAGTTAATAAAATCCACATACTTACCGTACCTTTTCGTTATTTATTTGGCTAGTTATCTCTCGTCGATCAATCCCCTAAACTCGTGCGCATTCAACATCTTCAAACAAACGCACCCAATGTGAGTGAATCTCTACCAATTCCCCGTTTTAATCACATTTTGGGGTGTATCATGTGTCGTTATTTATTTATTATAATTAAACATTTGTGCATCCATCATGTTCATGATCAAATGTGTATTCAATGTGTATCCATTGTTTGTGTGGTTGAAGTTTAGATTAATTTTATCATTTCAGTACATACATTTCATAGGCCGCCGCTCCCCATTACCTATGAGCGTGAGCTGTTCCCCATTACCTATGAGCGTGAACCAGGCGTTGCCAACATAAGATCGGCTCCGTTTGATTGAGCCTTGATCTCACATACATTTGCATAGGCCGTCCGTTCCCCATTACCTATGAGCGTGAACGGGACGTTGCCAACATATACATTGTCATTCTTATTTCATGTTTAAGCAAGGTGGTTTGTGATCGTTATGTTTACATACATTTGTTCATATATGATTATTGCACAGTTTTTCCTAAATAAATTACAATAATGAATTGATAACAAATGTTTTTAACAAGGTTCACTCGCCAACTTTTGTTGACCCAAAATTTCCCATTTTTACACATGATACAGGTGATCAAGTTGAAGCAAGAAACATATAGGGCGGCTTAGAAGAATAAACCAGTTTAGATTATGGATTTATTTTAGTTAATTTTTCCTTTCCTTGTATTGTATGAATTTGACTTGGAACATTGAAATGTAATTTGGATTTAATAAATATGAAACATATTAGTAAACATCATGAGCTTTGGTGATAACCCAATTATGCCCCGACTCTTATTCCACTGCGGGTCGGGGTGTGACAACATTAGATATGCATGCGAAAATTTGCGTAACTTCTCTGTTACATATCCGTCGATTAAAACTTGTTTCTAAATGTTCGTATAACATTTCCCTACATTATTGACTCAAATCCTTAACCCGAATTCATGATTTTTATAAATTACGCAATCATTACTCGGTTTATGCATATTTTTTTTTGACCCGTTATGGAATTAAGCACTCAAGCTCAATTTATCCACATTCTTTCATATCTCTTATTGCCACTTTATGATCCTTAATTTATATATAATCACAACTTCAAATATGATGGATTATGATAAGAAAATCATTATATTCCCAATTTACCCTCGAGTTTGACACTTATACGAAAATGACATATTTTATGGCATTAAGCCAAAATTGTTTAAACCTTCTACTTCATACTACCGGAAGGATTGTTCAAATTATTAAAACTCATATTTAAACTACCCGTAAGGGTCGTTTGCCCAATTTATCATCCGATGGCGTTTCAGTCAACTTTAGTCCTTTTTTCCGTAAAGGACTTTTAAAAGTGTAATTTGACCAAATGGTCACTTTTAAATCATATTCTATTTTAAATCATTGTGTACCTAAGAACACAATGTCCCCCATTTATATTACTCCCTCCGTCCCATTAAAAGTGTCATGTTTTGAATTTTCAAAGTCTTTATTTATAAACTTTGACCTTAAATAATTTTGTTTGCGTTAGATAATACTTGATGAAAGTTATATGATTTTAGTGTGTTTTACAAGTGTTTTTATCGGGATAATTTTCATCAAGTTTTATATAACACAAAAAATATATAATTAAAGTCAAAGTTTATAAATAAAGACTTTGAAAATTCAAAATAAGACACATTTAGTGGGACGGAGGGAGTATTAGATATACCTCACTTAGGTAATCTAATGTCCACCCATGACTCGTTTACTCTCGCCAAACTCTAAGTCCTCATTGAGAGTTTGACCCATTACACATACCTGGCTCGGGTCATAGCACTGACCCGTTTTAATACATTGCATTATTAGTTGCTAATTAAAAGAAATGCAGGCCGTACGCTATCCTTCCTTTGAGCACAAAACTCGACAAGTAATCATTATTATCAAATGGTGATAACATCACCATTTGACCCGTTTGGCCTATATTACCATTTTATCATTATGATGGTATTTATTTACCATCTCACCATTTAATCTGTTTCGGTTTACACCGTACTATCATATTACATAAAGTCTTTTCTTGATCCGTTCGACTCGTTATGGCTTACGCCATAGGGTGTCTTTCGGATATTCAGTATTTATTTGTCAACTCATGACCGAATTACCATTTTACCATTTTCACCCGTTATGATTCATACCATAAGGTGACATTTCAAAACACCTTGTTTATTTGTCATTGCATGACTAAATTACTGTTTTCCTCTTTTTACCATCAATTATGGTTCATTACCATTCTTACCTGTTCCGGCCCGAATCCGTGTCGGAACGTCATATTTCCAAGACTCTTTCAATTGCTAGTTCACCGTATTCATAACCAATACATAATTAATTGTTCTACTAGAAAAGTGTAAGCTTACCTTACAACCGGTTATGCTTTTCTTGCATACTTGATCCGTTTGACCCGCTTCTTCGCAAGCTTCCACCTAGCTTGTCAAGCGTCAAACTACCTTTATCATTCGCAAGATGGTTAGATTAGTAATCGTTTAATACGACTACCCCACCTTACGGGCTTTACATCAAATTTATCATTTGATTCTATATAGGTCAGTTTGACTTTTAAAAGTCAGCTGCCTATTAACATATGCAATGCACAATTAAGTTTGTCAAACTCATTTAGGAATTTCATCAATTACCCAGTAGGCGTTATTTCTAGACCATCGTTTTAGCTAAGCTCCCAAACCAAATTCATATCATTTCACTCTGACAAGTTCGAGCGATCATTAACATCAAGTTAACTTAGCTCCAAATTTTCAATGCTAATTTATGCATTTATTGGGCTAGAACTATGGGTTTTCATCTCTATGTAAAACCCGGTTTATCATATTACTAGATATTCATCTGAATACCTAATATAATCAAGCTCTACATACAACTAGTAGATAACATGATTTTAGCCTCTGTTAACATGAATATAACATCAAATTCGTCATAACATTCAAAACCCATTGTATGGCAACTATGAATATATACTCAAACTCATAAATTGTTCAAATATCTTCCTATTACTACCATGTATGATGATTCTAAACATACGTATATCATCATCTTCATCATATTATTAAAACCCACTTCATAATCTACTTGTTAATCACTTACAAGTAATCTTACATCAAATATAGACATAAGTTCTTTATGTCTAACTAAATCAAGCATACACATACTCTTAATTTCATATTTGGATCATAATCCAACAACCTAATTGCAAGTATTCTACTTGCCTCAAATCATGACCTTCACCAATCTATGTTTTAGAACATACCTTATGATTCCCTTGTCTAGGTGATCAATAATTCATGTTCATGCACGAATTTGAGCTTCAATTTCTCTTCAATTTTAATGATTTTGGATGAATTAGGGTTTCACCCTTTTTCTCTTCTCCTGGAGTCGACATACACACACACTAAGTGTGTTTATGTTTAATTTTTTTTAAACTCAAGTTTTCTTTTTGACAACTTTGGTCCCTCAAGTTTGTTTCACATAACCATGAAAAATTACCATTCATTGTTCTCACTTAATGTACTAAATACTAACTAGTTAATTAGTTCCTAATTATTTTGTTTACGGGTTAACTTTTACCACTAACGTTACTTTACCAGTCTTTTAATATTAACGTGGTTTGATTTACCAAACCTGTTTTTTAGGTGTTACATAATAAATAAAAATCAAGTAAAATGTTATTATAAGTAAATAGTACATCAAAGTTTATTTTTAAAAGATAAATCTTGCAGCTATATGTGTTAACATATAGCATTATATTTTATTCAACACGTGCAATACATGAGCCTTTTAAAGATACATCTTCCTTTTATATATAGTATATGAAATTACATCTATGTAATCCGTGTAATACACGGGGTTCTAACCTAGTATATATAAAAGAAAAACAAGATGTGCTCAAATTTAATTACAATTTGTGGGTTCGATTTGGCAAGTTCGTGAAACCGGGGAGAGAGGCCACTATTTGTTAGTTGGAAACGACCTTGTAGCCGCTAGTTTAAAAAAATTAATCCCTATTTTACACTATGAATACACATTTAAATTACATATTTTTTACACTTTTTTTTATTCTCTTCGTATTTTACTACAAATTAAACAGAAAATTACGAAGCAAAACGTGGCTGGCCTTGTAACATTTAGGTTTTTATAATTAAAGTTTATTTATGTATTTTTTAATTATTATTTAATCAACAAAAATATGTTTTTATATATTTGATTTGTTGATGTATTTTTCGTTGATTTAAAAGATAGTGTAATGGGTTTAACTAGAAGTGTTCCCTCTTTTGAGGGTTGATTGGGTTAAAAATTACGGTTGCACAATATTATTAGTATTCAAAATCCATTAACCAAATTATAGGAGTGAGATTTTTATATTATAAAAGGCGGTTATAAGTGATTCTGAGTGGAGAAAGAGAAAATGTTACTGTTTATCTGTATATTTGAAGTGACACTGTTTACGATTTATAATTTTTAATATATTTTTAAAGTGATTGTGAGTGGAGTAAAGAGAAAATGTAATAATAAAGGTATAGAAAATATCATTTAATTGAAAAGAAAGAGAAACTGTAATTATTCTTTGTGTAATTATAGAGTAAAAATAATGAAAACGATGAGAATGCTCTTAGATGGTGAAGAATGTAAGTGTGGGTTTAACTGGAAAGTAAAAGATCATACGCCCTTATCTAATAAAAAATGTAAAAATCAAATTTCGGTACATTTAAAAAAATACGAATTTAAATATGCTATATATAGTAGTTATGCACATTAATTTAAAAAAAATAGTGTAATCAACCTCTTAGATTTTTAAAATTTTTTTGTAATCAATCTCTTAAAAGTGTAAAGCTTGTACAAAATAAATGCAACCGAAATGGATAAATTTTATGGGACAGAATAATATATTAGTTTGAAAATAGAAGGACATGTGTCTTTTGCATTACTTCACACGTCTTTTGCATTACTTCACACATTTTTCTTTATATGAAGCCTTTACGTCAAGTACATATATTAAAAGGTGACAACCCTCTTTGAAAGTAATGCCGCGAATTTGATAAATATGAACATATTCTAGATTGTAAACATCTTTATATAAACATAAAAATACGAATATGACTTTATGTGAGTTTCGTAATTTTGTGTTTGTATATGAGATAAAATGAAAAAAAAAATAATAACATACTTTATGGAATTACGGGTTTAATGTAACGCTCTATCCCGTTTATATCAATATTTTAAACAATCGGATATTTTGGTCTCAGATATTTTTTATTTTAAAAAGTAGAACTTATACGTTTGGATTAATTGACAACCAGACGAATCGACATAACTGATTATAACACTTAATTTACATATTATAAATAACAGAGATTTAATCTCAAAAAACTTTGTTACGCATGATCATGCTTCAACCTTCCCTTGAACGTCTCCAAAGAGACAACGGTTTAATAGTGTTCGGTTCCTCGTTTGCTTGGCCGTCCGTCTGGTTCCCGCCTTTGTAAAAGCCTTACATAAACACTAAAAGCAATTAGTGTTTGAGTTAAACGGTCGAATGTGTTAAAACAACAATGAAAAACAAATTTTATTCTTTAGAGGTTTATTCCTCTACAAGCTAATTCACATCCAATTATGTCCATTTTACTTTTAATTCTTTAGAGAATCATTCATCTACACTTTTGAACTATAAGCCATTACCTCCTCCAGTGAACTTAGAACTCTATAAATAGCTAGCTTGTCATCCTCATTTGTAACTTTGCATTTCTGAGGCGAAGCTCTATCAATTTGGAGACTCGACGTTATATCAATAAAATTGACGTTTAATTGACTAATTCTTGTTATTTGGTAAACTTGTCATAATATTTCCGCTATTATGGACAATAGAGATCAAATCTAGGTTCCTATGCATTAAGGATCGGTCCTACAAGTGGTATCAGAGCTAGAATAGCCTGATTTGATTGATATCAAGACAAGAACACTTCTAATTCTACTCCATTCTTCTATTTTTCTTAACTTTTACACAAAAATGAAGAATTCACGGACAAATTCTGTCCAATTTTGAATATGACATGTTAAATACATCATAGATAAACCTCTGAGAGTTTGGAGTCTAAAATCAAACGAATTTGTGTCAAATTGTTGCGAAAACCATGTTTTCAAAACACATTTTGATCGAACTTGTAACCCAAGTTCAACCGAACTTGAGCTAGAAAGTCACTTTTTGAGTGAATTTCTATCAAGTTCGCTCGAACTTGATAGTTTTTGAGGAAATTTTCAGTGAAGTCCGACCGAACTTGTAAGATTCTATTTAATTTTTCTTAAGTTCGCTCGAACTTAAGAAATTTCATTGATCAATATATCAAGTTCGACCGAACTTGAAAGTTTCTTATAAAATTCAAGTACAAGTTCGCTCGAGGTTGTCTCAGGATTATTTTTCAATACAGAAAGTCATAAGTTCGACCGAACTTGTGACTAAATCAGAATTCTTCGTTTTCAAACTACAAGTTCGACCGAACTTGTAGTAAATTTAACTTTTTCAAAAGTTTTAACGTGTTTTCAGCGTAGGTGTCTCGATCTTCGCGATGGATGATATTCAGAGAGCGTATATGTCAGGAGTTGGGTACATCCAATGCTAATGTCATACAACAAGTCAATCTAGACAATGAAATGGGCACGTCCGTTAAACCGCCAAAGCTAATGAGCATGGACGAGTACGAAGGATGGAAGGAGAAATTTATTTATTGGGTTCAGGCCATGCATTTCCAAGGCTGGGTGTCGATTGAAGAGGTTATACTGTTCTGTTAGACGAACATCAGCAAATTGCTGAGAAGTACAAGTATACTACAATACAAAAAGATGAGTATATTGCTGAGAAAAAGATGATAAGCCTCATTCAACAATCTGTTAAAGAGGATATTCTGGTCTTGTTGCCCGAATATACGACTGCGAGAGATCTCTGGCTATCACTGCAAAAGAAATATCAAGGAAGCGCAGAGATGATCAAGAGTAAGAAAGCTCTCATCCTGAAGGAGTTCGATATCTTTAACATGTTGAAGGGAGAGACAATGAAGCAGATGATTGAGCGTTTCTGTCATCTGAAAGTCCAAATGAGGAGACACGGTCTCAGGAAAACAGAACAAGAGTACATCGATAAGCTTGCAGATGCGTTACCTGACGGAGAGTGGACTACGTATCTCATGGTCTTGAAAGAAAGCCATAACTGGGAATTCTTTAAGCTGTCTACATTTATCGACAAACTAGAAGGTCACGAGATGGAACTTCTAAAGATCGCAAAGTCGAAGAATGCTAACATTGTTCAAGATGTTGGTCTGTACTACGAGAATGAAATGCAAGACAGTATTTCAAGCCCAAAGATACAGACAGCGTTCAGTGCAAACATGAATTCTTCTCCACATAATCAGAACCAATCATATTCTCAATATGATCAAAGTCCACAAAGCTCTTCGTTCTCAAGCACAGGGTCAAATGCTTCTTACCAGAGTCAAGCAAATCAGAATCAACAAAGAAATTCTGATCCGAATGTGTACAAATGTAACATTGCTGTAAATCTAAACAATGTTGTTTCTGAGCAAGTTGCAAAACAACACATGTCACTTCTCGCCACTGTTCTAGAATCATATGAAAGTCTTGTAGCTGGAAAGATCGGCAATCCCGAAATGACCCCCGAAGACTATAATCAGGTGGACGAAGAAGAGCTTGAACTGATGGACATAAAGTGGTCATTGGCAAACCACATGGATGAAAACAATAATTAACTCTAATTATAAAAAGTAAAAGTGTTACATTTTCCTTTATTTTTCAAATTCTAAACGATTACAAATTTAAATTTTGACTTTGGAAAAAACAAATATAAATATTGGGAAATATATTTTATATTTATTTAATTATTATTAATAACATATTTTTAAAATAAGAATTTGAGTAGAATTATATGATGAAATGTGATACTAACATGTGTTCAAATTTAACGTTCAAATGTATTTATTTGTTTGGCTAATATTACTGTTAAATATAGGGTTAGGTTCTGATATAAACGAGTGTTATGCTATGAGATATATCTTAACTCTTCTTAAATTCATATAAGAAGCATATCATCCGCTTTTTTTTTACTCTATCTCATCCTAAGGAAATGGTGTAACTATGTTAACTCTAACTTACCTACCATTTTTTAATTATTTTGATATTAATACAAAATAAATAATAATAATAATACAATCACATTAACTTCTTAGCTAAAATAAACAATGAAAATAAATAACATTAATTTCTTGTTCTTTTTTTCCTAATAGGTGGTTTTAACATCCCTTACTATGAGCAGAGAATTGTTTGAAAGACATGTTAAATTCCCATGTCATTTTCAATACCAATGAAGTTAAAGCACACCCTAAAGTCTTATCATATAAATTGAGCTTAACATGAGAAGTGAAGGAGATTTTTTTTTTTTGAAATTTTGTTTCTCGTCATATCAAACACGTATTTTAGTCCAAAAATCATTTTCTTTGTGTTTTTACACCAGTAGAGTAATTATGTAATTGCTCTAAAATAATTATTACTCTAGAGCTAGAGTAAGTATACGATCTTTTTTTTATATTTTTCAATTAGACATCATACTTAGACATATAGAAAAAGAAAAAGCTTATTCACTTAATATGTTAAGATCATTGTGTGTGTTAAGACTAATTTGTATTTGATCCTTACATGTTATATATATATATATATATATATATATATGAAATGGTCATAAATATTTCAAAAATGTGATTACTAAAAGTGAGGTAATATTTGCATTGAATATGAGCTAATATTGGTTGTATTTGAGGTTAATAGTTTTCTTATATTAAAATTGTGAGGTCACAAAGACTTAAGCGTAGCGTTTAAAATATCTAGTCGTAATTGTGAGGTCAAGAAGATTTAAGTGCAAATACTTACAATTGTGAGGTCACACACAAAGATGTTAGGTCGCAAATATTTACAATTGTGAGGTCATACACAACAATCGAACAATATTTGAGGGTAATAGCTTTTCTAATATTAGAAAAACTATCAAGTCAATAACTACTTAATAAAATGAACTTATCCAATGAGATTAGGATGAAGAAACTAGCAAACTAAGATAAAACACTAATTTGATAAATATTTTCTTAACAAAACTATTTTATTAAATATTGTTTTTACTAATACAATATATATATATATATATATATATAATATGTATATATATATATATATAGGGTAAGGTTATTGTAAAAAATACCAAAAGTGTGATAAGGTAAGAAAGAATCTCAGCCATTAGATCTAAATTAATTGAAAAGGGTAATCAAGTAATTTTATCATTGATTTAATTAATTCAAAACCTTCCATAAACCGCCACCCTAATTTATAGGAATACCGAATAACACTGCAAACACCATTTAGCCCGTATATAACACCATTCAATAATTATATAACACAATTCAATAAGTATATAACACCATTTTAAAGATCTCTATAAAAACACTACGAATAACACTGCAACAACCATTTAGCGCATATATAACACCATTCAATAATTATATAACACATTGAACTGAAACAAAAAACCATTAACTGAAACATTCGATTAAACGTAATTTTTTTCTGTATATAAGTATAGTAATGTGGTACTCATATTAAAGATTAAAAAATACTCGTTATTATGGTGTAATTTAAAAAAAACGAGTTACTTGTAAAAAGTTATTGGCGTTTAAAAAATAAAAGGGGAAATTGCATGTAGATTGCATGTGACTTCTAAAATTAAAAATATTAATTTTACATTTATACCCTTAATCTAGAAAATTAATTATTTTAATTGTTATACTATTTACAAGATTGTCATCAAGATCTCAACCATTAGATTAAAGATCTAATGGTTTAGATTTTTTCTTACCCTTCTCACACTTTGGAGCTTTTTTACAGGATCCTTTACCTATATATATATATATATATATATAATATATATAGGGTTAGGATCATGTGAGAAACACTAGACTAATTGAGAAATTTGAGAAGCATTCTGGACCACACATTTTCTTTAAGCTTTTCGTAATATACACACACATATATATAGTCAATTTTAAACTATACATATGTATATATTACAAAAAGTTTAGGAAAATGTGTGGTTCAGAATGCTTCTCAAGTTTCTCAAATAGGGTAAACTTCTCTTAGGATACCTACCATATATATACATATATATATATATATATATAGGATTCGGTTCAAGAGAGAACCAATCCCAGTTGCGAGAACCATGAGAACTCCTATCATCCAATAGCATATTTACAAATCACTCATAACCAAATTAAATCAAAAGGGTATTTTAGTCTTTTACTTCTCATGTCACATCTTTTCTCTCTCTTCTATTTAAAAGTCAAAATGTCACATCTTTTTTCTCTCTTCTATTTTAAAACTCAACATGTCATATCTTTTCTCTCTCTTCTATTTAAAAGTCAACATAAGACATCTATTGAGTCGTGATTTTTGTGTGAGTTCGTTTGTTAAGATCCTTAAATTTCATAAACCCGAAATCGGGTGTGTCGGGGCGTAAAAAGATGTTTGGCATAAAAAAATTGTAAAAAAGATTTCTGTAACAACAACATATTTTTGTTTGCCGTAAATTTTTTTATTTTTTGTAAAAAAGTTTAAACCCACAAAAAAATTGTTTTTTTTGTAAAAAAAACTGTTTAAAAGTTTAAAAGCACGCGTAAAAAAAGTTTAAACTCGCGCGTAAAAAAAGTTTAAAATCGCGCGTAAAAAAGGTTTAAAACCATGCATAAAATACCTTTTATACCGGCGCGTAAAAAATTTAAAAACGCGAGTAAAAAAGTTGAAAATCGGCGCGTAAAAAAAGTTTAAAACCGATGCGTAAAAAAAGTTTAAAACCGCGCGTAAAAAAAGTTTGAAACCGCGCGCAAAAAAAGTTTAAAACCGGCACGTTAAAAAAGTTTAAAATCGCGCGTAAAAAAGTTTTAAACCGGCGCATAAAAAGTTCTAAACCGGGACGTAAAAAAGTTTAAAACCGCGCGTAAAAAATGTTTATAACCGGCGCGTAAAAAATTTAAAACCGACGCGTAAAAAAAGTTTAAAACCGGCGCTTAAAAAAGTTTGAACCAGCGCGTAAAAAAGTTTAACCCGGCGCGCAAAAAAAGTTTGAACATCTACGTAAATTTTTACTGCATGATTAAAAAATAACATTAACTAAATCACATTAATTAAATCACAAACATTAATTAAAGCACAATGATTACAATTTTAATTACTAATTATTAAAGAGTTTAGTAAAAACACCAATTTAACCTTATCTCACTAAAAACAAAAACTCATTAATTAAAGCACAATGATTACAACTACTTTATTGTCTTTTAATCTCATCCATTAAAACACTTTTGATCAATGACTTATATTGGTTTCTACGGTTCTCACAACTTAAGGTGGTTCTCATTTTACCCATCCTTATATATATATAAGGGATGGATCATGAGAAACTCATCTTAATGAAAAAACTAAAAAACTCCATCAAACCACTAAAAGTAAGGGAATGCGACTTTAATGAAGAAGGGTAAAATTGAAATATATATATATATATATATATATATATATATATAAACATTTCTAATTTCTCCCTACGTTATATTTTTTTAAATGGCACCATAAGATCACATCTTTTTTTATCTTTTATTCGAGTATATTCCAACATATTTTTATGATATAATTTTTTAAGGAGTCGTACTTTTTTTAATACTACTATTTATTACTACACGTGTGCAACATACGAAAAACCTAACGCCCCTCCAAAAAAAAAACCTAACCCGAAAAACTAAACTAAACCCAAAACCAAAACCTTAAGGCTAAATTACATATTATGTTGCACATGTGCACAAGAGATGAGCATTTGGCATCAAATACCGGTACCGATCCCGAAAATACCGTACCGAATTTTTTCGGTACCGAAATGGTATCCACTTTTGGCATTTTCGGTATCGGTACGGTAACGGTAAAAAAACCGAATTTTACTTTCAAATGCCGATACCATACCGCTACCGTACCGACATATTTCGGTATTGGTACCCAGTTTTGACGAAATTCGGGATCGGGATTTTGGGGATATGCTCATCCCTAATGTGCACTACTATAATAGTAGTTTTGAAAAAAAAAACCCGACACGTTAAATCTTTTGTTTGTGTCGAAAAAATATGCTCGAATATATTCGAATGAATGATAAGAAAATTTGTGGCTTTTATGGTGCAATTTTTTTAAAAAGATAATAACATATGAAGAAAATAGAAATGTTTGAAAAGTTATATATATTTTTTTTCTCGTGATCCTCTTCATATATATATATATATATATATATATATACAGGATAAGGATCCGTTAGGAACCACCATTTATTGCGAGAACTGTAATATATTACTAATATTAGACAATTGCACATTCATTTACACTACCATCTGTAATACACTACTTTTTACATTACCAATATTAGAAACACACATGTGCATCTATATGTATGAACGTGATATAACGTGTTTTGGTATACTACTTTGAATACAATTTCCCTTTCATCTATTATACTATCCGTAATACACTACCATTACTTCCTACCATCCATAATACAATACCATTACCTCCTACCATCCATAATACAATACCGTTATCAATATGTATAATATTTTCACTTTATGCACACATATTACATCATAAAGTGACAAATATAACCAAACCATCAACCACTAGATATAACTAACCAAAAACATGTATATAGGCCTACTTCATCATTCAAAATCATAAACTTTTTGTACGAAAACACGTTATATTATGGTTATACATAATGATGCATATGCGCATTTTTAATACTGGTAATGTAAAAAGTAGTGTATTACGGATGATAGTGTAAATGAAAGTGCAATTGTCTACTACTGGTAATGTATTATGGAATCTGTCAAAGAAATGATACATATGCACATGTGCATCTATAATTGTTAATCGAAATTTTTTTAGTGACGAAATATAACAATTTTTTAATAAAATATTAAAAAATTGTGTCTTTTTTGATTTTTTTTGGTATTTTTTTTGTTCACATTGGTTCTAGTGGTTCTTGCAATAAGAGTGATTCTCCAATAAACCCTACCATATGTGTGTGTTATATATATATATATATATCCTTTTTATATTACCTATTTTATCATGCATTGTGAATTATATGTAGACATCATTTTGTTATATGCTGTGTATTTATCAATGAAATTTATGTCTCTTACACAATTTTTATTTATTTTACCTATTTACTTATATGAGTTATGTATTGTGTATTCGTGTGAAATATGTATATTAACATATAAGCGTGTCCACTTCATTAATTTACCAAAACATGTTAGTGTTTTTATGTGAAAGTGACCTAACAACAATCACGTCGTGCGGTCATCTTCTTAGTGAACATATAGTGAACACACAACACGAATCTTTTTTTCTAAATATGTTGGGATCCCGTTACCAAAAATATACTAGACCCCAATGTATACGTTAATCGATTAGGACAAAATAACCTGCAATCTACATTAACATTACTATTACTATATATATTGATTACGATGGAACATGAGGAAAAGTATTTGTTAATTTTTTCTAAACTTTCAATTTCACTTCTTATACTTTAAATAGCATGCACATTTAATCAATTTAATTTGATTTTTCTTTAATAACATGTGTCTATCAGTTTTTTTGTACAAAAATGAATACAAAGATGTAAATTTTTTTTTCTCGACATTCCAGCATAACTTTTGTTTGAAACAAAGCTATATCTAAAAATAGAGCATTTGTTAGGCAATATAAACTATACCGAGTGTTAACCAAATTCCGATACCGTAACAAAACAAACCGATACGGAACCAAATTCACTCACAAATCACGGTTTAACGAAATAAAACGCGGACCCGGTATTTAATCATTAAAATAATTAATAATGATAAGTTAATATAATCTTCAAAAAGTAAAAAAGTAAAAGTGTAACTATTTGTTTTTTTCTTTTCCTTTTTCAAACCAAAGTATTAAAAGCAACCCCATGAAAGCCACTATAAAACCCTTTACACCTTCTCTTCCAGATTCTCAAACCGCTTTTTCACGCCTTTTATCTTCTTCTCCCACAACAAACAACAAACAATCCTGCAATCAATCCACAAGTATTTTCTGCATATTTCACTCAACCAAATCATCAATCAATCAATGGCTGTAAAATCTGAATTTGAAGGTATAATTAAGTAATTACAAACAATTACACATCAGAATTTCAATTCATTTTCATATTTCTTCATCTTTTTTACATGACTAATTGTACCTAAATGAATACAGCAGTCGATAACGATCAAAACGTGTTGCAAAAACACGTCGAGTTCTTCGATCGTAACCACGACGGTGTGATTTACCCCTGGGAAACGTTTCAAGGTTCGGTTTGGTTTCATTTGTGTTATGATTTGATAGATTTGTGTGAATTATCATGTTCTTAGTCGAGAAAACAACAACAATTCGGTTAGGTTATTTTCTGTTATTGAAAATGGTTATCTGAAAATGGAACTGGAATTTTCGGTTTTAAAAATCCGAAAACCGAATCGACGGTTTTTGTTTCGACTCTGTCAGTGGTGCAGCCAGCGGCAAAGCTTGAGAATTCTGATCGGAGGTCGAAAACATATATACCAAAAAATTTCTATAAAACCGGATGTCGAAAATGTATATACAAAAAAGTTTCTATACGAAAACTGCATACTCTCCGCTACGAGGGAAAAGTTCGGGGGTCGGCCGCCCCTTCCCGCCCTGTAGAAGCTGCGCCCATGGGCGCAGCATAGTGAGGGCGGGACGGCCGTCCTCCGAAACTTTTCACTCAGTAGTTTAGAGTATGTAGTTTTCGTATAGAAATTTTTGGTATATATATTTTCGACCCCCCGGTTTTATAGAAATTTTTGGGTATATATGTTTTCGATCCCCGATCAGAATTCTCAAACTTCACCACTGGCTCGGTTATTTCGGTTCGGATCTTCGGTTACGGTTCGGTTATTTCGGTTTTATGGTCACCCTAGTAGACGAGAAAACAACAACAAATGTGTGTATCTGTTTGATAGACGGTTGTGATTTGTTTTGTAATATTGATTGAATTGGTTAATTTGTGGTGTTGGTGTTGGTGTTGATGATGTTAGGGTTTAGAGCGATTGGAAGTGGGATTCTGTTATCTTCGGTTGCTGCAATCTTCATAAATGTTGGGCTAAGCGGCAAAACTCGTCCTGTATGTGTTATCCGTATCCTGATTTTGATTATTTTATTGTTTGCATGGTTGATGATTAATATTTTAATAAGATTCGTTAAGGTTTTGCTAATATATGATATTAAAAATAATATTTGACTAAAGGGCTGTTTAAGGATCCCGAAAATCAACAAAATGGGGTGTCGGTATGGTACCGAAAATACTTGGTACGGTACGGTATTTGAAGATAAAAATCGGTAAAATACCAGTACCGTACAGATCCGGTACCAAACCAAAAGTACCGATGTCGAAAACATCAAAAGGTGGGCATCGAATTAGTACCGAAAATGATTTGGTACTGGTTTGGTTTTGGGATTTGGTACCATTTGCTCATCCCTAATTAAGAGGTCTGGGCAATGAAGAGATAATCTCTAAATCAATTCAATATGTTTCTAAAACTTACCGATTAAAAAGGTGTTTTGTAAGTGAACTAAACACTTTCTACAACTGACTGATTTAGAGGTAACCTTTTAATGTTAAGAGTCTTCCAAACAACCCCTAAGAGTTGTTGATAAAATTTAAGAGTGTTAGTGGTTTTGTTCGGCTGGTTTTGATGAAGATTTTTAGCTAACAACCAACTACGATTTCGGGAGACAACAAAGCAAATAGGCCAGGTTGGATCGGTAGGACTTGCTAGTTTTACTGGTTTAATGGACTGGTTTTGTTGGTGTAAACTTTTTTCTTCTAAAATCATTTGTTTGTTATATGCATAAAAAGAAATTTATAAATAGTAAAGGTTAAATGGATGGTTTGGTTTACTCAACTGGTTCCAAGTTTGTTAAATGGGATTAACATTAACATTTTAGTTTGTGTTAATACTAAATTTAATAATAGGAAATTATAACACCATGATGGTGGTTATGATTAGAATTGTAAATGAGTTAGGCAGTTTGAACTTGGTTTATTTAAGTATAGCGAACTCAAGTTCTGTTTAGACTTGAGCTCGACTCGATTTGATTTTTAGCAAGTTGATCTCGAGTAGTCGTGAATAGCTCAGCTCGTTCACATCCACGTTAACTTTCTATGTAAATCTTGGTACGCCTAACCATTTTTTTGTAGTTTTATTATTTGTTAAAATGTTTACAATAATCAATATGAATACAAAAATGATATATTTATACTTACAGTTCAAATTTTGTCCTTGTAAATATACCTTTGAGTTTTGACAATATCAATTCTGTGTTTTTGGTCATTAGCTAAAGTAAAATTCACTAAACTATGTTTGATGTGATATTTTCTAAAATAAAGTATTATAATTCGTATCATATTTTTATAATACTACTTAAAAAAGCAAAAATAATTTTCTTAACCTGTCCCTGTAGAAAGCTAAAATCCTTTTAGTATACAACAATGAAGAAGTATACTTGAAGTAAGGGCGAGATTAGAGCCACACGCAAATGTCATAACAAATATCATAATGGGAGGATAAATTAATATTAATAGAGTTAAATGACAAATTTGTATTAACCATGAATGATTTCTGGGCACAAGAATAATAAGGTTGTGTTAGACCCGTGTAATAAATCGAGTCGGGGTCTCACTGGAAGTAGTCTCTCTATTCCTACGGGTAGAGGTAAGGCTGTCTACATCTTACCTTCTCAGGCCCTATCTTAGTTTTGTTGTTGGTGGGATTTACTGAGTATGATAATGATGATAAGAACCGTTTAATAAATATTTAGCTTTTCGATTGAGCTATAATTTAATTAAACAAGTCTTGTTTGGATTGACCTGTTTAAGACTAGAAGAAAAGCATATACTATACGGTCGACCCGTTTAAAACTATAATAAATTTATGTATCATAATGTTAACCAGTTTAGTTTACGGTATGTTTAACTTGTTTATTACAACTCATTTAATAGTACCTCTAAAGTGCGCCTGGGTTAAGGTAATATTTTGTCGAACAAATACATGAGTGGAGTTTAAGGTTCATAAGTTCAACCTGCCAATCTATCTGAAACCCGTCAACTAGCCAGCTTGACACGATTGCCACCCCATGTATAGAACACATTTATAGTCAAGTTATAACGACATTTTTGTTTTTGTTTGACGCAGGGAAAAAGTGTCCGAATCTACTTTTCCCGATCATCATCGAAAACATAAAAATGGCGAAACATGGAAGTGACTCTGGTGTCTATGATGAACATGGAAGGTATCATTCTCTTTTCTGTATATGTATATGTTTAAAGGGAAGATAGATTTATGAGACTCTATGATACATGACCTTATCAATAACAAAAATTAAAACTGAGAATTTGAGATCGTGTACCGAAATAGATTATTCAAAACTAAAATCAGACTATAAGTTTTAATGGAACAGACATGCTCCAGCTTGTTGAGACGTCTCTGTCCATTAGTTTTGGGCCCTGTAATTCCAAACGCATCAAAACTTATGCCTTTCTAAGTTGGGCTCTTTTTTAGCCCATTTGCATGTCTAGTTCATCAAGTACGAGTTTGCTAGCTTTAAACGCCCGCTAACGATCATATTGGTTTTGTAGATGAATATAAACTTTTTTACTTTTATTTACTTATTTCTATATTCTCTCTGATTAATAACCAATTTAACTTCGTGTTTAAGGTTTGTTAATTCCAAGTTTGAGGAGATATTCCACAAATACGCACGCACACATCCCGATGCCTTGACATCGGACGAATTGAATGAGTTCCTTAAAGGAAACCGGGAACCCAAAGATTACGGAGGATGGTAAGAATACGCGACTCTTAATAAAAAAATTTATAATCATTGATCAGCATGACAGAATTAGAGGTGGTCTGGGACCGGGTCCCTGACCTTCCTCCTGGCTATTTATCTGAATATCCAACACGGTGGCTTTCTTGTGGTTTGACCTCAGTGTATTGTGTAGGATTGGTGGTCTTTCAGAATGGAAGATATTGTATTACCTGGCTAAGGACAAAGACGGATTATTGAAAAAAGACGTTATTAGATCTGTTTACGATGGAAGCTTATTCGAGAAAATGGCAGCCAAAAAGATTAATAAGAAAAAACACAGGTAAGCCCTACACCTTTTCTGACGAAAAAACTGGGTCTAGCATATGTCAAGGTTTGTAAATTAATCAAGTTTGGTTCTTAATTGGAGTTGAATTTAAACGAGCCTAAGTTTTATGTTTGTTATTATATATTGTACATAAATAAATAAAAAGTAATTACATAATAAATAAGAAATAAAAGAACTTTACTCGAGGTTGCAAAATTACTTAAAATTTCGTTTGAGCTTCAGACACAAAGCCTCAAACATTAAAACTTGAACTCAATTATGTTTATGTTATACGAGCCGAGCTCTAACCTAGTTGAACTCGACTTGGTTGCTAAATAGTATGGCTTAACTTTTTTTTCTTTTTGCAGTGAAAAATAAAGAGAAGCAGGGGTGTAATGTTGTGTGATTGGTGTTTTGATCGTGTGGTAAAAAAAACAAAAAAGAAGAGAAAATTAGGTTAAATGTGTGCAATTGGTCTGTGTGTATGTATATTCTGTATATGGTTTGTTTAAGTTGTATTCTTTAAATGGTAATCCGATTCTATAACCTTTTATTTATTTTTAATTTTCTTTTAAAGACAATGAATCTCACGTGTAAACTCATCCTACTCGGGGCTATGTCCAACGGTCGACTCCTCGATTACCATGAGACCGTGCTTCCTGATGCGCGGGAACTGGATTGAATCCGTAAACCCTCGCCCCCCGTTAGGTTCGAACCTGGGATTAAAGCCCAGATTTGTCCATTCACCCAGATGTCCCTCGAAAAATGACCCAAATGAGAAGCGAACATGCGTCTCCACTAGAGAGGACAGACCAATTTACCACTAGATCAAATTCTCAGGACAACTTTTTATTACCACTACACCAAGTTCTTAGAACAACCTTTTATGTAAGTTTTTTTTTTTTTTCATATTATGTGTGTGTAAATTTGTATGTTCAATCGGTCTTTGTAACAGAGAGTTGGGTGCTTAGGCCATTAAATCTTATCAGGTTTTGAGGCTAAATATTAATTTAACAAACATGCTACTTTATAAAATAATTTTAGTTTATAAATCTAATCAGGTTTTGAGGCTAAATATTTTCGATAAACATGCTAAAGGAAACTAGAAATAACCATAAAAAATGCAACTTTAGATTTGTTTATTTCGTAACGAACATAATCCTTGTAATTGGCAACTAGTAACAGGCGTCTCCCCCTTGTTGGGCTTAGGGGTGTGTTTTCACGGTGAATCAGTCTGCTATAAAAACGCTTCGGGCAAAGTGATCAAACACGAGAAAGCATGCCTTGATAACCAGCACGTGTTTATCCAGTTGCCTTTGATATTTTTGGGTTCCTTGCGCCAGAGGCTGTGGACCTACTTAGCCGAGTTCAAAGGGTCATGCACAGTAATGTTATGACCCCGAGATCTATGGATGTAGTTTTTAAAAGACTTGTTTTGCTATTCAGAAAGGGGTATCGGCGTAGCTTGTTGCCCGTTTACCTTGTATCTCGATGTTATTATCAATAGATTTTAAGAGTTAATTACTGTTTTCGTCCTTGTGGTTTGTCAAAAATCACTATTTCAGTCCATTAATTTAAAAATTGCGATTTCAGTCCCTGTGGTTCACTTTCGTAACCATTTCAGTCCACCTCGCAACCATTTCAGTCCTATACTTACAGAATAAATGGATTGAAGTGGTTACGAAAGTGAAACCACAGAGACTGAAATGTTACGAAAGTGAAACCACAGGCATTGAAATCGCAATTTTTAAATTAATGGACTGAAATATTGATTTTTGACAAACCACAGAACGAAAACAGTAAGTAACTCAGACTTTTAATCATCAAAAAAAAAGTCATAACTACAAGAAAAGAAATGCAACTTAAGTGCCTTTTTGTTTCATTATGTAGTGAAACACGTTAATTTTTGAAGATTTTTCAACAAAAGCCACTACTACAAGAAAATAAATGCAACTTAAGCTTTGTTTATTATGTAATGAAACACGCTGAATTTTTTTTATTTTTATTTTTTGTACGGCAATATATCACGTTGATATGAAAAGAAAAGAGTTTACTAGTTTTTTTTACGTCATGCTGTTGCAATAAAATTGAGAAAATGATAATGTAAACAAAACGTAATTTGAAAATAAATTTTGTTTAGAAAGCCAAAACCATTAGAACGGTTTAGTTTATTTCGACCATTTTATGATACCAAATAAATAATTTATTTTGAGTACAACTTCGTTTTTAACAAAATTTATAACAGAATGTCGGAAAAAAATCAAGCACAACTATGTACTTAAATATTTTAAAATAAACTTATAAACGTAAATTATTCAAGAAGTATCAAATAATCGATAAATTAATATATGTTCTAAAAAAAGAAAAAAAGAATTATTAGAAAAAAGGGTAAACATAAATATATGGTTTTAAAAAAAATTTAAAAAATATGTCATAAATATAATAATAAACTGTTATAATATATTAAATAAAAGAATAATACTATTCATCATCTTTCGTTAATATATATATATATATATATATATATATATATATAATATAATATAATATATATATATATATATATATAATGGAGGCAAACATTATATTTATAAGAGTTAATTATTGTTTTCGTCTCTGTGGTTTGTCAAAAAGTCACTATTTAGTCCATTAGTTTAAAAAAACGATTTCAGTCTCTATGGTTTCACTTTCGTAACCATTTCAGTCCCCGTGGTTTCACTTTCGTAACCACTTCAATCCATTTATTCTTTAAGTACAGGGACTGAAATGGTTGCGATGTGGACTGAAATGTTATGAAAGTGAAACCATAAGGAATGAAATCGCAATTTTTAAACTAATAGGACCGAAATAGTGATATTTGACAAACCACAGGGACGAAAACAGTAATTGACTCTATTTATAAAATGTAACATAAGCTCTTTAATATAAGAGCACCTGTAGTGGAAAGGGTTTGGGCGTTTTTTCCCCTAACAACGCTCAATCACGCCTGCGTCACCGCCCCTGGGGCGTTTTTGATGGGTTTTTTTTGCTGGCCATTTCCTTAAACACGCGTGATTAAGGAGAGAATAAGGGTGTTTAAAAAACTCGCAGCTCTCTTGAAACTCGTTCGAAAAAGCTCGGCTCGAAATTGGATCGGTTCTAAACGAGCCAGCTCGGCTCGGTTTGTAAACAAGCCGTCGAGCTTGGCCTGGCTCAGCTCGTGAACCGGCTCGATAAGGTTTCATCCTTCATTTTTTTTGTACCACATCGCTCAGAAGACAAAAACTAAAGGAGTATCTCCCTATAAAAGAAGGTAAATACAATGTACAAAGTGAGCTAACTACTTATACTTGTATATTTAGCCATTTGGTTAAATTAAATTGCAATTATGGCCCTTAGCCTATGAAGAGATTCATTTTTTAGTGCTTTTTAAGTAGTAAATTTTTCAGGTTCTTTATTAGTTCGAGCTAGAGATCGAGCTCGAGCCTCAAATCTCAGCTCGATTTGAAATTCGAGTTTGAGCCGGCCAACTCGAATTGAGTCCGAGCTGAGCTCGAGCAAGGTCGACTTGACTCATTTACAACCCTATGAGAGAATGGCCAGTGGAACATTTTTAATGGGTTTTTTTATTTATTTTTAATTCAATTCCAATATCTAATCATTGTAAGGGCATTATACCACTGCACCTCTATTAACTTTAAGTCCCTTTGCTGATTAAGAGCCACATATCGAATAATGCCCAAGAGAGAGGCTTGAAGTTCAAGCTCCACTACATATAATAGATATAAATTAAATTTTACTATAGTTCGAGTACTGTGGTTTGTATAAAATAATATAAAAGTAGGTTATCTGACACCTACAAGCGAAATCAAAACTCTAAAAAAGATTGTACCCACGTGATGAATAGTAACTATATGTAAGGAAATAATGAAAAAACAAAAAGTCTTTTAACATACATCTAAATAGACCAAATGTATTTACACAATAATAACAAATCATAAATCATCCTATGGTCAGAAATAAGCCACCTGATGCTGAGGAGATGATACGATAGCAGAGGCATGCCGCTTTATAGGTTTGTCAATCTAAGCATGGCCTAGGGCCCCTAAAAATAAGCGTCTTTCAAGTTTTAGAAAATTTTTATATATATATATATATTAGGCCCAAATAAATACGTTTATTTAAAACTAGTTTTTCATTGATGGAGCATTGTTTAGGAAAATAAAGGCCCAGTTTCAAAGCTCATTTCGC
Source organism: Scalesia atractyloides (assembly GCA_947069175.1). NCBI lineage: Eukaryota > Viridiplantae > Streptophyta > Magnoliopsida > Asterales > Asteraceae > Scalesia > Scalesia atractyloides. The sequence continues at coordinate 69,976,570 of CAMTDV010000006.1, read as the reverse complement.
ATTAATTTCAGCAATTACAACACAACAATCATCGACCTAATCAGCATTATTCAGCGGCCTAAAGCCCCTAAAATACAGCCGCAATCATCGTTCCCACTTCCGATAGCAACCTTCTTTCAAATTCTAGGCAATCGGCTATCATTAGACGAAAAAAGTAACCATAATCACCCATGGCGACGGGTCCATCGGGATTGGAGGAGAGTTTATGGGTGAAATTAGGGCTCCCACTTTATAGTTCGCTTAGGGTCTTTAAAAAGTTGGAACGACCCTGAGCAGAGGACATCGTTGTGATGACCGAAACACATGTTTTTTTTTTATTACTATGGTTTGTTCTGCATACATAATAAAGTGTCATAGACTATAAACTATCCATTATTTTCATACAACATTAAATCACATTTGTTAACGGGGTAATGTAGCTGGAATCAACTTACTTGAGCATGTAAAATCATCTATCTGCTAATGTAAATACATTAGATCATAAACTCTTAACTCAATGTTGTGGGTTTGTTTGCTAATGTAAATACGATAGTCTTGCATACTAAGTTACCTGCATATACGCAGGCTAAAACATTGCCACCAATACAGCCATAAGAAACAATTGACCTGCTCATCACAATCGTAGAGTTAACATTGCCAGGTCGCCCAAACAAGCAGGTAAAGTTTGTTTCTCACAACTACACTTAGTGGCAGACGTTCTGGATACCTTGACGCAATTCCATTTCAAACAAACATTGGACCTATTATTTATTTACTAATGCTAAAGAAGACTATCCATATAGCACTTTTGTTTGTTACACAAGCCCCCCAACATGGGTAACTAATTTCCTTCAAATGCACACACATCTCATTTAATTCTTCGATATCAATATGTTCTCCGTTGTTTATACAACTATCCTAAGTCTTTTTTTCTTATACAATGTGTCATTTCCATGCACTTAAATTCCAGCTTATAGAAATACATATGCTTGCAGGTAACAACACGCTTCAGGTGCCATGCCACAGTTGAAAAGGTTCACATACATAATACTAAGAGCCTGGTACTATGTTCTACATTCTAAGTGCACAAGCAAGCTATACCATGAAGAATATGGATCTGTTAGCTTCGCACGTAATGAAGCCTAACTTCATTTGAGTACTTATATTAATGCTACAAGTAGGTATTGTATCAATGCATTAATCAGTGACTTAATAAAGAGTAACGCTTCGCATTTATTTACTTTCCTTATTTAGAAAGTTGTAATCATATTTCTATTTTTGGAAACTTGTAATCGTATTGTACTCGTTATTCACTTCCAACCTTGTAATTTGAGACTTCGATCATAATGGAATTCATCTATATACTTACACTTGTTATACTTATGTTATACGCAATCAATCATTGAATACATCTTTCTACGCAAAAACCGAGACTCGAAATACTTGGATATGTCAATCATGCATGTATCGTACTCATACAATAGCTTGATACACTTTAAATACCTAAAATGGGCTTAAATACAAGAAAATGGCATAAAATGATAAACATATCAAAGTCTAGGGGCTAAATTGTAATAAAACAAACTTCCATATGAAAATGGTCTTCTGGCGGGGGGCGAGCCAATTCCCCTTTCAGCTCGCGGGTGGCGAGAGGTCTTGATCCGTAGAAAGTTGTTTCCAGCACTTGGGTTGGCCAAATTCTCCACCTCCTTCTTCACCTAATCATCTTATAACTTCATTTAAACTCAAACCCTAATCCACCATTATAAAACCAAGCCTCCTACACCTCCATTTCACTTTTTAAAACCTTCAAACACTCCCAAAATAGCTGAAATAACAAGGTTAGGGCATAATTATCTAAGTCTAAAAGTGAGCCTTCACCTCACTTTCTTCCATATTTCTTCATCTTTTCTTCTTCTTAAAAAGCTTGGAACACCTCTAGGAGTGTTTCCACAAGTTTACCATGGTAAACTAAGGTGGAACATCACTATTTTGAGGTCCAAATTTCTATTTGGGAAGAAAACTTTACTTAAACTTTTGTAAACATGTTCAAACTTGTGAAATCTTGTACCTACCTTGCTTCTAACCATGTCTATGGTAAGGGAACTTGAGTATGGTTGATTTTTGGAAGTTTAGAGGTGTAAACACTCTCTAAACTTTCTATTTTGACAAGGTTTTGGACAACCTACAAGTGTTGAGACCATCCAAGCTCACCATCTTCAATATGGTGAGACTTGTGTTTTGGTGAAAGTGTGAACCATGGAAGCTTTGGCTTTCCAAACTTGTTCCACTACCTAACTTGGTGATTTGCTATGTTCATACTATAACTCTCAAATAATTTCCACTAAAGAGACAAGACTACATCACGTCCTCAAACACTTTCCATGCTTGAGATGCACGCATCTAGTTTGCTCTCTTGGTCGTTTGTGGATTTAGTAGGTCAATATTCTTATTATTTCTCATGTTCATGACCAACCGAATTTGGTGGATCATATAATGAGGAGAATGGATGGAATGATCCTACCTCCTTGCATGACCATTTTCATGGTTCTAATACCTCTATACATTTATGCTTGTTTTTACATTCTTAATATGTTGACTTTATAATCCTAATCTAATCCGTTAAACAAAAACCGCAACTCACACACCTTCGTTTCCCTCTTAGGGTTACTTCGGTGTTTCGCAAACTTAAGAACTCTTCAAGTCACTTTTGTGGAATCTCTACGCAAACCGTGAGTGTACATGACCCCCCTAATTTTATACTCTTTTGAGTGCAATATATATATGGCTTATTAAATTCACGAATCACATACAAACATGCTTGACACAAATAAATAATCTTGTATACATGCTTAATACGTGATGCTTAGAAATTCATACATGCTAGAAGCCATTCTTGCACTATACTTTGTCATTAACTTCGTACGAGCCTACTTTAACATGTATAGCGCTATAGGAGTAGCACATCGTCCGTATTCTTGTGGTCATGCTAAGTTATACAAAAACGGTCTTGCCGTTGCGACGACAAGATTACGCTAGTGGAATCTTTGGGTTGACAATTATGTGATGCATGCTAGTGTTGTAATGATATGCCTTAGTATATGATTATGCCATGTGGATTTGTTCAAACTTTTTATACTTATACTGGTAATTCAAACTTGTATGCTCGCCAACGCCCTTTTGTGTTGACATGTACTTTAATACGTATTGCAAGATCTTGATGGTGTCACGTTGAAAGAAATCTAGTAGGATCCTCGGCTCAATACATTAGTTATTGCCACGACCTTAGCGCGGGGTGTAGGCATACACCTGACAGACGCTCATATGCAAATGGCTAGAAACGCACTTTAAATTTTAGTTCATGTATTGTACTTGATTTATATGTTACAAGATGTTGTAATTTGCTTCCAAACATTGTATCTTCGCTTTAGTATTGAAATGAATTATGTTTATTACTAATTTTCCCAAATAGTTGTTATGAAGTCTCTTACAATCTCGTTTTCGTCTCACTCTGATATTTCCACCATTGGTTGGGGTGTGACACAAAGCACACAAATATTTTTCAACAAAAGGATGACAGCAATGCTGAAGTTCAACTGTGAGGAGTTGGTTACAAACCAAGGTTGTGCGGATCTATAAATGACATTTTCCCTACAAAGTGTGAGAAATCTGTATAGACATTGTGTTTTAAATTCTTTTAGGATTGTATAATATAAAAAAAAACAAACACAACAATTTAAAACACAATCATATGTATTATAGGCATAAAATTTAAACCACACTAATTTACTTTCTTCGTATGGTGTTTTAGATTTCATGCCTAGAATACATATAATAGTGTTTTAAATTGTTACGTTTAATGTTTTTCTATGTTATACCATACCAAAAAATCTAAAACATAATGCTTAAAATTTAAAATAAAATGCACACATAAACCACTTACACTTTATAGAAAAAATTGTCATTCGTAAAGAATCATTTACCTATTTACCTGTGTATACATATGCAAACATATTAGCAACAAATATAATAAGTTTATGAAATGGTTAGGTACTATCACTACAAGAAACATGCACTATTAGCGACGACATTAATAGCGACGACAAGGAGCAACGCGGCGACATGCAAAGAAGTCGCCGCTATTGCTCCGAGTCGTCGCTATTAGCGTCGTCGATAATAGTTAATCCGTGTGAAGCTTAAAAAGTGCTCATCTTGGCCCTTGATGAGAGGATGATCCAAGGGTTTAGGATGTTTCCTGCTTTCTCTCCCTTAAACAAACACAACCTTCATATTATACCCACTTTCTCATACCACGCACCATCTTCACCAACAACAACCTCAACCCCCACTTCTATGAAGCTTCCACCACCGTGAAGCCACCACCAACACCGGATCGCTACTATTGTGAAGCCGCCACCACCACCACCACCGTCAAGCTCCGTCGACCACCGTTGAACCGCCATCATCAAGCTCCGCCACCACCATTATCAAGTTGCACCACCACCACCGTCAAGCTCCGTCAACCGCCGTTTGAACCGTACGCCGCCGTCAAGTTCTGGCCAGTTTCGTTTTATTGTTTAGAAAATGTATAGTTATATAAAGTTTTATATAGAAAATGTATAGTTATATCGACAAGCTCAAGAATCCATTTTTGTATAGTTCTGACAAGTTTTTGATAAACGATTTATTAGTTCCACATGTTATGTAATCTCCGGCAATCTATCTCAGGTGATCTTTCCTACGAATTCTCCGGCAAGAGCATTAGCGGCGACGGTATCATTAGCGGAGTCAAAAAGGCAATAGCGGCCCATCTATACCGGCGACTCTTTAGCGGCGACATGTCGCCGCTAATAACAAATAGTGGCGACAAAACGGAGCAATAGCGGCGACACCTGGCGCCGCTAAAGGTGCCCTTTTCTTGTAGTGTATGTTGTTAACCCCTAGGTTTTGGGTCCAAATCTTTCACCACCCATGTTCCTTATTTTTGGATTGCCTGTTTGTGTTGTTTCTTTTTTTTACATATTTTTTTTAAAATTACAACGGAACTTTTTTGTAGTTACGTTTCAACCTTTACATCTAAGCAATTGTCACAACGAACAGAACATATAAATATAATTTTGACTATTGTTATGATTTTGCTTTTTGGGTTTTCTTTTTTAGTTATTATAGCGTATGTAGGTACCTTACCAGAACCTTAACGAACTAAGTTTGTACCATTTGAATCCTCACCGCTTTCCTGCTACAACACGCGTGGGTTTAATAAAATTAGTTGGTATTATTTGGGGAAAGAGGTTTTAAATATTTAATGGGCATAAACTAAATTAAAAGGTAATGAATTTAAATGTTTATTAAACAAACTATACTTTTAATTAACTATAAATCTTTTATTATTATTATTTTAATTATAGTCTTTTATTATTATTATTGTTGTTGTATACTACAACACTCTTTAACGAGAAAAGCAAAAATGACATGATTAAAAAGTCGAAAATAATTGTTCAACATGTTTGTTGTCATTGGCTTGTCTTGGACGTATTTTTTTAATTTTTTTTTTTGAACAAACAAGAGATTCAATTTTATTCCACCAGCTAGGAAGATACCATAATACATCAGACAGAATCAACCAGCTAGGAAGATACCATAATACATCAGCCACTAAAAAGAATTTACATCGAATTTTAACCATTTATCGAGTGACAAACCCTTCCAGGTCGCCCTATATCTCCTCCAGCATGCACTGTGTTGATATTGTTTTGTCATCAAAAACTTTCCGATTTCTGGTCATTCACAGTTTTTAAAACATCTTTAACCGAAGTGCAAAGTGTTAAAAATAAAAGGATATCAAAGGAATAAGTTTGGAAGAAATTTGCGGGATCAGTCAAGCATCATTTCCCATTTGAGAGGGTCAAAGACAGCTATTAACAGCCGTAAATCCAGCCCGTAAACAGCTCGTCTTCTATGTTTAGATTGTTCTTCTTAGCTATAAATTGTATGTTTTTTCCCTGTAATAGACACACTGAAAATATACAACAATTCGTTTTCAATCATCCTTTTCTAACATGGTATCAGAGCAGTGTTCACGGTTCTAATACCGACCTGCTCATCACTTACCCCTGCTCATCACTTACCCAGATCAATCATCCTCTCAACCAAGCTACCATGGCCGAAGCCGGCAACTTGGGAGAAGATCTATCAATCCAAATCGCTATTCTTCTCAAGAATGGCCTCAACTCACAAAATCAGAACCCAAAATTGTCCGATAACCTTCAAATAAACCTCAAGCTCAACAGCCAGAATTATGCTCTATGGACCCGGATGATGAGGGTAGCCATAGGCGGTAAATCAAAAGCCCTTTTAAACCATTTATCAACCAATCCACCAAACCAAACCAAACCAGCGAAGAGTATGAACAATGGAAACAAGACGACCTAGTCGTCTTCTCATGGCTCATACAAAACATTGAACCAACCCTCGCCAGCAATCTAACCGAATTTCCGACAGCAAAATCGCTGTGGGATGCCCTGGCTATAACATATAGCAGTGGACGTGACAAGCTCCAAACCTTCAACCTATATGTCAAGGCGAATGAAATCAAACAGAACAATCTCTCTCTTGAAGAATTGTGGATTATACTCCAAGGAGTATGGGGAGAAATCGATCGGATTGACCCAAACCCTATGACCTGCCCAACCGATATCCAAGCATACTCCAAAATCAGGACTGAACAGAAATTGTTTCTGTTTTTAAACGCTCTTAACCGGAAATATGACCCTATAAAAAGGGAAATACTCCGGTTAGAACCCCTTCCAACTGTAGAAATTGGATACGCCACTGTTCGCAAGGAGGCCGCTCACCAGAACATTCTAGGAACACCTCTCAATGACACACAGGGCATCACAGTGGGTCTAATGGCCACTGAAATTGAAGGGTTAGGGCTTGCATCAAAAGGCGACGGATCGATGGAAAAAGAACCGGATCAGGTAACAAAGATGACAAAACTCACCTCAAATGTGACCATTGTGGCATGACAAAGCATACCCAGGAACAATGTTTCAGACTCGTCGGATATCCCGAATGGTGGTCTGATGGTCATAAGAAGGGCACAAAGGCTACAGTTCAAGAAAAAGGAAAAACATCCAGCACCGGCAACCGAGAGGTCACCGGAGATGGAAGCCGGAGTAAAACTGGTTTCGGCGGAATGGCAGATGCAAAAGGAGAAGAAGATGCAGTAACAGGTAACGGGTTTCGGGCGGATCCCTCAAACCCTTTGCTTTATAACCCTAACTTAAAAATAAATATGTCATATTTAGTCCCTGGAAATAGTGGAAATGCTAATATGGCCCAAGTACACCATAAAAAACAAAAACTATGGATCTTCGATTGTGGCGCGACCGACACAATGACTTATGAGTTATCGGATATTATTTCAACAACCAAACCAGGAAAAACACATATTCAAACGGCGAACGGAGGGATAATGGATGTAAAATCGGGAGGGACTATTGAGATTTCACCCACAATAAAAATCTCTAATTGTCTTTATGTTCCCTCGTTGTCACATAAGCTGCTTTCCATTAGCCACGTCACAAAAGAACTCAACTGTATCGTCCTAATGTACCCTACGTTTTTATTTTACAGGATATCAGGACGGGAGTGATCATTGGGCGTGGCACTGAAAATCAAGGGTTGTATTATGTGGACGAGGTGACTCAAAGTGGTACTGTGATGTTGACTCATGGGACATCGGAACGAGAAGCTTGGCTATGGCACCGAAGATTAGGTCATCCTTCTACAAGTTATTTGCATATTTTATTTCCAAAACTATTTTCAGTTAATTCTATGTCACATTGTGAAACATGCGTTTTAGCAAAGAGCCACAGTCCAGCGGTGGACTGTGTGTTAACTTAAACCACAGGTCCCGGGTTCGAGACCTGTGGAGAGCACCGAGCGAGTCATTTAAATTGTTTTCGAAATAAATGATTTCGGATTAATTCAATTAGTATATAAATATAATTAAAAACAGAAATATTTCAGGTTAGACACGTAGCTCAGTTGGTAGAGCTGCGTGCACGCGAACGGGAGGTCTCGGGTTCGAGCCTCACCCGGCGCACACAATTACACAGTCTGACCGGTCAACAAGTCAACGGTCAACGGTCGCAAAAAGTCAACATTTTTTATTATTTTTATTTATTTATTTTATTTAAAAATCAATTAAAAATACTTACAAATAACATTTTTAAGGTTAGGAAATAGCCTTAAACTCACAAAAATACATCCAACAATCCTACTAAAATTGATTAATAAAATCTGTTTACTTACCGAACCATTATGCCATTATCTAGGTTAGTTTCACTCGTGGTTAAAACCAACTTCGTGCGCATTCAACATCATCAACCGAACGCACCCAATGTGAGTGAATCTTACAACTCCCCTTTTTAATTACACGTTTTGGGGTGTGTCATGTGTCACTAAAATTAACCCGTTTATTTAAACTTGTGCCATACCATATTGTGATCTAAACTTAGATTGTATATATTGTTTGTAGTTATGTATTTCATATTGTCAGGTTATATGCAATTCATTCATTAGGCCCATCAGTTCCTCGTGGGAGACGAGTTGAGCAACGCGTGCCTCAAAACAAATCCATTATTGTTCGTGTGTGTATTATTTAGTTTATATTGTTTGTAGTTATGTATTTCATATTGTCAAGTATATGCAAATCATTCATTAGGCCCATCAGTTCCTCGTGGGAGACGAGTTGAGCAACGCGTGCCTCAAAACGATCCATTATTGTTCATGTGTGCATTATTTAATATTAAATGATTGGTGAATAAGTTTACATCTATTTTTACTCATGTGTGGTTGTGCACTTTATTTTATAATCAATTAAATAAACTTGTTCAAATGTTTTCCATAGGATTCACTCGCCAACTTTTTGTTGATCCAAAAACCATTTTTACACATGATACAGGTGAACAGGATGAAGCAAGGAAAACATAAGAAATGCCTTAGAAGAAAACAATGAAGCCTAGATTGATGTTAGGGACATGATGTAATTATGATTGTATATTTCCCATTAAAATGTATTAATGAATATGAAACTTTATAATAAATGTCATTAGCTTTGATGATAACCCAATCATGCCTCGATCACCTTTTCCGCTGTGGGTCGGGGTGTGACAGATTGGTATCAGAGCCATGACTATAGGGATATAGGATAGGTTATTAGACCCTTAGAGCCTATACTATAGTTGCCTAAATTTTAATTGTTTAGGTGGTTACATACAAACTTATGATGTTTATTTGTTTCATCTTTGTTTGTACTAACAGTCAAACATACATACTTACTACACATTCATCATACATATTTCAATGTTCATATATTCAAATCATCTTCATACTTTTGTTATTCAAAGATTTTGTCGCAATTTTCAAATCTCATCAAAGTAAGTTCTGCGACGGGCATGTAGTAACTGGAAGGGTACAAGTACCGGTAGTCGGAACGTCCTGTCTAGGTTGGCATTCGTATAAATCCAATATAACGGACCAGTTTGCCTACCTGGGGACTAACGATGAGAGTACGAAGGACCTATTAGGCCAAAGCATGCCACACCAAACGTCGTTCGAACTAACCCCACTTTGAGGTGTCACCGTGTCTACACCTGGACACATTCCGAATATCATACGTTATATACATATTTCTCGATTTTCTCTGGGTTTTAGTGTACGTAACCAGGCTAACACATGCGAACCATATGAAAAACCCGGTATTCATGGGGGCCCACATGATTACGAAGGTGAAGTATGGCGGCATGCAGGGCCTAATGACGAGCAAAGCCCAAGACATATGGATGTAGTAGATTTATTTTTCTATATTTATTTTATGTATGTTCATTCCTAAGTACGACCCATGATCCCAAAAACATCCAACTCATACTCATGATACATATTTCTTGTAGATGCCTTCTAACCTCGCCCGTAGGAAGATGAGAGCAGGAAAAGCCCGCGAGCGCATGGCTGCCCTAATCGCTCAACAAATGGCTGCCGTAATACCCAACATTGTAATTCAAGTCCAACAAGCACTTACCGCTAATCCTGTCAATCAAGAAAATCAAAATATTATCAACCCTCCCCCAAATACCACTAAATGCACCTACAAAAATTTCAAATCATGCAACCCTCCAAAATATGAAGGAATTGAAGGTGTCACCGCTCTCCTCCATTGGTTTGAAGAAAGGGAACACTTTTCTAAATTGCGATTGCCCCGATAATCGCAAAGTGCGATATGCTACCGGTCGTTTATATGGAATAGCACTTACTTGGTGGAATACAGAGAAGGCCAAACGAGGCGTTGACGATGCTATGACTTTGACTTGGGAAGAGTTGAAGGAAATCATGACAAGACGGTTTTGCCCAAGGAGCGAAATCAAGAAATTAGAAGATGAGTTCTATTCGTTGAAGCAAAAGGAAGGCGACCACACCACAACAACAAAAGATTCCTCGAGTTAAATCAAATGGTTCCCAACTTGTTCACTCCCCTCTACCGTTTGATCGAGCATTACATTCGAGGTCTTCCGTCAAAGATTCAAGACTCTGTAATAAGTACCACGCCTGCAACTTTGGAAGCAGCAATGGAGTTAGCTACAGAGCCACCGAGAACCGAATCCGGAACAAAGACTTCAAGGAGGAGAAGAAGAAGGATAAAGCATCAACTGAAACTTCAAACTCCACCCAAACCGAATCCCCTTCTCAACCCATCTCTAAGAGAAAAAGAGACGGGCAACTTTTCGCTACTATCCAACGTAATCCACCAATTTCACACGCCATACCCATCCAAGCTATCCCAATCACTCAAGTAGCACCCAACTCAACTTACCCAAATAAGAAACCATACCTTGGACCTCACCCTCGATGTAACACCTGTTTTTATCACCATCCCCTTACCTTACCTTGTCGACTATGTGCAAATTGTGGACGCTATGGTCATTTGAGCAAGGTTTGCCGCACCCCTCAAAACCAAACCACACCCCCTACTCAAAATATGATCCAAACATATCAACAACCTCAATACCCCATGTTACCTTATGTTCGAGCTTGTTTCAATTGTGGCGACCCTACCCACTATAGAAACACGTGCCCTCGATTGGTTAACATCATAAACGCTCAAGCTCAATCAAACCCAGTTAACCAAGTAAATCAAGAAAACCCAATCACTAGGCCACCAGCAAGAGGAAGAGTTTTCAACATCAACGCCAATCCTGTCGAAGATAATGACGGCCCAAACGAAACCACCCAACTAGTCCTTTTCACCGAAAATCAAGATTCAACTCCAATCGTTTAGTTTTATGTTTTTCTTTATGTTTTAGAATCACATAGAACTAATCATAACTTGTGGATAAAGTCAATGACAATTTGACAAGAATATGGTGGATACGCCGCTGGCACTTCCTATATATAAGTATTCTTGTCAAAGGATCGGAGGCATTATCAGGCGGTTATGAGAAGTTCCATATATAAACTGTTTGTGTGATTATTGTTTAGATTAAATTTATTATTTTCAGTACATGTAATACGATCGGCTCCGTTTGATTGACCCTTGATCGCACAGACATTTTTCATTTTCAGTACATGCAATACGATCGGCTCCGTTTGATTGAGCCTTGATCGCACAGACATTTTTCATTTTCAGTACATGCAATACGATCTTTTGGTTGTTATGTTTGTTGTAGAGTCACATAGAACTAATCATAACTTGTGGATAAAGTCAATGAAAATTTGACAAGAATATGGTGGATATGTCGCTGGTACTTCCTATATATAAGTATTCTTGTCAAAGGATCGGAGGTATTATCAGGCGGTTATGAGAGGTTCCATGTATAAACTGTTTGTGTGATTATTGTTTAGATTAAATTTATTATTTTCAGTACATGCAATACGATCGGCTCCGTTTGATTGAGCCTTGATCGCACAGACATTTTTCATTTTCAGTACATGCAATACGATCGGCTCCGTTTGATTGAGCCTTGATCGCAGACATTTTTCATTTTCAGTACATGCAATACGATCTTTTGGTTGTTGTGTTTGTTGTAGAGTCACACAGAACTAATCATAACTTGTGGATAAAGTCAATGAAAATTTATGAGCCAAGAAGACTTCACCGTTAAGAATGGTGATGAGTTTGCGACTTCACCATTAGATATCGCAATGAGTTGATAATTTCGCCGAATGGAGCCCGTAGGGGCTTTATTGTGCCACCTCAGCAATAGCGCCCCTCTTTAACATTGAGGGTATGGGATAAAGCCCCAACCCATCAATAGCACCCCCCCCCCCCTCTTCAAACACATACATCTCATTATTGGTCGCCATTGCAATCACAACCCTTCAATACCCCCCCCCCCCCTAAATGACGCCAACGGTATGGTTAGAGGGCCGCTATAAGTCTTTTTGAGCTGAAGTGGCACGAGGATAACGCCTCATACTATCTACCCTTACTCATTAACCTGACAAGTTGGAACTGAGATGGAGATAGGTGCTTGGGAAGTGTGAATGGCAACTACCCTCATTGTGAATATTGATTAAAAAATATCTCCCATTGTGATGAGTTTTGCATTTTAGTACCCCAAATAAAAGAATTCAAATAAAAAATAAAAAAACCTTGGCTGGTATGGTTACTTTAGTCTGATTCTTTTTCTATTTGGTGTGGTTTATTCATCCTAACTAGAACAATATTAAAATGTGAATTTAGTGTTTTTTGTTTAAAACTGTCTTTTAAAAAATACAGTTTTTATAATCTTGTTTCTTTATTAATATTTTAACTAATATGGTAAAAAAGGTGTTTCATTCAAATCGGCATGATTATTCCAACCCTCGTCATAATAAGCACGATAAGTAAAAAAGTCAGAACATAGTCGAAGTCATAACTAGTAAGTGGTAATTTTATATATAGGACGGTTAGATTTGACCCGGAACAATTTTCATTATTTTTTTATAAATAACTATGTTAAATATAAGGGGTTGTTTGTTTACCTCTTAATGAAGCTCTTAATGGTTCAGGCCTCTTACTGGTTCAGCATTTAATGGTTTAGACTGTTTGTTTCGTGAGCAAATGTCTGAATGGTTCAGACATTTACCTCTGAATGGTTAAGCATTATACTGAGTCTGAATGGTTAAGACCTCTAATCTGAATTGGTTAGACATTTGCCTATGAATGGTTAAGCATTATACTTGCTCTTAACGGTTAAGACCTTTTAGTGGTTCAGCACTTAATGATTCAGATATCTTACTGGTTCAGCACTTAACCATTCAGAAGTTGTCAAACAACCCCTAACTGTGTTAGTCACTGGTTAATCCCCGAATAATCCCAATTAATTGATAGTCCCCACCTCACCGCCCCAACTAGCGATTACTACAACACTGGTTGGAATTTTATATACATTAGAAATATGTTTTGAGCTATTAATTTGACCCACCTGTATCGTCTTTGTGTAGGTGTGTAAAATTTTCATAAATTACCACACCAAAACTGTCAATCTGATGAAATAGGTGTTAAGAATCGTTTATTTGCAATAAGTAGTTTAGATTGATCCTTCAAACTGCTTATTTTACTCACGAATAATCACATAAGCCTCTGTCTATTTCACTCAAATAATCACACAAGTTGTATTAAGAAGCAATCCCAAACACCGCCTTGTTGTAACTAGCATTTTTATTCATTCTCTTTTTTAATTATCATATTTGTAATCTTCATTCTTCAAGGCGTGGCGCAGTGGTAAGCACATGATTCCCCGCTTGCAAACACCTCATGTTCAAATACAATATTCACCGATTTTTCCCTTAACCCTTTGAAGGCGAGTTTGCGCTTTTTGTTGTTCCCACTAGTTACCAAGGTATTGATGGGCCCGTGAATTTTCTCTTATAGGTTCTCACAGTTACCATAAAAAATAAAAATAAAAATAAAAATACTAGTAATGAGAGCCCATTCGTCAAAAGGAAATAAAACTTGCCCTCAAATGTACAATTTGGCCAATTTTATCATGCAAAACCCTAATTCATCGATACGAATTAGATAATCAAAAAAAAAAAAACCTTGCCCTCAAATGTACAATTTGGCCAATTTTATCATGCAAAACCCTAAATCATCGATACGAATTCAGTAAGTTATATGAAACCATATAAACAAGAAAAGTGAACAATGAAGAAACTGAGGTTAGGACGGGTTTTGAGAGTGTTTTAGATTAGTTGCAGCATAAATAGAACAACTTATGTCGGGTTTCAAGTGAGAAAGAAGATGTTGAATATCTGGACGCATGTTTTCAATGGCTCTACCGCATAAAGCCAATACATCGGGCCTCGGTTTCGAATTCGGCTGTACGGGCCCGCCCTGACCTTCATAATGCACCACATGGTGACTGAAAAGTAATAGCAAAAGTAAACATCATAAAACAAGTTAATTGCTTTCTTATACGTTATATCACAATATATTGAAATTACTATTTGGACAACTACTGACCAAATTTTATGCATTAATTACTGATAGAAGAGGTGGTATAGAGGGCCGGTGGGTCAGGTTGAAAGGATCGTCTTTTATTTCGGGTCAAAGCGTGCTGGGTTGGGTCTGCTTGGCTTGCAAATACTTTTTTTTATACCTTTTAGTTTTTTCTTATAAAATATTGAGTCATATGTTATGATTACAAAAAGAATAAAGTAAACGATGGTCCCTGTGGTTTAACAAAATTTTGCATTTTGTCCCTAGCTTTCCAAAAGTACACGGATGGTCCCTGTGGTTTGTACATAGTGACGCATTAAATCCCCAACCGTTAACCAACATATATGAAGGTTTTAGCATGTCCAAGTAAGAGACTTAATGCGTTACAAATTGCAAACCACAGGGACCATCCATGTACTTTCGGGAAAAAAGACGGGGGTCTAAATGCGTTACAAACTGCAAACCACAGGGACGTCCGTATACTTTTGGAAAGCTAGGGACCAAATCCAAAATTTTGGTAAACCACAGGGACCATCCGTGTACTTTACTCTTACAAAAACAAATTGGTTACACTAATTATAATTGTTGAATATAAAAATTTAGAAGGTTGTATGTATTCTAAATGACTTTGGGTGACTTTCAACCGGTTCCATTTGACTAGTTGGATAGTTTTGATAATATGCAACCCAAAGCGACCATTTACAACTAACGGGTCAAATCAACAAACTCAGTTATATGACTAGTTGAGTGTAGTCTTACAGAAAGTCGATAAGATCTTTTATGTCTGATGCTTCAACAGGAGTTGATGGTTTAGTATTCTTCCCGAACCATCCACCATCGTGCTTAAAAGCAGTTCAAGAGTCTGGAAATAATTAATTAAAAACAAATCAGAAGTTGCACTGGGGAATCACTATGGGTATGGGTTTGATAGCATGATTGAACGGGAATGAATTTTTATTATACCCAACCTTTAGTGTGGTTCATAAACCGTTGAAACTGACCGAACCAAAGCAGGTCGGCTGGTTTGAGATCCAAACAGTTCGGTTCAAGGTTCGGTTTTTGCGATTTTCCAGCTAACGGTTCGGTTGGGTTTGGAACTTGGAATCGGCCGTTTAAGTTCTTTATTTATAATTTTATTTTTCATTTTTGGAACATTTAGTTAAGTGGATGTATTACAATCATGAAGCATCTTTATCATTTAAAATAAAGTAAAATGCCATTTTTGTCCCTAAGTTTTGCCACTTTTGCGACTTTCGTCCAAAGGTTTGTTTTTCCGCATCTAGATCCAAAAGGTTTAAAATCTTGCCAATTTCATCCGACTCGTTAACTCCATCCATTTTACTCGGTTAAATGAGGGGCATGTCTGTCTCTTGGACCTCTAATTAAAATAAAAAACACCATACGAAATAAAAATTCACCTCTGTTGACTTTCTCACCACCCAAACCCTTTAATCATCACAAAAATGTCTAAAAAGACGAAAATACCCCTGACTTAACGTTAAAAAATGAATGGAGATAACGAGTCAGATGAGATGTCAATATTTCAAACCTTTTGGATCCAGACGCTGAAAAACAAACCTTAGAAAAAGAAATCGTTCAAACCGTTAAACCAACTGGCCCAGCAGAACCACCCAACTCGCCAATTTGGTTTGTCATCCTCCAAAACCGAAGTTAGCGGTCCGGCACAGAAATTGTCAGAACCGGCCGAACCGGACCCTGAACACTATCAACCACATTCCTTCAAACCCGTACCCTTAAACATACTCAAAACACTATCAAACCCGTATCCCAAAATCCAAACCCAAAACCCACCGTAAATCAATCTTTCCAATACCTTAATGAAGAGACTATGAGCATTAGCTAATCTTGGCAGCAAAGGCCCGATTATACGAAAGGCTATTCTAAGCATTGAGATAGATGAAACGGGCCTCAGTTGGTTTATGAGGAGATGCGTATTGTCTAACCATTGCTGTGGAAGATTCCAGAAGACTGAATGGACCAGGGCCACCACATTTCCTTCATTATCACAATAATTATGCAACAAACAAAAAGATTGGTCAGCGTAATATACAAAACCTCATGAATAAGTTAACATGGATGAATCTGGGTTGTACTTTGCTCTTAACACGTCAAATGGATAAAATGCATAAAGTCAGCTACAATGAAAACAAGTAGAGCAGGTCAAAAGTCAACCTGAGCGTATTGACAATCCATGTGTGGGGCATTAGGTAGGTTGCCAACTAGTTAAAGGTTAAAACACATATTAGTTAAAGGTCTGGTCGATTGACCCAGAGCACATTTTGTCCAATATATATTAACAAAAAGAGTAAAGTACAAGGATGGTCCCTGTGGTTTTACAAAAATTTTGGATTTGGTCCCTTGCTTCCAAAAGTACACGGATGGTCCCTGTGGTTTTACAAAAATTTTGGATTTGGTCCCTTGCTTCCCAAAAGTACACGGATGGTCCCTGTGGTTTGCAGTTTTGCACTTTGTAAC
This sequence comes from Scalesia atractyloides, assembly GCA_947069175.1. NCBI lineage: Eukaryota > Viridiplantae > Streptophyta > Magnoliopsida > Asterales > Asteraceae > Scalesia > Scalesia atractyloides. The sequence goes on along the minus strand of CAMTDV010000006.1, from coordinate 69,959,610 downwards.
GCATTTAGCTCCCGGCCAACAAATCTAAAGGTTTTAGCATGTCCACGTTAGGCACTAAATGCGCTAAAAAGTGTAAACCACAGGGATCATCCATATACTTTGCCAAAAAAACTGGGGACTAAATGCGTTACAAAGTGTAAACCACAGGGACCATCTGTGTACTTTTAGAAAGCTAGGGACCAAATCCAAAATTTTGGTAAACTACAGGGACCATTTGTGTGTTTTTGGAAAGCTAGGGACCAAATCCAAAATTTTGGTAAACTACAGGGACCATTCTGTACGTTACTCTAACAATAGACTATTTGTAACTAGTGTGTAGATTTGATTATAGAAACTATATTACTTTAGAACTAACATAAAACTATGAATAAAATGATTTAGGAGGTTTTATGCACTAAAAATATAATTTTACACATTTGACTGGTTTTAACACATCATTTTTTGTTTTACCACATTTGACCCGTTAAGAGATAAAACATAACCCGAAAAGTAATAACGAACCGAAATTTTCAAGATAAACAACAAGAACTTACCAAGGGCAGTTGAGGTGTTATCTTGAGCGGCCCATGTCGGATCCAACAGGCATACCCGACAACCGAGTGTGACTCATTATCTTTAATCACATGTGACACCTCTTCATAAAGCTTAATGTGAAACTCAACAGGAAGTTGAGCCAGCAAGAGACCACAAGCTTGGATCACCAAAACAGAGTTTGAGAAGCCAACCCCTGTGGTCAATGGGTTTGACTTTGACCCGTAGTCCCCAGAAGCATCGTTGCTATCGGAAAATGAATCTAAACTACTTGGTGATGTACCGAAACCATTATTAGATTGTGTAGGATTAGGCTGTACTTTGACTATTTTTACAATTATATGTACAAATGCTGAAATTATTTGTGCTGTGGTTACCGGGAGAGATAATATTTCTATAACTGCGGTTTCGAGAATGAGTTGTGTGTATGTTCCGGGATCTTGTATTTGATAGAACGCTTTTTGACGTTCAAAAGCGTTTTCTGATCCCGATTGGTTAGTTGCAGGGTTGTAATTACAATTTTGTCCCTGGTCTGTTGAGATATGTAACGGAGGGATGACTTATTCACGATCTTTAATAAAAGAGATGCGAAGTACTCGAGTGGGGGACATGTGGCTTCTGATGAATTGATGCGTTCTTGAAATAACTTGGAAAATGGCACCTGGAAGAAAAAGAAATGTTTAGTGAAAACGAGAGGTAGTAATTCTAAGAGTAAAGTACACGGATGGTCCCTGTGGTTTACCAAAAATTTGGATTTGGTCCCTAGCTTTCTAAAAGTACACATATAGTCTCTGTGGTTTGCACTTTGTAACGTATTTAGTCCCCAACTTTTTCCAAAAGTACATGGATGGTCCCTGTGATTTGCACTTTGTAATGCATTTAGTCCCTAACCTTTAGATTTCTTGGCTGGGGACTAAATGTGTTACAAAGTGCAAACCATGGGGACCATCCGTGTACTTTTGGAAAGCTAGGGACCAAATCCAAACTTTTGGTAAACCACAAGGACCATCCGTGCACTTTCTGGGTCAAATATAAAATAAGCTAAAAAGAAAATGGGTTAATTTGGTCAAACAGGTCAAAAGTCTGAAATATATTCAAAGTTCAGATTATAATTGAAATTATGTAATTTGGTCAAACGGGTCAAAACCCTATAAACAAAAGTCTATAGGGTTGTTTAGACAAGGGTCTCAGTTTACTCAAAGTACAGATTATAACTGAAATTATGTAATTTATGCAATTATATTCAACACACTAATATATAAAATAAAATATTACAAACAAATTTGAGCAAAAAGTGTTTCATGACCATTCAATAAGGGGAATCTGAAATAGGAAAAGCGTTACCTTTTTAATATCGAGTACGTTCAGTATCCGAAAAATGAGTTCCGCGGGTAGATGTCCATAGAAGTATGCAAGAATATCACGCACGAATGTAAAATTCAAAGGATAGTAATGAAGAAAAGATGAATATAACTGAAGAATCCTATCAGCTGCCTCTGTTGCATCATTTTCGATAAGTCTATAAATAACTAAGGGATCACAGGGAATAAACGTGCTGCAATATCGTCAAAATATGTTGGGTACCTGAAAAACACATTTAGACGCATCAGAAACACGTAATAGATGCTATGTAACATAACCTTCCAAAATAGTTAAAACCGATCCTTCATATAGTAAACAGATTAAGCAACACAGTCTACACTGGTTATAATAAGTTTTTATTAGAGTAAAGTACACGGATGGTCCGTGGTTTACCAAATTTGATTGGTCCTACTTTCCAAAAGTACACCGATGACCTGTGGTTTGCACTTTGTAACGCATTTAGTCCCCAGCCAACAAATCTAAAGGTTTTAGCATGTCCAAGTTAGGGACTAAATGTTTTACAAAGTGCAAACCACAGGGACCATCAATGTACTTTTGAAAAAAGTTGGGGACTAAATGCCTTACAAAGCGCAAACCACAAGCACCATCTATGTACTTTTGGAAAGCTAGGGCCCAAATCCAAAATTTTGGTAAACTACAAGGACCATCCATGTACTTTTCCAAAAGTACATGGATGGTCCTTGTGGTTTGCACTTTGTAACGTATTTAGTCCTTCATTTTGGACATGCTAAAACCTTCAGATTGTTGGCCGGGGACTAAGTGCGTTACAAAGTGCAAACCACAGGGGCCATCTATGTACTTTTGGAAAGCTAGGGACCAAATCCAAAATTTTGATTAACCACAAGGACCATCCGTATACTTTACCCTTCTTATTATGATAAACAAACATACTTTTGATTCCATGACAAATGATTGCCAAGAGCCTTCTGCAGGTCAACACGTTTAAAAACTCCATTTTGAAGCCAATGGTCAGGATTGCCTCGATCAGCAATATAAAAATTAATCCTCTGTTGAAGCTCCTTTCTTTCAAGTAAATTTACCTAAAAAATGAATAAAAGTATAACACAAATATAAATGAAAGAAGGATGAAAATTTTATAAAAAGTTAAAAACAGCTATGTTTTTAACCTACCACAATACGCAACGCATGAGGATCATCATCACGGTCAGTTAGGGCGAGAAGTAAGATATCTGGAGGTAGTAACTCATGGATCCAAATAAATTTTGCCAGATTGTCACACGTATTTGGAAATAGCATCCTATGATATTGAAACCAAAATGAGCTGTTTAATTAACTGGAAAAACAAGTGAATATAATTTTAAAAAGAGTAAAATGCCATTTTCGTCCCTGAGGTTTGGCTACTTTTGCAACTTTCGTCTAAAGGTTTGTTTTTCCGCATCTGGATCCAAAAGGTTTGAAATATTGCCATTTTCATCCGACTCGTTAACTCCATCTATTTTTCTCCGTTAAGTCAAGGGTAGGGTTGAAGTGGTAGGTTAGGATGAAGTGGTGGGGTGTTTGTTGATGATGAAAGAACGAAAATAGCATTGACTGAACGGAGAAAAATGGATGGAATTAACGAGTTGGATGAAAGGCAAGATTTCAAACATTTTGGATCTAGATGTGGATAAACAAACCTTTGGACGAAAGTCGCAAAAGTGGCCAAAACTCAAGGACGAAAATGGTATCTTACTCTTTTAAAAAAGGACGACAAATTTTCATAGTGAAACCTGCATGGAATGTACATGTTGTAGCTCCAGGTGAATATTATGCAGAATGATGTCCACCATGGTATATACATTCGACGTCACTTCCTCAGGGGAAAATTCTCTGAGAACACGTCCCTGATGGTAAAAAAACAAGGACCATCACTTTTTCGCAAAAGTAGGAGAGAGATTATGAATCAGTGGAGAGAGATAATGATAAAATGTACATGATGGTAAAAAATAGACAGATGTAACATCGGAAACAACCTATAAACATAGATAAAAGAAGACAATCACATGAAATTTCCACATGCTGGATGACAAAAACGCCCTAAAATTTTTAGAAAACAATTTTAATTTATGACATGTTTTGACACCTCTTAAAGAGGTATTTTCGCCTTCTCAAAAAAGTTAAGGGTACTTTCATCATTCAACATGCTTTAGGTCAACTGGTATAAATGAAATGGCCTATAAAATAGTTTCAATACATGGGTGGCTTAAATGAAAAAAGTTGAACATTTTGGTAGCCTCTACATACGTTATCCTCTATAATAATTACAAAGACTATTATGAGAGCGGTTAAGGGTTAAGCATAGGCCAGTTATGACCCAAAACCGAACCTAAACCAAAATTTGGTTATTGATAAATTAAAGTATATGGTTTCGGTGAATGAAACAAACAAACAAACTCCTTTCTTTGTTTCATATTTTTGCGTGACAGTTCAGTTAATTCAATGGTTCTTTCGATGAAATTGATTTTGGCCAATTTGTTCGGGTTTGGGCCCAACACTAAGCAACATAGCTGTTTTCAGCCTAACGGTGAGGTTAAAGTTTAACAAAATATAACAAAATCTATACAAGTACTTTTATGTCCCAAAAGTTGTTTTCGGTCCCAACTCCCAATATAACATGTTAGCCCAATACCCAATAATACAGATATAAAATTACTAAATACAAACCACATAATATTAACATGAAGCGGTTTCGCTTTCCACATGAAACCAAAACCAAACCGAGAATACTGGTTTTTAGAACCAAAACCATCAGTTAATCAAATGGCGCCTGTTAATTTGGTAAATGGTTATAATCAAAATCTTTGAAGAAAATAGCTTAGGAGGTTGTATACGTTAAAAATATACTATGGGCAACTTTCAAACCATTTGACATGTTCTCCTTTTAGCTTAAGATAAAACACAACCCGAACCGGCTCATTCAAACATCAAACACTTGTGAAAACTAAGAAAAAGAAAGTCGGCTTTGTTTACCAGATTTCCTGTGTTGATATCCTCCGGGTGCCCCCGCATCAAAACCCATGCTCCAACACAGAGATATAGTCTGTGTTGAGGAAAACTGTGACTTATATAAGTCATTACGTAAGTGGGGTCATCTGGTGGTGAGAGTAGCTGTTTACACTGATGGATCACAGTTGCTTCCGCCTGTAAATGACAATAATACCCTTAGGAGTTAGGACTCTATAAATTCTAGTGATATCAAATTCCTGATACGGCAATACCTTAATTTTGATAAATGAAAAAATATAGGTGATGAGGCCTGAGGGCATCTCCAATGTATGCACATTGTAGTTCAATTTAGTTAACTTTTGATAAATTTATAGACATACTATTTTGAATACATAATTTTCAACTGAAAATATATGTATTTCTTTTTATTGAAATAACTAAGTACACGTTTAATGTAAGATATATAGGCGCCTTTTATTTTCTGTTTACTTAAATATTTAATCGCAATTGGAAGTGTGTATTGAAATGTAAGTTTCATAATCAATAATGAAGTCATTTAAAGATCTCAGTGAGATTGTTTTAATTATAAATATTGTACATATCAATTTTGAGTATTAAGCAATTGTTATATAAATTAAGCAAATTAAAAAGGGTATAAAACTAAAAAAATTACAAAAATCTGAAGGGTTAAAATAATACTCATGAAAATTTGATGTGGTGAATAATTTTACACCAAAGTTGGTGTCTTCATACATATAGATACAGTTGTATATGCTTTTTGTGGATTGTAAAAAACTAAAAATAAAGGGGTGCAAACGAGCCGAGCCCGAGCTCGATTAACTTATGAGAGCTCGAGCTCGGCTCGGTTCAAACTTTGTTTTCAAAGCTCGAGCTCGGCTCGTTGGTAGTTTCACAAACTCCCGCTCGGCTAGGATTTATTATCTATTAATTAATATATTAAATAAAACTAATATAAATAATAGACTCGTTTAGGCTCACGAGCTCAATAAGTGAAGCCCGGGCTCATTTATTAAACAAGCTTAAATTTAGGTTCGGGCTCAGCTCGTAAACAATTTTAAATAAGCTCGGCTTGGCTCGTTTACTAGACAACTTTAAATAAGGGGTAAATGTTATTAAATATTAATGAAAATTAATATTACACTAAGGCTTGATAAGGTTCGACGAGCCTGACGAGTTTCACATGCTAGGCTCGAGCTCGGGCTGGCTAAATAAAGGAGCTTTACTTTAGGCTCAAGCTCGGCTCGGGCTCAATAAGGCTCAACTCGTTTCAGCTTTTTCTCGAGCCGATCTCGAGCAGCTCGGCTCGTTTGCACCCCTAAATTAAATATTAATAACTGACCTGCTTCCATGCTTGGATTGCTAGGGGCCGCTTATCTGTCCTCCCAATCAAGGCCTCGCGAAGAACAGACGGAAAGTAAAACAATGTCTTGTGGGACCATGTGTGTGTGCTATTGGCCAATATTTGTTCCAACATCATTTGAAGATATAAGAGGTGCCCAGCATCAGAAATTCCACGGGTTTTAATGATAATAGCAAGAGTCATTACGGTTACACGATTCAATGTTTCTGTGAACTCAGTAGGTCCCTGTTCCAGATTTTAACAAGCCTGAATGAGGTGATTGATAAATATGGGCAAACCCACAGGGTTGAGTAACGGGTCAACATGGGTTTGGATCAAAACATGTAACTTTTGGCGTGTACGCTGATGGAATATATATGATTGTACAAGATTTGTTGCTTTACAGATACACTTCGGTAGACTTTCAATTCGCTTTTTAACTAACTTTTTACATGGATGATTGGTTGAGTCAGATTAAACTGGCCCAAAACACATTTTTCCCAAATTTGTTTATTATAAATATATATATTTAGTGCCATATATGATTAGACAAATTATATAACTAGCTTACTTACCTGTGTAACACACGGGCAAACTAAGATAAAACTCAAAACCAATGATGAAACAACAGTTGCCAATCATCAGTTATCAAGTCATATTGATTACAGATAAAATATACAGATAACATAAAACCAGTTAATAATAGATGAGGGTTAAATTTGTACATACAAATTTGAATTTATATATTCCGAATTATATATGTGAAGTAAATAAATATAAAAAAATATTTTGGTTTATTACCTATATTTGTTTTCTAATTAATTAATTATAAAAGGGGGTAATTAAAGAATTATTAGAATGTAAAATAGTTCTACATTTTATAGACTATAGTAACATATTTCATTATGAAATAGAATATAAGATGTCAACAAAATCCGTAGGTCCCTTTTGAACATCTAAAATAGATACTCCTGTTTAGAAGAAATGCACAATATATTGTGTTTTATGTAAAATAACATAAGAACATAGAAAATAGACAATGTGGCAAATAAAACACATATGTATAGACATATCTAAAGGGATGTTTATGTGGGGCAAATATATGTAACCGAATTAGTTATTATGTCATCAATCATAATTTTTTAAATTTGAAGTCAATTAACCAATAAAAATGGGCCACACGTGCTTTTAGGAAATGTTTATTGTCATGAGTCATGATGATCATGATCTTGGTATGATGTCATGAAATAATATAATGAAAATATGATTTTAGGAGGTTTTCTGCATCACAAATACGCTTTGACTGACATTCAACATGTTTGGCCCGATGACCCATTTGTGTAAAATATATCCTATGGTCCATTACAGAAAACATAACCCATATTAACCCATTCATGAGTAAATGGATCCGCCCATAATCGAGGGAAGAAAAATGTACTTCAAATAGCTAAATAGTAAATATCTAACCTTCCCGTCCTTCTTCACAAAAAAGAACTCTCTTAACGACATAATGAGATTCATACACAAGTTTTCAGCCAATCTACATACACGATGTTCTCCGCGTTTTCCTTTTAACGTGGACAGAATTTTCGTAACATCATACATCAATGATTTGTTCTTCCCGTGGTACCTACAGTGGTAGTGTAATACTATAACCACATAAGTGAAAATATAATGTATAATCTATTGTAAGTGTTTTGTTAATCTGTTTGACATTAATATGGTTGGTATATACAATATGCAGTTATTATCGGTGATATATCAGTACTTTTCTTCTTAGTTCTACCATTTGTCTTTCTTCTTATTGCTGCTATTAGTGTTTTAAGTCTCAATTATTAATTGTTAGTGTTAAATGTAATTGTTAGTGTTTTGCAAGTTGCAAAAGGTTAATTAGTTAAGTATACTGAATTGTTGGTGTTAAATTGCTATATATATAAATTCTGCATGATATTAAAATTACCGATATCCCACTGCGATAACCTATATCTCAAATATCGGTCACCGATATCCAATTTTCTTACCACATTAACTGCATAGCATATACATAAGGCTATTAATTTCTACAGTCGTTAATCAAGTAATCAGGCAACCTAATTTACAAAATGATTTATGTCATTATGGGCCCTAATTTATGATGTCGGTTGGTAACATAAGAAGAATAAAACTAAAACAGAAATAAATAAATTAGTTGATTGCATTTTAAATTGTTATCACCTGTACAAGGAAAACAGCCGGTAGTTAAGAATTTCAAGCACTAAAATTATAGCACCAGGTTTATTAAAAATTTCAGGATTCTTCTGATGCAGATGCTGTACAGTTGAAGTAAAAAAAAACAAATTGTAAAACATTAGCAAAAAAGAAAGGCAATTATAAAAAAAAAACATATGGAATTTATCTGAAGTTCTGTACTTGTACACAAGTCCCGTCCCGGGTCTTTATTGTTGCATACTTGCGTGATTAAAATCTTCAACTTTTAAAACTCACTGATCGAGTAAATAAACCATTTTCGTCCATGAGGTTTGCCAGTTTTGCGACTTTCGTCCAAAGGTTTGGTTTCCCGCATCTGGGTCCAAAAGGTTTGAAATCTTGCCATTTTCATCCGGTTCCGTTAGTCAGGGGTATTTCCGTCTTTTTTTAACTTAAAAGCAATTCGGTGTGACATTTTCAGGGGTATTCGTTCTTTTCACACAAAGTGAAAAAGACCAAATTGCCCTTTAAGTTAGCAAAAAGACAGAAATACCCCTGACCTAACGGAGAAAATGGACGGAGTTAACGAGCCAGATGAACATGGCAAGATTTCACACCTTTTGGATCCAGATTCGGAAAAACAAACCCTTGAATGAAAGTCGCAAAACTGGCCAAACCTCAGGGACGAAAATGCCATTTTACTCCTGGATTTATATTAAACAAAGAAAGTCATGTTCTATGTGATTAAACTTTTTAAATTTTACAAAATAACAAAGAAGTTCTTTTTAATATAACTAAGTCCCTAACTAAATGGAATTTTTCATCAAGTTTTGAAAGTCCAGGGACGTATGTACAGATTCAGCAAAAGTTCATAGGGCTTTTTAAACAACTGCCCTCAAAAGAATAAATATTTGCATATTAACATTTCAAGATTCCAGCGATGCAAATCTTACACTTAAAAGTGGATGGAACAATGAATGAGGTTGAATAAGGAACAACCGAGTATATGTTTCCACCATAGCAATGTTAGGTGCATGCTGCAATATTAAAACATAGGTTAATAAAAGTATCCCATACATATAGAGCATAACAAAGATTTTTTTAAAGCTTTGAATACCACTCCGGAAAACATATTATCTTCCATCTGAAAAGCCAGCTTCATGCACAAATTAATCGAAAATCCCGACATCAGTGATAACGACACGGGATTAACCTCCCGCCTAACAGTAATCGTCCCGTTAGCCTGTGGATTCGGTTCAGGTAATTCTGTATATCCGTCACATGTTAGCCACGTCATCACCATCTCACAAGCGGGCTGTGCCATGGTGTAAGATACAACCCAAAACATTCCAACTGAATTGTCATCCAAATCCATATAATCCATCATGTATTTACCTGAAAACAACCATGACCCTTGAGCAAAAATCAATAACATGCATACAGTGTGTCAAATCTGATTACAAAAATTTGATTATTGCAATAATATTCTAAAGAGTAAAATGCCATTTTCATCCCTGAGGTTTGGCCAGTTTTGCGACTTTTGTCCAAAGGTTTGTTTTTTCGTATCTGGATCCAAAAGGTATGAAATCTTGCCATTTTCATCCGGCTCGTTAACTCCATCCATTTTTCTCATTTAAGTCAGGGGTATTATTCTTGTTTTTATTTAGTAAGGGTATTTTGAATACTTGCACATTATGATAAATGCTTGTACATAAAGTGAAAAGGACCAAATTGCCCTTGAAGTTAACAAAAAAGACGGAAATACCCCTGACTTAACAGAAAAAAAATGGGTGGAGTTAACGAGCCGGATGAAAATGGCTAGATTTTAAACCTTTTGGATTCAGATGCGGAAAAACAAACCTTTGAACGAAATTCATAAACCTGGCCAAACCTCACGGAAATGGCATTTTACTCTATTCTAAATCTTTTAGTAAAATGACTTGGCATACATTTTGGGTTAATTATGACCCATTAAAGAAAAATCACAACCCAAATCGACTCGTTCATAAGTAAATGGGTTGAAAGCGCCACCTTTACTACAGTATACCTTTGCTTACTTGCCTCCACCATTCATCTATTTTTTTTGCTTTAAGAAGTTGCTCCATATTTAAATATTCTCTGGCTGATGAGGTCAGCGACCATATACGAAGGGTCTGACAATTGCATACAAAATCCAGTAGGATACTTCGCGGATTATCAGAATCCGGGCTGCTAGCTTCTTTGTGAAACGACAAAAGTTTTCTAATTGTCTCCACCTGTATATGTAACTGGATTTTCAGTTGAATTTATATATATTTATATAACACTATATCCCAATCAAGTATTATATGACCATTATGAGCGTGTTTAGATTCATCGTGCACTTTGAATAATCAGAAACATATAATCGCATCAGACGATCAGTTTAAAACGCAAATCCAACCACACCCTATCAATTGACTGAATTAAGTAATTGCAATTAGGGCTGCAAAGAACCGAACGTTCCACCAACAGTTTGTGAACCATGCGGCGGGAAGTTCGTTTGTGTTCGTTCGTTTAATAAATGAACGAACACAAACAAGAAATTTCGTTCGTTTAGTTAAACGAACGAACATGACAAAGGCCGTGTTCATTCATTAATGTCCGTGAACGTTCGGTAACATGTTCATTTATGTTCGTTTGTGTTAAATAGTTCATTAGTATTTTTAGTTTTTATATTTTATTTATATATTTCAAAATTCAGACATATAAAATATTTAATAAGTATCAATGTCTTATATTTTCTGTTCATGAACGCTTGTTTGTGTTCGTTTGTTTTCATTTGTATGTTTTCATTTGTATTCATGAAAGTTCGTTTGTGTTCATGAAAATTTGTTACCTAAAATTAACAAACGAAAACGAACACGTGCATTTTCTTAAAGAATGACACAAATGTAAAATCTAGTTCGGTAAGCACTCATGAACAGTTCATGACCAGATGTATTTCCTTAACAAACGAACACGTTCGTTTGCAGCCCTAATTGCAAATTGCAATGCCACTAGATTTGAAGTTATTAAATATAAAATAACCTTTCTTGAGTCTGTGTTCAAAGCACTCATTACAAGCTCAACCCGAATTATCTGTGCAAACAACCATGTGACATGATTTGTTCTGAGAACTTGGTGATCTTTTTCAGCTAAGCGTAAAACTAACTTGTCGACAAAATCAACAAAATCCATGCAACCACTTTTCATTAGAAAAAAGAACAAATCTGAAAAGATAAGCCAATCTTGCCAACAATTAACACCTGCAACAAGTATTAGACAGAACATTTAAAATAATACACACATTTTATATATTTCATTTCATATACTTACAATTATAAGCTACATTAACAGTAGCAAGCTGTTGTATGGCAGCTTGCTATTGGTCATTTTTTTTCCTTTTTATTAACTTTTTCCTTAGTTTAGCTTTTAACCTTCAACATTTAGTATTTGCACTTACAATCCTTCAACTTTCTAAAATCTATAAAATCATTTTTTACGTTCTTATATTTATGTATGTCTCGATAAAAATTTAGGTTTATTACGGGTTTTTTTTTTTGTCTTTTAGTAATTTTTTTTATTTTAGCCTTTAACCTTCAAGATTTCGTATTGCCAGTTACAACCCTTCAACTTTCTAAAAACTTTATAATTTTTTTATGCGTGTTTATATTTATGTACGTGTCGGTATAAATTCAAGTTGATTACGTTTCTTTCAAAATGGGTATGCTCAGATATAACATGTGTTTTCGCTTTTTTGGTACGTTTTCGGTTACTCTATATTTTGGCATAAATTTAGTTGTAAAACAAGTCGGGTCAAATATAATATGTTTTCATTAGACTTTATAAATTCGGGTTACCTTACGTTTCAGTCCCACCGCAACGCGCGGTACCATTTTTAACTTAAAAAACATAATTTTTACTTATTTTTATGTACATATCGGTATAAGGTCAGGTTGGTGTTCGACATAAATTTCTTTCGCACAAAAGTCGAGCCATGTATAATATGTTTTCGTGCTTATTTTTATGTACATATTCAGTTTATCTACGTTTTGACGTAACTTTTGTTTAGAAACAGTTCAGGTCTTTACTTCACAAATTTAAGTTACTTTACATTTGGACCCGCCGCATCGCGTGGGTTACAATTTGAAGTTACGTATACAATAACTTCAAGTGGGCTATTATATTATTTATTTAATTTTACTTTACTGTCTTTTAGTATTTTTTTTATTTTTTTAAATTTTAGCCTTCAACAGCTAGTATTGACCCTTCCAACCCTTTAACTTTATCAAATCTAAATATTCATTTTTACGGGCTTATTTTTATGTACTAGTCGGTATAAATTCAAGTTGATTACATTTCTTTGAAAATTGGTAGGCTCAGGTAAAATATGTTTTTTTTGCTTTTTCATGTACGTTTCAGTTTCTTTACGTTTTGGCATAAATTTTGTTTTACAACAAGTTGGGTCAAATATAATACGTTTTTATTTGACTGTATAAATTCGACTTACTTTACGTTTAGGCGCCACCGCAACGAGCGGTACCATTTTAACTTAAAAAACATAATTTTGTACTTATTTTTATGTACGTGTCGATATAAGTTCAAGATGGTGTTCGACGTAAAGTTCTTTCGCAAATAAGTCGGGTCAAATATAAAACGTTTTCGTGCTTAGTATTATGTACATCTTCAGTTTATCTACTTTTTTATGGAACTTTTGTCCAGAAACGATTCGGGTCTCGACCGTACAAATCCGAGTTACTTTACATTTGGACCCGCCGCAACGCGCGGGGATGTTTACTAGTTATATATACTATAAATATGCTATTTTGTCACATCAACCAACTTTGGCCCCTCAACTTTGGCATTAACCAACTTTAACCCCTCAACTTTAATAATGACATGTTTAGCCCCTCAACTTTGGTAATGACACGTTTAGCCTCTTACTAAAACAACTTTAGCCCCTCAACTTTAATAATAAACAACTTTAGCCCCTCGACTTCACAAATGATAGGTTTAGTCCCTTAACTACATCAAACAACTATAGCCCCTCAACTTTAATATAAACAACTTTAGCCACTCAACTTTAATAATGACACGTTTCACCCTTCAACTTTAAGAATGGCGTGTTTAGCCCTTTAACTAAACCAAATTTAACCCCTCAACTTAATAATAAACAACTTTAGCCCCTCAAGTTTAATAATGACATGTTTAGTCCCTCAACTTTAATACATGTTTAGCCCCTTGACAAAAAAACATCAAACAACTTTTAATTCTCATGATTTGCTTATTTTTATCTACGTTTCGAACCCGTTGCGGAGCGCGGGTGGTAACCCACTAGTTAACTTAAATATAGTAATTTGTAAGCTCACCTGAATTTGTAATCTTCAAGAGTTCGAGAATCCGGTCAATGGTTGCTTCACAGATCATATCAGAGCTAAAAACAGCACCTGGTGTTGATCCTGGTGAACTAGGCCGGTGACATGGCGCCACCATAAGCACGCGCCGCCACCAATCAGGCGATGGTGTATTTCTTATGGCGTGCCTAATACAGCGGTTAGCTCTCTCCCAATCAAGACTTCCTCTTTGAATTCTGAGCAGAATGTCATACACACAAAAAGTATGTATTTTATATTTAAGAAACCAATCAAAACTAGATGTGGTAAAATGGGCAGATGGGTGGGTTAAATAAAAGGTCCATGTCAGAAAGGGTAGTTTTGAATAAGGCCCAAAACGAGTCGGGTTGACCCGCAAACACTTCTGGTCCCTTTCTTGAATTCTATGAACAATTAATTTTTGGAGTGTTTCTTTGGCCCCAAGTTTTAGATAAGTAAAACCCTAATTGTTTAGCCTATATATACACCCCTATGTTGTAATTCTCATCACCTCCGATGTAATAAAATTGTCTCACCTCACTAGTTGCAGCGGTGGGCGTAGGTCAGTTTAGGCCGAACCACGTAAAACTCTCGTGTCCCTCTATATTTTTGTTTGCTGCATTGTTTGTGTTCGCGTGTGGTTTTCAGTTATATTTTGTATATACAGAGCAACCACACGGTTCATTGCTCTTGGGGAGTATGAAAATGTGCAAGCTAAGGAAATCCATTTTAAAGCAATCTGCTAGTGAGTAGTGCCTAGAATGAAATATTCAACAATATGGTAATAGAATTTGGCTAGAAAAGAAATACGTATGATCATTTGGATTAACACAACCTAAACCAATGACTTATGGTGTGATAAAGTGGCGGACATTCACATTATAAAAAAATCTCGTATTCCATGAAAGAATAAACGCATAGAAGTCGATTGTCACTTCACTTGGAAAAAGCTTGATATATCACCGATACATCGGTTACCAGTCCCCTGTCAAATATCGGTCAGAATATCGGCGATACTGACCGATATATCACTGATTTTCCCGATATCAGTACCTTTCTTCTTGGTTCTACCATTCGTCTTTCTTCTTATTGCTGCTATTAGTGTTTTAAGTCTTAATTGTTAATTGTTAGTGTTAAATGTTAGTGTTGTAAGTCTTAATTTCCTACTTGCTACAATTTTAGTGTTTTGCAAGTTGCAAAAGGTTAATGGTAGGAGAGTATACTAAATTGTTAGTGTTAAATTGTTATATATATAAAAAATTTGCATGACATTAAAGTTACCGATATCCCACCGTGATAACCGATATCTCAAATATCGGTCCTTGATATCTGATTTTTACCGCATTAACTAAGCATGTATATACACTTCAACTAACTTTCGACCCATTTGACCCGTTCCATTTTCAACTTAATTTTTAGAGTTCGTCCATTTATCCCGTTAGAGGTCAAATATAACCCAAAACAACACATTTCCAATTGCCACATCTAATTAGAATACATAAGTGAAAAGCCTAAAAAGGTTTCAAATTATCAAGAAATGCGATTACCTCGCCATGCAACGGTTCTCCAAGCACACTGGGGTATGTAATAGGTGAGTGTCTTAAAGTAGTATTTGATTCACTTAACGAATTAACTGCAGCCTGATTAAGAAGGCGTTGATTCCCAAACGTAGGGCAATGAAGATGTTGATCCAACATTTGCATGTGCACAGCCATCATATCTCGTCTCCTATGAACCTCAAAAACGAGCGTAAATAAAGCCACGTCATCCGGCAAATTTTCCGAAAAATGGAGTTCACTTCTCAATAGTTCATAAAATGGCACACGACATTTGTTATCCTCAACCAACATCCTAACAACACGTAAACACTTGTGTAACCATTCAAATAACGCCTTATCACGTTTATACAGTTTTACTCCATCAACCTCATCACTCCCGTTCTGACATAGATCCCAGTTTATCAGCCAGCTCAGCGTTTTGTTGAAAATATCAGCATAAGTACTCGGCTTTAAGTTAGATTCCAACGCAGAAATGAAAATCTCACAAAACAACTTACGCAGGCTGCTTATAGCCATACATGACTGTGCATTTGCTGAAACTATAGAAGATTCAAGATTTGGAGACGGAATATTAGATAAATCGGGGCCCGCCGCTGATGTGGCGGAGACATCCGACTGTGGTGAAGTTGTAGAAAAGATATTAACTGACGTTTCTGCAGAGGTGAGGGAAGAAAGAAGATATGGTAGAAAAGAATCCCAGTATACGTACCCAATACTGTACAGACCACGTATAGCAAAAAGAATAAACTTTGATCTTGGTCCATGATTACTACACTGAATGACGAGAGACACTAGCACGGACTCAACCACGGTGTATAACTGCTCATGATCCTGAAAAGAGTGACCACAAACATTAAGCAATCACTGTTTATGGTTAGAATACTTAAAACATTAAACAATCACGTTTGTAGTTAATAACTTACAGGAAACTGATTCTGAAGCTGTTCAAAATCTGGAAGAAATTGTGCATCGCGTGGAGGAATGTCTATATTAAGAGCTGTAATGCGCTTTTGTGTCTTGTTCCTGTAAATGATTTTAAAAAATATTGCCAATAAAGATTCTGATTGGACCTCATAAATTTCAAACATCAATAGTACATCCACTATTTAAGATACACATACACATGATCTCTGTTTATGATGACTAATGGCTAACCGGCTAGACAGTTAAGTGGCTCATAAAAGTAAATATCATGAAACCCCAAAATCAAAATCCAGTAACCTAATTTAGACTATTGATCACTGCTACCTAGTTTTTAATTTTAACTTAATATATAACCTAGGGTTGGCAATTCGTGACCTATTTAAGACACGATAAGACCTGTTTAAGAAAAAGTACACTATGTAATTATATACTTTTTTTAAAAATAACTAAAATTACGAGGCTAAGTACCATCGTTTCTCCTTCTTGGTACATAAAACATAGAACTGCGTTATAGACATGAGGTATAAAGTAGTTAAATGAATCGTATTCAACTTTGATACTTGTGTTTATCACGAGATAAGACCAACCTAATTCCCTAACTAAATAGTTAATGCGGTAAAATATCGGATATCAGTCAAGGACCAATATTTGAGATATCATGCAGGATTTATATATATAGCAATTTAACAATTCAGTATACTATCCTACCATTAACAAATTAACCTTTTGCAACTTGCAAAACACTAACAATTATACCAAATAGGAAGAAAGGTATTGATATCAGGACAATCGGTAGAACTAAGAAGAAAGGTACTGATATCAGGACAATCGGTGATATATTGGTCCAATATAGGTCAAATATCTGTCAATATTGCCGATATCATCGGTACTGATATTCTGACCGATATTTTGCACCGATATCTCATTGTGAGACCGATATAATCATATATCGGTGATATATCGGGATATTAACTACATAGTTCCCTAATAACCTAATTATATCCCTATCGAAAACTCCTATTCTTCAAAACATCCAAAAAACTGATAAACAGCACAAAACAGAGCATCAACTTACGGAGGCTCTCGAATCGAATCATCCGACTTATTCCGGCCGTTTATCTGCAAACATTCAATCAACAACAACAAGATAAAAAAATCAAAATCGTTTACATGACGTCATACAAAACCGTAAGTACGTCAGAGTAACCGTAACAAACCGATCATTCTAAAAAAGCAAAATCATAATTTCAACGTTCGATAGATACAGAATAATACGTACACCGAGATAGAGATTAAACAAGTCAATGATTGCAGGTCTCGCCGGATGAAATTGAGAGGCTCTCGAAGCGGCGGAGCGGTGGTGGCTCCGATCACCGATGTCTGAGGTGTGTGGCGATTGAACGGAGGTGGTGGCGGTGGTTGTTACGGCGGTGCCACCGCCGTTGCTGGCACCACTGGTTGCCGGAGTTTTAAACATTCCGATTAAAAGTTAACGGAGTGGCGATCGCCGTTGAGGTTGCCGTTCATTACTAAATTGAACTTTGCGTCGAAAGGGTTTTAGAGTTTTCTTCTTCGGTGAGGTGTAAATTTACATCACGTCTCCGATTGGTTTTATTATTTGTTCGAAGCTTGCATATTTTATTTACAACATTATTTTATTTTTTAATTTTTTATTTTTACTATTTTATGTATATATGTTTTGGTTTGGTTTACTGTAATATTTCATTATTTTTTATTTGTTTTGTTTCGTTGTGGTTTCCTATAGTGTTTATTAATTGTTGTTTTATAAATGTGTTTACACGTAAGTTGACTGTTGATGGTTTCACATGATAAATGTGACCTTTATAAAGAAAATGACAAAATTTAATTTAATGTAAGACATTCCATGTATAATTATAAAAAATATGTGTTATTATAATCATAAAAAATTATATAATGACTGTTATGATGTCTCAGTAATGTTTACGTAGTTTGTTTATAAAATTAGATACTGTCTTTTTTATAGAAGCTTGGATGCCTGTAAGGTAATTTGTAGCCAAGTGTGTAGGGGTTATATAATTTGAGTGTATAGTGGAGGTTATGTAGAATTGGAATTATATATGTATGTATATATATGTGGGTGTGAGAGATCTTTCTTGCTTGGTGTTGTTATACACATCGTGAGACTCAAACTTTTCACCCCATAGCGGTGCACCCCATCGCTGTGAGACGCTATGGTGATTGATGTATGGCACTTCATAAGCCCGACTCAAAACCCGTACTAATGTGTTTAACAATTAGGGGATGACTTTTATCATCTCCTTCACAACAATGGTAAAGGACTTATATCATCGCCTGCCCATTTAGACCGTGGGGTGTGGGCTTGGGTTGGGGGCGTGGGTTACCCTTTAACGCCAGCTTTCCCACCCCAGGTTGGCGTTGGGCTGGGCGTTGCCCCTTTGGCGTGGGTATTCCGCCTGGCGCGGGGCGGGGGACAGGGTGAGCTGGCTGGTTTTGGTTGACTGGTCCAATATGGCTGGCTTTGGTTGACTACTTTAATTAAAAGAAAAATCCACATGGCTGGCCACGCCAAGCTAAGCCACACCACGCCCCCTTCACACCCCAGTTTTTTTGGGTGGTCTGGTGAAGCCCACCTTCGTCATGTGTCATGCAAACCTCCAACCTAAGGTCCCCACACCCGCAGTCTTAGTGTGAGGGTTAATAATCTTTATATAGAAACTTTTCATTGCGTTTGACTTTAAGTGTGTGAGGTCACTAATGCTTAGTCCTTAGATGCATTGTTGTTATGATTTTCCACATAATAAAATTTTCTTTATAATAAACTAAACACCTTTCATATGAGATGTTGATGGTCTTAGAATCTTTGGATTTTAAGCTTTGATGTCACTTGAGTTGTAGGTCTTAAACAAAAATAATATGAGTGAGGGATCATATAACAAAAGCAAGTTGAGTATACAATAACTATGGTTGTTATTGTGAAATTTACGATTTAAATGTCTCTTCCGTATAAAAAAATGAAACCGTTAAAAAAAACAATAACTCTAAGTGGCTATCATAATCATCCATAACACACTTACCAAGTTTACGAACTCTAGATGTTCTTCTTGTTTTCGTTATTTTCTACTTCTTAATAACTTGAACTCAATATCCTATGAAAAAAAACTCATCCTCTCCCTGGTTAAGAAGATCAATACTTATAAAGAGATAAAGTAGTGAAATGCTTGAATTGTTTCAATCTCTTGATATCAATAATATTAAAATTGTAAGTTTTAGTTTAAAATTCAATAAGACTTAATTTGGGCTTATAAGATTTTTGGCCTACTCTAAGTGGCCCTAAGAAAACAATTATGGATCAAAGTAGGCCTAAAATCTTCTAAGCCTCTACCAAGCTCAGTAACAAAAGGACTTCAAACCCGACAATCTTCTATTGAATGCCTTGCAATAATATCCAAGCAAAAGCAACCTAGATATCCATTAAATCCAGTCAGTGGCAAATACATGAATCTTTTGAAGGCGTTGCGACAAACTGTCAAACATGGAAAATTGATGTGTTGTGACGGTCCTGTCAAACGGAAAAAAAATAGTAGAAAAACTTTGAAACCCACATGTATGTTACGACGTGGTTACTCGCAAAATTGGAACGAAACGTAAAACAAAAATTTGCAAAAGATGAAAAATACGTGGATCAAAATTGAAAATAAAGATGTTTTGAGGTTAAATTGCAAAAGAAGAAAAGTTTTGGGTTGAAAATAAAAGAACAAAAAGCTAAAATGCAAGAAATATAAATCTTTGGGTTAGAGATAAAAAAAATCAATTTTTTTTGAAAGACTCCCTAAGCTTGGAGTATAACCCATATAAGATAAAGATCTTCCTAATTTATAATATGGAATCTCATACTCAAATGCTTGTTCTTGAGATTTCAGGTTTACTCACGAGATATGTTTACCGTCCCTACAACTTACCAAAAAATTATATCTTATATTCTTATAATTTGATTGAAAACATATAAAATGGATTTAACAAAATTAATGAATGTTCGTTTCCTACCTTTTTTTAATGAAGGTTTGTTTTGTATTTTTTTTAACGATAAATTTGGATCAGCGGAATCATCTGATCATATATGTCTTCACTAGGCAATAATGCCTACACCAATTCAGGAGGAACCCCAATAAATCTGAGAAAACCCACTTGTGGGAATCGAACCCAAGACCCCATGATCGCTAAGCTTTGTCCTACCCCTAAGATGCCACTAGACTATACTTACGATGACAACAATTCTCGAGCCCGATTGGTATACCAGAAACCCGACACTAATGGGACGAGTATTGTCACACCCCAACCGATGGCGAAACATCGGGGTATGGCACTAGGCGAATCAGATTGATCAAGAGATTCCATAACAATCATTTCAAATATAATAATCAACATTTAATATCCCATACTATCAAACTCATACAATCTTCAAAACAACCATTACATTTCAACATAATCTCTTAAACATAAATCCAATTCGATCTCCCCTAGATTTTTATTACAAGAGTTCCAAAACATAAACAACTAATCTACTAAACTAAGCATAGTCCAATGCATCCAAGCTAAAATGATCCTCAACCTGTTACATACGTTAAAATACAAGTCAATATAATTAAGTAAAGGTGAGCATACTGGTTTGAGTACTACTAGCATAATAGAGAAAGCGTTCGCGAACTAATCTAATTACATATCATGATACACCAAAACACATCACACAACATAGGCTCATTTCTCATGCTAACTACCGTGAGAAGGCTTGCGCGTCCATCCTAACTAGACCCCGTCGGGTGTAAGCCACACTATAGTACCATACTAGCTAAGGATGCAAGTTAACGAAAATAAGTCCTAATCACATGTTTCTAGTATCACGTATTAGAGCATACACAATTAGATTATTCGCGTGTGATAAACAGTTTTATTCGTGAAGTGATTTTGATAGAGGAACGTATGTAACACCAAAAAAGTGCATTAAAGCGAAAATGGGTCAAGTATACTCACTGTGGGTGCGTTTAGGTAAGATCAGGGGATCTGAGAAGAGTCGTGAAGAGCGCCGGATCAGCCTGCATACGCGAAGGAAGTGCATCAGTCTCCGAAAAGCTGAAACGGTGAAGTTTTGGTTGGGCAGTAGACAAGTTCGGCCGAACTTATATGTAAACATACAAGTTCGAGCGAACTTGCAAAGTTTTGGTAATTAGTGTAACATCCGTCGAAAAACGGGTTTCCAAACCCGCTTCGTTTATTAATCGAATATCAAGGTATAAAATTTCATTGCGTATTTATGATTTATTTTAATTTTAAACAATACATAATTAATAAACAATTTAGAATTTAAAAACTATAATTGATAAAAAGTGAAAATAAAATAAAAAAAAGAAAACCGGCTGCCGGGTTTTGAACCCGGGTCAGCCGGAAGACTCAACCAACAAAGACTTAACCACTCCGCCACTTGAGTTGTTTGTTGTTATATCGAAACAATTAAAACATATAATGAAACTCGAAATCAAATTCGGTCATCAGCGCGCCTAAATCGCTCTCGCCGGAAATTCCGATGATTTCGCCAATTATCGACGGTTTCCTTTGACTTAACGAATGTATTAACATCAACATCGGTTATAACCGATGTCTAATCCCGTGACATCAGTCATAATCGCCGGAGAAAAGCTGACCACGAATCAAGACTAAAATCAGACCCAATTCATCGTGATTCTTCCCTATAAATACACACCCAAGTCTCTGGAAATCATTTCGCTCAAAATCGCACCATTTCTCGAATCAATTTCACTCGCCGGAGATTTTCTGCAATCGCCGGAAAACCGAGACTTACATCAAAACGGTAAATATCTCGACTCTTTCGGTTTCAATCCATTGTTAGACTATTACTAACTTCAATCCATCAACCAAAATCAATCCCAGACGACGTAGCCGGAATATTCTGCACTCGCCGGAAAACCTCTGGAATTTCCAAAATCACGCTGTGAATCGGTATAATCATTTAAACCTTCTGTTAATCCTTGTTTAGTAACCCAATTTCACAACTAATCGATCAAAACTGTTAATTGATTCAATCAGACGAAATATCCAAATCAGAGCCGACGACCATTGCCGGAATTCTGAGAAATACAGTCTGATCGGTACATTCGATTCCTTAACTCTTCTTATCCATTACATTTCAACCAGTAATATGTTCGATGAACAATTTAATCAAGAACAGAAGAATATCGGTCGTCTGAGTCTTTGATCGAAGAAGACGAAGTCGACGATGTTTATAAGATTAATTAAAACAAGTTATTAAACCGGGTTAGACACACAGTCCAGCGGTGGACTGTGTGCAAACAATTAACACACGTCTCGAGTTCGATCCCTGTCACAACCTCACTCTCTGAAATAAAATGTTTTTTTTAAACCGAACCGTATCAACTCGCTGTAAGATGTTAAGTTTAATAAAAATCAGTATATTAACCAGGTTAGACACACAGTCCAGCGGTGGACTGTGTGCAACGCTAAACAACGGGTCCCGGGTTCGAGACCTGTTGTGTGCACCGGTCCGACATAATTAAAACCCTTTTTAAAATAAATGATTTCTGAATAAAATTAAATAGTATATAAATATAATTAAAAACAGAAATATTTCGGGTTAGACACGTAGCTCAGTTGATAGAGCTGCGTGCACGCGTACGAGAGGTCACGAGTTCGAACCTCACTCAGCGCAAACAAACACAAAGTCCGAACCGGTCAAACAGTCAAAGTCAACTGGTCAACGGTCAACTGGTCAAAAAGTCAAAAATTTTTTTTTATTTATTTATTTATTTTATTTAAAAATCAGTTAAAAATACTTAAAAATAATATTTTTAAAGTTAGAAAATGACCTTAAACTCACAAAAATAAATCTAAAAATCCTATTAAAATTGTTAATAAAATCCATTTATTTATCGAACTATTATGTTATTAT
This sequence comes from Scalesia atractyloides, assembly GCA_947069175.1. Taxonomy (NCBI): domain Eukaryota; kingdom Viridiplantae; phylum Streptophyta; class Magnoliopsida; order Asterales; family Asteraceae; genus Scalesia; species Scalesia atractyloides. The sequence goes on along the minus strand of CAMTDV010000006.1, from coordinate 69,936,366 downwards.
TTAGGTTAGTTTCCTTGCCGATTAAATTCAAATTCGTGCGCGTTCATCATCAATCCAATAAACGCAACCACTGTGAGTGAATTCTTACAAATTCCCCTTTTTATTCATGTTTTGGGGTGTATCATGTGTCGCTTAAACTAATTTGCTTATTCAAACTCGTGCTATACCATTATATGATCTAAACTTAGAATGTAAATATTGTTTGTTGTTATGTATTACATATTGTCAAGTTGTATGCAAATTATTTATTAGGCCCATCAGTTCCTCGTGGGAGACGAGTTTAACAACGCGTGCCTCAAAACTCATTCATTAGGCCCATCAGTTCGTTGAACAACGCGTGCCTCAAAACAATCAGTTGTTGTATGTGTGTGCAATATTTAATATTATGTGTTGTGTGAATAAATTTACATCTATATTTACTCATATGTGGTTATGCACTTTATTTTATAATCAATACGATAAACACGTTTAAATGTTTTCATAGGATTCACTCGCCAACTTTTTGTTGACCCAAAAACCATTTTTACACATGATACAGGTGGACATGATGAAGCAAGGAACACATAGGAAATTGCCTTAGAAGAAAAATAATGAAGTCTAGAAAGATGTATAGAACATGTTGTACTTGTATGATTTGATTGTATGATTTGATTGTAAGATTCCCTTTAAATTGTAATAATAAATATGAAACATTATAATAAATGTCATGAGCTTTGATGAAAACCAATCATGCCCCGATCATCTTTTTCCGCTGCGGGTCGGGGTGTAACAATTAGAGTCAAGTTCGGTCGAACTTGGTAAGATTCATAGGAATCTTGTCAAGTTCGGGCGAACTTGTAAGAAAACTTTACTGAGATGACAAGTTCGGGCGAACTTGCATAGTTCCTTAGGAAAATAGGCAAGTTCGGGCGAACTTGTAAGAAAACTTTATTGTGCCACCTCAGCAATAGCGCCCCTTTTTAACATTGAGGGTATGGGATAAAGCCCCAACCCATCAATAGCACCCTCTTCAAACACATACATCTCATTATTGGTCGCCATTGCAATCACAACCCTTCAATACCCCCCCCCCCCTAAATGACGCCAACGGTATGGTTAGAGGGGCCGCTATAAGTCTTTTTGAGCTGAAGTGGGACGAGGATAACGCCTCATACTATCTACCCTTACTCATTAACCTGACAAGTTGGAACTGAGATGGAGATAGGTGCTTGGGAAGTGTGAATGGCAACTACCCTCATTGTGAATATTGATTAAAAAATATCTCCCATTGTGATGAGTTTTGCATTTTAGTACCCCAAATAAAAGAATTCAAATAAAAAATAAAAAAACCTTGGCTGGTATGGTTACTTTAGTCTGATTCTTTTTCTATTTGGTGTGGTTTATTCATCCTAACTAGAACAATATTAAAATGTGAATTTAGTGTTTTTTGTTTAAAACTGTCTTTTAAAAAATACAGTTTTTATAATCTTGTTTCTTTATTAATATTTTAACTAATATGGTAAAAAAGGTGTTTCATTCAAATCGGCATGATTATTCCAACCCTCGTCATAATAAGCACGATAAGTAAAAAAGTCAGAACATAGTCGAAGTCATAACTGGTAAGTGGTAATTTTATATATAGGACGGTTAGATTTGACCCGGAACAATTTTCATTATTTTTTTATAAATAACTATGTTAAATATAAGGGGTTGTTTGTTTACCTCTTAATGAAGCTCTTAATGGGTTCAGGCCTCTTACTGGTTCAACATTTAATGGTTTAGACTGTTTGTTTCGTGAGCAAATGTCTGAATGGTTCAGACATTTACCTCTGAATGGTTAAGCATTATACTGAGTCTGAATGGTTAAAACCTCTAATCTGAATTGGTTAGACATTTGCCTATGAATGGTTCAGCACTTAACCATTCAGAAGTTGTCAAACAACCCCTAACTGTGTTAGTCACTGGTTAATCCCCGAATAATCCCAATTAATTGATAGTCCCCACCTAATCGCCCCAACTAGCGATTACCACTGGTTAGAATTTTATATACATTAGAAATATGTTTTGAGCTATTAATTTGACCCACCTGTATGTCTTTGCATAGGTGTGTAAAATTTTCATAAATTACACACACCAAAACTGTCAATCTGATGAAATAGGTGTTAAGAATCGTTTATTTGCAATAAGTAGTTTAGATTGATCCTTCAAACTGCTTATTTTACTCACAAATAATCACATAAGCCTATCTATTTCACTCAAATAATCACACAAGTTGTATTAAGAAGCAATCCCAAACACCCCCTTGTTGTAACTAGCATTTTTATTCATTCTCTTTTTTAATTATCATATTTGTAATCTTCATTCTTCAAGGCGTGGCGCAGTGGTAAGCACATGATTCCCCGCTTGCAAACACCTCATGTTCAAATACAATATTCACCGATTTTTCCCTAAACCCTTTGAAGGCGAATTTGCGCTTTTTGTGGTTCCCACTAGTTACCAAGGTATTGATGGGCCCGTGAGTTTTCTCTTACAGGTTCTCACAGTTACCATAAAAAATAAAAATAAAAATACTAGTAATGAGAGCCCATTCGTCAAAAGGAAATAAAACTTGCCCTCAAATGTACAGTTTGGCCAATTTTATCATGCAAAACCCTAATTCATCGATACGAATTAGATAATCAAAAAAAAAAACCTTGCCCTCAAATGTACAATTTGGCCAATTTTATCATGCAAAACCCTAAATCATCGATACAAATTCAATAAATTATATGAAACCATATAAACAAGAAAAGTGAACAATGAAGAAACTGAGGTTAGGACGGGTTTTGAGAGTGTTTTAGATTAGTTGCAGCATAAATAGAACAACTTATGTCGGGTTTCAAGTGAGAAAGAAGATGTTGAACATCTGGACGCATGTTTTCAATGGCTCTACCGCATAAAGCCAATACATCGGGCCTTGGTTTCGAATTCGGCTGTACGGCCCCGCCCTGACCTTCATAATGCACCACATGGTGACTGAAAAGTAATAGCAAAAGTAAACATCATAAAACAAGTTAATTGCTTTCTTATACATTATATCACAATATATTGAAATTACTATTTGGACAACTACTGACCAATTTTTATGCATTAATTACTGATAGAAGAGGTGGTATAGAGGGCCGGTGGGTCAGGTTGAAAGGATCGTCTTTTAGTTCGGGTCAAAGCGTGCTGGGTTGGGTCTGCTTGGCTTGCAAATACTTTTTTTTATACCTTTTAGTTTTTTCTTATAAAATATTGAGTCATATGTTATGATTACAAAAAGAATAAAGTAAACGATGGTCCCTGTGGTTTAACAAAATTTTGCATTTTGTCCCTAGCTTTCCAAAAGTACACGGATGGTCCCTGTGGTTTGTACATAGTGACGCATTAAATCCCCAACCGTTAACCAACAAATATGAAGGTTTTAGCATGTCCAAGTAAGAGACTTAATGCGTTACAAATTGCAAACCACAGGGACCATCCATGTACTTTCGGGAAAAAAGACGGGGGGACTAAATGCGTTACAAACTGCAAACCACAGGGACGTCCGTATACTTTTGGAAAGCTAGGGACCAAATCCAAAATTTTGGTAAACCACAGGGACCATCCGTGTACTTTACTCTTACAAAAACAAATTGGTTACACTAATTATAATTGTTGAATATAAAAATTTAGAAGGTTGTATGTATTCTAAATGACTTTGGGTGACTTTCAACCGGTTCCATTTGACTAGTTGGATAGTTTTGATAATATGCAACCCAAAGCGACCATTTACAACTAACGGGTCAAATCAACAAACTCAGTTATATGACTAGTTGAGTGTAGTCTTACAGAAAGTCGGTAAGATCTTTTATGTCTGATGCTTCAACAGGAGTTGATGGTTTAGTATTCTTCCCGAACACATCCACCATCGTGCTTAAAAGCAGTTCAAGAGTCTGGAAATAATTAATTGAAAACAAATCAGAAGTTGCACTGGGGAATCACTATGGGTATGGGTTTGATAGCATGATTGAACGGGAATGAATTTTTATTATACCCAACCTTTAGTGTCGGTTCATAAACCGTTGAAACTGACCGAACCAAAGCAGGTCGGCTGGTTTGAGATCCAAACAGTTTGGTTCAAGGTTCGGTTTTTGCGATTTTCCAGCTAACGGTTCGGTTGGGTTTGGAACTTGGAATCGGCCGTTTAAGTTCTTTATTTATAATTTTATTTTTCATTTTTGGAACATTTAGTTAAGTGGATGTATTACAATCATGAAGCATCTTTATCATTTAAAATAAAGTAAAATGCCATTTTTGTCCCTAAGTTTTGCCACTTTTGCGACTTTCGTCCAAAGGTTTGTTTTTCCGCATCTAGATCCAAAAGGTTTAAAATATTGCCAATTTCATCCGACTCGTTAACTCCATCCATTTTACTCGGTTATATGAGGGGCATTTCTGTCTCTTGGACCTCTAATTAAAATAAAAAACACCATACGAAATAAAAATTCACCTCTGTTGACTTTCTCACCACCCAAACCCTTTAATCATCACAAAAATGTCTAAAAAGACGAAAATACCCCTGACTTAACGTTAAAAAATGAATGGAGATAACGAGTCAGATGAGATGTCAATATTTCAAACCTTTTGGATCCAGACGCGGAAAAACAAACCTTAGAAAAAGAAATCGTTCAAACCGTTAAACCAACTGGCCCAGCAGAACCACCCAACTCGCCAATTTGGTTTGTCATCCTCCAAAACCGAAGTTAGCGGTCCGGCACAGAAATTGTCAGAACCGGCCGAACCGGACCCTGAACACTATCAACCACATTCCTTCAAACCCGTACCCTTAAACATACTCAAAACACTATCAAACCCGTATCCCGAAATCCAAACCCAAAACCCCCCGTAAATCAATCTTTCCAATACCTTAATGAAGAGACTATGAGCATTAGCTAATCTTGGCAGCAAAGGCCCGATTATACGAAAGGCTATTCTAAGCATTGAGATAGATGAAACGGGCCTCAGTTGGTTTATGAGGAGATGCGTATTGTCTAACCATTGCTGTGGAAGATTCCAGAAGAATGAATGGACCAGGGCCACCACATTTCCTTCATTATCACGATAATTATGCAACAAACAAAAAGATTGGTCAGCGTAATATACAAAACCTCATGAATAAGTTAACATGGATGAATCTGGGTTGTACTTTGCTCTTAACACGTCAAATGGATAAAATGCATAAAGTCAGCTACAATGAAAACAAGTAGAGCAGGTCAAAAGTCAACCTGAGCGTATTGACATCCATGTGTGGGGCATTAGGTAGGTTGCCAACTAGTTAAAGGTTAAAACACGTATTAGTTAAAGGTCTAGTCGATTGACCCAGAGCACATTTTGTCCAATATATATTAACAAAAAGAGTAAAGTACAAGGATGGTCCCTGTGGTTTTACAAAAATTTTGGATTTGGTCCCTTGCTTCCCAAAAGTACACGGATGGTCCCTGTGGTTTGCAGTTTTGCACTTTGTAACGCATTTAGCTCCCGGCCAACAAATCTAAAGGTTTTAGCATGTCCACGTTAGGCACTAAATGCGCTAAAAAGTGTAAACCACAGGGATCATCCATATACTTTGCCAAAAAAACTGGGGACTAAATGCGTTACAAAGTGTAAACCACAGGGACCATCTGTGTACTTTTAGAAAGCTAGGGACCAAATCCAAAATTTTGGTAAACTACAGGGACCATTTGTGTGTTTTTGGAAAGCTAGGGACCAAATCCAAAATTTTGGTAAACTACAGGGACCATTCGTGTACGTTACTCTAACAATAGACTATTTGTAACTAGTGTGTAGATTTGATTATAGAAACTATATTACTTTAGAACTAACATAAAACTATGAATAAAATGATTTAGGAGGTTTTATGCACTAAAAATACAATTTTACACATTTGACTGGTTTTAACACATCATTTTTTGTTTTACCACATTTGACCCGTTAAGAGATAAAACATAACCCGAAAAGTAATAACAAACCGAAATTTTCAAGATAAACAACAAGAACTTACCAAGGGCAGTTGAGGTGTTATCTTGAGCGGCCCATGTCGGATCCAACAGAGCATACCCGACAACCGAGTGTGACTCATTATCTTTAATCACACGTGACACCTCTTCATAAAGCTTAATGTGAAACTCAACAGGAAGTTGAGCCAGCAAGAGACCACAAGCTTGGATCACCAAAACAGAGTTTGAGAAGTCAACCCCTGTGGTCAATGGGTTTGACTTTGACCCGCAGTCCCCAGAAGCATCGTTGCTATCGGAAAATGAATCTAAACTACTTGGTGATGTACCAAAACCATTATTAGATTGTGCAGGATTAGGCTGTACTTTGACTATTTTTACAATTATATGTACAAATGCTGAAATTATTTGTGCTGTGGTTACCGGGAGAGATAATATTTCTATAACTGCGGTTTCGAGAATGAGTTGTGTGTATGTTCCGGGATCTTGTATTTGATAGAACGCTTTTTGACGTTCAAAAGCGTTTTCTGATCCCGATTGGTTAGTTGCAGGGTTGTAGTTACAATTTTGTCCCTGGTCTTTTGAGATATGTAACGGAGGGATGACATTATTCACGATCTTTAATAAAAGAGATGCGAAGTACTCGAGTGGGGGACATGTGGCTTCTGATGAATTGATGCGTTCTTGAAATAACTTGGAAAATGGCACCTGGAAGAAAAAGAAATGTTTAGTGAAAACGAGAGGTAGTAATTCTAAGAGTAAAGTACACGGATGGTCCCTGTGGTTTACCAAAAATTTGGAATTGGTCCCTAGCTTTCTAAAAGTACACATATAGTCTCTGTGGTTTGCACTTTGTAACGTATTTAGTCCCCAACTTTTTCCAAAAGTACATGGATGGTCCCTGTGATTTGCACTTTGTAATGCATTTAGTCCCTAACCTTAAGATTTCTTGGCTGGGGACTAAATGTGTTACAAAGTGCAAACCATGGGGACCATCCGTGTACTTTTGGAAAGCTAGGGACCAAATCCAAACTTTTGGTAAACCACAAGGACCATCCGTGTACTTTCTGGGTCAAATATAAAATAAGCTAAAAAAGAAAATGGGTTAATTTGGTCAAACAGGTCAAAAGTCTGAAATATATTCAAAGTTCAGATTATAATTGAAATTATGTAATTTGGTCAAACGGGTCAAAACCCTATAAACAAAAGTCTATAGGGTTGTTTAGACAAGGGTCTCAGTTTACTCAAAGTACAGATTATAACTGAAATTATGTAATTTATGCAATTATATTCAACACACTAATATATAAAATAAAATATTACAAACAAATTTGAGCAAAAAGTGTTTGATGACCATTCAATAAGGGGAATCTGAAATAGGAAAAGCGTTACCTTTTTAATATCGAGTACGTTCAGTATCCGAAAAATGAGTTCCGCGGGTAGATGTCCATAGAAGTATGCAAGAATATCACGCACGAATGTAAAATTCAAAGGATAGTAATGAAGAAAAGATGAATATAACTGAAGAATCCTATCAGCTGCCTCTGTTGCATCATTTTCGATAAGTCTATAAATAACTAACGGAATCACAGGGAATAAACGTGCTGCAATATCGTCAAAATATGTTGGGTACCTGAAAAACACATTTAGACGCATCAGAAACACGTAATAGATGCTATGTAACATAACCTTCCAAAATAGTTAAAACCGATCCTTCATATAGTAAACAGATTAAGCAACACAGTCTACACTGGTTATAATAAGTTTTTATTAGAGTAAAGTACACGGATGGTCCGTGGTTTACCACTAGCTTTCCAAAAGTACACCGATGACCTGTGGTTTGCACTTTGTAACGCATTTAGTCCCCAGCCAACAAATCTAAAGGTTTTAGCATGTCCAAGTTAGGGACTAAATGTTTTACAAAGTGCAAACCACAGGGACCATCAATGTACTTTTGAAAAAAGTTGGGGACTAAATGCCTTACAAAGCGCAAACCACAAGCACCATCTATGTACTTTTGGAAAGCTAGGGCCCAAATCCAAAATTTTGGTAAACTACAAGGACCATCCATGTATGTACTTTTCCAAAAGTACATGGATGGTCCTTGTGGTTTGCACTTTGTAACGTATTTAGTCCTTCATTTTGGACATGCTAAAACCTTCAGATTGTTGGCCGGGGACTAAGTGCGTTACAAAGTGCAAACCACAGGGGCCATCTATGTACTTTTGGAAAGCTAGGGACCAAATCCAAAATTTTGATTAACCACAAGGACCATCCGTATACTTTACCCTTCTTATTATGATAAACAAACATACTTTTGATTCCATGACAAATGATTGCCAAGAGCCTTCTGCAGGTCAACACGTTTAAAAACTCCATTTTGAAGCCAATGGTCAGGATTGCCTCGATCAGCAATATAAAAATTAATCCTCTGTTGAAGCTCCTTTCTTTCAAGTAAATTTACCTAAAAAATGAATAAAAGTATAACACAAATATAAATGAAAGAAGGATGAAAATTTTATAAAAAGTTAAAAACAGCTATGTTTTTAACCTACCACAATACGCAACGCATGAGGATATCATCTCACGGTCAGTTAGGGCGAGAAGTAAGATATCTGGAGGTAGTAACTCATGGATCCAAATAAATTTTGCCAGATTGTCACACGTATTTGAAATAACATCCTATGATATTGAAACCAAAATGAGCTGTTTAATTAACTGGAAAAACAAGTGAATATAATTTTAAAAAGAGTAAAATGCCATTTTCGTCCCTGAGGTTTGGCTACTTTTGCAACTTTCGTCTAAAGGTTTGTTTTTCCGCATCTGGATCCAAAAGGTTTGAAATATTGCCATTTTCATCCGACTCGTTAACTCCATCTATTTTTCTCCGTTAAGTCAAGGGTAGGGTTGAAGTGGTAGGTTAGGATGAAGTGGTGGAGGTGTTTGTTGATGATGAAAGAACGGAAATAGCATTGACTGAACGGAGAAAAATGGATGGAATTAACGAGTTGGATGAAAGGCAAGATTTCAAACATTTTGGATCTAGATGTGGATAAACAAACCTTTGGACGAAAGTCGCAAAAGTGGCCAAAACTCAAGGACGAAAATGGTATCTTACTCTTTTAAAAAAGGACGACAAATTTTCATAGTGAAACCTGCATGGAATGTACATGTTGTAGCTCCAGGTGAATATTATGCAGAATGATGTCCACCATGGTATATACATTCGACGTCACTTCCTCAGGGGAAAATTCTCTGAGAACACGTCCCTGATGGTAAAAAAACAAGGACCATCACTTTTTCGCAAAAGTAGGAGAGAGATTATGAATCAGTGGAGAGAGAGAATGATAAAATGTACATGATGGTAAAAAATAGACAGATGTAACATCGGAAACAACCTATAAACATAGATAAAAGAAGACAATCACATGAAATTTCCACATGCTGGATGACAAAAACGCCCTAAAATTTTTAGAAAACAATTTTAATTTAAGACATGTTTTGACACCTCTTAAAGAGGTATTTTCGCCTTCTCAAAAAAGTTAAGGGTACTTTCATCATTCAACATGCTTTAGGTCAACTGGTATAAATGAAATGGCCTATAAAATAGTTTCAATACATGGGTGGCTTAAATGAAAAAAGTTGAACATTTTGGTAGCCTCTACATACGTTATCCTCTATAATAATTACAAAGACTATTATGAGAGGGTTAAGGGTTAAGCATAGGCCAGTTATGACCCAAAACCGAACCTAAACCAAAATTTGGTTATTGATAAATTAAAATATATGGTTTCGGTGAATGAAACAAACAAACAAACTCCTTTCTTTGTTTCATATTTTTGCGTGACAGTTCAGTTAATTCAATGGTTCTTTCGATGAAATCGATTTTGGCCAATTTGTTCGGGTTTGGGCCCAACACTAAGCAACATAGCTGTTTTCAGCCTAACGGTGAGGTTAAAGTTTAACAAAATATAACAAAATCTATACAAGTACTTTTATGTCCCAAAAGTTGTTTTCGGTCCCAACTCCCAATATAACATGTTAGCCCAATACCCAATAATACAGATATAAAATTACTAAATACAAACTACATAATATTAACATGAAGCGGTTTCGCTTTCCACATGAAACCAAAACCAAACCGAGAATACTGGTTTTTAGAACCAAAACCATCGGTTAATCAAATGGCGCCGGTTAATTTGGTAAATGGTTATAATCAAAATCTTTGAAGAAAATAGCTTAGGAGGTTGTATACGTTAAAAATATACTATGGGCAACTTTCAAACCATTTGACATGTTCTCCTTTTAGCTTAAGATAAAACACAACCCGAACCGGCTCATTCAAACATCAAACACTTGTGAAAACTAAGAAAAAGAAAGTCGGCTTTGTTTACCAGATTTCCTGTGTTAATATCCTCCGGGTGCCCCCGCATCAAAACCCATGCTCCAACACAGAGATATAGTCTGTGTTGAGGAAAACTGTGACTTATATAAGTCATTACGTAAGTGGGGTCATCTGGTGGTGAGAGTAGCTGTTTACACTGATGGATCACAGTTGCTTCCGCCTGTAAATGACAATAATACCCTTAGGAGTTAGGACTCTATAAATTCTAGTGATATCAAATTCCTGATACGGCAATACCTTAATTTTGATAAATGAAAAAATATAGGTGATGAGGCCTGAGGGCATCTCCAATGTATGCACATTGTAGTTCAATTTAGTTAACTTTTGATAAATTTATAGACATACTATTTTGAATACATTATTTTCAACTGAAAATATATGTATTTCTTTTTATTGAAATAACTAAGTACACATTTAATGTAAGATATATAGGCGCCTTTTATTTTCTGTTTACTTAAATATTTAATCGCAATTGGAAGTGTGTATTGAAATGTAAGTTTCATAATCAATAATGAAGTCATTTAAAGATCTCAGTGAGATTGTTTTAATTATAAATATTGTACATATCAATTTTGAGTATTAAGCAATTGTTATATAAATTAAGCAAATTAAAAAGGGTATAAAACTAAAAAAATTACAAAAATCTAAAGGGTAAAATAATACTCATGAAAATTTGATGTGGTGAATAATTTTACACCAAAGTTGGTGTCTTCATACATATAGATACAGTTGTATATGCTTTTGTGGATTGTAAAAAACTAAAAATAAAGGGGTGCAAACGAGCCGAGCCCGAGCTCGATTAACTTATGAGAGCTCGAGCTCGGCTTGGTTCAAACTTTGTTTTCAAAGCTCGAGCTCGGCTCGTTGGTAGTTTCACAAACTCCCGCTCGGCTCGGATTTATTATCTATTAATTAATATATTAAATAAAACTAATATAAATAATAGACTCGTTTAGGCTCACGAGCTCAATAAGTGAAGCCCGGGCTCATTTATTAAACAAGCTTAAATTTAGGTTCGGGCTCAGCTCGTAAACAATTTTAAACAAGCTCGGCTTGGCTCGTTTACTAGACAACTTTAAATAAGGGTAAATGTTATTAAATATTAATGAAAATTAATATTACACTAAGGCTTGATAAGGTTCGACGAGCCTGACGAGTTTCACATGCTAGGCTCGAGCTCGGGCTGGCTAAATAAAGGAGCTTTACTTTAGGCTCAAGCTCGGCTCGGGCTCAATAAGGCTCAACTCGTTTCGAGCTTTTTCTCGAGCCGATCTCGAGCAGCTCGCGAGACGCTCGGCTCGTTTGCACCCCTAAATTAAATATTAATAACTGACCTGCTTCCATGCTTGGATTGCTAGGGGCCGCTTATCAGTCCTCCCAATCAAGGCATCGCGAAGAACAGACGGAAAGTAAAACAGTGTCTTGTGGGACCATGTGTGTGTGCTATTGGCCAATATTTGTTCCAACATCATTTGAAGATATAAGAGGTGCCCAGCATCAGAAATTCCACGGGTTTTAATGATAATAGCAAGAGTCATTACGGTTACACGATTCAATGTTTCTGTGAACTCAGTAGGTCCCTGTTCCAGATTTTAACAAGCCTGAATAAGGTGATTGATAAATATGGGCAAATCCACAGGGTTGAGTAACGGGTCAACATGGGTTTGGATCAAAACATGTAACTTTTGGCGTGTACGCTGATGGAATATATATGATTGTACAAGATTTGTTGCTTTACAGATACACTTCGGTAGACTTTCAATTCGCTTTTTAACTAACTTTTTACATGGATGATTGGTTGAGTCAGATTAAACTGGCCCAAAACACATTTTTACCAAATTTGTTAATTATAAATATATATATTTAGTGCCATATATGATTAGACAAATTATATAACTAGCTTACTTACCTGTGTAACACACGGGCAAACTAAGATAAAACTCAAAACCAATGATGAAACAACAGTTGCCAATCATCAGTTATCAAGTCATATTGATTACGGATAAAATATACAGATAACATAAAACCAGTTAAATAATAGATGAGGGTTAAATTTGTACATACAAATTTGAATTTATATATTCCGAATTATATATGTGAAGTAAATAAATATAAAAAAATATTGTGGTTTATTACCTATATTTGTTTTCTAATTAATTAATTATAAAAGGGGGTAATATAAAGAATTATTAGAATGTAAAATAGTTCTACATTTTATAGACTATAGTAATATATTTCATTATGAAATAGAATATAAGATGTCAACAAAATCCGTAGGTCCCTTTTGAACATCTAAAATAGATACTCCTGTTTAGAAGAAATGCACAATATATTGTGTTTTATGTAAAATAACATAAGAACATAGAAAATAGACAATGTGGCAAATAAAACACATATGTATAGACATATCTAAAGGGATGTTTATGTGGGGCAAATATATGTAACCGAATTAGTTATTATGTCATCAATCAAAATTTTTTTAAATTTGAAGTCAATTAACCAATAAAAATGGGCCACGCGTGCTTTTAGGAAATGTTTATTGTCATGAGTCATGATGATCATGATCTTGGTATGATGTCATGAAATAATATAATGAAAATATGATTTTAGGAGGTTTTCTGCATCACAAATACGCTTTGACTGACATTCAACATGTTTGGCCCAATGACCCATTTGTGTAAAATATATCCTATGGTCCATTACAGAAAACATAACCCATATTAACCCATTCATGAGTAAATGGATCCGCCCATAATCGAGGGAAGAAAAATGTACTTCAAATAGCTAAATAGTAAATATCTAACCTTCCCGTCCTTCTTCACAAAAAAGAACTCTCTTAACGACATAATGAGATTCATACACAAGTTTTCAGCCAATCTACATACACGATGTTCTCCGCGTTTTCCTTTTAACGTGGACAGAATTTTCGTAACATCATACATCAATGATTTGTTCTTCCCGTGGTACCTACAGTGGTAGTGTAATACTATAACCACATAAGTGAAAATATAATGTATAATCTATTATAAGTGTTTTGTTAATCTGTTTGACATTAATATGGTTGGTATATACAATATGCAGTTATTATCGGTGATATATCAGTACTTTTCTTCTTAGTTCTACCATTTGTCTTTCTTCTTATTGCTGCTATTAGTGTTTTAAGTCTTAATTATTAATTGTTAGTGTTAAATGTAATTGTTAGTGTTTTGCAAGTTGCAAAAGGTTAATTAGTTAAGTATACTGAATTGTTGGTGTTAAATTGCTATATATATAAATTCTGCATGATATTAAAATTACCGATATCCCACTGCGATAACCTATATCTCAAATATCGGTCACCGACATCCAATTTTCTTACCACATTAACTGCATAGCATATACATAAGGCTATTAATTTCTATAGTCGTTAATCAAGTAATCAGGCAACCTAATTTACAAAATGATTTATGTCACTATGGGCCCTAATTTATGATGTCGGTTGGTAACATAAGAAGAATAAAACTAAAACAGAAATAAATAAATTAGTTGATTGCATTTTAAATTGTTATCACCTGTACAAGGAAAACAGCCGGTAGTTAAGAATTTCAAGCACTAAAATTATAGCACCAGGTTTATTAAAAATTTCAGGATTCTTCTGATGCAGATGCTGTACAGTTGAAGTAAAAAAAAACAAATTGTAAAACATTAGCAAAAAAGAAAGGCAATTAAAAAAAAAACATATGGAATTTATCTGAAGTTCTGAACTTGTACACAAGTCCCGTCCCCGGGTCTTTATTGTTGCATACTTGCGTGATTAAAATCTTCAACTTTTAAAACTCACTGATCGAGTAAATAAACCATTTTCGTCCATGAGGTTTGCCAGTTTTGCGACTTTCGTCCAAAGGTTTGGTTTCCCGCATCTGGGTCCAAAAGGTTTGAAATCTTGCCATTTTCATCCGGTTCCGTTAGTCAGGGGTATTTCCGTCTTTTTTTAACTTAAAAAGCAATTCGGTGTGACATTTTCAGGGGTATTCGTTCTTTTCACACAAAGTGAAAAAGACCAAATTGCCCTTTAAGTTAGCAAAAAGACAGAAATACCCCTGACCTAACGGAGAAAATGGACGGAGTTAACGAGCCGGATGAACATGGCAAGATTTCACACCTTTTGGATCCAGATTCGGAAAAACAAACCCTTGAATGAAAGTCGCAAAACTGGCCAAACCTCAGGGACGAAAATGCCATTTTACTCCTGGATTTATATTAAACAAAGAAAGTCATGTTCTATGTGATTAAACTTTTTAAATTTTACAAAATAACAAAGAAGTTCTTTTTAATATAACTAAGTCCCTAACTAAATGGAATTTTTCATCAAGTTTTGAAAGTCCAGGGACGTATGTACAGATTCAGCAAAAGTTCATAGGGCTTTTTAAACAACTGCCCTCAAAAGAATAAATATTTGCATATTAACATTTCAAGATTCCAGCGATGCAAATCTTACACTTAAAAGTGGATGGAACAATGAATGAGGTTGAATAAGGAACAACCGAGTATATGTTTCCACCATAGCAAGTTAGGTGCATGCTGCAATATTAATACATAGGTTAATAAAAGTATCCCGTACATATAGAGCATAACAAAGATTTTTTTAAAGCTTTGAATACCACTCCGGAAAACATATTATCTTCCATCTGAAAAGCCAGCTTCATGCACAAATTAATCGAAAATCCCGACATCAGTGATAACGACACGGGATTAACCTCCCGCCTAACAGTAATCGTCCCGTTAGCCTGTGGATTCGGTTCAGGTAATTCTGTATATCCGTCACATGTTAGCCACGTCATCACCATCTCACAAGCGGGCTGTGCCATGGTGTAAGATACAACCCAAAACATTCCAACTGAATTGTCATCCAAATCCATATAATCCATCATGTATTTACCTGAAAACAACCATGACCCTTGAGCAAAAATCAATAACATGCATACAGTGTATCAAATCTGATTACAAAAATTTGATTATTGCAATAATATTCTAAAGAGTAAAATGCCATTTTCATCCCTGAGGTTTGGCCAGTTTTGTGACTTTCGTCCAAAGGTTTGTTTTTTCGTATCTGGATCCAAAAGGTATGAAATCTTGCCATTTTCATCCGGCTCGTTAACTCCATCCATTTTTCTCATTTAAGTCAGGGGTATTATTCTTGTTTTTATTTAGTAAGGGTATTTTGAATACTTGCACATTATGATAAATGCTTGTACATAAAGTGAAAAGGACCAAATTGCCCTTGAAGTTAACAAAAAAGACGGAAATACCCCTGACTTAACAGAAAAAAAATGGATGGAGTTAACGAGCCGGATGAAAATGGCTAGATTTTAAACCTTTTGGATTCAGATGCGGAAAAACAAACCTTTGAACGAAATTCATAAACCTGGCCAAACCTCACGGAAATGGCATTTTACTCTATTCTAAATCTTTTAGTAAAATGACTTGGCATACATTTTGGGTTAATTATGACCCATTAAAGAAAAATCACAACCCAAATCGACTCATTCATAAGTAAATGGGTTGAAAGCGCCACCTTTACTACAGTATACCTTTACTTACTTGCCTCCACCATTCATCTATTTTTTTTTGCTTTAAGAAGTTCCTCCATATTTAAATATTCTCTGGCTGATGAGGTCAGCGACCATATACGAAGGCTCTGACAATTGCATACAAAATCCAGTAGGATACTTCGCGGATTATCAGAATCCGGGCTGCTAGCTTCTTTGTGAAACGACAAAAGTTTTCTAATTGTCTCCACCTGTATATGTAACTGGATTTTCAGTTGAATTTATATATATTTATATAACACTATATCCCAATCAAGTATTATATGACCATTATGAGCGTGTTTAGATTCATCGTGCACTTTGAATAATCAGAAACATATAATCGCATCAGACGATCAGTTTAAAACGCAAATCCAAACACACCCTATCAATTGACTGAATTAAGTAATTGCAATTAGGGCTGCAAAGAACCGAACGTTCCACGAACAGTTTGTGAACCATGCGGCGGGAAGTTCTTTTGTGTTCGTTCGTTTAATAAATGAACGAACACAAACAAGAAATTTCGTTCGTTTAGTTAAACGAACGAACATGACAAAGGCCGTGTTCATTCATTAATGTCCGTGAACGTTCGGTAACATGTTCATTTATGTTCGTTTGTGTTAAATAGTTCATTAGTATTTTTAGTTTTTATATTTTATTTATATATTTCAAAATTCAGACATATAAAATATTTAATAAGTATCAATGTCTTATATTTTCTGTTCATGAACGCTTGTTTGTGTTCGTTTGTTTTCATTTGTATGTTTTCATTTGTATTCATGAAAGTTCGTTTGTGTTCATGAAAATTCGTTACCTAAAATTAACAAACGAAAACGAACACGTGCATTTTCTTAAAGAATGAACACAAATGTAAAATCTAGTTCGGTAAGCACTCATGAACAGTTCATGACCAGATGTATTTCCTTAACAAACGAACACGTTCGTTTGCAGCCCTAATTGCAAATTGCAATGCCACTAGATTTGAAGTTATTAAATATAAAATAACCTTTCTTGAGTCTGTGTTCAAAGCACTCATTACAAGCTCAACCCGAATTATCTGTGCAAACAACCATGTGACATGATTTGTTCTGAGAACTTGGTGATCTTTTTCAGCTAAGCGTAAAACTAACTTGTCGACAAAATCAACAAAATCCATGCAACCACTTTTCATTAGAAAAAAGAACAAATCTGAAAAGATAAGCCAATCTTGCCAACAATTAACACCTGCAACAAGTATTAGACAGAACATTTAAAATAATACACACATTTTATATATTTCATTTCATATACTTACAATTATAAGCTACATTAACAGTAGCAAGCTGTTGTATAGCTTGCTATTGGTCATTTTTTTTCCTTTTTATTAACTTTTTCCTTAGTTTAGCTTTTAACCTTCAACATTTAGTATTTGCACTTACAATCCTTCAACTTTCTAAAATCTATAAAATCATTTTTTACGTTCTTATACTTATGTATGTCTCGATAAAAATTTAGGTTTATTACGGGTTTTTTTTTTTTTGTCTTTTAGTAATTTTTTTATTTTAGCCTTTAACCTTCAAGATTTCGTATTGGCAGTTACAACCCTTCAACTTTCTAAAAACTTTATAATTTTTTTATGCGTGCTTATATTTATGTACGTGTCGGTATAAATTCAAGTTGATTACGTTTCTTTCAAAATGGGTATGCTCAGATATAACATGTGTTTTCGCTGTACGTTTTCGGTTACTCTATATTTTGGCATAAATTTAGTTGTAAAACAAGTCGGGTCAAATATAATATGTTTTCATTAGACTTTATAAATTCGGGTTACCTTACGTTTCAGTCCCACCGCAACGCGCGGTACCATTTTTAACTTAAAAAACATAATTTTTACTTATTTTTATGTACATATCGGTATAAGGTCAGGTTGGTGTTCGACATAAATTTCTTTCGCACAAAAGTCGAGCCATGTATAATATGTTTTCGTGCTTATTTTTATGTACATATTCAGTTTATCTACGTTTTGACGTAACTTTTGTTTAGAAACAGTTCAGGTCTTTACTTCACAAATTTGAGTTACTTTACATTTGGACCCGCCGCATCGCGTGGGTTACAATTTGAAGTTACGTATACAATAACTTCAAGTGGGCTATTATATTATTTATTTAATTTTACTTTACTGGCTTATAGTATTTTTTTATTTTTTTAAATTCTAGCCTTCAACAGCTAGTATTGACCCTTCCAACCCTTTAACTTTATCAAATCTAAATATTCATTTTTACGGGCTTATTTTTATGTACTTGTCGGTATAAATTCAAGTTGATTACATTTCTTTGAAAATTGGTAGGCTCAGGTAAAATATGTTTTCTTTTGCTTTTTCATGTACGTTTCCGTTTCTTTACGTTTTGGCATAAATTTTGTTTTGCAACAAGTTGGGTCAAATATAATACGTTTTTATTTGACTGTATAAATTCGACTTACTTTACGTTTAGGCGCCACCGCAACGAGCGGTACCATTTTAACTTAAAAAACATAATTTTGTACTTATTTTTATGTACGTGTCGATATAAGTTCAAGATGGTGTTCGACGTAAAGTTCTTTCGCAAATAAGTCGGGTCAAATATAAAACGTTTTCGTGCTTAGTAACATCTTCAGTTTATCTACTTTTTGATGGAACTTTTGTCCAGAAACGATTCGGGTCTC
The DNA here is from genome assembly GCA_947069175.1 of Scalesia atractyloides. NCBI lineage: Eukaryota > Viridiplantae > Streptophyta > Magnoliopsida > Asterales > Asteraceae > Scalesia > Scalesia atractyloides. The sequence continues at coordinate 69,917,716 of CAMTDV010000006.1, read as the reverse complement.
GACGGTACAAATCCGAGTTACTTTACATTTGGACCCGCCGCAACGCGCGGGGATGTTTACTAGTTATATATACTATAAATATGCTATTTTGTCACATCAACCAACTTTGGCCCCTCAACTTTGGCATTAACCAACTTTAACCCCTCAACTTTAATAATGACATGTTTAGCCCCTCAACTTTGGTAATGACACGTTTAGCCTCTTACTAAAACAACTTTAGCCCCTCAACTTTAATAATAACACAACTTTAGCCCCTCGACTTCACAAATGATAGGTTTAGTCCCTTAACTACATCAAACAACTATAGCCCCTCAACTTTAATATAAACAACTTTAGCCACTCAACTTTAATGACACGTTTCACCCTTCAACTTTAAGAATGGCATGTTTAGCCCTTTAACTAAACCAAATTTAACCCCTCAACTTAATAATAAACAACTTTTGCCCCTCAAGTTTAATAATGACATGTTTAGTCCCTCAACTTTAATACATGTTTAGCCCCTTGACAAAAAAACATCAAACAACTTTTAATTCTCATGATTTGCTTATTTTTATCTAAGTTTCGAACCCGTTGCGGAGCGCGGGTGGTAACCCACTAGTTAACTTAAATATAGTAATTTGTAAGCTCACCTGAATTTGTAATCTTCAAGAGTTCGAGAATCCGGTCAATGGTTGCTTCACAGATCATATCAGAGCTAAAAACAGCACCTGGTGTTGATCCTGGTGAACTGGGCCGGTGAAATGGCGCCACCATAAGCACGCGCCGCCACCAATCAGGCGATGGTGTATTTCTTATGGCGTGCCTAATACAGCGGTTAGCTCTCTCCCAATCAAGACTTCCTCTTTGAATTCTGAGCAGAATGTCCTACACACAAAAAGTATGTATTTTATATTTAAGAAACCAATCAAAACTAGATGTGGTAAAATGGGCAGATGGGTGGGTTAAATAAAAGGTCCATGTCAGAAAGGGTAGTTTTGAATAAGGCCCAAAACGAGTCGGGTTGACCCGCAAACACTTCTGGTCCCTTTCTTGAATTCTATGAACAATTAATTTTTGGAGTGTTTCTTTGGCCCCAAGTTTTAGATAAGTAAAACCCTAATTGTTTAGCCTATATATACACCCCTATGTCTCATCACCTCCGATGTAATAAAATTGTCTCACCTCACTAGTTGCAGCGGTGGGCGTAGGTCAGTTTAGGCCGAACCACGTAAAACTCTCGTGTCCCTCTATATTTTTGTTTGCTGCATTGTTTGTGTTCGCGTGTGGTTTTCAGTTATATTTTGTATATACAGAGCAACCACACGGTTCATTGCTCTTGGGGAGTATGAAAATGTGCAAGCTAAGGAAATCCATTTTAAAGCAATCTGCTAGTGAGTAGTGCCTAGAATGAAATATTCAACAATATGGTAATAGAATTTGGCTAGAAAGAAATACGTATGATCATTTGGATTGACACAACCTAAACCAATGACTTATGGTGTGATAAAGGGGCGGACATTCACATTATAAAAAAAATCTCGTATTCCATGAAAGAATAAACGCATAGAAGTCGATTGTCACTTCACTTGGAAAAAGCTTGATATATCACCGATACATCGGTTACCAGTCCCCTGTCAAATATCGGCGATATTGACCGATATATCACTGATTTTCCCGATATCAGTACCTTTCTTCTTGGTTCTACCATTCGTCTTTCTTCTTATTGCTGCTATTAGTGTTTTAAGTCTTAATTGTTAATTGTTAGTGTTAAATGTTAGTGTTGTAAGTCTTAATTTCCTACTTGCTACAATTTTAGTGTTTTGCAAGTTGCAAAAGGTTAATGGTAGGAGAGTATACTAAATTGTTAGTGTTAAATTGTTATATATATAAAAATTTTGCATGACATTAAAGTTACCGATATCCCACCGTGATAACCGATATCTCAAATATCGGTCCTTGATATCTGATTTTTACCGCATTAACTAAGCATGTATATACACTTCAACTAACTTTCAACCCATTTGACCCATTCCATTTTCAACTTAATTTTTAGAGTTCGTCCATTTATCCCATTAGAGGTCAAATATAACCCAAAACAACACATTTCCAATTGCCATATCTAATTAGAATACATAAGTGAAAAGCCTAAAAAGGTTTCAAATTACCAAGAAATGCGATTACCTCGCCATGCAACGGTTCTCCAAGCACACTGGGGTATGTAATAGGTGAGTGTCTTAAAGTAGTATTTGATTCACTTAACGAATTAACTGCAGCCTGATTAAGAAGGCGTTGATTCCCAAACGTAGGGCAATGAAGATGTTGATCCAACATTTGCATGTGCACAGCCATCATATCTCGTCTCCTATGAACCTCAAAAACGAGCGTAAATAAAGCCACGTCATCCGGCAAATTTTCCGAAAAATGCAGTTCACTTCTCAATAGTTCATAAAATGGCACACGACATTTGTTATCCTCAACCAACATCCTAACAACACGTAAACACTTGTGTAACCATTCAAATAACGCCTTATCACGTTTATACAGTTTTACTCCATCAACCTCATCACTCCCGTTCTGACATAGATCCCAGTTTATCAGCCAGCTCAGCGTTTTGTTGAAAATATCAGCATAAGTACTCGGCTTTAAGTTAGATTCCAACGCAGAAATGAAAATCTCACAAAACAACTTACGCAGGCTGCTTATAGCCATACATGACTGTGCATTTGCTGAAACCATAGAAGATTCAAGATTTGGAGACGGAATATTAGATAAATCGGGGCCCGCCGCTGATGTGGCGGAGACATCCGACTGTGGTGAAGTTGTAGAAAAGATATTAACTGACGTTTCTGCAGAGGTGAGGGAAGAAAGAAGATATGGTAGAAAAGAATCCCAGTATACGTACCCAATACTGTACAGACTACGTATAGCAAAAAGAATAAACTTTGATCTTGGTCCATGATTACTACACTGAATGACGAGAGACACTAGCACGGACTCAACCACGGCGTATAACTGCTCATGATACTGAAAAGAGTGACCACAAACATTAAGCAATCACTGTTGATGGTTAGAATACTTAAAACATTAAACAATCACGTTTGTAGTTAATAACTTACAGGAAACTGATTCTGAAGCTGTTCAAAATCTGGAAGAAATTGTGCATCGCGTGGAGGAATGTCTATATTAAGAGCTGTAATGCGCTTTTGTGTCTTGTTCCTGTAAATGATTTTAAAAAATATTGCCAATAAAGATTCTGATTGGACCTCATAAATTTCAAACATCAATAGTACATCCCCTATTTAAGATACACATACACATGATCTCTGTTTATGATGACTAATGGCTAACCGGCTAGACAGTTAAGTGGCTCATAAAAGTAAATATCATGAAACCCCAAAATCAAAATCCAGTAACCTAATTTAGACTATTGATCACTGCTACCTAGTTTTTAATTTTAACTTAATATATAACCTAGGGTTGGCAATTCGTGACCTATTTAAGACACGATAAGACCTGTTTAAGAAAAAGTACACTATGTAATTATATACTTTTTTTAAAAATAACTAAAATTACGAGGCTAAGTACCATCGTTTCTCCTTCTTGGTACATAAAACATAGAACTGCGTTATAGACATGAGGTATAAAGTAGTTAAATGAATCGTATTCAACTTTGATACTTGTGTTTATCACGAGATAAGACCAACCTAATTCCCTAACTAAATAGTTAATGCGGTAAAATATCGGATATCAGTCAAGGACCAATATTTGAGATATCATGCAGGATTTATATATATAGCAATTTAACAATTCAGTATACTATCCTACCATTAACAAATTAACCTTTTGCAACTTGCAAAACACTAACAATTATACCAAATAGGAAGAAAGGTATTGATATCAGGACAATCGGTAGAACTAAGAAGAAAGGTACTGATATCAGGACAATCGGTGATATATTGGTCCAATATAGGTCAAATATCTGTCAATATTGCCGATATTATCGGTACTGATATTCTGACCGATATTTTGCACCGATATCTCATTGTGAGACCGATATAATCATATATCGGTGATATATCGGGATATTAACTACATAGTTCCCTAATAACCTAATTATATCCCTATCGAAAACTCCTATTCTTCAAAACATCCAAAAAACTGATAAACAGCACAAAACAGAGCATCAACTTACGGAGGCTCTCGAATCGAATCATCCGACTTATTCCGGCCGTTTATCTGCAAACATTCAATCAACAACAACAAGATAAAAAAATCAAAATCGTTTACATGACGTCATACAAAACCGTAAGTACGTCAGAGTAACCGTAACAAACCGATCATTCTAAAAAAGCAAAATCATAATTTCAACGTTCGATAGATACAGAATAATACGTACACCGAGATAGAGATTAAACAAGTCAATGATTGCAGGTCTCGCCGGATGAAATTGAGAGGCTCTCGAAGCGGCGGAGCGGTGGTGGCTCCGATCACCGATGTCTGAGGTGTGTGGCGATTGAACGGAGGTGGTGGCGGTGGTTGTTACGGCGGTGCCACCGCCGTTGCTGGCACCACTGGTTGCCGGAGTTTTAAACATTCCGATTAAAAGTTAACGGAGTGGCGATCGCCGTTGAGGTTGCCGTTCATTACTAAATTGAACTTTGCGTCGAAAGGGTTTTAGAGTTTTCTTCTTCGGTGAGGTGTAAATTTACATCACGTCTCCGATTGGTTTTATTATTTGTTCGAAGCTTGCATATTTTATTTACAACATTATTTTATTTTTTAATTTTTTATTTTTACTATTTTATGTATATATGTTTTGGTTTGGTTTACTGTAATATTTCATTATTTTTTATTTGTTTTGTTTCGTTGTGGTTTCCTATAGTGTTTATTATTGTTGTTTTTATAATGTGTTTACGTAAGTTGATGTTGATGGTTTCACATGATAAATGTGACTTTATAAAGAAAATGACAAAATTTAATTTAATGTAAGCATTCATGTATAATTATAAAAATATGTGTTATTATATCATAAAAAATTACTATAATGATGTTATGATGTCTCTAATGTTAGTAGTTTGTTTATAAAATTAGATACTGTCTTTTTTAGAAAGCTTGGATAATGACTGTTATGATGTCTAAGTAATGTTTATGTAGTTTGTTTATAAAATTAGATACTGTCTTTTTTAGAGAAGCTTGGATGCCCGTAAGGTAATTTGTAGCCAAATGCGTAGGAGTTATATAACTTGAGTGTATAGCGGAGGTTATGTAGAATTGTAATTATATATGTATGTATATATATGTGGGTGTGAGAGATCTTTCTTGTTTGGTGTTGTTATACACATCGTGAGACTCAAACTTTTCACCCCATAGCGGTGCACCCCATCGCTGTGAGACGCTATGGTGATTGATGTATGGCACTTCATAAAGCCCGACTTCGTAAGGACCAAAGTAATTACTAATGTGTTTAACAATTAGGGGATGACTTATATCATCTCCTTCACAACAATGGTAAAGGACTTATATCATCGCCTGCCCATTTAGACTGTGGGGTGTGAGCTTGTTGGGGGCGTGGGTTACCCTTTAACGTCAGCTTTCCCACCCCAGGTTGGCGTTGGGCTGGGCATTGCCCCTTTGGCGTGGATATTCCGTCTGGCGCGCGGCAGGGGACAGGGTGAGCTGGCTGGTTTTGGTTGACTGGTCCAATATGGCTGGCTTTGGTTGACTACTTTAATTAAAAGAAAAATCCACATGGCTGGCCACGCTAAGCTAAGCCACACCACACCCCCTCCACACCTCAGTTTTTTTGGGGTGGCCTGATGGAGCCCACCTTCGTTATGTGTCGTGCAAACCTCCTACCTAAGGTCCCCACACCGCAGTCTTAGTGTGAGGGTTAATAATCTTTATATAGAAACTTTTCATTGCGTTTGACTTTAAGTGTGTGAGGTCACTAATGCTTAGTCCTTAGATGCATTGTTGTTATGATTTTCCACATAATAAAATTTTCTTTATAATAAACTAAACACCTTTCATATGAGATGTTCATGGTCTTATAATCTTTGGATTTTAAGCTTTGATGTCACTTGAGTTGTAGGTCTTAAACAAAAATAATATGAGTGAGGGATCATATAACAAAAGCAAGTTGAGTATACAATAACTATGGTTGTTATTGTGAAATTTACGATTTAAATGTCTCTTCCGTATAAAAAAATGAAACCGTTAAAAAAAACAATAACTCTAAGTGGCTATCATAATCATCCATAACACACTTACCAAGTTTACGAACTCTAGATGTTCTTCTTGTTTTCGTTATTTTCTACTTCTTAATAACTTGAACTCAATATCCTATGAAAAAAAAACTCATCCTCTCCCTGGTTAAGAAGATCAATACTTATAAAGAGATAAAGTAGTGAAATGCTTGAATTGTTTCAATCTCTTGATATCAATAATATTAAAATTGTACGTTTTAGTTTAAAATTCAATAAGACTTAATTTGGGCTTATAAGATTTTTGGCCTACTCTAAGTGGCCCTAAGAAAACAATTATGGATCAAAGTAGGCCTAAAATCTTTTAAGCCTCTACCAAGCTCAGTAACAAAAGGACTTCAAACCCGACAATCTTCTATTGAATGCCTTGCAATAATATCCAAGCAAAAGCAACCTAGATATCCATTAAATCCAGTCAGTGGCAAATACATGAATCTTTTGAAGGCGTTGGGACAAACTGTCAAACATGGAAATTGATGTGTTGTGACGGTCCTGTCAAACGGAAAAAAAATAGTAGAAAAACTTTGAAACCCACATGTACGTTACGACGTGGTTACTCGCAAAATTGGAACGAAACGTAAAACAAAAATTTGCAAAAGATGAAAAATACGTGGATCAAAATTGAAAATAAAGATGTTTTGGGGTTAAATTGCAAAAGAAGAAAAGTTTTGGGTTTAAAATAAAAGAACAAAAAGCTAAAATGCAAGAAATATAAATCTTTGGGTTAGAAATAAAAAATCAATTTTTTTTGAAAGACTCCCTATGCTTGGAGTATAACTCATATAAGATAAAGATCTTCCTAATTTATAATATGGTAATCTCATACTCAAATGCTTGTTCTTGAGATTTCAGGTTTACTCACGAGATTTGAATGTTTACCGTCCCTACAACTTACCAAAAAATTATATCTTATATTCTTATAATTTGATTGAAAACAAATAAAATGGATTTAACAAAATTAATGAATGTTCGTTTCCCACCTTTTTTTAATGAACGTTTGTTTTGTACGTTTTTTAACGATAAATTTGGATCAGCGGAATCATCTGATCATATATGTCTTCACTAGGCAATAATGCCTACACCAATTCAGGATGAAACCCAATAAATCTGAGAAAACCCACTTGTGGGAATCGAACCCAAGACCCCATGATCGCTAAGCTTTGTCCCACCCCTAAGATGCCACTAGACTATACTTAGGGATGACAACAATTCTCTAGCCCGATTGGTATACCAGAAACCCGACACTAATGGGACGAGTATTGTCACACCCCAACCGATGGCGGAACATCGGGGTAGTGGCACTAGGCGAATCAGATTGATCAAGAGATTCCATAACAATCATTTCAAAGATAATAATCAACATTTAATATCCCATACTATTAAACTCATACAATCTTCAAAACAACCATTACATTTCAACATAATCTCTTAAACATAAATCCAATTCGATCTCCCCTAGATTTTTATTACAAGAGTTCCAAAACATAAACAACTAATCTACTAAACTAAGCATAGTCGAATGCATCCAAGCTAAAATGATCATCAACCTGTTACATACGTTAAAATACAAGTCAATACAAGTAAGTAAAGTTGAGCATACTGGTTTGAGTACTACTAGCATAATAGAGAAAGCGTTCGCGAACTAATCTAATTACATATCATGATACATCAAAACACATCACACAACATAGGCTCATTTCTCATGCTAACTACCGTGAGAAGGCTTGCGCGTCCATCCTAACTAGACCCCGTCGGGTGTAAGCCACACTATAGTACCATACTAGCTAAGGATGCAAGTTAACGAAAATAAGTCCTAGTCACATGTTTCTAGTATCACGTATTGAGCATACACAATTAGATTATTCGCGTGTGATAAACAGTTTGATTCGTGAAGTGATTTTGATAGAGGAACGTATGTAACACCCAAAAAGTGCATTAAAGCGAAAATGGATCAAGTATACTCACTGTGGGTGCGTTTAGGTAAGATCAGGGGATCTGAGAAGAGTCGTGAAGAGCGCCGGATCAGCCTGCATACGCGAACGGAAGTGCATCAGTCTCCGAAAAGCTGAAACGGTGAAGTTTTGGTTGGGCAGTAGACAAGTTCGGCCGAACTTATATGTAAACATACAAGTTCGAGCGAACTTGCAAGGTTTTGGTAATTAGAGTCAAGTTCGGTCGAACTTGGTAAGATTCATAGGAATCTTGTCAAGTTCGGGCGAACTTGTAAGAAAACCTTACTGAGATGACAAGTTCGGGCGAACTTGCATAGTTCCTTAGGAAACTAGGCAAGTTCGGGCGAACTTGCAAGGAATTTTGATGGAGAGGACTCAAGTTCGGTCGAACTTGACTCATATGGGTACAAGTTCGGTCGAACTTGACCAGGGAGTTGGTGATTCTTGAGCGAACTTGATGTTTTCGGGTCCAAAATCTTGCGTTTTCGCGTCGTTTGCTGAGGAAATCAAGTGCTTATCCCTCCAACCTTAAGCCACTGAGTAAAACTTAGGTTGGAGAGGTCTTTTTGGAGCGAACTTAGCCATTTTACAGAAACTCGGGCTAATCCGGACGAACTTGGAGGTTCGTACGGGTTAGTCCAGCTTGTGTAAAGTGACGATTTCGTCCTTGTGCTTCCGAATCTGAGATTTAGATTCGACAACGCCTCGTTCCACTTAAAAGTGAACGAAACATACGTAATTAGTCCGAAAATTGTGTAAAAATCAAGGTTTTTAAAGGTTTTGCTCAGATCTAGCATAGATCTGAGTGAAAACAGAAGTTTTGATGGAAAAAGATGAAGGTTTTCGTAAACAGAAGAGATTTGATGAAAATGAAGGCAATGTCTTGTGCAAAATCGTTGTAAAACGTTGTTGAACATCATTGTAGTTGAAATCGGGTTGGTTCTTACTTAGAAAACAGAGGGTTTCGGGAGCTCAGAGCGAAGTTGCAGCAAGTTCAAATGAGAGAATGGAGCTGGGTATTTATAAGAGAAGGCAAAAATGGAGGCTGGTGAGGTCAAGTTCGGCCGAACTTGCATGAAATCATGCAAGTTCGAGCGGACTTGAGAGATATTGCAGCGTATTGAGCTAAGTTCGGCCGAACTTGCTGAATCCCTAGGGATTCAGGCAAGTTCGAGCGAAATTGTGTTAAAAGAGAGAACCTGAGTTTGGCCGTTCGGCCGAACTTGGGGTCACCCAAGTTCGAGCGAACTTGACCCAATCTTGGGGTTTCTTTGTTTCTTTCGTGTTAAAAGTTCGTTTGGCGATTCGGTTCGTATTAAATAGTTATTTGAAGCGTTATAATTGATAATAGTGCGATTTAGCGATTCGAGTGTGCGAGAGCGATGCGATAGCGAGCGTAATCATAACCACAAACATACATAACACATAAATAACATAAAACCATATAATTAACTGCGAGCTGCTATGCGATTTAATAAGCGATTAGATGTGATATAACATACATGATCATAATTAATTAACATAAACTTCATTAATAAGCGAATCTCGGATTTACAAGGGATAGATACAATCGATAACAAAGAAAAAGATAACAACGAATTTCCGAATTGTTACACGTATACCCGATACCCGACGGGTATTGGGTCGGGTATGGGATTAGTTCTAAAAATTTCGTGGGTATTGTCAGGGATGGGATTAGGCGATACCCGACCCGTTTACCTAAACTATATACCCGGATTTTACCCTTGGTTATTAGGATTTGTTTTACTATGTTCATATGCGAAAAACGCAATTTTTTTAGTATATGTATTTGTTAATAGTATTTATATTTTGTATGTTATGAAGTATATACGTGTAAGTATTATAAAGTTATTATTAACTTATGATAAAACTTATATTAGGTAATGTACGATTTTTATTTATAATAGTTGTTATATAACTAAAATTTATAATAAGAGTAAATTACGGTTTTGACTCCTATGGTTGATTCACTTTTACCCTATAAGCATAAAAAAGAATTTTTTAACATCTGTGCCCCCAACGTTATTTTCTTCTAACCATTTTGACCCTTATCACTAACACCATCCAATTACCTAGTCATGTGCCCCTCACATGATGTCCATTTATGTCATTTCACCCAATTAAAAAATATCTAACCCTTTTAAAACCTAAATACATTTAACCCCAAACCCTTCCATCATAATTGTTCTGATCCTCTTCTCCAACCCAACCCCAAATCTTTCCATCTGTGGTGGGTTCATGACAAAACAAGCAGGTCCTTTTTCAACTGCTAGAAAGATAATTAAAGATTGAGCTTCGAACATGTCAACTGAACAGAGGCAGAAGAGTGAATCTGTTCCGGTGATATAGGTTCCTAAGAACAACAACCATGATCGGTTCGTGAAGGTGCCTACATCGTTAGACCAATTGCGGAACTATCCTCAACACTTGCAAAGGAGCAATTTTATTGGTATCCACATTTGCAGACAATCATAGTGGAATTAGGGTTTGCCGGTTTGGACAGTCTAAATTGAAGAAGATGTAATGAAATAAGGGTTTTTTTTTTATTTAAGGGAGGTTAATTAAGTGGTAGGTGAAATGACATAAATGGAAATCATGTGCAACATTTAATTAGGTAATTGGATGGTGTTAGTGACGGGGTCAAAATGGTTAGAAAAAATAACATTGGAGGCACAGATGTTAAATTTTTTTTTTTGGGCTTATAAGGTAAAAATGAATTAACCACAGGGACCAAAAAATCGTAATTTACTCTTATAATAATTATGAGAGTAAAAAAATGTATTTGGAAACCCCTAACCCACGGGTAATTAACTGACAAATACCTGACGAGTATTGGGTCCGGTATATGATACAATTTTACAAGCGAGTCTAGATATAGGATTACTAATACATGACCCATTACCATCCTAACTACACTGGCATTTGGAGAGGTTCGTTTTCTACCATCCCAGCCAAGTTGATCAGCATTCAGTCTTATCGTGGACCGCGATGCATTTAAAACAGCTCGCACTAAATCCTAGCCGTCGGGTCTCTGTCTCTCGACGCATCCGCTTCCATTATGTTTTCAACGAGACAACTCAGCAGGTCAGCCCACTGCCCCTGCCCGTTCTATTGTCTTTTTCAGTACAGTATATATTTTATGTCAATATGTCATTAACTAAACCATCAGTTTTAGCCTTTAGGTTCTTTCATCACCAGGTAAAATCCGTTTTCCTTTTAATATTATCTAATATTATGATTATCTTTTTTAATATTACTGAAGTTAAATTTTATGAGAAATATATGTGGTTAGCAACTAACTTCTTACACCAATAGGTGGTAGCTAATCAGAATCACTGTTTATTGGAAGTTTAGATGTAAACTAACCGAATGTGTGTCCAATAATTAATCTATCATAGAACATAAACCAAGTGTTTAAGTGATCTTCGGATGGACGTCAAGTGGTTGATATTAATATCCCTCCGAGAACAGAACTTCTTGTTTCATAAGGCGGATCTATCAAATTGGATCAACCGTTGACAAGTAATCCTAATGTAGGCGGATTTGGTCAGGGAGATGCAAAAATAGTAGGTATATAAAAGGCTTGATCTCAATGTATCCCCTCCCCGACTAATTATACCTCCGTATAAGAGAAGTGACGGCCCCCACCTGTAAGTATGTGAGAGAGGGAACATATATTTAGTAGCACTCATAAAATAAAGTAGTCCGACTAGAAGGCTGGGTGGTGTGTTATCGTCACGTAGGATCCATGTCACATAGAGGGCTTTAAAATCCCTCTTTTTAACTTGCATGCAATGGTACCCCTATTATAATTACCTAAATATTTGTTTTTCTAAATTTATATACCTTTTTTATTTAAAACAAAATTAAAAAAAATAAACAAACATAACTTCCTCGTGCCAATGCTAGTTCTTCGTTAGGCGTCTACCTCTCAATCATTTATGGTGTCTTCTTACGCCTCCACTTCTTGAGGAAGTGGGTTGGATTTCGGGTATGTTGAAAAAATGTTGGTCGTCTATTTGAAAAAAATCGGATAATACCCGACCTCACTCGTTAGCGGGTCTCTTAGGTACTGATTTTCTTGCTCATTGTTTGAGAAACTAGCTCAAATCGAATTGTTGGGGTCCACGCATTTTGGTTGTTGTTGGGAAACATGATGTGAGAAATGGATGGTTTGAGATTGTATAAAAATAGAATGGTGTGGTTTAGTATAAAAATAGAAGAGAAACGAATGTATAGAATGGTGTGGTTTAGGTAAAAAAATACAGGACATATATAGTGTTAAAAGTAAAATATATTTTTTGAGTAAATTACTTTTTGAGTTCTTGTGTTTTAGTGGTTTCAACCACTTGAGTTCAAAATCAAAAGGTTTACGCCCTGAGTCCCTAACCGTTCATTTTATAACGTTTTAAGTCCTTGTGTTTTAGGGTTTTAACCAATTGAGTCCAAAATCAAAAGTATAAGTGTTAAAAAGTTGGACTCAAAATGTTATAAAATGAATGGTTAGGGGCTCAGGGATTAAATTTTTCGATTTTGGACTCAAGTGGTTAAAACCACTAAAACATAAGGACTCAAAATATAATTTACTCTATTTTTTATTATTACTTTTTAAAATATTACCGTTGAAAAACGATATAATTATGAGGGGCCAGAGAAACTAGCTGTTAGCGCTCACTAACAGGGCAACAAAACAAGCTACAGTGCCCCCACTTGATGCATAAGAAATGAGGGGAGGCGCGCTCTGGAGCGTTATATGTAACATTTGTAAAAAATCGGGTTTCCAAAACCCGCTCCGTTTTGTAATCAAATACCAAGTTATGAAATGACATCAAGTATTTATGAGTATTTTGAGTTTAAACGTTACATAATTAATATATAAACTAAACTATAAAAATTATATTTGATAAAAAGTTAAAAGAAAATAAATAAAAAATAGTTGGAGCTGACCGGACTCGAACCCGGGTCAACTGCCTCCAACGATTTATCTTTCCGTCTCCAAACCACTCCGCCACCAATTGTTTTCTGTTAGTATTATGAAAACAATTAAATTTTATACGCAAACTTGGATTAACGGTTAATGATATCTGAATAACGGAAATCGGTAAGCCGAATCGCCAAATCAGTTTTGTTTCGCTTAGTTAACTTATAACCGATGAATATCGGTTTCTAATTAAAGTTCAGATTGAATGAACTTCGAGTTTTGGGTTTTTGAAACCGAAAGACATTCAAGCTTCAAATAATTCTGATTCCAATCATTTATACGATTCAGAACTGTCTCAAATACACTCCAATCCCTTTTCGTCGCGTTTTCAAGTCTTTTGAGCACAAGAAAACTGTCGCCGGAATTCTCTGCAATTCTCGCCGGAAAACCGTGTTCAACATAAACCAGTAAGAATTTCCTCTCTTGCTGTTTCAATCTATCGTTAGGACACTACTAACATTATTCCGTCACTCAAAGTCAGTCACAGAAGACTTTGCTGGATTTCTGGTTTCGCCGGAGAAATTCTGGAATTTGCCGGAACCACGCTAGTTGACGGTAAACACATTCAATCGTGCTAATAATCCATGTACTCTGGTTCAATTTCAAATCTAATTCTTTAATTCTGTTGTTAGACTCTCTCAGTCGGAGGTTCAAAAACAGAGTTACCTGATCTCGCCGGACTTCCTGAAGAAGACGACCTGTCCGGTATCTCTTTTCCCCAAACTGTTCGGTTTGTTTATTCAAACTAGTAGGCATGATATTTAAGTAGTAGAACCATGAATCAGTTGTCTGAGTAAAAAAAACCGGTAATCGTAATGAAGAAGACGAATCTAAAAACGGGATAAGAATAAATAAAACTCGGATAATTAACGGGTTAGACACACAGTCCAGCGGTGGACTGTGTGCAAAGTTTATATACGAGTCTCGAGTTCGATCCTTACTACACACACACTGCGTAATAACATTCCTTTTTATTCATAAAATTAACCGGGTTAGATCGAGTAATTGTTAAGTATAATATAATTCAAGAATATAACCGGGTTAGACACACAGTCCAGCGGTGGACTGTGTGCAAAACAAACTGCACGTCACGCGATCGAGTCCCGTCACAAACACCGGTTCAATGAGAATAAAACGTTTTTGTAAAATAAAGGAATTTTCGGTAAATTCGAATAAGTGTATAAATATAATTAAAACTAGATTTCTAATGGGTTAGTCACGTAGCTCAGTTGGTAGAGCTACGTGCGCGTGAACGGAAGGTCACCGGTTCGAATCCCGCTCGGCGCAAGAATTACCGCTGACCGAACCGGTCAACGGTCAACGGTCAACGGTCAAACAGTAAAAAAAATATTATTTTTTTTAAATAATTATTTGTTTTATTTAAATTAAAAATACTTAAAAATAACATTTTTAAGGATAGAAAATAGCCATAAACTCACAAAAATATATCTAAAAATCCCATTAAAAATCTTTAATAAAATCCATCCATTTAATATATTTTTTTCCCATTATTATTTAGGTCAGTGATTCCTCGTTAACTCGCTTCGTCTAAATCGTGCGCATCTCACCAATTCAAATCCAACGCACCCAATGTGAGTGAACCCTTCAAATTCCCCGTTTTTATCACATTTTTGGGGTGTATCATGTGTCTTGTTCATTTACTTATTATAACTAAGTTATTGTGCATATATCATATCATGACATGTGTGTTAGTTGTTGCTGATAAGTAGTTATTATTATTTGCAAATTATTATTTCAGTACATGCAATTGCTGAGGCCGTAGCTCCCCATCTCTCGAGGTTGAGTTTGATCCCCATTTTATTATGCGGTTGATCAGGGCGTGCCCGCACGATCGGCTCCGTTTGATTGAGCCTTGATCGGTCATTTATTCTCATTTCAATACATGCAATACGCTCGGCTCCGTTTGATTGAGCCTTGAGCGCACAGTTAAATTTACATTTCCAGTTCATGCAATACGCTCGGCTCCGTTTGATTGAGCCTTGAGCGCACAGTTCAGTTTACATTTTCAGTTCATGCAATACGATCGGCTCCGCTTGATTGAGCCTTGATCTCACAGTTCATTTATGTTAATATGATGTTGGTATGTTCATGAATGTTATCGATTGTTAATGTATGTTATAATTGTAACTAATGTTGCCATTGTTTGATTTCATACATATGCTCTTTTATGATTATGCACAATATTTTATTGATAAACTAACCAGAAAATCATTATTAAATGTTTATCTATAAGGTTCACTCGCCAACTTATGTTGACCCAAAAACCTCCCATTTTACACATGATACAGGTGAACCAGCAGCAGCTAGGAACACGTAGGACCTGGATTAGAAGAAATAAAACGATTTAGTATTTGGAACATTATGTTTGGTTATTTTCCTTTGTAATGAATGAACATGTTTGAATGTTTGAGAAATGTAACTTTGACTTCATTTAATTATGAAACATAATAGTAAATGTCATGTGCTTTGGTGATAACCCAATTATGCCCCGACTCTTATTTCCGCTGCGGGTCGGGGTGTGACATTATAGAGGGTGAGATGACAGGGGCACTAGACCACACGACATGGTCTAAATAAATGATACACCCATGTAAAATTAAGTAGTATGAGTAGAAATAAATGATATGATTAATACAACTCATATGTTATTTAAGGTTCTTGTTTATTTATTATTAGTTTTTACAATGTAGTAGCATGATTAGGAATGTTTACGGTTCGATTTTGATGGTTTTTAAATCAAACTGTAAGTCAAGCCGTCAATAGTTGTTTGTTACAAGGTATGTTTTTACTCCTTTAGAGAGTATACAGTGCATTGCAGAGAGCTTACGAGTTTCAAGTACCAATAATCCAATATGATTTGGTTGGAGATGTCCTAAAACATTGCATGACTAGGAAAACACGAGCAATGTATTGTTCGATCCATTTAATTAAATTAAAGTAATTAAGAACAATATAAGAAAATTAGTGACATTTGTTCGATCCATTTAATTAAATTAAAGTAATTAAGAACCACATAAGAAAATTAGTGCCATTTATCTATTTAATCCGATAGCCGAAATAAAATTAGGACGGTGGGAGCAATTGTTATCGTTGAATAAGATCCAAAAATTTAAAATTAAATATACATATACATCCTCAAAACAAAAGTCCCACACACTCTCTCTCTAGGCCCTTCTTCCACCCTCACTTTCTCTCTCTACAACTCCTCTAAGCTCACTTCAATGGCGTATTGGAGATTAATGGCGGCTCTATTCATCAGTCTTTTACCTCTAGCTGCCATAGCTGACCAAGGTCAACGACCCTTTTTCTCCTTTTTAACCTTTTATTTATTTCTGCAAATCTTTATTTCAAAATTCAAACATTTTGCACTTAAAAATAGCATCTTTTTAATCTTTGCATATTTGGTTATCTTTTTTTTATGTGGAGATAAAGATTGGGTAGAACTTATGAATCCAGAAAACACATTGTTCTTGTTTCTTTTCTTATTTCAAATTAGTATACTTTTTTTTTAGAAAATAGTAGACTTTTGGTTTTTATTTAGAAAAAGAAATATATGGGTTTCACATGGATGGAATGGATGCACACATATTTGAATTTTGAATTTTACACCTTAAAAGACACCTTTTAAATCAACATATTTCACTTTAAAGTGGAGAAAGTTAGTTATATTACTACATTTTATTTTAAAACATTTAAGAGTTAAATAAATAAAGAGTTAAATGTCATTTTAGTCCTTGTGATTTGGGTTATTTTGCTAGTTTAGTCCAAATGTTTCATTTTTCACTTCACCGTTCTTCATCCATTTTTTTGTTAACGAGAAGCATAATTCGGTCATTTTATATGTAATTCTGTTAACTAAAAGGGCAATTCACCATATATAAAATGACCGAATTGCCTTTCGTTAACAGAAAAAATGAATGAAGTTAACCCAGTTGACTAAAATGGTAACGGTGAAACCTTTTTGGACTCACAGGCGAAAAATGAAACATTTGGACTCAACCAACAAAATGACCCAAACCACATGGACTAAAATGACATTTAACTCATAAATAAATATTCTACTTTATGGTTATAATGTTGAAAATCTATTAAATGTGTTGTTTTTGTGATTTTGTGTTTACATATAATATACTTTTGCATCATTTTAGTAGTTTTAGACTAAAATAACAGTTTTTTGAGATACCCTTTGGATGTTGTGTAATCTTATAATTAGTTTGGTTGTAATTAGAGTTTATAAAGTCAAAATTTAAATATATAAATACTTGTGTCTTTTGTCTTAATCCTGTCACATAAAACCACTTACTTAACACTTTTTTATTCTTATTATGTGATCTCATAGTGTTGAACTTAAAATTTTGGTTTGCATCAAAGTCTATTTATAGAGCCTGAATATTCATACTTCTCTTTAATGCAAATCATAGTTTTCAATCGCGAAGGTAGCGTATAGGTCTAGTTTCGCTATAGGCTATATAGCCTATAGCCTCTATAGCGATAGATAATGATGGTAGCGACCTTTATTTTTTTTTTAATATAAATAGCTATAAAATAGCGACCTTTAAATATAAGTTATAAAACAGTGGATTTTAGGTTTTTGTTAAATATACATGTAAAATAACGTATATACCAGGGTATTTTGATATAATACACATATAAATTTTTTAAATTTCTAGTGTATCGCTATTTTATGCTATTATAAAATAGCGCCCACTATTTATCCTTATTCTCTATGTAGCATATAGGTACCTTATCGCTATTTGTCGCTATTCGCCATTAACAATTATGATGCAAAATGAGTAAGGTTCCGATATCTTGTACTTGTTTCGGGTTTTACAGCTTCGTTGGCCCAGTTCTATAATCATAGAATCTTCTGCCGTTAAAAAAAGGTAAAGTTTTGATTTAACTGTTATAAAAATGAAAGTTATTGATTTTATATATTTTTTAATTTTTATAACTTTCTAGAATACAACAATGGAAATACAACTCATACATGCTTTATATTTCTGTTGTTTTCTTTCCCTTTTTCCATAAATCATATCAATATGATTTTTGAATATAAAAGTAGGAATAAGAGGCCTAGTTAAGATTCCATTTGGGTCCATCCAGGTCAACTTTCAAGGGCACTATTGTCATTTTCTTTGCTTATACAGACATATGATCTCACTATCTCAGTGCATGTTTTTTTATGTAAAATTATAAAATTCATATATGTCCATTTGAAATCTTCCATTCATTATAAAACTGTTTTTCATCATAATAAAAAAAACAAACTTTCTTAATTTTTTTTATATAAAACTGTTTTTCATCATAACAAAAAAAAAACAAACATTTTTAATTTTTTTAACCGTTTTAAGTACAAATGTGTTTCATATTGTAAGATAAAAAATTATCAACAACATTACTTCATTATTTTAAACTATAGAATAAAATATTTAGAGTAAAATGCAATTTTCGTTCACGAGGTTCGCCAGTTTTGCGGCTTTCGTCCAAAAGTTAGTTTTTCCGCATCTAGATTCAAAAGGTTTGAAATCTTGCCATTTTTATCCAGCTCATTAACTGCATCCATTTTTCTCCGTTAAGTCAGCGGTATTTCCGTCTTTTTTGTTAACTTAAAGGGCAATTCGGTCTTTTTCAGAGGTAGTAAGTCTTTTTACATACGGTGAAAAAGACCAAATTGCCCTTTAAGTTGGCAATAAAGGCGGAAATACCTCCGACTTAACAGAGAAAGGATGGAGTTAATGGGCCGGATAAAAATGGCAAGATTTCAAACCTTTTGGATCCAGATTCGAAAAACAAACCTTTGGACGAAAGTTGCAAAACTGTCCAAACCTCAGGGACGAAAATGGCATTTTACTCAAATCATTACCAGCTTAGCTAAATAGCGAATTACAAGTAAAATGACTAAAATACCCTTTCCGTTTTAGATGCCTTTGTAGGTGTGAACACAGGCACCGCCCTATCCGACATGCCAAACCCGACCCAAGTGGTGGCACTTCTCAAGGCCCAGCAAATCCGCCACGTCAGACTCTACGATGCTACTCAGCAATGCTAACCGCCCTCGGCGGCACCGGGATCCGTGTCACCGTCTCCGTCCCAAACAACCAGCTCCTCGCCATCGGCCAGTCCAACACCACCGCCGCCAACTGGGTGGCGCGTAACATCCTCAACCACGTCCCCACCACCAACATCACCGCTATATCGGTCGGGTCCCAGGTCCTCACCACCATCCCCAACGCCGCCCTGGTTTTAGTCTCCGCCATGAAGTACATCCACGCCGCCCTCATCGCCACCCGCCTTGACTCCCGTATCAAAGTGTCCACCCCGCACTCGTCTTCGATCATCCTCGACTCGTTTCCGCCGTCCCAAGCGTTCTTTAACCGCACATGGGAACCGGTCATGGTCCCGTTACTCGAGTTCCTCCAGTCCTCCGGATCATACTCATACTAAACGTCTACCCGTATTACGACTACGTTCAATCGCAAGGCGCGATCCCGTTAGATTACGCGTTGTTTCGCCCTCTTCCGCCGAATAAAGAGGCGATCGACTCGAACACATTACTGCATTACACGAACATTTTCGACGCGGTGGTGGACGCTGCGTATTTCGCAATGTCGTATCTAAACTTCACGAACATCCCGGTTGTGGTGACCGAATCGGGGTGGCCTTCGAAAGGCGATTCGGACGAACCCGATGCTACGCTAGATAACGCGAATACTTATAATAGCAACTTGATCAAGCATGTTTTGAACAACACCGGGACCCAAACACCCTGGGGTGGCGGTGAGTACGTTTATTTACGAGCTTTATAACGAAGACTCGAGGTCGGGGGCGGTGTCCGAGAAGAACTGGAGGCTTTTTGATGCGAACGGGTGCCGATTACGTGTTACATTTAACGGGTTCGGGTGCCATGTTGGCTAATGACACGACGAACCAGACTTATTGCGTGGCTCGGGAAGGTGTGGACCGGAAGATGTTGCAAGCAGCTTTGGATTGGGCTTGTGGGACCGGGAAGGTGGACTGTTCGGCTATGGTCCAGGGTGCGGCTTGTTATGAACCCGATACGGTTGCTGCACACGCGACTTACGCTTTCGATGCTTATTATCATAGAATGGCTATGGCTGAGGGGACTTGTGATTTTAATGGGGTGGCTACTGTTACTACTACTGATCCGAGTAAGTTTGGTTTACGTGCATTAAGGGTTGTACTTTGTGCTTGTAATGTTGTACGTTTTGGGTTTAACGTGTTGGTTTTTTTGTTTGTAGGTCATGGCAGGTGTATCTTTCCAGGAAGGTAAAAATCTGAAATAATCTAACATGATGTACTTTTGTTTCATTATTGTTTGGGTTGGGGCGTTTATGGTGCGGTTCAGTTAGTCTAAATCCGAAAATTCTGAGCTGAACCGATAACGACGGTTTCAAGAAAACACAAAATTGGCCTAAATGGAGTACAGTGTCATGAAATTTGCTTACTAGTTAATGCTCTATTTCCTGCTAACATTCTTGAAACATGCCAGTTTAGTTCAAAAAGTTAACGACCGTTATCTTTGAATGTTAAATGATGGGTAAAAAGGTACCTTCAATATTTTCTACTTTGTTTTATCTGTATATATATCGTTTTTAAAGAGGTGTAAAAATATTTAGAAAGAAAATTAAAATGGAAAATTACCTTTTTACCCCCCATTTAACAGTCAAACTTAACGACTGTTAACTTTTTGGATTAAACTACATGTTTCAAGAACGTCATGGACGAAAATGGTACAACGTTTAAAATTTGACCTGAACCGGCATTATTGAACAAATCACAGGTCGAAAATTGACAGTTAACTCTAATTCTCCTATATATTAAAAATACAAGCTCATGAATAGTGATGACTGATGAATAGTATTAGATCCATTAAGAAGTTGCCACATGGCCCATTCAGAAATTTTCACGTGGCAACTTATTATTATATTATTATTTTTCTTTAGAGTAAAGTCCTCTTTGAGTCCCTGTGGTTTGGTCGTTTTAACTATTTGAGTCCAAAACTCAAACTTGTCTTGATTTGAGTCCTGTGGTTTGGTTGTTTTAACTACTTGAGTCCTAAACTCAAACTTGTCTTCATTTGAGCCGAAAGACAAAGGGGTACATGCACTAATCGGCTTTTGTCCTAATTGATGAGTGTTATGTGCCTTATGTCCAAGGCTTGATGCAAAACTACTATCGAGCCGGGGGTCTCACTGGAAGCAGCCTCTCTATTCCTACGGATAGAGGTAAAGCTGTCTACATCTTCCTCTACTCAGACCCTACCTTAGCGTTGTTATTGGTGGATTACTGAGTATGATGATGAGAGTCCAAAACTCAATTCAAGAAAAGTTTGAGTTTTGGACTCAAATAAAGCAAGTTTGATTGACTCAATAGTTAAAACACAACATAGGACTCAATAAGACATTTAAGTTTGGACTCAAATAGTTAAAATGAACCAAACCATAGGGACTCAAAAAGGACTTTACTCTTTCTTTATGTGTGCTACGCCAAAAGTCGGTATCGAATTGCTACTTAAGATCTTTCGGTTCGGGAAATTCGGTACCGGTACCCAGTACCATTTGCTCATCTCTGACCAAGGGTTTCAATTGCCACGTAACAACTTCTTTTTTCTTTATGTGTGCTACGCCAAAAGTCGGTATCAATTGGTACATAAGATCTTTCGGTTCGGAAAATTCGGTACGGTACCCAATACCATTTGCTCATCTCTGACCACGGGTTTCATACGAATAACATCATTACCAACAACTTTTTTTGTTGATTTATCTTTCGATTATCTTTTAGTGTTTTTTTCTATATTTTCTTTTTACTCTTGTCAATGGTTAACGTACTCGTAGTAATTTCAAAACACATGTAAACATATACTAAATAACAAATAATAAACCTAGTATACCATTAAAAAACAAGTTGTTTGTGTCAACTGTCAAGATGATTTTACATTTTTACCCTCATGTAGACGCATTTAGCCATTTACCTTCTTCTGAAAAAGAGTCAAACTTTTGACTTCTAGAAGTCCTAACATCAAAAGTCAAAATTAACATCAAGCATTTCAATTAACCTCTTTCTTTTGTGTGCAGTAACGGGAGTAATGGAACTTTCATAAATGGTACATTTCTAGATCCATCGTGAATTCGACTTCATCAAGTGCTTCGTTACCTTTTATCACCCACGATTCAGTTTCTATTATGAGAATTTTCGTGGTGCAACTCTCAAGCGTGGTATTATTATAAATTGTCACTAAAAAGTTCTTGATTACCCGATTTTGTTCCACCCCAAGAAGCGGGGTGGGATTTAGGTTTGTGGTTGAGATGGTTCGTTTGTAAAATTTTATCTGTAGAAACAACGGATCGAGAATTTTCTTCTTAATCCATCATTCTTTGAATGGAATGTTCATATTTTAGGGTTACGTCTATGTTCGTAGCTCAAGCTTACTCGTTTCAAGCTCTATATCTCTAAGGCCCGGTCCGTTTCTTATTTTCCAAGTAATTAACTATTTTATTCATTATATATGATTCCTTTTATGTGTATATTTAATTCTAGTTTTTTAAATATTTAAAACAAAATTAAATTATTTTTGTCATAATTTTGTATATGATAATATACACTATGTAAATATATATATTTATTGTATAAAACATTCAAGCTCTTGATTAATCCATTTATAATCTCGAGAATTTGCTTTAGTTTTTTTAATAAGTAGGAAATTACATGATAACGGTAGGTAAACGGGCAACAAGTAGCGTCGCAACCCTCTTTTGAATTGCAAAAGCGATCCTACTTCAAACAAAGCTCTGGCTCTTCGGCTTGATATGAGAAGCCTGTAAGCTTAGTCTGTATAAAGTTAAATTTATTTCGCTTAGGTTTGTGCCCATTTATTAAATGAGCTCTAATTTGGGCTTAACTTCAATCGTAGGCTTGTTTAAGCTTGGTCATCTCACAACTTTAAATAAAACGATCTCGAAGATGACTCGAGTTGTATACACACCTAAAAAGGGAAAATACAACAATATTTACCTACTTTTCATTCAATTTTCATCAATCTTTCATGTAACAAGCCTCACATACAAACCCAGAGGTCCCTGGGACAGCACATTGCTTATAAGCATGCTTATTACAATAAGGCTTGTTACAAAAATTACATTTTGGTAAACTAATCCAACAACCTTCACATAACATATCTTCACAAGCTACTTCAATTTCTTCATCATCAAACCCGATGCATATTCGACACTCTTCACACCTTAAAACGCAAAACTTACACCCTCGACAACTACCCGTTGTCCGTTTTCTATCACAAGTTTCCGAAGGACAATCGTACACCATTCTCGGCTCATCACATTTCGGGCAAATTTCAACATCAATGGAAGAAGAATCGTCCGAGTTTAGCAATAAATGGAGGGTTTGAAGGTGTTCTTTGGTGATATTGGAGATACCGTTTATCTTTAGCGTCTTTACAGTGGTGTTGTGTTGATTTAATGTTGTCACTGCTTTAACAATCCCTTCCGCAGTTAAACCCGTGCATTGAGGTACATGTAACTGAAAAGTATTCGAGTTTTTAAGCGATATTTTCAAGGTTTAGAACTTAGTAAAAAATAAAGCTTGTAAACACGAGTTCAAATCACCTATGAAGGTTCCGAAATGAAAAAAGTTATTTATCTTATTATTAATCACGGATTTCTTATATAGCCAGAACGGCCCTCACAAATTGCAAATACTAATTTGTTAAGAATTAATCGGATTGAAGATATAACGTCATCATTCGCTGGAATCGAAATATCTGCGAGATCGGGCACTTATAAAAAAAGGATACCCATCTAAAAAAAGTATACCCATAACATCTATGTCAGCTTTTTGTTTGAAAATATTCAATTCAGAACGACTTGCTTTCTAGATGATCCCTCTACAAGAAGGCGATTCTAGTGTGAACTTCAGACGACTCTCAAGCGGTTCCATTCCTTTTTACTGTACTTCTGGGTCAACCCAAACCGAATGGAAAGAAGCCAAATTTCAATAAGATCTATTTATAAACCAACCCCTTCCCTTTTTATAAATAAGCACATATGATCCCAACTCTTCCAATCAATTTGCTTTTCATTCCCAGTCTGTCTCCAGAGTCGAGGGGAAGACCCAAGTTGTGGCTTGGGTGGGCGGGTGCTACCTTAATTTTTTTAAGTGTATTTAATAGACAAAAATCCCGATCGCACCCATTATAAGTTTGGATAAATCCCTCGCTACACCCCCTCAAAGTTTGGTTAAACACCTCGGTCACACCCTATGAAAATAATTCTTGGGTCTGCCATTGCGGAGTTAACCGCTTTGATTATGATGAAACTTGAGGCAATTTCGTTAGAAATATAGTTAATTCAAAGTTACACCTTTTAAATAATGAGTTAATGACTAACTTTAAACAAAAATAAAGAAGAGAAAATCATGAAAAGTACCATTTTCTATGATAGATATATACTTTAGTAATGAGATACAAGCTAATATTGTGAATTAATCTAGTTCATATTTCATGTCATCACAATTATTTTGAAATGTACAAACATGGCATATCTTTCAAGAAAATACATTACACATGACAAAAAAAATTGTGCGTAAGTAAAACAAGTACAAGTACGTTGGGTAAAATGAAAACAACGAGTTGTGAGAACTTAGAGAACCCGACCTTACGAAAGGCTTTTTCAAAATATTTTTTGATAAAAATTCTAAAAAAAATCAACTTTAAAAAAAAAGTTTTATTATTTATAGCAGTCGTAAATGCTGTAAAAAGCTGATGTCATGTTTTGATGTTATCAGCTTTTTACAGCAGCTGTAAGGGGCCGAAACACCACTTCGATATTTTTTACGGCCGTCTTTGTAACATTTTAATCCAGGGATGTGAAAAAAATGGGGGCAAAACTCGCACGTAAAGACCGAGTTCTCTAAATTCTCACGACTCGTAAGAGTTTTCCCTTGATCCGAATCCATCTATGAAATAACGATATATATTTTATGGCTACAATTGTTAAAACTTATCTGGAATAAACATTAAACATAATTCTTGTTTAGCCTTTTCAACCATATCAATCAATTTGAAACAATATCCTCAAAACACACACAAAAGATGGTAATTTGAATCAAAATTCATGATGATGAAGTGGCCATACCTTGTTAATACCAGGATTATTAGCTACAACATTTAGGAGACCATCATCTGTAATCATACCACAGTTAACAAGAACCAAACTTGTAAGCCTACCCCTCCCCTTCGAAGTAATCTTCGTCAAAACTTCATCAGAAACCCGCGATCCTCGAACCTTATCCTCCACTATTATGTTCAACCATGGCAAGATATCATTGTTCAAAGCATCATTGAAGGATTTGCATGTTTGAGCCATAGCAAGAAGCTCAAAAAGTGGAAGATAAGGTAATACGAGGTACAAAGATTCATGAGGCCGTTGTCCTATGTTTGATGAATCTTGATTCATTTGATGTTGTTTGTGGGTTGTTTCATGTGAAATCTCCGAGTTCATGGTTTAACAAAGTGGAATGATTGTTGTTTGTTGGCCAAGATAGGAGTAGCTTGTGGCCAAGGTTTGATATAAGTTCAAGAGATTGGTTTTGAGACCTTCAAGTTTTCGATAAAGTCAAATCTATACTTTAATATTTGCTCCTTTTTCCAAAACTGTAGAGAGTATTTAATTAATTAATTATCAATTTTTATATTATATAGTTTGTTTTAATAATTTTATTTAACAATAACAATAATAATTGCGATATAAACGTGTATTTAATATATTAAATAGATATAATATAAATAATAATAGACCTAGTTAGGCTCGTAGACCTGGTGAAAATGAGCTCGAGCTCTTTTAATATATGAGCTCTGTATAAGCTTAAACTTCGAGTTTACATATAGTCATGTTAACTATAAATATTATGTAAATATTCTGGAAGATATTGTTGGATCAAGAATCCGTTTCCTATTTTCTTGTACCATTCATTGTATTTAACCTATTGTCATGTTAATGCGAATCATTGTTGAATCATACTATAGTTAACATGGTATGAGAGCAAAGCCTCTAAACCATAACCTAGCCGCCGGAATACCCTTCACCATCAATCACAACCTCTTTTTCTCCTCAAACCTGGTTATTCAGTCTCATTGTTAAGATGGGAAGCATAACCGAACCACTTAACCCACTTGCAATTAAGCCTCTTCATCCAGACTACATGATCACCGACATCCAACAGAAGGTCCATGTTCTTGACGGAACGAATGCCACCTATTCTTCATGGTTGAAATCGCTCCAGCTTCATGCTAGGGGGGGCTATAAGGTGATGGCTCATATTGACACAATTGTCCTACAATGGATCAACTTAACATTGTCCGACGACCTGGTATGTGTTTTACAACTAAATTTACCGTCTTTGCTGCCTGGACACGCATCAAAACGATTTTTCTTAACAATAGGCTCG
Source organism: Scalesia atractyloides (assembly GCA_947069175.1). Taxonomy (NCBI): domain Eukaryota; kingdom Viridiplantae; phylum Streptophyta; class Magnoliopsida; order Asterales; family Asteraceae; genus Scalesia; species Scalesia atractyloides. The sequence goes on along the minus strand of CAMTDV010000006.1, from coordinate 69,891,020 downwards.
AGAGAGACAACACTTGAGCATGAATTTAACAATCTCACTCTTAAAGCCATGCCATCTCTCGAGGTGTATTGTCAAAAACTCAAAGATCTTGGTGATCAGTTAAATGATGTGGATTGTTCAGTTAACGAGCAAAGGCTGGTCTTGCAATTCGTTCGCAGGTTGCCAACTGAATATGACATGGTTGGAGCATACATCAACCAAAGTCTTCCACCTTGGGAAACTGCATGTTCCATGCTACAACTTGAACACCAAAGGCAGTCGGCTCGTGAACATTTGTCACCTTCGACTGTCCTTATTGTTGGCTCAAACGCGCTGGCTTATGAACCAAACTCTGGCCTGAGAAGAAGGTGATGGCATAGGCCCAATAACAACGATCACAATAGGCCCAAAAGCAACAATAACAACAATCACCCAAGAGGCCATGGTCAAGCCTAGCACCCTCCTAGAAGAAAGGCCTAATAGAACCAAACCCTGATTCGAGAAAAAAAGGGAAGGCATAGGCCTAATAACAACAATTGCAACAGGCCCCAAGACAACAATGGCCCAAGAGGTCGTTGTCAAACACAACACCCTTTTAGACAGGCTAACAGAATACCACAATACCAATCGGGCCCCCTATTTGGCTTACTAGACTCCATTGCCTTGCTCCTTTCCGACCCAACCTGGTTAGGCCTAGCCCTGGTCCAGCTCAATTCCCAAAGGTAACCGAAACCAAACAATGTTGGGCTTTCCGAAAACCAAGCCCATTTTGAAACGGTTGACCCTATAGAGCCAAATCAAATTGGAAAGGCATTGCATGCTATATATTTTGACACTAAAGACGACCAATGGTACATGGATACGGGTGCTTTGGACCACTTAACCGATGACCAAGGTAAAATCACCAACTCATTGTTATCTTGTGATGTGTAAAATGTTCATATATTAATTAAAACACCAAATTAAAAGGTCAAACTAGCTTAATTACACACAATTGGCAAGTGTACCTGTCGTGATATAGTAAAGTCGGTAAGACCGAGTATCAATTCAAGGACACAATGGTGCATCTCTCGATACTAAACCTCTATGATATGAAATTTCTAGCCCAGCCCACCGATCACCTATCATGTGAAGAGTGGGAACTAATATTGGAGACGAAAGAAGAGATCAAGAAAAAAAATACTCCAAGCACTAGAAAGGTTTTTTTTTTGTAGAATTTTGTAATTCTTAGGAATTTTTAATAATATTTTTAGGTTTTTTTAATATTGTGTTTATTTATAAAAAACATTGAAAAAATAAATAAATTAACACGTGGCCTAGCCATGCGGACTAGCCACACCCCACCATACCCACCACATGGATGCATGACCGACGGTGCCCCTCTAACTCCACATGTCGGGCCATGCCCCAAACCCCCGCCCCACCGTACCCCCCCCCCCCCCCATAGCCTAAATGCTCTTAAAAGCCAAAACCACATCAACCTCAATACTAACCAGACGTGGTGGTAAACTTCACCATATGGATTATGGTGATACAAACTTCTATTTTATAATCAAGTTTACAATGGGAGATATACATGAACAAAATAAGTATTGGAGTTAAATGCTTGGTTGGTCTCTGTGGTTTACAAAAATTGTAGACTTGGTCCCAGTGGTTCACTAATTAAACACTTGGTCCCGGTGGTTGTAATTTTTGCACTCGGGTGGTCCTTATCACTAACATCTGTTAAGTTTTCCAGTTAAGTCCATGTTAAATGACCAAAATACCCTTGCTTATTACCAAGTTATATATATCTTCACAGGTCTCTTCTCAAACAAGCAGCACAACCACCACCATATCACCTCCGCCGCCATCTCACCCCCACCCCCGAACACCCACCGCCACCGTCTCACCTCCGCCACTTCTCACCTCCACCCCGGAACACCAAAACACCCACCAACACTGAAACCCACCACCACCAACGAACACCTCCACCACCGGGCAGGCTATCACCACCGCCGATAACCACCACACCAGCTCGTTGCCCCTGCTGCTTCACACCGCCACAACCACAAAAAGCTATTAATAACTGTCATCACTAACCTCCAGCTCGATCATGGCTTCCCCATCGCCATGGCAAAACTCATCACCAAAACCGTCACCGTTCGCCGGAACCTCATCTCCGATCACCGTTTATCCGTTCATCTTCACTCACAAACACCGAACTTCTTTCACTACGTCAACTTTTCCTCACTGTTGTTGCAGTGCTAGACCTAATAACGAGAACACGAGGATCAGAAATCGCGAAGAAAACCTTACGATCGGAACAGTTTCGTTTACTGATGATTTATTGTAAGTAGAGAAGAGAAATCGCTGAAGAAGAGATCGAATCTGAATTACGAATCGTTGTTTGGAAGACGGACGTTGTGGCGACGGATTTTTTTTGCGTCGAAGAAAGTTCGGAGTATTCTGTTGCGTGGTGGAGGCGGTGGTGGAGGTGGGAGACGGTGGTCTTGTGGTTTTAGAGAAAGAAAAGGGAAGTGAGAGAGAGAGAACAGGGTGAAGAAAAAGAAGAAGGTGTTTATTTATTTTTGTTTTTTAAAAGTAAGGGTAGTGTGGTAATTTTACATAGACTTAACTGAGAAAGTTAACATGGGTTAGTCATAAGGACCACCCGAGTGCAAAAATTGCAACCACCGGGACCAAGTGTGTAATTAATGAACCATTGGGACCAAATCTGCAATTTTTGCAAACCACAGGGACCAACCAAGCATTTAACTCTAATATTGATATATGTTGACTAAATATTAGCTAAGATATATCTTAATCATGATTCAGAATTGAAGATGTATCTTTATTACTAGCACTTATTAGTATGGATGACAATGAAACCAAAATCTGATGAGAATTTTTAAACCCAAAGCAAATGGAATGAGTATGTGATTACTTTCTTTTTTTTTCGTGAGTAAGGGAAAAGTGTGAGATTTGATGATATACATGTTTACCCAATCTGATTACCCAATAATATATACACGTTTACCTGATTATTTATGATCAGTGCATTTCGAGTACGCATTACTTTATATTAATTTTATTATAAATGCACTAACATTGGTATAAAATATATTTATTACTTAGTTTTTATATTTATTTATAGGTTATAGATATAAAATGTGCTTAAAATGGTTAAATATATTAAATATGAGTAAAAAGATTATTAATGGTTGAAAAGAGATTAAAGTTAAATGAGAACGCTAAATATTGCGGAAACCATGAGAACTGATAAAAAACCACAAGAATTTAGTTAAAAACAATTCAAATTTAAAAAATTCTTTTACATTTATTATTACTACAATATTTAAATACAATATTAGAAACTAAATTTACACGTTTAGATTTACATGTACTCGTAAATAAAGAAAATTTATACATGTGTAAATTTGTTGTATTTACACATATGTAAAAAAGCTTATTAAGAGTGATTTTTAATTATTTAAAGTATAAATTATATTTTTAATGTTGTATTAAAAGACTTGCATTAAGAAAACTGATTTTGATTGGTTTTTTCATTCGTTCTTACAGTTTTCACCACATTTAACGTCCTCAAGATTTACATAATGATACTATGACCATTTAAACATAAAGCCACCAAATAAATTAATTTAGTGACAGTGAGCTACAAAACAGTGACAGACTGACAGTTGGAAATTTGGACTCCAAATGGGCTGGTACTAATTGAATTACGTTAGCTGGGCTGCAACATGGAAACGGAAGTGGGCTTCAATAAATGAAAATTTGGGCTTCGAAGGAAGTAACAGTTGACTTTGGAATCTCGGAGAATTTTGGTGATGTCGGTAGTAGATGAGATGACGAGAACGAGGAAAGTTCATAGTTAACTTCTTTTTTCTTTTAAACGGAAAATTTGAATCAGTAACGGACTACTGGAGTATCATCAAGCCACCAGCGGAACCAACCGATCATATCTATCTCCACTAGGCATAATGCTTATACACCAATTCAGAAGAAAACCCAATAAATATGGGAAAACCTCCTTATGAGAATCGAACCCAGAACCTATTGGTCCCAAAGTCTTATTCCACCTCCAAGATGCCACTAGGCTATAAAGCCATGAGCAATTAACTTCTTTTTAATAATGAAAAACTTGACAGTGACTTTTTATGATCAACCCAAGTGTTTGTGTGTGTGACTTTTTTTAACGGCAAATTTCTTTTAGTCTTTGTTGTGGAATTTGAATCCAATACCTCGTCCTCTCCCTTTCAAACTCAGGTCTTTAAAGGCTTTATCTTTGCAATAAACCACCAACCAATTGGTTGTGTATGTGACTTTTAATTGTACTTTTTACCTAGGATTTTGGGATTGAATTTGTTAACATCTTAATTAAAGATTGTGAGTTTTTTGCATTTAAAAGGTTTCGTTGTGTTCGAACATTAGATTAGTATTTTTTGATTCTAGTTTCTTTACATCATTGACAGTTTGTATCTTTGTTGATTCATGTTTTCACATTATTAAATCTAGTGGTTGTGTGAATTGAACCCCTTAAGTTCGGTTTTATAACTATCACTTGATTAAATCACATAGTCACCCTTAATGACTTCTCACTAGATTTATTAGGTTAATTGTTGCTTTGCCAAATTTGAAACCTAGGGTTGATCATTCTTCTCATAACTGTTTGCAACCAATTAAAGTTCAATTGTTTTCATAATCAATTTGAAAGCTTAATTATTGTTTCAATAAAGTTGAGCACATTTTCCTCGTTGATTTGATACATTAGTTACTTTAGCTATCTAGTTTATTTAGGTTTTTGTTTAACCTTTCAACATCGATCAATATACTCGTAATATTTCCCTTTATATCATTTTAATTATGTCATATCCTTAAATAAAATAGTTTCCTTTTTTAATGACATCAAATCGTCTAATAGATACCTGATGAGTTTGGACTAGGTTGGGACAAGTCTTTATAATCGGTTTTGGGGTTGGAATTACCCATACCATCCCAAACCCGCCCCCAACCATACATAAGGGAATCATAGAGTTAACTCTATTTATTTAACACATATGTTATATCGATTACTTTAGACGATTCCGACACTACTAGAAAAGTGGGTGGTTCCATACGCCAAATCTCGTTGGAAAAAGGTTCATGGGAACTTTTTCCGACCAAAAATTTTGGACTAATTTCCGATCAAAATAGCTTACTACAAGTTTCCAAGAAAAGTGAAATAACATAAAATTAAACAATTCATAGAAAATGTGTGGGAAATTTCCGACGAAATTTTTGATTGTAGGTATTTGGTCGCTAAAGTAGGGTTGCTAATGGTGTTGGAATTCCGTCAGAAATTGATTGCAATTTCCAACCCATTTCTTTTACTTGGAAATTTTCTTAAGAAATGAACCCTTTTATAGTAGTGCCCTAAGGGTAATTCTATACTTTAGTAGTATTCTATCATTTTTTTCTTTTATTAGTTATATTTCATCTCTTCTCAATCTCAATAAAAGTCTAAATTCCTTAGAGGCTTTTGATACATTTGGTTACCTTGCCCCAGAGGCCGTGTTTATCCTTAACAGGGTGCAACGGGTCGTGAATAGTAATCTCTCGACCCTTAAGAGTCGCTTCGTCTTTAGTAGGATCGTTTTGCAATTTAAAAGGGGGTTGCGGCGCAGCTTGTTGCCGTTTACTTACCATTTGTTTGTAAATTGTTATTTTGGTTTTTTAATGAAAATTTCAACTTATTCGGTAAGAAGTAATGTTGTGCATCTCTTCATGTTCATGTTGGTATATTTGGAGGGCCATAAATATCACATTCAATAACAAAAGAGTTTATGTTAACAAGTACAAGTTTCATATGGGTTAAGTATATATCGAAATTAGTTTCTTTAAAAGGTCTAATTCTAAAGTTTGAGTTTGTTTCTTCCCCTTTGTATTCTAGCTAGCGACACATTCAGAAGTGGGTTGCGGCACAGCTTGTTGCCCATCTACCTGCCATTAGTCTGTAATCGTCTCTGCTTTATTAAAAGTACAAGACTGGCAATAAGAAAAAATATATTGTGTTTTTATAATGTTACTCTAGTGCATAGCGAGAATCATAGGAATCGTGAAGTATGAGATGCAAATTGGAATCTTAGGATAATTTTGAAGAAAAGGCGTTTTGTTTAGAAAGTAAAAAGAAAAATTCATTATCAACAAAATAAATCATTATCTTTTGTTTAAGACCACAAACTCATTTGTCATTATCGATCGTAAGTTCAGTGGAACAACAAGTGAGGTCAAATCTAGAATAAAAGTCCGTAAATGCAATGAAGATTTCCTTGTATTTGTGAGAAACACGTGACGTTTGGTGGGACAGTGTGTTATGAATGAGTGTCAAAGCTTTATGGGGTCAGAGGGAGCCTCGGCCCTCCTAATTTTTTCGTTTTATAGTATGATTTTTAAAAAAAAAGTACTTGTTGGATGACCATTTACCATCGTTTCATTGAGGATCAACGTTCATTTAAGGTTGTAGAATAAATGGTAATTTCTTAGATGATAATCGCGTAATCACTTTTCAGGTTAGGGTAAAAGGGTACTTGAATCTCAATCAATAAATTACGAAAAATAAAGAACTAGTGTGTATGTTTTTGTTATTAAAATGTAGCTGAAATTGACTGAAGATACTTTTGTTTTGGATTCTTTGTGCTTGAGTAAACCTTAATTACCCAAAATGATTTGATACACATTTTATACGTAGATAACTATTTACTTGCAATGGTTCCTTAGGATAAGTTTATGTATATTATAAGTTAACAAAATTAATGTTCAATGTAATCTATATATACTTCTTATTAATTGATACAACAAGTTACAAATAGTGACACAAATAGAGACGTAATTAAAACTGTTCAACTGAGAGATCACGATACAACATATCACATTCGTTTATTATACATTATAAAAACTTTCGGTCCCTCGTGAGACAAAGCTTCTTCGATCATTAGAGAAATTAACGTTTCATTCCTTCGGGACCCAACCGGTGGCATCACGACTCCTTGACTTTGCTTCGACATATTCTCTTGCCATCCTAAATATCACACGAAACCACCATAAAAACACGAACTATCTTTTAATGGCACATGCTATATTGGTTTTATTTAAACTTAATGTAGAGATTGAGAGATATATTACCATAAGACGGATTAAGTCCACGGTACTTAAGCTCACGATACTCTTGGCAAAGGGCACAAGGCTTGCAAAAAAAATGGACAAGACAATCATTGCAGGGTTGCTTGGGCAACGAGTATCGATTTCTTAATTTAGTACGATACATGCATGAGAATAAGCATTCGAATCCGGTGAACACGGTAAGTAGAAAATAAACATTCCCGCTTGCATAACAAACTGTATTTACAAGTTAAAAAAACTAATTATTCTTCAAAGTAAATCAAATAAAAACATTTAAGAGTATCCATAAAGTGTTATTTGAAATTTAAATTATCATATTTCTTTATTTTTTTAAAAATTTATAAAAATTATTAGTTATTTTTTAAAAATATTTATATTACAGCCCATACAGATAATTTTTACAGTAGTTTAAAAAAAATATTGCAGCACTTAGAAAAACAAATATTACAATAGTTTTTAACAATAATTATATTACACAGCCCATACAGACATTTTTTTAGAGTTTTAGTTTTTTTAAGGTTCTGTTTATGCTCGTTTATCAATAAAATAAAATATGTTGAAATTTACAAATATGATATACTTTATTTTTCACTTACATGCTAGATTTTTTTGTCAATTGTCTACTTTTAATTGACTATATACTTTTTTTTACGGTTAATTGTTTTGGCATATCTACTTTATTTTCATATATTTTTCTCTTAGGTACTTTGGAAATAATAAAGATTAAATTATTAAAAAAATTAATCGTTTTATTCTTTTTATCGATTTATTGTTAATAATTTTACTTCTTACAAACAGGTATTAGGTAAGATTTGGTATGCAGAATGAGAGAGGGAATTGAATAGACCATTAAGAGGGAATGAAGAAAAGAGTGTTGGTTGGTCAATTGAATGAAATCGCTCATTCCAAAATGCATTCCATTCTCTCAAAAACATTCCATCTCTCCCCTCTGTTTTTTTTTATTCCACTCCCTCTTCACCCTTTATTAACAATACAACAACCCACTACCGTTGCCACCACCCACCACCACCGTTACCCACCGCCACCCGCCGCCGTCGCCACCCGCCACCACCACCGCTGTCACAACTCACCGTCGTCTCCGCCCACCACCACCGATGCCGCTACAACTGCCATCTACCACCACCCATCATCACCGCCTATCATTGACCACCTCCATCCGATTTTATTCATTCGTCTTTTCACAAATACCAAACAACAAAAAGTAATGGTTCATTCCATTCTCACATGGTAACCAAACAAGACATGGAATGGTAATGATCAATTCCATTACCTCATCCATTCCATTACCTCGTTCATCCCATTCCTCCACTCGTTCCATTACCCCAAACGGATACTTGCCTTCCAAAAAACCAACACGTGTACTTTCTAAGTTTCTATAACGAAAATAAGACTTTGTTTTATCTAGAGAGAAATAAATATTGCTATCTTCTAATAGAAGCCTCCCACAGACACGTATATACAAACTTAAAGTCTAAAACAATATATATACATACATATGTGTATATACACACATATACACATATGTATGTATATATATTGTTTTAGACTTTAAGTTTGCATGGAGTCTAGAATCAACATAGTTATCCATGCAGGGGCGGAAATTTAGGGCTTTAGCTCTTGTTATACCACGACAAGTCATAGCACTTTCACCCATGGTACTCGGTGAAGATACCATCCATCGTTCGAATTCGTGTGAAAACTGGTCATATATATATATATATATATATGGTCACATGTATATTACTTACAGGTGGTTCCCTTGTCGACAATCTCAGCAATTCTTCCAAAAGAAATGCACGGACACCACCATGTCAAGCAACCTGTGCATGGTTCCAAAAAAATAACATGAGTTGCAACTCTACATATATAAAAAACCAACCACAATAAGGAGAGTTAAAAGTAGGGGTGCAAAGGAGCCGAGCCGAGCCCGAGCTCGTTTCATGTATGAAAACTTGAGCTCGAGCTTTGTTTCTAAAGCTCGAGCTTGGCTAGTAGGTAATTTTTCAAGCTCAAGCTTGGTTCAGGCCCGGCTCTTTTATCATATATCCTAATTAATTTATATTAATTATCATTATTATTGTATGTATTATTTAGTAATTGTTTTCATAAATTTATAAATATTAATCATTAGTATTTATATATATTTAATAAATTAATAAAAAAATATGTATAGACCGCAGGCTCGCGAAGCTCGATAAGCGAAACTTGGGCTTAGGCTCGTTTAATAATACGAGCTTGTTTCTTAGGCTCGACCACGAGCTCGTCTCTTTCGAGCGTCTCTTCAAGCCGATCTCATATAGTTTGCGAATAGTTCGGTTCGTTTACACCCCTGACTAAAAACATTAAAAGTCGTGCTTACTCAGCATCCACATAAAAATAAACACCCTTCTTCAAAAACACCTAAAACCATCTTTTTTTTTTTTTTTTTTGCCTTTAACACTCATTCCTCTCTCTATATATATATTTAGTCTCACCTCAATCCAATTTTTTCAGTGGCGGACCCACTGGGAATGCAAACGATAAGTTTAACCAAATTTGTAAGATGTGCGCTTAGAATTTTGCCCTATAAAATACACTAAACTTTTTTCAAAGAGTGTGCCCGCGCGCCCGACCACCCAACCCTCTACTTAGGTCCGCCCTTGCATTTTTTCTTGTTTTTGTTAAGAACTAAAACCCAAAAACGACTAAAAAACGAATTCCACAATAATAAAAGTTGATGGTGTGGATTTTTTAAAACTAAAAACATGAAGAAAAAAAAACTAATATGAATGAATACTATAATATATATGTTACAAGTGGTGATGTATGTGTTGTATGCTTACAACTAAAGCAATCTTTGCCGCAGTCACAAAGGCCGGTGGACCATTCGTCGGAAGTGGTCATATCTGATCTGTCGGTGGTGGTTTGAAGTGGTACATTTAGGTGTTGTGCACAACCTATTTATAATAGCCACATAGTTGGTATGTATAGTATATTCTGTCTTTTACGTGGACATATTATATAATTATTATGTATGATGCCACGTGTCACTGCTGAAAATAAATATCATGATTTTAATAAAGAAAATAATCATAATATAAATATTTTTCATCTACATACAGCTAATTTTTTCTTGAAAGTGGCTGAATGATACCAATTAACCCATTTAACTTTAATTTAGTGAAAAGGGGTTTTTTTTTATAAAAGTCAACGTGGGTTTTTTTTTAATAAAAAGTCAACGTTTACTAGTGACAGCAATTTGGTTACAAACAACTCAGAGCATCTCTCCATGAAAAAAAAAGTTAATAATTTAGCTAGTGACAACATTTGGTTACATACAGTTTAGGGATCTTCATCGCTAAAAAGCGGATGAAGAGCGGCACATGGCACCGGACAAACGAGTAAAAAGGGGATGCGAAAATTAGAGGTGGCGTCTAGTAATGGACGTTCGTGTGTTCGTCCGGATTCCTAACACCAAAGGGATGGAGAGGTGGGGGCTCTACACCTCCATTTTTCGTTCTTTATGTATGGTAAAAAACAAATTTAGTAGGTAAAAAACATCCTCGAGACTAGCAATGGATGGGTAAATACAATGTTAGTAGGTAAAAATGTCCGTCGAGACTAGCAATGGATGTTCATGCATTAGTGTCACGTTTTTCGTCCTTTCCATAATTAATTGTAATTAACTTTTCCTTTTACTTCTCTTAAAAATGATAGTTTTATCCTTACAACCAAAGGATAAAATGTGTAATCTTCACGATTTTTTTTATTTTTCTTTTTTTTTACTTATGTTTTCTTTTATTTATTTATTTTTAATTTAAATTTTTATGCCAATTATAGTTTAGTTTAGTCTTTTGAAATCAATATCAACTATTAGAGAAAACAAATTGTAAAAATTACACATTTTGCCATTTAGTTGTTTGGACAAACGGACATTTTTTAAGAAACTAACAAAAGAATGTCAAAATCAGTTCGTGAAAATGACGAAAAATGTGACAGCATATGAACTTCAGGGACATTTTTTATACTTATTGAAGTTAAAAGGCATGATCAGCTAATTACTCCATATATCAAAGGACAAAAATAATTTACCCCTAAATATATATATATATCTATATAATATAGGGATGAGTTAAAATGAAAACCATCACGAGTTGCGAGAACCGCGATAACTTTTTGATTCGGGCAAGTTGGGCCAAAAATATTTTGCACAAACGTAGATGAATATATTATAAACACATTTGTAAAAAAAATTTCGAGTCGGTAGTTTTGACTGATGCAAGTTTTTTTTACACCTGCCGTAAAATTTAAATTTAAAATTTACGTCTGGCGTAAAAAAACTTTTAGTGGTCAAAACTACCGACTCGACAATTTTTTTAAATTTTTTTTACAGATGTGATTTTAATATTTGTATCTACATTTGTGCAAAAAAAAAATTTGGGCTAACTCGCCCCAGATCAAAAAGTTCTCACGGTTCTCGCAACTCATGATGCTTTTCATTTGAACAAATCATATATATATATATATATATATATATAATATATATATATATATATATTATATATAGGGAATGTTCATTTGAGAAAATTTAGTGTGAGAAGAAAAGAAGAAAAGACATAATGGTAAAACATTAATAGTTTATAACTTCTCTTATTAATTATATTATCTCTATCATTAATAAAACAAAAACATTTTATCCTACACATTTCAAAATTTATCTTACACATGTCTTACACTTACCTGAATTTACCCTACACACATGTAATTTACCCTTCACATTCAAAATTTATCCTACACATGTCGAAAATTGTCCTTCACCATAAATTATTTTATCTTGAGAGGATATTAAAAAAATGAGTTACAAGTTTAATTAATTAGCTAATTAATGATAATCATAAATTTACCTATATGCCCTTTTTCCTAACATTAAATACACACATTAAATGAAGTAAATAGAGAATTTCTATTGGTTTAAAAGTTATTCTTTTATTTTCTTACAAAAATTTTCTTCTCATTTGAACCCTCCACTATATTATATTCCTTTAAAAATTAGGGTGTTTAAAAGGGCATTGGAGAGAAACAACAATTTTGAAAGAGATGTAAAAATTTGGCATAGTGGCTAACATGGCACCTTTGAAGTGATGCTTGAGAAGAGATATGATCTAAAAGGTGGTCGCATCACTAGTGGTAGCTATGGAAGTGACCACACCGTAAGGTTTTAATCTTCATCAGTCACCTAGTCATAAAATCGACTGATGAAATTTGTGTCTACCTTATTAGGGTACTTGAGGTGGGCACGTGATTGGTGCAAGCGAAGAGTGATGCTCTATAATACACCGCCGCTAGGGGTGTATCACTTGGGATGTGGATGGAAGTCGTGATGAGCATCGCGATGTGATGGTTTGTGTTGATGTGTGGGGTTTGACTTGATGTTGATGTGTTAAGTTGTCATTTTTAAAAAAACCAAAAAAGGTGGTAATGGAGTATGATGACCATTGCAAGTGTGACAGTGTGAAATACGATGGAATGAGTTCAAGTAGTGATTGAGTGTGATGAGTGATGACCACCACTTGTACTCTTACCATGAGAGGTGTCACTTCATATAACTTGGTCGGTAAAATGATAAAAGGTTCTTCTTGGATGATGTGACACTTAGGTATGTAACAATGACTATTGATTGTAATTTAAGAAACAACGTTAATAAACAATTTAAACATCGGTTTTTTGGTTGCTACTTAGTTTAATAAAGAGTCATGTTTGGTTTGTACCAAAATTAAATAGGTTGACTTGACAACATGTTTCTTCATTTCCCATTCATTGCCTCAGTTCCTTACTCATTGTATCTTGTGTTTTATGGTGCCTCAACTACTAAGGATTAAGGGTTTGAGTCCTGTTGTAGATTATAAAGTAGAATTATAAGTGAATTAGTTGTGTGTGTGTGTTCAGTATGTAAGTTGTCTTTTATACTCAACGGGTCACTACAGTCACTAAAATCGTCGATTTGCCCGTCGTTAACACCATCAAGCATACTCCTAGTCTGCCCCAACACGAGTGAGGTTTTCAAGTTCTTCTCCCAATATTACCTCACCTCATGTCAAAAAATTTATACATGTTCTTGATCAGATATTTGAAGTTGCTTGTATTAAAATTTTATTTAGAGGCATGTGAATTCGTTTGTTGATTTGAGGTTTGTCTCAATCAACCAATTCAAGTCTTTTTTTTGTTGTTGTTTTAATAACTGGTCATATATTTAGGTATTTGTCACGATTAGAAATGAAACATGTAACATGTTCAATGAATAATGCATCTACTATGTAACATGTTCTATCAACAATTATTGGGCTTCGTCTTTTTCGAACACGAATTAGCTAGCCCTAGCGTCAAATGTGTGTAAACGTCTCCTGGAATTGAAGATTAGGCAATGATTTCCTAAATAAAACTTTTGTTGTTTTGGTTGAAATGCTAAACATAGAGATGTGCCATATGAATGTTTAATACCTAAATAAGATCATGTTTAGTGAATATTGAAATTAAAGAGAAGCTAAAAGAATACAAATTGTAACTAATGTGTATAGAACTATACATTTTTAACATAGCTTTATCCCAGTTTTGAGTATGTTTATTGAAAATTTCATGATAACCAACACTTACTTGGCTAGATTGTGAATTTCGAGGTTTGGTTGATGATTCAACAAATACGAATAGAATTAGAATATTTCATACAAAATGACACGAGGATGGTCATGCCTCTTCGGTTGGCATGCTCATTCCTAGGTGGTTGCGGTCATGCTTACAAGAAGACGAATCTACAATTTTCGTTGGTGGTGGTTTTGCAACATGCATAGTCTATCGTTCATCAAACTAGATCAAAGGTGAGTGTAACATCCGTAAAAAAAACGGATTTACCAAACCCGCTCCGTTTATTAACCGAACAATCAGTTAAAAATTTTGTTGCTTATTTAATGCCCAAAATAATTTTAAACGATACATAATTAATAAGTATATGGGGATATATAATTTGTTTTTGAAAAACTGTTAAAAATAATGAAATAAAAATAAAATGGTACTGCCGGGTTTCGAACCCGGGTCAGTCAGCCGGGTCAACAATAACTTAACACTTAACCATCCAACCACTGCGCCACTAGTGTTTTTTGTTAATTAATGGAAACAATTAATTCATATTATAATTCTCGAATTCAAAATCGGCGCGCCCAATTGCAGTCGTCGGAAATCCCGACTAACTCGCCAAGAATTGACGGTTACTTCAGTTATAACGTAAACTCTAATCACTGCATCGGTTATAACCGACGCCTGAACCCGCGACACAAGTTATAACCGCCGGAAAGTTTCTAACCGACGAATCAAGTCGGAAATCGGACCAAATTCATCGACGACCTGCCCTATAAACACCTCCTCGAACCTCTGCAAGCTTTTTCGCTCAAAACCGCACCTTTACCCGACGTAATACCACTCGCCGGAAAAGTTCTGCACCTCGCCGGAAAACCGAGCCCTTCACTTCTGAGCCTTACTGAACACCCAGAACTTATACCGAAGCCACTCACATCCATCTCAAACTCTCTGAAGACTCTCTGCCGCAAGACACACGTCGCCGGAAGTTTCTGCTGTCACCGGAGTTTCGCCGGAGAAACAGAGGAGTCCAGTTCGGTATACCCTACGCTTAATTCTTTCATTCTTTTTATTTATCTCACCTGTAATTAACTGAAACACACTAAAGAAGATGATTAAAATCGTTGAATCAGTCAGTCATCGTTTCTGGTTAAGATCAACAAAGAAGACGAAGTTTCGGTAGTATATAAGTTTAATTTAAATCAATAAATAACTCGGGTTAGACACACAGTCCAGTGGTGGACTGTGTGCACATTAAAAATGCTTACGTCTCGAGTTCGAATCACGTCCCACGCTCCCTCGCCTTAATAAAAATGTTCCTTTTTATTACTGAACCGGATTCATTTCATATAGTTGTTAAGTATAATAAAAACCGGAATAATAACCAAGATAGACACACAGTCCAGTGGTGGACTGTGTGCGCGTTTAAAACACAGGTCACGAGTTCGAGTCCGGACTACTACACCGGTCCGGACAATTATCAAACTTTTTATTTAAGGCAGAAACGAAATAAGGTAGTTAGTATATAAGTATAATAAAAATCAGTTTATTTAACAAGTTAGACACACAGTCCAGCGGTGGACTGTGTGTTAACTCAACCCACAGGTCCCGGGTTCGAGACCTGTGGAGCGCACCGGTCCGACGCATTAAATCGTTTTTAAAAACAAATGATTTTCAGTTTAATCTAATTAGTATATAAATATAATTAAAAACAGAAATATTTCGGGTTAGACACGTAGCTCAGTTGGTAGAGCTGCGTGCACGCGTACGGGAGGTCTCGGGTTCGAGCCTCACCCAGCGCACACATACACACATGCGAACCGGTCAAAGTCAAAGTCAAAGGTCAATGGTCAACGGTCAACGGTCAAAAAAGTCAACATTTTTTTTTATTATTTTTATTTATTTATTTTAATTAAAAATACTTAAAAATAACATTTTTAAGGTTAGAAAATAGCCTTAAACTCACAAAAATACACCCAACAATCCTACTAAAATGGATTAATAAAATCCGTTTACTTACCGAAACATTATGTCATTATCTAGGTTAATTTCACTCGTGGTTAAAACCACTTTGTGCGCATTCAACATCATCAACCGAACGCACCCAATGTGAGTGAATCTTACAACTCCCCTTTTTAATTACACGTTTTGGGGTGTGTCATGTGTCATAAAATTAACTCGTTTATTTAAACTTGTGCCATACCATATTGTGATCTAAACTTAGATTGTATACATTGCTTGTAGTTATGTATTTCATATTGTCAAGTTTATGCAATTCATTCATTAGGCCCATCAGTTCCTCGTGAGAGACGAGTTGAGCAACGCGTGCCTCTAAACGATCCATTATTGTTCATGTGTGTATTGTTTAATATTAAATTGATTGGTGAATAAGTTTACATCTATTTTTACTCATGTGTGGTTGTGCACTTTATTTTATAATCAATTAAATAAACTTGTTCAAATGTTTTCCATAGGATTCACTCGCCAACTTTTTGTTGATCCAAAAACCCTTTTTACACATGATACAGGTGAATAGGATGAAGCAAGGAAAACATAGAAAATGCCTTAGAAGAAAACAATGAAGCCTAGATTGATATTTAGGACATGATGTAATATTGATTGTAATTTTCCATTAAAGTGTATTAATGAATATGAAACGTTAAAATAAATGTCATGAGCTTTGATGATAACCCAATCATGCCCCGATCACCTTTTCCGCTGCGGGTCGGGGTGTGACAGATTGGTATCAGAGCCATGACTATAGGGATATAGGATAGGTTATTAGACCCTTAGAGCCTATACTATAGTTTGCCTAAATTTTAATTGTTTAGGTGGTTACATACAAACTTATGATATTTATTTGTTTCATATTTGTTTATACTTACAGTCAAACATACATACTTATATACATATTCATCATACATATTTCAGTGTTCATATATTCAATTCATCTTCATACTTTTGTTATTCAAAGATTTTGTTGCAATTTTCAAATCTCATCAAAGTAAGTTCTGCGACGGGCATGTAGTAACTGGAAGGGTACAAGTACCGGTAGTCGGAACGTCCTGTCTAGGTTGGCATTCGTATAAATCCAATATAAGGACCAGTTTGCCTACCTGGGGACTAACAATGAGAGTACGAAGGACCTATTAGGCCAAAGCATGCCACACCAAACGTCATTCGAACTAACCCTACTTTGAGGTGTCACCGTGTCTACACCTGGACACATTCCGAATCTCATACGTTATATACATGTTTCTCGATTTTCTCCGGGTTTTAGTGTACGTAACCAGGCTAACACATGCGAACCATATGAAAAACCCGATATTCATGGGGGCCCACATGATTACGAAGGTGAAGTATGGCGGCATGTAGGGCCTAATGACGAGCAAAGCCCAAGACATCCTATCGATGTAGTAGATTTATTTTTTATAATTATTTTATGAATGTTCATTCCTAGTGCGACCCATGAACCCAAAAACATCCAACTCATACTCTTGACATGTATTCCTTGTAGATGTCTTCTAATCTCGCCCGTAGGAAGATGAGAGCAGGAAAAGCTCGCAAGCGCATGGCTGCCCTAATCGCTCAACAAATGGCTGCCGTAATACCCAACATTGTAATCCAAGTCCAACAAGCACTTACCGTTAACCCTGTCAATCAAGAAGATCAAAACGTTATCAACTCTCCCCCAAATACCACTAAATGCACCTACAAGCATTTCAAATCATGCGACCCTCCAAAATACAAAGGGACTGAAGGTGTCACCGCTCTCCTCCATTGGTTTGAAGAAATGGAGAACACTTTTCTAAATTGCGATTGTCCCGACGATCGCAAAGTGCGTTATGCTACTGGTCGTTTATATGGAATAGCACTTACTTGGTGGAATACAGAAAAGGCCAAACGAGGCGTTGACGATGCTATGACTTTGACTTGGGAAGAGTTGAAGGAAATCATGACAAGACGATTTTGCCCAAGGAGCGAAATCAAGAAATTAGAAGATGAGTTTTATTCGATGAAGCAAAAGGAAGGAGACCACACCACATACAACAAAAGATTTCTCGAGTTACATCAAATGGTTCCCAACTTGTTCACTCCCCTCTACCATTTGATCGAGCACTACATTCGAGGTCTTCCGTATTCAAGACTCTATAATAAGTACCACGCCTGTAACTTTGGAAGCAGCAATGGAGCTAGCAACAGAGCTCACCGAGAACCGACTCCGGAACAAAGACTTCAAGGAGGAGAAGAAGAAGGATAAAGCATCGACTGAAACCTCCGACTCCACCCAAACCGAATCCCCTTCTCAACCCACTTTTAAGAGAAAAAGAGACGGGCAACTTTTCGCTACTACCCAACGTAATCAACCAATTTCACACGCCATACCCATCCAAGCTATCCCAATCACCCAAGTGGCACCCAACTCAACTTACCCAAATAAGAAACCATATCTTGGACCTCACCCTCGATGTAACACCTGTTTTTATCACCATCCCCTTACTTACCTTATCGACTATGTGCAACTTGTGGACGCTATGGTCATTTGAGCAAGGTTTGCCGCACCTTTCAAAACCAAATCTCTCCCCCTACCCAAAACATAATCCAAACCTATCAACAACCCCAATACCCCATGTTCCCATATGTTCGAGCTTGTTTCAATTGTGGCGACCCTACCCACTTTAGAAACGCATGCCCTCGACTGGTTAACATCATAAACGCTCAAGCTCAATCAAACCCAGTTAACCAAGTAAATCAAGGAAACCCAATCACTAGGCCACCAGCAAGAGGAAGAGTTTTCAACATCAACGCCAATCCTGACGAGGATAATGACGGCCCAAACGAAACCACCCAACTAGTCCTCTTCACCGGAAATCAAGATTCAACTCCAATCGTTTAGTTTTATGTTTTTCTTTATCGCATAGAACCAATCATAACTTAAGGATAAAGCCAATGGGAATTTGACAATAATATGGTGGATACGCCGCTGGTACTTCCTATATATAAGTATTCTTGTCAAAGGATCGGAGGCATTATCTGGCGTTATGAGAGGTTCCATGTGTAAACTGTTTGAGTAATTATTGTTTATTATTTTCAGTACATGCAATACGATCGGCTCCGTTTGATTGAGCCTTGATCGCACAGACATTTTTTTATTTTCAGTACATGCAATACGATCGGCTCCGTTTGATTGAGCCTTGATCGCACAGACATTTTTCATTATCAGTATCTTGTGGTTGTTGTGTTTGTTGTGGAGTCACATAGAACTAATCATAACTTGTGGATAAAGTCAATGAAAATTTGACAAGAATATGGTGGATACGCCGCTGGTACTCCTATATATAAGTATTCTTGTCAAAGGATCGGAGGCATTATCAGGCGGTTATGAGAGGTTCCATGTATAAACTGTTGTGTGATTATTGTTTAGATTAAATTTATTATTTTCAGTACATGCAATACGATCGGCTCCATTTGATTGAGCCTTGATCGCACAGACATTTTTCATTTTCAGTACATGCAATACGATCGGCTCCGTTTGATTGAGCCTTGATCGCACAGACATTTTTCATTTTCAGTATCTTGTGTTTGTTGTATTGGTTATAGAGTCACATAGGACTAATCATAATTCACTGATAAAACCAATGAAAATTTGACGAGAATATGGTGGATACGCCGCTGGTACTTCCTATATATAAGTATTCTTGTCAAAGGATCGGAGGCATTATCAGGCGGTTATGAGAGGTTCCATGTATAAACGGTTGTGTGATTATTGTTTATATTAAATTTATTATTTTCAGTACATGTAATACGATCGGCTCCGTTTGATTGAGCCTTGATCGCACAAACATTTTTCATTTTCAGTACATGCAATACGATCGGCTCCGTTTGATTGAGCCTTGATCGCACAGACATTTTTCATTTTCAATATCTTGTGTTTGTTGTATTGGTTTGTAGAGTCACATAGGACTAATCATAATTCACTGATAAAACCAATGAAAATTTGACGATAATATGGTGGATACGCCGCTGGTACTTCCTATATATAAGTATTCTTGTCAAAGGATCAGAGGTATTGTTAGACGGTTATGAGAAGTTCTATGTAGGATTTAGTAATTTCTTGGTAACTAATCATAATTTGCGGATAAAACCAACGAAAATTTGACAAGAATATGGTGGATACGCCGCTGGTACTTCCTATATATAAGTATTCTTGCCAAAGGATCAGAGGCATTATCAGACGGTTATGAGAAGTTCCATGTAGGATTTAGTATTGTCTTGGTTGAAATTTGTGTTACATTCATATCATCTCATTATCTAAAGAAATTGGATTGTGTTCCATTTCCTACATAGACTAACCTCTCCATCATAACAAACGAGAGAGGAACTGTCACCATTCAAACATATATGCTATCAGAATGTGGATTCAAATATTGGTTGTTGTGTTATTTATGTTCTAGAATTACATCATAGGACCAATCATAACTTACTGACAAAATCAATGAAAATTTGACAAGAATATGGTGGATACGCCGCTGGTACTTCCTATATATAAGTATTCTTGTCAAAGGATCAGAGGCATTGTCAGACGGTTATGAGAAGTTCTATGTAGGATTTAGTAATTTCATGGTACGTTAGTTGTTGTGTTTATTTATGTTCTAGAGTCATATCATAGAACCAATCATAACTTACTGATAAAACCAATGAAAATTTGACAAGAATATGGTGGATACGCCGCTGGTACTTCCTATATATAAGTATTCTTGTCAAAGGATCAGAGGTATTGTTAGACGGTTATGAGAAGTTCCATGTAGTTTGTAGTATTAGAAGTTTTGCTTCAGGATATAACCATATCCTTCCAAACATATCAAAACTCTTACGCGTGATATCATATTTAGCGAATCAACTTTGCTTATCAATATTTTACAGTAGACAACAAAAAGCGATTCCTGTAACAGGGTACTTAACCCTTACAAGGAACGTTACCGCCTTAAACAAAAACTTAAACCCTTATTTTTTTCTAAGCATGTAACTGTCAAACTAAACACCATCATTTTTAGTCAAATATATCACTACTTAAATTTCGGGACGAAATTTCTAAAAAGCAGGGGATACTGTAACATCCGTAAAAAAACGGATTTACCAAACCCGCTCCGTTTATTAACCGAACAATCAGTTAAAAATTTCGTTGCTTATTTAATGCCCAAAATAATTTTAAACGATACATAATTAATAAGTATATGGGGATATATAATTTGTTTTTGAAAAACTGTTAAAAATAATGAAATAAAAATAAAATGGTACTGCCGGGTTTCGAACCCGGGTCAGTCAGCCGGGTCAACAATAACTTAACACTTAACCATCCAACCACTGCGCCACTAGTGTTTTTTGTTAATTAATGGAAACAATTAATTCATATTATAATTCTCGAATTCAAAATCGGCGCGCCCAATTGCAGTCGTCGGAAATCCCGACTAACTCGCCAAGAATTGACGGTTACTTCAGTTATAACGTAAACTCTAATCACTGCATCGGTTATAAACTGACGCCTGAACCCGCGACACAAGTTATAACCACCGGAAAGTTTCTAACCGACGAATCAAGTCGGAAATCGGACCAAATTCATCGACGACCTGCCCTATAAACACCTCCTCGAACCTCTGCAAGCTTTTTCGCTCAAAACCGCACCTTTACCCGACGTAATACCACTCGCCGGAAAAGTTCTGCACCTCGCCGGAAAACCGAGCCCTTCACTTCTGAGCCTTACTGAACACCCAGAACTTATACCGAAGCCACTCACACCATCTCAAACTCTCTGAAGACTCTCTGCCGCAAGACACACGTCGCCGGAAGTTTCTGCTGTCACCGGAGTTTCGCCGGAGAAACAGAGGAGTCCAGTTCGGTATACCCTACGCTTAATTCTTTCATTCTTTTTATTTATCTCACCTGTAATTAACTGAAACACACTAAAGAACATGATTAAAATCGTTGAATCAGTCAGTCATCGTTTCTGGTTAAGATCAACAAAGAAGACGAAGTTTCGGTAGTTTTATTAGAATTTATTTCTTTGTTTACAAATTATATACTATTACCGATGGAATATCCATTGTTAATCCTCGTCTAATATTAGTTGCTTCTTCGGTAATAGTCCGTTTGGATGACTTTACAACGTTGTCGGTGATCCGTTGGTAACAAGAGTGGTGATTCATCACGAATGAGATCACCTATTACTCCAGAAGTAATATTTATCCATTGGTAATCTGTAGGACATGGGTGACAATTATAATAAAAATTATATAAATAAAAATAGTAAAGATACTCTCTTTACACATTTAGGAAATTGTAGTACATGACCGTGTACAAATTCAAATGAAAATTAAATATTAACTACAACATATTTAATTGAACAATCGATTCAAACCAATATCTTCAAAAGATAAAGTCTTCAACTTGATCTTTATGAATATATTATTGTAGTCTCCTTAGCAAGATCTTCAAAAGATAGAGTAATCAACTTTGTGCTCGAACAAGGCCTTCTTGTAGTATCCTTGCTGCAAGAAAGAACAAACGATGTTGACGGTTGTGGCTGAGGCACGTGTTCAACACGCTTCCCTTAAAACAGATTTCGCGCCTCTACTAAAAACGACGCGTCTGTCTCCCAGGGTACAACAGCCGAAGCAGTCTGTACTGCCGGAGAAGGCCACGCGCCCGAGGTTACACCGGGTAAAATTATAGGGTTAGAAATTTTGGAAACTTAGAATAGAAATGAAGTTGAATCATTTAGAGAAACTTATCTCTATATGTTCCCAACATATGGGTCATCAAGTATTTTTTTTCTCCAAGGACTCTTTATGCATACATCTCTCTTTACTTGTATCTAGCTAATCAAAAGAGGCACATAGCCTACTAAGTATGCAAGAGTCATGGGTGGTGAAAAGTTCAACATAATTAGAAACTTAATTTTCCATAAAATATCTAATCAATTGTTATAAAAGAAACTCTACTCAAGAGTTGTCATCAATACCACCACATGACAAGTTTATAATTTTAATAAGAAATTAAACAAGTGACATAAATAACTCTACTCAAGAGTTTGTCACTATATGTAGAATTTAATATTAATAATCTCACTAAATTTTCATTCATCAAATTTAAAAATTTCCAACAATCCCCCACATGAATGGAGATTGATCAAAACACATAAAATTTCCAATGCAACCTCGACAGTTGCGTATTGCCGGATAAGTAGGTGTTCCCTTTGAACTTTCCGTTGTGAAGCATACTTAGCCTCCTAGCGATTTGTAGACGCTATGTCCTTGAACAAACCCCCATTTATGTAGACGACAATACACTTCACACAATACTCTCCTTAGCCGGGTCATCCCCTCATAGTCGTGTCCAATAATGGTCGTGGAATTTCTGGTTCCGCGAGAGCTTTAGGAATTGTGCCCCCAATTCCATTCGAAGCGACCCCACTTCTCTCTAACATAGGTGATACTCCTTAAATCATTAAAAGCATCGTGGTTACCATGATTACGCAAAATCATTTACCACATAATATGCTTAGCCTTACAATTTGTCACTGAATTTCATAGGAATGAACTAGGACGTATTTAAACACTCTTTTATCGTTTATGGGGTATATATAACCATATATACTAGCTTATGCATATAAGTTATGCCCCACAGTGATCACCCTTATGCATATGAATTCGTTGTCCTATTGAACTTAGATCTTGGGATCTCCAGTCAAGTAAGTTAGGTTTCCTCCACACATCCTTTTCCATGGGCTTTGGTCTCATTCCACAACTTGATCTCTAATAAACCCTCAGGTTGTTAGGTCCATAACATTATCTTTGACTTTATCTAGTCACTACAAATAACTTTACTTATTGAGATCAGTTGTCATGATGTGCTCTTAACTCGCAATTTTTTAATTTTGCCAATTGCCAACTTCTAAGACTATAACCTCAGTGGCCATCTAAATCTGGTTATAATATATGTCTTTGTAAGATACACTTATCATTTAAGGCAAACACATCTCCATTATGCACTACGACCTTTGTATCCTCCACTTAGTCGCATGTTTGCAATGTTAGCTTGGATTACAAAATCCTTATTGCCAAAATTTTATGATACAAATGCAAGACACCCCCACATTTAAGTGTTATTGGATAACATCCATATGAGGTAAAGAAAAAACCATTTCTACACACCCTTAGAGGGTTGTTTCTTAAATGGCTCCTCCCCCCACATTTCTTGTCATTTGATCAACACTTTCGTAACTTCACTTATGACGATATTTATACAAATGATTGAACAAGACCAACTTCATTGTATCAGTGAATTCAACTCATATTGAATTAGCTTATATAAGCTTCCAAGCTGACCAAAGCAACACATGCCATTGTCATAAGTTTGTCATCAACTTAGAATAATTCTTATTTAACATCTAGAACAAGCCAAGACAGTGAATTGTTCTCATTATCTTTTCGAACAAACTCTTCATAAGTTACATGTCTTTTCCTTATAATGAATGAAAAATTATCCCTCAACTTTGTCTATACACAAATTCTTTTTGTGTTTATACACATTTGAATGTTTAGAGTTAATTAGTCTCCGTCAAGACCCATAATTAACCAAGTACTAGTCTAGCATGCTTTAGACTACAATACTTTAGCATGTGAACAGAAGATGCATCATTCTGATTCTTCACAGCCCCAAGGATATCATGATATCACTTTGCAACATTCATCCATTGTTAAGACAAAATAATGAGACTTATTCATAATCCTAAAGCATCAATATTTAGGAAGGTCTCACAAATTATTGTATATAGCACTTAGCTAAATTTTATCATTCAATTAAGGAACATAACTTGTTTACCTTTGATCTCCAACGCTTTACCATTGACTCATAAGGACTTAAACATAAGTCTTAATCCAAGTCACTTGGTGAACGCACTCATCGCCAACAAGATGAATGTTCCTCGTCTACAATCACTATTATGTGGAAGATAGAGTCAACTAGATCCACACTCAACAACATGGCAATCATAATTTTGCCATAAGTGATTTGCACACATCTATTGTTATTCATTAGGAGATATGTATATTTAGGATGTTCTCCCAAACAAAGGTAAAATTTCCATATTCAAGTGGTAGACGCATCTATATATAAATCTCGCAAGATTTATTAAAGGTATACAGTAACATATATAATACTTTTACTTTCATATGTTAGAATTCACACTTTTGAATTTTCCAATGACTTCTAATGAAATATTTAGACTTTAATCTCGTTTGTGTATTTCATCTCAATACACTCACTACTCACTCGTGATGTGGTTACACATTTGACGTCTCGTCTTTGACTTTTAGTCAATGCAACAACTCTTAAGTTGTTTATGTCCAAGTATTTTCATGTACTATCCATTTAAAACCATATTCTTTTAAATAATGTATAATTGACGTTATAATTATTTTCCAAAAAAACAATTTATACGTCACAAACATTAATGATTTATTTCTTTGTAAAAAATTGCATATGTTATCCGAAGATATTGAACACAAAACAATAAGATACATTGGAAACTAAATCATAAGTGCCAAACAAACACTTTTGAAATTTAAACGGAAGCATAGACGATATGTAGATATCAAATACCAAAGTGCTTTTATCTTTAACACTTTATAATCTGATCGAAATCTTTTCAACGACGTCCCATGGCATGTCTTGAGGTACTCCCTCAATAAGACTCCATGCACTTGTAAGTGCAAGTTTCCCAATTCATCTTGAAACTTTAAACTTGGAGAATTCTTCTCAAAACGACATCAAGTTGTTACAAAAGCTACATTTAAGTACTAAACTTAAATCACTGAATTTGTACACAACAACTCCAAGTCGTTTTCCACCAAATAATATCCATGAGAATATTACTTTGTTCAATAAATGCTACTTCTAGCAAGAGTAGCAAACCATTTGAATTCTCAAAACTATGCATAACGTTGTTTTAAAAATTATTTTAAAATATTTTCTTAGTTTAGCAATGTACAATATTAATGATGTCAATTAGAGTTTATGATAACATAAATAAAAAAC
Source organism: Scalesia atractyloides (assembly GCA_947069175.1). NCBI lineage: Eukaryota > Viridiplantae > Streptophyta > Magnoliopsida > Asterales > Asteraceae > Scalesia > Scalesia atractyloides. The sequence continues at coordinate 69,865,160 of CAMTDV010000006.1, read as the reverse complement.
TTAAAATATATTGTTTAGTCTTACTATACATGTACTAAATGTTTTCTAACACGCATGTTGAAAAAAAATGTTATAACAGGCACGTCATAGAATCGAACGTTTACATAAAACGTTTTTCAAGGATAAAGTTTATAAAATAAACCATTTCTCATCATTTTAATGCGCACATAGGCAATTAAATGTATACATAAAACATTTCCGTTCATTATGGCTTATAAAATAAACCATCTCTAACCTGGTATTCGTGATACACAATTTCTAACACAATGTTAGAAAATTCAAGTCATTTTATATATTCAAAACATGATCATTTAGGTTTAGAAATCACAAATTAAATTTGGTGATAAATCCCACACAACTACATCATCACTATATGGTGGTTTAATTCTTGAAACCAATCAAACATCAACTTCAATGTATGACTTTTATTTCTAAACCATACAAAGCATTAATGTGTTTATATTCACTAAAATCGATTCTATAACAAATTACTTATATAAAATATTTACATAAAACATTTTAAAGCGTTTGTATTCTAACCATTTTTAACAATCATGTTAAAATGAAAAGAAAAAAATCTAACGCGCACGTTAGAAATATTAACATTTCCACAAAATGTTAATTCGATTTGTTATAAACACATATATGGTTCATATAAATAAGTCACTTCTTATACACATGTTAGAAAATAAACAACTAAAATTGTTTTCAAACTAACACTTTTTATAAACCCTTTCTAACACGCATGTTAGAAGACAAATGATTACAAAAATCATTTGCGTTTTTTTATAAACTGTTTCTAACACATTTGTTAGAAGTAAACAATTACAAAAATTGTTATAAAGCTTATCAATAAATATGTTCTAACATACTTGTTAGAAATAAATGATTATATCATTATCATACCAGTAGGTTCTAACAAACTTGTTAGAAATAAACGATTAGATAAATCATTATAAACATATAAGTTTATATATAAAACCCAATTCTAAAACGCTCATTTAGAAATATATGATTAAAAAAATCATTATAAGTCTTATTAGTTTATATCAAATACATGTAAACCAGTCTCATGTTAGAATCACTAAAAGCTTGTGCTATAAATGCATGGGTGGATGAAGAGTCCACTTTAAATAAAGACTTAATTAAAGACATAAAACTCTAATCAAGTAAAATAAACTCTTATTTAAAGACATTAAAACTCTACTAAAGAGAATTTAACGTTTACAAAAAATATATGGTTTACACCCATAATTCCGGTCTAACACACATGTTAGAAAATTTAACGTTTACAAAAAACGTATGGTTTACATAATAAACCCGATCTAATACAAAAGTTAGAAAATTAACGATTCCCAAAATCGTTTCAAAACCAAATGTTTGAACCATAAGTCTTTCGTTTTTGTATTATGGTGTAGGATTTAAGATTGTAACACAACCTCAATGAATCCAAACACAACAAGTTGTACTACATACATATTTCCGAAAAAAAATATTTTATAAGATCATAATCTCTAAAAAATATTTTTTATTATAAATCTTTTCGTGAACCCAAAATCCTTATAAATAAGGTTTTAAGATTGTAGCAACAATCTTACGAAATATGTTTTAAGATTGTAGGACATGGGTGACAATTATAATAAAAATTATATAAATAAAAGTAGTAAAGATACTCTCTTTACACATTTGGGAAATTGTAGTACATAACCGTGTATAAATTCAAACGAAAATTAAATATTAACTACAACATATTTAATTGAACAATCGATTCAAACCAATATCTTCAAAAGATAAAGTCTTCAACTTGATCTTTATGAACATATTCTTGTAGTCTCCTTAGCAAGATCTTCAAAAGATAGAGTAATCAACTTTGTGCTCGAACAAGGCCTTCTTGTAGTATCCCTTGCTGCAAGAAAGAACAAACGATGTTGACGGTTGTGGCTGAGGCACGTGTTCAACACGCTTCCTTTAAAACAGATTTCGCGCCTCTACTAAAGACGAAGCGTCTGTCTCCCAGGGTACAACAGCCGAAACAGTCTGTACTGCCGGAGAAGGCCACGCGCCCGAGATGACACCGGGTAAAATTATAGTGTTAGAAATTTTGGAAATTTAGAATAGAAATGAAGTTGAATCATTTAGAGAAACTTATCTCTATATGTTCCCAACATATGGGTCATCAAGTATTTTTTTTTTCTCAAAGGACTCTTTATGCATACATCTCTCTTTACTTGTATCTAGCTACATCAAAAGAGACACATAGCCTACTAAGTATGCAAGAGTCATGGGTGGTGAAAAGTTCAACATAATTATAGACTTAATTTTTCATAAAATCTCTAATCAATTGTCATAATAGAAACTCTACTCAAGAGTTGTCATCAATACCATCACATGAAAAGTTTATAATTTTAATAGAAAATTAAACAAGTGACATAAATAACTCTACTCAATAGTTTGTCACTATATGTAGAATTTAATATTAATAATCTCACTAAATTTTCATTCATCAAATTTAAAATTTTCCAACATAATCCTCGTCTAATATTAGTTGTTTCTTCGGTAATAGTTAGTTTGGATGACTTTACAAACATTGTCGGTGATCCGTCGGTAACAAGAGTGGTGATTCATCACAAATAAGATCACCTATTACTTAAGTAATATTATGAAGGGCGGTTCCTAAAAGATTTATGTCAATATCGTCCTTTATCAACAGATATAGCCGTTAATGATACTCATTTATATTGCAGCGAAAATTTAAATTCATAATGATATTCTAACAAAGGATTTAACATTAAACAAATTAAAAAAAATGAAACCCGATATAAGTTTAAAAAAATATACATCCCTGCGCAAAAATAACCAAATTAAACCATGTATAGAACATTTTTTGACCAAATTTATAGAACATTTTATAAACAAACTTTTATGTTATTTTACAACCAATAAATTCAGAACACACACACACAAACTGTAACAAGATATATCTTTATGCACTCAACACTTAATTATTAACGTTTCATTCCTGCCGGAGCATATGGTGGCGTCACGACGGCTTGATGATGGTTTTGCCTCTCCATGTTTCCATGCCATCCTAAATATATATTGCAAAATTAATTAAATCTATAATTAATATTGGGTGTTAATAGATCACCCATCAAAATCTTATTTCCACACCCTCTGTACGGTTCGTAAAGAATTATACGGCCCGTATAGAATAATCTAACATGACAAATATTGGGCCGTATAATGCTATACGGTTCGTGTAATGTTATATGGCTCATATTGATGAAGAAAATATTAGGTCGTATAACATTCTATACGGTTCGTATAACGTTATACGAACCGTATAGCATTATATGAGTTTTGGGTCGTATAACATTATATGGGTCGTATAATGTTATACGGCTCGTATACATGGAGACCAAAAAACATTCTCTGACATTTTTTTGCGCAAGATTCTCCTATACAGCCTGTATAACTCTATACGAGTCGTATAGCTTTAGGGGTGTGAAATAATGGGAGCCTTAATATTATATAGTTGTTAGTTTGAGATATGAAGATGAATAAACTTATAACACGTTACCAAGAGACATATCAAATCCACGGTGTTTAAGCTCGCGATACTCTTGACACATGGCGCATGGCTCGCAACAAAAATGGAGAAGGCAGTCGTTGCAGGGTTCCTCAGGCAACATGTATTGTTGTCTCATTTTAGACCGATATGAACAACTATATATGAATTGACATCCTGTGAGTAGCAGAAGTACCGTGTAAAGCGCCCCATGCACGGCGCTTGCTGCGTTTGCACATCAAGTCAAACTTATTAATGATCAAAAATTTAAAATTGCTTAGTCTTTGATTCGGTCGGTTTTGATGAAAATTTATGCGTCAAATCGTTACAGTTTAAAAAAATGAAAAACTAAATCAGTAAGGTCAGTAGGTCCTAGTGGTTTGAGGATACACTTTTGGCAGTTGGGTGGTATAAATCATTTTTAAATTCTTTTTATTCAAAATCTTTAATTTGTAAGTCAAGTCAAACTTATCATAGTAAGCATTTCTTACCCTATAATTTAGCTAAATACTATACTTTTTAAAATTTATCTCCCATTTTAAAAATCCTTCCACATTTGAACAGCTCATTCATCATTTTTATCTTTACTTTACTCAAAAAAACACTTATTTATTATATTTCTCGTTTTTTATACACCCACAATAACATGAATAATAAATAATAGTTTTTCATATTTAAAAAGTTAGTGCCTTTTAAATTTAGGTTTAGGGGAGAGAAATTAGCTAGGGATGATTATGGAGTGTGTTTTATAAGAATTTTTTAAAATTTGAAGATGGTGGATGCCGATGGTTTGATGGATAGAATGTGAATATTCTTAGTAATCAAAAATTTAGAATTGGTTAGCTCTGGTTCAATTGGTTTTGACGAAAATTCTATGTCAAATCGTTAACTACAGTTTCAAAAGGTGACAAGTCAAATCAGTCGAGTCAATAAGTTTCAACGATCGTTGAGTATTCAGTCTTAGCAGTTTCGTGGCATGAACCATTTTTAAATTTTTATTTTTGTACTCATTAATTTGTATAATAATTTTCAATCATATAAATGCTTCATGAATATAACGCATATATACAGCTCAAAGAAACACTTACAAGTAGTTCCCTTATCTAAGATTTCAGCGATTTGTCCGAATGGAATGCATGGACACCAACACGTAAGGCAACCTACATTAGCGTAGAAGTGTAACGATCAGAACATGAATACAACTATCTTGGTTAACCTTAAACGGGTTATTCGCCTATATGTACAAAATACATTATTGATGGCATATAAGGTAAGTTGCAAGCTTACAATTTGAGACATCAGAGGTGCAGTCACAAAGGCCAGAGGACCATTGGCTGGGATAGGTCATAGATTGTGGTGGTGGCGCGACTGATCGATTGTATGGTGCCTGTGTGGGTTGACCGTATGGTGGTGGTGCTGATCCCGGCATTGGTTGACCGAATGCGGGTTGTGAGTACTCGGAGTTAGTAGGGTACATGATTACAAATTAGTAATGAGATTGTTTGTTTGATGAATTGGTGTGATGAAGGATATGCTTTATAGGCACTAAGGTGGTGATTTGTGTTTGTAAAGTCAAACCTATGTATCAACATATAGGGATTAAATAATATGTTGGACATAGTCAAATCTGGTAGAATTTTTGAATTTGTTGTTTATCAAATTAAATTAGGTTTTTGTAACTTACTTAGCAAAAACCTACCTATGTAATATATATGGGTGTATTTGCTACCAATCAACTTTAAGTTTGTATAAGTGTATACTTGCTATTCTACAATGAAATTACACGTTTAGTTCATTTGGTATGTCTGTATTACGACTTTGATACATATTTATCGGAAACTATGCATTGGTCCCAATTTATGTGTAAACTTAACATAGTTGGTAAGTAATACGACTTTGATTCATATTTATCAGTAATTATACCACTAGTCCCAATTTATGTGTAAACGTAACATAGTTGGTCCCTGACCATATATGAATTTTAATAATTGATTAAACAGTTAATCCTGTCCAGGGACGAACCATGTTATGTTTTACATAATTTGGACCAGTGGTGTAATTTCCAATAAATATATACATCAAAGTCGTAATATGGGGATACCACATGAACTAAGCGTGTAACTATATCTTTAATTATTTTTTGTTCTAAAAAAAAGAGTATAATTTTTAAAAATCCCAGGAGAAAGGTTCTCTGCTGAATGACATTATAATTTCTTTTTCAAATAAATTGCTTAGCATACTCATTATTAATTATATTATTTGGTTTATATTAATTATACTTCCGTCATATTTAATCTTATGGTTGACCGAGTGAACTTTAAAGGAAGTTGCTTTAATCTTCTGATTTTTATTATTATTTTTTTTGAACGGCAAATTTGGATCACTGACGGACCACTGGAGTATCATCGTGTCACCAGAGGAACCACCTGATCATATCCATCTCCACTAGGCATAATGTCACACCAATTCAGGAGGAAACCCAATAAATATGGGAAAACCCTCCTTGTGAAAATCAAACCCAGGACCTATTGGTCTCAAAGCCTTATCCCACCACCAGAATACCAAGTGAACTTTCAAGGAAGTTTTAATCTTCTGATTGACCAAGTGAACTTTAAAGGAAGTTGCTTTAATCTTCTGATTGACCAAGTGAACTTTCAAGGAAGTTGTTCATGAATATGCATCAAAAATTCAAAATTATGGGTAATTTTTATTTTTCACAAACCCCAACTTTTATACAAATATATGTTATGCTAATATACAAACTATCTTGTAGAGTTAAATAATTACTAATATCATTAGCAAAGACCAATCAGTTGACACATTCTAGTTTTATAATTCACCTTTAGGGGACCCGGGGTGGGTACGTGATAGACATATATCACGCGTGAAACCATTTGGAACACCGCCGCCACTCCTTTTATCACCGGTGAAACTTTATAACGCGTGATATATTTCATGCGTTATATATTTGATTTTGTGGGGAATTGTTGGTTGGGTGGGAATTGTTGGTGTGGTAGTGAGTGATGACCATTTCCACCAAAAAGGGTTGTGAGTGATGGAATAATGGTTGATGACATGACGGAACTTGATTGGAAGTTGTGAGTGAGTGATCGGTGATCGGTGATGACCGCCCCTACCCCCCCTTAGAACATGTGTAGTGGTGAGTGAAACAAATGCTCTACATTTAAGCATGAAGCGACACGTGGCCGCCTAGTCAGTAAAGGGGCATCCGCATCATGGGGCTTGAAGTTCAAAGAGGTGTAGTTGTATGATGTCTCAACAATGATTACCCAATTATTATATTTTTTAGAAAAATAAAACAAATAAATGAGTTGGAAATTTGTTCTTGGGCAAAATTTCAAAATGGAATGTGAGGTTTTGAACAATCCGGGGTTTTAATCAAAACGCCAACAAAAAAATTGCAAAAAAACGCCCTAGGAAGCGGTGCACCGGCGTGTCCGGGTGTAGATGGGGCAAACGCCCAAATTGGCACCACTGGTCCACTACGGATGGTATTAGTGGTTTCTTGTTGTGTTACAATAGTTTATGATACTTTCATACTTTTGATCAGATGATGATCCTAGATCTTATAAACTAATTTGTCTATCTGATTTTTTATCAGATTATGATCCTGGATTTTATTAAACAACTTGTTAGAGACTCTTTATCAAATAAAAATATATATTTATAATACGATATATAAGGATTTAAAACAGTACTCGTGAATTATGTGACATTGTTTATAAGGTTGCTAATATATAATGCAAGGTTTTATCTAGTTGACCAGACAACTAGGATTACAGTTGTTTTACGTCATTTAATTATAAAAATATTACTATAAAAGAATTTGATAGTGACTTCTATAAAATAATAGCTATTTTTAGTGGATAAGACGTTGGTTTTGAATATTTCAAACTATTATTTTATTTTATTTATTTATTATCTGTGTACCTGTGTTTACAGATATATGTATGTCGTGCACATGGTTTCTTTCTATTGCTTCTAAGAAATAGATTGTATTTGAAATGTTATTTTAATGAGTTGACTTCGTAAATATTATAATCAAAGATGCACGAAACAACTTTATTACATTTTTTTAAGGTAAACTAACATATTCAAAAATATTTTTATACATACACATTATAGGATTTGAATCATCTACCTCTTTAATAGATGAAATATACCTTATTCATCATATAATGTCTTTTATGAACTGAAATTAATTACATAAGAAACAACATTAGAAAACTAACTTATTAACGTACTATATTGTATTACTTGATTAAATAAAAAATATTAAATGGTTAGCAAATGAAGATTTAAGAATTATAAAATTACATTTTGAGATGATATACGACTGATTATTTTAATTAACTTTTTTAATTTAAGGGAAAAATATTATATTAATTGATGAAATAAGAGAAGCGAGAAAAAATTGAGCTTACATAATTGTGAAGATGACGCGTAACACAACAAGTTACTTGAATATTAGGTATACATTTATTTACACACTTGATCTCGATTCATCTCATACTTGTTTCACATGCATTAATGACTTAGTGACGTATAACATACATTACACACCATATTTTGTAGTGTAAATGTGTAATATTATAATGCATATAGTAAAAAGATAGCACATATGCACATATATAGAATTCATACGCACATACATACAACATAGGTGGTTTCATATTAGACCAGAGAATCAGAGATGTTTAGGGGTGTTTGGGATTGCTTTTTCAAAATAGATTATGTGTTTTGAATAATCAGAATCAGATAATTAGCTGTAACAAAACGTGCTGCAGAAAGATAGTGTTTGGATTTGGTTATGTTGTTTGATATCACAATAATCAGATAATCAACTATTGAGTGTTTGGGAAATATATATATTTTAAAAAATAAATTAGTGAAATGACAAAAAAAGTCATTAACCATCAAATTTTGTGGAATCCTGTTTTCCTGCAGCAATGGTGACCTACTTATTGATTATCACGTTTTGAACTCTACAAAACGTAAAAATCACTTTTTATTAATTTTTTACCAACACTCAAAATAATTTTTTTATGATTTCAAAACACAATAATCAAAAAATCATTTTGAAAACACAATTCCAAACACCCCGTTAGTGATAGTGTGATATCACACAATGAATGTAATACTATATTGTTGTTTGTTTTCTCACATGGAGTTGAGTATAACATTCCATCAATATTATATATGTAGTTACAAATGATTATTAATCTGATGGGCCTAGGCCCAAGAGGAATAGTCAAAACTGTAAAGAGGCATAAAATACTAAAATTGGTATTTTGTAATTGGTACTTTGGTAGATAGATGTTGGACATTTAAACACTAGAAATGAAAGTGTACTAAGTAGTAAGTACTAGAGGTGCGTGTTTTTAATAGCTGGTTCTGGTTATGAAATTGGTTTCGGTTTCTCATTTTAAGGGTTGGAACCAGTTATTGCTTATAACCGGTTCGGTTCTGGTTCTGGTTATTTGACCAAAAAACCATACCTTATGTGTCCGGTTCCGGGTAGGGTTCGGTTCCGTTCTTAAGAAACCAGGTATTAAAATACCCTCTTTTCGAGTCTTTTATACCCTATTTCCGCTATTTTTAGCTCTAAAATTTTGGATTTTTTTAATACTCTATGGCTTTTTATTACCTATTTTCTCGCATTTTTGTTTATTATTATTAAATATGCATTGTATGATGTAAGAAAACTAAAATAAATGCACTAACATAAATTTAAAAGAAAGATATAAGAATCATGTATCAGGTATAGCCGGGTATAATCGGTTTCGCTTTCGATTCTTGCCCGGTTTTGGGTATTAATCGGGTATGATCGGTTCCAGTTTCGGTTCCAGGTATTGAGATCGAAATGCATACCCTATCTATACCCTACGGGTAGGGTCGGTTCCGGTTTCGGGTACAGAATACCCGGGTATTAAAAAAATCAGTTCTGGGTTCTTTTACCGGTTCCAGTTCTGGGTACGGTTTTTTTTGTGCACCTCTAGTAAGTACTAACTACTAAGGCCCAGTCCGTCATTGTTAGCTATTTGAGTTAGAGGTGCCTAAAATAACCGGTTAATTAACCGTAACCGATGAGTAATCGAAACCGTAACCGGTTATTAACCGCTTGAGGAATAATTGGTTAGTGGTTATTTTTAATCGTAGTTTAGTAACCCGTTAGAAATATTTAGTATAGTAACCGCTTAACCAAAAAAGAAAACCAAAAATTCAAAACAAAAAAAAAAGACAAAGAAACCCGGCTATTAACTGAAAATAATCGGTTAATTAACCGAACCGGTTAAAGTAATTAACCGGACCAGTTAAAAAAATAACTGTTAAACTCAAAAAATCAAACTAACCGATATAACCGGTTTGTGCACCTCTAATTTGAGTTGCTCCCTATAAAGTTGAATAGAGTGAGATCTTAAACTTAAACGAGGGATATCGAAATTCTTTTAAATTAAACAAGCTTGAGCTTAGTCAAACTTGTTTTAGTTTCTGTCGTCTGTAGAACTTGAATCTAATACCTTCCTTTTCTAAACCTATGTATTTAAAGGCTTTACCTTTACCAATAAACTGCACCCTATTGGTTTGAAATGTATATTTTGACCTGTCAATTATGACAAAAGGCTAGTAGAGTTGAGTTAAATAAAAAAAATTATTGAACTACTAATGGCCCAAGTTAAAGGTACCCATAGCCCGTACTTCCATGTGCGTATGGACTTTTCCTAAGGTGGATCCACCCAAAACTTTTTGTCGTCTAATTAGAAAACTTATAAATTTAACTTGATTTTTAAAAAAATAAAATAGTTACTTGAAAAAAAAGCTTCAGTGTTTGAAGACAGTTTCACGTGTGCTTTAAAAAGCTGTATAAAAACCAAGGTTGGAGAACTCGCTAGTCACTAGTTCGGCCGGTGAAGTGGGGACTAGCGACTACTCGGGATTAATCAGGATTACTCGGATCGGGTTTTTTATATGTAATGTTCAGTTTTATGTATACATATATACACATTTTTATAGGTAAATATTACGTAGCTAGGTTTTAGAGTTTAGATGTTTTGGCATAATATACAAGTTTTTTGCTGGAATCTGGTTGGAATCGTCGATTTTTGGCTGCCTAGTCAGACCTAGTCGGGCCTTGATCTCACATACATCATCATTCATGTCACTCGATCGGCTCCGTTTGATTGAGCCTTGATCTCATATACATCATCATTCATGTCATTTACTCATCCAATGTGGTTTGTGTTTTGTTATATATATGTTTGCTCACATGTGATTATTGCACAAATTTTCAATATTAAATACAAAAAGAAATTAATAACAATGTTTTCTCAAGGTTCACTCGCCAACTTTTGTTGACCCAAAATATCCCTCGTTTTACACATGATACAGGTGATCCAGTTGAGCCAAGAAACACATAGGAAGGCCTAGAAGAATAAATCAGTTTAAGCTTGAGATTGTTTTACTTAGTTTCGTTTCCTTGTAATTGTATGGATTTGATTGGAATATTTAAGTTGTAATTTGAATTTAATAAATATGAAACATTTTAGTAAACATCATGAGCTTTGGTGATAACTCAATTATGCCCCGACTCTTATTCCGCTGCGAGTCGGGGGTGCAACTGTTTTCGTCCTGTGGTTTGTCAAAAATCACTATTTCAGTCCATTAGTTTAAAAATTGCGATTTAAGTCCCTGTGGTTTCATTTCCGTAACCATTTCAGTCCACCAACTTAACTCCATCCATTTATTCAGTTAACTTTGAGTGAAATGACCAAATTGCCCTACGGTTTAATTAAAAAAAACGTTGGTCACAGGTTTCGAACCTGTGACCTTTGCTATGAAGTGTGATTGTTAAACCAATAAGCCATGTATCGAGACTGTGATTGAATACAAATTGTTTTCCTTATAACATGGCATATCCGTCATCTTCTCCAAATCAAACTCTCTCATATTTATCAATGGCAGAAGCAACAGAAAACCTAACCGAAAAACTTCAACTGAACAACTGATGTTTAGAACCAAAAGGGAGGTGGTGGTGCCAGAATATGACTGAAAAACTTCAACTGATGGTGGGCGGAGGTGGTGGTGCCGGAATATGAATCAGAATTAGTACTCACTTGTTGGTGTGTGGCGGTGCCGGAATACGAATCGGAGTTTGGTGGTGTGTGGCGGAATACGAATCGGAGGTAGTGGTGCCGGAATACGAATCAGAGGGGTGGTGGTGTGTGGCGGAGGTGTGGTTGTGTGTGATGAGGATGGTGGTGGCGTGTGGCGGAGGTGGTTGTGGTGTGGTGCTGTGTGACGAGGATGGTGGTGGTGTGTCGGAGTGGGTGTGGTTGTGGTGTTGTGTGACGAGGTGGTGTGGGGTGTGGGGAGGTGTGGGTGGTGGCTGTGGGATGGTGTGCTCCATTGATAAGATGAAAGGTTTTGGCCAGGGGAAGAAGATGATGGATAGCCATGTTATAAGGAAAATAATTTGAATTCAATCACAATCTCTATACATGGCCTATTGGTTTAACAATCACATTCTAAAGCAAAGGTCACAGGTTTGAAACCTTGACCAGTTTTTTTTTAATTAAACCATAGGGGCAATTTGGTCATTTCACCCAAAGTTAACAGAATAAATAGGATGAAGTTAAGTTGGTGGGCTAAAATGGTTACGAAAATAAACCACAGGTACTGAAATCGCAATTTTTAAACTAATGGACTGAAATAGTTATTTTTGACAAACCACAGGGACAAAAAGTAATTAACTCAAAAATATATATAAAGGGACAACGTATCCACATCAACGCAAACATGAAATATATTCAAATAGGATGGGCCAAACAAGCATGAAGCATCTCCCAACTTACTAATCAATAATCGTATAGAACAACGACGAATGTGACGATATTCAAAAAGTATGACTGTATGTTAGAGCTATACGTTCATATATTATATTTATACACCCGTACATCAATGTTTTTTTTTTGTTATTATTAATACTGTGATATGGCTGTTGAACTTATGTGATATTAGAATCTTGAGATGATCGATTGGAATACTGGAAAATGGGAGGTTGGTGAATGGCCATAACTCAACAAACGTGGAGAATCTTCAGATTAAAATATTAAGTTGATTATTTATTTATTATTTGTTTACATGGGCAGCTATGAAGGGTCCGGGGGTGCCCGACCTCCCGAGCTTTTCGCTCAGTAGTTTTATGTATGTACGTTTCGTATACAACTTTTTAGATATATACGTTTTCGAACCCCCCGGTTTATAAAAAAAATTAGTATATACTTTTAGGTCTGGTGGCTTCCGACCCCCGGTGGAAATTTTCAAACTTCGCCACTGTTTGTTTCAACGGCCAACTAAATCACCGGATAAGCATTCTAGGATGCCCTTAATCGAGCAAATAAATCCCCTCCTACATAACAGTCAGAGTTGGATGCATACCTGAGCCACCAGTTTCAGGGAAAACCTGGCTGCCCGAAGCCCACTGCGGCAAATCCCGTTCAGCTCGGTTTCGAACTGGCAACCTCTAGATAATGTCCTTTAAAGTAATGGGAGTTGAACTGGGACCCAATGAGTGAAATCAAGTGACTAACCACTAGACCAACTTAGTTTCTTTTAATCATTATTTATTACATTGATTAAAATAATTTGTTTTTTTTTATTTTTTTCTTAGTTTTATTTAGTTCACTAGCCCAGAGGCCAGTGGACCGTGAATAGTAATCTTTCGACCCTTAAGAGTCGCTTCGTCTTTAGATAGGATCGGTTTTCCAATTCAAAAGGGGTTTGTGGCGTAGCTTGTTGCCCGTTTATCTGCCGTTTGTTATTTTGCCATTTTAATAACATTTAACACTTGAAGAAAAAAATATGGTTTTTTTTTCAAAATAATTAAAATTTAGAATCATTTCGTTTATACCAAGAGATAGTAAAAGGTGTTCATAGATTTCAAAGATGTTCGCATGAAGAAAATATTATAGTTTTTATATACATTCTTGTGTAAACATTCAGGTTTAAGAAAGACAAAAAAGCTTCAATATCTTTGCTCATGTGAACAAATAAAACTTCAAAGTTTTATATGTGTAAGGTGTTAAAAAGTGATTGCTCAACTTTAGAAAAACAAAGTTCTTTATGTTTGCCTATATGATTGAAGACAAATTTAAAGTGTTCACATGTGAATGGTGTCTTGACCTCCATGGTGATGACAACAACATATAAACAAATTGAAACATATGTGACAAAAGAGAAAGATGTTTCTAAATCCAAACATATATGACAGTTCCAAATTAAGATCGGCGGATACAAGTTCTCTAATAAAATGATAGCCGATGTCAATATGCTTGACCCTTTTATGTGACACTAGATTTCGTGAGAGAAATAATGTGCTTCGGTTATCACAAAGAATGGTTGGACGATCCAATGGTAGAGCATGTAACTCCAAAAGTTAATGAGTGAGCCATATAATTTCTGTAGTGGTGTTATTCGGACTCACAATTAGACTGAGAAATTGTCGGTTGCTTCTTGGCACTCCAAGAAACAAGGTGTCCATCGAGATAAATATAGTATCCACAAGTAGATTGACGGGTTTGTATGCACTTAGCCCCATCAGCATCCCACTAGGCGGGTGCGGGTCGGCTTGTCAAATGTGAGACCATAAGCGATGGTGCTTTTAACATAACAAAGAATTCGTTTTGACAAGGCTGTAAATGAGAGGTAGTGGGTGTTTGAAGGGATTGACTTGCCTGTTTAACGCGTATGAGAGATCGGGCCGAGTGATTGTAAGATATTGTAGTGCACCCACCATTGATTGGTACATAGTGGGATCATGAAATGGGGTTCCTTTATTTGTGGAAGCAATTAGTGGTGTTTGGAAGTGCACGGGAAAGAATATCATGTGCTTTTTTTTTGCTTGGCTTAAGAATATCAACGGGATGACTGATGGCAGGTAAATATGACGTGATGATTAGCCCTCAATTAAATAAAAATTTAAAATGAACAAGTTGTCAATGATACCTTAAAGTGTACTTTGATTTCAATGGTGAGATAATGTTGTCATTGTCAAGATTTTATTAGAAATTGTTTTCGTCTTCATAAGATCGCATTCATAAGACAAGATGGAGATCATAAGCTCCTATATAAATTATATAACTCTAGTATTGAATATTATGATATTATAACATTAGAGTAATGATATTTAAAAACTAACTAGTATTAAGTCTCTCCGTGTTGCGGTGGGGGCGTAAAACCATGACAAATAACACCAATCTTACAGCACCACTAGCGACCATCAATACTGAAGTTGCGACGTGTTAAGACAGATAAATTAGACATAAAACATAGAAAATAATAACTAAGTCGGTTAGGACCCGCGTGTCGCGATGAATCTATCAAACAGGGAAAAATAGACGACCATAAAAACGTTGAACCACACCTGCACGTTACGTAATGTTAACTCGCAAAATTTAGAATGAAGCGTAAAACAAAACGTAAAAATGTTGAACCACACACAAACGTTGCGTCGTGTTAACTTACAAAATTTAGAACAAAACGTAAAACAAACATTTTGCGAAATATGAAAAGTGTAGGGTACCAAAGTTGAAAGTAAACAAGTTATGAGGTTAAATTGACAAACATAGAAAGCTTTTGGATTAAAAGTAAAAAACCAAAGTAGTTTTTGGTTAAAAGTGTAACTATATCAATTTTTTTGAAAACCTCCCTAAGCATATAATACAACTTCTCTATACACCACAATGTTGTTAATTTAAAACGGGTAAATATGATATGCACAAACCTGCTCAAAGCCTCTCGTAAACCTATTGAAACATACTTGAACTCTAACAGGGGCGAACCTAAGTGAAGGTGTGGTGGGGGGCATTAAAAAGTTACTGTATTTTATAGGCAAAAATCTTGATCACACCCTTTAAAAGTTTATTAAACCTTTAGTTTGTACCCCAACACAATGAATCTTGGGTCATCCATTAGTTTTGATATACTCATTTTAGGTGAGCCACATGCTAAGTGGTTCTCTTACAATACAAAGAAACTTCTCTTTGTAGTTTGTTAAAAATAAGATAAGCTAAGTTCTCATTTCCCATCATCAATTCACCGTTGTAAACTTGTATATTTCGGATTTACTAATATTTATTTGTTATTCTTGTGTGATTAATAGTTTATGATCTATGTGTGAAATGTGGACATGAGGGCTAAGTTGTTGTTGAGTTTGGGGGCTAAGCTGCAGCTTGGATTTCTTGAAGGACTTAAACTGTAACTTATTTAGATATTTAAACCAAGTTATCAATTTAGGTTATTTTTCATTCATTTGTCTTCAGTGTCCACCAATCGCTACTCCGGTTGTCTTCCATATTGAGTTTGTTAGTGTTTTTAGCGGTTTTTAATTTGTCTCACTTGTATTTGATGGAGGCTCAAGTGTAGAAGATCAGAACATGACATGTTTGGAGGCTCATGATCGGGCTATGAAGGGGGCTTCACTAAAATGGCTCTAACTTGGGCTACGATGCTCCGTTTTGGGCGTGCGACCAGGCTAAACGATCGTGAGGAAAAGACCTAACTTGCTGCAAACATGGGTCATCATTCGGGCCCAAAAGACGCTTATTTCTACGAGTTTTTTTTTTCTTTTTATGTTTTTTCATGCTTTTTGTGGGCTTCTATTTTGCTCTAGTTTTTGGCCAAGTGTATTTTAGGGCCCATTTATGTTGCTTGTGTCAAAGTAATGATCAGACTTGAATTTTGAGAAAACAACTTTTCACTTCAAATTTTCATGCCCTTTGGGTTGAATTTGGGTTTGGGACAAGATTGTCTCAGGTGTTCGCAGAATCAACGTGATTGTTCTTCACTATCTTTACTTCCACTACATCAATATTGCTTTACATCGTGTGATGTGAATATTGTTGGTGCATCTTCGTTTCATTTTTGGGTAACCAGTATCAAGGTTTGGTAGTTCTTGAGTTTGATCCATGGTTGTTTATGTAATGAGTAGATGAGAATTGTTTTAAGGAAACCATGTCTTACATAAGTTTTTGTTTGTTCAATCTTAGCAGCTGAAGGCATTGGTTTGAAGTTTTTTTCCCTTCGTATAAGTACATGCATGATATTCATGTTCTTTTTTGTAAATGGCATTGTACAACAAAAGAGCAATTATTTATTGTATTTGAAAAAAAAAAACAACGTTTCCCGACACTGTTAACATATTAGTCCATCTTATCAAAGTTAGAGATGGGCATAATCGGGTTTTATTATTACCCGGAACCGGTTCCAACCCGGAACCGGTTCTGCTCGGATGTCATTGGAACCGGGTATGGTGTGGAACCGGGTCCAGTTCCTACCCGGGTTCACACCTAAGAATATGGAACCGTGTAGAACCGGGTACGGGTATTATGGAACCGGGTATGGTGTGGAACCGGTTCCTGTGTGGAACCGGTTCCTGACAGTCGAAAATCTGATTTTAACTGTTTAGAACCGGTTCCTGACAGTCGAAAATCTGACTTTTACTGTTTAGAACCGGGTCCTAACAGTAAATCCTGACTTTTACTGTTCAGAACCGGTTCCTGACAGTCGAAAAATCTGACTTTTACTGTTCAGAACCGGTTCCTGATAAAAAAGTTACCGTTATAACCGGTTCCTGATAAAAAATGTTACCGTAGAACCGGTTCCTGATAAAAAAATGTTACCGTTGGGAACCGGTTCCTGTTCGTCGAAATCGGTTTTTTTATATAAACCCCTCCCTACTTACCATTTCAACTTACAAACTCACCATCATCAACTTACAAACTCACCATCATCAACTTACAAACTCAATCATCTTCTCAAAAATCTTGCAAAATACCTATGGCAAGCAACGAACAAGTTGTTACTGTCTTAGAGACGAAAAGAAACCCAGCTATATGGAAGAATTTTGATCTCTGTTTAATGTCCGACAGCCACGAGATGGCTAGATGCAAAGCTTGCGGAAAATTTATGAAGGCCGCAGCCAACTCAACCCTTAAGAAACACACTGAGCGGCATTGCCCAGTGACGAAGGCAAAGAAAAATGAGACGGGAGAAGGTTCCGGCACCGGTTCTTCCAATGTTTGATGTAACCCGTTTGGTTTGGTGTTTTAATAAAGTTTGTGTAATGTTTCTTTCTATTGTGTTTGTTATTTTTGTGTTTCTTTCTATCGTTAGTCTCCACTTTTTCGGCTATAACCGGTTCCAAAGGTAACTTTTTAACGGTATAACCGGTTCCTTCTTGAACTTCATTTCCGGGTACTGATGGAACCGGGTACAAGTGAAACCGGGTACGGGTAGGAACCGGGTACGGGTAGGAACCGGTTACTACCCGAGTCAAATGGTAAAATTGTGGAACCGGGTTGGAACCAACGGGTATTTTGAACCCGGAACCGGTTCTACTTAATGTCGGGTAGGAACTGGAACCGGTTCCAGTTCGGTTCTACCGGTTCGGGTTCGGAACCGGTTTTTATGCCCATCTCTAATCAAAGTTAGTTGACTTTAGGGTGACATATTAGTCCATCTTATCAAAATTAGTTGATTTTAGGGTGTTTACAGTTTGCTTTGGGCAGTTTAGCCAAAATTTTGCGGATGAACCACTAACTACGATTTAAGAAACGATAAAGCAAATTAACCGGTTTGGATGGGCCGACCACAGTTTTACCAGTTTGGCGGTTTCACAATGCTTTTTTTTTTTACGTTTTACTCATACTTTTATTTATCTTAACAGCTTTGGTTAAAAAAAAGTTAATATACATAATCACATGTTCCAAATGCTTACAAAATATCTAAATAACAAAGGCTGAACAACCGGTTATAAGACTGTACTATGTGGTTTTGACTTTTTTTTTAGAACGAAGATTTTTTTATTAGGGTACCGCACTTCTTAAACTGGAGCCATTGTCACACTCCGACCAGACTATATTGTTTTAACCGGGCCCACGCTAGCTTCAGAATTTGGCTTGGACATTCTCTCGGGAAACCATACTGCGTCGTTGTGCCACCACAAGAGCTGAACACCCTCTAGCGTAACACACGATGGGACGAAAACCAAGTGAGCTCAGGATAGAACTTGTCACCTCTGCAAGGAGGCTAGACTCTATCTTATTATTGCCTAATCCACCAAAGTCACATAAGTAGGAATTGAATTTGGGTCTGCATTGGAGAACCCAAGTTTCCCTACCACTACTTGGTGGATAAGTGTGGTTTAACCAGAATGGGCTAGTTAAATTGTCACCTCATTGCGATGTAGGCGGTTGAGCTTTAACCAGCCCACCATTTAACAAACACGGTATATGTTTACTGAAAAAAGTGCATTGGTTAAAAAACTAAAACAAACCATCTCTCTCCATATCTGCTTATAGCCCCTTTAAGGCTATAACGAACCACCTCTAGCGTCCACTTTTGGCTCTCTTGAGGCGGTGTGTCAGACGTTAAAGCATTTGAATCTCAAACCGGCCAAACCCATAGCCTAAGTTTTAAATCGAACCAAACCACCTAAACCACTAAATCCCGAAACCAGCACAATGAACCGAACTGTTTGAATCTCAAACCAACCAAAACCCACATACCTATTCATTTCAACCGGTCTCACAGATCCAACGGACAGATGACCGTGTGAACCGTTCTGTATCGACGAGCGGTTGCAAATAATAGAATATCCCCCGCCACGTGTTTCCGTATATCTCCACTCTCTCCATAACCATCACTCACTCTCTTCATCTTCTCGCCAACCTTCCTTACTCTCTCTCTTCTTGTAAGCCCCTCTCTCTCTCTCTCTCACACACACACACACACATCTACTATACGTATAGCTCGATCTGAAATTCGTTAATATTACAGAAAAAAACTCAAAAGCAATGGCAAATTTCACCGTCAATTGCGTCCAAACGTCGCCGATTGAAGGCCAGAAGCCTGGCACATCTGGACTCAGGAAGAAGGTTAGTTTGCTGTTTGCCCTAATTTGTGTTTCATATGATTAGATTTCGTTTTTTTACGTAGATCTGTAGCTTTTTATTTGAATTTTGTGGTGTTGATTGTGTTATAAGTTTCTAGTGCTGTTGATGCGTGTTTGAAACGAGATCGGATGTGTTTGTGGTTGTTTACAGATCGTACATTTAGTTGTGGTGTTTTGATGTTGATTTTGTTAGTGTTATAGTTTTTTAATGTGTTGATGAGTGTTTAAAGTGAGATCGGATTGTGTTTATGTTTGTTCCAAATAGTACATTTAGATTTTGGTGTTTTGATGTTAATTTTGTTAGTGTTATAGTTTTTTAGTGTGTTGATGAGTGTTTAAAGTGAGATCGGATCGTGTTTATGTTTGTTCCAGATCGTACATTTAGATTGTGGTGTATTGATGTTGATTGTGTTAAGTTTATAAATTTTTAGTGTGGTGATGTGTTTAAAGCGAATCGGATTATGCTGATGTTTATTTCGAATCGTACATTTAGATTGTGGTGTTTGGATGTTGATTGTGTTAAGTGTTATAAGTTTTTAGTGTGGTGATGCGTGTTTAAAGTGAAATCGGATTTTTTTTTATGTTTATTTCGAATCGTACATTTAGATTGTGGTGTTTTGATGTTGATTGTGTTAAGTGTTATTAAGTTTTTAGTGTGGTGATGCGTGTTTAAAGTGAGATCGGATTTTGTTTATGTTTATTTCGAATCGTACATTTAGATTGTGGTGTTTTGATGTTGATTGTGTTAAGTGTTATAGTTTTTAGTGCTGTTGATGTGTGTTTAAAGTGAGATCGGATTGTGCTTATGTTTGTTCCAGACCCTACATTTAGATTTTGATGTTGATTGTGTTAGTGTTATATTTTTCGTGTTGTTGATGGGATTTAAACTA
This sequence comes from Scalesia atractyloides, assembly GCA_947069175.1. Lineage (NCBI taxonomy): Eukaryota > Viridiplantae > Streptophyta > Magnoliopsida > Asterales > Asteraceae > Scalesia > Scalesia atractyloides. The sequence continues at coordinate 69,844,729 of CAMTDV010000006.1, read as the reverse complement.
GCGAGATAGGATTGTGTTTATGTTTGTTCCAGATGTACATTTAGATTGTGGGGTTTTGATGTTGATCGTGTCAGTGTTGTAGTTTTTAGTGCTGTTGATGCGTGTTTAAAGTGAGATCAGAATGTGTTGTGGTTGTTCCAGATCCTACATTTAGATTTTGATGTTTTGATGTTGATTGTGTTAGTGTTATGTTTTTCGTGCTGTTGATGCGTATTTAAAGCGAGATAGGATTGTGTTTATGTTTGTTCCAGATCGTACATTTAGATTGTGGTGTTTTGATGTTGATTGTGTTAAGTGTTATAATTTTTAGCGCTGTTGATGCGTGTTTAAAGCGAGATAGGATTGTGTTTATGTCTGTTCCAGTCCCAGATCGTACATTTAGATTGTGGTGTTTTGATGTTGATTGTGTTGTGTTATAGTTTTTAGTGCTGTTGATGCGTGTTTAAAGTGAGATCGGATTGTGCTTATGTTTGTTCGAGATCCTACATTTAGATTTTGATGTTTTGATGCTGATTGTGTTAGTGTTATATTTTCGTGCTGTTGATGCGTATTTAAAGCAAGATAGGATTGTCTTTATGTTTGTTCCAGATCGTACATTTAGATTGTGGGGTTTTGATGTTGATTGTGTTAGTGTTATAGTTTTTCGTGCTGTTGATGCGTGTTTAAAGTGAGATCGGATTGTTGTTTTATGTTTATTCCGAATCGTACATTTAGATTGTGGCGTTTTGATGTTGATTGTTAGTGTTATAGTGTCTAGTGTTGTTGATGCGTGTTTAAAGTGAGATCGTATTGTGTTTATGTTTGTTCCAGATCGTACATTTAGACTGTGATGTTTTGATGTTAATTGTGTCAGTGTTATAATTTTTAGTGCTGTTGACGCGTGTTTAAAGCGAGATAGGATTGTGTTTATGTTTGTTCCAGATTCGTACATTTAGATTGTGGTGTTTTGATGTTGATTGTGTTAGTGTCTTAATTTTTAGTGCTGTTGATGCGTGTTTAAAGTGAGATCGGATTGTGTTTATGTTTGCTCCAGATCATACATTTAGATTGTGGTGTGTGATATATGATGGATCTGTATTCATGTATTATTTGGCACGGATCTGTATGATGATGATGATGTGTGTTGGATTTGAATTAGAGTAAAGTTGGTTTGATTAAGAAACGAAGTCATCTAAGTAGTGTGTTTGGATCTCATTGGTCTAGCCATTACATTATACTGGATGTGAAGATGACAATGGATTGGAAAGTTCATAGTGCTTTCTTCCAATAGAAGAGTCCACTTTGTTCGTTTATGGTTGTTTGTAGTAAACTGTTTTATGCCAAATTTTAAATTCAGAAAATGTTATGATTAAATTTCCAAATTCATAAAGCTGACTTTGATTATGAGGTAAAGGTAGCTTACAGAAAGTGTTATTTCTTGTAGTGCTAAGATATTTATTCAATAACTTGGTACTGAATATTCATTGATGGTTTAAGACAATAAGGCGGTGCATTTCAGCAGTCAGCATTATAGGGATAGAATTCCCGTAACAAACCTATGTAGGCATGTTGGCTTCAAATGTCCTATAATGTTATTCTTTAAAACATGTTTTTAGTAGTTATTTTATATATGTTCAATTTTGATGAATGTTGTGTCAGTTCTTTTACATATGCATACTTTTTTTTTCCGGATCAACAGTTCTATAAAAAACAGTTTTAGAGAAAACAAGACTATCATCTGATGGACAAAGAAGCTCCTAAAGTTGCATGCCACACAAGTGTTTGTTACAAATAAGGATGAATGGAGTATGTCTAGGTAACACAGTCACCCCACATAGGCTCTTAGACCTTAAGCAAATAAAAGTAGATTAGTAAGAAATTTGAATTAGAGATGTATGATGTATCCAGAGTCCAGTAAAAAAGCTGAGTTATGCGTCTTTTATAGGAAAATATTTTCATGTCAAAGGTTTCACATTGAAGTAGAGCCGATAGTCCTAATTTAGAATTAAACCAGACAACAACAAAGGTGTAAAATCTCTGGATATCAAATATGTAAGAATGTAGGATAACAAACCATATACTCGATCGGCATCTGCTTTATAGACATACTAAATTCCCCACGAGTCTAGATGTAGTACCTAAAACTAATGATGTGGTCTAGATGTATTTTTTATATCCATTTTTTTTGTAGTACCTAAAACTAATGATGTGCTTACATCAATACCGAGCTAGATGTAGATCATTTTTTATGTGACAAATTTGAATGATTGTATAGATTGATAGGCATTTATGTTAATTGAGAGAAGATCTCTCAATTCTCTTGTATATTATAGGTGTCATTAGTTTTTTTAGCACCCAGCACGATGTAATAATAAATTTTTATTGCTTAAATTTTCAGGTTAAAGTGTTCACCCAACCACATTACTTGCATAATTTCGTTCAATCGACATTCAACGCCCTTTCTGCAGAGAACGTTAAAGGTTCTACACTTGTTGTTTCGGGTGATGGACGGTACTACTCAAAGGATGCAATCCAGGTGATTATGTAAAACCTTTTGAATTAACTTTCTAACATTTAGTCCTGGAATTACTTCTCAAATTTATCTCTTTAAAACGAGGAAAGAACAATATTGTTTAACAACTAGTAAATTGCCCCGCACGTTGCCGCGGCGTTTAAACGTGAAGTACCTTGAATTTATACCGTCTAATGAAAACATATTATATTTGACCTGACTGGTTTCGAAAAAAATTTACGTCAAAACATAGACACAAACTAAAAAATAAGCATGAAAACGTATTATATTTTACCCGACATATTTACGAAAAAAATTTACGTCGAAACGAAAACCAACTTGAATTTATACCGATACGTGCATAAAAATAAGCATGCAAGGATATCGTGTTTTTTTTAAAGTTCAAGAATGGTACGGCGCGTTGCGACGGTGTCGAAACTTAAAATGACTTGAATTTATACCGTTTAATGAAAACGTATTATATTTGATCCGACTCGTTTCCCGAACAAGATTTGCATCAAAACGTAACTAATTGAAAACGTATATAAAAATAAGCACGAAAACGTATTATATTTGTCCCGATTCACTTCCGGAAAAAAAAAAATTTACGTCAGAACTCAAAACATAGACCAACTGAAAACGTACATAATAATAAGCATAAGAACATATTAGATTTAATCCGTCTCATTTCCGGGAAAAAATTACATCGAAACGTAAATCAACTTAAATTTATACCGACTCGTACATAAAAAATAAACACGAAAAACTCGATTACGAAGTCTTTAGAAAGTCAAGGGGTTGTAAATTTCAATGCTGAAAGATGAGGGGTAAAAGTATACAAAAAAAAAAAACACAAAAAAAGAAGAAGTCAAATTACTGATAATGTAAGTTATTGTCATATTACTAATGCTGGAACCACATAGCTGTTTTCTTTTTCCTAGTGAACTTATTTAATCTCAAAAACTGCAGATTATAATTAAAATGGCAGCTGCAAATGGTGTAAGACGCGTTTGGGTTGGCCAAAATGGACTTTTGTCCACACCTGCTGTCTCAGCAGTTGTACGGGAACGAATTGGTGCTGATGTAAGCTTATTCTTTTTTAATTTCCTCTACGAAATGGTATCAAGTTGCTTAACATTCATATTTCTAATGTTTTAGGGTTCCAAAGCAAACGGGGCATTCATATTGACAGCTAGTCACAACCCTGGTGGGCCCAATGAGGTATGTTGTAAATGCTTATCAACAGCAAAACCATGAACATGATAGAAACAGTGGAATTTAATCAATACGTATTTTCATGCCCGTTTTTCAGGATTTTGGAATTAAATACAATATGGGAAATGGTGGGCCTGCACCTGAAGGAATTACTGATAAGATATTTGAGAACACAAAAACAATTAAGGAGTATTTTATTGCAGAAGGCCTACCTGATGTAATCTAAGTCGTCAAGCTATAAGTAAATTAATAAAAAAGGATATATTAGAGTAAATTGCATTTTACGTCCTTTAAGTTTGAGCCAAATTACAAGTGTTGTTCCTTAACTAACGAAATTACACTGGATGTCCTTTTTGCTACTGTTTCTCATCAGACGGTGTCCTTTTGCCCTAGCCCAGTTAAAATTTTCAGTTAACTTTTAACACATGTCACCCACATGAGGGCATAATGGTCATTTTCACTTATTTTGTGTTATTAATATATTTTATTTAATTTTGTGTTAGTTATTAAGTGAAAATGACTATTATGACCTCATATGAGTGACATAAGTCAAGAGTTAACAGAAAAAAATAACTGGGTTAGGGCAAAAGGACTCCTCCTAATGAGAAACATTAACATAAATCTAGTGTAATTTCGTTAGTTAAAGGAGAACGTTTATAATTTGGCTCAAACTTAAAGGGCGTAAAGTGCAATTTACTCTATATTATTTGCAACAGATTGATAACATTCTTGATTTGCTTTTACAGGTGGATATCTCAGTAACTGGGATTTCAAGCTTTTCGGGTCCTAACGGTCAATTTGATGTTGATGTCTTTGACTCAGCAAGTGACTATGTGAAATTGATGAAGTATGCTATAGCTCTTGATAAAAAGAATGAGTTAACTGTTAAACATCAATGATGCATTCCACTAATGGTTTTAGTGATTTTTTTTCAGGTCAATCTTTGACTTCCAGTCCATCCAAAAGTTAATAACATCTCCACAATTTAGTTTCTGGTGCATACTTACTGACTTTTATCTTCCTATTTTTTGTGTTTATTCAATGTTCGGTTAATGCTAATTATGCTGTGCTTTATTAGTTTTGATGCACTTCATGGAGTTGGTGGAGCTTATGCTAAACGCATGTTTGTTGAAGAGCTTGGTGCAAAGGAGAGCTCGTTATTGAACTGTGTTCCTAAGGTTATTTCTGCTCGTCTAATCCAGTCTCATTTGTTTTTTGATTCTAGTTATTTGGATTGTATTTTATCTCTATCAGGTCAAATAAAAAAAACTTAATACAGAAAGGAAACTGATTAAATAGGTGGAACAAGCAACAGGGTTGAAGGTTGCCAAAAGTCTATTTTATAATGCACACAAGCTCGCAGACTGTTTTTATTCAAATATTTAGATAATCTGTATATATTTATAAAAATGGACAAAAAAAGGTGTTTGCAGGTCAACCCAACCTGGCCAGTTTCGACCCATACTAAAAATCTACAGAATGGTTATTTCTACACTTCTAACCGTTCTTAGATTATAGTTGTAGTTGACCATAGTTGTCAATAGTGGCTAATGGCATTATAGGGTGTTCAGCGACAAACAGTGACGTTTCTGTAATTTTTTTAAATATAAATAGCGATGCTCGTTAGGGTTTTTGTTTCACAGTTGAAAAAAAGAATCGTATTTATCGTATTTAGATGATTAGTGATAGTGTATTTTAGCTATTTTTGATAAGATATACATGTAATATATTTCTTAAATTTTCTACTACTTCATCGCTAAACATGAAATAGCGGGTGCTATTTCATTCTTATCGCTACGTAGCATACAGGTGGCTTGTCGTTGTTTACCGCTATTCGCTATTGACAGCTATGAAGTTGATAGTTTTGGCTCATTTACTTACAAATGGGTCGATTTAGGTTGTTTAAATCGGTCGAAACGAGTCAAACTGGTTATATTCAAGGATTTGTATTATATTGTATATATATATATATATATATTTAGATCGTTAATTATGTAGACAAGATTTTAAAAAAATGGGACAAAAGTTGCTTGCTGCTAACCTGGACTGACCCTGATTGTTTTGTACAATACTAAAAGCGTCCCGTTTCAACCCGACCCATTACCCAAATTGCTTGACCCTCCTTGTCTGAACTTTTGATGCAAGCAGGAAGACTTTGGTGGTGGACATCCTGATCCTAACCTAACTTACGCAAAAGAGTTGGTAGCAAGAATGGGATTGGGTAATAACCCCGATAGTAACCCACCAGAGTTCGGTGCTGCTGCTGATGGTGATGCTGATAGGAACATGATCCTTGGTAAAAGGTAAAATCCTACTTGATGCAAAATATGAACTACTATGGTTACCTATTTAATTCTCGGAAGTCTTAGCTGATTTAACATTTTTTTACGGTTTTAGGTTTTTTGTTACACCTTCGGATTCTGTCGCCATCATTGCTGCCAATGCTGTTCAAGCCATTCCCTACTTTTCATCTGGATTGAAGGGTGTTGCCAGGTTACTCTTCGTTTATATATAACTTGTTAATTCATCGAATCGTTGCGTGCTTCACTTCCTTTTTTATAAACTAGTGGGTTACCACTCACGCTCTTCAACGGGTTCGAAACTTGGATAAAAATAAGCAAATCGCGAGAGTTTAAGTTGTTTGACGTTTTAGTTAAGGGGCTAAGCATGTCATTTTAAAGTTAGGGGCTAAACATGTCTATTATTAAAGTTGAGGGGCTAAAGTTGTCTGTTATTAAGTTGAGGGGCTAAAGTTGTTTGATATAGTTAAGGGGCTAAATATGTCATTATAAAACTTGAGGGGCTAAACATGTCATTATTAAAGTTGAGGCGCTAAAGTTGTTTATTATTAAAGTTGAGGGTTGTTTTAGTTAAGAGGCTAAACCTGCCATTACCAAAGTTGATGGGCTAAACATGTCGTTATTAAAGTTGCGGGGCTAAAGTTGGTTAATGCCTAGGGGCCAAAGTTGGTTGATGTGACAAAATAGCATATTTATAGTATATATAATATGGCGACCATTTTAAATTTTCAAATTTGTATAGGAGTTTTTTATATCGTCATACCATCATGCAATTACTAAATTGTGTACATCCTAGTCCGATGGAAAACGAATTTTGATTTTTATCTGTAAATTGTCTGCCTGTAGGAGCATGCCAACATCTGCTGCTCTTGATGTTGTAGCTAATAGTCTGAGCCTTAAGTTTTTTGAGGTAATTCATATACATACGGTATAATTATAACTACGGGTTTAGAACGTTTTCTGTAAGTAAACTCACTAAATTTTAATGTTTTTAGGTGCCAACTGGCTGGAAATTCTTTGGTAACTTGATGGATGCTGGTTTATGTTCAATTTGTGGTGAAGAAAGTTTTGGAACAGGTAAACTTTTTTTTTAATACGAAGAAACTTACAGATGCATATCATACTAACTGGTGGGTTACCACCCGTGCTACGCAGCGGGTTCGAAACGCAGATAAAAATAAGCAAATCGCAAGAGTTCGAGTTGTTTGATGTTCTAGTTAAGGGGCTAACCATGTCATTATTAAAGTTGAGGGGCTAAACATGTCAATATTAAAGTTGAGGGGCTAAACATGTCAATATTAAAGTTATGGGGCTAAACATGCCATTATTAAAGTTATGGGGCTAAATTTGTTTATTATTGAAGTTGAGGGCTAAAGTTGTTTATTATTGAAGTTGACGGGCTAAAGTTGTTTAGTTAAGGGGCTAAACATGTCATTATTTAAGTTGAGGGCCTAAAGTTGTTTATTAATAAAGTTGAGGGCCATGTCATTATTAAAATTGAGGGACTAAAGTTGTTTAATGCCAAAGTTGATTGACGTGACACAATAGCATATCTATAGTATATATAATATCTTTTTATTTTTATTTTTATAACACAGGGTCGGATCATATTCGTGAAAAGGACGGAATCTGGGCTGTGTTTGCTTGGTTATCGATTCTGGCTCATAAAAACAAGGACAACCTCGATGGCGGGAAGCTTGTGACCGTTGAAGATATCGTGAAGCAACACTGGGCTACTTTTGGCCGTCACTATTATACTCGCTATGATTATGAGGTAATTTTTAGGCCTGTAAATGAACCGAACGTTCATGAACTGTTCGTGAACTTATTCGGCGGGAAGTTCGTTATGTTCGTTTATTTAATAAACGAACGAACATGAACAAAAATATTTGTTCATTTAATTAAACAAACTAACACAAACATACATGTTCGTTTATTTATGTTCATGAACATCCGTTTATGTTCGTTCATTTATGTTTGCTTACGTTTGTTCGCTTAGGTTCGTTTATATATTAATAAATACACATGGAGTTGTCTCTCTCTCTCTCTATATATATATATATAAACATAAACGGGGCTTTCTAACAACTTATATACATATACATATAACTAATTGATGATTGGGATTTCCGGTAATACAAATGGGCTTTTCAATAGAACTCATCGTAATTAATCAACAATTTATATAAAAAAAGCTACTTTATGTTCATTTATGTTTGGTCATTTATGTGTATTTGTGTTGTTTTATGTTGTTAAAATATGTTTGTTTACGTTCATGAACTGTCTGTTTAGGTTTTAAACGAACAAACAAACACGAACAAAAAAATTTGTTCGATTATATGTTCGTTTATAGGCCTAGTAACTTTTGTTTTCCAAGTTATGATAAAACATTTTAAAAATAGCTTAAAACTATTTTGTTCCTCTGAAGAACGTTGATGCGGGTGCTGCAAAGGACGTAATGGCTCACTTAGTCAAGCTGCAATCTTCTATCAGTGATATTAACACGTAAATTTCTTGATTACTTGATGCTTGTTGATTAACTTTTATTTTGGCTACATTTTTATCTTTCATTGTTAGGGTTGTTTAAATAGCTCGAGCTGATATGAGCTGGCTCGAGTTGTAAACAAGCCGAATTTTAGCTTAAATTTCAGTTCGGTAGAGGATTTGGAGCTGAGCTGGCTCGTATTTTCGGCTCGAGTGTGAACAGCCCTATGATAAATGGAAATTGTTTTAACTGTTAACGTGACCTATGTATCTATGCAGTACCATAAAGGGAATACGATCAGATGTGGTAGATGTCGTCGCTGCTGATGAATTTGAATACAAAGATCCGGTTGACGGTTCAGTGTCTAAAAACCAAGGAATTCGTTATTTATTCGAAGACGGGTCACGTTTGGTTAGTGTTGATTGAGTTATTTATTTACTTTATTTTTGTAAAATAAAATATAAATAGGCAAAACTTTGGAATTTTTCTGAGTGTGTAAATGTGTGTTGTAAGGTTTTCCGTTTATCTGGGACCGGGTCAGAAGGTGCCACAATTCGTCTTTACATTGAGCAATACGAAAAAGATTCGTCTAAAACCGGAAGAGAGTCTCAAGAAGCACTTGCTCCTTTGGTAAACTATTTCTTTTATTTTTCTTTTCTTTTTAGGGACAATCTCGTATATACCCTCAAAAGCGTACAATTATATCATAATTATCCATCCACTCAAAATATATAAATTTAATATTTACTTATTTTGTTAAATACAGTTTTGTAATATGAATTATATGTTTTTTTTCTTCTTACAGTCTAAACTCTCATATCTTAATACAAGTTTTAAGGAAAAGCTATAAATGTCATCAATTTGAAGATTAGTATATTTGTTAAAATGATTTTTGTTGGTTAAGTATGATATAATACCAAGTTTTGAGCATCTTTACATTACATACAAGGAAATAACGTTGTAAACGAGCTCGGGCTTCGGCTCGTTTGCGTAGCAGAGCTCGAGCTTGGCTTATTTCTAGCTCTACTCCAAAGCTTGAGCTCAACTTGTTTATTTTTTTATTATGTTTTAATTATATACATATATATTTGTTTTTATATATTATGTAGTGTTTTTATCAGAGTTGTATGTGTAATTATTTTATTTTACAATATATATTAATCATATTAAACAAACGTTATTAACTTTATAGAATTAATATGCTCGTATATGAAGTTCAGGCTCGTTTATTTAACGAGCTTATTTTAAGCTCGGGCTCTAGCTCATTTAAGCTTGGCTCGATTCGAGCTTTTAGCAAGCTAGTCTAGTAGCTTACGAGTAGCTCGGCTCATTTACGCCCTACACTAAGGAGAGATTGCGGGTCATATTTATCTCGCATAACCTTCAGACAATCTGATGATCCCCATAAAATAAAAAAATTAATGAAAATGTCTAAAATCAATATAATAGTCTACTATGAGTTTGTTGACCAATGGATGATGGATACGTTTGATTACAGGTTGATGTTGCACTAAAGCTGTCAAAGATGCAAGAATTCACCGGCCGTTCTGCACCTACTGTGATCACATAAATATATATATATATACTACACACATGCTGCTGCTATGATCGATACCGTATGTATCATTCATGTTTTATAGCAATAAACTTTCCAATGGTGGGGTTTTGCTTGTTACTTTCACAGGCATCAATTTGTTGAATGCTTTGATGATTTACAAAAGTTTTGTTGTGTGAATCATTCAGTCGGACCTTGAGAACCTTTTGCCAATGCCAAAATTACTGTTTTTCATTTTGAATCTGATAAAACCGAACAGGAACCGTGCTGTATTGAACCGGAATCAGAGCCATATACTCAGTCTGGTACCTGGGTTTGGTTTTAGCACACATATTTCGCTAACAAATCGGGTGACTGGATTTCATTGAACCGGCTGATGTAAGCAAACCAGAAAAAAAAAACAGGTGTAATCGGCTAAAACCTGGGCTAATAATTTAAAAAAAATATTAAGAAAACTATAATGAGAGACGGCAAGTCGGCAAATCATATGCAAACTCATTTTATTTAACTTGATTTTTTTAGGTTATTTTGACCGGTTTGACCAGTAATCCTTTAGAACGACTTGTCGAGCGTGTTCATGGTTATCAAAATTACGAGTTACACAAATGGCCTTAAGGACCACAAAACACCGTCACCGCAAGATCTTAGTCGAAGCGAGGAAACGCACCCAATTTGGAAATTTTTGTTAGGAGTTGATTATTTCCTTATGTAAATGTAGAGATGTTGGATTTCAATAACCTTAACTTTCATCAATTGCCGATAGCACTCCTAAACTAATCGAACCTAACCCAGTTAGATTTTTACTGATGTGGCACTTGTATGTTGACATAGCATCTGATGTAGAATTTTTTGATGACGTGACATCTGATTTGGCTTTTTGATGACATGACAGCTGATGTGGCACGCGTTTGGTGACATGTGTCGGGTTAATTTGGGAGTGGTACAAATCGACCAATTGGCAAAAGTTGAAATTATATAAATCCAATAATATAACTATGTTTTAATATATTTGTAATTTAAACTTCGAGTTTTACACATGGAACTCAATGGTGCCTAAGTTAAAAGTGTAAAGAGCTCGGCTCGCTTACTGTAATAAACAACTAAAATATATTATAAACGACAAAAAAATCCAATGTCATAAAACTTATAATCCCGTTACCTTAATAAAATAGAATTAAAATCATAATTTCTAAGGGCATAACGGTAAAACTATTAGCTCTCTCTTTTTTTTTTATTAAAAACCAATTTTGACCTTTCCTGCTTAGCAGACACTGTGTATGTTAGTTCTTCTTCATCATCATCTTAATTTCTTAATGGAACTGCTTGGTGTTTAAAACATCAAACAATTTGTTCCAATCCAACGGCTCTAAGGTGGTTAGAGGCAGAAATGTGGCCCCCACACCAAGGGCCACAACGAGGAACACCGTAGCTTTCAAGCACCCCGACCGGCGTGATAACCGTTTCAATAACACCTTACAGTGCTTATCAGCTTCCTTGTAGAGCGCTTGATCGCCAGAGTTATCTCCGTCGGTCATCGCCTTTTCGTTCTAAAGAAAAAATAAATAAAAATCATATAAGTTGGGGAAAAGTCGGACGAAAGTGTTTCCGGTGACCCGAACCCGACCCGTTTTGATATGATACCTTTCGCTTTAAACTCGTGAGAGTTGCGGTTAGGGCCTCGAGAGAAGGAGGGTTTAGAGAGAGCTCCTTCCATTGTTCGTTGCGCCTTCTCAAAATAACGCTGCTTGCTTTTAGATTATCCAAATAGAGATTATCCTGCATATATTTTAATTTAGGAATGAATGATACTTCGTTATACATATAATCCAACACAAACGAAATTAATCATTGTAACGAAAATATGAAACATGTGAGTCGGGTTGGGTCAAGTGGGCCGTTAAAAAAGTTTAATTTGGTTTGGGTCAAAACGGGTTGTAACCCAAACGGTCCCGGGTTGAAATGGGTTGTTTTAATTTTTTTTTTTATCAAAATAGGCTCACCGGCTAAGTGGTGGTTATACACAGTATCGGTGGGTGGTGCTCGGCTAGTGGCTCATCAAGAGAGGGTTTCAAGTAAGGGTGAGCGGAAAACCGAAATAACCGAATGGAAACCGAAACCGATTTTAATTGAACCGAAAAAAACCAAACCACACAAAAAACCAAAAAAACACCGAACGAAGTTTATCGTTGGGTTTCGGTTTTGCATTTTATGAAAACCTTAAAACTGAACCAAATCGAAACCAAAAAATCATTTTTAGTGTTTGTTAGATATTGACTTAGGAATTATTATTTTTATTCTTGAATGTTAAGTATTTATAATAGAACATCAACATGTTTATTTATCTTTGAAATGATTTATCCATTGCCTACAAGAAATAACAATATTTAACATAAAAAGTAATTGATTTTCAAAGTATTATAAAAGAAAATGTCTTAATAAAAACTTTGGAGAAACATAAAATATAGATTAGAAGGTTAGATTTACATGAACAAAAATATTAATTGATTTAATTCAAAAGGTCAAATATATTAACCTATATGTAAACACCTGAAAAAGATTCTTAAATCTTGATTATACCTTTTATTTTTAAATCTTGGGTAAATTTGTTCTAAAAACCGAACCGAACCATTGCAAAAACCAAACAACCGAACGGTTCTCAAAAACTGAACATTTCGGTTCGAAGCTGAACCGAACCGTGCACACCCTAGTTTCAAGTTTTACAAGAGTCGCCCATTTTGACTTGTATAACCAATGTATCTCAAACGAACCCACAAGCAATCGAAAATTTAGATGGGAAGTGGAGGTCTTGGGTTCAAGTCTCACAAACAACAGGAGATTAAAGAAATTAGCCGTTCAAAAAAAAAGCAATCGAAAATTGCTCAAACATAAATACCAATTTTGATTTGAAAAAAAGAATTGAAACTTACCCATTGCTTGCAACAATCAGGGTTTTGAGTTAAGCACCAGATAAAAATGCTTGATGCTTCATGAGATAGCTCAGGGGTGCCTAACATTCCCAAAGAATAATAATCAACAAATTAAGTTTTAATATATATTCTTCAAAATTAGAAATGTATATATTTTAATAAGGGAAAATATCACACAAATGTAACAAACTTTGCTAACTGTTTCAATTAAATCATCCAAACTTTTTTTGTCTCACTAAAATAACTAAACTTTATTAAAGTGTTCTAAAACTACGTAATTACCAGGTCACTAGGTTACCATTGTTTTCTTTTATATTTTTTTATTTTCTTCTAATGCTTATGTTTATGTTTATTTAGACTTTTCCATTTCTCTTGGACCACTAGACTCTCAGCATCATGTTCGCCGGCATTTCAAATCTTTCACGATGAACCTACCTTCAACAACGAACCCAACCATGGTCGCCGCTTCAACAACGAACCCACTTCGACGATGAACCAACATGCCGATGTTTCAGATCCTTCGAGGACGATCCACATGCCTGACGAGGATGCGTGCGAGCTCGTGAATGGGGTTGAGGCTTCAATAGGTTATGGATCTGATATTGCTACTTAAATAAAAGAACACATTTAAAAAAACTGAATCACCCACATGGTTCTTCACAAACCTCCATGGATCCTCACCTTCAACACCTATTTGGAAATTATATCCATAGTGGAATCCATTATGGAAACACCTCATGACTCTGGGAATGAAGGTATGAATATGGCGTAATGATTAAACAGTATACTCAATTCTCTAACCTAAATCTCATTGTTTTTAATTTAGTTTTTAGATAAAAAAAAAAGTCCATGTAACTATATATTTTCCATTAAAAATAAAAAAAATTGTAATGGAACCTGACAAGTCATCAAGTGTAACCTGGTAATTACGCAAGATTGAAACACCTGGTTAAAGTTTAGTGATTTTAAGGAGACAAAAAAAGTTTGAGTGATTTAATTAGTACAATTGTTAAACTTGGTTACATTTCTATAAAGTAATGTACCTTCTTCCGAAGCTTTTAACATAATAGTCATAATCTGTTGAGAGACTTGTTTCATGGCTTTGCTTCCAGGGGAACCAGCAAGAGCCACCTTCTTGAGTGTAGGATACACAGCTTCAAACCTTTCGGTTGCCTATACAACATCAATCAGAAGCTAATATAATGATATAACAATAATCTAATCTTTTAATAAAATGATTTAAGATGCATGCATCTAAAGGTATACTTGGGGGGCTATCAGTTAATATCGCCGATATATCAACCGATTATGATATGCCAGTTATCAATGCGAAATATCGGTGAGTACCTTTCTTTTTAGTTCTACCATTAGTCTTTCTTCTTATTGCTGCTATTCGTGTTTTAAGTCTTAATTGTTAATTGTTAGTGTTTTAAGTCTTAATAGTGTTTTGCAAGTTGCAAAAGGTTAATTTGTTAATAGCAGGAGAGTATACTAAATTGTTAGTGTTAAATTGCTATATATATAAATTCAGCATGATACTGAAATTACCGACATCCCACCGCGTTTACAGACCGATATCTCAAACATCGGTCCTTGACCGATATCCGATTTTTTACCGCATTAACTGCTTAGCTTGGGGGCTTTCAACTGTTGACCCATTATGTTTTAGCCAAATATTTTTATTTGACATGTTTGATTTATAAGCCGAATAAACAGTCTGAACAATAGTAAATGACCAGTTTACCCTTTTCAGGAATAATTACGGAAGGGAAGGTGGCACACAATAGCAGGTCAAGTGCCAATAGTAAATGACCATTTTACCCTTTTTGCAGAAGTTTCAACTAAATGAACAACCTGAATGATAGTAAATGACCATTTTACCCTACAGAAGTCTCACCTTGACACGAGCTGATGATGAAGGGAAGGTGACTCTCAATAGCAGGTCAAGCGCTGATGGTGGCAATAAACGCTCACCCTTACGAACAGCACCATTTACTAATATAGCTTCAGCCTTTGGAGCAGAGAGAATCCTATGAACACAACAAAAACAAACAATATTAATAAAGGGTCCAAATGTCCAATATAGAAAATTAAGTTAAAAAGAATCGGATGAGTGAGTAACAGGTTCAAAGTCACCGGCCTTGTATTCAAATGCTTAGAATTAAATAATCATGTTAATTTAACAGTCCAGTTTTCTACTCATCCAAATTTAAATAATTTGTTACACTTAAAATGCCAAAAAATCACTAGATACCGGCCCGGCTTGTTTTGACTTTTGACTCGCACATAAAGATTATTTGACCACCACCCATTTGGACCAAACCCATAACCATAACCGAGATGCCGGTTAATGGATAACCTAACTGATCGGTTATGGTGGTTTCGGTTATGTTCAGTTAACCGTGACTTTGAGCATATCTAAAAAACTCTATATAATTGTGCTTTATTTGGTATGAATGCTTGGGCTTGAGATTTGTGATCATGAAAATAAATTGTTATTTACACATTTCTATATATTGCTATATAAGATAGCATAAAACATACATATTATCTATTATATTAATACCGATTATTGTAGAATATTCAAACAAAACGATACGATACAACCAATAAAATTAAACAACGTTCAACCAAAAACATCAAATATTAAAAATGATGAAAAATCAAATCCGACAATGTTTAATTATACGTCGGTTTGGTTAAGGTGCGTACGGAAACATTGATAACCATAATTGACTTTCCATTTTCGTTTTTAGAAAAACAATTAACCAACCCACCGGTTTTTATTTGGTTCGGTTTTTTCAGTTATGGGTCCATTAATTTGGTTTTTTGCACACCCTAGTGTTACCCAACCCCCCTACTTTACAACATCTATAGTGGATGGTAGAAAAATAAATTCGACTAAAAACCTTTCGACTAATTGCAATATTAGATCGCGGGTTTGTGGATTGGAGCCCAATTTGGTCCCACAAGTATAACCCGACAGCAAGGTCCCCTTGTGATGCCTGCATATTTAAACGTTATATTATTACATCACGAAATCAGAAATAACATTGTGTGGCTCATAAAAAATTCATGTTGCTGAGTTAACTCACTTGTGTCACCATCCACAGAATCACTGGAAGCTTGTCTTGACCTTGATGCTTTAGCGTATCGTTTAAAGTTGGTATTGCAGTAACTAGCACATCAGGTTTTCTGCGTAACACCATTGCTAATACTACAAACAGACCCACCAGTTAAGAGATTACAGGAATGAAAACAAGTTATATTTTACTCTATGATAGGGGTGAGCAGAAAACCGAAATAACTGAACCGAAACAAAAACCGACGTTTTGGTTTTCGCATTTTTAGTAACTGAAATTTCGGTTCGGTTTTCGGATAACCAGAAAAAACCGAACCGAACTGATAAGTTACAATCAGTAGGCCCAGTCCATTTAATTCTATATTTAGTAGAATTTTTAATTTTATTCTTGAATGTTAAAGTTTTTATAATAAAAACATTAGCATGTTTATTTATAGTTGAAATGATTTATCTATTACCTACAAGAAATAACAAAATTTAAATAAAAAATTAAATGATCTTCAAAGTATTATAAAAGAAAATGTCTTAATAGAAACTTCGAAGAAACATAAAAATAGATTAGAAAGTTAGGTTTATGTGAACAATATTAATTAAAAAAGGTTGAATATAATTAATAGCTTAAATGTAAATAGCTACGAAAGATTCTTAAATTTTGGATTATACATTTTATTTTTGAACCTTACAGAATAAATGGATTGAAGTGGATACGAAAGTGAAACCACAGGGACTGAAATGGTTACGAAAGTGAAACCACAGGGACTGAAATCGCAATTTTTTAACTAATGGACTGAAATAGTGATTTTTGACAAACCACAGGAACGAAAACAGTAATTAACTCAAAATGTTAATTAAAAAGGTTGAATATAATAATAGCTTAAATGTAAATAGCTACGAAAGATTCTTAAATTTTGGATTATACGTTTTATTTTTGAACCTTACGTAGTTTTGTTCCAAAAACTGAAAAAACGAACCGTTGCTAACACCGGAAAAAAATCACGAAACCAAACGGTTTTCAAAAACCGAAAACCGAACATTTCGGTTACGGTTTCGGTTTTACCATAAAACCGAAGGGTACCGTGCACACCCCTAGTACCGTATGATACTATGATGTAAACCGCTTCAGGAATATGTGATACAGGATTCTGCACTTACAAGAAAGTGTTAAAGCTGGTTATTGAAGCTAACTATTATAACAATTAACAAATATATTAGGGTAAGGTAATTAAGAGAGGTGCATGGCTAATTACAGCTGAACGATTTATGTTACCTTTACCCATTGTAATCTGTTTAAAGGAGTTCTCTCCCAAATGTTAATTGTTTAGGGATAATATAGTCATTTCACAAAGACTTAACTGGAAAATTTAACAAAGGTTAGTGTTAAGGACCACCTGTGTTTAAAAATTGCAACCACTGGGACCAAGCGTGTAATTAGTGAACCCTTGGGACCAAGTCTGCAATTTTCGCAAACCACGGGGACCAACCAGGCATTTAACTCTTAGTTATATATCGTTCATCTTATTCTGATTCTTCTAGTGTTGTGACTGTGAATAAGGTGAGTGAGATATCATCACTGATTTCCGACATAAAGTGAATCACAAGAATAGGAGTAAAGTACACGGAGTGGTTTACCAAAATTTTGGATTTGATCCCTAGCTTTCCGAAAGTACACAGATGGTCCTTGTGGTTTGCACTTTGTAATGCATTTAGTCCCCAGCTTTTTTCAAAAGTATATGGATGGTCCCTGTGGTTTGCACTTTGTAACGCATTTAGTCCCTAACTTGGACATGCTAAAACCTTTAGATTTGTTGGCTGGGGCCTAAATGCTTTACAAAGTGCAAACCAGAGGGACCATCCATATACTTTTGAAAAAAGCTGGGGACCAAATTCAAAATTTGGGTAAACCACAGGAGGGACCATCCGTGTACCTTACTCCAAGAATAAAGAAGTTCAATCTTGTACCGTACCACTCAGATCGATGAATTTTAATACAAAACGTACCCCGAGTCATACAACAAACAGTTTGAATTGTTTAGTTTTCAAACTCTTCAAATCACGATATCATATAAATTAGTAGAAAACACAATTATAGGAACAAATGCACAATGACTTCGCAGCATAAGTGATTTCTATTATAATCTATATGCACAGATTCATAAAGAGAACTTACATCAGCGACCTTTGCAACAGGAGATTCTCTGAATAACTTCACCCAAGGAAATTGTGAAGCAGTCACACTAGCGAATGCACGACCAAAATAGTCGGCTAACCGCATCAATTGTATATCTTGTTGGTCCTCAAATGAAGTCTGCAAACACGTATACATATGTTACAAATATTAATCTCTAGTATTTCAAGTAATAATTAAATCAAACTTAAAAGGTTCTCGAAACTAAAACTAATAAGCATCTCTTCTGATTCAGTTGCATATCTTGTTAGATGGGAACAGAGTTGTAAGCATAATCTATAAGACTATACCATCCTAGAGCTATAAGTTTTAATAATATTTCAACAACATATACACCTAAGCTAATAATGAAATAAATCATACCACAGCATTGAACTGAGAACTGAGTTGTAAAAACAACCTCTAAGCAATTCACTCATGGTCACATCTAACAATATCAACCATAATTTTGTCCTACAGCTATGGATACTTGAAAAGTTTCCACAAATTTTAACTAATAAGAAATAAAATCTCATCCTAGAGCTATAAATTCTGAAAAAAATTCAATAAATTATAACTAATATTGAACAAACCATAGCAGTGCATTGAAATCTTTGTAGAAACAACATCTAAGTAATTCAGTCAAAGTCACATCCAACCAGGGGCGCAGGATAGAAAGGGGCCCCGCGCGGGGGGGGGGGGGGGGGGGCACCCCCTGAACTTTTCGCTCAGTAGTGTTTGGTAAGTGGTTTTCGTATAGAATATTTTAGGTATATACGTTTTCGAGCCCCCGGTTTTATAAAATTTTTTTTACGTATATACGTTTTCGACCCCCCCCCCCCCCCCGAACGGAAATCTCAAGCTTCGCCACGATCCAACAACATCAACAATAATCTACAGCCACATCAACAATAATTTCATCCTAGAGCTATAAATTCTGAAAAAGCAGATCATTGAATTATAAAAACAACATCTAAGCAATTCAGTCACATTCAACAATAATCTACAACCACATCAACAATTAATTTCATCCTAGAGCTATAAACTCTGAACAAATTTCAACAAATTATAACTAGTAATGAAATAAATCATAGCAGAAAATTGAATTGAATTGAATTGTAGAAACAACATCTAAGCAATTCCGTCACGGTCACATCCAACAATATCAAGTTATCAACAGCAATCCACAACAAAATCAACAATAATTTCATCCTAGAGCTATGAATTCTTAAAAATTTCAACATATTATAACTAATATTGAACAAATCATAGCAGAACATTAAACTGAATTGTAGAAACAACATCTAAGCAATTCACTCATTGTCACATCCAACAATATCAACAATAATTTACAACCACATCAACAATAGTTTCATCCTAGAGATATAAATTCTGAAAAATTTTCAACATATCAATAACTAATAATGTAACAAATCACATCAGGTCATTGAATTATAAAAAACATCTAAGCAATTCACTCAGTCACATCAACAATAATTTCACCCTAGAGCTATAAACTCGGAACAAATTTCAACAAATAATAACTAATAATGAAATAAAGCATATTAGAAAAATGAATTGAATTGTGAAAACAACATCTAAGAAATTCACTCGCTGTCACATCCAACAATAATCTACAACCACATCAACAATAATTTCATCCTAGAGCTATAAACTCCAAACAAATTTCAACAAATAACTAAATATGTCACAGCATATCATTGAATTAAATTGTAGAAACATCTGAGCAATTCACTCATTGTCACAGGCAACAATATCAACAATATATCTATCCTAGAGCTGTAAATTCTGAAAAACGTTTTAACAAATTTTTAACTGATGATGAAATAAATCATAGCAGAGCTTTGAATTGAATCGTAGAAACAACATCTAAGCAATTCACTCACCAGCAATCAATCAATCAATTGTACCCAGTATAATCCCACCCATCGCCCAGCTATTGTAGGTCTGGGGGAGGTGGATGTAGGCAAGTCTTACCTCTATCCCGGAGGATAGAGAGACTGCTTCCAATTCACTCACCATCACATCCATCTATATCAACAATAATTTCATCCTACAGCTATAAATTGTGAAAAAAATTTCAACAAAACCAAACCTAACAATAAAATAAATCATAGCATATCACTGAATTAAATTGTGAAAACAAAATCTAAGCAATTCACTCACCATCACAACCAACAATAATTTCATCCTACAACTATAAATTGTGAAAAAAAAATTAACAAAATTGAACCTAACAATATAATAAATCATAGCATATCACTGAATTAAATTATGAAAACAATATCTAAGCAGTTCACTCACTGTCACATCCAACAATATCAACAAATACTTCAACCTAGACCTACAAATTCTATAAAATTTCAACTAATAACATATCATTGAATTGAATTGTAGAAACATCTAAGCAATTCACTCACAGTCACATACTCACATCCAACAATATCAACAATCATTTCATCCTAGAGCTACAAATTCTTCAAAAACTTCAACAAATCATAACTAATAACAAAAACTATCGCATCGGAGCTTTAAATTATACGAACATAATCTATGCAATTCACTCACCATCAAATCTAACTATATCAACAATAATCTAAACCTAGACCTGTAAATTCTGCAAATGCTTTAAAAAATCATAACTAATCACATCAAATCATTAAATACTTAAGACATAATCTCCAAACTCACCGTAATATCCACCAGAAAACTCGCCAATTCATCCACATCAATCTTCACAACCGCTTCCGCCATCGTAACCTTAGGTTTCTTCACCTTCTTTACCTTCTTCTTCTTCTTCTTCTTCTTCTCCACATCATCATTCACATCTAACCTATTCTCAACAACTTCCTCATCACTATCTTCATAATCCGAATAGTTCTTCTTCGTCTTCGACGATCTAACCTGCAAATCATCATCATAAACCGTCGTTGATGATCTCTGAGCTTCGATAACCTTCCGTCGTTCTTCCGATTTCTTCTCAATGACACTGAATACATTATCATTGTTGTTGTTATTGGCGGCGATAACGGATCCGTTGGAAACGGAGTTCAACGGCACCGGATTTTTGCGTTTTTTCTTGGCGTAGGTGACCTTCTGCCATCCGTGATCGTTTTTGTGTTGTTCGGCAATGGCGGTGGTGGTTGAATCGAACTCCATGTGTTGAGAAGATGAAGATGAGTGTTATTGAGTAGAGATCGGGATCTAGAGTTTTGTAGGTGGGAGTTTAGAGTCCAAGTCTGACTTGCAATAGCGGTAGATAAATATTGGTAGGTGATGATATCAGGGTGTTTGGGGGAATGGGAATGGAGGACAGGAATGGTAATTCACACAGGTTCATACATATGTTTGGTTATGAAACCAGAGTTGGTGGGTACGATGGAAGTTGGCGGCGGCAGATGGTGTCGGTGAAGGTTGCAGTGGTGGTGTGGAAGGTGGGAGATGGTGGTGGTAGATGAGCCTGAGCTCTGTTTGCAGATGTGGGGTTTTAAAAAGAGGTGAGATAATCAAACATTCTTTTTTACACTCTATAGACATTTGGTCCATCTCTTCTCATGCGGACGTTTGCAGATTTTATATCTAAAAAACAAACACCACCTTAGTAGTTTATACTGTTTGTTTTGGGAGCAGATGTCTAAATGGTTCATACATTTGACTCTGAATGGTTAATCATTATACTGAGTCTGAGTCTGGATTGTTAAAACCTATAATCTGAATTAGTCAGACATTTGCCTCTTAACGGTTAAGCATTATACTGGCTCTTAATGGTTCAGACCTCTTACAGATTCAACAATTAATGGTTCAGATCTCTTAATGGTTCAACACTTAACCATTCAGAAGTTGCCAAACAGCCTCTAAAAACTTAACTCGGTTTGTTGTTTGCTGATGTTGTTGACAAAATGAAAAAAAAAAAAAAAATTTGTCACGTCATCATCCGCATCAGAAAAAAACAAAATAAAATATTTTGTCCACCTCATATGTATGCTTCAGTATCCAAGACAGTAAAACACTGTATTATCCATGTCATCATCTACTTCTATTAAAAAAATAATAATAATATATAGTGCAAATTTAATTTATCACTATACTAATAATATTGAATTTTTATAAATAAAAAAAACACTATATTATCTTCCGTAAATTAGGGTGAGGGGCTCATACGAAGCGTCCATCTGGAGTATAAATTCCCATTGCGGTCCTAGAGAGGGTGGGGCGGTGTCCTGCTGCCACATCAACGTCGATCACAAGCCCTATCATGCTTTCATTTCCCCTTCTTTGTTTCTTCTCATGCCCAACACCAACACCAACACCACGGTTTACCACCTTGCACCACCATGTGTCACACCTTCCACCTCAGCCCACTTCACCCCCATGACACCCTTATGGGATCCGACCCCTAACCCCCTCATGACTCCACTCCCTCTTTTCTAAGTTTTGATGTGTAAAAGTGGAATAAATGAATATGCAACAACATGTGATATTTGGAAATTGTTAAAACTGATATATGATCGGATGTCGAAGGACTGATCAAAGATAGAACAAAAATGTGCTCCTTGGTATCTTAAACTAATTAGTTAGTGGTAAGAATGGTGTCGAAACACTAAGAGTTTGTGATCGGTGATTTAATTTGGTTGATTAAGGTCACTTATGAAGTTAAAGTCAGTTATGAAATTTGCAAGTTTTGTTTAGATGGTTGATTAAAATGGGGGACTAACAAATTGGTTCAATTAAAACTGTAAAACCCCATGACAATTTTTGTGATTTTCAAACATTTGAAGAATGATTTTGATTGTAAATTCCCAACATTGCTAACAAAGAAAATTATGGACTATAACAATGATTGTAATTATAAATCACACATGAGTTTCAAATGTATTATCTATTATAGCGATGAGTTCATGTAATAATCACAACTGGTCAATTAGGTTTGTTTGTACAATTTCTCAACAAAAAATCATTAATACTTGTCTAACATATGCAAATGGTGCAAGAAAAACCTTTACAGCGTGAATCTTGACAAGTATATGCATTATAGATTAAGAACAATAACCAAACCCCAACACAAATCAAGAATCATAGCAATTATCAATTTACGAGGTCAATAAATGCATGAAAATTCTTAACATTGTAAGTTTATAACAATACCGGATCACAAGATTCGTGTTGTTTCAACCAAGTGATTATGAGAATTGTTTCTCAAAGCATATATTACATAAGAAAAACTAAAATATTATAATACCCTACACCCGGGAATGAATAAAAAGGATTAGCCACACATAGTCTTGGATTTTATCTTCAAGTCTTGAATTTTCAGTTCAGGATCTTTAGTTGGGTCAAAGAATTGTGTTCTCCAAGCCTCTAGTGCTTTCAAAAAGAGTTCAAGAACTGATTGTTTTTTAATTGGGGCGAATCTCCCATCTTAGACTCTGGGGTATGGTGGGGCGGGACTTTGGGGCATGGCCCGACACGTGGCTTGGGTGGGCTCCGCTAGGCTGACCTATATTGAAGACGGTATGGTGGGGTGGGGGTTTGGGGCGTGGCCAGCGGCTGGCTAGTTGGGCCAAGCCAATGAAAAACCGCCATGTCATGTGGATAGCCCGCCCAACGCCCTGGCTGATTCCTACGCTCAAAGGGCCACGCCGAAACCCAAGTCCACCTGGGGTGATGACTTGGGCGTTTGTACCCAACCCACACCCTAACCCCCGCTCCATACCCCATAGCGTTATTAATAAAATTCTACAGTTTCCATGAAATCTGTTGGCTGAAAAAACATCTAGAGTTGACGAAGCCACATGTTGTTTCCTAACGCCAGCTTGCTCTTGCTGACACCATATTTTGACACCTTAAAGTAGTGTATTTTAAAAGTCAAATTCACATAAAGTGACAAAATTAAACCCATTAAGTTTTGAAAATTTACCAACCCATCAATATAACATAATGCTATTGAATCAACTATATAACAATAAATGTTTATTTAACATCTCCAAATTCGTTACCAAAAAAAAAACTGAATGAATAAAATCAAGCACCACATGTCAAATTAAGTGTCCAAGTTAAAATACAATGGTGTTCTAGTCTTCTAGGACCTCATGATTGCTAAGACAAAATCATTTCGTTATTACGATCACTATTCAAGGTAATGATTTTGATTTCTTACGTTTTTAAGTACAAATATCAAAACGTTTTTTTTGAATTTTGGCTCTTGAACATCATGTGCGTCTTTGTAACCTCTTCTTTGGTATTCAACTTTATGGTTTTCTTGGTATTTGACCTAACACGCAATAGGCATTATTAGGGTTGTAATCATTGTTGCATGTTACCATATACGATAAGTTTAATATGTCCTTAGTGTATTTTATATGTACTTATGTCTATATATTGGGGTGGGTCCCCAAACATGTTGATGCATACATCCAACCATGGTGATGGTTTGAGATCACATGTGTTTTAGTTTTAGCATCATAATACTACCTCACACATTGTTATCGTTATATTATGATGTGTATAAACTATTATATTATGTGTTTATCGAGATGGTTGGTGTGTGTACGCACCACATCTTGTATTAGTATATTTGCTTGCAACCTAAGTGCTAATAATATACTACTACTATTATTACTATACATTAGCTCTAGGTAACGTTTATTTATATTTGTTAAATATCATGCATGTTTGTATCTATTATTTTGTTGATTTTGATATTTGTTGCATCTATATTATATTGTTATTTTATTTATTTGTCTACTTTGTCTTATTTATATATTTATTTTTATTTCAAGCGCGTTAGGTTTACATAATATAATATTTCTGTGTGGGAGTGAAAAGAGAGATAGATAGTTAAAGTTATAGTATTTTCAAATTTGAAGTATAATAAATAAATCGTTTAGTATATTATTTCAACTTTAGTTTACGGCCTTTGGATTCTTATTAGATAGTGAATGTTGGACCTATACTTAGGGGTGTATGTTTTTTCTTCAAACATCTGGCAAGGGAGCTGATGTTTACAGACGCGCAGATGTCATCCTTGAAGACTTAAAAAAAAGTTATGGACACCTTCTTAAAACATCTTCACACCTCCCTCTTCTCCTCCCTCAAACATCATCCCCTCCCACCGCCGCTCTCCTCCTCCTTCTCCGACCTCCCTCTTCTCCTCCGCTACCTCCTCTTCTCGGCGACCTCCGTGGTCGCCTCTTCTCCACCGACCTCCCTTCTCCGGCGACCTACCTCTTCTCCGACCCCTCTCCTTCCTCCGGCGACCTACCTCCTTCTCCGACCTCCCTCTTCTCCTCCGGTGGATCGAAGCGGAATGTGAATGTTTCGTCATTGTTTGATACGTTTCAGACCAGTATCAACTTATAAAAACAAACAGTCTTATATTTTCAGCTTGCAGACCTTCAGACCACATCTTCAGTTGCAGACATGAAAACAGATGAAATCAGCTTGCAGACATAAAATGTCTGCAAAAACAAACAACACCTTAATATTATGCGTTGTTGTTTATTTATGATTTATGTAATAGTCATGTGTCAATTATATTTGAATCGAAGTTTTACACTCTCAACTTGATAAACAAAGAGAAACGACCGAATCATGTTATCAATTTGCAGTTGCAACATAACCTTCACGTGTTCGGGTGGTTATGTTTTCGACCAAAGTGCTTTCTCTATTTCGTAAACTACAATTCTTAACTTTTTTATAAAACCACAGATATTGAAAAATTTAATGTTGTGTTTTGAGTTTATTCAAAAAGAAATTTCACTTCCCCTTAGAAAACATTATGACACCCATATAAGAAAATCAATCATTACAAACACATATTCTATATTCTATATGTTATATGATGAATCATTAAACATGGTGGGTATGGTTATATCTTGTCTTAACCGAAATCAATTTTTTTTATTTGAAATATTTCTATGTGTTTGAGTTAAGAGCATTCACATCTAGCACCCTAAAATTATACATACATTACACTAAAAAACAACTCCTACATCAATACATTTTCACTAAAAACAAATACTTTTTCTCTCTTATTTTCAATTAAATAATATTTTTATATCTTTATCATTATATTTTCTCTCTTCTTCACTCACAATCATTTTCAATATATATTAAAAAAATATAGGGGGTGAAAAGTGTCCCCCAAATATACAGATGAATAGTATTTTCTCTTTCCCCCTCAAAACCACTTTTTATTTTTTTTATATTTTAAAACCTAACACACGAAATTTGGTTCCTAGGATGTAAATGCTCTAATATGACTCCTTGATTGTTTTGAGGTTTACGTGACAATATGATCATATTTGTCTCATTGGTTCACGTGGACTCCATTGAATTTTTTTAGTAAAATGTCAAAATCGACCCTAAGATTTAGACTGATTTGTATGTTTCACTAAAAATCTTTTTTTTTTAAACTGGACACACGATGTTTGCAATTTATTGTTTTTTCATCCAGGACGATTTTAGCATTTTACTTTTCTTGATATTTTTATGGATATAAATAATAAATAAGTTTAATAGTAATAAACAACTAGGGCTCTAGACAACTTGGTTGAAGTGTTTGTCATGTACTTTGAGGTCCTGAGTTTGTAACTTGTAGCCAACATCCACAAGCCTTTTGTTTCTAAATAATATTAAAGAATTTATTTTGTGTTATTTTTAAATAAATGTTTCGTTAGACTCTTTTAGTTTCAAAAACGTTATTTTTCTCGCGGCTTATGTGCCACAACATTGTCTGATGTAAAAAAAAATTGTCAATTTTTTTCGGTGCAAAATACATGTTGATATTTTCTTTGACATATTTCTTTAGATTGTTATATTGAGTATCAGTATTATACCAAAACACCATCGCATAACGCATGTATATACACCATGACTCAAAAGTTAACTTTTTCTTATGTTTTATAGTTTGTAAAACGAGTACTAATTTTTTCTTTTAATTTAATGACTTGCATTAATCAAACAATTGATATAGTAAATACATGCACATAGATCTAACATGTTTTTCTAACTAATATTTACTTCCGTAACTTTTAAATATAAAAGACAAAACCTTATAAAAAACTCATACAAAAGTGTCATCCTCTATTTACTACCATCTCCATCAATTCTCCGGCGACGCCGCGACTTCCAGGTAGGTCCATCTGTCTTTCTTGCTATGTTTGTTGATGATATCAACTTCAATTTCACTTTCATTCAGTTGTTACTTGATAGGGTTATAACTTATGATTTGTGAATCATGACATTGTGTGGTTATACCATACCATCAACTTGTCTATATAATTTCCACAACATTTCTAAAATTCAACTTACAAGAAAGTCCTTAAATCAAACCAGTACCAATATCAAACCATACCGTACCTAGCACTTTCGTTTCAATATCCATTTTTTGCGGTTTTCGGGATCGGCACTTTCAGTACCGGTTTGGTATTTTACCCACTTTTTACCTTCGAATATCACACTGAACACTTTCGGTACCCACTTTTTACTATTTTTGGGTTTCTTACTTTTCATGCCAGTACGGTACCTAGCTCATACCTAAGTACAAGCACTAACAAAGTGTCTTGCATATTCATACTATTAGATCAAATGTTATTAGGTTATAGTGTATGGACTTTTACGTAATACGTGGTTTATATAAACTACACCGTTGTAACACAAAATAGCAACCTAATAAAATAAAATCGCATTTACAAGTCTCAATTTGGTATCAGGGCACATGAAACAACCATCTGAAAACGTCACTTAACAACCAACTAAACCAATTTAGATCCAACGATTATTTTCTTCACCTTCATAGAAACAACAATCATCATTAACAACCACCTAAACCTTAGCTCCATCGCCTTCGTCGCCCTTCTGCAAAACCCTAGAGTCGCCGCTTAATCTCTTCACTGTTGTCATCGTCATCATTGTCGCTATACAACACCGGCTTTGTCATTCAACGGCAACAAGGATTCTACTGATGAGCTCTATATTATACATAAAATAAATCAAATAATCTTCTACAATTTAAATAGCTTTTTATTAGTTTGCATTGAAAGTTATGTTTTATTAAGAATTATCATATCCGTTGACTAATAATTAGATCATATTTAATTGTGTTAAATTTTGTCAACAGGTTAACACTTAAAACTAACAATCATTGAGGTGACTTAATTTACAAATTTAATTAACATTAATTGAGTTTTTGTTGATTCCTACATAGGTGGCTAGCAGGGGTGAGCAAAAACCGAACCGCAACAAAAAACCGAACCGTTAACTGAAATTAACCAAAACTGTCTAAACTGAACGGTTATGGTTAGATGATTATGATTAACCGACCTTTCGGTTACGGTTAAGGTATCTTCGTTAACCGAAATTAACCGAACTGAACCGAACCTTGTTTTTTATATTTATTTGTTATTCTTTTTTATATTTATGGTTGAAGTTAAATGTTTAGTAAGCATTAGGGTTATTTTTTTTATCATCTTCCTTTTAGTTTCTTGTCCCTGTTTATTTGTGTCCATTTTATTTATTTATTGCGTTAGCAAACTAAATATCTATATCCAAAATATCGTTATATTAATTACTTATGAACTGAGTAATTCATTTTTCAGTATACGGTATATGCTCTATAAGTTAAAATAGCTCGTATAACAACATATTCAGGTTGTATTCATTGAAACATCAATAAACTATATAAAAAAGAATACAACCATATTTTTATCTAAATACACCAAAAAATATATACCGGTTAATAACCGAAATAACCATAACCGCCGATTAACCGAACCATGGTTAACCGCCTATCGGTTATGGTTACGGTTAACACTTTTAGATTAACCGAATCAGCGGTTAACCGACCTTCGGTTAACCAAACCGACGATTAACCGACTTTGCACACCCCTAATGGCTAGGTGATTTGGATAGTTAGAATTGATTTAAGAACAAAACGTGGGCCTACAATAACTCTAATAATTAGGGTGCAAAGGAAACCAAAACATAAATCAAAATGGGCTATTTCTACCAAACTAACATGAGCCGATCCACCACAAAGGAAAAGGGAAATAAGTTGGAACATGGGCTATAGCAAAGAAAAATGGCTGGACTAGAATTCACTAGAGGTGCATTAAAAAACCGTACCCGGTAAAAAACACCGGAACCGGTTTGTTAATACTTAGAGATTCTATACCTGAAACCGAAACTGACCCTATCCGTAAGGTATAGATAGGGTATGCATTTTGATCTCAATACCTGAAACCAGAACCGATCGTACCCGATTAATATCGGAAACCGGACAAGAACCGAAAACGGAACCAATTATACCCGACTATACCTGATACATGATTCTAGTATCTATCTTTTAGATTTTATGTTAGTGCATTTATTTAGCTTTTTCTTTACATTATACAATGCATATGTAATAATAATAAATAAAAAGACCAGAAAATAGGATAATAGAAACGCAATAAAGTATTAAAAACCCTGAAATATGGAACTAAAAAACTCGGAATAGCCCTACAACACTCTTGGTTAGTTAAGCTCATGGGTTATGACTTTTAATTAGTTAACTATAAGAAAGGGGTTGAGAATGCAACTATTGATGTTCTCTCTAGAGTGGAAGGTGCTACTTTTTCAATCCTACACTAGTGTCCTTCCAACCTATGTTCTTAGACAAAACTTAGCAATCTTGGAAAGTTGATCTTGTTCTTAACCTAAGGAAACTGATTCAACAGCTGCAAAATGGCGATTCGGCTACTCACTATAAGTGGCATTGGCAAGACCGACGGCTTCGTAAAAAGAAAGAATAGATTGGCTGTGGGCTTGGATTTGATTCTTAGACAAGATATTCTCAAAGAATGTCAACTGTCTAGGATTGTTGCAACCTATTCCAAGTATTGTTTTTTTTTTTGTTCCTTGATGTTAGTATGGATTTTATCACTGGTTTACCCAAGACAAGAGATAAATATGGTCACTTCATGTCTTTAGCGCATCCCTTTACATCAAGTCAAGATGCTCAGGTTTTTATCGACAATGTCTATAAATTACATTGTCGGCCCTCAACAATAGAATCAGATAGAGACCATATTCGATAGTGCTTTCCCGAAGGAGTTTACAAGAGCAAAAGGAATAATAATGGCAATGTCAACTACTTATCACCCTCAAAGAAATGGCAAACTATGCAGATGATAGCGTCTGTCTTGGCCCATAAATCAATATGTTTATCAAGAATGAATCGTATAAAAACTTGAAGAGAAATAGAATTTGGATTAAATAGCAGGTTTCGGATAATCTTGGTATCTTGGTGCTTTTGGTTTGGAACCGAAGACACCTTTAAATACATTTGTACATGACCGTTATTGTGGCGGTTAAATCCTGGCAAAGTTAACTCCTAGACAAAGTTAGTTACTTACCGTTAAACAACCACAATCTAGCCACCGTTACATCGATTAAATCCAATACATATGTCCTAAAAATATTCACAGAATTACATATCTATATACATTTATATATACATAAAACATAGGTTTAGTTTGTAATCTAATAATGTGTGCAATTGAAATCTGTCCACTTAAAAATTCGTTATGGCCACTAAAATTCAGATATGAGTTTCAACTGCCAGATTTCAAAGTAGTTATCCTTGGGTCAAGTCAAGAATTTCTAATAAGGGTGGGGTATTGTTACAAACGAAAATAGTATAGGGGCTCAATTGTAATAAATAGAACCTAGAGGCGTCATTTGTAAATAACCAACTAATGTCATAGTTGTTACTTTGTTGGTAACTTATTGTACTTAACTGACGGTCAATGAACTGATTAAACAAAAGTTGGAAAATCTCTATGTCAGATAGATTATTTTCTCTTTTTTTTGCCAACATAATAAACCCATAATATGTTATTACTAGGGGGCTCACTAAAGATCACCATAATATTATTTTTTTACTTAAGTATAGAAATAGTATTAATCATAATTCAAACAATTCTGAGATGTTGGTGTAGTGGTCAAAAGACCTTTCATCCATAGTGGAGACGCAGGTTTAATTCTTGTTTGTGCCATTTTCGAGAAACATCTGGGTGAGGGGATGAATCGGGGCTTTAATCCCGGGTTCGAACTTGACCGGGGGCGAGGGTTTACGGATTCCATCCGTTTCCCTCGCACCAGGGGGCAGGTTTCATGGCAATCTAGGAGTCGACCTTAGACAGAACCCTGAGCAGGGTGGGTTTATACATGAAATTCTTTGTCGTTAAAAAAAAAGATCATAATTCAAACAACCCGGCTCAAGCTTAAATTTCACCTCGCTAAAGAATAAATAAGTGGATTCGAGCTAGCTCGTTCAACTTTGAGCCTGGGCCGAAGTTGGCTTAGCTCGGCTTGCTCGTTAAGCACCCTATTTATGTTGTCGTGTTAGTAATTGTTAGATTAGTCTTACATTTATTAGGATTGGGATTAGTATTAGTATTAGTATTACTATTTTTTTATAGATTAAAATTCATAAGTTGGAACTTATATATATGATTAGGAATCTAGAAAAGTATTTTTATTATATCTTTATTTGATTGAGAAATATAGAAAAATCAGTTGGGCCTCTTTGGAGAGTGACTTGCCGACTTACCACTCAAAAGTAGGTCAACATGAGAGAAATTAATAATATTGTTTCTTTAATCAATAATTAACATATCAATTAAATATAACTTACAAATGAAATTTAAAAAAAAAACAGTTGCATTATTTGATAAATGAACCATATTGACAATAATAATAAGGATAACTTTGTACAATAGTAATTAAGTTTTAAAAGTGTTTCAATTTGGTCACTCAAGTTTCAAAAGTGTTCCAATTAGGTCACTCAACATTCATTTTTTATTAAAATTAAGGGTTTTTCATCCATTTCATAGGTAACCGTGATGATGTGAATTTTTGTTACTTTCATTTGATGCTAACGTCTAGTGATGACGTGAATTTTAACTTGTTTTTTTAATTTTTAATGTAATTAAAGTGTTTTAATTTTTAATAAATAAAATTTCATATTATAACCCGACCCTAGCATCTTATGCTCCATTTTTCTCCTGGCATATGGAAAAAAGACATGACTCGATTTGAATGTTAAGTTATCTAATTGGGACAAAAATAATACGTGTAACCTAATTAAAACACTTTTGAAACTTGGTTATTATTCTGTGATATTTTCACATAATAAAAAGGGCCATTATAATTGTCAGTTCAAAATGCAACCCAGAAGCCAGATAAGTGTGGTGTACCTCAGGGTTATTTTTGTTGTGGGTGGTCTGCACCCAGCTGTTATGGGCCCCATGGGCCGGATTCGTAGACTAGGGATAATGGTGTACCTCAAGATTATATATATCTTTCTTTACCAAATAAATTCTTATTCAACAATAATACAAGTCTTAACAATAGTACAATTACCATTACCAGTTAGTATATATATAAATTTATATAACAGTTTTTTTCTTAATCGGCAAAGAATCTCACGTGTAAACATATCCTGTTTGGGCCGGGCTATGTCCAAGGTCGACTCCTCGACTGCCATGAGACTGTGTCCCCTGATGCGCAGGAACCGGATGGAATCCGTAAACCTTCGGCCCCCATCAGGTTCGAACCAGGGATTAAAGCCCCTATTCGTCCCTTCACCCAGATGTCCATCGAAAATGGCCCCAGCGGGAATCGAACCCGTATCTCCGCTAGAAAGGGCAGGCCAATTAACCGCTTTGTTAGGAAATTTGTATATATAAGCATGTTCGATGCTTAACCAGTTTTAAACAAGAAACCAAATAATACACTTGTAAATAATGCCTGGTAGATATAACCAGAGTTCGAGAAAAAAGTAGAGTAATTGATTATATAATTATGTTATGTATCACATTAAAACAAAATGTAAAAGTTTTACAACTTTTAATATTCACCATTTTCTAGAGTGGTAGAGGCTTTGTATCTTTTGAAGAGAAATAGATGTTCAATTTATAATATGTATAAATTTGATGTAATTTATGAGTAGTATTATATAATCTTTATCGTTAAAAAAATTATATATATACCTATAGAAATTATTCTTTAGGGTCAATAATCAACATCTAGTTTAGTTAATGATAAAAGCCAATGAAAAAATTATAATTTATGAAATTCTTCATTGTGAGTAGATGGATGTGGCAGTGCTTTTAAAGTTTATTTTTGTACTATTTTATTTGTTTTAATTTTTTATAATATTTTCCAGGTGAAAACACTGAAAAGTTGAGGGCCATCTGTTTGCTGCATTATTCCAATTAGAGAAGCATGAGAGGTTCTCTTTAAAGTGCATTGTTTCATTTGGTGTTGTCTAATCAAAATGGACCAGTTGAGTAATGGTGGAACTTATCATTTCTTGGGTGAAAAACTAAATAAGTGAAGGTAATTTCTCTTTTACCCTGCTAAGTATTGATTATCTTCCTCATTATGTGACTCACTTTTCTGTATACATAGGTATATATATATTATATCGTATAATATGCTTTAACATACGACGCGTACGCGATGGCAAAATTGAACGTTATATTACAAAATAATTGAAAATCGCATGTGTGTATATATATGAAAGTCGCACATTATATATATGAAAGTGACCTGATTATTAATGAAATCGCATGTATGTATACATGAAAATCGCATGTATATATATATATATATATATATATATGAAAATCGCATGCTATGTTACAAATGAAAGTCGCACGTTATAAACCAAATTTCGCATGTGGATACTGAATCGTGTACGCGTCGTACGTTAATACATTTTGTACGTTAACCGGCCTACATATATATATATATATGTATGTATACAAATAAGACATGTTCATTACAAACTAGTTTTAACCTATAAAATGTTGATAAAGATACTTTTATAGAAAAACAAGATTGTTTGTATTGTTATAAGTAAAACATGTATTTACACAAGATGTCCCTAAGGTACAGCCTTGTGGTAAGGTGAAGTGTTCAAATCATCTAACATAGTTATGAGAAGATAGGTGTACATAAAACAAGATATATACTTGTTGATCTATAAGTTATCTTTGAGACATGAATGGTTTTAACGAAAGTTAAAGTTGTGTTTATCCGCTTTAGCATGGCTATGTTTTATAAAGAGATGATACGATTACATATTTATAAGAAAAAAAAAAATTAATCTTTGGCTTGTTCGTACGGAAAGATATCAACCTATGGTACAAGGAGTCAAGGAGAGGGAGGTAGTAGTACAAGCATAAGAAGTGTGGGTCAATCTCTTAGTTAATGGACATATACTGTTATCAACCCGAGTTCTCTCGTTGCTGGTTTACGAATGTACGTTGGGTGTATGTGCTTAGTTGATGAAACTATGTGAACTACTTTGAATTAATGTCTGTTTGCATATTCATAACCACCTTCACTTATATGGATTGTAACTTATAAACAAAAAAAAAATGTTGTTTTAAACTTGTCATATTACACAATAAAACTAACAAGGTTAGTAAATAAATTGTTTAGGGTCGGTAACACAATAATCGAGATCCCTATCATATATAAATGAATTTGGATCATTAGTTGACTTATGTCGTCAAGTAGCTCATGTGCGTCTCAATTTTTTTAAACCCACAACGACCTCGGATATGTTAAATGACATGCATTGTAAGATTATAATGTACAAGATGAAACCCAAAAGGTAAGATGACACATGTTTATTTTTACTTTTTACAAATCATTCCTATTCATATTTTACAAAGTTGACATAGTGTTGGAGTATCTCTTTCACAATCATCAATTTTATTAAATCAACATCAAACTCAAAAGTTGCATTGCTCGCTAAGATCATTATCACCTTCTTCTTTATCAAGAACAGGATAAGACTACGACCCGACTTTAGAAAACGGGACTTGACACTTAATTTTATAAACCAAAAGAAAATGATATAACATGTCGGCCAATCATATAGTACCACTTAAAGGATCATAATGAGATTCACCATCATGTGCATAACTCTTGATCATAGCGTATCATTGTTCTAATTGGCGCGTTGCTCCAACTCGCTCGATGGTCATAACTTACTTGTAATGACTCGTCAAAACCTCATTCGTAAGCTCGTCTACATCTAATATAGCTCGAGCTACTTGGCTCAAATAAACATTCGACCCCATGATATCTCAGTCACATAAATTTCCATCTTCATTTTTTTCTTTGGTACACGAGAACATGTTACTGGAAAACTCACATGACCCACCAATACCCTATTAACCAGTGAAATCAGGTAAATCGTGAATCAACGTTAGGTAAGAGACTATGGCAGAAAACCAGTAAAAAAAGATTCTAACCTGAGACCTCTAGTAGAGAAAATCAAGTGCTTACCATTGCATTCATATGAAGATTATCTTTGATTTTTCTTGTATATTGAAAGTTTGGTATTGTGTTTTATATAATATTATTTTATTTTGGTAATTTGTTAACCTTTACATGTATATAAAGATATATAAGAATTTTTTTCTATAATATTATTTAATTTTGGTAATTTGTTAATCTTTACATGTATAAAGATATTAGGATCAAGGAAAAACCACCCCGTGTTGTGAGAACTTAGAGAACTCGACCTTTCCGTGCGAGTTTCGACCCCATTTTTTTCACACACCTAGATGAAAATGTTAGAAAACACTGCCGTAAAAAAATATAAAAAAAGTTTTGAAATGGTGTTTTTCGGCCTCTTACAGCGGCTGTAAAAACGTGATGACATAAGCATGACATCACCTTTTACAACATTTACGGCTGTCGTAAAAAAAAGTTAACAAGATTTTTTTAATTTTGGAAAAGTTAATTTTTTTTAGGATTTTTGCTAAAAAAAGTTTTTGAAAAACCTTTCGTAAAACTGAATTCTCTAAGTTCTCACAACTTACATAAGTGTTCATTTTACCCTGACCCGAAAGATATATAAGCTTTACAATGTATAAAGATATATAAGAATTTCTTGATAGATGTTACAAATAAATGTAATGTTTTTTGGAAAATAAATTTCTTCGAGGCGTCATTTGACAACTACCGTCTGTTATAAAATTCTGATGTATTGGTATTTGTGCAAATACGTCTATTTTAACCGATATTACAAAGCTTCGACTTTTATTTCTATAAATAAAATTATACTATTGTTATCCTTTAAAATCCTTAAAGAATAAAAAAAATATAATAATAAATGGGATACTATTGTTATTCTTTAAAATCCTTAAAGAATAAAAAATATAATAATAAATGAGATATGATTTAAATAACCTCAGCTTTAACCGATTGACAACACTCTCAGCTTTCGATTTGTACGACATTAGTCCTAATTTTCAACTTATTTTCCTTTGTCCCTCACAAACTAACTGTACGCTAACACGTTTAGTTTTTTGCTAATGTGGCACTTGTCTAGTGACGTGGCATCTGACGTGTTTTTTTATGGCGTGACAGCTGACATGACATCTGCTTTTGGGTTTTTGATGATGTGGCGTCTGATTTGGCTTTTTGATGATGTGACAACTGATGTGTCACTGGTTAGGTGACGTGTCAGCAGACATCAGCAAACCGGGTTAATGTTGGGTTAGTTGGGAGTGATGTAGAAAATAAGTTGAAAGTTGGGAGTGTTGTGATAGAAATCGAAAGTTGAAACTATTATCGATCAATTTATGAAAGTTTGGGTTATTTAAATCTAATATCATAAAAATAAATAAATAACCTAACAACTTATCATCTCTTCGTTAACAAGGTAAACAACATAGATCAAGAGTCTAGAAATCAACTTCTTTAAAACCGGAACGGAAAGTCGAACCGGGAACCAACCTTTTAGTTCATTTGAAATCGTTCCGGTTGTTCATTAACAAAATGGGTGGACGAGAGGAGAACCGGATAACGGATTGAATAAAAGATACCTGAAATTTAATATGTTAACATAGTGTCCTACAACAACAGGCATACAGTGTGAAATCTAATGATAGTCTACAGACTAGACCCTACATATATAAAGGAGAGGTGCCCTACTTTCCGTTTTTCATCATTTAAAATTAAAATAAGTTAAAAAACCTAAAAACTATATAATATTTTGTGATAATATTTAGCCATGTTATACCAATTAGACCATGTGTAGCAATGCCGGCCCTAAGAATTCGTGTATCCTGTTTGAGCTCGAAAAAACGTGTCCTTAGGCCTTAACAAAAATGGGTATTAGGCTCACTAAAGGTCTAAACCTAATGCCAAAGGGGTTAATAGCTAATCTAAACCATAAGAATTGTTTTGTAAGTGAGCCTATGTTGGTGTTTCCATGGATGTACCCTATTAAATATATATTTTACATTATACATATCAGGTTATTTTCATAAAAAACGTGTCCCTCGAAAAATCGCGCCCTAGCCGGTGGTCTTCCTCGCTCACCCCAGGGTCGGCCATCATGTGTAGTGTTATATCATATTAGACTATATGTAGTAGTCAAGTCCCATAGAGCTTTTATGGGGTTATATGACACGTGATAAAATGTGTAAGAAATATGGGTTATATAACTTTAGCGTGTAGTGGGGAGTTATGTAGATGTGAGGTCTCAATTATATGTATATATGTATGTATATATGTGTGTGTGAGAGAGAAACCAATGTGTAGCACCTTTATGCCCATCGCGGGTAACGAATTCAACAACCTTTTCAATTATATGTATAGATGTGGGTTATACCCTTTCAGTTATATGTATATATGTATGTATATATGTGTGAGAGAGAGAGAGAAAACCAATGTCTAGCGCCTTTATGCCCATTGCAGGGAACGAATTCAACAAAGCGCCAAGGGGGCGGTGTTCCCCAGCACTATGGCATGGATGGAGCCCCTGTAGTGCTCGACTACGCAAGAGGTTATATAGTGGTGGAATTTATAATCTTTCTCAAATCAACCAAGTCACGTGGTTGAATCGGTTTAAGATTTAAAGAATTTGGTTTTGGCATGTGGAGGATTATTCTATGGCTTTTCTAATGGCACACACAACCTGTTTTAAAATCTATTTCCAAAATTCATACGTGACTTAAATCCACACAAGTGGAAGATGGTATAAATGTCAAGATTAACTCAAATGGATTATTAAAGGAGATTAGATTGAGCGTAGTTGGTTGGCGATACAACGTCAAGAAGAGTCAAACATCATGCCACAGTGGCGTTAAGGGGATATCAAGGGAGGGTGTGGGGGGGGGGGGGGGTGTGTGTGTGGTAACATGCGTTAGTCTTGTATGTGAGGATATGAGTGTGAAATTAATATTTTAGCCAATTTCTTGATGTCATGTGAACTTAGGGCGTCAATCCATTACACCCAGCGTTTTAAGTGTTGAATGGGCCTATATTATTAGGGGGGGGGGGGGGGGATAGTGCAATCACATTCAAACAATCAACTGACCGAAGGTGTTTGTAAGTGTTTTTTACCGTCATATATGTTTGCTAGGAGTGAAGATATGATCCTGAACCTAAATTGTTTCTTCCAAAAGAGCAAAAATAGTGTGTATGTAATTACTAGTTCAAATCCGTGTTAAATTTAGTGAAAGATAAAGAAATTAGAATGTATGTAAAAAAACACATGTCAATTTGGGTTAAAACTGTAATAGTCAAATATTAAAAGTAACACAACTGGGAATGGGGGGCAACTAGAGACGATATATGTTATTTCAATCTCTATTGAATATGCAAATAACAATTTGTGTTTTACTACTAGACACTAAATGGAATTGTTTAAAAACGAGTAAAAAATATTGACAAAAGATCAACAAGGTGAGTAAATGGTAGTTTTGTAAAAATATAAGTATACATCAAAGCCTATCTTATTAAAGTATTTTGTTGATTAGATGAAGCAAAAATTAATTTTATTTATAGGTTGGAGCATTTGGAAGGCTATAAACGAGTTGAAATTCTCTAATAAACTGGCTAAATTATAGAACATTATCAGCGAGATCAAGGCGCCAAGTTTCTTTTGGTTTTTAAATAGGTCGAAACATAAAGATGTTACTTGGAATAGTTGGTGTAAATTTATTTTGATGTAATTATTATTTGTTTGTCGTGTCCACTGCCGACCTGGTTTCTGGTCGACATTGAGTTTGTTGCCATGAAAGGAGATAAGATAGGGTGATTTAACTCAAGCAATTTAGCGGTATTGAGTTATCTATGACGGTATACCGAGTATTAAAATATATATATATATAACACAGTTTTATAAACGTATTTCTTTCCCTCTCTCATCATGCATGCTTATTTTTCATACAACATATATATATATATATTCTTACGGTTCTCTATTTCAAAATACTTTTAAGAGTTAAATGCTTGGATGGTCCCTGTGGTTTGCAAATATTGCAGACTTGGTCCTACTGGTTTAATAATTACATACTTGATCCCGATAGTTGTAATTTTTACACTTGAGTGATCCTTATCAGTAACCTGTGTTAAATTTCTTAGTTAAATATGTGTAAAATAACTAAATTACCCTAACTAATTAAAAAAATAAAAAAAGATATAAAGATGGGTGGACCTCCTAATCTTCTTCCTAGCTCTCTCTCTCTCAAATCCACCACCGCCTGCACTTTAAACCCATCGCCATCTCCACCTCCAGTTCCACCGTCAACTCACAACCACCACGACTCCACCATCACCTTCAACCCACCACCCCAAACTCCGCCGCCAACACAACCCCAACCCCCACCACTCGAACCCGCCGGAAAAACGAATGGATGGTGTAGATAGAATGTGTGTAAATTTAGCTGCACTACTGCTTCACGTTAACAGGCATCAAAGCATCTGCTTGATCATAACAAAGTTTCAAAAACAAAACCACCAAAAACTACATTATGGTTACTAATTGATAAATTTTAGTCGACAAAACAAAATTTATAACACCAAAAACTTAACAAATAGCATGCTAAAGTGATCAGATCATGATTACCCCTCAACTTACTTCTCAGATGAGTTTGGCCTCCTCTTCTTGCCAAACCAACAACTGTACAATTTCCAAAATCAAAATCAATAAAATACAATTCCTTGTTTTAATTTATTTACAAACTCATCAGCCCACAACCTCCACCTCCGCCGCCAACACCACCCCAACTACCACTCGAACCCGCCGGAAAAACGAATAAGTCGGAAAAAGCGTCGCTTGTAGTGAGTCGTCTTTAGGGTTCAAGATGAAAGCTTCAACTTCATCTTCCATGGCGGATGTTTATATATGTTTCTTTTAGTGTTTGATTGCTAGTTGAATATCTTGAAATTGTGGTGGATTTTGATGTAATTTGTGGTGGTGAAGGATAAAGAAGATGAGGGTGGGCCCCACCTATCTTTATATTTGTTTCACTTTTTTAAGTGCTGAAGGGTAATCTAGTTATTTCACACACACTTAACTAAGAAATTTAACATAAGTTACTGATAAGGATCACCCGAGTGCAAAAATTACAACCACCGGGATCAAGTGTGTAATTATTAAACCACTAGGACCAAGTCTGCAATATTTGCAAACCACAGGGACCAACCAGACATTTAACTCTACTTTTAAGGAACATATCTTTCACATATAGTGTATCGTGTTTTCCAAAAAAATATAATCTTTGTATTTTTCACTAAGTTTTTTGACATGATATTGAACTAGGATTAGGATCAAGGGAAAATCCTTACGAGTTGTGAGAACTTAGAGAACTCGGTCTTTCCGTGCGAGTTTCGACCCCATTTTTTTCACACCCCTAAATTAAAATGTTAGAAAAGACTTCCGTAAAAACTATAAAAAAAAAATTAGAAGTTATGTTTTTCGACCCATTACAGTAGCTGTAAAAAAAGTGATGACATAAGCATGACATTACTTTCTACAGAATTTACGGCAGCCGTAATTTTTTTTTTTTGAAAAGTTGATTTTTTTAGTATTTTTGGTAAAAAAATTAAAAACCTTTCATAAGACCGAGTGCTTTAAATTCTGAAAACTCGTATAGAATTTTATTTTACCCTAACACTATTGAACTAAATCTTAAACTTAAATATATATATTTATCCAGATTAATTATAATAAAAAGTTACAGTATATTACTGTTAAAAACTTGTCAGTAAAAAAAGTCCATATTTGTCAAAAGTTTATTTCCTCTAATTCTTAAAGATAAACATCACATGGCTTGAAAGACTTGTGGTTAAAGGTTTTTAAGGACATTCAAAATATATTGCTATTATGTTGTTGTGTACTTTGTGTTTGTACAGTTGTACCATTTGTTTGGTGTTTTCACAGTAAAGTACCACCAATTTATTCAAATTATTTTAATAAAATAAATTAGTCACCAATAAAATACCAATATAGTTATCATCATGCCATTGATGAAACCTCTCGATCATATCTTTTCCACTAGGCATAATGTTTATACATCAATTCTGAAGGAAACCAATAATATGTAAAAACTTATTGTGAGAATCGAACCCAAAACCTATAAAAAACATTTTGGTAACGTTCAAGAAAGTAAACTAAAACAAATAAAATACACATCTAGATAGTTGATTGTTTAAACCGTAATAATATATAGAATTGTATAAAATTTTATAGATGACTATTATTCTGGATTTTATAATAACTATTATTCTGGTAGGATTCGGTTCAAATGAGAACCACCACAAGTTGCGAAAACCGCGAGAACTAGGCCATCAAAAAAAAAATTTCCGATTTTTTTCCTCAAAAGTCGTAAAAACAACCACTTGTCGTAAAAATATTTATCTTCTTCCAAAATTTACATATGTCGTAAAAAAACTTGAATCAGTTAAAACTATCGATTCAACAATTTTTTATTTTTTTTACAGATGTGTTTATAATTTTTTTCATTTACGTTTGTGCAAAAAAAAAAATTGACCCAACTCACGCCGAATCAAAAAGTTTCCGCGGTTCTCGTAACTCAATGTGGTTCTCATTTTACCCTTTCCTTATTAGACCACCCGTAGTCGGACGCCTTTTTGGCCAAAATCCCTCAATTGCACCCAACCCCCCCCCCCCCACCCGCGCCACTGGGCGTTATTTGCAAAGACAAAACAAAAGTGAATTATTTAAAAAACACCATGAATTTAAACTCAGCCAATCACATGACCATTGCAAACGGTCAAATTTTTTGAACGGTCAATTTTTTAATTTTTTTATTCCAAAATCCTATATATATATATTCCTATCTTCTTCATAATTTTATACAAACCAATACACCCACCATCTCACATACCAAACAAAGTTTATAAAAAAATATTTCCCTAAGCTCCTCGTCCATCGCAAATTATTACTATAGATAATTTTTAGCGGATGACGGTGAGTTCACCGATGAGGAGATCGAGCAAGAGGCGGTTACGAGTGCCTGTCAACTGACGTCCGATATATGGCGCATTCCAGTCGTCCCAAAAGTGTAATTAGAACAAGGGATTAAATTCAACGAGACCGAAGTGCGGCAAA
This sequence comes from Scalesia atractyloides, assembly GCA_947069175.1. Taxonomy (NCBI): domain Eukaryota; kingdom Viridiplantae; phylum Streptophyta; class Magnoliopsida; order Asterales; family Asteraceae; genus Scalesia; species Scalesia atractyloides. The sequence continues at coordinate 69,802,053 of CAMTDV010000006.1, read as the reverse complement.
TGATCGGTTGATGCAAGTTTATTTCGTTGAATCGCAACATATCCAAACCCGGAAATTTTTTAGGCATCGCTTTCGGATGAGCAAGCGTTTGTTTCTACGCATCGTCGAGGACCTTGAAAACAACTTTGATTATTTTAAACAAAAAGCGGATGCGAAAGGGCAACTTGGATTCACTGGTATTCATAAGTGTACGTCGACGCTACGAGTCCTTGCGTATGGAAACACGAGCGATGTCACACCCCGACCCGCAGCGGAAATAAGAGTCAGGGCATAAAATTGGGTTATCACCAAAGCACATGACATTTACTATTATGTTTCATAATTAATAAAGTCAAAGTTACATTTTCAAATATCCAAACATATTCATTCAATACAAAGGAAATAACAAAACATAACAATCCCAATTCTAAATCGTTTTATTCTTCTAATCCAGGTCCTATGTGTTCCTAGCTGCTGCTGGTTCACCTGTATCATGTGTAAAATGGGAGTTTTTGGGTCACCATAAGTTGGCGAGTGAACCTTATTAGATAAACATTTATTAATGAATTAATGGTTAGTTTATCAATGAAAAATTGTGCATAATCATAAATGAGCAAATGTAAGTAATCAAGCAATGGCAAAAAGCAGTTACAATTATAACATACAATAACACTTGATTGCATACATGAACATACCAATATCATACGATAAATAACATAAGTGAACTGTGCGATCAAGGCTCAATCAAACGGAGCCGATCGTATTGCATGTACTGAAAATGTAAAATGAACTGTGCGATCAAGGCTCAATCAAACGGAGCCGATCGTATGCGGGCACGCCAGGTTCAACCGCATAATAAAATGGGGAACATGCTCAACGCTCATAAATGGGGAGCGGCGGCCTCGGCAATTGCATGTACTGAAATAATAAATTGCATCCAATAATAACTACTTAACAGCAACAAACTAAATACACATGTTCATGATATGATGTATGCACAATGGTTTAGTTATAATATGTATATAAACAAAGACACATGATACACCCCAAAAACGTGATTAAAACGGGGAATTTGTAAGGTTCACTCACATTGGGTGCGTTGGATTGGAGATGGTGAGATGCGCACGATTTAGATGAGCGGATCAACGAGGAATACTAACCTAAATAATAATGGAAAAATATAATAAATGGATGGATTTTATTAAGGATTTTAATGAAACTTTAAGATATATTTTTGTGAGTTTATGGCTATTTTCTATCTTTAAAAATGTTATTTTTAAGTATTTTCAATTGATTTTTAGATTAAATTAAATAAATAAAAATATAAAAAAATATTATTTTTTTTTAGCGTTGACCGTTGACCGTTGACCGGTTCGGTCAGCGAATAAATCTGCGCCGGGTGGGTTTCGAACCGGCGACCTCCCGTTCGCGTGCACGCCGCTCTACCAACTGAGCTACGTGTCTAACCCGAAATAATCTCGTGTTTAATTATATTTATACACTTATTCGATTAAACTGAATTTCCTTTATTTGCAAAAACATTTTAATTCAATCGAACCGGTGCTCGTGACGAGTTTCGAACGCGCGACGTGTAGTTCATGTTGCACACAGTCCACCGCTGGACTGTGTGTCTAACCCGGTTATTATCTCGGTTTTTATTATACTTAACAACTATCTGATTTAACCCGGTTTAGTTCTTGATAAAAAAAGGCATTTTATTCCACAAAGTGTGCGTGTAGCAGGGATCGAACTCGGGACGTGTATAGTTTTTGTTTGCACACAGTCCACCGCTGGACTGTGTGTCTAACCCGTTTAAACTTCCGATTTTAATTAATCTTAAGTCATTACTGAACTCGTCTTCTTCATTACAACGCAGACATCAATCAACAATCCGATTCGTGATTAAATTAGTTAATAAACATGATGTCTAGTTTGAATGCATTAAACCGAACAGTTTGGGGAAAGAAGATACCGAACAGGTTGTCTTCTTCAGAGAGTCCGGCGAAACTTGTCGGCTCTGTTTTTGAACCTTCGGCTGAGAGAATCTATCAACAGGCTTAAGGGATTAGATATGAAATTGAACTAGTGAGTATTGATTATCAGTACGTTGGAATGTGCATACCGGTAATTATCGAGTTTCCGGCAATTCCAAAAGTTTTCCGGGGAAGATAAGGTTTTCGATAAACGTTGACTAGGATCGATTCTGATGGAGGAGTTGTGTTAGAGACTGATTAATCACATGATTTAAACAGAAAGAGTCGGAGGAAATACCGTGTGGATGTGAGTCCCGGTTTTCCGGTGACTTGCAGAATTTTTCCGGCGAGCTGATTCAGATGATCTGGTGGTCCGAAAATGCGACGAAATTGAAATGGAGTATTGATATGATAGCTCTGAATCGCGAGAATGGTCTGAAGCTTGAGTTATTCAGAACTTTGATGACCTTTCGGTTTCAAAAACCGAAAATGATGAAACTTTAAGTTCAATCAATTTCAGCTTGATTAGAAACCGTTATACATCGGTTATAAGCTGAATATGCGAATTAAACAACGATTAGACGATTGATTTGCCGATTACCGTTTCTCAGATGGCGCCATCGGTTTTACTGATTTTGTGTATAAAATTCATTTGTGTTCCTAGAGTTAGCAGAAAACACAATGTGGCGGAGTGGTTTAGGGAGTGAGTGTTAAGTTGTTGAAGAGTCTTGGCTGACCCGGGTTCGAGTCCCGGCAGCTTCAAATATTTTTTATTTATTTTATTTTAACTTTTTATCAAATAGTTTAGTTTATTTATTAATTATGTATCGTTTTAACTCAAAATAATCATAAATATTTAATGCAACTTTTATAACTTGGTACTTGATTACAAAACGGAGCGGGTTTTGGAGACCCGATTTTTACAAATGTTACAGTATCCCCTACTTTTAGGAATTTCGTCCCGAAATTTAAGTAGTTGAAGTAGTAGGAAAAAGATGCGGGTATTTTTCACGCATTGAGTCCTCACGTTCCCAAGTAAACTCAGGTCCCCGTTTCGACTCCCAGCGTACCCTAACAATTGGAATGCGACTTCGTCGAAGACGCTTCTCCCCGAAGTCCATGATCTCCACTGGTCTTTCAATAAAATGCATAGATTCATCAATCTGAATATCTTCCAGCGGAATATGGAGATTCTCATCAGCGAGGCACTTTCTTCAAGTTCGACACGTGGAATGTGGGATGAATCCTGTTGAGTTCTTCTGGTAAGTCAAGCTTGTATGCTACAGGACCTACTCTTTCGAGTATCTTGAAAGGTCCTACGTAACGTGGTGCTAGCTTCCCCTTTTGACCAAAACGAACTACTCCCTTCCACGGTGATACTTTTAAAAGCACATGATCACCAATGTTAAACTCTAAGGGCTTCCGTCGTTTATCTGCATAACTCTTTTGACGACTTTGAGCCGCTAGAAGTGTAACATCCGTCAAAAACGGATTTACCAAACCCGCTCCGTTTATCAACCGAACAGTCAGTCAAAAATTTCGTTGCGAATTAAATGCTCAAAATATTTTTAAACGATACGTAATCGATTATTATACGGGAATATATATTTAGTTTTTGAAAAACTGTTGAAAATCGCAAAATAAAAATAAAAGTACTCTGCCGGGTTTCGAACCCGGGTCTGTACCAGCTCAACAGACAGACTTATCTCACACCCACAAACCACTGCGCCACTTGTTTAGTTTGTTATATATTGAAATCATTTAATTAATATCATGACGTTACGAATTCAAAACCGGCGCCCAAAAGTTCAGTCGTCGGAATCCCGGTAATCTCGCGAGCTTTTAACGAAGTTTTCAGTTATAACGTAAACTATTATTAGGACATCGGTTATAACCGACGTTTGAGTCCGCGACACTTTCTATAACCGCCGGAGTTTTTATAACCGACGAATCCAGTCGGAAATCAGACCAAATAAATCTCGATTTTCCCCTATAAATTCACCCTCAACCCATTGCAAACCTTTTCGCTCAAAACCACACATTTTCTCGGCGTAATTCCACTCGCCGGAATTTTTCGGTTTGTCGCCGGATAACCGGGTTCCCCATTGCCGAGCCTTACTGAGCCCCTGAGCTTATACCGGAGATACCCACACCCTTTGTAAGCTTCCTGGAGACTCGCTGCTACAAGAAAACTCATCGCCGGAGGTGATCTCTGTCGCCGGAGTTCTGCCGGAAAACAGAGGAAAGCGAGTCGGTATACCTCACGCTTATTCCTCCTTCTTTTTACTTATATCTCATCTATAATTAACCTAAAACGTTAAAGGAACCTGATTTAATCTTTGAACCAGTCGATTTCCGATTCTGGTTATAACTTGTTGAAGAAGACGATGTAACCGCTGTAACGTATAAGTATAATATAAATCAAGAAATTAATCGGGTTAGACACACAGTCCAGCGGTGGACTGTGTGCACATTAAACATACAAACGTCTCGAGTTCGAATCCCGTTTCACACACGTCGCCTTAATAAAAATAATTTTTTTGATTAACTGAACCGGAGTCGCTACAAATATATGTTAAGTATATTAATAACCAGAATAATAACCAAGTTAGACACACAGTCCAGCGGTGGACTGTGTGTATGTTTATATCACAGGTCACGAGTTCGAGTCCGGTCTTCTGCACCGACTCGGACAATTATCTATTCTTTTTAAATAAGGCAGAAAAGGAAATAACTAATTTGTATTTAAGTATAATAAGAATCGGATTATCTAACATGTTAAACACACAGTCCAGCGGTGGACTGTGTGTTAGTTTAAACCACAGGTCCCGAGTTCGAGACCTGTGGAGTGCACGTCCGATTCGCTTAAAACTGTTTTTAAAATAAAATGATTTTCGGTTTGAACTAATTAATATATATATAATTAAAATCAGATTTATAACGGGTTAGACACGTAGCTCAGTTGGTAGAGCTGCGTGCACGCGTACGGGAGGTCTCGGGTTCGAGCCTCACTCAGCGCACTTGTATACACAATTCGAACCGGTCAACGGTCAGGTCAACGGTCAACGGTCTGGTCAACGGTCAGAAAAATAATTTTTTTTATTTTATTTTTATTTAATTATTTTAATTAAAAATCAATTAAAAATACTTAAAAATAACATTTTTAAGGTTAGAAAATAGCCTCAAACTCACAAAAATACACCCAACAATCCTACTAAAATAGATTAATAAAATCCGTTTACTTACCAAACCATAATGCGATTTATCTAGGTTAAATCTCACTCGTGGTTAAAACCACTTCGCGTGCATTCAACATCATCAACCGAACGCACCCACTGTGAGTGAATCTTACAACTCCCCCTTTTAAATTACACGTTTTGGGGTGTGTCATGTGTTATGAAAATAATTAACTTATTTATTTAAACATGTGCCATACCACATCATGACCTAAACTTAGATTGTTTATATTGTTGTGATTACTTATTTCCTTTTGTTAAATTATATGAAACCCATTCATTAAGCCCATCAGTTCCTCGTGGAAGACGAGTTGAACAACGCGTGCCACTAATCAAATTCATTATTGTTTATGTGTATATCATTGAGTTTATATTGTTTGTAGTTGTGTCATTCATATCATCATGGTTATGCAATTCATTCATTAGGCCCCTCAGTTCCTCGTGAGAGACGAGTTGAGCATCGCGTGCCTCTAAATGTTCCCTTATTGTTCATGTGTGTCTCACTTAATATCTTATGATTGTTGATTAAGTTTACATCTAATTTTACTCATGTTTGGTTGTGCACATATTTCATAATCAATTTAAATAAATTTGTTCAAATGTTTTTCCATAGGATTCACTCGCCAACATTATGTTGATCCAAAAACCCTTTTACACATGATACAGGTGTACAGGTTGAAGCAAGGAAAACATAGGATATGCCTTAGAAGAGAACAAAGAAGTTTAGATTGTTAGTTAGAACATGTTGTAACATTTATTGTAATTCTCCATTTAATTTGTAATAATGAATATGAAACGCATAATAAATGTCATGAGCTTTGATGATAACCCAATCATGCCCCGATCACCTTTTCCGCTGCGGGTCGGGTGTGTGACAAGAAGATTGTTTCGAATTTGATGGATCTTATCTGTGGTTTCTTGGATCAATTCTGGACCAGTAATTTGTGCTTCCCCAATTTCGTGCCAACACACAGGAGATCGGCACTTACGACCATATAAGGCTTCAAAAGGTGCCATGCCGATGCTCGAATGATAGCTGTTGTTGTACGAAAATTCAACTAATGGTAGGTGGGCGTCCCAATTTCCCTTGAAGTCTATGACACATGCTCTAAGCATATCCTCAAGAGTTTGAATGGTGCGCTCAGACTGTCCATCAGTTTGAGGATGATAGGTGGTACTGAGATCTAATCGTGTGCCCATAGCGGATTGTACTGCTTGCCATGTTCGTGAGGTGAAACGACCATCACGATCAGAAATAATACTTAATGGTACCCCATGTCGGCTTACGATTTCGTTGATATAAATACGAGCAAGCTTTTCGTTCTTGAAATCTTCTCGAATAGGAATAAAGTGAGCTGATTTTGTAAGTCGGTCTATAATCACCCATATAGTGTCATACCCACCAGAAGTGCGAGGTAACCCGGCAATGAAATCCATGGTTATATTTTCCCACTTCCATACAGGTATTTCCAGTTGGACTAGAAGTCCTGAGGGTCTTTGGTGTTCAGCCTTCACCTTGGAACATGTGAGACACTTGGAAACGAAAACGGCAATATCCTTCTTCATTCCAGGCCACCAATAGGTGTATCGTAGGTCTTGATACATCTTATCGGCTCCTGGGTGTATAGAATATCGCGTTTTGTGAGCTTCATTCATAAGTGTTTTACGAAGATTGTTGTGGTTAGGAATCCAGATACGATCTAGGTAGTACAGGATACCGTCTGATTTAGTTTCAAGTTTTAGCTCGGCTCCACAGGACATCTCTTTTCGTACATCTTCTTCTGTTATTGAAACGTGTTGAGCTTCACGAATTTGATCTTTAATGTCGGTTATAATTTGCGAACATAGAAGATGAATGGAGTTCGCATAACCCTTTCGACTAAGTGCATCAGCCACCACATTTGCTTTACCAGGGTGGTATCTAATTTCACAGTCGTAATCATTCAGGAGTTCGACCCATCTTCGTTGCCTCATATTTAACTCTTTTTGATTGAAGATATGTTGAAGACTCTTGTGGTCAGTGTATATTTCACACTTAGTACCATAGAGATAATGTCTCCATATCTTAAGAGCGAATACAACGGCTCCAAGTTCTAGGTCATGAGTGGTGTAGTTCTTTTCATGTGTCTTGAGTTGTCTCGAGGCATAAGCTATGACTTTTCCTCTTTGCATGAGAACGCAGCCTAATCCTTGCCCTGACGCGTCACAATAGACTACAAAATCATCACAACCTTCAGGAAGAGTGAGGATTGGTGCATCACAAAGTTTTTGTTTAAGAGTTTGAAAAGCTTCTTCTTGCTTGGGTCCCCATACGAAAGGTTTTCCCTAATGGGTTAAAGCCGTGAGTGGCACAGCAATGCGAGAGAAGTTTGAAATGAACCGACGATAATAGCCAGCTAGTCCAAGAAAAGATCTTACTTCAGTTGGTGTACATGGAGCTTGCCATTCTTGAACTGCTTTGATCTTTGAAGGGTCAACATGTATTCCTTTGTCATTGACTACATGCCCGAGGAATTGCACCTCTTTTAACCAGAATCCACATTTAGAGAACTTGGCATAAAGTTTTTCCTTTTCTAGAAGTGCAAGAACGAGTCGAAGATGACGCTCATGACCAGCTTTAGATTTTGAATAAATAAGAATATCGTCGATGAAGACTATAACAAATCGATCAAGATAAGGTTTGCAGACTCTGTTCATTAGGTCCATGAAGACAGCTGGTGCGTTGGTTAATCCAAATGGCATAACCATGAATTCATAGTGACCATAACGAGTTCGAAATGCAGTTTTTGGGACGTCTTCTTCATGCACTCTAAGTTGATGATAGCCAGACCGAAGATCGATTTTTGAAAAACAGCTGGCACCTTGTAGTTGGTCAAGAAGATCATCAATGCGAGGTAAAGGATAGCGATTTTTGATGGTTAACTTGTTGAGCTCTCTGTAGTCGATGCACATACGAAAAGATCCATCCTTCTTCTTTACAAAAAGAACAGGTGCACCCCAAGGTGACGAGCTAGGACGTATGAATCCCTTGTCAGTCAACTCTTGCAATTGACTGGCTAGCTCTTGCATTCCAGAGGGGGCTAACCTATATGGAGATTTTGCAACTGGTGTAGCACCAGGTATAAGATCAATACGGAATTCGATGTCTCTAACTGGAGGAAGTCCTAAAATGTCGTCAGGAAAAACTTGTGGAAAGTCTTTTACTACAGGAATGTCTTCAAGTTTCTTCTCAGTGGTCCCCTTCTTGATGATATGGGCTAAAAACGCGACATAATTCTTACGAAGATATTTTTGAGCTTGAAGACAAGACATTAAGCTGAGCCCTCTCGACGAGGTTTCTCCAATGATTCGAAGAGTCTGACCGTTTGAAAGAGGAATGCGAATAAATTTTTCACGACATACAACTTCCGCCTGATGTTGACTAAGCCAATCCATACCGATTATAATGTCAAAACTTCCCAGCTTCATAGGAATAAGGTCGACTGAGAAATCATGGTCGTTTAAGGTGAGTGTACAGTTGCGTAAAATAGAGTCTAATGAAACTGGTTTTCCGTCCGCAACTTCCACCGTTATGGATTCCGCGAGCTTATCCCGATTTTTGCTTAAGATGGGTTCAAATTCTAATGACACAAAACTTCTATCCGCACCAGTATCAAATAACATAGAGGCATATCTACCATTTATAAGGAACGTACCGTTGACCACATTGCCGTCAGCTCTGGCCTGGTTCGCGTTAATATTGAAAGCTCTTCCTCTTGCAGGTGGAGGAGCTTGGTTCACTGGGTTGGCTTGGGCCTGAGCATGAATAATATTAACCAGCCTTGCACATGTGTTTCTAAAATGACTTGGGTCGCCGCAATTGAAACAAGCCCGCATAGGTTGGCCCATAGGGTAATTGGGTTGATAGTATTTTTTGGCTAAATGTTGGGTGGGTGGAAATGGTAGTTGTTGTTGTGCTTGACCCATTAACTGTTGGTGGGTTTGGGTTAAAGGTTGGTGGCGGTTTGTTCGTTGAGGCATGCGGCAGTTTTGAACAGTATGTCCTGCGCGACCGCAGCCGGTGCAGTATTGGCAAGGATGATCAGGGGAGTGGTGATACTGACAACGGTTACATTTTGGTAATGGGCCTGTGTAGGGTCTTCTGTATGGTGCGGGTGGAGGAGTGACTTGGGTTATGGGTGCAGCAGGAATAGGGGTGTTGATTTGGGTAACAACAAAATTTCTGGTGTTACGCTTCCTCTTGTTAGCAAACTTAGAGGAAGGAATGGGGTGGTTTGAAATTTGTCCCTCAACAGGGGCTTTCTTCTTCTCTTCTTTGAACTTCCCGTTGCGAATTCGGTTTTCGGTCAGTTCAGTTGCCAACTCCATGGCAGCTTCAAGTGTTACCGGTGAAACGCTGAGAACTGAATCTTGGATTTTCGAGGGAAGTCCTCGAATATAATGCTCGATCAGACAATAGGTTGGTGTGAACAGATTTGGAACCATTTGGTTCAACTCCAAAAACCTCTTGTTGTAAGTAGAGTGATCACCCTCCTTTTGCTTTAAGGCATGAAATTCATCCTCCAACTTCTTAATTTCACTTCTAGGACAGAAACGCCTAGTCATGATTTCCCTTAACTCCTCCCAAGTTAAGGCCATCGCATCTTCAGTTCCCCTCTTCCCTTTCTCAGTATTCCACCAAGTGAGAGCTACACCAAGTAGTCTCCCGGTGGCGTAACGAACCTTGCAATCCTCAGGACAATCGCAGTTTAGGAAGGTGTTTTCCATCTCCTCGAACCAATGTAGGAGAGCAGTGACACCCTCTGTCCCTTCAAATTTAGGAGGATCACAGGACTTAAAATGTTTGTAAGAGCACTTTTTGGTAGGAGGGTTGTCGATGTTCTGGTCCTGTTGTTGAGGAGGGTTAGTAGGATTTGTAGCAAGGGCTTGTTGTACCTGTACCACGATGTCAGGCAATATCGTGGCCATTTGTTTCGCGATATGAGTAGCCAAACGTTCCTGAGACTTTCCCGATCTTTTACCCCTTCGATGCTGTCTAGACGACATCTACAGGATCATAAAATGAGAAGATTGTGAGTTTATGGTGTCTTTTTAGGTGTCATGTGTCTTTAAGAAAATGAAAATAACATAAAATTCAGTAATGCAACTACATCCATAGGATGTCTTGGGTTCGCTCATGTTGGGCCTCAAATGTCCCCCATACCTTCACCTATATAGTCATGTGGGCCCCCATGGCTATTGGCTTGGTAGGATTCACATTAGTATTGGCAATTTAACACTCGCTTCCCCCGAATGCAAACCACAAAATATGTTCATGAGATGTTTGGTCGGAACGTGTCCAGGTGTAGACACAATGACAACTCAAAGTGGGATTAGTTCACACGACGTTTGGTATAGCATGCTTTGGCCTAATAGGTACTTCGTACTCTCATCGTTAGTCCCCAGGTAGGCAAACTGGTCCTTTATTTTGGATTTATACGAATGCCAGCCTAGACAGGACGTTCCGACTACCGGTACTGGTACCCTTCCAGTTACTACATGCCCGTCATGAGAACTCACTTTGATGAGATTTGAAAACACGAAAATCATTGTAAAAACAATAATGATGTGGTGTGTGCTTTCATGGATGTGATATGTTATGAGCATACGATTTCATGATAGGCATTATATGATAATACATACTTATGAACATGCTTGCACAATATCAAATGTAACATTTAACATAAAACATATAAACATCATGAAATTTGGCATATAACACACAAAATTCTTATAAGTTTCTAATCGACTATAGTATAGGCTCTAAGGGTCTAATAACCTATCCTATATCCCTATAGTCATGGCTCTGATACCAATCTGTCACACCCCGACCCGCAGCGGAAATAAGAGTCGGGGCATAATTGGGTTATCACCAAAGCACATGACATTTACTATTATGTTTCATAATTAATAAAGTCAAAGTTACATTTTCAAATATCCAAACATGTTCATTCAATACAAAGGAAATAACCAAACATAACAATCCCAATTCTAAATCGTTTTATTCTTCTAATCCAGGTCCTATGTGTTCCTAGCTGCTACTGGTTCACCTGTATCATGTGTAAAATGGGAGGTTTTGGGTCAACATAAGTTGGCGAGTGAACCTTATTAGATAAACATTTATTAATGAATTAATGGTTAGTTTATCAATGAAAAATTGTGCATAATCATAAATGAGCAAATGTAAGTAATCAAGCAATGGCAAAAAGCAGTTACAATTATAACATACAATAACACTTGATTGCATACATGAACATACCAATATCATACGATAAATAACATAAGTGAACTGTGCGATCAAGGCTCAATCAAACGGAGCCGATCGTATTGCATGTACTGAAAATGTAAAATGAACTGTGCGATCAAGGCTCAATCAAACGGAGCCGATCGTATGCGGGCACGCCAGGTTCAACCGCATAATAAAATGGGGAACATGCTCAACGCTCATAAATGGGGAGCGGCGGCCTCGGCAATTGCATGTACTGAAATAATAAATTGCATCCAATAATAACTACTTAACAGCAACAAACTAAATACACATGTTCATGATATGATGTATGCACAATGGTTTAGTTATAATATGTATATAAACAAAGACACATGATACACCCCAAAAACGTGATTAAAACGGGGAATTTGTAAGGTTCACTCACATTGGGTGCGTTGGATTGGAGATGGTGAGATGCGCACGATTTAGATGAGCGGATCAACGAGGAATACTAACCTAAATAATAATGGAAAAATATAATAAATGGATGGATTTTATTAAGGATTTTAATGAAACTTTAAGATATATTTTTGTGAGTTTATGGCTATTTTCTATCTTTAAAAATGTTATTTTTAAGTATTTTCAATTGATTTTTAGATTAAATTAAATAAATAAAAATATAAAAAAATATTATTTTTTTTTAGCGTTGACCGTTGACCGTTGACCGGTTCGGTCAGCGAATAAATCTGCGCCGGGTGGGTTTCGAACCGGCGACCTCCCGTTCGCGTGCACGCAGCTCTACCAACTGAGCTACGTGTCTAACCCGAAATAATCTCGTGTTTAATTATATTTATACACTTATTCGATTAAACTGAATTTCCTTTATTTGCAAAAACATTTTAATTCAATCGAACCGGTGCTCGTGACGAGTTTCGAACGCGCGACGTGTAGTTCATGTTGCACACAGTCCACCGCTGGACTGTGTGTCTAACCCGGTTATTATCTCGGTTTTTATTATACTTAACAACTATCTGATTTAACCCGGTTTAGTTCTTGATAAAAAAAGGCATTTTATTCCACAAAGTGTGCGTGTAGCAGGGATCGAACTCGGGACGTGTATAGTTTTTGTTTGCACACAGTCCACCGCTGGACTGTGTGTCTAACCCGTTTAAACTTCCGATTTTAATTAATCTTAAGTCATTACTGAACTCGTCTTCTTCATTACAACGCAGACATCAATCAACAATCCGATTCGTGATTAAATTAGTTAATAAACATGATGTCTAGTTTGAATGCATTAAACCGAACAGTTTGGGGAAAGAAGATACCGAACAGGTTGTCTTCTTCAGAGAGTCCGGCGAAACTTGTCAGCTCTGTTTTTGAACCTTCGGCTGAGAGAATCTATCAACAGGCTTAAGGGATTAGATATGAAATTGAACTAGTGAGTATTGATTATCAGTACGTTGGAATGTGCATACCGGTAATTATCGAGTTTCCGGCAATTCCAAAAGTTTTCCGGGGAAGATAAGGTTTTCGATAAACGTTGACTAGGATCGATTCTGATGGAGGAGTTGTGTTAGAGACTGATTAATCACATGATTTAAACAGAAAGAGTCGGAGGAAATACCGTGTGGATGTGAGTCCCGGTTTTCCGGTGACTTGCAGAATTTTTCCGGCGAGCTGATTCAGATGATCTGGTGGTCCGAAAATGCGACGAAATTGAAATGGAGTATTGATATGATAGCTCTGAATCGCGAGAATGGTCTGAAGCTTGATTTTCAGAACTTTGATGACCTTTCGGTTTCAAAAACCGAAAATGATGAAACTTTAAGTTCAATCAATTTCAGCTTGATTAGAAACCGTTATACATCGGTTATAAGCTGAATATGCGAATTAAACAACGATTAGACGATTGATTTGCCGATTACCGTTTCTCAGATGGCGCCATCGGTTTTACTGATTTTGTGTATAAAATTCATTTGTGTTCCTAGAGTTAGCAGAAAACACAATGTAGCGGAGTGGTTTAGGGAGTGAGTGTTAAGTTGTTGAAGAGTCTTGGCTGACCCGGGTTCGAGTCCCGGCAGCTTCAAATATTTTTTATTTATTTTATTTTAACTTTTTATCAAATAGTTTAGTTTATTTATTAATTATGTATCGTTTTAACTCAAAATAATCATAAATATTTAATGCAACTTTTATAACTTGGTACTTGATTACAAAACGGAGCGGGTTTTGGAGACCCGATTTTTACAAATGTTACAAGCGACATCAACGAAGAGTATTTAAAAATAGCAGAGAAAACAACGCGAGACACATTGGAGCATTTTTGTCGAGGTACATTCATAAAAACACTAAAAGTTAATAATTGTTTTTTTTTTAATTATTGTTGTATACGTTTGTTATAGTATTATAGAATTGTACGGTGCATGTTATCTGAGAACGCCCACATGGTACAACCTCCAAAAGATTTAGGAGGTACATTCGAGCGAGCATGGTTTGCCGGGTATGATTGGTTGCTTGGATTGCATGCATTGGCGATGGGATAATTGCCCGACAGCATGGCGAGGTCAACACACACGGGGTGACCAAAAGGGACCAACCGTCATTCTTCAGGCGGTCGCCTCACAGGACCTTTGGGTTTGGTCGGCTTACTTTGGCGTAGTCGGGTCATGCAATGATATAAATGTTTTTGAACAATCTCCGTTGTTAGAGGACTACATTTCCGGCAGAGCCCCAAAAGCGTGTTTTTACGCAAACGGTAACTACTATCTACATGGATACTATTTGTGCGACGGAATTTATCCTAGGTATTCGATTGTCGTGAAGACGTTTAGTGCACCTTTCGATGAAAAAAGAGCATACTTTAAGAAGGTTCCGGTGTCTTCACAGAAAGACACTGAGAAATGCTTCGAGGTACTTAAGCAACGATGACAATACTTGAGAAATCCTTGTCGTGCATGGACCAAGAAAAAAATGAGAGATGCTACGTACGCTTGTATAATCATGCACAACATTATTTTGGAAGACGAAGGAAAGGCGATATGCTAGAATTATGTACCGGTAGCCTGTAACATTCGTCGAAAAACGGGTTTTCCAAACCCGTTTCGTTTATTAATCAAATATTCAGTTATAGGGCGTATTTAATGTTCATATTAATTTTAAACAATACATAACTAATAAACATTGTTAGAATTTTAAACCATAATTAATAAATAATAAAAAATAAGTGAATAAAAAAATAAATAGGGCTGCCGGGTTTCGAACCCGGGTCAGCCCCTCCAACAAACACACAACACACCACTCCGCCACTTGCCTTCTTTGTTAAATATACTGAAACAAATAATACTTAAATTAAAACTCGAAATCAAAATCCGGAAATCAGCGCGCCCAATCCGCAGTCGCTGGAAAGACCGAGGATTTCGCAAATCACGACCGTTTTCTTTGACTGAAACGCGTGAACTAACTTCGACATCGGTTATAACCGATGTCTAACCCCCAATTCCAGTCGTAACCGCCGGAAAATCTTTGACCACGAATGAAGACCAAATTCGTACTCAATACATTCTGTTTCTTCCCTATAAATACCCACCAAAACCTCTGGTAACCTTTTCGCTCAAAATCGCTCAATCTCTCGAAGTTTTAGCACTCGTCGGATATATTCTGCATTCGCCGGACTTTCACCGGAAAACCGAGACTTACTTCAAATTGGTAAAATTCTCGACTCTTTTGTTTGTAATCCATTATTAGACATATATTAACTTCAATCCTTCAACCAGAATCTGTCCCAGACTACGCTGCCGGGAAATCCCACACTCGCCGGAATTTCACTGAAACATCAAAGTCTCACTGTCGATCAGTATAATCATCTAAAAACTCTTGATATCTCTTACTCAATAACTTAATTTCATAACACAAGAAACTAAACTGTCAAACATTTCACTCAGCCGAGAGTCACAAATCAGAGCCGACGACTCCTGCCGGAAATCTGAAGTAAACGCACTGTTTTGGTACATTCTGTTCTTTAATCTCGTTAACTATTACATTCCAACCAATTATAAGTTTTGATAATCGAATTAAACAAAACAGTCGGATCTCCCTGATCTGAGTTTTTGTAAACGAAGAAGATGAAGTCGAGAATGAATATAAGTATAACTAAAATCATATAATCAAACGGGTTAGACACACAGTCCAGCGGTGGACTGTGTGCGCAAACATACGCACGTCACGAGTTCGAATCGCACAACGTACCGAATTTCAGAAATAAAACCAATCGTTTTTAAACCTATTCAGATCACCTTTCAACATATATAAATATAATATAATTCAGTAATTAAACAGGTTAAACACACAGCCCAACTGGTTGGGCTGTGCGTACTCGAACCGAACGTCTCGAGTTCGACTCCGGGTCACTGAAGGCGGGTCGGCCATTTTAAATCATTTTTGAAATAAACTAAATTAGATAAAAGTTAATCAATAATATATATATATATATATATATATATAATTAAAACAGAGAATATTTCGGGTTAGACACGTAGCTCAGTTGGTAGAGCTGCGTGCACGCGTACGAGAGGTCCCGGGTTCGAACCTCACTCAGCGCACAATTAACCACAGTCCGACCGGTCAACGGTCAACGGTCAAAATTTTTATTTCTTTTTATTTATTTATTTAATTTAAAAATCAATTAAAAATACTTAAAAATAATATTTTTAAAGTTAGAAAATGTCCTTAAACTCACAAAAATAAATCTAAAAATCCTATTAAGATTATTAATTAAAAGTATTAATCTCAAATAAAATCCATTTATTTACCGAACCATTTCGTTATTATTTTAGGTTAGTTTTCCTCGTCGGTCAAATCCCAAAACTCGTGCGCATCTAACGTCATCAAAGAACGCACCCAAGGTGAGTGAATCTCTACAAATTCTCCGTTTTAATCACATTTTGGGGTGTATCATGTGTCGTTTAATTCCTTATTATATTTAAACACTTGTGCATCCATCATATCCGTGATCAAATGTGTATGTATCAATTGTTGTGTGAATTATGTTTAGATTGAAGTTATCATTTTCAGTATATGCATTTCATTAGGCCCATCAGCTCCCCGTGGGATACGGGTTGAGTATCAGGTGCCTCATTCGATCGGCTCCGTTTGATTGAGCCTTGATCTCACATACATCATCATTCATGTCATTCGATCGGCTCCGTTTGATTGAGCCTTGATCTCAAATACATCATCATTTATGTCATTTACTCATCCAATGTGGTTTGTGTTTTGTTATATACATATGTTTGCTCACATGTGATTATTGCACAACTTTTCAATATTAAACACAACAAGAAAATTAATAACAATGTTTTATCAAGGTTCAATCGCCAACTTTTGTTGACCCAAAATATCCCCCGTTTTACACATGATACAGGTGATCCAGTTGAGGCAAGAAACACATAGGAAGGCTTAGAAGAATAAATCAGTTTAAGCTTTGGATTGTTTTACTTAGTTTCATTTTCCTTGTAATTGTATGGATTTGATTTGAATATTTAAGTTGTAATTTGAATTTAATAAATATGAAACATTTTAGTAAACATCATGAGCTTTGGTGATAACCCAATTATGCTCCGACTCTTATTCCGCTGTGGGTCGGGGTGTGACAGATTGGTATCAGAGCCATGACTATAGGGATATAGGATAGGTTATTAGACCCTTAGAGCCTATACTATAGTTGATTAAAATTTTAAATTGTTTATGCGTTACATACAAAATTCATGATGTTTATATGCTTTATGTTTATTGTTACATTCAATGTTATGCAAGCATGTTCATAAGTACATATTATTACACAATGCTCATCATGAATCATATCCCCGTAACATATCATATCCATGAGAGCACACACCTCACAATTCCCATGATTTTTGCAACAATTTTTGTATTTTTCAAATCACATCAAAGTGAGTTCTCATGACGGGCATGTAGTAACTGGAAGGGTACCAGTACCGGTAGTCGGAACGCCCTGTCTAGGCTTGGCATTCGTATAAATCCAAAATAAAGGACCAGTTTGCCTACCTGGGGACTAACGATGAGAGTACGAAGGACCTATTAGGCCAAAGCATGCTATACCAAACGTCGTGTGAGCTAACCCCACTTTGAGTTGTCATTGTGTCTACACCTGGACACCCTCCTACCATACATCTCGCAATCATATTTCATGGTTTTCATTCGGGTGATGCGAGTGTTAAACCGCCAACACCAATGTGAATCCTACTAAGCCAATAGTCATGGGGGCCCACATGACTATACAGGCGATGGTATGGGGGACATTGGAGGCCCAAACATGAGCAAACCCAAGACATCCTATGGATGTAGTTGCATTATTGATAGTTATGTTATTTTTATTCTTTTAACGACACATGGAACCTAAAAAAAAACTTCTTAAACTCACGATCTTCCTATGTATGTTCCTGTAGATGTCGGCTAGGCAACTACGTGGAGGTAGAAAGTCAGGAAGATCCAATGAACGCTTGGCCACTCAAATTGCTAAACAAATGGCCGCGGTACTTCCTGACATCTTGATTCAAGTTCAATAAGCTCTCACCGCAAATCCTATCAACCCTCCCAATCAAGAAGACCAGAACGTCGACAACCCTCCCTCCAAAAAGTGCTCCTACAAACACTTTAAATCTTGCGTTCCCCCAAAGTATGAAGGGACCGAAGGTGTTACTGCTCTCCTCCACTGGTTTGAAGAAATGGAGAACACCTTCCTCAATTGCGATTGTCCCGAGGATCGCAAGGTACGTTACGCAACTGGGAGACTGTTTGGGGTAGCCCTTACCTGGTGGAACACAGAAAAGGGTAAGAGAGGAGTCGAAGATGCCATGGCCTTAACATGGGAATAATTAAGGGAAATCATGACAAGACGCTTCTGTCCAAGAAGCGAAATCAAAAAGTTGGAAGATGAATTCCACTCGTTAAAACAAAAGGAAGGAGATCATACTTCCTACAACAAAAGATTTCTCGAGCTGAGTCAGATGATCCCTATTTGTTCACCCCCGTGTACCGCTTGGTTGAACACTACATTCGAGGCCTCCCCTCGAAAATTCAAGACTCGGTTCTAAGCATTTCGCCTGCAACACTTGAAGCCGCAATGGAATTAGCTACCGAACTTACCGAGAATCGCATCCGAAACGGCAAATTCAAGGATGAGAAAAAGAAAGCCCCCATTGAGGACCAAACTTCAAACCATTCCATCTCCTCTTCAAAGTTTGCTGGTAAGAGGAAACGAAACAGCAGAAATTTTGCTGTCACACACACAAACTCTCATATCACTGCCGCACCAATTACCCAAATTGCTCCCTCAACTGCACCATTTAAAAAGCCATACACCGGCCCATACCCAAAATGCAACCGTTGTCAATACCATCACCTCCCAGAAACTTCTTGCCAACATTGCACCAGCTGTGGCCGTGCGGGTCACACTATTCAAACTTGTCGCACACTTCAACGAATGAACCGCAATCAAACCTCAACCCAAACCCACCATCAGATAGTGGGTCAAGCCCAACAACCTTTACTTCTACCACCTGCACAACATATAGCCCAATCCAACTACCAACCCAACTACCCCATGATGCAACCAATGCGAGCTTGTTACAACTGTGGAGACCGAGACCCAAACCACTTCAGGAACACATGTCCCCGTTTGGTAAACATCATCCATGCCCAAGCTCAAGCGAATCCGGTAAGCCAAGCTAACCAAGCTCCTCCACCTGCTAGAGGAAGAGCTTTCAATATCAATGCCAACCAAGCTAGAGCTGACAACAACGTAGTTAACGGTACGTTTCTCATCAATGGTAGTTATGCATCCATGTTATTCGATACTGGCACGGATAAGAGTTTTGTGTCCTTAGAATTTGAACCTATCCTCAACCAAACTCGTGAGAATCTCGTGGAATCTCTAACGGTGGAAGTTGCTGACGGAAAGCCCGTTTCATTAAATTCTATTATACGAGATTGTACCCTCACTCTAAACGATCACGATTTTCCGGTTGACCTCATTCCTATGAAGTTGGGAAGTTTCGATATTATAATCGGTATGGACTGGCTCAGCCAGCATCACGCGGAAGTAGTATGCCGCGAAAAGTTCATTCGCATTCCTCTTGCAGACGGTCAGACCCTGCACATCTTTGGAGAAACCCCATCGAAAGGACTCAAATTAATTTCCTGCCTTCAAGCCCGAAAATATCTCCGCAAGAACTATGTCGCATTCCTAACTCACGTCGTCAAAAAGGGAACCAAGGAGAGGAAACTCGAAGACATCCCAGTAGTGAAAGATTTTCCACAAGTTTTTCCTGACGACATTTCAGGACTTCCTCCCGTGAGAGAAGTCGAATTCCGCATCGATCTTATACCTGGCGCTACACTAGTCGCAAAATCTCCTTATAGGTTAGCCCCATCCGAAATGCAAGAGCTGGCCAGTCAACTGCAAGAGCTGACTGACAAAGGATTCATACGTCCTAGCTCATCGCCTTGGGATGCACCTGTTCTTTTTGTGAAGAAGAAAGATGGAACGTTTCGCATGTGTATCGACTACAGAGAACTCAACAAGTTAATGGTCAAGAACCGCTACCCATTACCTCGCATCGATGACCTCCTAGACCAACTTCAAGGCGCCACCTGTTTTTCAAAAATCAACCTTCGTTCTGGTTATCATCAACTCAGAGTACATGAAGAAGACGTCCCAAAGACCGCCTTCCGAACTCGTTATGGTCATTACGAATTCATGGTCATGCCGTTTGGTTTAACCAACGCCCCAGCTGTCTTCATGGATCTAATGAATAGGGTATGCAAACCCTACCTCGACCGCTTTGTCATAGTCTTCATCGACGATATTCTTATCTACTCCAAGTCTAAATCCGATCACGAGCGACACCTTCGACTCATCCTTACACTCTTAAGGACCGAAAAGCTCTACGCAAAGTTCTCAAAATGTGAATTCTGGTTAGGAGAAGTACAATTCCTCGGACATGTCGTTAATGACAAAGGAATTCACGTTGATCCTTCAAAAATCAAGGCAGTGCAGGAATGGCAAGCGCCACGTACCCCTACCGAAGTTAGGTCATTTCTTGGTTTGGCTGGTTACTATCGACGCTTCATCGCCAATTTTCCCGTATTGTTGTACCACTCACGGCCTTGACTCATAAAGGAAAACCCTTCATATGGGGACCTAAGCAGGAAGAGGCCTTCCAAACTCTAAAGCAAAAACTCTGTGACACACATATCCTCACACTCCGTGAGGGTTGTGACGACTTCGTGGTTTATTGCGACGCGTCAGGGCAAGGACTAGGCTGTGTACTGATGCAAAGAGGAAAAGTGATAGCCTATGCTTCTAGGCAACTCAAAGTTCATGAAAAGAATTACACCACCCACGACCTGGAACTTGGAGCCGTTGTGTTCGCTCTCAAGATATGGAGACATTACCTCTACGGTACCAAGTGTGAAGTATACACTGACCACAAGAGCCTCCAACATATCTTCAATCAAAAGGAGTTGAATATGAGGCAACGAAGATGGGTCGAACTTCTTAACGACTACGACTGTGAAATTCGGTATCATCCTGGCAAGGCAAACGTGGTGGCCGATGCGCTCAGTCGAAAAGGTTATGCGAACTCCATTCGTCTTCTATGTTCGCAAATCATAACCGACATCAAAGATCGAATCTGAGCAGCTCAACATGTTTCTATAACCGAAAATGACGTTCGCGACGAGCTGTCATGTGGAGCTGAACTAAAAATCGAAACCAAATCTGACGGTATTCTATACTATCTAAATCGCATATGGATTCCCGATCGCGATAACCTTCGTGATTTCCTTATGAATGAGGCGCACAAAACACGGTACTCTGTACACCCAGGAGCCGACAAGATGTATCAAGACCTAAGATACACCTACTGGTGGCCGGGCATGAAAAAGGATATCGCTGTCTTTGTTTCCAAGTGCCTTACCTGTTCCAAAGTAAAAGCTGAACATCAAAGACCTTCAGGACTTCTAACCCAACCTGAAGTACCTGTATGGAAGTGGGAAAACATAACCATGGACTTCATTACCGGGTTGCCTCGCACCTCCAGTGGGTATGACACCATATGGGTAATCATTGATCGTCTTACAAAATCAGCTCACTTCATTCCGATTCACGAGGACTTCAAGAACGAGAAGTTAGCTCGTATCTACATCAGCGAGATCGTAAGCCGTCATGGTGTACCTTTAAGCATCATTTCAGACCGTGATGGTCGTTTCACTTCACGAACATGGCGAGCTGTACAAACCGCCTTGGGTACACGATTAGACCTCAGTACCGCTTTTCATCCTCAAACTGATGGACAATCTGAACGCACCATCCAAACTCTTGAAGACATGCTTCGAGCATGTGTCATAGACTTCAAGGGAAATTGGGACGCTCACCTACCATTGGTTGAATTTTCGTACAACAATAGTTATCATTCAAGTATCGGCATGGCTCCTTTCGAAGCGTTATAGGGTCGTAAGTGCTGATCTCCAGTATATTGGCACGAAATTGGGGAAGCACAAATCACCGGTCCAGAATTAATTCAAGAAACAACAGACAAGATCCATCAAATTCGAAACAATCTTCTAGCGGCACAAAGTCGTCAAAAGAGTTATGCAGACAAACGACGAAAGCCCTTGGAGTTTAACATTGGTGATCAAGTACTTTTAAAAATATCACCGTGGAAGGGAGTGGTTCGTTTTGGCCAGAAGGGCAAGCTAGCACCACGCTACGTAGGACCTTTCAAGATACTCGAAAGAGTAGGACCTGTAGCATACAAGCTTGACCTACCAGAAGAACTCAACAGAATTCATCCCACATTCCACGTATCAAACTTGAAAAAGTGCCTCGCCGATGAGAACCTCCATATTCCTCTAGAAGACATTCAGATCGATGAATCTATGCACTTCATTGAAAGGCCAGTAGAAATCATGGACTATGGAGAGAAGCGTTTAAGACGAAGTCGTATTCCAATTGTCAGGGTACGCTGGGAGTCAAAACGAGGACCTGAGTTTACTTGGGAACGTGAAGACTCAATGCGCGAGAAATACCCACATCTTTTTCTTGTTACCACTACTACTTAAATTTCGGGACGAAATTTCTAAAAGTAGGGGATACTGTAACATTCGTCGAAAAACGGGTTTTCCAAACCCGCTTCGTTTATTAATCAAATATTCAGTTATAATTTTCGTGGCGTATTTAATGTTCATATTAATTTTAAATAATACATAACTAATAAACATTGTTAGAATTTTAAACCATAATTAATAAATAATAAAAAATAAGTGAATAAAAAAATAAATAGGGCTGCCGGGTTTCGAACCCGGGTCAGCCGCTCCAACAAACACACAACACACCACTCCGCCACTTGCCTTCTTTGTTAAATATACTGAAACAAATAATACTTAAATTAAAACTCGAAATCAAAATCCGGAAATCAGCGCGCCCAATCCGCAGTCGCCGGAAAGACCGACGATTTCGCAAATCACGACCGTTTTCTTTGACTGAAACGCGTGAACTAACTTCGACATCGGTTATAACCGATGTCTAACCCCCAATTCCAGTCGTAACCGCCGGAAAAGCTTTGACCACGAATCAAGACCAAATTCGGACTCAATTCATTCTGTTTCTTTGTCACAACTCGACCCGCAGCGGAAAAAATGTGATCGGGGCATGATTGGGTTTTCATCAAAGCTCATGACATTTATTATAATGTTTCATATTTATTATTACAATTTAAAGGAAAATCATTACAATCAATCATACTAGTACAACATGTTCTATACATTTTTCAAGACTTCATTATTTTTCTTCTAAGTCAATTTCCTATGTGTTCCTTGCTTCCACCTGTCTACCTGTATCATATGTAAAAAATGGTTTTTGGGTCAACAAAAAGTTGGCGAGTGAATCCTATGAAAACATTTAAACGTGTTTATTGTATTGATTATAAAATAAAGTGCATAACCACATATGAGTAAATATAGAGGTAAATTTATTCACAAAACACATAATATTAAATATTACACACACATACAACAATTGATTGTTTTGAGGCACGCGTTGTTCAACTCGTCTCCCACGAGAAACTGATGGGCCTAATGAATGAGTTTTGAGGCACGCGTTGTTCAACGAACTGATGGGCCTAATGAATGAGTTTTGAGGCACGCGTTGTTCAACTCGTCTCCCACGAGGAACTGATGGGCCTAACAAATAATTTGCATACAACTTGACAATATGTAATACATCGCAAACAAACAATATTTACATTCTAAGTTTAGATCATATAATGGTATAGCACGAGTTTGAATAAGCGAATTAAATTAAGCGACACATGATACACCCCAAAACGTGAATAAAAAGGGGAATTTGTAAGAATTCACTCACAGTGGTTGCGTTTCCTTAGATTGATGATGAATGCGCACGAATTTGGATTTAACCAAGAGAGAAACTAACCTAAATAATAACATAATGGTTCGGGAAATAAGTGGATTTTATTAACAACTTTAATAAGATTTTTAGATTTATTTTTGTGAGTTTAAGGTCATTTTCTAACTTTAAAAATATTATTTTTAAGTATTTTTAATTGATTTTTAAATAAAATAAATAAATAAAAGAAAATAAAAATTCTTGACTTTTTGACCAGTTGACCGTTGACCAGTTGACTTTGACTGTTTGACCGGTTCAGACTTTGTGTTTGTTTGCGCTGAGTGAGGTTCAAACCCGAGACCTCTCGTACGCGTGCACGCAGCTCTACCAACTGAGCTACGTGTCTAACCCGAAATATTTCTGTTTTTAATTATATATATATATATATACTGATTAACTTTTATCTAATTTTGTTTCAGTATTATTCCAAACTAAGCGGGTGGCGGAGTGGTGTGTTGGCTGTTTGGTTAGCCGGCTGACTCGGGTTCGAAACCCGGCAGCCTCAATTGTTTTTTTATTATTTTATTTTTGTTATTTATTAATTTTGGTTTAAACTTCTATCAATGTTTATTAATTATGTATCGTTTAAAATTAAAATAAACAATATATATGCGACGAAAATTTTGACTGACTATTCGGTAAATAAACGAAGCGGGTTTGGATAACCCGGTTTTTGACGGATGTTACATTCTTCCCTATAAATACCCACCCAAACCTCTGGTAACCTTTTCGCTCAAAATCGCTCAATCTCTCGAAGTTTAGCACTCGCCGGATATATTCTGCATTCGCCGGACTTTCACCGGAAAACCGAGACTTACTTCAAATCGGTAAAATTCTCGACTCTTTTGTTTGTAATCCATTATTAGACATATATTAACTTCAATCCTTCAACCAGAATTTGTCCCAGACTACGCTGCCGGGAAATCCCACACTCGCCGGAATTTCACTGAAACATCAAAGTCTCACTGTCGATCGGTATAATCATCTAAAAACTCTTGATATCTCTTACTCAGTAACTTAATTTCATAACACAAGAAACTAAACTGTCAAACATTTCACTCAGCCAAGAGTCACAAATCAGAGCCGACGACTCCTGCCGGAAATCTGAAGTAAACGCACTGTTTTGGTACATTCTGTTCTTTAATCTCGTTAACTATTACATTCCAACCAATTATAAGTTTTGATAATCGAATTAAACAAAACAGTCGGATCTCACTGATCTGAGTTTTTGTAAACGAAGAAGATGAAGTCGAGAATGAATATAAGTATAATTAAAATCATATAATCAAACGGGTTAGACACATAGTCCAGCGATGGACTGTGTGCGCAAACATACGCACGTCACGGGTTCGAATCGCACAATGTACCGAATTTCAGAAATAAAACCAATCCTTTTTAAACCTATTCAGATCACCTTTCAACATATATATAAATATAATATAATTCAGTAATTAAACAGGTTAAACACACAGCCCAACTGGTTGGGCTGTGCGTACTCGAACCGAACGTCTCGAGTTCGACTCCGGGTCACTGAAGGCGGGTCGGCCATTTTAAATCATTTTTGAAATAAACTAAATTAGATAAAAGTTAATCAGTATATATATATATAATTAAAACAGAGAATATTTCGGTTTAGACACGTAGCTCAGTTGGTAGAGCTGCGTGCACGCGTACGAGAGGTCCCGGGTTCGGACCTCACTCAACGCACAATTAACCACAGTCCGACCGGTCAACGGTCAACGGTCAAAATTTTTATTTCTTTTTATTTATTTATTTAATTTAAAAATCAATTAAAAATACTTAAAAATAATATTTTTAAAGTTAGAAAATGTCCTTAAACTCACAAAAATAAATCTAAAAATCCTATTAAGATTATGAATTAAAAGTATTAATCTCAAATAAAATCCATTTATTTACCGAACCATTTCGTTATTATTTTAAGTTAGTTTTCCTCGTCGATCAAATTCCAAAACTCGTGCGCATCTAACGTCATCAAAGAACGCACCCAAGGTGAGTGAATCTCTACAAATTCTCCGTTTTAATCACATTTTGGGGTGTATCATGTGTCGTTTAATTCCTTATTATATTTAAACACTTGTGCATCCATCATATCCGTGATCAAATGTGTATGTATCAATTGTTGTGTGAATTATGTTTAGATTGAAGTTATCAGTTTCAGTACATGCATTTCATTAGGCCCATCAGCTCCCCGTGGGATACGGGTTGAGTATCAGGTGCCTCATTCAATCGGCTCCGTTTGATTGAGCCTTGATCTCACATACATCATCATTCATGTCATTCGATCGGCTCCGTTTGATTGAGCCTTGATCTCAAATACATCATCATTTATGTCATTTACTCATCCAATGTGGTTTGTGTTTTGTTATATACATATGTTTGCTCACATGTGATTATTGCACAACTTTTCAATATTAAACACAACAAGAAAATTAATAACAATGTTTTATCAAGGTTCACTCGCCAACTTTTGTTGACCCAAAATATCCCCTGTTTTACACATGATACAGGTGATCCAGTTGAGGCAAGAAACACATAGGAAGGCTTAGAAGAATAAATCAGTTTAAGCTTTGGATTGTTTTACTTAGTTTCATTTTCGTTGTAATTGTATGGATTTGATTTGAATATTTAACTTGTAATTTGAATTTAATAAATATGAAACATTTTAGTAAACATCATGAGCTTTGGTGATAACCCAATTATGCTCCGACTCTTATTCCGCTGCGGGTCGGGGTGTGACATAGCCGTTCAGGAGGAGTTTCCGCAAGCGTCAATGTAAGAAAGAGTGAATAATGCACGAGAATTGCGTTACAAACCCAACCATTCCGTGTTGACTGTTGATTTGGTAAACCACGCATGGTCGGTTCGGTACATCCCACCTGCGGGTGAAGAACAAACGGAGGACGAGGAAGACGAAGATGATGAGAGCGAAGACGAAAATTAGTTTCGTTTTTTTATTTGTTTCGGTATTTTTTTTTGTTCGGAATATTTTATTTTATTTTTTTAGTATGTAATGTTTTTTTAATAAAATTATTTGTTTTCACTTTCAATTAAAAAAATTAATAATTGTGTAATGATTGACGGGACGTTATTGGGCGTTATCACCACTACGCCACTTTATGAATAATGTCCCCTTGCTGACTGGACTGCCACATGCCAGAAAAGGCCCAATGGTAAGGGCATTATCTTCACAACCACTACACATGGTCTTATGGTATATGAGTAATTATATCAGATAAAATTATATCTCTAAAGTCTAAAGTAATAACATATGATAATTAATTTCGTGTATCATTATCACCGGGTAACATTATAAGTAACTTCTTAAAAATATAAGATTGATATGTGATGCGTGACACATATTGCATGTGTGATATTAAAAAGTTAATTGGTTCTTAATGTTCAAATAAATTTAGGATGACAGATGTTTATAAGTTAACAAACCAAACAATTTTCCGCGTATCGTGATCATAAGGTAAAAATTTGTTTTATGTTAACATTAAAGTATTATATAGTCATAAAATCACATGATTCAATAGCTAATCTTCAAGATATTAGGAAAACTATTTAGTAACTAGAAAAAGAAATTAACACACGTTTTTCTTTTATGAAAATGATTATTTGATTGCAATTAACTCAATGATTCTTTCAAGATCCAAGTTGGTCTTTAAATTGTTGTATTATTTTTATTATAATAAACTATTGTTTATAAAAGTTTTAAGACTATAACAATGATAGTTAGAATTAAACTACATTAAAAATAGAAAAAAAAAATTCTAAGAAAATTTATATGTGATCTTTGTTATTTTCGAAATTATATACTTCACGAAATCAATATAAAACATTGACGAGTCTACATTCTTAGTAGTTAGTTCAATTTATTTATTTATTCTTTCGTGAAATGAAACAAATTTATTAACAAAAATTATTATTATACTAACTCTAGTATAATACAACAAGTTTATAATACATGATGATATAAAATATAATATGGCTTTATATTAATAATATTAATAATAACATACGGGTTGAAACATAGTTCTTACGTTAATTTTTATTGATATTTAGTTAAACATTACAGGCCGTTTAACGAAATGAAAAATAACTAAAGACAATGAACAAACTAAAAACACTTCGAAAAGAATTTGGCAATCTAAATGAACAGAGATTGCATGTTGATCTACATACTCATACTCAAAACGTAATAAACTTAAAATACGTGTGTGTAAGCAAGTCAAGTTTTGTGAAATATATCAATTTATCAACATAAACACTAATTTCTAAGTATACATTACAAATACAAGTTACATAAATATCGTGGATATAGCAAATTGAATATGGTAAGAACTACAAGATTATAAATACAAGTTCCATAAAAATCATAGGTGGATAATAGCAAATTGAATATCGTAAGACCTACAAGATTACAAATTAATGATAACAACTAGTTATAAAAACCATCGCCGCGTTGCAGCGTCTTCTTTTGTTATTTAGTCTGTGTTTACATGTGTTTTGAAATCATCACGAGCGCTTTGTACACGGAACCGCTGACAAGAAAAAACATAAAATGTAAAAAACAAAATAATAACCGAAAGAAAATCAACCAAAAAAGTTGTATGGTAATGATGTTGTTCGTATGAAACCCGTGGTAAGAGACGAGCAAATAGTACTGGGTACCAGTACCGAATTTCTCGAATCGAAAGTTCCTAAGTACCAATTCGGTACAGAGTTTTGGCGTTCTTAGTACCGGTTCGCTACCGGTTTTTACCTTCATATATCGGTACAGTGACCGGTATTTTCAGTACCAGTGCCGATTCAGTATCGGTTGGCACCGAGCTTATCCCTGCCCTTGAAACTAAAAAAAATCATTAAAAGTTAGAAGGAAATCAACAAAAAAAAAGTTGAAACATGCCCATGTCATTAGCATAGTGGCATCTTGGGAGTATGATAAAACTTAAGGACCATAAGGGGGTTTTCTTTTCTTTTGAATTGGTGTATAGACATTATAGCATAGTGGAGATGGATATGATCGGGTGGTTCTACTGGTGCCATGATAATACTTTAGTGGTACGTCAGTGATATAAACTTGCCGGTCCAAAAAAATCAAAATGAAACATAAAAAGGGAAAAAAATAATAAAACTTGCCACATAGGTGTTTTTGAATGGTATTGACACTGAAACTTAAAAAAGAAATCATTAAAAGTTAGAAGAAAATCAACAAATAAAAGTTGAAACATGTCCATGGCATTATATCCTAATGGCATCTTGGGAGTATGATAAACTTAAGGGCCATAAGGTCTTGGGTTCGATTCTCACATTGGAGTTTTCCAGATTTATTGGGTTTCCTTCTCAATTGATGTAGAGGCATTATAGCCTAGTGGAGATGGATATAATCGGGTGGTTCTACTGGTGGCATGATGATACTTTAGTAGTATGTGAGTGATATAAATTTGCCGTTCAAATAAAAATCAAAATAAAACATAAAAACTAAAAAAGAAAAAGTTGCGACGTGGCTATTTTTAAATGGTTTTGACACTATTCCTAACGCTCTAATTTTAATATACAGGTAATTGTTAATTTTAAAATTAGAATCTTACTCTCATACTTAAAAGATTTTGGTTTTATGAATATTTTATCAGTTAATGTATAGGCACATGTGTATATCATAAACTAGGTTAGAACCTCGTGTATAGGCCTGTAAATGAACCGAACGAACGAACATAACTTTAAACGAACACGAACTCGAACATATAATTGAACACATTTTTTTTCGTGTTCGTTCATTAAGAAAACGAGCATGTTCGTGTTCATTTAAAGTCCAAACGAACTGTTCACGAACATAAACAAACACAAATGAATGTAATTGAACAAATATAAACCAACACAATTTGACATTAGTGAACACAAACAGACAAGTCTAATATATTATAGTTCATCCAAAAACAAATCTATATTAAGGTTCGTAGATACTAAATTTAATTAGTTTTTTATATAGATATTAAATAAGTGATCAGTTACGATCTATGAAAAGTTTTAAAATTTCATTTTTTTATTACTAGAAAACTTAATTACTAATTAGTTATCTTTATATAAGTAATTAGAAAACCTAATATTTATAAATATAACTATTTATGTATTTACTAAAATATAAACAAACATAATCGAACATTCACGGACATAAATGAACGAACATAAATGAGCGTTCACGAACATAAATGAACGAACACAAGGTGTGTTCATGTTCGTTCATTTAATTAAACGAACAATTTTTTTGTTAGTGTTCGTTCGTTTATTAAATAAACGAACTTCCCTCCGAACAAGTTCACGAACAGTTCAAGAACGTTCGGTTCGTTTACAGGCCTACCCGTGTAATACACGGGTTGAATAAAAATATTTTTTATATTGAGTAGTAAAAAAGTTACATCTTAAAAACCTGTGCATTGTATGGATTGAATAAACATGTGTATTACACGGTTCGAATATATATAATGTAACTGGTTAACACAGAGAGTCTTCAATATTAATATTAATACATTAGATTAATAATTATTTGTGTGTTAAGATCACTTATATATATTGCCAAATATACATTAATATTAATATTGATTAATGATAAGGATATCATCAATGAAGATAAAGATAATATCAATATAGATTAATGCTATAAGAGTGTCATTGTATTTAAACTTAATCTTTATAAATGATAAGACTATAGTAATCTATTAAATTATGAACAATCTTACATTCTTCTAAATAGTTTCGATTTTTCATTTTTCTCCACTGGCTTTTTTTAATTCCTCACATCCTCACTTAATTACATAACATATATTATTTCTACATATATTTGCGTGTTCATTTAGCTAAGAAACATCTAAATGATCATGTATTTCTTTATATGTGTATTAGATTATACAAGATAAATGATTATATAGTTATTATACTAATAAACTAGTATATATATTATTAGTTGGTATATAACATAGCCAACGTATTTAAAAGTTTTAATAAAAAAAGTTAATTGAATTAAAAGAAACTGAATATCATTTAATTTCTTCTTCGTAATCTTTCTGTAATTGTGTAACCTACTTTTCCATTATTTAAGTTATATAAGGATAATGCTATAAAGTTTAAAATACCTTAAAGACTTTAAACATGATAACATAACTATCTTGAAGATTATAGAACATGATAAGTTAACTATTGTTGAGATGATGAGATTAGGTGAATTTGAGGAATAAAATAATAATTATTTATAATTAAGTAGAAGAGAGAAGCGGGAAAACAGAAAAATATATAGCTTTAATAAATGACATGTGTCCACCGTCGATTTATTTCTTTCTGTAATTGTGTAACCTACTTTTCCATTATTTAAGTTATATAAGAATAATGCTATAAAGTTTAAAATACCTTAAAGACTTTAAACATAATAACATAACTATCTTGAAGATTATAGAACATGATAAGTTAACTATTGTTGAGACGATGAGATTACGTGAATTTGAGGAATAAAATAATAATTCTTTATAATTAAGTAGAATAGAGAGGCGGGAAAACAGAAAAATAGATAGCTTCACTAATGACGTGTCCACCATCGATTTACTTTATTATATGTATAGATTATATACTCATTACCCTTTACCTCTCTAAAAGAAATTATGTTTAAGGTATCTTGTATCGATAGTTAACAACTACCTTGAGTCAAATTCAGCTTTCAGTAGTTTTACCTGATTTTACTAATTAAAAGTATTTTCAAAGTAGGCGATCGTAAAAACCCAGATGCCTCTATGGACCAAAATCTCGGACAAGCCCCAATTTTCCTCTCATCCGGTTTATTTTCGAATGCTTCCTTATCACATTTTTCAAACAACGCAAACGAGATGTCAATTGGTCCCACCCACACATATCTCTCTCTCACACACCTGTGTGTGTATATATCAAGTTTGTAAAAATCTCGACTAGTCTCCGATTAATCACTAGTCCCAAGTTCACATAGTAATTTTTATCTATATTAATCAGTAGGTGGTCAACAATGGTCAAATCCAATCCTAATTAGCCAAAAATCAGAGGCGAGTGTGTTTCCGGCCAAATTCAGGCCAGATTTTTGACCAAAACCTGTGAATTCCGGCAACTAATTCTATCTACATGAAAATATGGGTCGAAAAAATGTGTTAAAACACGTCTGCTTACAAAAATACATATAAAAATGTGTGCATATACATATAAAACTGAAAAATTACAGATAAAATACTAATCCGATTAATCGCATGTTGGCACACTACCAGCCGACTAGCGTCTAACGATTTTACAGCCTTAGTATATATACATATAACATTGTATTAGTACTAGCTTAAAAACCCGTGTATTACACGGTTTAATAAAAAAACTTAAATTGAATAATATAAAAATTTTATAAGTGTTACAAACCCGAGTATTACACACGTAAAATATAAAAAAATATAAATCATACTTCTATATAATCCTGATCACATAGTTAAAAAAGTGTAATAATAGTATAATCTAATTATTGCGTTTTCCCGATTAGTATCAATATAAGGATGGTTTAGTAAAAAAGATCTAATTATTGTATTTTTTATTTTACGATAATAATAAAAAAAATACATTGTATTTATCTAATAATATTAATTAATAGTGTATCCGTATCTGGTTATTAACATATTTAAAATAAATTTATTATACTAGTAAGGATAAGGATTAAAAATATATTTTAAAATAAGATTCAAGTCTAAATTGTAACATTAAATGACAGGCGACAATAATTAGAATCCTATATTAAAAGTTAAATTAGATTTGATATTTTATTTGTAACTTTACCATCTCTATCAATAATTAATAGTATAAATTATTTGATTTTAGAAATCTATGTGGTTAATCTTAATAAGGTGTCATATTAACAAATAAAGTCATTATAATAATACATAAATAATTAAATTGGAGATAATAATAATAACAATAGTTTTGTTATAGATAAAAAATAAACTAATGATTAAAAGTATTTTGATTTTTACAGTATATTCATATTAAATACAACCATATTAAAAAATATATAATGACCCCTTATCGTATGTCATAGAGGCGAAGATAATATTGATCTCTAATATGTAAAGTCGGTATATTCAAGAGATAAAGTAATTCTTATATTTTTATCTCTATATTGTATAGTATAATTTATTAAAACAAGTATCATGGTATGTAAAATCGGTATATTCAAGAGATAAAGTAATTCTTATATTTTTATCTCTATATTGTATAGTATAATTTACTATCACAGATATAATAGTATATAATTTTTTTTTGAGGGATAGGAGGTTTACATATAATTATTTACTAGGTTATCATCCGTGTGCGACACGGGTAGAAAAATGCATTCATATGCCATATAATGTTAAAATTGAAACAAACATAAACCAATATTAAACCGACTTCGTCAAATCAACTAAACCAACAACATGAAAATAGTGTGTAAAATTTTAAACGATTTCGATTAATATAATCTAAACAATAAAAACACACAATTCATAATGTCCAATTACTAAAAATAGTCAAATACGACAATACGGAAAATAAGATTAGAATGTTCGGACCATTTTGTTAACCAAAAGAGGCCAACTTTACTCCAAAAACAACACAAGCCAGATCCATACACTTACACAATGAACATAACATAACTTCACATTCTTCATAATCCTTTATGCGGCTTTCTAGTTCAACTCTGGCTTCATCATTTGCCCGTGATTTTGCTAATGCTTCAGCTTCTTTGGTTGCACTTAAACCATTTATATAGTATTCTTTTTGAGTTGCCAGCTCAGCTTGGTTGTTCTCTCTGTAACATCTTTGTCCCTCTTTATACTCTCTACCTTGCTCTCTTCAACCTAAAAAGTTATACTCAAATAACAGATATAATTAGAAGTAGCAATTAAACAGTTCAACTATGGTGATCGTTGGTATAATAAATAAAATAAGCAATAAATATTATGATATGATCATTAGTTAATAAGTTGTTTAGATGACTTACAAATGAAATAACAAATAAATATTAAGATAACCGATTTGGTTTAAAAGAGACGTAAGGCGATCAAAGAAACACCTCAGGGCCTTGAGGCGGCTCTTCATGTACAATAAATATTATGCACCTTCTCTTGTAGAGTATTCGATGATCAAACTTGTTAGTTTTATTTAATTAAGTTAACAAAAATAGGAAACATGTTGGTCTAGATTTAAGTTGCAAACACTTGAAGATTATTGTTAAATATGGTTAATAGATATATTGCTCCTACAGTCGTACACTAAGGATTATATATTCTGCTAACGTTGTTATCTAATGCCATTTTATCTTGCAATAAGTTACAAAGTTTTAAGGTTATATGATATTATGTCTAAGTGTGTCCAGAATTCGTTAACCATTTGTGACAGTATTAAAACACATATCATCCAACGCTATAGAGATGGTAACTTGCGATGTATGAAAGAAGGACCAAGCCATAGTTTTTTTCCTACTTTTCATAAGTTAATATGTATAGATGTATATGATGTTGAAAATATGTATCGAACATAGGATTACCAAACAGAAGAGCATGTATTTTATACATATTCAATTGAAAATTGTGGTAATTTTACTCTGGTGGCACCTAGGCCAAAATTCGCAAGCATATGGGTAAAACAGAAAAGACAAAACAGAGAATAAAAAAGAAAATCCATGGGAGAACTCACCTTAAAGGAAGTTGTGTAAGAACACAAAGACGATGGAGTCCATCGATATCCAAACGAAAAGACATATGAGGAGACCCAAAAAGACAAAGCTCCAGAAGTAAGAAGAAACATAATACGTGATCTAACCGAAAAGGAAATATGCATACCTCAATGGCTGAATTGGGTCAATATCGAAAAGGGTGAAGTGCAATCCATCCGCACTACATGTGATACAAAACTTCCTAAGTCGTTTAATTCAAATCTTACCAGTTACAACAACTAATTAAGATCCCCCACAAGCAATATAAACAACTTTCTTGGAAGCTATTGACTAAGTAACCGTGAGAACAGACAGTTTTGTGTAGAAAAGTGTCTAGACTGTCCATATCCACCATAACCCCAAGATAATACTCCACCTTCACAATTGAACACACATTAAAATTTCACAGCTGAACACAAATTCAAATTTCACCCAAATCGTTAAATAAACCCTTAATCACGGCAAAAAAAAAAAAGAACCTTAAAAATTGAACAAACAGAAACCCTAGATTCCCAACTTACATAAAACCAAACCAACAAAAAGAGAACAATTCAAACACATACACTACAATTCACGATCAAACATAATCAATATCAACAAACAATGTTAACAAAAATAGCAAAATCAACGGTTTCAAAATGTATATTCATAGGTAATACCTTCGACAAATACGATGTAAAGTGTTCCTTTGCAACATTAACCTTAATGTCATTAGTATCTTAGACCATCGCCAAAACCTTTCAAATATATACCTTTGTTTCACGATCGAATCGAGCAGAAGGATTCATTTGATTTAATCTAATTCATGTAGTCCGATTTCAAGAGATAGACGAGAAGAGGATGAAAGGGAGGTTAGGGTTTTACAGAGATATAAAAAGGTAAAACATGTTTTTTTCAAGTTTAAGTATGTAGTCAAAACGGCTTCATTGATAAACAAAAGCGGACCTGAAAGTTTGAAGCCAAAATGAGAACTGAAAAACTCTATAGTTGCGACAAGCAGCACATATTATTATTTTCATATTAATTTACTTATTATTTATTATGATTAAGGTTGAAACATAACATTTTAGTAAAATTGATAGTCTTAGAAGTATGACACATGCCTTTTAATATGTGTGAAAAATTTTGTAGTGGCGAAAATGAAATTAGTCATGGATATTTGTAACGAGTTCCTAATATAAAAACTTATATATAAAATATGTGTTAGAAAATATACACATATAATAAATTTGAAGGGCCGTGTTGTGTTGTCCGCCTGTTTCTTCCTCGTAGCTCGAGCCTTCACCTGTCTCTCTCTTTCTCTCTCACCTTTCTCTCTCACACACACGCAGCAGTTGCATTTGTGTACTATTTTGATTTTTGTTACTTCCCACCTATCACCTTCACCTTTTCCCCTGCAAACCTCTGCTCTGCTCAAAACCCTCACCCAATCCCCTCAAATGCTCAAATTCTCCACCAATTCTCACTCTTAACCCCCATTTCCCAACCACAATGAAGCGAAATCACACCGCCGCCGTTACCGCC
This sequence comes from Scalesia atractyloides, assembly GCA_947069175.1. NCBI lineage: Eukaryota > Viridiplantae > Streptophyta > Magnoliopsida > Asterales > Asteraceae > Scalesia > Scalesia atractyloides. The sequence goes on along the minus strand of CAMTDV010000006.1, from coordinate 69,765,842 downwards.
GCCACCTCCGCCGCCGGCAGCTCTTCCACCACCGCCGCTGCTGACGTCACCGAAAAAGGCAACAACAACATGTGGAATGAAGAAGATGCCGGCGTTGATGAGCTGTTGGCGATGCTAGGTTACAAAGTAAAATCAGCTGATATGGTTGATGTTGCTCAAAAAATTGAGCATCTGGAAGGTGTTTTTGGTAATGATGATGGATTATCTCAGATTGCTTCTGATTCTGTGCATTATAATCCTTCTGATTTGCACTCGTGGCTTGAATCTATGATCTGTGAGCTTAATCCTTCATCTGAATCTGTTATCATTGATGATTCGTTTGTTAATGATTCTGATCTGCAAGCTATGATTTATCCTCCGGCGAAGAAAGTTAAACCTAATTGCTGTTCTTCTTCTTCTTCAACGGTTACTGGTTCTGTAAACACTAACCCTAGCATCCAGAACAACATCAACAGCAACGGCAACGGCAACAATCAGGTGGTGATTGTGGACTCACAGGAGAACGGAATCCGATTAGTGCACACGTTAATGGCGTGTGCTGAAGCCGTACAACAGGAGAATTATCAATTAGCTGAAAGTCTAGTGAAACAAGCCGGAATGTTAGCGGTTTCTCAAGCCGGAGCGATGAGGAAAGTCGCCACGTGTTTCGCCGAAGCTCTAGCGCGAAAAATCTACCGGTTATCACCGCAACCGCCGCACGATCCACCGGCGTTTTCAGATCTACTCCAGATGCACTTCTACGAGACCTGTCCGTACCTGAAATTCGCTCATTTCACAGCGAATCAAGCGATTTTGGAAGCGTTTGCAGGTAAGAAGAAAGTTCATGTGATTGATTTCGGTATGAAACAAGGTATGCAGTGGCCGGCGTTGATGCAGGCGCTCGCGTTACGTCCCGGTGGTCCTCCGACGTTCCGGTTAACCGGAATCGGACCTCCGTCAGGTGATAATACTGATTATTTGCAGGAAGTCGGTTGGAAATTAGCTCAGTTAGCTGATACGATTCATGTTGAGTTTGAATTTAGAGGTTTCATCGCCGGAAGTTTAGCAGATCTGGAACCTTCTATGTTCGATCTACGAAACGACGAAGTTTTGGCGGTTAATTCGGTTTTTGAGCTTCATCAGTTGTTAGCTAGACCTGGTGCTATTGATAAAGTGTTATCGGCGGTGAAACAAATGTCACCGGAGATTCTCACGGTGGTGGAGCAGGAGGCGAATCACAACGGAGCTAGTTTTCTGGAACGGTTTACTGAGTCGTTACATTATTATTCGACTCTGTTTGACTCGCTTGAAAGCAGCGGCGGTGGTGGTGCCGGAGTTAACGGCGGTGTTGACGGTGGAGTTAACGGCGGAGGTGTATCGACGGTGAGTAGTGAGGATAGGTTTATGTCAGAGGTGTATTTGGGAAAACAGATCTGTAACGTGGTTGCATGTGAAGGTGTGGACCGAGTTGAAAGGCATGAAACGTTGACTCAGTGGAAGACTCGGCTTGACTCGGCCGGGTTTGAAGCGGTTCATCTTGGCTCGAACGCGTTTAAGCAAGCGAGTATGTTGTTGTTGGCGTTGTTCGCGGGTGGTGATGGTTACCGAGTGGTGGAAGAGGATGGGTGTTTGATGCTCGGGTGGCATACTCGCCCGCTCATCACCACCTCGGCTTGGAAAATACGGTGAAGAACTCGAAAACCAACTCGAGTATCAACTTGGTGGTTTCACCCGAGTTGACTCGGTGGTGGTGGAGGATTAACTCAGTACATCAAAGAGTTTTTAAGGAAATAAGGAAAAATTGGAGATAGCTGATGGCCCACATTATGATTTTTCTTTTTAGTTTTTGATTGAAGTGGTTTTTTACTTTCTGAAAATTGAGGGTTTAAATTGGTAATTAGTTGAAGTTAGAGGGGGTGGATTGGAATTTGTACTTTCTATGAGCGGTTGGATGGAGGTTATCTTCATTCAATCTCACCCGTAATAATAAAAAAAAGAAGTTTGCTGTTTTTGGTGGGGTTGTGCATGTGATGTAGAAACTAGAAACATGAAGGGATCAGACTTTATATTTTGTGGGATTCAAGTAACAAAAAAAGTTAAATATAAAAAAAAATATAGATAAGTATTTGAAAACAAATATTATGAACTTTTATCGATGTTGTTTAAAATTGTTAGGTGTTTGGCCAAGAATTGAGGGACTCATATTTGAATTAGGTTTATTGACAAAGGTAAAACTTTTAAACACCTGATTTTGAGAGGGGGAGGGTCTTGAGTTCAAGTCTCAAAGACGATATGGATTAAAAGCAATTTGTCGTTGAGTTCAAGTCTCAAAGACGATATTGATTAAAAGCAATTTGTCATTGAGTTCAAGTCTCAAAAACGATATGAATTAAAAGCAATTTGTCGTTGAGAAAAAGCAGGGATAACCTAAACCCTCAAATCTCAATTTCACAAAAGACGAGCTATGATTTCAAACTTCAATATCTTCTTTAGCAAATTTAATTTATGTTGTTTTGATGGTAAAAACATGTAGATCATTAGTTGCATTAATTACATGTTTATTTATTCGGGTAGGGTTAGGTTCAATTGCCGTAAAACCATTAAGTTAAGGTGTTACTTCCTTTGAAGTCAAGTGTGAGTTTCATTGAAGACGGATTTACTTTAATTTAAGCCGTTAGAAAAAACATGTTTATTTATTCATTTAATTTCAAATTTTTGCACTCAACTTTAAATTTCAAGATTTAACTAAATCAAGAATTTATCTTTTGCTTTGGATATTATTAATATAATTTTAAAATTCTCTTTGCTATTGGTAATCTCGTTCACCCAACATTAGAACTAAGTCGAGCTCGAGAACATAATATTTATTGACGAATTTCGAAAATGTACCACGTATTTTGAGAAGGAAGGAATATGACTTTCATTGTATAAAACGTAACTTATTATTATATTATTGTAGTTGAACGTATCTTTATAAAAAAATATATTATTTTATCAGGGAATTATTTTCAGCACATGATTCCATGATTTTAAAAACACTGAAATGTTGGAAACTATAATTTTATGTGTTGGGAAATGAAATGCATAAATCCTGAAATTTATATTTTAAAAAGTACATTATTATTTTATTGAAGAATTATTCGGTTTTCGTGTCTTTTAAACTATAGATTGGGATAAATATATAATAATTTGTTTGAAAAACCGTTAAATCCTTTTTAACTTAAGCTTTTGTGGATAGGTAAATTATAAGAATAAATCTCATTTTACTTAACAAAACTATGTAACTCAAATAAATGAATCTTCTTTCGTCGTATGTTACATTTTTCGCAGACGTGTTACGTGTAACCTCCAAAAACTGTCACGTGTTATGTTTAACAGCTTTTGCAAAGTTTCAGCTTTTTTCTAAAAAAGCGAAAAGTGTAACATTACCTCAACCCTTGATTTTTTAAATGGATGGTGGAGATGAGTTTCTAGAGTTTTTGTAATTCAAATGAATTTTCTTTCTATCTCTCCTTTTTATGGATATGTGTTATGTATAAGTTACCCTCCTCTTTATGGATATATGTTATGTATAAGTTACGGGACAATTTCGATTATAAATAGTTTAATTTCACACGTATGTGCTTTATATCTAGTCGTATATAAATACATAGAATATGATTTTAATACGCTTAGTATGATTGTGATGGTATTATCTAATTGAGAAAGGTGTCTCTATCTCTTGAGCGATATACTTGATGCAAAGAAAAACAATGAAAAGAATATAACTCATGTTGATCGTATATCTATCATCGTATTCTTATGTTTTATCTAATTGAATGACTTGAGTGAATATTATAAAGTGTAAAAATATATGAAACATAAAAAAATATTAGTATAAATATATATATGAAATATAAAAGATAAAGAACTAGACACTATTGTATTAATTTAACATTTATATGTTTGGATTTGATCCGTAACGAAGTTTTCACTCTGGCAAACAAAAAATAAACTCATAAGCTTCTTATGAGTAAAAAATATTTATTGTTATAATGATAAAGTAAAACAAAAAAAATCCAAAGATAAAATACTAAATTCCAAACAAAAACAAAATATAAATTTTTTATAGAAAAACATTACATAAATTCGGTAAAAGTAAATTGAAAATGAAGAATTCTCAAATTTTACATTCCGAATTATATCCTTTTTTCAATTTTATAGTATAATGATTAAATAAATCTAATTTATTTAACAAGAAATTATAAATTAAATTTCTAATAGCAAATGGAAAATGAAAATTTATTTATATTTCAACTATATTGAAGACTAATTTGAAAATGAAAAATTACTTAAATTTCAACTATATTTATTTGAAAGTGTATAAAATAGCGAAAAAAAAAAGAAAACATCTTAACTATAGTTTAAGGAAATAAATAAAATATTAGGTGCATTATTAATAGAATATATGACAACTTGTCCACCGGAAATGACCCAAATTCTCTTTCAATAAACGTCGTCACGATAGTAATCGACGTATTTTTAAGAAGATAATTGTTTTTTTTTAATCACTAATAGATTAATATATAAATTTGATCAAAATGAATGAATTATAATAATATATATGAAAAGTATGAAAACGATGTTACATTTTTTATATAAAATTCGATTGAACAATAGAAAAGTGCATGTATACATAATGTGCAATTTCCCGATGTTGAAAAGTTACACGCGGGTCTCAATAACTTAATAAAATACAGGAAAATTATGAATAAAACTATTTGACCAATTTTATGATTAATTTTAAGCGACGAGAATATATTATAGAGAAATCTAGACAACTAGTCTGGCGTTAGAGGCTGCTAAGACAAAACTCCTGAATTGATGTATAGACATTATAGCCTAGTGGAGATGAATATGATTAGGTGGTTTTGCTAGTGGCACGATGATATTTAGTGATCCGTTGTTAGTGATTCAAAATTTCCGTTCCAAAAAAAATTACATTAGAATTTTCATTCAAGATTTGGAAACTTTCCCTTATACTTCACCCATAAGTATGAGTTCGACTTGATTTGGTTGTTGTTGAACGTTTTTGCCCTTTTGAGCATGCCATAAATACCAAATCATAAAAATAGTACTCTTTTCGATGCCTTCGAGTATTGTTTTGATATCGCCAAAGAGTCAATCTAATCAAAGCTTTTTGAGATCAAATTACTTGTATATGAAGGACTAGGCAGATTGCCCCAATTGTTGATCAAACATTCAAACTCCACATATAACCCAAGAACTTACAATCCATAATATAAATTTTCTACCGATTGTGGATAAACATTACCAAAAGCGCACAAGTTGGAATCCATAACCATACCTCTTTTGGATAAAGCATCTTTAGTAGGAAGTCTCGTTTTTATTCTTAATATGCAACTCGATACCTTGAGCATCACCCGTTTCAACCATACTCAAGTAAGCCCATTTTGCGTTGCTACACATCTTCATATTTTTTCTGAGTTAATTTACCCGACAAGGAACCGGACTAATTTGTTGTCCATAAACATTTATCGGTCCTATCAGATATCATTATCCAGAAGCGCACATAGTTGGCTTACCAATAGTTTTAACTTATATGTCATAAGGCTTACTAAAAAAATCAAATATATTAACACATACAAAAAACAACAATCATACCCTGTATATCACACACATAGAGAGGCTATAAGTAGGGTTAGGGGATGGTGAGATGTAGTCAAACCTTATCTCCATCCGTGTGAATAGAGAGACTGCTTCCAAAGAGACCTTCGACTTATAACACAAGATAGCTTGCAAACCAACCATTCTAACACTATAGAGATTTACATCCACTAACTAACATAATGGGTGCAAGAACGACCTAGTAAGATAGAAACAGAGATAGCGATAATATTCACATAACATATTAACATATAACCGTATGGATACATGAAGACAATAACCTAAAAAACGACCTTCGTGTATGGGAAACTACACTCGAAAAGGCAAAGGTACCCATAAGTATTAACCCCTAAAGTCCTTAACTTTAATCATACGTCTCCATGAACTCCTATCTTGGACAATGTCCTCAAAGAGGTGCAAATCTATCAAATCATGTCTAATGCATTCATCCCAAGACACTTTCAGCCTGCCTCTACTCCTCCTCCCCTCCACCCTCAAGGTTTCCACCGTTCTAACAGGCGCCATCATCTGCCTCCTCTTCACATAACCAAACCATCTCAATCTTCCTTCCTTTATCTTATCTAATATACTATCCACTCCCAACCTCTCCGTTAAGACATCATTTCCTATCTGATCCAACCTTTTCTGCCCACAGATCCACCTTAGCATCCTCATCTCTGCTACCTCCATTTTGCGCACTTGTGTCTACTTGCGCACTTGTGTCTACTTGATGGCCCAACAGTCAGTCCCATACAACATAGCAGGTCTAACTGCAACCCTATAAAATTTCTCCTTTTTATTTAGTTAGGAACCTATTATAGCATAATACTCAACTGGATGCTCCCTACCTACACCAGCCAGCCTGGATACGACGGGCTAGGTCACTATCTATCTCCCCATCCCTCTGAACATAAGATCCTAAGTATTTGGACTTAGTTGTCTTCAGAACCACCTGCCCCTCAATGGTGATCTGAGTATCCTTGATGTAATTTTAAGTTTTTTATGAGCCAACCTGATCGACCCACCAAACCTGCAGAGATGGCGTAAATTATGCCCAAAGAAAGTAATTTATGCTTTGAAAAAACCACCTGGAGCATAATATAACAGGTTTGGAGTTGGTGATCTACTAAGGGCATAAATTACGCCATATGGGTTGTATTTACCCCCCCCCCCCCCCCCACACACAATTTTTTTCAATAAAACAAAGGAAAACTTTAATGGTTTTTTCATTTTATAGTTTTTTTGTATTTTTCTACAATCACTTATCCCCCTCCCCAATTAGAGTTGCATTGTCCTTAGTTACACCTAGAACTTATCTGGGATTTCTTCGAACGTCCCCACACCTGGGTGGTTGCATAAGTGGGGACTACCTGCAAGAACATACACGCAAAACAAAAATACACAACTCTACAACCTTAGGCTGCCTCTCGAGAGCGCTAAGTTTATTAGTCTTCAGCCGGACTTCATTCCTTTTACACGGTTATTCTTCCTCAAGGACCATAGTGCTTAAGGCAAAGCATTCTGACTATTTATCTGAACCGTTAATATCATTTCCTTCCAAGTTCTGTTTCAACTTATGTCCATTAACTACTTACCTTAGATAGCCATCAAAATCTTCAATCTCTATGTCTCCAAAATTACCAACCCATGTAATGACATACGAGCCCATTCATTTGCTATGAAGCTTCCTAGGAAACAACTCCAGCCTTGATTTTTTAACTAGACCTTTTGACCTACCTCAAACTTAATCAACCACAACCTATAAAGCACGATGGACTAATTCAACAGGTAAGTGGCATCCCTTTCCATAGACCAACTGTAACACCCCTGCCCCTCGTTATCACCAATATTGTCCGCTTTGCCCTTGATGGGTGGCCCATCCAGGAACTCACGGCTTTGTTTTTTGTTGCCCTGGTGGAGAACTTCCCAGGAGGTCACCCATCCTAGTACTACTCCCACTTGAGCACGCTTAACTGTGGAGTTCTCCTCTCATCCACTAGCATTAAGCCCAAAACGCGTTGGTGATTTTTAGAGGTAGGGCATTACTTATGAACCAGGAATCTCTCCTGTCCACGGATGATGTTGGGAGGTATGCCATTAGGTGTTATAATCACCCCCCCTAAGGGACTCATCGTCTTCGATGAGGTTTTGCCCCAACATGTAGAAGGTTGCCATTATCCTCGATGAGGGTTTTTTGCCCCACATTTGGGAGGTTGCCATTAGGTGTTACAATCACCCCCCCTAAGGGACTCATCGTCCTCGATGAGGTTTTGCCCCAACATCCCGAACGGCACAGGAGTGGCTCTGATACCACTCTGTAACACTCCTGCCTCTCGTTATCACTAATATTGTCCGTTTTGCCCGCTAAGAGCTCACGGATTTGTTTTTGGTTGCCCTGGTGGAGACTTCCCAGGAGGTCACCCATCCTGGTACTACTCCCACCTGAGCACGCTTAACTGTGGAGTTCTCCTCTCATCCACTAGCATTAAGCTCAAAACGCGTTGGTGATTTTTAGAGGTAGGGCATTACTTATGAACCAGGAATCTCTCCTGTCCATGGACGATGTTGGGAGGTATGCCATTAGGTGTTATAATCACCCCCCTAAGGGACTCATCGTCTTCGATGAGGTTTTTTTTGCCCCACATTTGGGAGGTTGCCATTAGGTGTTACACCAACCGCTAAGGTGTGGTACCAATAGGCATTTTGTAAGTTGTACGATACGCCCATAAGGCATCATCTAGTTTAGTGGACCTATCCTTGTGGTTGGGTAGCACCTTTTTTGTAAATTCTATTTAATTTGCTTATTTGATACCTAAGCTTTGCCCACTCCTTTGTGGGCGATATGGTGTTGCAATTTGGTGGTCTATGCCATAACGTTTAAGAAGTTTGCCAAACTAAAATCTTTTAAAATGTGACCCCCATCACTAATGATCACGCGAGGGATTCCAACCTGTCACACCCCTAATTTCCAAGCAAATCCCGATGGGCCCGCGTGGGGAGTATCGTGACGTAAGATTGGTGTCGTCATAGTCAAACAACAAAATAGCACAGCGGAAGTCTTGGATTTAAAATACTATTACAAACTTAAAAGTTCAAAGGTCAAAATAATAATACAGACATTTGTAATAAGATCCACAGGCAGATCGTAAAATGTACAAGGTTATTCTATAATCAGACTCTAGGCTTCAATGCAAGGAGTTGCAAGTTCCTATTAAGCATTTACCGAGCAGCTTCCAGCCTATTTCCGTACTTTGCAACCTGCGCTTAGTCTTTTGAAAATACATTAGTTTTCACTGGTAAATACAAATAACTGACACATTTTGAAAATATTTCAAAATTGCTTTAAGTGCACAAGGCACATGATTTTCATAAATAACTTGGGACAATTTAAAATGATCTTGTATACAGTTTTACAAGTCTGTCAATACATATGGGGTCCGATGCAGAAACCGAATAACATGATTAACCGACACGCCACTTTAACCCACGAAGGGGTATCCCCAATATGGGTAAGAAAACATTTTATATAGCAAAAGCATCTGTCAGGTGTATGCCTACACCCCGTGCACAAGTCGTGTCCATTAGCAATTTAATGAGCCGAGGATATCCAGGACACGGTCGAATTAACCCCCAATGTTTAAGTTCTGAGACAATAAAGATTAAAACTGGTTATGCGGATTTTCTAGTCACAATCCGACATATGATCCCATACCCAACCAAGCGGTAATACCCAAGTACGTGTAGGGAAAATAGGTTAAGAGTATTTACCTGGCTTAGCAAGTCTTATAAAATAAGAAAATATGATAAGCACAGTCGTATCCAATTAACTAGCTCGGTTTGCAATTTACTGGAAGACTCTAGTCTGGAATGAATGGTATTAATAACCAATTAGATTGTCAACGGGTCCTATTCAAGTCATAGACTTGGACCGGTTAACTTAAATTAATCGAAACGGTACGATATGTTAGATTAAGCGGTGACTGGAATGGAATGTAGTTTAAACCCAACAAGTACTATGACTTGTATAATATGGGTAAACAATGTACATTCTGGAATTTGAGACAAAAATGATATCGGGTAAACTTATGTAAATGGACTACATAAGCTTAAGCGTGCGCATATAAGCGACATCGGGTAACCGGATGAGTCATGAACACGTTCTATATGCCAGTATACTTTCAATAAGTTATAATATCAGTAGGATATTAACTTATAGGCCCGTTAAGGTTTTAAAATAAAACTATGCGTCATAAGGGCGTTTTAGTCATTATACGACGTATTAAAAGAACTTGCGTATAAATTGATGTTATGTACATGATCAGTTTGTAAAAATATTATATTTATGATATAATATCAGTACATAAGTCATATGCAAGTTCATTATTGATTAAAACCTTATTTCTTGTAAAAAGGGCATTTTAGTCAAAGTATTGCATAATAACGAAACTTGTGCATAAACTCAGAATATGATTATAATCATGTATTATAACCTCGGAGGGTTATGCTAAATTAAATTATGATAATAATGCAACCTTAAATCAGTAGCTAGAGTTGCTAAATCGGGTCAGAATTGAAAGTCAAAGCAAAAGTCAAACTTTGCGACTTTCGGTTGTAAACCGACCCTAAGACTGGAATTGACGAGCCGAACATCTTCTCACGTGTTCTAATAATTATTACCAACTTGTTTAAGTGTCAAAACATATTTTATAACATATATAAATTCATTTTTTAATATTTATAAATCTGACCCTTTTGACTTTTTAAAGCATTAAACTTTGACCCGTCAATTGACCTAGTAAACGTGATTTTCAGGAGGTGCCCTTTTAAGAGATTAACACCTACCTAATTACGATCACGTAGCCATGTTCATCTCGAACAATGGCTGGACCATTAAGGTCTAAACCGAAATTCAAAGCATTTATCGAAAATGCTTGACTTTTGGCTTTAAAAGGCTAATAAACAAAAATGTAAAGGAAAGGTACACTTACAAGTGATCCTTAGATGCAAATGAACTAAGTTGGATGCTCCTTTCAGTTAGGAACTTCTATAGGAGGGAGATAGAATGATAAATGAAGAAGTTGCAATAATCAATGATCAAGTGTAACAACTCTCCAAAACACCCCGAACTTAGCCAAAACGTAAAACTGGACACACAAATTGAGACGCGGCATGCAAAACAAGACAGGTCCACCTGGACAGTCCAGGCGCCACGCGCCAGAGACACCAGTCTCTGTCGCGACGCACGGAGGGTATCCAGGTGACGTGTCACCGTTTCGCGCCATCTGGCAACCCTACACTTGTGACCAGGCTGACCTAGCCTAACTAGGCACCTCAGGCGCCACACGAGAGGTAACTCAGATACCCGCGCGACGCGCGGGGGAGGTCAAATTCGGGTATAAATAGAGCAGTCTGGGACGAAGTCCAGTGCTCACATTCGATCGAAATTCTCTGATCGTACTCTCTCGTATCGCCACTTTTCTAATAAACACCCCTAAACCCCTAAACCTGCGAAGCGCTGCCCGCTGTAAGTAACTTAACCCCCGATCACTAATTCACTACCCTACCCAATCGATCTAAAATCGCCAACGCATGTCTAGGCTCTGCCCGACTACATTCGTTGGAGTTCTGTCGAGTGTTGTATGGTTAAAGTGACTTGGGTTAACTTACTAACACATGTGCATTGTATGTTTTAATAGAAATCCTAGGAAGTAATCCAGAACCATCACCAGGAACTCCGTAGGAATACTTAAAGTGTTCAAGGCGAGTACATTCTCTTTTTGTAAATCTTTTTGTAAGTCAAAATGTGTTACCAAAACCTCAAATGTTTTAATTATGCTTAAAAGTGATTGAGTATATGTATTCTACAATTACTGCCGGTATGTTGGAGTTTTGTATACATTGCTAGTCCAAAGTCACGGGAATGTGGTAGGAACCGTTCTGTTGGGTGACAGGGCCCAAAGTAATATGACCCACAAGTCAGGATTAACAGTACTGATTGAGTAATTACGTAGATATAAACATTGTAAATGAGGATGCTCCTAAATAACTGTAAAGTATAATCACTTGTTTTGATAAAGTTGAGATGGATTCGCCAGTATTCCTTGCTGATAAAATGTTTTTAAAACGCGTTTCAGGTAACTTAATGTGAAGCTAACAGAAGCGAGCTGGAGAGCACTGAAGGCTTAGAAAGTGGCTATAAAAGTTACCTAAATAAAAAGGAGTTTATGTTTTCCATAGATTAGGGTTTATCCCTACAAATATGTTGTAATGGAAATTTAGGTTCTACCCCATTTATTCAATATAAAAGTTTGTGTTTTGAAACTATGATATTTATTTTCTAACTACGATGCTGATGTCGTAAGTCCGCTGCCAAATTAATAAACACCGGTACCACCAGCTCTGTGTCTCTCGGCCCCCACTCCCTGGATGGGGTCGGGGGTTGCGATAGAAGGTGGTGTCAGAGCTATGCCACTGTTTTAAGCCATTTAGGTGTTCTTTTGAAATACCTAAATTTTAAACAAATCTGTTAGAAAATATCCGCGACTTTATATGTATATATTATTTGGTATTATTTTACTAACTTCTTTAGTTTATAGAATGAGTGATCAGGGTACTTCTGACGCTTATCGTCACCTACCTCATTCTCTGATGGATGAAGGAACATCCCAGCCAACCACAGACTACACCGCTGATTCCGAAGATGTTTTTGTTTTCAAATCCAAATCTGTAGAACCTTTTCTACCTAAAAAGAGAAATTGGTTTAGTAGAGCCAAATTAGAGAAAAGGAAAAGATTGAGACAAGCTCAACAACGAGCCATAGCAGCTAGAACTGAGAGAAACACCTGAAACCCCGAAGTTAGACCCTTGGGGAGGAAGAATTGGATAGGCAGCTAGCAAATTTTCACATGTTTGGAAATGCAGAAGGAGAACCTAATTTCAATCAAGTAGCAAATCCAGGACCCCCGTTGCTTCCCTTATTTCCTAACCAACCCATAAACCTAGAACAGAACCAGGAAAATCAATTTCCAATACCAGCCTTTGACCCCAATGAGATACCTAGAATTCCAGCCCCAAACCCTTTAGATCCATGGTGGGCTAATAACTGGGCAATTCAGAACCTGCTAGAAAACCCAATCCCATATGAAGAACCAGTTCCACCTTACCCTGAACCAGTGCCAGCCCCAATGCTACCCAGAGAACATGTGGAAGAACTCCGCCAACTTGGAGATGAATTGGTGGAGGAAGGAAACCGAATTTGCCACATCGGAGAGAAGCTCGTCTGGAAGTATGACGAGCGAGAAATGCAGTTTTAAGGAAGCCATAGCTTAATATATAATATATATATGTGTGTATATTTTGTAACGTTAAAAAAAGTAATATCACTTATATAAATATATCGATGCATAGGCTAGTAATATTTGACTTCAGTTATGCTTGTACTAGATGCATATGTATGAAAAGAGTAAAAGTCGCAATGCTCGACGATTTTGGTTCACTGTGTTGGTATAATTATTATTTAATTTATTCTGTGATATTAATACCTGCTAAATGTTTAATTCAGATGTCAGACGAAGTAAATCAGGAAACCCAGAATAACGATAATAACAGGAATCAAATGAATAAAAGTGCTATCAAACGCATAGTGGCCCAAGGAATCATAGATGTTATGCCCTATATTATCGACACCATTAAAAAGGCAGGAAATAATGATTCCATAAACGGAAATAAACGTGTACCCCCTGAAGCAAATCACAACGTGAATGGAAATCCCGAACTGTTAATCCAAGCTCAAATTCCAAAAAGAAGAAGAACCATCTCATATGGTTGTTCTTATAAAGAATTTTTATCATGCAAGCCGATAGAATTCTCAGGTAATGAAGGAGCTAGTTCAGCCTTGCGCTGGATAGAAAAGACAGAAGCCGTACTCAAGATAAGTAATGTGCAAATGAAGATAAAGTCATGTATGCTTCTAATCTTTTTAAAGATGCAGCTTTAGAGTGGTGGAATACCATTCTTCAGTCCAAAGGAAATGACAGAATTTACAGTATGGAATGGAACAACTTTAAGGAAATAGTTGAAAGGAAATTCTACCCTCCTAATGAAAAGGAGCAGATTGCTAATAAATTCCTAAATCATAGAATGATTGGGGTAAATTGCAGGGAATATACTACCACATTCTTTGAATATGCAAGGATTGTACCAACCCTGGCCTCACCAGAACCAATATTAATCTCCCGTTACATCTGGGGATTAATCAGTGAAATCAGACATGTAGTCAAGGCAGCTAGACCACAAACCATAGAAGAGGCAGTGAAATTGGCAAATATTTTGACAGATGAACTGGTACATACGCAAGAAGAAAACCAGAACAGGAACCTAGCTCAAAAAATCACACAGGAGCTACGTTATGGAAATTCCAACAGTGGGAAAGGAGCAAGTTCTCCTTCACCCCCGTGTAAGTACTGCAAAAGGAGACAATCAGGAAAATGCTCTACATACTGCAATTTTTGCAAATTTCCAGGGCATAAGGAAAAAGACTGCAGAAAGATAGTTAGCAATGGGCTATGCTACCATTGCGGGGAAGCCGGTCATATTAGAACTAACTGCCCAAAACTAGCTCTAGCGGCAAACAACAAAGCAAGGACGACGGAAGGACGCAATAAGACTGCCAGAGCATTCATGCTGACTGCCGAGAAGCCAATATGATTCCGAATGTGATTGCCGGTACGCTTTTAGTTAATGATGTTTATGCAAAAGTATTATTTGACTCTGCTGCAAACCAAAGTTTCATTAATACTTCCTTTTGCAATTTTCTAAGTCAACCATTAACTAAACTTCACCAAAACTGTCTGGTGGAGACGGCAAATGGATCTTCTATCCAAATAAGCAAAATCCTGAGAGGAGCAAAGATAGGAATTTTAAATCATAATTTTTCTGCTAACCTTTTCCAATGGATCTTGCCGGATTTGATGTCGTGTTAGGAATGGTTTGGTTGGTAGCCAATCAGGCACGAATAATATGTGATCATCTGTAGAAGTAAATGTGCCATCTGGTGAAAGGATCACAATTAAAGGATATAAGTCGACAAAATCAACAAAGTTCATCTCTGTGATGAAAACTGCAAGCTGTGCACGGAAAGGAGAAATAGTGTACATGATTTCCGTAATCATTAACACTAAAGGAAAAGAATTAAAAGATATTCCTGTAATATCTAATTTCTCAGATGTCTTCCCGGAAGAGTTGCCTGGATTACCGCCAGATCGAGAGGTTGAATTTAGAATTCACCTAATACCAGGAACGACACCGATTGCCAAAGCACCCTATCGCCTAGCACCGGCGGAAATGCAAGAATTGAAGAAAAAACTGGACGAATTACTAGAGAAAGGTTTCATACATCCCAGCTCATCGCCATGGGGAGCGCCGGTGTTGTTTGTTAAGAAGAAAGACGGATCAATGCGTATGTGCATTGACTACCGAGAATTGAATAAGGTTACAATTAAAAATCGGTACCCGTTACCAAGAATTGACGATTTGTTCGACCAAC
The DNA here is from genome assembly GCA_947069175.1 of Scalesia atractyloides. Taxonomy (NCBI): domain Eukaryota; kingdom Viridiplantae; phylum Streptophyta; class Magnoliopsida; order Asterales; family Asteraceae; genus Scalesia; species Scalesia atractyloides. Next base: position 69,750,652 of record CAMTDV010000006.1, on the reverse strand, counting down.
TCCAAGGAGCCCGATTCTTTTCTAAGATCGACTTACGCTCAGGATATCATCAGTTGAAAGTACAGGAAGAGGACATTTTTAAAACAGCTTTCCAAACAAGGTATAACCATTATGAATTTACTGTCATGCCATTTGGTTTAACCAATGCCCCAGCTACATTTATGGACATGATGAACAGGATATGTAAACCATACCTGGATAAATTCGTAATTGTCTTTATAGATGATATTCTAATTTACTCTAAGAGTAAGGAAGATCACGCAGAGCATTTGCATATACTCCTAACATGGTTGAGGAAAGAAAAGCTTTACGAAAAATTCTCAAAATGCGAATTTTGGTTACAAGAAGTACAATTCCTTGGACATCTGGTCACGAAGGAATTCATGTGGATCCCACAAAGATCAAAGCGATTACCAAATGGAAGGTTCCAGAATCACCCACGGAAGTAAGAAGTTTTCTTGGATTGGCAGGATATTATAGACGTTTTATTCAAGATTTTTCTAGAATAGCCATCCCGTTAACCAAGCTAACTTGAAAATCGGTTAAGTTTGAATGGGCACCAAAGCTGGAAGAAGCATTCAGGATTTTGAAGCAAAAGTTAACCAACGCACCAATACTCGCTTTGCCAGAAGGAACTGAAGACTTCGTAGTTTATTGTGATGCGTCTAAGTTAGGTTATGGATGTGTGCTGATGCAACGTCAAAAGGTTATTGCTTATGCCTCTAGACAAATTAAGAAGCATGAAGAGAATTATACAACCCATGTTAGGAGCAATAAATTTATCCCTTAAGATTTGGAGACACTATCTTTACGGTAGTAAGTTTTTAGTATTCACAGATCATAAGAGTTTAAGATATGTCTTTGGACAAAGGGAATTAAACATTAGACAGAGGCGATGGATGGAAATCCTTAGTGATTATGATTGTGATATCCAGTATCATGCAGGAAAAGCTAACATAGTAGCTGATGCTTTAAGTCGAAAGAATCATGAGAAGCCAAAAAGAGTACGCTCTCTTGGAATAAACCTGCAGATAGATTTAAATGAGCAAATTAAACAAACTCAGGAAACAACAATCAAGGACGATGCTGAAGGATTAAAAGGAATGATTAAAGAATTAGAGAAAAGAACAGATGGAATTTGGAGATTCCATAAAAACAGAATTTGGATCCCTATCCAAGGAAATCTACGAAAGCGAATACTAGAGGAAGCCCATAAGACTAAGTATACAATGCATCCTGGAAGTGATAAGATGTATAAAGACTTGAGAGAGAATTTCTGGTGGATAGGAATGAAGAAGGATGTAGCAAGCTACGTTGCCAAATGCCTAACATGTTCACAGGTTAAAGTTGAACATCAGAAACCTTCAGGCCTGTTGCAACAATTGGAAATGCCTATTTGGAAATGGGAATTGATAACCATGGTCTTTGTTACCAAAGTACCCAGGACATGAAAAGGTAATGATACTATCTGGGTGATTGTAGACCGGTTAACCAAATCTGCTTATTTCTTACCGATGAAGGAAACTTTCAGTATTGAACAGTTAGCTAAATTATATGTAAATGAAATAGTTTCATTACATGGAATTCCTTTATCTATTGTGTCTGACAGGGATAGCCGTTTTACCTCTCATTTTTGGACAAGTTTCCAAAAAGCAATGGGAACAAGACTAAATCTGAGTACGGCATATCATCCTCAAATAGATAGTCAAAGTGAAAGAACAATTCAAACAATGGAAGATATGCTTAGAGCTTGTGTAATTGATTTTGGAGGAAATTGGGATGAACATTTTCCTTTGATAGAATTTTCCTACAACAACAGCTATCATACTAGCATCAATGCTGCACCATTTGAAGCCCTCTATGGGCGGAAATGTCGAACTCCAGTATGCTAGGCAGAGATTGGAGAAAAGCAACTATATGGTCCTGAAATTGTGCAAGAAACAACTGACAAGATCATTCAAGTCAAGGAAAGACTGAAAGCGGCTCGAGATCGCCAAAAGAGTTATGCAGATAACAGTCGTAAACCCTTGGAATTTCAAGTCGGAGATAAAGTGCTGTTAAAAGTCTCACCCTGGAAAGGAGTTGTAAGATTCGACAAGAAAGGAAAACTAAGCCCAAGGTATGTTGGACCTTTTAAGATTGTCAAACGAATAGGGCCAGTAGCCTATCAGCTACAATTTCCAGAGGAAATGGCAGGAATACATGATGTATTTCATATATGCAATCTCAAGAAGTGTCTAGCAGACGAATCATTGGTGATACCTCTTCAAGATGTAGAGGTAAATGAGAAACTAAAGTTCGTTGAGAAACCCATTCAGATTGAAGACAGAAAGATCAAGAATCTCAAGCGCAAGAGATTAATTATGGTAAAAGTAAAATGGGATTCAAAGAGAGGACCATAATATATATGGGAGCTTGAGTCAGAAATGCAAAGAAAGTATCCACACCTATTCAAGTGAATCTCGAGGACGAGATTTAAAACAAGGTGGGGAGGATGTAAAACTTTCCAAAACACCCCGAAATTAGCCGAAACGTAAAACTGGACACGCAAATCGAGACGTGGCATGCAAAACGAGACAGGTCCACCTGGACAGTCCAGGCGCCACGCGCCAGAGACACCAGTCTCTATCGCGACGCGCGGGAGGTATCCAGGTGACGTGTCACCGTTTCGCGCCATCTGGCAACCCTACACTTGTGACCAGGCTGACCTAGCCTAGCTAGGCACCTCAGGCTCCATGCGAGAGGTAACCTAAATCCCCGCGCGACGCGCGGGGGAGGTCAAATTCGGGCATAAATAGATCAGTCTGGGACGAAGTCCAGTGCTCACATTCGATCGAAATTCTCTGATCGTACTCTCTCGTATCCCCACTTTTCTGATAAACACCCCCAAACCCCTAAACCTAGGAAGCGCTGCCAACTGTAAGTAACTTAACCCCCGATCACTAATTCACTACCCTACCCAATCGATCTAGAATCGCCAACGCATGTCTAGGCTCTGCCCGACTACGTTCGTTGGAGTTCTATCGAGTGTTGTATGGACACCCTACCCAATCGATCTAGAATCGGCAACGCATGTCTAGGCTCTGCGCGACTACGTTCGTTAGAGTTCTGTCGAGTGTTGTATGGTTAAAGTGACTTGGGTTAACTTACTAACACATGTGCATTGTATGTTTTAATAGAAATCCCAGGAAGTAATCCAGAACCATCACCAGGAATTCCATACGAATACTTAAAGTGTTCAAGGCGAGTACATTCTCTTTTTGTAAATCTTTTTGTAAGTCAAAATGTGTTACCAAAACCTCAAATGTTTTAATTATGCTTAAGAGTGATTGAGTATATGTATTCTACAATTACTGCCGGTATGTTGGGGTTTTGTATACATTGCTAGTCCAAAGTCACGAGAATGTGACAGGAACCGTTACTGTTGGGTGACAGGGCCCAAAGTAATATGACCCACAAGTCAGGATTGACAGTATTGAGTAATTACGTAGATATAAACATTGTAAATGCGGATGCTCCTCATTAACTGTAAAGTATAATCACTTGTTTTGATAAAGTTGAGATGGATTCGCCAGTATTTCTTGCTGATAAAATGTTTTTAAAATGCGTTTCAGGTAACTTAATGTGAAGCTAACAGAAGCCAGTTGGAGAGCACTGAAGGCTTAGAAAAGTGGCTATAAAATTTACCTAAATAAAAAGGAGTTTATATTTTCCATAAATTAGGGTTTATCCCTACAAATATGTTGTAATGGAAATTTGGGTTCTACCCCATTTGTTCAATATAAAAGTTTGGTATTTTGAAACTCTGATATTTATTTTCTAACTACGATCCTGATGTCGTAAGTCCGCTGCCAAATTAATAAACACCGGTACCACCAGCTCTGTGTCTCGTGGCCCCCGCTCCCGGGATGGGGTCGGGGGTTGCGACATCAAGGCACTTATTTATAGTTGTGGAGGATTAAGGAGGAGCTTCTAGGCATTAAGGGAAGTTAGGAGGAGCCTGCAAGTGTCCATGAACGTGTCATTGCAGACAAATAAGCCCATCGTTTCGAAATGGAGGTGTTTTGCAGCTTGGAGTGGCCCCCAAGCATGTTTTCTGCTGCAGACCTTCTCTCGCGCCATGCGAGAGACAAGCCTAGGTTTCTCGCGACCCGCGAGAGACTCAACAACTTTGAAAGGTTGTTATTTTCAGCCCCTCAAGTTCTAAACCCTCATATATTACCATATAAATCATATTTAGCCCTCCAAAGCCAACATTTGGCATACCCGGGAATATAACCGAACATCATCAAGCTCCCGATTCGTTAAAGGGTCACTCAGAGGTATAAATTAACATGTTGACGCCTTTAACCCCTCCAAAGTCTAACTTTTAAACAAATATACAAATGGTCCATCTCGTCCAACCAGTGGCTCATTTGAGAGTACGGACTTCGTAAAGGGTCACTCAGGGGCATAGTTTCGGCATGTTGACACCTTTTGTCCTTCCTAGTCAATAATAGACATAAATAGGAATAGGGACACATATTGTCACATTATTGGACACGATTTACGAGGTGTTACACAACTCGTGAAAATATGTTTGTTTAGATAAACTTTCAAACAACCTTATGGTCTTTTGTCTTGGTGGCGATTGCTTCGATCCACTTAGACACATAATCTACCACCACCAAAATGTATAAATTGCTAAACGAATTCAGGAATGTGCCCACGATTTCAATCCCCACACATCAGAAACATCAACTACTAGAATCGATTGCATGGACATCTCATTCCGTTTTGAAATACTACCAATGTCACACCCCGACCCGCAGCGGAATAAGAGTCGGGGCATAATTGGGTTATCACGAAAGCTCATGATGTTTACTAATATGTTTCATATTTATTAAATTCAAATTACATTTCAAAGTTCCAAGTCAAATTCATACAATACAAGGAAAGGAAAAATTTAACTAAACAATCCATAATCTAAACTGGTTTATTCTTCTAAGCCGTCCTATATGTTTCTTGCTTCAACTTGATCACCTGTATCATGTGTAAAAATGGGAAATTTTGGGTCAACAAAAGTTGGCGAGTGAACCTTGTTAAAAACATTTGTTATTAATTAATTATTGTAATTAATTTAGGAAAATTGTGCAATAATCATATATGAACAAATGTATTTAAACATAACAATCACAAACCACCTTGCTTAAGCATGAAATAAGAATGACAATGTATATGTTGGCAACGTCCCGTTCACGCTCATGGGTAATGGGGAACGGACGGCCAATGCTAATGTATGTGAGATCAAGGCTCAATCAAACGGAGCCGATCTTATGTTGGCAATGCCTGGTTCACGCTCATAGGTAATGGGGAGCGGCGGCCTATGAAATGTATAACTGAAATGATAAATTAAATCTAAACTTCAACCACACAAACAAACGATACATATCGAATACACATTTGATCATGGACATGATGGATGCACAAGTGTTTGATATAATAAATAAATAGCGACACATGATACACCCCAAAATGTGATTAAAACGGGGAATTGGTAGAGATTCACTCACATTGGGTGCGTTTGTTTGAAGGTGTTGAATGCGCACGAGTTTAGAGGATTGATCGACGAGAGATAACTAACCAAATAAATAACGAAAAGGTACGGTAAGTATGTGGATTTTATTAACTATTTTAATAGGATTTTTGGATATATTTTTGTGAGTTTAAGGCTACTTTCTAACTTTAAAAACGTTATTTTTAAGTATTTTTAATTGATTTTTAAATTAAATAAATAAATAAAAATAATAAAAAAATGTTGACTTTTTGACTTTGACCGTTGACCGTTGACCATGACTTTGACCTTTGACCGGTTCGGGCCTTGTATTTGTTTGCGCTGAGTGAGGTTCGAACTTGTGACCTCCCGTACGCGTGCACGCAGCTCTACAAACTGAGCTACGTGTCTAACCCGAAATAATTCTGTTTTTAATTATACTTATATACTATTTAGTTAAATCCGAAAATTATTATTTTTAAAAAGGATTTTAAATGTATCGAACCGGTGCTGACCACAGGTCTCGAACCCGGGACCTGTGAGTTAACGTACACACAGTCCACCGCTGGACTGTGTGTCTAACCTGGTTAATAACTCGGTTTTTATTATACTTAACATGATTTTGAGAGTTAACCCGGTTCAGTTAAAAAGGCATTTTTTATAACAAGAGAGTAAGGCTGGGACAGGATTCAAACTCGCGCCGAATGTGTATATGTTTGCACACAGTCCACCGCTGGACTGTGTGTCTAACCCGTTCATTAAACCGATTTTAATTAACCTTATATTATACCCCGTCTTCGTCTTCTTCGTTAACTTTACCCAGAAAACAAAGTCCAACTGTTTTGACTGATTAATGCCTAATTTGGTTTTCAAACTTTATAAGTAATTTAAAGGTAATGAATGAAGAGAGTTTTGGGGGAAAGGATGTACCGATCAGTGTTTTTCACAGAATTCCGGCAGAGGTCCGTCGGCTCTGATAGTGAACTCCGGCTGTTAACATCAATTAACATTTCCGTTCGATTATTTATGAAATTGAGATACTTAAACAAAGTTTAACAGAAGTTTGAAAGATCATACCAGCTCTCAGTGTGTTTCCGGAAGTTTCAGAAATTTTCCGGCGAAGGTAAGAATTTCGACAACGTTGACTGGGATTGATTCTGATGGTGGATTTGTGTTAGTGACAGTTTAATCAAATGATTGAAACAGAAAGAGTCGAAGGAATTACCGTGTGGATGTGAGTCTCGGTTTTCCGGCGACTTGCAGATATTTTCCGGCGAGTGATTTTTCGTCGAGAAAATGTGCGATTTTGAGCGAAAAGGCTACCAGTGGATTGTGGGTGAATTTATAGGGAGAAATCGAGATGCATGGGGTCTGAATTCAGTCTCGATTCAAAGTAAGCCGTTCTCCGGCGGTTACGACTGGTGTTGCGGGTTCAGACGTCGGTTATAACCGTCGTCAAGTTTAATTCTTCGGTTAAATTGGAAGAAAACGTTAATTATCGACGTAATCGTCGGGATTTCCGACGACTGCAAAATTGGTCGCGATTTTGACTGAATTTGACTTCCGTGTTTTATTATTTGAATTAATTGATTCGATATGATATCAAATAACTAAAGTGGCGGAGCGGTTGGATGAGTGAATGTTAAGTCATTGTGGATTTCCGGCTGACCCGGGTTCGACTCCCGGCAGCCGGTTTTCCTTTTTAATAAATTTATTTTTATCTTTTAACAATTATAATTTATATCTTCTAATTTGTTTATTAATTATGTATCGTTTAAAATTAAAATAAATCATAAATAAACAACAAAAGTTTAAAACTGATTGTTCGGTTAATAAACGAAGCGGGTTTTGAAAACCCGTTTTTCGACGGATATTACAACCAGTCTTTTGGTAGTTTTATAAATTCCTCACAAACTCATATGAATCTCTAAAAGTATTCGGCCAATACCACACGCCAAAATCTTATCACAGATTTTAGGCCGAATTCTTGCAATAACCAAATCCATCTAATCAACCTTTGTTTAGCGTTCTTTTTCCATGTGGTACATGACAAGACAGTGATGAGAGTAAATAATAACTTTACTACCCCAAATATAAGGCTTAACTTTATCCAAGGCATAAACAATTGTTTACTAATGGTGGTGTAATTCAACTAAGAATTAGAAAGAGTATTGGTTGCATAAAAAATAGGCATTGGTTTCTTTTTAACCCATTGTCCCAAAACGACCCAACCACATTTTAAAATCACCTTTGGAATGCCTAAAAACTGCTAGGGAAAGAATGATTTTCGTTTAAGGAAGTTTATCCTTAATTAGGATGTTAAAAACCCTAATTCGCGAGGTGGCCAACATAAGGGCATAAATTCCCAAAATTCTTTTGATTTATGCAAGCTATTTATGCTCGATTGGGCGTAAACTACGCCCTTAAGAGTGTAACTTACTCCCTCAAGCCTTTTCCATATATTGATCTTTGTCCCACCTGCATGCTTCCTATCTTCCATATTAGCCTCGTTTAGCTCCCAAAACTCATCCGTTAAGCCTCGTTTAGCTCCCAAAACTCATTCGTTAAGCTCTGGGTACCTGTAATTCAAACCAAACCCAAAGCAACTCGATCCACATCATTATAAAATAAAAATTCCATTATTAAACATGTTAAAACCGAGACGATACCCCTCTCATCATTGATTTAAATTTAGAGCAAATACGTGGTTGGTCCCTGGGGTTTGATAAAAGTTATAAATATCGTTCCTTGTTTTTTTTTTGCATTGTAGTCCTCAAAGTCTCTTTTTCTTTCACTTTATTGATAGTCCACAATACTAAAGGGCTTTTACACTTAGTCCTATAAACAAACTACAAGGAGCAACCACCTTATTTACTCTTGTTTATTATATAACTATTATTATCATTGTTATTATTGTTATAATTATAGTTATTACTATTGTTATTGTTTTTATTATTTTGATTATTATTATATAAGTTTAAACTTATTATATAAAAGCTACAAATATAATCAAAATTTATAAAACATTATATTATATAGCTAAAAAACTAAATCACGGTGTAACTATGATCACATATATGTTGGTGCTTGTATTATATTGTGCGTTAACTCAGTTTTGAGTATAATTTATATCTATACGTAGATAGAAATAAGCATCTCATAACGTCGTACTCAAAATTTTATAAAACATCTTATCTTAAAAGTTGTATGTAGGAAATATAATATGTTTAAAAGTAATTATAATAATAAAATATTAAGTAAATTACACAGTTGGTCCATGTAGTTTAGGCCAATTTATGGTTATTGTCCTTATGCTTTTTTTGTTTTGTTGCATTGATAGTCTCCAAAGTTTATGTATTCCTTGTACTCATCATTAATGGGGTTAATTTTTTCTGTTAAACCTAAGTAAAATTATTGTTAGTCCTAAAATAACAAACCACTATAGAGACCAATCGTGCAATTTACTCTTGTTTATTATGTAACTATTATTATTATCTTAATAATTTTTTATTGTTACAACTAAGAGTAAGTTATATAATTGGTTCCTGTGGTTTGTTAAAAAAATAATTTTACATGCGTATAACAGGAAAAGTTAACTTTATTTGTGTCGTGGACTACGAATGAAAGATAGCTGGACCTTGAGGACTGCCGATGCAAAAAAAGATCACGATAACAAAAACCAACCGTAATTTGACCCAAATGACACGAACCAACCATGTAAATTATTCTAAAATACTATATTACTAAAAAAGCCACCGACATGGCATATTAATGTTACACAAAATTACCCTTCTATTATGAAGACCGAGATCAAAAGATGCAAGATAATCAAAAGAAGTGAGATTCTAAACATGTTGTAAACCTATAACACACTAACATAAAGTAATGATCACTTGGTTTTTTAGTCAACTGCCATTTTCGTCCTTATGGTTGTCCAATTATATAATTTCAGACCAAATTTTAGACTTGTACAATTTTCGTCTGTCACAGCCCCAATTTCCACGTGTATCCCGGCGGGTCCGGGTGGGGAATATCGTGACGTAAGTTGATAACATCATAACCAAACAAAGACAGCACAACGGAAGTCTTGGATTAAAATACTATTACAAACCGAATGTTCAAAGTTCAAATATTAAATATATGGCTTGTAATAAAAGATCCACAGTCGGATCGAAATAAATATATAAGTATTTGTTCAACAGACTTCGGGCAACTAAGGACTTACAAGATCCTCTTATGTCACTACCAAGTAGTGGCCGGCCTATTACGTGCTGAAACCTGTACTAAATCTTTTGAAAATACGTCAGTTTACACGGGTAAATACTAATAACCGACACATTTTGAAAATCTTTCAAAAGTGGTTTAAGAGCACTTAGTACATTTTATAAATAACTTGGGATAGTTCAAAATGACCTTGTTTACAGTTTTACATGTTTGTCAATACATATGGGGTCCGGTGTAGAAACCGAATAACCTAATTAACCGACCACACCACTAATAATCCACTAATGGGATTCAATATTATTTTGCATTAGCATCTGATAGGTGTATGCCTACACCCTGTGCTTAAGGTCGTGGCCATTAGTAACTTAAATGAGCCGAGGATATCCAGGACACGGTCGAGTTAACCCCCAATGTTTAAGTTATCAAACAAAACAGATAAAACGGGTTATGAAGATTTGGTTAAGTCACAATCCGACAACATGATCCCATACCCGACCAAGCGGTATTATTATACCGTATCCCAAGCCCGTGTAGGGAAAATAGGCTAAGAGTATTTACCTGAGCTAATTCTTCAATAAAGATAATAACTCAGTCGATAATCAGAAAATAAGCTTAGATATCAATCTACCGAGAGGCTTTAGTCTGGAATGATCGTATTGTTAACCAATTAGAATGCTAACGGGTCCTATTTACATCATAGACTCGGATCGGCTAGCTTAAAATGATATTTACGGTACTAAACGCTAAATTAAGCGATGACCGGAATAGAATGTAGTTTAAACCCGACAAGTACTAAAACATGTTTAATATGGGTAAACATAAAACATACTGGATTTGATATATAAATGATAAGGTTAAACCCGTTTTGGTTAACTACGTTTACTAGTCACGTAGGCTTAACCGTACGCATATAAGCAAACCCGGGTAACCGGATGAGTCGTATACAAGTTTCATATGCCATTATATTTTAAACGTGTAGTAGGATATCAAAATGTATGCCCGTTATGGCTTTAAAATCAAGTTACGCCTCAAAAGGGCATTTTGGTCATTTTACGACTTGTAAAAGGAGCTTGCAAGTAAACTGATGTCATGGTCATAAACATTCTGTAAAAATGGGTAATTTATGATATTATATAAATAGGATATCAAGTATGTGCGTGGTTTATAATTTAAGACCAAACTATGCCTCGAAAGGGCATTTTGGTCATTTCACACATCATTTTGACAACTTATTTGGGAATATGAGTTTAGATCATGTACCTACTGAAAATACATATTAAATAATTTTTGAATTCAGTAGGTATCAAGTCTTGATACTCTAATATGGTTTTAAACCATATTATGCGCCGAAACGGCGATTAAATCGCTAAATGACGATTTAAACGATGTTTGAGTACAACTGATGTTATGATCAAGTTTATATGATGGAAATATGTTATATAATATTATACATCAGTAGTAAAAAAGGTTTTGTTCATTAAAAATGATTAACACTCATTTTAAGTGCCGTAAGGGCAATATCGTCATTTAAGGACTTAATACATGGACTTGTGTATAAACTCAGTTTACAATCTGATTTGATATCCCAAATAATCTTAATTATGATATTACATCAGTAGGTAAAGAGTTTTGATGTCAAAATTCTGTTTAAACCATTTTATGTGTTAAAGGAGCGATATGGTTACTTTAAAGCGTAAAATACGCCTTTTTAATCAAAACTCAGTTTATGATCTGAATGTTGACCTTAGAATAAGTTAAATATCTTATCATATCAGTTTACAAGTCATTCATATGCTCATTTGTAGCTAAAACCTTATTTTTGAACAAAAGGGCATTTTAGCAAAATTTACCATAATTAGCGGAAACTTGTATATAAACTCGGATTACTATATGACCACGTAATGTAACTCCAGAGGGTTATACTATAACATAACATGGTCATAATGCAACTTAGAATCAGAAACTAATGTTGCTAATTCGGGTCAGAATCGAAAGTCAAAGCAAGAGTCAATCCTTGCGACTTTCGGTTGCGAACCGACCTTAGACCTGGAATTGACGAGCCGAACATGTTTACACATGTTCTAGTATTTATCACCAAGTTATTAAAGTGTTAAAACATATTTTCTAACACTTACATTATCATATATGAATTTATTTCAAATCTGACCCAGTTTGACTTTTTATTAATAACTTTGATCCGTCAATTGACCCTGCAAACGTGGTAATTAGAAGGTGCCCTTTTGAGGGATTAACACCTACATAATTACAATCACGTAGCCATGTTCGTGCCGAACAATGGCTGGACTATAATGGTCTTAGCCAATGGTCAAAGCAATTTTTACGTAAACGCTTTAACTTAAAAAGCCTACAAAAATAAAAGAACTGAGTTGGAACACTTACAAGCGATCGAAAGAAGACTAAGAAACTCAGAGAAAGTCCCCAACAAGCTCAGGAACCTCCAAGTGAGCAATAGAGAGGAGAATGAAGAATTGAGCAAGGATAACAATGATCAAGCTTGCTATTTATAGCCAAGGAAGGAGTTGGGATCAAGACAAGTGTCCAGAGTTGTTGTGAGGGGTCTCCAGGTGGTTATGGGCGTGGCACAAGCTTGAGAAGGGTGGCATTTCGCGACCAAGTGGCAGGGCAGCAAGCTGCCAACAGGTCTGTTGCTGGCAGTCCCTTACGGACCGTATGGGGTAAGCCTTGCGGTCCGTAAAGACCTTAGGCGCCCACAAAATTCAAACGGTTACGGACCGTAAGGATAGAGCTGTGCGGTCCGTAACCGCCTTACAAAAACAAGTTTTGGAAAAGTTTATGATGTTGAAATTTTACTGGACGGGTTTTTACGAGGTGTTACATCGTCTCTAACATTCTTGAAACATGTCAGTTCCATTGAAAAAAAGCTTTGAAATTTGGCCTGTAATCACATAATTTGGATAAACCACAAAGACGAAAATGACATATAATTATATTCATTATGGACGGAACAAGCATGTTTTAAGAATTTCGGGGCAGAAATAATAAAATTTAATATTAGTATAAACTGGCCGAATAGAACAAAGCAAAGGACGAAATGAAAATTAACTTTTTTTTAAATGGCGACTATCTAAGGAGATAGGATACCCACAAAACAAGACACCACGGTTATAAACTTATAATACACCACCTATTTGTTAAAGATGCATGAAGTAATTTTCTATCTTATGGAAGAGAAACTATGTTCCTACAAATAAAATTTTCTGTTAAAGATATATGACGTAAATTATTATTACACATGCTTTTGTTATTGAAAATACTATTTATTTATTTCATTATGATTTGACCTGATGTAATGATGTAAGTGTGAAGCTGACCATGGAATGGAACTGGTGGGAGAAGCCGAGAAAGTGAATGTTTGTTAAAAAGATTGTAAATTGCTATTTATTCTGCCATGAATGTTTGTTACAAAGATTTAATCATGATAAGTTTCTATGCATAACACTATATATTGCGAGAAAACATAGAACATAATGAATCACCTATTTTTTCAATCCGAAAAGCCTAATAAGTAAACAAAAATGTTACAAATATAAGATTTATTGTTTCCTACACCAGAATTCAAAACAAAATATAAAAAAAAATCACTTTTTGTATAACCTACACATATGTAGATTATGTGTAGGTTAAATTACCAACATGTATGTAGGCAAGCTATGTGAAGGTAAAGATATATGATTTTTTATGTTTTTATAATACACATATGAATGTCAGAAACATAACATTTTGTAAATATTAACCTTAAATCCCAAAATTTAGTGTTTTAAAGTTTTTCTTTTTGTTTCCGCAATAGTTAGTGTTCTGTTATTATTATATTTTATAACATAACTTAAATTTTCAATATTGAGAAATAATGTATCTGCTTATTAGTCATGGCAAAGGCGGACACGATTAGAGTTGTTTATTAGAAAATACACTACTTGACTTTTATCTTTTTTAAAAATAAATAAAATTAGAAGGCTAGAATCTATCATTTCTTCTTCTTGATACATAAAATATAAACTGTGTTATAGAAATGAGATATAAAGTAGTTAAACGAGTGTATTCATGTTTAATACTTGTGTAATTCGCGTCGTCAGAGATATGTTAAACCGATAAGACACGATTTGCCAGCCGTAGCCAAGGCGCTATTTTAACAATATGATCGTACAATGAATGACATAATCGAAAGTCGAAACATTATGAAGTATAAAACATTTAAAAAACACATTGGGTATTAATGGTATAAACTCTTTCAATCTAAGTTATTCGCATTAACACGCTGCAAGTTCAGTGTTGATGGTCCCACCGCAACGCAGGGGGTGCTTAATTAATACTAGTTTTATAAAACTTGTAAAAGTTTGTAATAAAAATTAAAATTAATAAAGACGATTCATGACCATATTTCATGTAAAAATGTATATCCTAAACATGAAAAAGATACAAATAATAAAGGTTAAAAAGTCAATCCGACTTACATGGTCATTTACAAGTTTCCAACCGGATCAAATCATTAACCACTAGACTACGAAAGTCAAACATGAACCAAAACGTTTGGATCTCAAACAATTCAAACTGACTAACTTGTTTCTGTTTAGACGTATAGTCAGTTTTAATGGTTAATGAATACCCTTACAAGACTATTAATTTTCCCGTTGTGATATACGTATAATAAAAACATTGCGCCGAAAATAACCATAATCCAACTATAATGAAAATGATATTACTTGTAAGAATACACTTGAGATTCCAAGTGAGATAATGATAGTTGATAAATTGAAATACATATGGTACAACTACATGTGAAAATCGTTTAAACAATATACATAAGAACAAATTGTCCATTTTATAACAATCAAGTAGTCATTAATCTTAATCACTACTGTTGGTGAACTAATTATGTATACTAATGTTGGCTTGAAGATTGATCTAAGTAGTTTACTCTAAATGGGTTTCGACCGTTAGCTGATTTGGTAGTGTTCTTGATTGTGTTCACTTCGACCTAACCGGTTTTGTGAGAACTCATTTATTTTTCTAAACTTTTAAAAGATGTTTCATGTGGGAACTCATTTATTTTTCTAAACTTTTTAAAAGATTTTTCATGTGAGAACTCATTTATTTTTCTAAACTTTTAAAAGAGGCGTCATGTCATAATTAAGTTAAATTGATAGAGTATTTTGTATCATAATTATTAAGATAAAGAGAAATGAGAGTCCGGTTTTAGAGTTTAAACGTAATTATTTTATATACATTTGTATTTTTTTATATATCCTTTAATTTTATTATTAACATGAACAAGTAAATTAATTCAAGGTCAAACCATTTTAAAACGCTTATGTTTAATCATCAAACAAAACAAAGTTTTGAGGTATATTTGTTAATACTTTGAAAACTGGCTGACATGTTTGAAGCTTTGCAATTGTTGCTGATCTCTTGGTATATTATTCATCCTCTTTAATTTTATATATTGTTATTAAAACTAGCGGCACTTTCCGCGTTTCGTGGCGGGGCTCCGGTCTGTATCAATTTATTTCGTTACAGTAGTGGTATGATCACTACACTCGGTATAGCAAGCGAAATAGATAAAGGAATAGTATTGATATTGTTTGAACGATATTAGTTCGGCATGGTACATGCATGTATAGATAGGTGCTTTGATCATGAAAAGAGAAGATGTTGTCACTTTATATATATAAAAAAAGTAAACTATAATTAAAGAAGCTTTGATAAGATGTATGTGCTTCGATCACTTGTGTACTACTATTCATAATTTGGTTTTGAGCAATTTTATATTGGTACGTAGATAAAAAATAAGGACAAAACAATAGTATCCTCAAAATTTCATTAAACAATGCATCTTAAAAGTCATAAGAAACTAAGTATACTTAAAAGCAATTATAATAATAAAAAGTAAAAAAAAAAAACAAAACAAAACAAAAGTTACAACTTACAAATAGCCTGTGAAGTAGATAAAAAAAAAAAGCAAAACAACGCTTACAAGGTTGTGAGGGGCACGAACATGGGTTCCGAGTTCTGGACATATCTGTTTGATCAACGCTAAATAAAGTAAAACACATCGGAGATACGAGTCATTTCCTAATGAAGTTTCACATATTTTGTTGACTATTTGACCATTTTGTTAAAAAGCTTGCGGGACCCGAACTCGTATCCAATATCCATTTGTTTTATTTCGGATCCTAGATAAATCAATAAAATATGTTTTTCTCATTCATTTATCCATCAACACACAAAAATGCTAAAACGCTCTCCATCATCTCACTCTTCGTCGTTGGCAGGGGCGCAGGTTAAGTGGGGCGGGAGGGGCTTCTTCAAGTTTCTTTGTTGAAGATTTGATATGGCTTTCTTCAAAGTGTTGCAATACCTTGAAATGGATGAATTTGTAATAATCAATGCAGAAATATATCTTTAAATACTTTATGTGATAATTTTGATTAACATATTTACATATAATAATAATGTAGGTTCTTCCTAAAGCTTATGTTGGGAAAAACATGAGCGGACAGTTTATGAAGATTCAATTGGTAATCAGGTTCGATGGACTACGTTCATGGATTCTGTCATATAAGAGGGGTAGGCAGTGTTGTAGGAATCGCTAGTCGCCAGTCAGGTGGTGGGATGGCGACTAGCAACTAACCGGGATTAATAGTGATTAAACTGAATTAATCGGATTGAGATTTTTATATGTAATTTAAAGTTATATGTACACACACATTTTTATATATAGTTTTTTAAAGTAGACATGTTTTAACCCCTCATTGATAGACTATGTGTGTTATCGCTTGCGTTTGTGTAATATTCTTTTTGTATGTTTATTTGACCCGTATATCTGGATTTGGTTTAAGAGCTGAGGGTCTCACTGGAAACGGCCTCTCTATCCTCTGGGATAGAGGTAAGACTTGCCGACATCTCACCCTCCCCAGACCCTACTAATAGCTTGTCTATAGGTGGGATTATATTGGTATGGTTGTTGTTGTATGTTTTAACCCCTCATTGACCCATTTTTTAAGTAATTGACAGAAATTTATAAGGTTTAATCGAAATTTGGGCTGAATCTGGACAAAATTTGGCCGGGATAGGACCGCCATTGACCGCCTAGCAGTCAATCGGTCATTAATCAGTGAACTTCTGATTAGTGATTAATCAACGACTATTCAAAGACTAGTCGGAATTTTTACAACCATGGTGGTAGGTGATGGAATAGCAATTACAAATGGCTAGAAACGAGTTGTGGATGAACTTAGATTAAAGCTTGGTTCTTTACTTGTGATTACACCTATTAAGGCATACTCTTATTTCCCGTTGACCCCACTTTTAATGTTGATTTTGTTGTTGTGTGCAAGTCAAAGAAGAGCCTTTCAAACTTTTGTCTGATCGATCATGAGGGTGACACGAATACCTCTTTCAGCTACATCATTCTGGATCCTTCAACTAGCCGTGTGGTACGTATCAGTTACTTTGTTATTACTATCATGTAATTTAATTGTTATGCTTTATTGTATCTAACTTTGCTTATTTTTAATTGAAAACATGTGTTCATTTTTTAAACCATTTTTTTATATAAATCATCCATTATTCAACAATTTAGTTTATTACTGTTTCAGGTATCGCCATCTCATATTATAAGGGATCACTTTGGTCCTAAATGCTACAATAGTGTTTACAATGTCTTGATTGATGAAGGCTATACATGCAAAATCAAAAGGGATATTAGATTTAAATAACCTAAACTTTCATCAATTGGCCGATAACACTCCTAACTTTCAATTTGTACACCAGCACTCCCAACTTTCAACTTATTGGCCGATAACACTCCCCTAACTAACTTCTCCCTAACCCAGTTAGCTGATGTCAGCTACCACATCACCAAAAATGCCATGTCACCTGCCACATCAGCTGCCATGTCATCTAAAATGCCATGTAGGCTGCCACATCAGCTGTCATGTCATCAAAAAATGCCACATAAACTGCCACGTCAGCAAAATGGCCACGTCAGATGCCACATCAGCAAAAACTAACTGGATTAAGGTTCAGTTAGTTGGGGTGTGTTATCGGACAATATATTGAAAGTTGGGAGTGCTGGTGTACAAATCGAAAGTTGGGAGTGTTATCAGTCAATTGATGAAAGTTGAGGTTATTTAAATCCAATATTCCAAATCAAAATTGGGAACAAGGTTGTTCAACAAATCCATATCAAGTTTGCTACCTTGTTTTGTTTTGGTATCTTGGACAAAGAAACTTCAGGATGACCCTTTTCAATCTTAATGGTACTCAACTTGTTGCTGCGAATCCAACACCAAATCTAGTCCCAGTTGATCATCCGGTATTAAGTTCATTTGGTTATTATATATTTTTTTCATTTTAACGGTAAAATTTATTTAAACTACTTATTGTTGTTTATTTGGAGGAACACCCTAAACAAGTTAATCCTTTTGCCAATCCAAACAATCATATCAAGTTGGAGATACCTTCAATGTCATTTCAGGGAACATATTTGTAATGCTACTCCTATTAATAGTTTTTTAAACATGTTTTTTTATTATTTACAAGTTTCTTATAATTTATGTTTGAATCCAGCCGATCATCAAGTTAGCGAGTACTGTTTTAAAACGATTGAAGATGTTTGTTATTCATTTATTATTTATAAGGTGTTCCCTTGATAAGCCCGTGCATCACACGGCTACTTAACCTAGTGTATAATAAATTATCACATAAGGCATCAATTCTTGATATAATCCCAAAACAAATAAGAAAAATATACACGCCAGGTATCGAACTAGGGTGCATTTCGTGATTGCTGACGAAACAAATCACTGGTCGAAGTGTAACTTTTGTGTTTATAATTGAATTATGTTTTATATGTATCCTAATGAAACATGATGAGAAAAAATATATATAGAAAGTTAGTAGATGCCACATGTCAACCACTAGTTGGTTTAACCGATTTTTTAACCAATTAAAATATTTCACATTTTGTTAATATATATAATATTTGGATACCTCTATTAATTGTTGCTTATTTTCTTCCCCCTTTTTAATGTATGCTTTAGAGATATGGCCACCAGCCAACTTGCAATTGGCTTTTTAAATTTTATAATGAATCTGATTTTAATCTAATGTTTTTCTTATAACTTTGGAGAAAGAGTTAGTTGGTCATGAAAAAGAATTATTATATACTACTAATAAGTGAAGCTAAATTATAATAAAAAGTTGATTTAAAATTTTATACTATAAAAACTTTTATTTACTTTATTTCTGTGAGATTAGTAAATATATAGTATGTTTGTGTTTTAATATTATAAAGTTTAAAAGGATATATATAAAATCTTAAACTCCTAAAATGATACACATGAAATGAGAGATGTTTAAAAACTATCAAAGCTATCTTAACGTTTAAAACAATGCAAGTCGACTTGTATGATTGATTTGAGATATGAAATGAGAGATGTTTAAAAGCTATCAAAGCTAACCTAACCTTGTAAAACAATGCAAGTGACTTGTATGATTGATTTGAGATAAACAAAAATGGTACACGTTTTAGTTGTCGCAATTTGTCGGTTTAACATCTTACTCCAGTTTGAAATCTGGAGAATCTCGTGTAATCAGAACTATCAACTTAACCTTTACTATATACAAACAGACACACACATACATACATACATACAGGGATGAGTTTAATGGGGAACACCAAAAAAGTGGAGAACCGGAGAACATCACATTTAACATGTTACATATATCATAAAAATTTTCAACTTAACATGTTAAAAATAATTTTTTAAATAGCTTTTAGAGCTTTTTCATATAAATAAATGTAAAAGCCTTTTAAAAAAAAATCAAAAACTGATTTTTGTTTTTAAAAATGCTTAAAAAGCAGTTAAAACGACAATTTTTTTGTAAAACTGATTTTTATTGGAATACCGTCTACACATCTTTATATACAAAAGCTACAAAAAAATTGAAAAAAAAATAATTTTGAACATTTTAAATTGAATCGTGAAGCTAAATTATTATAAAAAGTTGATTTTAAATTATTCACTATAAAAACTTTTAGATTAAAAAGATAATAATTGATTAATTTTACTTTATTTGTTTGAGATTAGTAAATACATAGTATGTTGGTGCTTTAAACACATAAAAATCATATTATAAAGTTTAAAAGTAAATATTTATAAAATCTTAAACTCCAAAAATAATACACATGAAATGGGAGATGTTTAAAAACTATCAAAGCTAACCTAACATTTAAAACAATGCAAGTCGACTTGTATGATTGATTTGAGACATGAAATGAGAGATGTTTAAAAACTATCAAAGCTAACCTAACCTTGTAAAACAATGCAAGTTGACTTGTATAGATGATTTGAGATTAAAAAAATTGGAACATGTTTCAGTTTTCGCAATTCGTTGGTTTAACATCTTACTCCAGTTTGAAACCTGGAGAAACTCGGGTGACCTGAACTATCAACTTAACCTTTACTATTTACACACACATGTGTATCGTGGAAGTGTAAAATACAATATCCCTTAACGTACAATACGTACGAGATGAAATTATAACATGCGTGATTCTTTTTATAACATGTGTGATTAGGTTTTTTACTCCATGCGTGATGTCACAACCCGATTTCCACGTGTAACCCGGTGGGCCCGGATGGGGGTATGGTGACGTATGTTGATATCATCATTACCAAACATTTCAAGTATCACAGAATAGCACAGTGGAAGTCTTGGATTAAATATTATTACAAACCTGAAGGTTCAAAATTCAAATACAATGGCTAGTAATAACGAACCACAGGCGGATCGAAATATTTGTATGAACACCCATCCTTATTAGAATACATCTTCTCATGATGCTCTTGTCTCTTAGTCTTACTCCTCACCTTAGAGGAGTGCACAGAACTCTCCTTCTTATCAGAGGGAGGTGTAACATCCTTCAAAAACCGGGTTAACCAAACCCGCTTCGTTTATTAACCGAACATCCAGTCAAAAATTTCGTTGCGTATTTATGACGTAATTTAGTTTTAAACGATACATAATTAATAAACAATTTAGAATTTATAAACTATATTTGTTAAAAAGTAAAAATAAAATTAATTAAAAAGAAAAACAGGCTGCCGGGATTCGAACCCGGGTCAGCCGGGTGGAACATCAAAGACTTAACTCACACACATCCAACCACTCCACCACTTGTGTTTTTTGATAATATATCGAAACAATTAATTCAAATAACAAAACTCGATATCAAAATCAGTCAACGACGCACCCATTTCGCAGTCGCCGGAAATCCCGACGATTTCGCCAATTATTGTCGGTTTCTTATGACTTAGCGTGCGTATTAACACCTACATCGGTTATAACCGATGTCCAGTCCCGCGACATCAGTCATAATCGCCGGAGAAAGATTGACCAACGAATCAAGACAGAAATCGGACCCAATTCATCGATATTCTTTACTATAAATACACACCCTAGCCTCTGGTAATCTTTTCGCTCAAAATCACAACAATTCTCGAAGCAATTTCACTCGCCGGAACTTTTCTGCCATCACCGGACTTTCGCCGGAAAACCGAGACTCACATCAACACGGTAAATAACTCGACTCTTGCTGTTTCAATCCATTGTTAGACCATTACTAACATCAATCCATCACCCAGAATAAATCCCAGACGACGTTGCCGGATATTCTGTACTCGTCGAAAAATCGCTGGAATTTCCGAACACACGCTGTTAATCGGTATAATCAACTAAACCTCCTGTTAATCATTGTTTAGTAACTCAATTTCACATCTAAGCAATCAAAACTGTTAATTGATCCGAACAGACGGAGTTCACAAAACAGAGCCGACGAATTCTTGCCAGAGTTCTGAGAAAGACACCTGTTTGGTACATTCTTGCCCCAAACCCTCTCTGTTCATTACCTTTCAATTGCTTATAATATTCGTTAATCGAATTTAAACAAGAAACAGTTGGTTAACCGTTGTCTGTGTTTTGAACGAAGAAGATGAGTTCGAACTAGTGTATAAGATTAATTAAAATCAGAATAATAAACGGGTTAGACACACAGTCCAGCGGTGGACTGTGTGCACACAATGAATACACGTCTCGAGTTCGATCCCTGACCCAACCTCACCCTCTTAAATAAAAATGCTCTTTTTAAAACCGAACCGGGTTAACTCACAGTAAGATGTTAAGTATAATAAAAACCAGAATATTAACCAGGTTAGACACACAGTCCAGCGGTGGACTGTGTGCAAAACTAAACCGCAGGTCCCGGGTTCGAGACCTGTTGAGAGCTCCGGTTCGATACAATTAAATCCTTTTTAAATAAATGATTTTCAGATTAAATTAAATAGTGTATAAATATAATTAAAAACAGAAATATTTCGGGTTAGACACGTAGCTCAGTTGGTAGAGCTGCGTGCACGCGTACGGGAGGTCACGGGTTCGAGTCTCACCCAGCGCATGCTTATACACGACCGAACCGGTCAACGGTCAACGGTCAACAATCATGGTCAACGGTCAAAGTCAACATTTTTTTTCTCTATATTTTTATTTATTTATTTAATTTAAAAATCATTTAAAAATACTTAAAATAATGTTTTTAAAGTTAGAAAATAGCCTTAAACTCACAAAAATATATCCAAAAATCCTATTAAAATTGTTAATAAAATCCACCTACTTACCGTACCTTTTCATTATTAACTAGGTTAGTTATTCCTCATCGATCAACTCTCTAAACTCGTGCGCATCCAACATCATCAAGAGAACGCACCCAATGTGAGTGAATCTCTATAAATTCCCCGTTTTAATCACGTTTTTGGGGTGTATCATGTGTCTTATTATTTATTACATTTAAACGCTTGTGCATCCATCATATCCATGATCAAATGTATATCCAACATGTATCATCTGTTTGTGTGATTATTGTTTAGATTAAATTTATCATTTTCAGTACATACATTATCATAGGCCGCCGCTCTCCATTACCTATGAGCGTTGAGCTGTTCCCCATTACCTATGAGCGTGAACGAGGCATTGCCAACATACGATCGGCTCCGTTTGATTGAGCCTTGATCGCACATACATTTCATCATAGGCCGTCTGCTCCCCATTACCTATGAGCGTGAGCCGTTCCCCATTACCTATGAGCGTGAACGAGACGTTGCCAACATTTACATTATCATTCATGTTACATATTCATGCAAGGTGGTTTGTTATTGTATGCTATTTGTTTGTTATTGTATGTTTATTTACGTTTGTTCATATATGATTATTGCACAATTTTTCCATATTAAATACAACAAGAAATAAATAATAAATGTTTTCTAACAAGGTTCACTCGCCAACTTTTGTTGATCCAAAAACCATTTTTATACATGATACAGGTGGACAGGATGAAGCAAGGAAACATAGGAAAGTGCCTTAGAAGAAAAATAATGAAGTTTAGAAAGATGTATAGAACATGTTGTATTTGTATGATTTGATTGTATGATCCCCTTTAAATTGTAATAATAAATATGAAACAATATAATAAATGTCATGAGCTTTGATGAAAACCCAATCATGCCCCGATCACCTTTTCCGCTGCGGGTCGGGGTGTGACAGGAGGTGGCTTCGAGAGTGGTTTAGATACATATTTAGAGCGAGTAGCACTCGAATCTTTATACTTTTCAAAGGCGTTTTCCATAGCCTTTCCTACGGCTGCATCTATGCGTGCCTGAAAGTCATCCTCATTGATGACTATGTTCGCATTATTCTTATCGTTATCGTTAGGCATCCAAGTATTTGAAAGGCGAAAATGTCATTTTTATGACACAAGTGACGTTAGATAAAACAAAATTTCTGATTATCCTAATAAGTTTCTGGAAGAAGGCTTGCACAGCCTAGCTTGCCGTTTTGGGAGTTTCGATATTGTTTAATAAGAAAGATGGTTAAATGCGGTCATGCATCAACTACCGTAAGTTTAACATATAGAGAATTGGAGTCGTTATCTGCAGCCCAGGATCGACAATATGTTCGACCAACTGCAAGGGTTGAGTACCTCTTTAAGATCGATTTGGGTGGAGGTTGGAATTATCATCTTACCATAGTTATAACATTTTAAATAAGCATCAAGGCTGCTTCTTTGGAGGCCTTGTGTGGAAGAAAGTGTCAAACATTGTTTATGGAACAGAAGTTGGAGAGGCCCAACTAATAGGACCTGAGATTGTCCTAGACACGACGGATAAAAATCAGACAAAATCCGGGATCGCCTCAAACCTGCCCATGATAGGCAGGAGAATTACGTCGACTATAAACGCAAAATTTTGTTCCAATTAGAGAACAAGGTACTATTAAAGATGTCACCCTGGAAAGATGGGATATGCCTTGTTAAGAAGGACGAATTGGGTCCTATAATTATATGAAGACCATCGGAGATAATCGAATGTGTCAAGTATCTAACCTATAAGTTAAATTTACTGGAGAAGCTTAGTGGAATTCACAAGGTGTTCCGCAATTACAATGTAACGAAATGTCTAGCCAATGAGTCGCTAGCTATGTCACATAAGAATGTGCAAAATAATGAAAACCCGCGGTTTCGTTGGAAAACCAGTATCGATCAAGGATCGACAGTATAATAAGCTTCAAAGGAAGCATGTGCCTCAAAGGCCCAACGGGATGTTTGTAGAAATCCCAATTACTCATGGGAGGTTAAGTCCACTATGCGACAAATGTACCTCTATCTTTGAATAAAATCTCGAGGGCGAGGTTTCTTTTAAGGGGGTGAGGATGTAACACCTCGTAAAAACCCATCCTGTAAAATTATGACACGTGTCCCACTGATCCTCGTATGCCGCGTGCTAAAATGAGAGGGACCAAATGCATCGTTATGTTATTTTATAACCTCTGAACGATAAATTAATAGTTAAGGGACTAAAAGTGTCAACATGCTCAAACTAAGCCTCTGAGTGACCTTTTAATGAACCAAGAGTCCTAAAATATTATTCATACTCTTATGAGTGCTTATTATATGCCAATGAAGGCTTTACGCACTAATTATAACGTTTCACACAAGTTTGGAAGTCAAGGGACTATTTCTGACAAGCTGCGGAAACTTGTTGATTCTCGTATTTTGATATACATACCCAAAATATGGATCTAAATATATTACATACAATAAAACATTATTTTTTATTGATGAGGATGCAATGATGTCCATCGTTGCGAAATTCGGTCGTTTTTGTGTTCGTTTAAGCGTTTTACGCATTTTTAGCGAAACGCGCAACCGTACAACTGAATGAACCAACATCCGGGATATTTTTGGACATAATCCAAGTCTCCTATGCTTTAACATCCTTATAAAGCCTATGTATTGGGCTAACGGGTGTTAAAATCGTCAAAAATCATCAAAATCTTGTGCAGGGGCCTGTTGTAACATTTTTGAAACTTCTGTATGGGGGCTAGGTGTAGCGCGTAGCTCTATAGGGCTACCCGTCGCATAGCGCGACGCCCCTGTTTTGACAGAATCATGTGCTGGCAGCTTCCAGCTGCATTTCCTTGCCACAAATTCGCAAATTTTGACACCTAGCTCATTTTTGCCATCTTCACCTGGTTTTGACACCTCTTAGACACTTGTAATCATTTCCTAAGCCTTCTAAACACTTGGAATGATCTCCTTGATCTTCTTCAAGTATAAATAGGTGGTGGGTTCTTAGTTTAAACTTGCACCCTTTTCTTCTCTTATCCTCTATACTCATAATTGGAGGTTCCTGATTATTTGGGAGCTTCCTTTGAGTCTTCTTCAGTCATTAGGACCACAAGTAAGTGTTCCTTCCATGGCTAGTTCTTTTATTTAGGCTTTTGAATCCAAAAGTCAAGCGTTTTCGATAAACGCTTACTTTCGGTTTAGACCATTCTGGTCAAGCCAATACTCGGTCCGAGCATGGCTACGTGATCGTAATTAGGTATGTGATAATCCCTCAAAAGGGCACCTCCTAATTACCACGTTTGCTTGGTCAATTGACGAGTCAACATATTATTGTTTAAAAAGTCAACGGGTCAGATTTTAAAAATATTCATAAACTGATTTTAAAGGTTTTCTAAATACGTTTTAACACATAAACAACTTGGTAATAATTACTAGAACATGAGTAAACATGTTCGGCTCGTCAATTTTAGTTTCAGGGTCGGTTCACAACCGAAAGACGCGAAGTTTGACTTCTGCGTTGACTTTCGATTATGAACCGAATTAGATTAGTATGCTACTGATTTAAGGTCCCATTATGATCATATTATGATGTAGCATAACCCTCTGAGGTTATATTACATGACCACAATGGTTATCCGAGTTTTATGCAAGTTTCCGTAAAAATGTCAAACTTTGACTATATTGCCCTTTTGTTTAAAAATGGGGTTTTAAACACCAATGAACTTGCAAATAAATTAGCTACTGGTATGATATCATGTTTAACATATTTTGGTGTTACAAATCTGACTATAAACCGAGTTTTGGTAATATATCGTAAATAAGGTTTTAAAGTGACCGTAAAGCCCTTTCGGCGCATAGAACGGTTTTAAATATAATTTCTCATACCAAACTTATTGCCTAATGATATTATATCATAAATAAAGTATTTTCACAGAATAATTATGGTCGTAACATCAGATTATACGCAAGTTCCTTTTATACGTCGCTAAAGGCCAAAACGCCCTTACGAGGCATAGTTTGATTTAAAGAAAAACTATAACGGGCATACAAGTTGATATCCTACTGATGTTATAACTTGTTTAAAGTATATTGGCATATAGAACTCGTTCATGACTCATCCGGTTACCCGGTATCGCTTATATGCGTACGGTTAAGCCTACGATGCTAGTTAACGTAATTTAACCGAAACGGGTTTAACCTTATCATTTTTATTTCAAAATTCAGAATGTTAAATGTTTACCCATATTTTACAAGTCATTGTACTTGTCGGGTTTAAACTACATTCTTTCCGGTCATCGCTTAGTCAAGCGCGTCAGCCGATCTAAGTCTATGACTTAAATAAGGTCCGTTAGCATTCTAATTAGTTATTTATACCATCATTCCAGACTAGAGCCTTCCGGTAAATTGTACCTACGCTTACTTAATTAGATACGGCTGTGCTTATTATATTTCTTATTTTAAAAGGATTGCTAAGCTAAGGTAAATACTTTTAACTTATTTTCCCTATACGGGCTTGGGATATGGTATAATAATACCGCTTGGTCGGGTATGGGATCATGTTATCGGATTGTGATTTACTAAATCCTTATAACCCGTTTTATTCTGTATTGTTTGATAACTTAAACATTGGGGGTTAATTCGACCATGTCTGCGATATCCTTGGCTCATTTAAGTTACTAATGGCCACGACCTTAAGTGCGGGGTGTAGGCATACACCTGACAGACGCTAATGCTAATAAAAATATTAAATCCCGCTGGTGGACTATTTACGTGGCGTGTCGGTTAATCAGGTTATTCAGTTTCTGCACCGGACCCCATATGTATTGACAAACATGTAAAACTGTAAACAAGGTCATTTTGAACTATCCCAAGTTATTTATAAAACGTGCCAAGTGCACCAAAAATCACTTTTATGATATTTACAAAATGAGTCGGTTATTAGTATTTACCGATGTAAACTGACGTATTTTCAAAATAATTAAGTTACAGGTACAAATGCGTAAATAGGCTGGAAGCTGCTTATTAGCAACATAAGAGGATCTTGCAAGTCCTTAAATGTGCCCAAAGTCTGTTGAACATCTTTTGTGTATATTTTTGATCTGCCTGTGGATCTTTATTACGAGCCATTGTATTTGAACTTTGAACCTTTCAGCTTGTAATAATATTTTAAATCCAAGACTTCCGTTGTGCTATTCTGTGTTACTTACATTGTTTGGTAATAATGATATCAACATATGTCACGATACTCCCCATCCAGGCCCACGGGGTTACGCGTGGAAATCGGGGTGTGGCACGTGATTTCTGATTTTGTAGATTCGTGATTATGTTCATGCGTGATTATGGTTTTCAACATGCGTGACTAAGGTTTTTGAGTTTTATAACGTGCGTAATTTCATATCGTACACATCGCACGTTAAGGAATATTGTACGTTAACCAACCCCTATATATATAGGGTTGAGTTTAATGGGGAACACCAAAAAAGTAGAGAACCGGGGAACAATGCATTTAACATGTTAAATATATTTATTAAAAAAATTCAACTTAACATGTTAAAATTATTTTGTTAAATAATTTTCAGAGCTTTTTCATATAAATAAATGTAGAAACCTTTTTAATAAAAAAACAAAAACTAATTTTAAAATAATGCTTGAAAAATAATTAAAAATGGTACTTTTTTGTAAAAATGTTTTTTATTGGAATACCGTCTACACATCTTTATATACAAAAGCTCCAAAAAATATTTTGAAAAAAAAAATAATTTTGAACATTTTAAATTGAATTTTTATGATATATTTAACATGTTAAATGCATTTTTCTCTGATTCGCCACTTTTTTAGTACTCTCCATTGAACCTCACACACACACTATATATACACACACATATAGCATAAGTTATGTATTATGATTATGATCTGTCTTTATTTTTAAGAAAACTTAATGCACAATAACGATTTTGAAAAACGCAACCCATCTGTTAGACCACAAAACCAGTAAACTGACTAGTTCATCTGACTTACTCAACCTTGCCAGTTTGATTTGTTACTTTATGAAACATAGTTAGCAATCCAGATTGAACTCTTTGGTTAAACTGGGTGAATAGGATAATCAGATTATGAACACTCCCGTATACGATTACCCTTAGATTTAAATAATGCTTAAAATTTAACTTACCACCATAATTTATAATTCATGTAATTAAAATTGTTAAGGCATATCTACCATTTAAAATGAATAATGAAAATGATACACTTAAAATATAGAGTAAAATGTTAAAATCGTCTTCGACGTTTGGTCATATTTGTTTGTTCCATCTAAAATATTTTTTTTTTGGATTTGAGTCTTAGATTTGTGTTTTTTGTCATTTTCTTCATTGAGTTTTGACATTTATTGCAACCTTCGTCCCACAAAATTTGGCTCTCAAAGATGAAATTGGCAAGACTTCAAACTTTTTGAATGAAAATGATATTTTACGGACAAAAGTCGTAAAAATGACCAAACCTCATAGACAATTAACATTTGGCTCTAATATATAATTGCTAATTGCAACGGTTACGTCATAATATAACTTTGTCCATGCTTATATTTTTACTGTTTTAAATATAGTTAATTATATAGTTAGTCCCTGTGGTTTGTACAAAGTAATATTTTTAGGTATTAATAGTTTAAAATCACATTCTCGGGTATTAACTTTTCCTTTTGTAACGTTTGGAGGTATTAACGTTAATTGTTTGTTAAACTATTAGTACCTAAGTATGTTATTTTGTGCAAACCACAGGGACTAGCTATGTTAATGCTCTAGAAGTTAATACCTCCAAACGTTACAAAATGAAAAGTTAATACCCTAGAAGGTGATTTTAAACTATTAGTACCTAAGTATGTTATTTCGTGCAAACCACAGGGACTAACTATGTAATTAACTCGTTTGAAATATTATACTCATATTTAAGAAGTTAAAGTGGTCAAATTTTATTAATCTATTTTTTGAACGGCAAATTTCTTTTAATTGTTGTTATCTGTGACACTTGAATTAAAAAAAAAAACTAGGTATTTAAAAACTTTGTCTTTACCGATAATAGATGACTACTCCTTGAGTAAAATTTTTACTAGTGCATATCGATTTATTTTATGAAATACATTGTGTTAAGGGATAGAAGATATAGTACAATACATGCATCATGAAAAAAATATGGATTTTAATAATCTCAACTATTAGCCGTTGACCGACAACGGTCCCAACTTTAAAGTTAACTAGTGGTGGTCCCACCTTCAAAAACGTTTTTCTGGCGACCAGACACTAACAACGTTTGTGTCACACCCCAACCGATGGCGGAAACATCAAGGCGGGACGAAATAGATTGCTCATTGCTCATAAAACTAATAGTGACAATAATTAATTAAACCGGATTTCATTTCATACTTAAATTGTCATACATTACAAGAGAAATTCAAATACAACCATATAAATGACAAAATTTGATACAACAATAATAAACCTAACGTCTATGTGTGTATCTCGTCTCGACGCTACTTCATTTTCATAGCATCATCTTCATCAACCTGTAACATGTTTTAAAATACGAGTTCAATGCAAAAGCAAAGGTGAGTATACAAGTTTGAGCATAGCATACGTATAAGCATAAGTTTAAACAAATCCACATGGCAACTAAGTTTACATACGAGCATATACAAGGCATGCGACATTTCTAGTCAACCCTCTGTTTACGCAACTAGTATAAATAATTCAACATGACCACTCGTTCACGGGCGGTGCGTTACTCCCATAGCGCTATACATGTCAAATGGAGGCTAAAAATAAGCTAATGACTATAGTATCACATACGTTCGGTCCTAATATAAGCATCACATATGTATCAAAGTATTCATGTATAATGGATTGTTTTCGTACAAGTAATAAGCATAAGTTTAGTGATTTTATGATAATGTAAACATGTTACACCCCAAAAGTGGTAAACATAAAGGGGGTTCGAGTATACTCACGGTTTTGCAAGCGTTCCGATTAGCAAATTCCGTGAAGAGTTGTTAAGTTGTGGGATGAACACCGAGTTATCCTACAAGAGGAAAACGTAGGTGTGAGTGTTGGGATGATAATGGAAGATTCGGGATTTGGAACATTGCACACAAAGTGAAGTATACGAAAATACTCACTAAGGCATAGCACTCGTTTTGACACTATGGGAACCCATTAGGGTTTATGTGATTTCATAGGTTGTAACACCTATTAGAATCCAAACGAGGAACCATGCTCTTTTGTGATTAAACTTACTAACTCGACATATGATTATGTGTCATTATCAAGGTTTCGGTTATAAATATATGTTAAATATAAGTTATAATAGTTATACATATAAGTCCAATCATGGATATCATAGAAGTCATGTAGGAGGTAGGTGGCATAGCCATCCATTTAGGAACCTCATAAGAGTTCACCACTACACAAGTTGTCATAGACAGCAAGGAGGGTCAAGAACAAGTACAAGAATAATAAGAAATGAACTACATACTATTATACACTAAGTAGCCAAGTAAGCTACAACCTGGTGAGTCGGCGTCGACACACGTCGAAGGCTAGACGGGGTTGTGTCACTTTCAACTAGCAAACTACTTAGGATGGAATATGAAAACATCAAGTGTTGTGTGGACTTGGAAGTAGAGTAGCCCAAGCTAACCTTGTAGTCACATTAGCTTCAAGTTCAAGACTTGGCAACACTTGTGAGCTTAAAGCTCATGTAAAACAGAAACTTTGTGAGGATAAATCCTCTAAATTTGAATGTCGCACCCTTGTTTTTAAGCCCAACTAACCATACAAGTGATTATGAGCATTAGGACATAGGAATGTATGAAGAAAACATGAGTTTTCTTCCAAAACATGAAGAATCAAAAAGATGAAAAATGAGCAGAATTTTAAGTGCACTTTGGACCTTATTTTGGATGAGGATTCACCTTAGTTTGTCCAAGCAAACTTGTGAAAACCTTCTTAAAGGTTTTCCAAGTGTTTTAGAAGAAGAAGCAAGAAGAAAATAGAAGTAGAAGTGAGTTAAAACTCACTTTAATGGCTGAAACTTTCTGATTTCGCTGCTGAAACTCAGCTGTGTTTTGAGGAGTTTTGAGAGTGTTTAAGGGTTGTAAAAGTGGAAAAGAGGCTGATTATAAGTTGTATTTATAGGAGGAAGGGTTAGGGTTTCAATGGGTTGGCCTTTGGAAGTGTTTAGTGGGCTGAATAACTCAAAACAAAAGATTTAAGTGGGTTGATGCAAGGCTGTTAGCAGCCCTATAATTTTATTATATTATTATATTTTTTTAACATTAAAAAGTATATATTTGATGTTTAATAAAGTGTTACATGTTGTCTAGTATGTATGTAACTTGTAACAAGGTCCAAAATGCATAAATGATATGTTTTAATTTAGCAAAAGTGTGATAACATAGGTGTGTGTAACACATGAAATGTAACAAGTATGTATGGTTTATAGTTTGGTATAATCAAGTGAAAAACGTACAACTTAGTCATATAATCGAATAACCAAGTGCTTGAATGTATGGAGATTTAAGGATTACGAATACACAATGATCGTGTACGAGTTAAACTTATGTTTATGAGAATTATGAGTCATGTATCAAACGAATGCACGTATCAATGTAAAAGATTAATTTTATTACGATCAAAGACTCGGATACGATTATAAGGAATACAAGTTTCTAAAAATAGTAACGCACGACAAGCTTCCTAATTAAGGAAAGTTACGAAAAAGCAGGGCGTTACAGTTTGTGTTCTGTTAGTCAGGGTTCTTTTAAGGCCAATATGTTAATAGATGTGACCATCAATGACAATTATTGAAGTTGGGACTGTTGCCGGCCAAAGGGCAATAGTTGGGAATATTAAAATCCATTATTACATTATATTAATATAAATCTTATCAACTCTAAACTATTGCCATAAACTCAACTTCAGATCGTAAATGTCCAATCTAAACTAAAAAGTATTGTTCAGTAATAAAAATTGCATATTATTTATTGTTAATGTTATTATTGTTAACTATGAGAAATTATATTAAACAGCTTATTAATCAAACCAAAAATTTAAAATAGTATTAACCTAATTTAAAAAATAGTAAATTTATTCAACCCATACAATACACATGGTTTTTTAAAGATATAACTTTTTTATTATTGGGGAATTGGCCAGTAATAATCTCAACTAGACGTCATTGGCCATTACCAGTCCCGCCTTTGAATATTCCCCATGCAAGTCCCACATTTCATCTATTTTTCCTCCACCGGTCCTCAATTAAAAACACTTAACAAGGTTACGTTTTTTTTCGAATTACAACCTGACGTATTAGGGCTTTTGATCAGAACGAGGATACGAGTCTATTGATGTAAAACTTACCTCGAAACGGTGCTTCAAACGACTTGATTTTTGTTAGTTGAAAGTTTAAACACCCGAATTGAAGCACCGTTTTCATCGTTGGAGCATAATTTCAAGGTAAGTTTTACATCATTCGACTCGTATCTTCATTCTGATCAAAAGCCCTAATACGTCAGGTTGTAATTCGTAAGTATTTTTAACTGAAGACCGGTGGAGGAAAAATAGATGAAAGGTGGGACTGGCATGAGGAATTTCAAAGGTGGGACTAACAATGGCCAATGACGTCTAGTTTGGATTATTACAGACCAATTCCCCTTTTATTATTTAGTATATAAAATTACATTTATTCCACATGTGAATACATAGAGTTTTTAAATATATGGCTTTCATGGTTTGGTATATAAAATTACATTTATTCAACCCGAAAAATACATGCATGTGGTCCTTAAAGATATATTGTTTTTATTATTAAATATATATAATTATATTTACTCAACACGTACAATAAACAAAGTTTTTATAAACTAAATTGTTTTATTATTTAGTATATAAAATTACATTTATTCAACAGTGTAATAAAGTTATGTTTATTTATCCCGTGTAATACACGGGGTTCTAACCGAGTGTGATATAAATTAAATGAAACATTGAATTTTAACTGTAAAAGCACATTTAAAATGATTTCTTGAGAGTAGTATTTGATATGGTTTTTTTTTTGGAATTTTTTTAACTCATCAATTCAAGACCTTTATACTTACGTGTTTTTAAAGGTTTCGTTTTTGTGACCTTTAAATTTAAATGTTTTAAAGGTTTTTTTTTTACTTTTATACTTAGATGTTTTTAAAGATTTTGTTTTAATGGCCTCTAACCTCATTGGTTAGTACTATTTGATATGTATGAATTAGAATAAGCCTGTATATGATAAATTTTAAATGATACGAAAGAAATCAGAATTAGGGACTTTGAAAAGAAAATCTATTTAGAACTCCTAAATAACCAGATGAGATTCTTATATAGGGCTTCCATATTTAAGTGTTATTTGTGATAGTGTAAGTATTGAAAGAAAATCCATATTTATTGAAAAAATCTAAGAAACTCTAACCTCTTACCATTTTTTATTTAAAAAATACATATTTTTAAGAGGTTTAAGCAAAAAAAAAAAACGAAAAAACAAAAAAGCACTGAGAGGATATTTAAAAAAATAAACAAGTTTTGCATAACGCGACTATAACATATGTTACACAAAAACTTGTTTAATTTTTTTTAAATATGGTCGACGCTTTTTTGATTTGTTTTTTTATCAAAACCCTTAAAATATGTATATTACATGTGTGACTTTTTCAAAAATAAAAATAAAAATAAAAATTGGAAGGTTAGAGTTTTCTAAGTCTTCTCAATAACTATTGGTTTCTTATTTAATCTTCCCCGTTTGTGATGACTAATTCGAATTTGTTAACGAGATAAAGTTTGTGTTGAAGGGTATGAAGATGAGATAAAGGCAAATATTTTGACTCTTAAGCAGTGTTGTAAGAGTCACAAGGTGTAACGTCTCGTATTTTAGTATCCTTATTTTTTTATATCGTAATTCGAGGCGGTAATCATAATATATATATATGTATATATATATATATATATGCATATATCTCTTATTACATATTCATTAATCACACGACCGATCATTTAAATACGTATTTATACGCAAACCGACACAATTATAGGTATAAATACTTATACGCACATCCTCAATACTTGAATTATACTTTTATACTTTTTATATATACTCAATTACATAATATATACTCAAGAAATACCAAGAAATATACCAATTATCTTTCCACCTCATCAATCCTATTTCACCTTCTTTAACCAATCATATTTCACCCTTTTCCACCTCATTTCTCCACCAATCATCTTTTCAATCCTTTTCCACCTTTTTTAACCAATCATATTTCACCCTTTTCTACATCCTTTCTCCACCAATCATCTTTTCAATCTTCTTCCACTTTTTTTAACCAATCATATTTCATCCTTTTCCACTTTCTCTACCTATAATCAAGAATTCTAAAAGGATACTAAGTGTTCCAACCATTCTTCTCTCAACCTCTCTACTTCTCTCAAATCTTCCAAGCAAGGAAGAGAACTCTAAGAGTTCTAAAATAAAACACTAAGTGTTTAAAGGAAGCTTTGAAGCTCCAACTTCCAACTCTTCACGGAATCACCAAAGGAAACTTTGCAAAACTGTTGATTGATGAGGTGATGTTACAAGATGAAACAAGATTTAGGTGGACTTAGATACACACCTAGATTAATTTATCTATTTTGATGTTATGTCGTTTTGAAACAATTGTTGACTATTATTTGGAATTTTTGTATGACAATTTAGTCTTGAATGAAATTTGAATTTAATCTATATTGTCACATAGCATTATGAAGTTTTGAGCAATTTGTTCGTCTCATCCCGATGTTTCCGCCATCGGTTGGAGTGTGACAGATTGGTATCAAAGCCATAACTATAGGGAATTAGGTAGAATTGTCATGTTCGACCTAGTCTATAGTTTAAGTACCATACTCTTGACCATTTGTGATACTTGTCTAAAAAGTTATTCTTTCTATCATGCTTCTCCTCCTTTTGGTCCTAAAACTTACAATATGTCTTTCCTAAGACATGAAACACAACACACGCTTTTGGGTATATTCTTGTTCCACAATTGAAATAACTCATCAATACAGGGGTGATTCCCGCCATTGGTGACGAGTTTCAATCCGCTCTACATGTTATTTTGTGCGAAATTCACCATCAAGTCAGGAGTGATATCCATATCTTGATGGGAGTTTCATTTCATAATCTAGTGGATCCTTATTGACGATTCGAGATTATATCTTGATATGTTCAATAAACCACAAGTTGGGGACGAAATTGTCAAGCTAGGATTGACATCCACACCTTGATGACTGGTTCCGATCCTCAATTTTCAATCTCGCCAAAGTTTCGTATTTTTCGATCAAATAGGGATATGTACTAACTGGAAGGGTAAAGTACCGTTAATCGCTTGGCGATGAGAGTATTATACCTATTAGGCCAAATCATGTTTCCCTAATTCGAAAGGACTTACGAGTCACTTTGGAATAGTCGAAGTTTCTAAAACCGAAACACTCCAACATTTTAACAAGCCTCTCTTTTATGCTATCTTACATTTTATGCTATATAATTATTATTCCTTCATTTTTTTTGATGTCACACTATACTAAAATCAAATTTATGCACGACAAACTTCGCATTTATACTAAATCTATTACACAACGATTCTATAGGTGCATACTAAACATCATACTTGATTTGGGATTACTGGAACATTATATGTGATAAACTCGTTATAAAACCACACATTAACATGTATAGCACTATGCGTAGTGCTATAGGAGTAGCGCACCGCCCTTGAGACTTGGGGTCATGTTAAGTAAACTATTTCATACTAAGTAAACTATTTTACACTATGTTTCGACAATATTGACTAGTCAACATTGCGTACACGATGGTTTGACTTGTTTATTCACATGTTTATGTGGTAGACTCGTCAATAACTTTGATCAAGCCACACCTTAACATGTATAGAGCTTGTGTAGCGCTATAGGAGTGACGCCCGCCCGTATTCTTGAGGTCATGTTAAGTAAACTATTTTACACCCTCTTTGTTTTAATGATGATGGGTAGTCTACATTGCGGTACACGATGGTTTGACCTGTTTATTCACATACCAGTAATCCGTTAATCTTGGTTAACTAAAATATATCATTTGTATTGTACACGAATGCGCATATACGTACACTTACACTTATACTCATACTTATACACTATACCCTCTCTCATACTTAAATGCAATTATACTTATATACTTGAGACTCTATATACGCTATCATTCTCACTCGTAATATGCTAATAAACCCTGATCGTGACACGGAACGTAACATGGCATCGATTAGCGAAACGAACATAATATGGTATGAACATGGTGGATACGCCACTATTACTTCCTATATATAAGTGTTCCTACCATATTACCGAACTTTCGTAAAAACGTGCCATGAGAAATTCGGTGGTTCTCTACTATTGAATACAAACTTTGATCGCTCAAGACCTAATACTCATCTACTACCCACACATACTACGAAATACCATCTTCTTTTTTCCTAAAGACTTCCTCTTAATTAAATTTTGGGACGAAATTTTTTAAAATAGGGAAGACTGTAACGCCTCGTATTTTAGTATCCTTATTTTTTTATATCGTAATTCTAGGCGTTAATCATAATATATATATATATATATATATATATATATATATATATATATATGCATATATCTCTTATTACATATTCATTAATCACACGACCGATCATTTAAATATGTATTTATACCCAAACCGACACAATTATACGTATAAATACTTATACGCACATCCTCAATACTTGAATTATACTTTTTTATATATACTCAATTACATAATATATACTCAAGAAATACCAAGAAATATACCAACCATCTTTCCACCTCATCAATCCTCTTTCACCTTCTTTAACCAATCATATTTCAACCTTTTCCACATCCTTTCTCCACCAATCATCTTTTCAATCCTCTTCAACCTTTTTTAACCAATCATATTTCACCATTTTCTACATCCTTTCTCCACCAATCATCTTTTCAATCCTCTTCCACTTTTTTTAACCAATCATATTTCATCCTTTTCCACTTTCTCTACCTATAAATACCAACCTCCTTCTACCATTTTATTCACACATCTTCTCTCCATCTCTCTAATTCTCTCAATATCTCTAAATCAAGAATTCTAAAAGGATACTAAGTGTTCCAACCATTCTTCTCTCAACCTCTCTACTTCTCTAAAATCTTCCAAGCAAGGAAGAGAACTCTAAGAGTTCTAAAATAAAACACTAAGTGTTTAAAGGAAGCTTTGAAGCTCCAACTTCCAACTCTTCACGGAATCACCAAAGGAAACTTTGCAAAACTGTTGATTGATGAGGTGATGTTACAAGATGAAACAAGATTTAGGTGGACTTAGATACACACCCAGATTAATTTATCTATTTTGATGTTATGTCGTTTTGAAACAATTGTTGACTATTATTTGGAATTTTTGTATGACAATTTAGTCTTGAATGAAATTTGAATTTAATCTATATTGTCACATATCGTTATGAAGTTTTGAGCAATTTGTTCGTCTCATCCCGATGTTTCCGCCATCGGTTGGGGTGTGACACTAGGCGCTAGTCGGGCGGTTGGGTACCGACTAGCGATTAATCAGGATTAATAGGGAGTAATCGGAATTAATCAGATCGATATTTTTATATGTATTTTTTAGTTAAATCACACACATTTTTATATGTAGTTTTCTAAAGCAGACATATTTTAACCACTCATTGGCCTATTTTTTAAGTAATTTGAAGGAATTTATAAGGTTTGGTCGAAATTTGGCCAGCATCTGGCCAAAATTTGGCCAGAATAGGACCGCCATTAACCGCCTAGAGATTAATCGGCCATTAATCGGTGAACCTCCGATTAGTGATTAATCAAAGACTAATCAGGGACTAGTCGTGATTTTTACAACCATGCTCTTAAGTATGAAATATATGAATTTAAAATTTTCTTCTTCAAAACAAGTTTAGTTAATTCTACAAATATAGAATACATGTATATTCTTACTAGAGTAAATTTATGTTTTCGTCCCTGAGGTTTGTCCTTTTTAACTAGTATAGTTCAAAATTTTAATATATATCAAATCTAGCTCTGAGGTATAACTTTTTAACGCTTTTTATCTAAATGGCTAATTTGGTTTGTTTTTTTCTATTATGTATTAGCTAATTGACCATAATACCCTCAGGGAGTAAAGTGGAAGTTAATTTTTATATATAAAAAATATTATATATATTTAAAGTTGTTTAATAATTAATGCTTATAATATATATACACATATATATATGTGTAAAAAAAGTTTAATGTTTAAATTATTATATATAAAAATATTATATATATTTAAAATTATGTTTACATAAATCTAATTTATTGTTTAATGTTTAAAATTTTTGAGGTGTTACAAAGTTTAAATAATTTAACATCTAAAAAGATGTATCAAGAAAAACACATACACAAAGATTATATATATGTACAAACATACACACACATAGATTATGTATATACAATAATAAATATTTATAACCTAAAATAATTTCAAGGAAATGGTATAAAAGGTTTAATGAGTTAATGATCAAATATAGTTTTCATAAGAGTTGTTATGATATTTGTGTCTTCAATTTGTGTATTTGCTTATTAATTAATTTAGTACGATATGACGGAAAACACAACACACTAATACAAACACTTTAAAGCGCATAATCATGTGTTATTAAATTTTTAAGAAATAAACCATGGCAATACCATACACGAATTATATTTTTATACGTAATTATTCTTTTACTAGCGTGTAATTATTGTGTGTCGTTATTTATTATTGTGCGTTATTATATATATATATATATATATATATATATATATATATATATATGCGTAACTATTTTACCTTAAGCGTAATATTTTTTAGATATATATACATATATATATATATATTAAACACTAAACAATTTAAATATATATAATAATTTTATATATAAGAATTGTCTTCTATTTCAGTCCCTAAGGGCATTTTGGTCAATTAACCCAACATAAAAGAAAAAAACAAATCAAGTTAGCTATTTGGATGAAAAGCGTTAAAAAATGTAAACCTCAGGGCTAAATTTTTTATAAATTAGATTTTTGGACTATACTAGTTAAGAAGGACAAACCTCATAGATGAAAACGAAAATTTACTCTTCTTACTAATATGTCTTAAACTATATTTGTATTCTTATAAATAACTTCGATTACTAATATATCTTTAACTAAATATGTATTCTTATAAGTAACGTCGATATTACTGTTTTCAAGTCCATTCAAGCTAGAATTGAACATATATATATCCACAAAGTTTGGCTCATGTACTTAAGATTATCCATTTGTTAAATGGTTTTTATATTAATCTACGAAGTTTGTAGTAAGATATATGTAACTGTTATATTCAACTACAAAATACATACACATCGAATTTATATTTACTCAAGAGAAGAATATCGAATATCAAATAACATAATATTAATGTGGAGGTCATGGATTGGAGTATCACTTGGCAATATTATTCAAGTGGGTCAGAAGTTTTACCATAGTGGGTCTTCAGATGGTGGTTTCCCCTGGTGTGGTGGGTAGGTCTGGTCACCAACGTTGTCAGTGTTTGTAGAGCGTAGGTGACCTTTCGCCAATGAGTTTGCCTGAATAACCTGACTTATATACTATTTTATGACTGTAAAAAGAAAAATACGTGATATAATAATTACTAAAACATCTGGAAAACATAAAGCAAAACTTCCTATATAGTCAAAAAGACATGTTAAACATCTACATCTCCAATTACCCCACACTCCCACCAAATGAAAGAAAAAAAAACACCCCACGATCCACATGTTATTTCCCCCCTTTTTCCTTCTTTGTATGGGAATCAGATGTGTACTACCAATTCACATAGGTAATAGCTTTCTAAAGGACGTTCACTTTTTTATAAAGGTTATTTATAATTTTATTTGATAAATATAGTTTGTAAAACATTTCTTTTTAAATAACCTAGATCTTGATATGATAACAAATAAATACAGGTAGTACAAAAATAACCCGTAAGACCTTCTCTCAAGAGGTGGAAAGACGCCTTGCCTGTGAGGATGAAAAGGAGGGGCGGATTCACCCTTTGGTCAATGTGAGCGGTTGCACCCTTTGGTCAACGTGAGCGGTCGTACCCTTTGAAAAAAATTAGTGAATATTTTAGGCAAAAAAACCCGACCACACAACTTAAAAATATGATTAGCACCCCCAACAAAAATTTATAGGTCTGTCACTGATGACAAGGCTTCTTGTTTGAGTTTCGTAGGGGCACAAGTTTGAATCTTGGACAGTGTAGAGACTCGTGCACAACAGTTTTTCGACGTCAAGGAACCAAAGTTTTATTTTCAGTAGAATTGGATTTGCTATTTAAAAGGGGTTGCGGCGCAACTTGTAGCCGTTTACTTGTCATTCTTATATTATTTTTCTATCGTTAATCAAAATTATTGAAGGCTTTTTACATATTAATTATTTTCACCTTAAAATTATTTGCAATCCATCTATTTAGCCATTTATGTTCATTTATCGATTTTTGTTTATGGGTACGCAAAAATAAATCTTCTACTCAATTTTAAGTAGTCAAAATAACATAAAATGATGATAAAACAAACATCTGGACATTAGATTTTTAATAAGTTATCATTGCTCACAGGGGTTCAAGAATCATCATGGTTAGGCTAATGAGTATGGATAGGAGTAGTCTCTTTAGGATGATCCGTCATGTAGACGTCCACGTCAGCGGATGTGAGGGATGAGCCTAAAGGGATGGGCCTAGGATGTGAAGATGAGTTCCAGCACTTGTAGTTGACGTTCATTATCTATATCGCATGGGTTAAAGAGGGCTTGACGTATTGTTGTATTGAAAAATGTTTCTAAGAGTAACATGACCATGAACTCTTCCAAGTCCAGCTTGGTCATTTGTAACACATATTTGATACCCAATGACTCCACTTCTTTAAGATTTAAACGGCTAAACACCTAACGATCAAACTAGGGGTGGTGATTCTTGACACGACTCGCCAATATGACACGAACAACACAAAAAAACAAGTTTGGGTCGATTAACACGACCTTTTTAAAAAACGGGTCGGGTTTGGGTTGACCCATTAATCCGTTTAACTAATTAGAAAAAAAAAACTTTTATATTTTCGTTTTTGTTTTTTCCATTTCTATTTTACATGTATAGTTATAATAATGTTAGTTTTAACACATTATATTATTTATTTGTCACATTCATACTTATCATTAAACATGTTATCAATAACCCGTTTAAACTCAACAACTCGCATATAAATCAACCTGTATGACTCATTTAAAAATACAGGTTAAGTGGGTCGGGTTTGGGTTGACCTGAATTTATATGGGTCGGGTTAGGGTTGAAATATTTAACCCGAATAATAATATGAATCGAGTTCGGGTTTAACATTTTAATCCACCAAGCTAAACCCGTCTATCAACCCATCAACCTGACTTAATTAACACCCCTAGATCAAACAATCAAAAGTTATCAACCTAGACCCTATTAGATAGTTATTAAATAAAAGGAAATAATAACCTTAAAAATCCTTTTTATACACGAAGATCGAGAAATGTTATTTTTCTCACAATGTAATTTCCATTTCCAATACATACAAATCAATGTGTCGGCGAGAACAGTGATTTTTGATGGTTGGGACGGTAATTTGTTTTTTCTTTCTCATATAATAGTTATTTATAGGTTCTGTCAAATTACGATTTTATCTCAAGTTTAAAATTACGAATTTACCTTGAGTAAAAAATAAAATTTTGTTTTTTCCCTTGCCTACACTTATGATTTTGCCCTTGGTTAAAAAATACGATTTCGCCCCCATTTCAAATTAAAATTATTGTTTTGGCTCTATCTAGAGCCCTGCCAAATTACGATTTGGTTTCAGTTTAAAATTACGATTTCGCCCCTGTTCAAAATAAAATTTTGTTTTTGCCCCAGCTAAAAATTCTGATTTTGCCCTCAGCTAAAAATTACAATTTTGCCCCAGGAATAGTTTAGTTACGTGGTTGGCCAAAAGTGGCGGCCAACGTTTTTTTAGCATATAGTAGTTATTTATAGGTCCTGTCAAATTACAATTTTACCCCAACTTTAAAATTATGATTTTGCCCCCGGTTCAAAATAAAATATTTGTTTTGGCCCCACCTAAATTTACGATTTATCACTCAGGTAAAAAAATACGATTTTGCCCCAATTTCAAAATAAAGTTATGGTTTTGCTCTCAGCTAGATTCCTGCCAAATTACGAGTTGGTTCACAGTTTAAAGTTACGATTTCAACCCCAGTTGAAAATAAAATTTTGGTTTTGCCCCCAGCTAAAAATCACGATCTTAACCTCAGTTAAAAAACTACGATTTTGCCTCCAATTCAAAATAAAAAATGGTTTTGCCCTCAGTTCAAAATATTATTTTACCTTCATTTTTAAATTATGATTTTACCCCAGCTAAAAATTACAATCTTGCCATCGTTTTTCGAGGCAAAGCTATGGTAGTCTTTTATTTTACTTGATTAACTCAATTAAATTTTTATTCATACCAAACAGCTGCCAAACACTTACTAATTAGCCCTGACAAATTATTGTTTTGCCCCCAACTCCAAATTACATGCTTACTATCGTTTTAGTCATTTTTTATCATAATTATGGTAGTGTTTTTGTTTAATTGGTTGACTTGATGTATCTTTTTTGAGATCGTGTTATAAGTAGCATATATAACTAACCGAAATAAAGACGCGCGTATATATTATTAAACTAAGAAATATTCGGTTTAACACCTCGCAACGCAAGCTGCGCTAACTCTAGTTTGAATAACAAAAAATCTTTCTAGTCGCATACTATAAAATCCATATAAAGGTATTGAAGTTCTTCTACATACTACTTTAAATTATCAGGTAGCCTTAGTTTTAATTAAATACTTTAATAATATAACCATTTTGTAAACTGCATAATAATCGTCCTATCACCTTCCAATATTTGTTTATTTAGGATTATTTCTAAACTGCATAATAAGCGAATAAATGGAGATCGCTAGTTTGATCTTTGAACTGAGCGAGTTTTACCTCACCGCACTGTCGTGCTTTCAGGCGAGTGTTCACGGGCTTCGGCCCTTAGGTGAGGGTTTTCCCTAGTTCAGAGGCGAGTGTATCCCGATGTGGTGAATTTCGCAAGTAGCCCATTTGGAGGATTCATTGGCCGTTAAATTTTTTTATGAAAATGATATTTTTTGGCTATACACTTATACCTCTATATTCGTGAAATATATGAACAATTTTAATATTTCAATTTCATGTTCACATATAATAAAAAAAAAGTCTAAAAAATTTTAAAGCTAACCAATAATAATGTAGATACACGTAAACAAAATGATAATAAGCCTAAGAGAAAACCACACATTAAGCTATTTTAAAAACAGCCATATACTTACTTATATAACACATACATGTATAGGATAACGTTAGCATACAATATTCATTAACGTGCGATGCGTATGAACAAAAACATATTGACACATTTTCTAAAAATCAAACCCTAATAACGTATGAACAAAAACATATAATCACACATGAACAAAATAAAAAACTACACATGTAGAAAATCAGAAATCACGCATGTTACAAAAATAGTTACGGACGTTATAATTTTCTATCGTCTGCATTACACGTTGAGGAATATTTTGTTTTACACTTTCGTTAAATATAAATATATATCTATACGCAATGAAATGATGAAACCATTCATGAATATTTTTTCTGAAATTAGTTATTGTCTTTTATAAAGTGCATACTTGATACTTTTATCTAGATTCATGATAGAAATGAAGTTACGATCTCAATCACAATCTCAAAAATGCATTAACATTTGTATATTTTTCGAAGAGAATACTAATAAATCGTAATAAAACAAACTATGTTTAAAAAATATATGATTATATACAAATTATTTGTATCTTTGAGGAATAACAACTTTCTAAAAGTGGCTAAATCTATATTTTTTTCTTTAAATATTTAACATTTATATATAAACTATAAAGTAAGACGTTGTAACTTTCTCCATTATGTCATGTTTCTCTTGATCCCTCGATTTCATAGGCTAAGGCCTTCCAATGAAAGCTCACCATCATATAGCAAAGCCACACATTCTACAAATGGGAAGAACCGATTTTATAGATTAATTACAACTTTAGCAAAGCCACAAATACAATTTAATGCATGTTTTCTTGGGTTTAGGTAGCGGCGAAGCTTGAGATTTCCGACTGAAGGCCGAAAGTCACCGGACCTAAAAGTTTCTGAAAAACCGGGGTTGAAAACGTATATACCCAAAAATTTATATACGAAAACTACATACTCTCC
Source organism: Scalesia atractyloides (assembly GCA_947069175.1). Classification (NCBI taxonomy): domain Eukaryota; kingdom Viridiplantae; phylum Streptophyta; class Magnoliopsida; order Asterales; family Asteraceae; genus Scalesia; species Scalesia atractyloides. The sequence continues at coordinate 69,705,663 of CAMTDV010000006.1, read as the reverse complement.
ACTACTGAGCGAAAAGTTTGGGGGGTCGGCCGCCCCCTCCCGCCACTTAAAAGCTTCGCCCATGCACTTTGCATGAAGCTGTAGAGCTATTTAGTCGAGTTCCAGCGCGTCATGCATCGTTATGTTACAACTGCAAGATCTGTAAATTTTATTTTTAAAAGACTTAGTTTTGCTATTTAAAAAGGGCTAGCTGCGCAACTTGTTGCCCGCTTGTCTTCTATTTCGATGTATTAAAAGAATATATAGAAGACAAGCGGGTAACAAGTTGCGCAGCTAGCCCTTTTTAAATAGCAAAACTAAGTCTTTTAAAAACAAAATTTATATATCGTTTTTATAATATTACAACTTTGGAAACACGACTAAGCTTTATTTAATTTATGTGTTATCATCAATAATTATAAATATAAATATTTATACTAAATAAAAAATGACTAAACATCAGCCGGCACATATCATGAAAACAGCTGGTGTTTTTAAAACACTAAAAAGAAATTTAATATTGTTTAAATGCATAATCTATAATTCTGTTAGATAAAAGTATGTATTATTTAAGTGTAATGATAATATGATATATCTTGGTTAGATATAAAAATATGCATGGGGGATGAATGAAGGTGGGTCGGTGGAAAGGTCGATGGAAAGTCGACATCAAATATGGGGTTCAAAATCAATTCTTAATTCACATCAATACTTTCCAATATGAATATTGTCGGGTTGGCTTTGAAAATGACCTTTTTTTCTTTTTTAATTGATAGTTTATTAATTATTATATAGCTAAAATGTTTACTATAAATTCCATATTGGCTTTTTCTTTAAATGTTGACCTTTTTTCCTTTTTAATTTGTAGTTTATTAATTATTATATAGCTAAAATGTTTATTATAAGTTCCATATTAACTTTTTCTTTAAATATTAACCTTTTTTTCTTTTTTAATTGATAGTTTACTTAATTATCATATAGCTAAAATGTTTATTATAAATTCCATATTAACTTTTTCTTTAAATCTTAACCTTTTTTTCTTTTTTAATTGATAGTTTATTAATTATTATATAATTTCCATATTAACTTTTACTTTAAATCTGATAGATATATAACTAAGTATTGAGAAAATGATGATTTTGAGAATGAAAATAGATTTATGACTATTAATAGAATGGACTACAACTAAGTTGAATTATGAAACATGTAATCAAGTTTGTTTTATGTTTATAGCCACTCAAGTTTGAAACTCACTTAAACAAATATTGAATCTCATAAATATTATATTCTTTAAGGCTTATCACATAAGAGGTAAATTAGATGATACGAGTGGATTTCATTTAATAGTAATAGATAATATTCGATAACATAAAAGGATTTATTTGGTGTAATTTAGAAATATGTAAGATTTGCTACTAAAAAAATAAAAGGATTTATTGTGGTAAATTAGGCTTCTCTTTGTTGTATAATTGTGTTAAGCTTTTGTGTCCGAGCTATGGTAAATTAGGCTTCTCTTTGTTGTATAATTGTGTTAAGCTTTTGTGTCCGAGCTATTCTTTAACTCCTTTTAACTTTGAAGCTAACTCGGCCAAAAGTGTTATTTAAACTTTTGTTTAAGCCTAACTTGATTAAAAGACTATCTCATGAACAAAAACCATTTAACTTAATAGTATTTTGAATAACCTTTTCTTTTTATAATTCCATTTTTATTCTAAAAGGAGGTCATGGGAGTCCTGGTTATAGAACTTTTCTTTATGGAGTGCAAGGTTTTTTATTTAGGTATATGAGCTAAAAGTCTAATTATAATTGATAAAGTAAAGAAAAGTTTTAAAAGTGGTTTACAAACTTTGGAGCTAGAAGTTAAAAGAAAGTATTTGTCATTTTTAGTCATCACACCTTAGAATTATAGTGGGTATAAAAGAATTAGGTGGGGCTAATAATGACATATCTCTTTTAGAAAAGAGGTTACATGTTCAGCTATGAGAAAAATAAATAATTTAGAATTATTGATGTAATAAATAAATAAAAGTCATTCAAAATCAAAAGTAAATATGGATATTAATATAACATATACATGATCGAAATTCGAAATAGTGCAAATGTGCACATAGACATGTCTCAACAACCATTGCTTAATCTTACAAATAAGTAATAACAAGATACTTAAAAATGTCTAAAATAATGAGCAAAATGAAAAAATGTACGTGTACACGGAAAAACAATTTAAAATATATCTACTATTTATCTTTTAATCGGCACATAAAGAAAATATTAATAAAATATTGTACTTTTAATCGGCACATAAAAGAAATATTAATAAAATATTGTATTTGTAACTTAAAGAATCTGATTTTGAAATAATTAAATCCTGTCAATAGTTTAGTTTACAAAGAATGCATTGAAATTTATGAAAATAATGAGTAGATTTTGATAAATCGCACCCACAAATGATATAAATACTACTGTTGCTTTGGCTTTACTCACGTCAGTGGCATATTTCTATGCAGGTTTTACCAAAAAAGGATTGAGTTATTTCGGGAAATATATTCAACCAACTTCAATTCTTTTACCTATTAACATCTTAGAAGATTTCATAAAGCCCTTAGGAATATTAATTTTAGAACTAGAACAGTAATCTAATCTATTTTTTAAGAACTAGAACAGTAATCTAATCTATTTTATAATAGAGTAATGCATATACACTAACTAGTTATAGTAAAATTTATACTATTTTTTATAAATAATAATAACAATAAGGACAACAAGTATTAGCTAAAAATCATATGATACTTTGCAAACAATAATTAAAATTGAAATTTACAGAAGTGATAATCTATGACACAAATAGGACAACAAATATTAGCTAAAAATCATATGATATTTTGCAAACAATAATTAAAATTAAAATTTGCAGAAGTGATAATCTATGACACACTACAAATGATATTTTTTAAACGAAAATAAAATTTGAAATTTACAGAAGTAATATTCTATGACACAATACAAACCCAACACGAACCGATAGATCATCCAACTACTCTACTAAAGAAATCATATGTTTATGACCATTTTAACTCATTTATCACTCATTTACGATTTTACCAGGGTCGTTTCAACATTTTTGAAGGTCTAAGGCGAAATTAAATTTTGCGACACTTTTTCCTTCTTTGATTATTATAAACAATACTCCTAGATCTTTGTTAGCACCAACCAAAAAATCTAACACAACTATAAAAGGGAGTGGTTTCCTTCTATAAGGAATCAAACAAGTCTAAAACATAAGTTTACACTAATATTAATAATTAGCATATTAAGTTTGTTTTAAGTGAGGGTCCTATTTTTTGAAGGCCCTAGACCTAAGCTAGAGTTACTTGTATTGTAGGTCCGACTCTGGATTTTACTCATGTTTAGGATGAAGTTTGTCTTTTTAAATGCAAATTTACGAGTGGTATTCTATATTATTTATTGTAATGTAATTCTCCAACGTACTCTAATCTTTTTATATATGTTATATACTGCAGGTTTATTTTTCTAAAGCTCATCAACCGTTATACCGACATAACTTTGAACGGTAGTAATTTGTACAAAACTCAGAGACGAATGATATCCATGAAAGTGGTTTTCAAGTTAGGACACTACCTTTTTAAGTTCTAAGAACATACATTTATGGCTCATTATGAAATGTCCCATTCGTCCCCCCCACTCAATTTGACCTCCTTAAAAACATGGATCATCTTGACTATAACGATGATAAGACTGTCCTATGTATGTTTTGGATGATTTAATACCAAAAAATAACAAATATCAATGTTAATATACGTTTACAACGCATAAACCAGGAAAAAAAATTCAAGAAAAGAAAGAAATAGAGTTGAAATAAGTTTAAATCTACGTAGATTTGTGTATTACACTTTATATTATCTATACTATATTATAATATATAAGGAGGGTATTTTAAGATACCCAAAAAATAAAAACTTTTTATCCCCTTTATTTATAGATACACCCCTAAAATGATGGTACTTTAGTCTTTTAAACATTATTTATTTTAAAGCCCATAAACTTATTACACTTAAATCCCTTAGTTTTAACTATATTATATATAATTAGTTACACTTCACCCCCTCCACAACAAACTTATCATTTTTTACGTTTTCTTGACGTATGTTATAAAATATGATGTTTAAAAAAATCCAAAGCTAGCATGAAGACCTTCACATTTTTATCGACATTTCGATAGTTGTCTTGTTCAATATCGACTCAAGGATTAAAAGGTACAAGTTAATAATGCTTTAATGTACAAGTGATTAACAAACCTATAATGTTAATAGACAATACCTTTTTTTAAATAAAAAAAATTCAAAATAAATAAAGTTATTGCCGTAATTATTTTTGCACAGCTAATTATTTTTGCCTAACAGAGAATTGATGTAAACTACTACATACTGCATATTCAAGGAATGAACGGACCTATGGATATTAACATTAAAAACAATATTTTAAACACTTGAATATCATTGTCAATGTCAAAACACAAAAAGAACGACCATCATCTTCACACGAGTACTTCTTAAACACCGCAACAAGTTCCCATGTGCCCGTCTATGCAAACAAAAACAAAAAGAATTATAAATACGGTAACATAAAATGAAGATATTATGTATCAAATTTTATTTTATTAAATCTGCCTAATAGTTATACTATAATATATCTTATTATAAAAACTAGAAACTTGCCACAACAAACTTCATAAATAAACGTGTGCCTAATCTAAAACATAAAATGTAGATATTTTGTGCACCATTTTATTTTATTAATCTGCCTAATATCTATTAAACTAAAATATATCTTATTATAAAAACTTAAAACATGCCACAACAAACTTCATAAATAAACGTGTGTCAATTCAAACTTCCTATTTTCTAGAGTATAGATATCTTATTATAGTAGTGCACTGTGTCACCTTTTATTTTATTGTAAATCTGCCTATTTTCTAGAGTATAGATATCTTATTATAAAAACTTAACACTCACAACAAGCTTCCTAAATAAATAGGGGGCCAATCTAAAACTAAACCCTAATGCACTACTATAAATACATAGCAAATACCCACATTTCTACATTTCTATTGCTAAACAAAGTTAAAAAATGGAGCCAGTTCTGAATGCATTTGTTGCGAAAAACCAAGCAAGCGATATTGAGAATTCTAAGGTATCGCAACAGTGAATAATTGTTTTCTTTTATTTACTTTTATGTGAATACTACCTTATTTTATTTTTCACATTCAGTTGAACGATGAATACACCAATTTAAACACCCCAGTTGGTCGAACAAGCTTCTAAAGTATTAATTTTGTTGGGTTTTAAGTATTATTTTTGCGTGTAAATCTTTCATATTAACATGCTCATTATGGTATTATATGGTGTTTTACTGTAGAATGATGGTGATAATAGTCTTGATATTATTTCTTATAATGCAATGTTTTGTCAATACAAGTCTAATCTTCAACGTGAATTCAGTGAAAATGTAATTTTAAAATTTATTTAATCTTTTTTTAACTTTTTTGTTCAATTTTTATTTTTTTGAAGGATCGGAAGTATGAGACTCAAAGGAAAAGATCCAAGAGACTCACTGAGGACAATGACAAAAAAGAGGAATTAGAAGATACTAATGATTCAAGCACAAACCAGAAAAACGGTATAAAAATACCTCGAGTGTCATTTTAGAAGCGAAACAGGTTTCATACAGTGTAATATGAAATCTATCAAGTGTTTTTATGTTTTTTTTTTCAGTTGTTATGTTTGATGTAGACGTATCGTATGAATAATAAAGTTTATTTTATATTTGAAGTTTATGTTTGGGGTTATTTTATTGCAGTTATAATTTAGAAGTCAACTAAACTTATATACTTTAATATCCTAAAGTTGACAAATAGATATTGCAGCTAGATATAGTCAAAAGCTGAAATTATAAAATATTGTAGTTTATTCGAATAATTTGTATTTCTTATTAATTAAAAAAATAAAGTTAATAAAGATATAGACATTTAACAATTAAAGGTAAAGGTATAAAATGTACTTAGGAGTCAACTACTACTTTTTATATTTATAAAAACAAAATTTAACAATTAAAGTGAAATGTGTAAAACGTTCTAACGAGTCAACTATTTATTTTATATTTATAAAAACGAAAATTTAAAACTTAAGCTTATTGGATGAGTACCATGATATTTAAAAAAAATATGAACTTTAAAGAAAAAAATTATAAACTTTATCATTTAACCAACAAAATAAACTTAATTTACAACTATCACAACTTAAAAAACAAAACTTTACAAGTATAAAACTGTTTTTTTCTATAAACAAAACATTTTGTTTTTATAAAAAAAGTAAATTTTTACAAACGTTTTTTGTAACAAGTGATATAGATAATACTCCAGAAATTTACAATCTTTACTAGATAAATATTAAATAGAGATAAAAAAATAGAGATAAGAATAGTTAGTTGAAAAAATTATTTACAATCTTTACATTTTTTTAGGGATTATAACTTAAAACTAGATTCTGTTTACATTTTTTTAGGATTATAAGTTAAACAAGACTTATGGAGATAAGAATAGTTAGTTATAAAAAGCTACATGTAATGAAAAATCTTCGGTTGAAATACAACTCATTTTCATTAATTTTTTTACTTCCAAAAGATCATGTTCTTCAGAATACGTTCGTTTACCGGGTAATCTTTATTTAAGTTTTTCTATAACAGTAACATTTATTTAATTTTATATGAATCAATGACTTTTATAAAAAAAATCTTAATTAAAAAGTTCATCTTTTCAATTTAACAATTAAAGGTAAATGTGTAAAATGTACTTAGGGGTCAACTACTATTTTTTATTTTTATATCTATAAAAACGAAATTTAACAATTAAAGTGCAAGGTAAACGTACTAACGAGTCAAGTATTACATTTTATTTTTCTAAAAACGAAAACTTTAAACTTAAAACTTATTGGATGAGTACCATGTGGATATTTAAAAAAGATATAAACTTTAAAGAAAAAATTATAAATTTTATCATTTAACCAACAAAATGAAACTTACTTTACAACTATCACAACTTAAAAAACGAAACTTTACAAGTATAAAACTGTTTTTTTATTTTTTTATAAACAAAACATTTTGTTTTTATAAAAAAAAATAGTTTTTACAAACAATTTTTTAACAAGTAATATAGATAATACTCCAGAAAGTAACAATCTTTACTAGATAAATACTAAATAGAGATAAGAATAGTTAGTTGAAAAAATTATCCTATGATGCACTGGGACGGGTACGGGAACGTGGTACGGGGACGGGCACGGGAAACGGAAAAACTAAAAAATTCAAGAAGCGGGGACGGGACGGGTACGGGAATAAAAACATATAAAAAAATAAATATATATCAAAGATAATGTAACACAAAACCCCAAAATAGTTATATATTGATGTAAAGCTCAAAAATTCCATATCTTCCTAATCTAATCAAACGTTAACATGCAAATCGCTTTCAAGTTCCGGTTCATCTAATGAAAGATCAGCAAACTCCAAAAATCCTACATCTTCCATCGAGTCAAAAGCATCTCCACCCATCCCACATATTTACACCATCGTTGGGGCCCTAGACAAAAGCCGAAGATTGTTGTGGACGTAAACCAAGTCTTGAGCACGACTTGTAGTCAAGCTGTTCATCTATAGATGATGATGATCCTTGTGTTTCCTCATTAGAAGCCATAATTTTGGAGTTTGAATAGGAAAAGAGAAGAAGAAGAGGATCGCAGAGGGATTGTATGCCTGTATGGTTGGAAACGGAGAAGAAGAAGAGGATCGCAAAGGGCTGTAGGGTTGGAAAGGCGATCGTCGATAGTGTAACTGATTAGGATCGGGCGCTATTTTAGAATAGGATTAAAAAATCTTTTTTTAAACCAAAAAAATAAACCGAAACTTCAGGGAAACGTTTCCTGCACATCCCTAAACCCCGTCCCCTTCTGCAGCGCGTTTCCAGGCCGTCTCCAACAAGCCGGGGACGTTTCCCGGCCGTCCCCGTGCCGTTTCCGTCCCCTAGCAGTCCCGGGACGGGAGACGACACCTCATAGGCGTTTCCGTGCTTCCGAGAAATTATCTACTAGATAAATACTAAATAGAGATAAGAATAGTTAGTTGAAAAAATTATTTACAATCTTTGCATTTTTTAGGGATTATAAGTTAAAACTAGATTATGTTTACATTTTTTTAGGATTATAAGTTAAACCAACACTCATAGAGATAAGAATAGTTAGTTGTCAAAAGCTACATGTAATTAAAAATAGTTGGTTTAAATACAACTCATTTTCATTAGTTTTTTTACTTCCAAAAAATCCTGTTCTTCAGAATACGTTCGTTTATCTAGAGGTGTTACGTGACGAATGAAATACTTGTGAGTGAGAATGTGATATTTTTTATGCATTTAGTGGTTTACGCAATTACGTTCTAAATATAGTTACATGATGTTATTATTTTACACACTTTGGTCTCTTTTACTCACTTATTTATTTTTACCTTGCAGATTAATTAAGAATTTGATATGGATTAGACAGAGAGCAAAATGGAAGATGTGTCAGGTATCTACCTATCTATCAGATCTTATATATAACAATAACATGATATAACATATGTAACTAAAACATTTAACATTTCTTTCAGTTCCCCAAACTGCTCTTGAAGCTACTACTGATTTATTAGTTAAAGATGATATTGAAGAAGAAAATCATCTTGAAAAAGATGCAACAATCAAACAGGAAGAAATATAAGAAATTCTGAAGGACGTTGATCTCGATGATGAGAAATGGTGGTCTGACAATATGGATGAGATCCTTGAGATGTTTTAGCCGTATGATTAATAAATTTTCAACCTCATGATGTAAAGTACTTGACACTTTATGTATAAGACTTATCTTTCCTTATTCGTGTGCTACTTTATATAACTTTTAATTAAGTTTAAGACTTATTTTTTTTAATTCATGTGTTACTTTATTACACCAATTGCTTCTTGAGGTGCTTGATAATTTAAATTTTAAATTTCACAATTACTAAACATGTGTAACACTTATGATATATATCCACCACAATAATGTTATCATAAATATTATACAATAAGAAAACTACCAGAAACGAGTGCCGCAATGCAAAGTGTCGCCCCCGCCGCATAGCGCGGGCACCCTACTAGTTTTTTCTAATAGATGATTTTAGAGATGTAGTTGGTTGAAGGGAACTTTTGTTGATGATTTAGGCTTTTATCAAACTATTTTGGGGGATCAAGATTTACTTAAGGACCAAATGAGAAATTAGAGGTGGGGTGGGAGGTTTAACCTCTCTACACTAAGTCCCGTCAATTCCGTTGCGCCACGTTAATTAAAGCATCTACCACTCTATCCTACTCAATTAACAAACACCACTATTCTAAAACATAGACCCCACTATTTTATTTTACCCCCCCCCCCCCCCCCCTCTCTCCATACACACAACCCTCTCTATCTCTCTCATACCTCACACACATGCAATTGGTAACATCTTAACCCCCACCCAACCTACCAGCCCTACCCATTAGACCGTCGGCGGTGTTGGTTGGGGGTACCAGTTGTGCCCCTTCCCCCTTATAATAAGCATTGTTATGATGTGCGAAAGTACACATTTATTTAAGACAATTATAATTTCAAGCACCATGGAGCCTTAAAAGTTCTAAAAGGCGAAGCCAATGGACAATTGAAAACAAGATTTTGATGATTTGGTTTTGAAAGTTTTATATGTATTATGTAATATAAACAATTTAGGTTTGAAGTTGACAGAAGAGAGATTTTAAAGTGATTGGACGGGGTTATGATGGTTGCTTGTGTTAGGAGGGGCAGCGTCGCTTGACAATGTAGATGAGAGGGGTAGTGAGTGATTGTTCTCAAGAACACATTCAAATATTACTTTTTTTTTTTTTGAATAAAAGATGTTACTTTACTCTACTTTACACCCAAATCCTAAATTACTCTCAATTGCTTAGATTCAAACCTGAGGCTTATCTTTCAAGAGGCGAGCAACATTCAAAGATTAATGACTAGAAAAAATGTTACTTTACTCAACTTTATGTAACTTTTAACTTATATATTAAATAAATATATACAAGAAAGTAAATTTTTACACATCAAAACTTCATATTAATGCTATGTCACTTTGTTAGCTCAACAATTTACCTTTGAACTCATTTTTTTACATGTGATCATATGGTTTGAATTAGTGGTGGATTTAGCTAAAAAAATAATTTAGGGTTATCTAATTTTTTTTTTGGATCAAGTGTATTCTTTGTATAGAACCGAAAAAATAAAATAAAAATTTACACTACGTAGACGTAGTTGAGGGATATTTTACACTACGGAGACGGAGTTGAGGGTAGCACGAGCTACCCCTGCTTGTACACTACCTCCGCTGCTGGTTCTAATGGCTGAATACTAGTAAACTGTCTCTTCTGAGATAACTAGAAATTACATCAACTTACACGTTAAAGGGTTAATTGCAGCAATAGGTTGAATACTAACTATGATTTGTGTTTTGTGATGCATATTACAAGCCCAAAAGATCGCAACACTTGCTGACGCAAGGTGGCCTGGTTAGGGTTTTTTTTATTTTTTTTCCTTATGTCACAAGTTATGATCGTTTGCACCCAATTGGGCTAAAATCTGTCCAGTAGGCTAATTTGTTTGGGCTGGGCCAAAGTCCGTCCAGTTTTAAGGATACTTACTTAAAAACGCAAAAGAATATACCTCCAATAATTTTCGTACTTTTTGATAGGGTTGATCAACTTAGGGGATGTTTGACAACTTTTAAATAGGTAAATGCTAAACAAGTAAGAGCATTCAGATTTCTTATATTGTGTGAGTGGATTAGTTATATTATAAGGAATGATTATGAGTGGTTGTGAATAAAGAAGAGAGAAAATGTTACTGATCATCTGTAAATATATTGTAATATTGTTCATCCCTTATAATTTTTTAAATATTTTTGAAGGTAGTTGTGAGTGGAAGAGAGAGAAAAATGTAATGATAAATGTATAAAAAATATCATTTAATTAAACAGGAGAGAGAAAAAGTAATGATTTTTAGTGTAATTATATGAATAAGGAAAATGAATTTATTGTGAATGCTCTAAGAGGTCTGAGGTATGAACCATTAAGTGTTGAATCAGTAAAAGGTCTGAACCATTAAGAGCCGGTATAATACTTAATCATTTAGAAGCAAATGTCTGACCATTCAGATAAGAGGTCTTAACCATTCAGACTCGGTATAATGCTTAACTATTTAGAGGTAAATGTCTAAACCATTCAGACATCTGCTCACCAACAAACAGTCTAAACCTTTAAATGCTAAACCAGTAAGAGGTCTGAATCATTAGGAGCTTAAACAAACAATCCCTTAATCGAAAGACAAAAACGAAAAAAAAAATCGAGTCTTTTCATGGTTGTTTTGTGATATAACAATTATTCTATTTTCTAATGAATTTATTAATCATCATCCCACATAGGTGAATAAAGAAACATATAATATAATCTTGAAAGATTAAGATAAAACACATTACCCATATTGATGAACGGAGAAAGTAATGATAAAAGAAAATGCTTATAAAATATTCCACTTATTCCACATTGGAAAGAAAAGAAAATTAGGGGGAAAAATGTTGAAAAGAAAAAGTCTCAAACCCAGCTTATTTTAAAAGCCTTCTAAATTTTCAAGGTAGTTGAAGTTTACTAGGAAAATAATTTAATTTATATAATTACAAAGGGCCGCTTCTCTTGTTAGGCTCCACAAGCCATTAGGCCCATTATACTTCTTTCTAGCTCCTAGAGGTGTAAAAAAACGGGTTTCTACTCGCCCGGTGGAATCAAAACCGAATCAGACCCGACCTTATCCACGGTTACATATCAGTTCCAGACCCTGGGTTGAAAAAAGAACGAAACCGGACCCGACCCGGTGGAACCTCCGGTTCCATCTCTACCCGGTCAAAACCCGAACCGAACCCGAGCCGGCTAAAACCCAAAAAACCCGGCCAACTGGTAATAAACCCAAACGTACCCGAAACCGGTTCTTACCCGACCCGGATCTTGACTTTGATGACCAAACACGGAAGCGGTTCCTACCCGGTTCCTGAAGAAACCTGTTTTGTGCACCGCTATTCAATTGACCAATCCACGCTAATTATTGATTTCTTTTTTTATGCATTGTTCTTCTAACATATCAAACTGTGTATTGCCTATTAAACTTATCTAGTTGAGTACTTTTGCATAATCTTTACCTGAAAAGATTGGTTATGGCGTCGGTCGGTTTAACTGGGTTGGTGGTTACCACATTATGTATTGATGTTGTGTTATCACAGTTGAATAAAATACCACACTAAGAACATCTTCGGGAAATGCAGGTTGTAAGACACCATGAATGAATTAAGACTTTATTAAAACACCATGTTATGTAAACATGTAACAACACCATACACGATTAAAAGACCATGCATTGATGTTGTGTTATTATAGTTGAATAAAGGGGAAATGGATTTTATAACCCAAAACTAATCAACATTGGCCGCTGCCACTCTCAATTTTAATTTTGGCTCCCACCACCCCCTACTTAACACTTGGGTTGCTGTATCACTTCAGGGTTAACCAACCACTAACTCTGTTAGTTTTTAGCCTACGTGGCATGTTGACGTGGCCTTTTTTTCCTACGTGGCTTGCTAACAAGTCCTTGTTATGTATTATTTTTTTATTTAGGTCTGATTAAAAATAAAAAAAAATGAAAAGAGTTTTCTTATAAAACCCAACATCAGTCATCAACCCCCCCTTCTCTCTCCCTAGCTGTAACATGACCACCGACACCGTCAGCGCCACCAACTGCCACCATAATCATTAACCACCTGTAACGCCTCGTATTTTAGTAACGTTTATTTAAAAATTTTACATACGTATCATAAGTCGAGGCGTTATTCGTAATATATATATGTATATACTTGAACTTAAAACAATAATACCCGGTATTATGCGACATTTAAAAAAATATATTAGGGGTGCGAAAACAAGTCTTAAAAACGTGATCGGGCCGCTCAAGACGCAAGAACCGAACTAACGGGCTTTAGGCCCAGCCTACCAAAGCCTACCTAGACCCTAATCTATTTAAAACAACAAACACACTCAACATACACAAGCCGCCACACACACACCCCCTGAGCTCTCCCCTGTCCCTGTCGTGATTCCGGTCACCGGAGCCGGCACTCCAGCGTCGATATCAGGCCACACCCAAAACCGCAACACCCTGCAACCCACCTCTTTCGACGAATACTTATATCAACCGTGTTTCTCGTTAAACTGAATGTGTGTGTATATATATATTCGCTTCGTTGATGAACGTATCAAGGCTCAACGAAGTTTACAAATAAGTATTAAAGTGTATAATTATTTTCCTTATAACACTCCAATAACTCTCTTTAACCGTGCGAGGTGACTTTGGATTCCATCTTTCGACCCTTAACACTTCGTGGAACACTAAAAGACGCTTCGCAAAAAGTGAGCATACTCAACCCCTCTTTTACACTTTAACGCATTTTGGGGTGTAACATGTATCGATTAAAAAAAGTTATATTTTATACGAAATTAAATGTATTCAAATTTCCAAACGTGTTATAAGTTATGCTTATGTGAGTTATACGTGTTAGTTTAAACTTGATTAAACGTGCTGTCTGTTTCGTTCATGTTAGTTATACGTGCCAATTTCAACTTTTGTTCTCACGACATTGCTATACTTAGGATATTATGCATGCTAGTTAAAAATTTCCATTATATGCTATTGTTAGCGAAAATTGTTAATATGAATGTACGATTCAACTTAAATATAATTTGCCATGTTGTAATTGAAACAAACTTATACACTTATATTCCCTTTTTTAAACTTGTATGCTCAGCAATACTTTTGTATTGATCTATGCTTTTAATGCATGTTGCAGGAATATTGATGATGCAAGGAATCTTGTAGGATTGCCTAGAAACACATTTAAAACTTTAAATATTCATTGTATCATATCTTATTTCAAACATGTATGTCGTTTCAATATCTTGTATTAAACTGTCATCAATGAAATGAAATTAAAATTTCTTTATACGTATCGTGATTTAAATTGCAGTATTTGATTTAAACAATATAAATTTTATCATTAAATACTTGACATGAATAGCGTTATGAAGCCTCTTGCAATCTAGTTTTCGTCTCACTCCGATGTTTCTGCCATCGGTTGGGGTGTGACAAGTTGGTATCAGAGCCATAACTATAGGAAATTAGGTAGAATTGCTATGTTTGACCTAGTCTATAGTTTAAGTACCATACTCTTGACCATATGCTCCTTTCTTACCTTTGGTCTTAAAACCTACCATTTGTCTTTCCTAAGATACAAAACACAATACACACTCTTGAGAGTATTCTTGTTCCACAACCGAAATAACTCATCAAAACAGGGGTGATTCCCGCCTTTGGAGACAAATTTTGATCCATCTTACATGTATTTCACGTGAATTTATCCTCCAAGTTAGGAGTGATATCCATACTTTGATGGGGAATTTCCATTTTATAATCTAGTGGTTCCTTATTGACGAGTCGAGATTTTATCTTGTTTTGTTCAATAAATCACATTTTGGGGACGAAATTGTCAACCCAGGATTGACATCCACACCTTGATGACTGGTCCCGCTCTTCAATTTTCAATCTCGTCAACGTTTCTTATTTTTCGATCAAATTAGGGACATGTACTATGTCACACCCCGACCCGCAGCAGAATAAGAGTCGGGGCATAATTGGGTTATCACCAAAGCTCATTATGTTTACTAAAATGTTTCATATTTATTAAATTCAAATTACAACTCAAATGTTCAAATCAAATCCATACAATTACAAGGAAAATGAAACTAAGTAAAACAATCGAAAACTTAAGCTGATTTATTCTTCTAAGTCTTCCTATGTGTTTCTTGCCTCAACTGGATCACCTGTATCATGTGTAAAACGGGGGATATTTTGGGTCAACAAAAGTTGGCGAGTGAACCTTGATAAAACATTGTTATTAATTGCTTGTTGTATTTAATATTGAAAATTTGTGCAATAATCACATGTGAGCAAACATATATAAATAAACAATACACAAACCACATTGGATGAGTAAATGACATAAATGATGATGTATTTGAGTTCAAGGCTCAATCAAACGGAGCCGATCGAATGACATGAATGATGATGATGTATGTGAGATCAAGGCTCAATCAAACGGAGCCGATCGAATGAGGCACCTGTATTCAACCCGTATCCCACGGGGAGCTGATGGGCCTAATGAAATGCTTGCACTGAAAATGATAAATCCAAACTGAACATAATTCACACAACAATTTGTACACATTTGATACACCTTAGATCACAGATATGATGAATGCACAAGTGTTTATATTTATATAATAACAGAATTGTACGACACATGATACACCCCAAAACGTTATTAAAACGGGGAATTTGTAGAGATTCACTCACATTGGGTGCGTTCTTTTGATGACGTTGGATGCGCACGAGTGTTGGGATTTGATCGACGAGGAAAGCTAACCTAAATAATAACGAAAGTGGTTCGGTAAATAAATAGATTTTAATTCATAATCTTAATAGGGTTTTTAGATTTATTTTTGTGAGTTTAAAGATGTTTTCTAACTTTAAAAATATTATTTTTAAGTATTTTTAATTGATTTTTAAATTAAATAAATAAATAAAAAGAAATAAAAATTTTGACTTTTTTTGACCGTTGACCGTTGACCGGACCGTTGACCGGTCGGACTGTGGCTAAGTGTGCGCTGGGTGAGGTTCGAACCCGAGACCTCTCGTACGCGTGCACGCAGCTCTACCAACTGAGCAACGTGTCTAACCCGAAATATTCTCTGTTTTAATTATATATATATACTAATTAATTGTTATTTTTATTGGGTTAATATTAAAATGATTTAAAATGGCCGAACCGCTTGCAGGGACCCGGAGTCGAACTCGGGTCCTTCGGTTCGTATGCGCACAGCCCAACCAGTTGGGCTGTGTGTCTAATCTGTTTAACTTACGGTTTATATTACTCTTATAAACATGCTGTGGCTTGTTCTGATTCAGTTTTAAAAAGGTTGGTTTTAATTCTGAAAGTCGGTACGTTGTAAGATTCGAACTCGTGACGTGCTTTTATGTTTGCACACAGTCCACCGCTGGACTGTGTGTCTAACCCGGTTAATCATTCAATTTTAATTATACTTAAACACATTTCGACTTCGTCTTCTTCATTTATAAAGACACAGAACAAAGGTGACCGACTGTTCTTGTTTAAATCGGTCATATATCATATAGTTGATTGAATTAAAATGGACAGAGAGGGTTACGGAATAGTATGTACCGATCAGAATGTTTTCTTCAGAATTCCGGCAAGAGTCGTCGGCTCTGATTTGTGACTTCCGTCTGAGTGAATCAATTAACAGTTTTGATCAACGAGTTGTGAAATTAGGTTACTAAACAAGGGATATCAGGGGGTTTAGATGATTGTACCGATTCACAGCGAGACTTCGGAATTTCCAGTGATTTTCTGGCGAGTGCAGAAATTCCCGGCAACGTTGTCTGAGTCGGATTCTGGTTGAACGATTTATTTTATTACTTGTCTAATAATGGATTGAAAACGAAAGAGTCGAGAAATTTTACCGATTTGGTGTAAGTCTCGGTTTTCCGGCAAAGGTCCGGCGAATGCAGAAATCTCCAGCGAGTGCTAAAGCTTCGAGAGATTGTGCGATTTGAGCGAAAAAGGTTACCAGAGGTTTGGGTAGGTATTTATAAGGAAGAATCAGAATGAATTGAGTCCGAATTTGGTCTTGATTCGAGGTCAAGGTTTCTCCGGCGGTTACGACCGCAATTTACTGCTAGACGTCGGTTATAACCGATGTCGACGTCGGTTATAACGTTATAGTCGAAAGGGAAATGGCTAAACTCGCGGATTGCCAGATTTTCCGGCGATTGCGAGTTCTGCCGCGCTGAAGTCCGGTTTTGAATTCGAGGTTTAATTCAAGTATTATTTGTTTCAGTAATATTCACAAAGGAGTCAAGTGGCGGAGTGGTGAAATGCTTGTTTGTTGAATCGGCTGACCCGGGTTCGAAACCCGGCAGCCTCATTTGCCTTATTTTTATTATTTATTAACTATGGTTTAAAATTCTAACAATGTTTATTAATTATGTATTGATTAAAATTAAAGTTGACATTATATACGCAACGGAAATTATAACTGACTATTCGATTACTAAACGAAGCGGGTTTTGGAAACCCGTTTTTCGACGGATGTTACATACTAACTCGAAGGGTAAAATACCGTTAATCGCTTGGCGATGAGAGTATTATATCTATTAGGACAAATAATGTCTCCCTAATTTGAAAGGACTTATGAATCACTTTGGAATAGTCGAAGTTTCTAAAACCCGAAACACTCCAACATTTTATCAAGCCTCTCTTTTAAGATATCTTAATTTTTATACAATATAACTCTTATTCCTTCATTTTATTTCAATGTCACATTATACTAGAATCAAATTTATGCACAACAAACTTCTCATTTATACAAAATCTATCACACAACGATTCAACAGGTGCATACTAAACACTATATTTGATTGGGATTACTGGAACATTCTTATGTGATAAACTCGTTATAAAACCACACCTTAACATGTATAGCGCTTGTGTAGTGCTATAGGAGTAGCGCCCGCCCGTATACTTGAGTTCATGTTAAGTAAAACTATTTCATGCTAAGTAAACTATTTTTACACACTCTTCATTTTGACAATATTGACTAGTCAACATTGCGTACACGATGGTTTGACTTGTTTATTCACATGTGTATGTGGTAGACTCGTCATTAACTTTGATCAAGCCACACCTTAACATGTATAGCGCTTGTGTAGCGCTATAGGAGTGACGCCCGCCCGTATTCTTGATGTCATGTTAAGTAAACTATTTTACACCATCTTCGTTTTAACGATGATAGGTAGTTTACATTGCGGTACACGATGGTTTGACCTGTTAATTCACATGCCAGTAATCCGTTAATCTTGGTTAACTAAGATATATCATATGTATTGTACAAGAATGTGCATATACACACACATATACTCATACGGTATACACTTTCATACTTAAATACAATCATACTTATGTACTTAAATTCCTATACGCTATCATTCTTACTCGTAATACGCTAATAAACCCTGATCGTGACACAGAACGTAACATGGCATCGATTAGCGAAACGGATGTAATATGGTATAAACATGGTGGATCGCCGCTGGTACTTCCTATATATAAGTGTTAATACCATATTGCTAAGATTTCGTAAAACGTGCCATGAGAAATTCGGTGTTTCACTGCTATATTTAAATACAAACTTTAATCACTCGCAATCTGTTCTTCGGTTACACCCAAACACACTTTGAGTGTGCCATTTCCCAAGGTCTTCCTCTTGAATAAATTTCGGGACGAAATTTCCTAAAGAATGGGAGACTGTAACACCTCGTATTTTAGTAACGTTTATTTAAAATGTTTACATACGTATCATAAGTTGAGGCGTTATTCGTAATATATATATATATATGTATATACTTGAACTTAAAACAATAATACATTGTATTACGCGACATTTAAAAAAATATATATTAGGGTGCGAAAACAAGTCTTAAAAACGTGATCGGGCCGCTCTAAGACACAAGAACCGAACTAACGGGCTTTAGGCCCAACCTACCAAACCCTACCTAGACCCTAATCTATTTAAAACAACAAACACACTCAACACACACACATACAACCGCCACACGCACACCCACTGACCTCTCCCCTGTCTCTATCGTGATTCCGGTCACCGGAGCCGGCACTCCGGCGCCGATATCCGGCCACACCCAAAACCGCAACACCCTGCAACCCACCTCCGTCTCTCTCCCTCTCTCTCTCACACCTAAAAGCCTCCCCGTCTCCTCGCTCCCGATCTCTCTGCCCCCTCTACGCAGTCACCAGAGCCGATGAAGCTCCGGTCATACCTCAGGTACACAGCAAACCCTATTTCCCCCTCGTACTTTCTAAGGGACTCCGGCTGGTGTGACCGGCGGCGCTGTTGAGGATGATAAAGATGATTGATGATGACGGTGGGGGTGGCCGGCGGAAGCGACGACCGACGCAGCAAAGACAAATGGTTTCGGCTTGGGTTCGGGTCTAGCCCAGTCGGTTCGAGTCACCGATTTCTGGTGACGGCCATGTTTGAGATGGACGTTTCAGCTTGTTTCAGACGCAGGTTCGGGATTCACGTCGATCAGCTCAGTTGGGTTCGGGGACTAGTCAGTTTTGTCTCGGGTCACGGCTCGTGTTTCAGTTTAGTTTGGTGCGACTTGGTTCTGTTTTAGGTTCGGCTAACTCAATGGTGGTTCGGTCGGGTCTTGACTCAGTTCGGGTTCAGTCAAACCCAGTTAACAAGGCAAGCCGGTTAACTGTAGTCAACAAGTCAAATTCAGTCAACTCGGGTTAAACCAGGTGAACCGTTCAACGCAAGACTAGGTAAAAGTTTCATGACGCGAATTCTACTTATATTGTTTTAAATAATTTTTATTTATATTTTTATTTTTATATATATACTTAGCGCGGACCAAGCTTGCACCGATACATTAGTGCTTATCTACGTTCTTGGCATTTGACGAAGATTTAATAAGTATTGTGATCGAATCGTTGGACCTCGAAAATATATTGATACTTCATTACTTAATGTGTTTTGACTAGTAAACGACAACTTTACAAAAGATATATATATATTTATATTGTCTCGTTTATAGTTGAGTTTTGGATAATTTTAACGACAACTCGTGTTGTCGGGATCGTCCGAAACAGAGGAAACTCTGCCCGTTTTACGTCAAAACATATATATGTGGTTAATACGCTTTCGTCAAACAAAATCTCTAAGCATATATACATCAATTATGTGTCCGACAAAAATATATACATGTAATTCTTTTCGGCAAATATATGTATCCATACCATACCCTTCGACAAAATATATATGTATACCTATTATACCCTTTTTACAATATATATACATGTTTATTTGAAACTTACGACAAATACTTGTACATCTATTACCTCTTTCGACGAATACTTATATCAACCGTGTTTCTCGTTAAACTGAATGTGTGTGTATATATATATTCGCTTCGTTGATGAACGTATCAAGGCTCAACGAAGTTTACAAATAAGTATTAAAGTGTATAATTATTTTCCTTATAACACTCCAATAACTCTCTTTAACCGTGCGAGGTGACTTTGGATTCCATCTTTCGACCCTTAACACTTCGTGGAACACTAAAAGACGCTTCGCAAAAAGTGAGCATACTCAACCCCTCTTTTACACTTTAACGCATTTTGGGGTGTAACATGTATCGATTAAAAAAAGTTATATTTTATACGAAATTAAATGTATTCAAATTTCCAAACGTGTTATAAGTTATGCTTATGTGAGTTATACGTGTTAGTTTAAACTTGATTACACGTGCTGTCTGTTTCGTTCATGTTAGTTATACGTGCCAATTTCAACTTTTGTTCTCACGACATTGCTATACTTAGGATATTATGCATGCTAGTTAAAATTTTCCATTATATGCTATTGTTAGCGAAAATTGTTAATATGAATGTACGATTCAACTTAAATATAATTTGCCATGTTGTAATTGAAACAAACTTATACACTTATATTCCCTTTTTTAAACTTGTATGCTCGCCAATACTTTTGTATTGATCTATGCTTTTAATGCATGTTGCAGGAATAATGATGATGCAAGGAATCTTGTAGGATTGCCTAGAAACACATTTAAAACTTTCAATATTCATTGTATCGTATCTTATTTCAAACATGTATGTCGTTTCAATATCTTGTATTAGACTGTCATCAATGAAATGAAATTAAAATTTCTTTATACGTATCGTGATTTAAATTGCAGTATTTGATTTAAACAATGTAAAATGTAATCATTAAATACTTGACACGAATAGCGTTATGAAGCCTCTTTCAATCTAGTTTTCGTCTCACTTCGATGTTTCCGCCATCGGTTGTGGTGTGACAAATTGGTATCAGAGCCATAACTATTGGGAATTAGGTAGAATTTCCATGTTTGACCTAGTCTATAGTTTAAGTACCATAAACTTGACCATATGTGATACTTGCCTAAATTGTTATTCTTCCTACCTTGCTCCTCTCTTACCTTTGGTCTTAAAACCTACCATATGTCTTTCCTAAGACACAAAACACAATACACACTCTTGAGAGTATTCTTGTTCCACAACCGAAATAACTCGTCAAAACAGGGGTGATTCCCGCCTTTGGTGACAAATTTTGATCCATCTTACATGTATTTTACGTGAATTTATCCACCAAGTTAAGAGTGATATCCACACCTTGATGGGGAATTTCCATTTTATAATTTAGTGGTTCCTTATTGACGAGTCGAGATTTTATCTTGTTTCATTCAATAAATCACATTTTGGGGACGAAATTGTCAAGCCAGGATTGACATCCACACCTTGATGACTGGCCCCGCTCTTCAATTTTCAATCTCCACCAACCACCCACCACCACAATTTCTAAAAACGATGGCCACACAACCCACAAAAAAACCTCTATCTCTCTAACTTTCCTCTCTCTACCTCTCCAACCACCACCAACAACCACCTCCGGCCACTACCCTCCAACCACAACAAAATCTCTACCATTAAATATCTTATTATCAAAACAACCAAATCCACCCCTATTTTGGCTAGTGACGGGGACGAAGGCATCGCTCAAATCTGAAACGAGACCAGAGTTCACGAGTCCAAATCTCCGGCTTCATCGCTCAGATCTGCTTCGATATTGGCTAGTGACGCGACGACGACGACTTCGTCGCTCAGATCTAAGTGTGGTAGTGGTTGGTGGTGGTGACAGAGGTGGTTGTAGTGGTAGGAGGCAGGAGGTTGTGGTGGTGGCGACAGTAGGTTGTGGTGGTAGAAGGCATGAGGTGGTGGTTGGGTTTCAGGGGAGAGGAGAGAGGACAAAGTGGTGCAAGAGGTGGCGGTGGTAGAATGTAGCAAATGAGCAAAATAAGAGTCAACATTAAGGTTATAAGGATGATATCACATCAGCAAGCCATGTCACATTACAATGACATGTAGCATATGAAAACAAACAATGTTAGTGTTTAGTTAACGTGAGGGTGACAGGAACACCAAAGTGGTTAAGTTGGGGGTGATAACAGCCAAAATGAAAGTTGAGAGTGACATCAGCCAATTTTGATTAGTTTCGGGTGATGAGATCCAATTCCCCTTGAATAAAACACCAAACTATACATTTCTGGAAACACAGATTGTACAACACCATGAGTTGAACTGATAACCTGATTGTAATACACCATGCTTCAAATTGTCCATAATCACACACAAAAAAAACTTGGACGATTGATAAATTTGTTATTTAGTCGTATTTTAATGAATGAATATAATGTTTCATTCTGATTTGGTTTATCAGATATAAGGAAACGTTATCATAACCCTGAATTCCTTTCCAAAATCATAATTTCTTGATATTTTCCTCTCCAAAATGCCACATATCACCCTCTTATTCCTTCTTACACTTCTTAGGTAGATGGTCCTTTGTAGAAGAACCTTCACACACACACACACACACATATATAGGGGAGGGTTTTAATGAGAACACTAAATATTGTGAGAACCGTGAGAACGAATTAATAAACTAGAAGAACTTGGTCAAAAACAATTCAAATTTAAAAATTTTTTTACACTTGTCATTATTATTCGAATACAATGTTCTAAATTAAATTTACATGTTTTGTATTACGTGAATTCGTAAATAAAGAATATTTACACATGTGTAAGTTTGCCATTTACACATGTGTAAATTTGTTATATTTATGTGTTAAAAATCTAATAAGAGTGATTTTGAGAGGAGAAATGAATTATTTAATAATTGAAAATATTTTTTTTCTATGTCGTATCTTAATTAAAATGAGGTTTGTATTAAAAAATGATTTTTTTTTTCATTCGTTCTCATGGTTCTCGCAATATTTAGCGTTCTCAAGATAACCCTTCCCTATATACATATAGACACACACACAATTCTTATTTTTAGGGTTCGGTTTTACTAGTCACGTGCGACATCCATAATAATCTCGAAGACAGATGTGTGTGTAATCATTACAAGAAGAGATAAATATAGTAGAACATATGAAAAATAGACATAAACAAGGTGGGAGGCACGTCGCGATGCGGCGGGGTCTTAAATTGCATCAACGTATACATTTACCAAACCAAATTATATTCAGACATACTACAGAAGTACAACTAGTATTGGAGCCCGCGCTTAGCTACAGGATCACAAAAGGGTGCTGAAGTGGATGTATTTACTACATGATATATCAGTGGGTTATTATAGACCATGCAAAGCTTTAAAAGTGAGGTTTGACTATAATAAGATAAATAAAAAATGATTATTTGTGACGTTGTATATCGAAGGGTTAATATAGACCATGTATCATAGCTCAATTAATGTGGGGGGGGGGGAGTAAATTGTTTTTCTAATTAAAAGTCAGGCTTTAATATAAACGAGGGTAAAATAAGCAAGCAATACAATTAAATGAATATAATAACTATAATAAGTAAATTAAAAAAAAGGAATTAAATTTACAAAAAAAGAATGATAAAAATATTTGTTATAGTATAAAAAATATCTTTATTATTAAAGTTCGCGGGGGTGGGGGACAACATAAATCGCTTGTAGTAACAGAATTATTATTAAACTTACGTATGATAAATCTATTAAAGTTCACGCTATAAACGTAAATCTTCTATAAAAAATTATTAGAGTTTAGAAGTCATATGATAACTCTATTAAAGTTTAAGATTGGAAATATAAACTAATAAAAAATAATAATATTTTAACTCAATAAATTAAGACTCTCTAAATAAAAGTAAAATGACCCATTCAAATTTACAACTATTCATATTGTAACTGTAAGCAAGGTTGAAGAACTCGTTAGTCGCTAGTCGGCCGGTGAAGTGGGGACTAGCGACTACTCGGGATTAGTCATGATTAATCGGATCGGTTTTTTATATGTAATTTTCAATTTTATGTATACATATATACATTTTTATAGGTAAATATTTTAAGTAGCTAGGTTTTAAATCTTACTTAACTCATTTATTTAAGTATACATGATTAATTGTTGGAATTCATATGATTTGGTTGAAACTGACCGGAATTTAGAGGTTTTGGCCGGAATATACAGGTTTTTTACTGGAATCTGGCTGGAATCGTCGATTTTTGGTTGGCCTCGTCGGACCTAGTCGGGCCTAGTCGATTAATGGACCGATTTAAGAAAAATTACTCAGTAACTGGACGACTAGCGATTAATCGCCGCCTAGTCGCGATTTTTACAACACTGACTCTTAGTATATACAATAGTTAAGCAAAATTTACAACAAACTATTCTAACTATTTACACATCTAAGGGTCGAAGGGGTGCCTCGCCCCCACTGTTTTTTTACTCGTATTGTTAATTTTATCGAAAATTTTGTTTTTTAGTGTAAAATATTGGATTTTTAAGAGTCCGGTCTCACCGATTTGGATTTTGAGAGTCCGGCCCCCACTGAGTTTTTATTCAAGTTCTGCCACTGCTTGACATGCAAACGAAGAAGAAGATAACAAATCAATACGATATAGTATAACCAAAAAACATTCTACACACTTGATAAAGTTAAACTAATTTGACTAGAACAAATTACTACAACCCTTTGGTGCTCACAAAGAAGGATGGAATTAATTGTTTGTCATTGTCATTAATGTTATAGTCCAAATAAACACAACAAAAGACCTCACAAAAAGCATAAGACAACCAAAAATAAAAATGGTTTAAAATTTAAGTTAATTTTATTATTTTAGCTCAGGAATAAGGTTTACCCCGGTTGCTTTTGTTAAGCCATCACATATTTGTAAAACCATATTGCAAACATCATAGCAAAACTACATTTAAATACTAGTAATTAGCAACACAACTTGGCATTAACAAAGTTTCCTACCCAAATGAGCTCCAACAAATCAAGTCGACCACTCAAAAGATCATAATAACAACATGCAAATATACATTGTCAATTAATCTAACAAAATGAAGTTGTTAATGCTCATAAGCTTAACACGACTGCATTAAGTCATGTCATGCCAAATGATAAGTAACATTATCACACATATAACTCTCAAATGAGCTAGAGGCCATCTTCATTGAGTTATATGGTATGGAGACAAACCAACAATACAACATTCACTTAAGTTATAGGAGGGTACCATGTCATCATCAATTTTGATAAAAACGGATTTACTTCACACCAAAATCTAACCAACAATGTTAATCATCTTTTGATCAATTGGGTATATAGAAAACTCGGTTCAACACTCAAATACCATGAATACTTACAACCCAGATAACTAAAAATACAACAACAAAAAACACAAACAACAATTCATGAAAGAAGTACAAGTACTTGATGCCAAGATGGGTTGCTAAATAGTAGCATAAGCAGGTTTGAAATCTTGGATGATCCATGTTCATCGTCATCGATTTAGCAACCACACCAATCATCAAAAACACCATGAACATTCTTCAATAAAGAACTGGTTTCTGATGAAACAGATTGTTCATCTTCATCGACAACAACAATACAGCTATAGCAACCATATTCCTCATAACTGAATCCACAACAAACATTGTCACACCCCGACCTGCAGCGGAAAAGGTGATCGGGGCATGATTGGGTTTTCATCAAAGCTCATGACATTTATTATAATGTTTCATATTTATTATTACAATTTAAAGGAAAATCATACAATCATATCATACTAGTACATCATGTTCTATTCATCTTTCTAGCCTTCATTATTTTTCTTCTAAGGCACTTTTTCTATGTTTTCCTTGCTTCATCCTGTCCACCTGTATCATGTGTAAAAATGGTTTTTGGATCAACAAAAAGTTGGCGAGTGAATCCTATTGCATTTAAACGTTTTTATTGAATTGATTATAAAAAATAGTGCATAACCACATATGAGTAAATGTAAATGTAAATTTATTCACTAAACATTTAATATTAAATATTGCACACACATACAACAATAGCTTGTTTTGAGGCACGCGTTATTCAACTCGTCTCCCACGAGGAACTGATGGGCCTAATGAATGAGTTTCGAGGCACGCGTTGTTCTACAAACTAATGGGCCTAATGAATGAGTTTTAAGGCATGCGTTGTTCAACTCGTCTCCCACGAGGAACTGATGGGCCTAACAAATAGTTTGCATACATCTTGACAATATGTAATACATAACACAAACAATAATTACATTCTAAGTTTAGATCATAATATGGTATAGCACGAGTTTGAATAAACGAATTAGTTTAGGTGACACATGATACACCCCAAAACGTAAATAAAAAGGGGAATTTGTAAGAATTCACTCACAGTGGTTGCGTTTCTTGGATTGATGATAAATGCGCACGAATTTGGATTCAACCACGAGAGAAACTAACCTAGATAATAACATAACGGTTCGGTAAATAAGCGGATTTTATTAATCAATTTTAATAGGATTTTTGGATATATTTTTGTGAGTTTAAGGCTATTTTCTAACTTTAAAAACGTTATTTTTAAGTATTTTAATTGATTTTTAAATTAAATAAATAAATAAAAATAATAAAAAAAATGTTGACTTTTGACCGTTGACCATGACTGTTGACCGTTGACCGGTTCGGTTGTGAATATTATTGCACTGAGTGAGACTCGAACCCGTGACCTCCCGTACGCGTGCACGCAGCTCTACCAACTGAGCTACGTGTCTAACCCGAAATATTTCTGTTTTTAATTATATTTATACACTGTTTAAGTTAATCCGAAAATCATTTATTTAAAAAGGATTTAATTGTATCGAACCGGTGATCTCCACAGGTCTCGAACCCGGGACCTGTGGTTTAGTTTGGCACACAGTCCACCGCTGGACTGTGTGTCTAACTTGGTAAATATTCCGGTTTTTATTATACTTAACATCTTACTGTGAGTTAACCCGGTTCGGTTTAAAAAAAACATTTTTATTTCTGAGGATAGGGTCGTGATAGGAATCGAACTCGAGACGTATGTGTATTGTTTGCACACAGTCCACCCCTGGACTGTGTGTCTAACCCGTTCATAATATTGATTTTAATTTATCTTATAACATAAACGACTTCGTCTTCTTCGCTCAAAACACAGACATTGATTATTCAACTGTTTCATGTTTAATTCGATTAACGAAAATTATCAGCGATTGAAATGTAATGAACGGAGAGGGTTTGGGGAAAGGATGTACCGAACAGGTGTCTTTCACAGAACTCCAGCAAGGATTCGTCGGCTCTGTTTTGTGAACTTCGGTTGTTAGGATCAATTAACAGTTTTGATTGCTTAGATGTGAAATTGAGTTACTAAACAATGATTAAAAGGAGGTTTAGTTGATCATACCGATTAACAGCGTGAGTTCGGAAATTCCAGCGATTTTTCCGGCGAGTACAGAAATCCGGCAACGTCGTCTGGGATCGATTCTGGGTGATGGATTGATGTTAGTAATGGTCTAACAATGGAATGGAAACAGAAGGAGTCGAGGTATTTACCGTGTTGATGAAAGTCTCGGTTTTTCGGCGACTTGCAGAAAATTCCGGCGAGTGAAATTGATTCGAGAATCGGTGCGATTTTGAGCGAAAAGATTACCAGAGGTTAGGGTGTGTATTTATAGGAAAGAATATCGATGAATTGGGTCCGATTTCTGTCTTGATTCGTTGGTCAATTATTATCCGGCGGTTATGACTGATATCGCGGAACTGGACATCGGTTATAACCGATGGCGTCGTTAATACGTACGTTAAGTCAAAAGTAACCGACGATAATTGGCGAAATCGTCGGATTTTCCAGCGACTGCGGATTTGCGCGCTGTTGACTGGGTTTGATTTCCAGTTTTATTATATGTATTAATTGTTTCAATATATTACCCAATAACACAAGTGGCGGAGTTGTTGAATGTTTGTGTGTTAAGTCTTTGAGGTTACCCGGCTGACCCGGGTTCGAAACCCGGCATCAGCATTTAATTTTTATTTCACTATTTTTAATAAATTTTCAAATATAAATTTTATATTCTAATATACTTATTAATTATGTACCGTATAAAATTAATTTGAGCATTAAATATGCAACGAAATTTTAACTGAATGTTCGGTTAATAAACGAAGCGGGTTTGGTTAGCCCGGTTTTTTACGGATGTTACAAACATTCAGCAGAAGAACAAACAGTTGTAAAGGACAAAAAAGACAACATACTTTTTAACTTATAACATCCAACAAACGAACAATCCACATAAACAACGTGCAGGGGATGAAAAACAAAGTTCATCGTCATCGACACCAACATTGCGGGAACTTGAACCAAAAAGGTTGAGACTTGTTGTATAACCAAATAAAACCTCCAAAACATATCGTCAAAAAATACATAGAACATCAAAGAAAAACAAGCCCCACTAAGGTAAGTCAAAGACGACAAAACAAGGGAAAGGAGGCCATCAAGGCCGTGCCGGTGTAAAAAATCGTCATGCAACCACATACCCGTTAATGAAACAGTTTAAAACAAAAGCTCAGAATATCGGAACCATAATCGTTTTATGCCTTTAGGATTACCTTAAACAGATAACACCGTAGGCTCAACAATAAGCGACCAAAAAACAACTAGCCGACCAATAGATAACCCAACGACGCCAATCACCTTCGCAAGGAGAACAGTGTGAAAAAGAAAGTGGCGGTGAGGTGTGGAACAAATGGGGAGACCCCAATAAGAAACTCCCTTATATTAGGGTGTACAACCAAATAAACACACCTTACAAATAAGTAATGCATAAACAACCATGTATGCAAGAGAAGTAACTTCCTTATATGTAAATGGGTTTCTAATTAGTAGTGTTATATATACATATAATTTGCAATATACCTATGCATTATGGTTTGTATCATAATGCTTATTGGGTTGTACCCACTAAAGACAAATTTTATATGCAACATACCTAAGCATTATGGTTTGTACCATAATACTTAGTGGGTTGTGCCCACTAACAAACTTGTGTGTATATATATATATATATTTGTACCATAATGCTTATTGGGTTGCAGTTTTAAAAACCGGTTTAAACCGGCTGGTTGTACCGGGTGAGCCGTCCGGTACACTCGGTTAAACCGTCCGATACACCCGGTTAAACCGTCCAATACACCCAGTTAAACCATTTTTGAGCCAAATCCAGTAAGGTATAAAAATCAAATTTAAAACATTGGTGGGTTGTATATACTAGAGACAAATATGTATATTTATATTTATATTTATATTTATATATATAGTAGTATAATTTGCAACATCTAAATAGGGATGGGCTCGGTACCAAGCGGTATCGAAAATCCCTAAAAAGTGGATACCAGTACCGAATATACCCGGTACGATACCGGTATTTGAGGGTAAAAACTGGTAAATACTGGTATCGAACCGATACCAAAAATGTTAAAAGTCGTTACCCCGACACCATTTGCTCATCTCTACATTTAAAGGCATAAGGATATTGTATACTTTACTTTGGTGTTTTTTCCTGCATCAATTTCTTGCATTATGGGTTTGATTTGATTGTAAGCTTTTAAAATAATGGCCACATATTTATTTCCTATCAAATATTTATATTTGTTTAACATTTGTTTCTTTGGCTCTTTAAAAGCTAGATATCTCTTCATATCTTTTTCTCTTAGATCTCTTACTCTCTCTGAAACTTTCTCTCTTAGTTGCAGACACTTTCTGATGAGTTTTTGTCTGGCAATTTACGGACCTTACGCGGTCGTATTGTAGAGAGAGGAACATTAATGGAGTTTCTAGAGAGAGAAACAAAGCGAGATGACACGCTTTAACACCTCGTCGCAACGCGGGAAGCTTACATCTAGTTTAAATATAAAATACAATTAATCATATGTTGACTTTTTATATTGTTTAATTGTTTCAAAATCCTTCCACGTTGGGGCATATGAAAAAAAAGATTCAATCACCCACAAAATATAAAAAAACCTACTTTTCATGTGTTGTAATTTCTTAACAAAGTCCTATTAAATTATAAATTGATAAGAACGGATACCTATAAAGCTTATAATATACAAATATCTAGACTATAACACGTTATACAAATTATTGTTCTATATCAACTTCTTGAGAATTGTAAAGGAAACTTGAAAACCACTCTTACAACAAAAACCTTATCCAGTATAATTTTATCTATAATTAAATTATTAATAGGGTCTAGAGAGAGTGAATATAGACAAGCCTTACCTCTACCCTAAAAGACAAAAAGACAACTTTCAAAGAGACCGCTTCTTGAGAGAGCCCTGACTCCAAAGACATAACCAAAGCATACGAGTCGTCATCTTAAAAAGCAAGAAATAGGCAAAAAAAAAAAGGGTATACTTCAAAAGAAAAAAATAATAATAAACAAAAAAAACATTCTTAAAAAGTATCACACAAAATAGATTATGCAAATTTTGTCCTTTATCTTTATACCCATTTTTAGCCGGTGTTCTTTATGTTTAAAGTTGATGAGTTTTGTACTTAATGTTTAAAAATCTTACATGTTATGTTCTTTAGGCCTAACCCAGTTATTTTCTTTAGTTAAATCTGGTCATGTGCCTTGCACCACGAGGGTATTTTTGTCAAATCACTTTTGTAAGGACTAATTGTGTAAATAATATAAATATCTAACCATTTAATAAAAATAAAAAAATACTTATAAACATAGAACTCTCTCTCTCTCAAATTCTCTCTCTATGTCTCTACAGGGACTAACTAGGATGACCATTAACACCATATATAGACACATGCAAGCGATAACACGCATATATCCCCTCCCCCACCCTAAAGAAAAGTCTAAGCTCCTAAAACTAAAACGGGCAATCCTCCTAAATGACTATAGCCTTAATCCCACTTCTCCACAAATTCCTATCCTCAACCATATCTTCATAGAGGTTCAAGTCTAGCAAATCCCGCCTAATCTGCTAATCTCAAGTTAGTTTCGGCTTACCTCTACCCCTCTTTCCTGCCACAGTGAGAGTTTCCATTGTTCTAACCGTGGCAGTCATCTGTCTTCTCTTAACATGCCGAAACCATCTCAGCCTCCCCTCCCTAATCTTATATTGTATACTGGTCACCCTTAATCTTTCCCTAAAAACCTCATTTTTTATCTTGTCTAACTTAGTGTGCCCACACATCCACCTCAGCATCCTCATCTCTGCTACCACCAACTTACACGCCTGTGTCTTCTTGATGGCCCAACAATCTGTACCGTATAATATAACAGGTCTAACTGTAACCCTATAAAATTTCTCTTTTAGTTTAATTTGGAACTTCTTTTCACAAAATACCCATCTGCTCTCCACCTACACCATCGAGCCTGATCACAATGAGTTACATCACTATCTATCTCCTCATCCCTTTGGACAAAAGATCCAAAATACTTAAACTTAGTTGTCTGAAAACCGGTCTTACATATAAATAAATTATAAATCATATGTACAAAATCAATATGAATGCTTTTATATAGTTAACAACATTCGTTTACCGCATCGTTTTAATTAGTTTAAACATACTATTATAAACAGGGCATCGACATTTTATTAAAATAAATGATATTTCTAAAAGCATATAGAAATATTATACTTAAATTAAAGTTGTGATGTAGTTACAGGAATAAGAAAAAAAAATCAATATGAATGCTTTATTATTTATTCGTCATTAGTAAGTAAGCGTCATACGTAAAACAAAACATATTGATAAGATAAAAGAATCAGATCATAAAAATATATATACACGGAGAGACGCGTCAAACACGTTAATTTGTAATATATCTTTATGCTAATTTATTATGTTAAACAATATGTATAGTATATAATTATTATATTAGAATATAATATAATTACTTTTTGATAAAATATAATAAAGCTGTACCGTACAATCTTGTAAGAAACCTAGCTGTGTTAACTTATTTATTTGTCATTATTTAAGTAAACGTCCAAGGAAGGCCTGTAAATTTTGTTATTTTCTATCCAGTATCTAGCTGGCGTTTTTAATATTGTAAGCAAAGAGTATATATATAACTCTATATTAGTTAGATTAATTAAATTACATGGGATTGTTACTATTGTATGTATATATTGGATCCTGTTAATAACCACAAAATTTATGGGTTTTTGACACCAATTGTTTGGGACTAATACTTTTAGGTTTAATTAGTAACAAATGTTAAAAACAACTCTTTCACGAGGTAAAATAACACGAATCCTGAAGTAGATGAAGAAGACAAGATGTGGTGTCAAGGTTATGTTGATGACAATGGACGACATTGAGCTTCAACCAAGGGTCAACACAAGCTAGAGAAAATCATTGTGTACAATCAAGAAATACCCTCATCATAATCAAGTCGCCAACAAAATTAACCCTACTCAAAATTTAATCGTGAACATATGCACTATAATACTGAACATAACCTCTATTCTACAGTGTTATAGTGTATATGTCACCCAAGTATGTATATAGTGTAATTTAGATCACTTTCAACTAAAAGGTGTAAACTAATGAAAAAACAAAAATAGCTTCCATAAGTTATGAATATATTATATTTCATCGTCTTTTCAAGCAACCATAAGACGGTAATTATATATATTATACATTTGAACGTCTTTTCAAGCAACCATAAGATGGTAATTTATCACGTTTCTTTTTTCTTTTCAAGTTACAACCCTATCGGTTGAAACAATGAATCAAATCATTGTTGATTCATTGTTGAACTCGTTTTCATCTTTCATAACATATAGACTAATACAATAAATCATATCATATTGATATCATTGTAAAGTACAATACCATTGTCCTTTATGGAACAAGATATGAAATTTAACAATTGATTAGAAAAACAAACAAAACCCTAACCACATATCAAACTTAATCTCACCTTCAGCACTATCCAAGAACAACACATAAAAAAGAACACATCAAAAACCGAAAAAGATTCAAATTATAGGAGACATCCAGAGCGCAATAGGGTCCGGAAATTATCAGATTCTGTTGTGACATTCAATGAGATGATATTTTCAGATGGATTGATTTGTTGAACCATGCCTTCCAGCTGCCAAAGCTCTTCCTTGGTATTTCCACAGCCACCGGTTTTTCATTGTCGCCATCCGCCTGAGGTCTCTTGCAGAGCATGAAGTTCCTGACCCCGAATGATCCAATCGTTTCCCATGGTTTCAGAGCTGTACAAAAATCAAATTCATAAACATTCCAAATTAATTCATTTCAATTATGGATGGCAAATGTGCTCGATGGGACGGGTATTTGGGACAGGAATTCGAATATGGGATTAGTCAGTAGTGTAAATGAGTCAAGCCACTTGCGAGCTACTCTAGATTGACACGCTTAAACAGGCTTGAGTCCAAATTAAAGTTCAATATTTTTTTATTAATATATCGGATATATAGATTTACATAATACTTATTATATATGAAATTATGATAAAACTCTAAGCAAGTCAAACTAGAGCTCGGTAATAAAAATAAAAACAAGCCGAGCTTGAACCCTCGTTAGTTAAACAAGTCGGACGTGAGCTTAGTCGAGCTCAGCTTTTTTAACCATTGAGATTAGTTTTAAACTTTTTTTTCGGGTAAAAATATGTATGATATTAGATAATATCCGAAACAATTACTAAAAAGGTAAAAAAAACACATACCTTTTTGCATGAAACGTGTTCCCAAAAGAATTCCTTTTCTTTTGTCGTTGATTACATAATATGATCTACTAATTCGTTAATTTTTTATCTATATGTTTCTTTTTGTAATTTAAAGAAACTAATATGTATACCTGATACCCGACACATACCCAGTGATATTAACTTTTGTCGTTGGTTACATAATATAATCTACTAATTCATTAACTTTTACATCTATATATTTTGTTTTTTGTAATTTAGACAAACTAACATGTATACCTGATATCCTACACATACCCGTTGATATTAGGCTGGATAAGGAATAAGTTTTAACAATGGGTATGCACTTGGGATTACCCATACCGATTCAATTGTTTTCCTACAATGCAACAAGGATGAACGAGATCTAACCTTCGGTCCCGATGACGGGGCAACAAAGAACGAAATCATTAAAATTCGACCCAAGAACAGGAAGCCTTCCTTCGCGAGCATATGATTTAAGCGCGGTATCAATAACCGCAGCCACCAATTCTTCTTCATTCACAACAAACCGGATAGGACCCGCGCTTCCAACAACGGTCACACTAATCAAAAGCCGGTTTCCAGAAACTTTGGGGCATGATTTTTCTTATGCTTCATAAGCAACATCTTTTTAAATTATCCTTAATTATCGTTTAAACGTAATAATAGTAATAAGAATAAAAAAAAAACAACCAAGCGATATGAATCAGAAATATCAGTGAGCTGTTAAGATTACAAGTTTATGGGTCAACACCGATGCAACGGAAGTACCAGCCTTCCTTGTAAGATCCGAAAGCTAATGCGGTTGAAAGAGAAGGGATCCCCCTTGGTAAAAGGGGGGAGATCATCCACCAAGGAGACAAGATTTCCACCATTCACAAATGGGATTATGAAGGGGTGATATGGGAAAACGTTTGGGGGAAGAACAAAGGGATTGCTTGAAGGGGAATTGGGATTATGGTTAGGGGTTTGTTTGTTGGTTTTGATTTGAGTTTTGGTGGGATTGATTATATAGTGGGTGAAATAACTTGACCTTTCTTATTTTCAAAGGAGTACAATTTTCATATTAATGGTTGATTTATTTCATATTAATGGTTGATTTATTATGTTGAGATTTTTGTGATTCAGTTTTAAATGTCTGAATATGAATTTAATTGATTATTAAATAAAATATTTATGCCTTATATATATATATATATATATATATATATATATATATATATATATATATATATATATATATTCTTGAACGGCAAAGAATCTCACGTGTAAATCCACCCTGCCCGTACCTATGTCCAAGGTCGACTGCTCGACCGCCATAAGATTGTGCCCCCTTATGCGTGAGAACCGATTGAAATAGGTAAACTATCGCCCCGGTCAGATTTGAACCCGGGTTTAAAGCCCCGATTCGTCCCTTCACCAAGATGTTCCTAAAAATGGCCTAAACGAGAATCGAACTTGCATCTCCACTAGGGAGGCCAAGCCACTTTACCACTAGACCAAGTTGTCAGGACTTTATGCCTTTTATTAACTAGTGTCTTTCTTTCACGTTGAGCGTCGAGAACTCAATTGGTGCCAGTTAGGTTCATTTCGGTACCCGCATTCACTATAGCAACTGAAAAAGAAAATTAAAAGGAATAAAAAAAATAAAGTTGTGATATGATCAAAATGATTTCGACATGATTTTAAATCAATTGAAAAAAAAGAAGACGAATACCGATTCCGATACTGCTGATACAGGTACCCATATACGGTTTCGAAATTGTCACGATACCAGTATTATGTCGATACTCATATAGTTTACTAAAAAAAATATGTTTTTCTAATACAACTCTATTTTCAATAAAATTACTCGTATAGTCTGCTTCTTAGCATTTGAGAAACTGTTGGGAGTGTTTTGAATCAAGACTTGGTTTTAACTGAATTCAATATGTGTAGGTTTCAGTTAACTTTTTATACAAATACTGGTTTCTTCTATAAATATGATTTACAAAATACTTTATTAATTATAATTACATTCTTTAAAGTTCTTAAACAGACTTTTTATTCATTATATTGTGATGAAATTCTGAATAATATTTTAACAAATTAAACTTTTAGAAATTTCTTTAATCTAACTGAAACCCATTCAGAATCCACATGGGTCATGTTCATGTATTAAAATTCTAGTTACGATCATGAATTATAAAAGAATATATAGTACACAAATGAAATCCAGATTCAATTTTAAAAACTTTAATAGAAAATCATATCCGAATCATTAAATCACAACCAGTAAATAAAACTTTAGTTACTAAATGGAATAAAATAAAGTATAATGGTAAATTTTTTTTGCTATTCAGAAGAGGGTTGCGGCCAGCTTGTTGCCCGTCTACCTGCCATTAGTCTGTAATCGTCTCTGTTTATTATTATTATTATTATTATTATTATTATTATTATTATTACAATAAAAAATATCTAATGGTAAAAAAGTATAACTATTAAAAGAACCACATGTTTTAGTACAGGGGCGTAGCTTAGTAGGGGGCCGGGGGGGCCGCCCGACCTCTCGAACTTTTCGCTTAGTAGTGTCCGGTATGTAGTTTTATTATGGAATTTTTTAAGTATATACGTTTACGACCCCCTGATTTTATAATTTTTTTAGGTATAATTTTAGGTCCGCCGGTCAGAAATCTCAAGCTTCACCACTGTTTAAGCAGACAACTATTTATAGGGATTTTTCCTATGATTTAATATCATATTATCAAAGAATAAAGAAGCAATAAAGTGTATATTAAAGGTACCAACAAACTAAATAAATTGTCATTAAATAAAGTTTATTCTTTTAGTTAATTGAATAACTGTTGGTTGAAAATTTGCCAATTCTTGGTACGATGTACATCATCGTCCGTCAACATTAAACCAAGTTGGCTTGAGAATCTGCAATGAATATACCTTTTTCTTCTTTCTAGAAAACTAAATTAATTAGATAACTTCAAGATCGTTGTCGGTGTTTATGTTTTATTTGAGTTTCTTGCAAAACTTTTGTTTCTACTTTGTAGGAGTCAAAAGATGTTTGGTTTATAGAGGTTATGATCACTTGTAGGTTGTGGGCACATGAGAATTTGTGGCTTTTGGTCACTTTATTTCACTCTAGCTTGCTTTGTTTTGCTACATTCATTCTGGGTCTACTAATCATGTTAGGTCAAATCATCTCTAGCAGTCCTGAACTTAGATCCAAGCTGCAACATGAGAATGTGATCCGAAGGCAGAGTAACGTATACCAACCAAACATGTTTTTAAATATATAAGCATGTTGATATCTATAGATGGTTGTTCTTAAAAAGAGAAACAGATTTGCAAAGTAATGGGTGTTCTCCATGGCGGATATGGTGGTTTGCTTGTATGAGGTATATATGTTTATCTGAGTTGCTTTGGGCTCAACAGGCTAACAATGTATTATATTGGGGGCTTGGACTCAACCCATGTAAATACATACGCCATCACTTTGCTTCAAGGCTTGTCAAGACGAAGGGTGATAAAAAATATCCGCATTCGAAAATACGATATCTGAGAACTATCCGAAAATTCGGATATCCGAAAAGGCTTGTCAAGACGAAGGGTGATAAAAAATATTGGTATCCGAAAATCCGATATCTGAGAACTATCCGAAAATCCGGATATCCGAAAAGGCTTGTCAAGATGAAGGGTGATAAAAAATATCCGTATCCGAAAATCCGATATCTGAGAACTATCTGCAAATTCTGATATCCGAAATTTCGGGTTCATATAGTGATTTTTTAAATTTTCAGAATTTACTTTTTAGTTTTTTTCGGATATTCTGATATCCGAAATATCCGAAAATTTATATGTGGATATCCAAAACTATTCGAAGTACCCAGTTCCGAATATTAAAAAATAATAAAAATTAAAGATTTAATAAAAAATTGGATATTTTCCGATATCCGATTCACTATCCGATCGGATATCTGAAATTTCGGATATTTGAATTTTGGATATTCGAAATTTTGGATACGGATAGTGATATCAGGTATCCGAAAATTTCGGATATCCGGTTTTGAACACCAAAGACATGGTTTGATTCAAATTCGAAAGTTAAACTTTAAATAGAATCAAAATCCACTTAGGAATAACCTAGTGGTGTTTGTGAGTTAGAGTTTATGATAGTAGGAGGTCGAAGGTTCAATCCCTATGATGTGTAAGTTTTGCCATTAAAAAAATCAGAATTAGAAACTTGGAAGCTGTGAAATTTAAACTTCAGCCCTGGAAAATAAAAAAACCAAAAGATGTGAAATTCAAGTTTTTTTTTTTTCAAAATAAAGAAATTATATTATGTGAAAATAGAAGATTGACATGATTTGTGGTTGAAACTTTCGTTGTGAACTTAAAAAAACTTGTGAAATCAACTAGTATTTATAAGAAATGTTTGAACTCAAATACTATTAACGCGTTTTGTAAGCATCGATTGTAGATATGAGAATATATAATTTGATAAGTAAACATGCTTATGCTCAATTGAGAGTAATTTTATAATTGGAGAACCTACTAATAAATATACAATGGACAACAAAAAATACAGAGAATATTAGTAGAACACCTAAAATATACATATAAGAACCGTTGAAAACAATTTAATCAAACAGAAAATTAATATTAATCTAATTAATTACCGAGTTATTGGCTAAACCAGTTTGTTCCAACTTGAGCAAACTGATTGAAGAAAGGTAGAAGGAGACTGTCCCGTTATCGGACGAATTTAAATAACACGCAAAA
Organism: Scalesia atractyloides; assembly: GCA_947069175.1. Taxonomy (NCBI): domain Eukaryota; kingdom Viridiplantae; phylum Streptophyta; class Magnoliopsida; order Asterales; family Asteraceae; genus Scalesia; species Scalesia atractyloides. Next base: position 69,666,908 of record CAMTDV010000006.1, on the reverse strand, counting down.
AACTAAAACCAACCTGACGATTTAAGAAACCGAGAATCTTGAACTGCACGGATGATTCATGTCCTTAAAGGATTTTACGCGCTCGTATTGCTGTGAGCTGCAGCGTAAACTCCCAGGATTTAATGCAGAACTGATCTTGTATTCCAACAACAATGGAAAGCAGAAAACGCAAAAGCTGGAGAAGAAACTGAAGCACAGAGGGAGGGCTGCGAAAATTGTGTCTGTAGAATGGGTAGCAGGAGGCCTTTATTTATAGCTGTGATTATAACCAAGAATGAGAAAAACAGGGAATGAGATAACCATTATCAACTAGGTGAATTCGGTTATCTATGGATAACCCACACGAATTCGAACCCAGTAGAGATATCCCATACGAATTCGAACTGTTACAGATAACCCCCACCGTTTCGAATTCATCTCTATCCCTATCTCTATCTCATTCGATCTCGATCCACTGATCAGACACACCCTGAACCGGACCCTAGCTAAAAATAAAAGCTCCTCAGCTCCTAGGGACGATGCGTACATGCGAAGTGCAAAGTGCGCCTCAAACGCGCCCGTCCGCGCCTCAAACGCGCCCATTCGCGAGCCCGCGGCTCGGCTCGGCGCGCGTGTGGGCTTGACCCACTTCTCAACCCATTTAACACTTTGGAGGCCCATAAGGGATAATCCCTTATAAAGCATTCAAAGTTCCCTTCCCTCACCAATGTGGGATGGAGGAAACATACCAACTTGTATGTTCTCCATTAATATTTCCAACAATCCCCCACCAAATTGGAATGTTTCCTCTCACTTAGACAGATGATGTCACTAGGTGTCACGAAGATTAAACCCAGATTATGTTGATAAACAAGAAGAGACAGATTCGATGGTGTCCTATGGAATTAAACCATTAACCTGATAGCCCCCTTCGGTTTACCCCCACACATCACCGGCCGACTTTGCGTTCTCACTGAGCGCGAATATGGCCGTGCGCTATAAATCCTTTTCATGACCCTTTAGAAGACAAACCACTTATCTTCACTCGAGGCGGCACCACCCCTAGATAATATAGGCAAAGCTTTACATCATCCACGTTGCTTGGATGCCTCCAAAACTTTGTTAAGAGCATTAGCTCACCCTTGTTCTCGGCAACGACGTACTATCATACCTCACATGGATCTATCAAAAATTGATAGTACCTTCTATCGTTAAGTGACTTCGCTTTTTACCCATTAAACTTGAGAAATAGGAGCACTAAGTTCAAGTTGGGTTTCCATCACTAACGATTCTATTGTGGTTTTAGACCCATGTCTCTCACGGTATTCACTACCAAATGTCTCGTCAGAGGTTTAGTAAAAGGATCAGCCAAGTTCCTACTCGTCTTGACATAGATAACCTTGATGGTACCACTTTCAAGAAGCTGTCTCACATAATTGTGTCGTAGACCTATGTGTCTTGACCTCCTATTATACACCGCGTTGTATACTTTAGATAGTGTGGCATCACTATCACAATCATGGGAATATACGGCATTGGTACATCCCACAAACGGATGTCCATAAGTAGATCTCTAATCCACTCTGCTTCCTTACCAGCCGCAGCTAGTACTATGAACTCTGCTTCCATAGTTGAGTGGGCAATACACGTCTGTTTCTTGCTCGCCCAAGAAATTGCTCCTCCTGCTAGAGTGTAAATCCACCCACTTGTAGATTTTGAATCACTGATGTGATCAATCCAGCTCGCATCAGAAAAACCTTCGAGTATTCTGGAATTAGACGTGTATGTCAGTTCTAAGTTACTGGTCCTTTTCAGGTATCCAGGTATTCTACCCACTGCTTTCCAGTGTTCTGTCCATGGATTGACAATATACTGACTCAGTTTGCTTACAGCAAAAGCAATATCAGTACGAGTGCAATGTGTTGCATACATCGTACTTCCAATAGCACTCACATACTCCAGTTGAGCCACTGCTCTCCCTGAGTTCACATTAAGTTTCACACTTGGATCAAAGGGGGTATTAAACTCTTTAATGTTCAAGTGTTGAAACTTAGTCAGAATTTTCTCTATGTAATGAGACTGACTTAGAGAAATCTGACTTTCAGTTCTTTTCACCTTGATCCCAAGAATGGTATCAACTTCTCCTAGATCTTTCATCTTAAAGTTCGAGGACAGATATTTCTTAGTTTCAGAAATACCTTCAAGGTGAGTGCCAATGGTCAACATATCATCAACATAGAGACAAATCACGACTGTATAACCGGGTTCGACATTTAGTATAGATACACCTATCAGCACTAGTGTGTCGAAACCCGAAAGCAGTCACAGTGGTGTCAAACCTCGCATGCCACTGTTTAGGAGCTTGCTTCAAACCATAAAGAGATTTAATAAGTCTACACACTTTGTTCTCTTGTCCACGCATCACAAACCCTTCTTGTTGCTCCAAATATATCTCCTCATTTAGATACCCATTTAGAAACGCAGTCTTTACATCAATTTGATGGATGTACAGCCCTTTAAAAGCAGACACTGCTATTAGAGTTCTAATAGAGCTAATTCTAGCCACAGGTGCATAGGTATCAAAATAGTCGATCATTTCTCTCTGCCTATACCCTTTAGCAACTAATCTCGCTTTATAGGCAGAGATGGATCCATCTGGATGATACTTCCTTTTGAAAATCCATTAGGATCCAATAGGTTTATTTCCCTTGGGTAGATCAGCTAACTCCCAAGTTCCATTTCGCATAATGGAATCCATTTCATCATTGACTGCTTCCTTCCATAAAAGAGCATCTCTTGATGACATTGCTTCGCTGAAAGTTTTAGGATCATCATCCGAATTAACATCGAAAATGACCTCTCTCGTCACTTTCTTTTGAGTTCCCTCAACCAGGTAAGAAAAGAAATCATCTCCATAACTTTTCTCTTTTCTAACTCTAGTACTTTTCCTCGGTTCTTCAACTATTGGTGAAGGTTGAACTCGTTTTTCAGAAGTACTAGAAGATGTGGTGTAATTTGAGTTTTCATCATCTCTAGAAAACTTGTTCTCAAAGAATTCCACATCTCCGGATTCTACAACTATACCTGATTCGTCATCCAACAACCGGTAAGACTTACTTTGTGGAGCATATCCAATTAATACACTCTTGTAAGCTCGTTCTCCCAGTTTGAGTGTCTTTGGATCAGGTACGCGATAATAGGCAAGACACCCCCAAACCCTCAAATACTCTACGTTTGGTTTTCTTCCTTTCCACAACTCATATGGGCTCGTAGGTATCACACGACTAGTGATCCTATTGTGAACATAACAAGCGGTTAACACAGCTTCCCCCCACATATTACGAGATAGACCCGATTTATTTAACATACAGTTAGCCATCTCTACCAAGGTTCGGTTCTTTCTCTCAGCCAAACCATTTTGTTGGGGAGTATATGGTGCAGTTCTCTCACGTATGATGCCTTCCTCTTCGCAGAATGCATCAAATTTTCGGTTAAAGTATTTTCCGCCTCTGTCCGAGCGAAGAATTTTAATGTGTTTCTCCTTTTGTTTTTCAACCTCAGCCTTATATATTTTAAATGCCTCAAAAGCTTCGTCTTTTGAATACAATAAATAAACATATAAGTATCGGCTGAAGTCATCGCAGAAAGTGATAAAGTATCTCTTACCCCCACGAGTAAGGACTCCATTCAGTTCACAAATATCTGAATGAATTAGTTCTAGTAGTGATGTATTACGTTTATGGACACTTGGAAAAGGTTTCTTTGTGAATTTTGATTTCACACAAGTTTCGCATTTCTCAAAGTCTTTATCTTTTAATTTAATAAACCTTTAGTTTGCATTTTCTCAATGTTTTTAATATTTGTATGAGCTAAAAGTTTATGCCATAAAGAAATTGAACAAGCGATATAATATAATTTCATTCAAATCAAAACCAATTGCATTACATTGATAAAAACTATCACTACCACTATCACCACTATCACTATCACTTTCATTCCCAAACCCATCAATCATTGAAACGCCACCTTCATCCGACTCTTCTTCTTCATCAATTCCATCTTCAGCTAGGTCAAGGCGATACATTCCACCCGTGTTCTTTGCTTGACCCATATAGATGTCATTTAGAGAAAACTTCACACGGAGATTCTTGAGAACCAGCTTGTACCCATTTCGATCAAATTATAAGCAGAAACAAGACCCTTGGTGATACCAGGAACATGCAACACGTCCTGAAGGGTAATCGTTTGACCATCTTTAAAGTTTAGTCGCACTGTGCTTTTACCACGAACTTCCACTCGATGTCCATCAGCACATACCACCACTGTTCCCTGAGGAACAGGACCATAAGTAAGAAACGAGCCACGATTCCCACAAACATGAATAGTGGCTCCAGAATCCAAAAACCATCCTCTACATGCCACAACGCGTGTATATTGAGAAAGCATGTTAACATCTCCAAGACCCACATTAGCCACTAGATTGGTGACTTTCTCAATATCAACAACACTTGTAGAACCAACCGTAGATCCAGATTTCCTTTGAGAGCACTCTCGTGCATAATGCCCGGTTTCTCCACAAACATGACATTTACCCGATCTCTTTGTTTGATGGTTGGTCGTTTGATGTGACTTTTTGAATTCCTTTTTCTTTGGTGCTGTAAACTTTCTATTCTTTGATGCCCCTTTTCCCTTTTGCGCAGATCCTCCAACAATATGATTCACACTCGATCAGACTTTACCTCTTTTGTTCCTGTTGCGCGTTTCCTCCTCAATTCGAAGGTGCTTCAACAGTTCATCCAAAGAGTAGTCCTCAGACTTGTGCATCATTCTCTATGAGAAATCTTTCCAAGTAGGAGGAAGTTTTGCAATAATGACCCCTACTTGAAAATTTTCTGGCAGCGGAATAGAAAGCGCGGTCAATTTGTTAACAAGAACTTGGAGTTCATGCACTTGCTCCAGGATTGACTTGTCATCAACCATTTGAAAGTCTAAGTACTTGGAAATAAGGTATTTGTTAGTACCTTCTTCATGAGCCTTGTACTTATCTTCCAAAGCTTTTCGCAATTCTCTAGCACTTGTTACTGGCGCGTATAAGTCATAGAGACGATCCGAAAGAGAATTCTTGATGTGGCCAAGGCAAAGATATTCAGCTTCCTTACGGACAAGTCTTTGCTTAGCCAAATCTTGTTCGGGACATCTCCAGCCTCAAGAGGGGGGTCATCAGGGATTGCGGGCAAGCTTGGATCAATGATATAGTAGAGTTTGAACACAACAAGCATGAACTTAACCTTGTCCGCCCAACAGGTATAGTTATGGCCATCGAATCTGTCCAACTTGACAAACTCTTGATTCATGAATCTCAGATTAGCTGTTGGTAGTTCACCGTCCATTACTTCTGTTGATTAAACACAAAAAATAAAATAAAATCTTTTAAGATTGTTGAAAACAATTTAATCAAACAGAAAATTAATATTAATCTTATTAATTATAGAGTAATTGGCCAAACCAGTTTGTTCCAACTTGAGCAAATTGATTGAAGAAAGGTAGAATGAGACTGTCCCGTTATCGGACGAATTTAAATTACACGCAAAAAACTAAAACCAACCTGGCGATTTAAGAAACCGAGAATCTTGAACTGCACGGATGATTCCTGTCCTTAAAGAATATTACGCGCTCGTATTGCTGTGAGCTGCAGCGTAAACTCCCAGGATTTAATGCAGAACTGATCTGGTATTCCAACAACAATGGAAACCAGAAAACGCAAAAGCTGGAGAAGAAACTGAAGCACAGAGGTAGGGCTGCGAAAATTGTGTGTGTAGAATGGGTAGCAGGAGGCCTTTATTTATAACTGTGATTATAACCAAGAATGAGAAAAACATGGAATGGGATAACCATTATTAACCAGGTGAATTCGGTTATCTATGGATAACCCACACGAATTCGAACCCAGTAGAGATATCCCATACGAATTCGAACCCCCCAGTAGAGATATCCCATACGAATTTCGAATTGTTACATATAACCCCCACTGTTTCGTATTCATCTCTATCCCTATCTCTATCTCATTCGATCTCGATCCACTGATCATACACACCTGAACCGGACCCTAGCTAAAAATAAAAACTCCTCAGCTCCTAGCGATGATGCGTACGTGCGCCTCAACCGTGGCCCATTCGCGAGCTCGCGGCTCGGCATGGCGCGCGTGTGGGCTTGACCCACTTCTCAACCCATTTAACACTATGGAGGCCCATAAGGGATAATCCCTTATAAAGTATTCAAAGTTCACTTCCCTTACCAATGTAAGATGGAGGAAACATACCAACTTGTATGTTCTCCATTAATATTTCCAACAAGAACTCTTAAACTAATATCATTCATGAGGTTTAAAAAATAATGTATTATCGTTGAAACTTTGAAAGTACCAAGCTACCAACCATTTATTTATTGGTAAGACGTCAACTTTGTTTTTATAGTTACTGTGCCTTTGAAAAGAAATTCAAAATCCAATTTGATCAAAATGGAAAATTATGCTCTTTGTACAAAATTGAACAATCCTAAAATCTTATGTTTTAATCATAGTCAAAGATTATTAGCAAATACACGTGTTTTTTTTGAAACAATTAGCTAGTTTTTTCAATCGTAAAATATCATAGAGATATGTATAGTAAAATATCATAGAGATATGTATAAGCATTTAGCTAGTCTTCATGGTCAATTCAACTAGTTTTGACCTAAATTCTAGGCTGAACAAGTAATTATTATTACAGGTCGCGTTAAGTAGGTCGGCATTGAATTCAACATTTTAAGTATAATCTTTAATTAAATATTTAATAATGATAAAGTTGTTCGTGATTACAATTCAATACGTATAAAAAACTACGTATTTTAAAAGTGAAAGATAATACAAATAATAAAAGTTAAACGACCAGTGCGGGTTACTCAGCCAGTTCAAAACCCAAACAGAACAGTTTGGATCCCAAATCAACTAAACCGGATGACTTGCTTTGTTTTGAACGGTTTAACCGTTTCCATTGGTTTATAAAGGTAGCTATAATTTACCAACAATCCCAACTAAGCAACTAATACTTAACTATAAGGCTGGTTGGTATGGCATAAAGCCCATCACACCACGTAGGTTTTTGGGTAAAAATGACGAACCCTTTAACAATGATGGTGTGGTATAAAGCCCCATCAAGTTTATAGCGCCTCCTAATTAAATATTAAAAAGACAAAAAGAAAAACAAAATCTAATTGGTCAAGAGACATGAGTCTCACCAGATGAAGCCTTTCACGCTCGCTAAGAGGCTGATGGATTGGATGGCGCCCTCCTTTTGCGGAGGCGGGCGGTGTTGGGGGCACCACCCAACCGATGTGGCCGGGAACGTTGTCCCACACCGTCTAGTCTAGTGATAGATCGATCGATCAACCGAGCCCAAAACTATAAAAACGTGATCACAACAATCAGAAACCTCACAATATTTTAGGATACCAAAGAAAACAGATTTTGGACCATTATTATTTGAAATCAGATTAAAAAGAAAATAATTATTGAACATGCATCGAACCCATGAATGATCTTATGATATTCATTCGTCCATGTTGTTCCATTTGTTTACTTAATAACTTTTTAAAATACTGAATCATTAAAATATTACATGTAAAGATCTAGATCTCGTTTGATGATATACCTGGATATTTTTTTATAACACATAAATAGTGTCAACATCTAACGCTTTTGGTTCTAAAACAGATAAAAATTATAAAGTCCATTCAATTTATATGTAAAATGTTAGTTTCGTGAGTCCAATTTTTTTAAAAAAAAGAAGTATTTATATGCGTGATTTTATATGAGAGGGTATGATAAAAGGGTACTAGAGTATTCTAATTGAAATCTCTATCTCCATCTATAAAATCGCCTTTCTTTAAACTTTTCTTTGAATTTTGTTTATATTCTAAAAATGTCTTAGAGCATTCACATCCAACCCCCTAAAAGTATACATACATTCCACTAAAAAATAACTCCTATATCAATATATTTTTACTAAAAACAAATATTTTTTCTCTCTTCTTTTCAATTAAATAATATTTTTATACCTTTATCATTACATTTTCTCTCCTTCACTCACAACCACTTTCAATATATATTAAAAAAGAGTAAATTGCACAAAACGTCCTTTATGTTTTCTCAAACTTGCAGGTTCCAACCTAATGTTTAAAACTTGCCAAAAACAACCTTTACGTTTATTTTTGTTGCTGGTCAGTCCTTTATTACTAACCAAGTTAATTATCTCAGTTTATTTCCCTCACATGCCTAACATGTGAGGGTATATTCGTCATTTTGTTTCCTCTTCTTATAAAACCCTCAAAAAACACATCATCAAAACTAAAAACCCGTTGTTCACCGACCTGTACACAACCTTCTTCGATGACTTATCCCGTAATCTCCGACTACAATGTATTGAACCCATATTTGAACCAACAGCCAAGCGGACCGACCACCATCTTCAACCCAGACAAACCCATCACCATCTGAACCACCAACCAACATGCCACCATCAGAACCCTAGTTGTCGTCGTCATCAAAACAAGCGGCTAGAGGCCACCACTTCCACCTCCGACACCACCTCCTCTGCCACCACCACCACCTCCACCTCCGACACCACCTCCTCTGCCACCACCACCACCTCCACCTCCGACACCACCTCCTCTGCCACCACCTCCACCTCCGACAAAACCCCCAAAATCCCCAAATAACTCCGCCACCATCATCTTCAACTGCCACCACCACCACCGCCACCTGATACATCACCACCGTAGAGAGAGAGAGAAAGAAGAGAGAGAGATCGTAGAGAGAGAGATCGGTGAGAGAGAGAGGGAGCGGCAGGAGACGCGACGGTGGTGGGTTTTGATGGCGGTGGTGGGTTTGATGTTCTTCATCTTCAAACAAAACCCCCAAATCGAACGACGACGGCGATGGTGGGTTTGATGTTCTTCATCTCCGCCACCACCTCCACAGACCTGCATAAGAGGGAAAGAAAGAGAGAGAGTGAAAGAAGAGAGAGATCGGCGGTGGTGGGTTTGATGTTCTTCATCTTCAAACAAAACCCCCAAATCGAACGACGACGGCGGTGGTGGGTTTGATGTTCTTCATTTCCGCCACCACCTCCACCCCCACAATCTCCGCCACCACCTCCACAGACCTGCATAAGAGGGAAAGAAGAGAGAGAGAGTGAAAGAAGAGAGAGATCGGCGGGGGTGGGTTTGATGTTGTTCATCTTCAAACAAAACCCTCAAATCGAACGACGACGGCGGTGGTGGGTTTGATGTTCTTCATCTCCGCCACCACCTCCACCCCAACATCTCCGCCACCACCTCCACAGACCTACATAAGAGGGAAAGAAGAGAGAGAGTGTGAAAGAAGAGAGAGATCGGCGGTGGTCGGTTTGATGTTGTTCATCTTCAAACAAAACCCTCAAATCGAACGACGACGGCGGTGGTGGGTTTTGATGTTCTTGGCGGTGGTGGAACGACGAAGGCGGTGGTGGTGGTTGCGACGGGGGTGAGTTCTTGGAGTGGGGGCTAGGGTTTGCGGTGGTGCTTGGCTTTGCGGCAGGAGACAGGGGGCGGTGGTGCTTGACGGTGGTTGTTGGTTGTGGTGGTGGCAGGTGGACGGTGGTAGATGAGGTGGTGGCGGTGTGTGGTGGTGGTGGTAGATGAAGGCAGAGAGAGAGATAAATGGTCTGTGTGTGTTTGTGTGTGAGTAGAGAAGAGAATGGTTTTTGTAGAAAAAAAAAACAAACCTAAAATGACAAATATACCTCACATGTTAGGCATGTGAGGGAATTAAACTAGGATAATTAACTTGGTTAGTCAGAAAGGACTGAACCGACAACAAAAATAAACGTAAAGGTTGTTTTTGACAAGTTTTAAACATTAAGGCTGGAACCTACAAGTTTGAGGAAACATAAAGGATGTTTTGTGCAATTTACTCATTAAAAAAAATATAGGAGATAAACAGTGTCCCTCCAAATATACAGATGAACAGTAACATTTTTTCTCTCCTCCACTAACAACCACTTTTTATACTTTTTATATTATAAAGACCACACTCACATATTTTGATAGAAGGGATGTGAATGCTCTTACATCATATTCATCATCTCTATCTCTATATTCATTTTTTCCTCCTTTTTCCATATGTTTGAGGAACAATCTTAAAATTTTGAAGACGTGAGTGAGTAGTGAATTTCTAACAATTTTATTCTAAGAGATTCACTATCATTTATTCTAAGAAATTAGAGATGAAGAAAAAGATAGAGATCCCGAACGATAAGTAAAATATGATAAATCGTTAAATCCACCCATTATCGGGTGCAGTTTATTCTTATCACCGAGATTCACTATTTTTTTGCTGCTAAAAAAATATAGATATTACCATAGTGGGCTGAAATTCCGTTGGGGTCTTCCCCCCGCTCTCAATAAATCCACCCATGATTGGGTGCGATTTATTCTTTCACCGATTTACCTAATAATGCACCGTTAGTTATGTAAGTTTACGTTAGTAGTTTTTATCTAAAGGGTAAGTTAATATCTCAAAAGCAATATCAAAGCTACGATTTAACCCATTTATGATGTAGATGGAGTTAAAAGGATGGCGTAACTCTGATTTGACACAAGTTAAATGATCAAGCAAAGCGCATCATTTGGTTAGAGACTTAGAGCATATGATTAAGCGGGATAATGTCTCAGTTCGTAATTAGAATAAACATTGTGTGGCTCGTTTGGGTAAGTTGATCATAACATCTTGAAATCGAAAAATGATTGTGGTTAACTCCAATGGGGAGGATTGTTGGATAGTTGTAACACATTTGTCAAAACAAAAATCTCATAATCAGTATATGCATAGGATTGTTGGATAGTTGTAACTTAATCTCATAACTAGAGGATTCTTTATCTGTTTTGAGAATAGTTTTTTGTTTTTATTTTTTTTGTTTGTAAAACATTAATAAGTTGGAAGTTAATAATTGCATTGAACATGCATGTGAATGTCTCATCCCTAGTGGAGAGTGAGACATTGGTGGACAATGATAGGAGACCTAGGGAAACTTGGGTTCGATCCTTGAGCCAAACGGGTTTTACCAGTAATTTCAACGTTGTGCCTACGGGCAGGTGGGTTACCGGGTTTTCCACGAAATTGGTGGTCGACTCGGGTTACTCTCGGAGTACTCCGGTTGGTCTAGTGGGTGCCTCGAAAGTGGTCGGAATTAATTTTGTTGGCCGTTAAAAAAAATTGTATAATGTCGGTGCCTTTTGTTTTTATTTTTTGTTATTTAATTATAATGATAAATTACCATTTAATTGTTTAATTACTTTTTTTTTGAAAAATAAACTTCATTAAAACGCACCTCTGACCTAAACGAGCAAAAGGCCAAACAAACAACTCCCCCAACCCAAATTGTTTAATTACTATAACTAATAACTTTTAACATATTTTGCTTTTGCTGATAACTTTTATTATACGATGCTTTATAAAATTTGAGCATGCATATGTTTATTTTTGTCTACTTCTATATATAAATTTTACTTAATTCGAGATGTGAATAGTAATGTACAAGTCTCGAGTTACAAGCTTACATCTGATTACCGCTATCTCACTATTTAGTTTTTGTTATATGTCGTTTATATATTTTGTCGTTTTAATAATATAATATAATGGGTCATAAAATTTTGTAAGAACCGTTGCGACTTACTTAGTTTTATCTACATTTTGATGAGAGTTTCATTTAAAATCGGGCAGGTCAAATACAACTTATTTTTTTGTTCTTTACCATGACGAACCTTATGTCTGAACATCGGAACCAGCATTCGTTTGTATGGTTTTCTCGACGTTACAGTATAAATTTCGTTGAAAACGAAGTTGTACTTGCATTAGTATTCGTTTTTATCTCTATCTGGTTGTTATACCAAGTACTCGTATCGTACTGATACCTTAACAAACCCGACACAGACCAAAATCCCGCCGCGAAGTGCGGGAATCCCACTAGCTGTAGATGAATTATGATCATTTATCATAATTAGGGAAGTAAACAAATCTAGCCGAGTCCTAACTCATATTAGCTTAAGTTCGGTTCGTTTCGAGGTTAATTTGTAAAACTTAAGCTCTGATTTTGGCTCATTTATACTTATTAATGACATCATATGCATATGTAATTACTTTTCTATATATTTATTGTTATAACTTAAAATAAACTAGATTTGTTGACCTTGCGTGTAGCGGCGAAACGGAGCAAATGATAAGGTAAAACAAACGTTATTTAAAAAGAAGCATGTTGTTTAAAAAGTTAAACCTTCAAATCGGTTCAGTTTATCACGTACCGTTTTATGTTACCAAATAAATACCCTATTTTGAATATATGTTTGTTTTTAACAAAACTTATACGAGAATGTCAAAAGAAAAAAAAATTAACCAACGTAAATTATTAAAAAATATCAAATTAACTAAATAAGGAAATATGATTAAAAAAGGGAAAAATAATTATTAAAAATAGCAAATATATGATAGAGTAACTATGGTTTAAGAAAGAGTAAATTGCACAAAACATCCTTTATGTTTCCTCAAACTTGCAGGTTCCAGCCTTAATGTTTAAAAGTTGTTAAAAACAGCATTTAAGTTTATTTTTGTTGCGGGTTCAATCCTTTACAGCTAACCACGTTATTTTCTTCAGTTAAGTTCCCTCACATGCATAACATGTGAGGGTATATTCGTCATTTTGGTTGATCTTCCACCCACTTCAATTATAAAAAAAAAGAATATTTAAGTTTTAACCTAGTTTAAACAAAGTTTGGTAAAATGTACGCGACTACAGAGTAGCACGATTACTGTTTGATAGTGTTTAAGTCTAACTTGCGGCGTCCTAATCGTCACCAGTTGCTAGATCCGACTACTGAACACGGTGTTACGAAGTTCTCTGATTTGACGGCATCGGAGTTCCGTGAGAGGTATCTAGGGTTGAAGAGTCGTTTGACGTTTCCGTCTTATGCGAATAAGGCGCCGATTCTTCCAACTGATGATAATCCTGAAGAGTTTGATTGGCATGATCAAAATCTGTGTTAATCTTTACAGCTTAGTGGGCTAGCTTAACAAGATTCCTATCTTAATTCCGGGTTCGCCGGAATCCGGCGAAGTCGCCGGAGAAGAAGACCGGAAAAGAGGGTGTTTGGTTTTTAAAAGTTTGGTTTTATTGCACATTAGTCCCTGCGGTTAGAATTTTTTTAAAATAGGTAAACTTTAAATATTCTTTTTTCTTATAATTGAAGTGGGTGGAAGATCAACCAAAATGACGAATATACCCTCACATGTTATGCATGTGAGGGAACTTAACTGAAGAAAATAATGTGGTTAGCTGTAAAGGATTGAACCCGCAACAAAAATAACTTGCAAGTTTGAGAAAACATAAAAAGATGTTTTGTGCAATTTACTCTTTAAGAAAAGAAAAAAATGATAATATATTAACAAGTTAAAAGTAAATATAATAATTAAGTATTACGACATTAAAAGAATAAATTATTAAAAGCTATATATTATTATAAATTTAAAAAACTATTCATGGTTATATATATATATATATATATATATATATATATATATATATATAGGGTGAAGTTCCTGTAAAAAGGATCATTTTTGTGAGGAGTGTGAGAAGGTATAGGAATTAAGATGTAGACATTATGTTTTGAACTTAGCCATTATATTTTGAGTTGTTTTGGCAAGAAAAACACCAAACATAACAATTTAAAACACAATGCAATGTATTACATGCGCACAATTTAAAAAACACTATTTAACACTTAAAACACACTACTTAACGTTCTTGGCATGGTGTTTTAAGTTTTAAGCCTAGAATTCGTTGTATTGTGTCTTAAATTGTTATGTTTGATGTTTTTCTTGCCAAACAACCCAAAACACCATGCCTAAGTCCAAAACATGACTCGTATATGTCAATTCCTATGCCTTCTCATACTTCTCACGAAAAATGGTTTTTTTACAGGATTATAAACCTATATATATATATAATACTATTTTAAATAATGTTTATAGAAATAATAGTTTTGTAAGGTTTGAGAACCTATTCGAGCTTAATTACAAAGCAAACTTATTTTTAACTTGAGCCTGTTTAAATTCAACTTGATTCAAATCATAGTGAGCCATTTATAAATAGCTTTGACTTGTTTACACTTCTTACACAACCGAACTAATTTGGTTGAAATACACAGCCTGTCTAGTTTGGTTAAAATACCATATTAATGAGTTGTTCAATAAACATGATTCATGGTTCACACGTGATGTGTATGAATTAAAATTGTTTTTCAAACATTGTAAGAAATAACGATGATAAACCTATTATTCATTCATGATAGGCTGAGAATAACTGAATTGCTAACTAAAACTGAATCATTAACTGAAACAAACCGATAAACGACGAAACCGAATCAAAATTAACTAGAAAACTGATTAACCAAAAACCATCAACTAAATATCAATTATTGGTTTTTGTACCCTTAGTTAACCAAACTGAACATTCAATTTTTTATATATTTCTAGCTTTTATATCTGTATTTCATGTTTGATATCTCCATTTTATGTATATATATCTCCATTTCATATATTCATATATCTTTTTCGTGTATTTATACATTAATTTCATGTATTTCTAAGTAAAAAATTAGACCAACTTTGGTTTTGGTTATTAACCGAACCATATCGAAAATTGATCAACCAAAAACCAATTAGTTAATGAAATAGATTTAACGATGACTTTAGTTTCAATTAAAGCATGCACACCCCTAATTCATGATTTTAAAATTTAGACAAAATCGATTTGTATATAAATAGTTAACGTATATTTGTTAAATACATACAAAATAATATATTCTAGTTGCCTATATATGATATGAAAGGAGATTAAAAATTATAAATGCTAATTAAATGAATCTATACATATAATAAAAGAAACCATTATAGGACACTGGCCATTTATTGAGAGCATCAATAATTTTATTTTCCCGCCTAATGCACATTATTTATTAATATTAAATATAGGAGATTAGATAGATAATTTCAAATTTCGAAGTAATGTATAATTAAGAAAAGATTTAACTATTATACCATAATTTTCTCATGAATGTAAATTTAAAGTCTAAAATTTGTTTCTAAATGTAATCTATAACTTTTGAATTTAACTTTGATTTGAAATTATAAAAGAATGTATATAATAAGTAAAATAAAAAAAATACAAATTAAGAAACATATATTACGAAACTTTTCTATTTTAGCATAATTCTTTTTATTAGATGCAATTATTTGTTGACACAATTGACAAAAAAGAAACTGCAATATCATCTTTAATATTATTATGATTGGTTATCATATTTTTAGTTGTATAGCCGTGTAATTATCATTTTTTAATACTTATCTTTAATTAATCTGATAAGCATTAGAACACAATGATATTTATATATTATATATTTGAAGTTTAAAGCTTTATCAACATTATAATAAATAGATAACTCTATTTAGGCGGGACATAATAAAAGAAACCATTATGGGACATTTGTCATTCATTGAGAGCATCAATAATTTTATTTTCTCGCCCAATACACATTATTATTTATTAATATTAAATATAGGAGATTAGATTGATAATTTTAAATTTCAAAGTAATGTATAATTAAGAAAAGATTTAACTATTATACCATAATTTTCTCATGAATGTAAATTTAAAGTTTAAAATTTGTTTCTAAATGTAATCTATAATTTAGCTCCTATGGTTTGGGCCATTTTGTCAATTTAGTCCAAAATTTCTATTTTCCCCTATAGGTCCAAAAAAATTTCACTGTTGCCATTTTAATCCACTGTGTTAGCTTTATCCATTTTTTCTGTTAACCAGAAGAGCAAATCAGTCATTTTATATGTAATTCTGTTAACTAGAGGGACAATTCAGCCATATAAAATTACCGAATTGCTCTTCTAGTTAACAAAAAAATAGATGAAGTTAACCCAGTGGACTAAAATGGCAACGATGAAACCTTTTTGGACCCACATGTGAAAAATGAAACATTTGGACTGAACTTGCAAAATGGCCCATGTCGCAACCCCCGACCCCACCCCGGGAGCGGGGGCCGCGAGACATAGAGCTGGTGGTACCGGTGTTTATTAATTTGGCAGCGGAATTATGACATCAGGATCGTAGTTAGAAAATAAATATAAGAGTTTCAAAACACCAAACTTTTATATTAAACAAATTGGGTAAAACCCATGTTTCCATTACAATACATATTTTAGGGACAGACCCTAATTTATGGAAAACAAAAACTCCTTATTATTTAGGTAACTTTTATAGCCACTTTTCTAAGCCTTCAGTGCTCTTCAGCTGGCTTCTGTTAGCTTCACATTAAGTTACCTGAAACACGTTTTAAAAACATTTTATCAGCAAGAAATACTGGCGAATCCATCTCAGTTTTATCAAAACAAGTGATTACACTTTACAGTTATTGAGGAGCATCCGCATTTACAATGTTTATATCTACACCATTACTCAATCAGTACTGTCAATCCTGACTTGTGGGTCATATTACTTTGGGCCCTGGCACCCAACAGTAACGGTTCCTGTCACATTCCCGTGACTTTGGACTAGCAATGTATACAAAACCCCAACATACCGGCAGTAATTGTAGAATACATATACTTAATCACTGTTAAGCATAATTAAAACATTTGAGGTCTTGGTAACACATTTTGACTCACAAAAAGATTTACAAAAAGAGAATGTACTCGCCTTAAACAATTTAAGTATTCCTACGGAGTTCCTGGTGATGGTTCTTGATTACTTCCTGGGATTTCTATTAAAACATAGAATGCACATGTGTTAGTTAGTTAACCCAAGTCACTTTGACCATACAACATTCGACAGAACTCCAACGAACGTAGTCGGGCAGAGCCGAGACATGCGTTGGCGATTCTAGATCGATTGGGCAGGGTGTCCATACAACACGAGATAGGAATTCAACGAACGTAATCGGGCATAGCCTTGACATGCGTTAGTCCTAATCTCGGGTAGGATAATGAATTAGTGACCGGGGGTTAAGTTACTTACAGTGGGAGCGCTTCGCAGGTTTAGGGGTTTAGGGTTTTAGGGGGGTGTTGCACGAAGAAACAGAGATTCAGAGAGTATACGAACGATATTTTCGATCGCAAATGAGCAGAGACTTCAGTCCCACGCTGCTCTATTTATACCCGATTTTGACCTCCCCCGCGCGTCGCGCGGGGATTTGGGTTCCCTCTCGCGTGGCGCCTGAGATGCCTAGCTAGGCTAGGTCAACTTGGTCACAAGTGTAGGGTTGCAAGATGGCGCAAAACGGTGACACGTCACCTTGACACCTCCCGCGAGTCGCGACAGAGACAGGTGTCTCTGGCGCGTGGCGCCTGGACTGTCCAGGTGAACCTGTCTCGTTTTGCATGCCGCGTCTCGATTTGCGTGTCCGGTTTTACATTTCGGCTAATTTTGGGGTGTTTTGGAGAGTTGTTACATCCTCCCCACCTTGTTTTAAATCTCGTCCTCGAGATTCACTTGAATAGGTGTGGATACTTTCTTTGCATTTCTGACTCAAGCTCCCATGTATATTCTGGTCCTCTCATTGAATCCCATTTTACTTTTACCAGAACTAATCTCTTGCGCTTGAGATTCTTGATCTTTCTATCTTCAATCTGAATGGGTTTCTCAACGAACTTTAGTTTCTCATTTACCTCTACATCTTGAAGAGGTATCACCAATGATTCGTCTGCTAGACATTTCTTGAGATTGCATATATAAAATACATCATGTATTCCTGCCATTTCCTCTGGCAATTGTAGCTGATAGGCTACTGGCCCTATTCGTTTGACAATCTTAAAAGGTCCAACATACCTTGGGCTTAGTTTTCCTTTCTTGCCGAATCTTACAACTCCTTTCCAGGGTGAGACTTTTAACAACACTTTATCTCCGACTTGAAATTCCAAGGGTTTACGTCTGTTATCTGCATAACTCTTTTGGCGATCTTGAGCCGCTTTCAGTCTTTCCTTGACTTGAATGATTTTGTCAGTTGTTTCTTGCACAATTTCAGGACCTGATAGTTGCTTTTCTCCAATCTCTGCCCAGCATACTGGAGTTCGACATTTCCGCCCGTAGAGGGCTTCAAATGGTGCAGCATTGATGCTGGTATGATAGCTAATGTTGTAGGAAAATTCTGTCAAAGGCAAATGGTCCTCCCAATTTCCTCCGAAATCAATTACACAAGCTCTAAGCATGTCTTCCATTGTTTGAATTGTTCTTTCGCTTTGACCGTCTGTTTGAGGATGATATGCCGTACTCAGATTTAGTCTTGTTCCCGTTGCTTTTTGGAAACTTGTCCAAAAATGAGAGGTAAAACGGATGTCCCTGTCAGATACAATGGATAAAGGAATTCCATGCAATGAACTATTTCATTTACATATAATTTCGCTTATTGTTCCATACTGAAAGTTTCCTTCATCGGTAAGAAATGAGCAGATTTGGTTAACCTGTCTACAATCACCCAGATTGTATCATTACCTTTTCGTGTCCTGGGTAGTTTGGTAACAAAGTCCATGGTTATCATTTCCCATTTCCAAATAGGTATTTCCAATTGTTGCAACATGCCTGAAGGTTTCTGATGTTCAGCTTTAACTTGTGAACAGGTTAGGCATTTGGCAACGTAGCTTGCTACATCCTTCTTCGTTCCTATCCACCAGAAATTCTTTCTCAAGTCTTTAGAAATCTTATCACTTCTAGGATGCATTGTATACTTAGTCTTATGGGCTTCCTCTAGTATTCGCTTTTGTAGATCTCCTTGGATAGGGATCCAAATTCTGTTTTTATGGAATCTCCAAATTCCATCTGTTCCTTTCTCTAATTCTTTAATTATTCCTTTTATTCCTTCAGCATCGTCCTTGATTGTTGTTTCCTGTGTTTTTTAATTTGCTCATTTAAATCTATCTGCAGGTTTATTCTAAGGGAGCATACTCTTTTTGGCTTCTTATGATACTTTCGACTTAAAGCATCAGCTACTATGTTAGCTTTTCCTACATGATACTGGATATCACAATCATAATCACTAAGGATTTCTATCCATCGCCTCCGTCTCATGTTTAATTCCCTTTGTCCAAAGACATATCTTAAACTCTTATGATCTGTGAATACTACAAACTTACTACCGTAAAGATAGTGTCTCCAAATCTTAAGGGCAAAAATTATTGCTCCTAACTCTAGATCATGGGTTGTATAATTTTCTTCATGCTTCTTGAGTTGTCTTGAGGCATAAGCAATAACCTTTTGACATTGCATCAGCACACATCCATACCCTAACTTAGACGCATCACAATAAACTACAAAGTCTTCAGTTCCTTCTGGCAAAGCGAGTATTGGTGCATTGGTTAACTTTTGCTTCAAAATCATGAATGCTTCTTCCTGCTTTGGTCCCCATTCAAACTTAACCGATTTGCAAGTTAGCTTGGTTAACGGGATGACTATTCTAGAAAAATCTTGAATAAAACGTCTATAATATCCTGCCAATCCAAGAAAACTTCTTACTTCCGTGGGTGATTATGGAACCTTCCATTTGGCAATCGCTTCGATCTTTGTGGGATCCACATGAATTCCTTCGTGATTCACCAGTTGTCCAAGGAATTGTACTTCTTGTAACCAGAATTCGCATTTTGAGAATTTTGCGTAAAGCTTTTCTTTCTTCAATGTTAGGAGTATATGCAAATGCTCTACGTGATCTTCCTCACTTTTAGAGTAAATTAGAATATCATCTATAAAACAATTATGAATTTATCCAGGTATGGTTTACATATCCTGTTCATCATGTCCATAAATGCAGCTGGGGCATTGGTTAAACCAAATGGCATGACAGTAAATTCATAATGGTCGTACCTTGTTCGGAAAGCTGTTTTAGGAATGTCCTCTTTCTGTACTTTCAACTGATGATATCCTGAGCGTAAGTCGATCTTAGAAAAGAATCGGGCTCCTTGGAGTTGGTCGAACAAATCGTCAATTCTTGGTAACGGGTGCCATTTTTTATTGTAACTTTGTTCAATTCCCTGTAATCAATGCACATACGCATAGATCCGTCTTTCTTCTTGACAAATAACATTGGCGCTCCCCATGCAGATGAGCTGGGTTGTATGAAACCTTTCTCTAGTAATTCGTCCAGTTGTTTCTTCAGTTCCTGCATCTCCGTCGGTGCTAGGCTATAGGGTGCTTTGGCAATCGGTGTCGTTCCTGGTATTAGGTGAATTCTAAATTCAACCTTTTGAACCCGCTTCAAGTCATGACGACTAATCAAGAAATCTTGGGGTAAACAGTCTCTAATACTTATATTTACTTTTCTTAACTTTTGTACATAGGAAATGAGATTCAATCTTTTACTGCAAATTTCTAAGCCGTTTTCGATCTGGCGGTAATCCAGGCAACTTTTCCGGGAAGACATCTGAGAAATTAGATATTACAGGAATATCCTTTAATGTTTTTCTTTTAGTGTTAATGATTATGGAAATCATATATACTATTCCTCCTTTCCGTGCATAGCTTACAGCTTTCATCACAGAGATGAACTTTGTTGATTTTGTCGACTTATCTCCTTTAATTGTGATCCTTTCACCAGATGGCACATTTACTTCTACAGACTTTTGATCACATATTATTCGTGCCTGATTGGCTACCAACCAATCCATTCCTAATACGACATCAAATCCGGAAAGTTCCATTGGAAAAAGGTTAGCAGATATGATTTAAAATTCCTATCTTTGCTCCTCGCAGGATTTTGCTTATTTGGATAGAAGATCCATTTGCCGTCTCCACCAGACAATTTTGGTGAAGTTTAGTTAATGGTTGATTAAGAAAATTGCAAAAGGAAGTATTAATGAAACTTTGGTTTGCACCAGAGTCAAACAATACTTTTGCATAAACATCCTTAACTAAAAACGTACCGACAATCACATCCGGAATCATCTTGTCTTCTTCGGCAGTTAGCACGAATGCTCTGGCAGTTTTCTTGGGTCCTTCCGTCGTCCTTGCTTTGTTGTTTGCCGCTAGAACTAGTTTCGGGCAATTAGTTCTAATATGACCGGCTTCCCCGCAATGGTAGCATAGCCCATTGCTAACTTTCTTTCTGTAGTCTTTTTCCTTATGCCCTGGAAATTTGCAAAAATTGCAGTATGTAGAGCATTTTCCTGAATGTCTCCTTTTGTAGTACTTACACGGGGGTGAAGAAGAACTTGCTCCTTTCCCACGGTTGGAATTTCCATAACGTAGCTCCTGTGTGATCTTTTGAGCTAGGTTTCTTTTCTGGTTTTCTTCTTGCGTACGTATCAATTTATCTGTCAAAGTGTTTGCTAGCTCTACTGCTTCTTCTATGGTTTGAGGTCTAGCTGCTTTGACTACATGTCTGATCTCACTGATTAATCCCCAGATGTAACGGGAGATTAATACAGGTTCTGGTGAGGCCAGGGTTGGTACAATCATTGCATATTCAAAGAATGTGGTAGTATATTCTCTGCAATTTACCCCAGTCATTTTATGATTTAGGAAATTATTAGCAATCTGCTCCTTTTCATTAGGAGGGCAGAATTTCCTTTCAACTATTTCCTTAAAGTTGTTCCCTTCGATACTGTAAACTCTGTCATTTCCTTTGGACTGAAGGATGGTATTCCACCATTCTAAAGTAGCATCTTTAAAAAGATTAGAAGCATACATGACTTTATCTTCATTTGCACATTTACTTATCTTGAGGACGGCTTCTGTCTTTTCTATCCAGCGCAAGGCTAAAATAGCTCCTTCATTACCTGAGAATTCTATCGGTTTGCATGATAAGAATTATTTATAAGAACAACCATATGAGATGGTTCTTCTTCTTTTTGGAATTGGAGCTTGGATTAACAGTTCGGGATTTCCATTCACGCTGTGATTTGATTCAGGGGGTACACGTTTATTCCCGTTTATGGAATCATTCTTTCCTGTCTTTTTAATGGTGTCGATAATATAGGGCATAGCATCTATAATTCCTTGGGCCACTATGTGTTCGATAGCACTTTTATTCATTTGATTCCCGTTATTATCGTTATTCTGGGTTTCCTGATTTACTTCGTCTGACATCTGAATTATAAACATTTAGCAGGTATTAATATCACAGAAGAAATTAAATAACCATTATACCAACACATTGAACCAAAATCGTCGAGCATTGTGACTTTTACTCTTTTCATACACATGCATCTAGTACAAGCATAACTGAAATTCAAATATTACTAGCCTATGCTTCGATATATTTATATAAGTGATATTACCTTTTTTTTTACAAAATACACACACATATATATATTATATATTAAGTTATGGCTTCCTTAAAACTGCATTTCTCGCTCGTCATACTTCCAGACGTGCTTCTCTCCGATGTGGCGAATTCGGTTTCCTTCCTCCACCAATTCATCTCCAAGTTGGTGGAGTTCTTCCACATGTTCCCTGGGTAGTATTGGGGTTGGCACTGGTTCAGGGTAAGGTGGAACTGGTTCTTCATATGGGATTGGGTTTTCTAGCAGGTTCTGAATTGCCCAGTTATTAGCCCACCATGGATCTACAGGGTTTGGGGCTGGAATTCTAGGTATCTCATTGGGGTCAAAGGCAGGTATTGGAAATTATCCTGGTTCTGCTCTAGGTTTATGGGTTGGTTAGGAAATAAGGGAAGTAACGGGGGTTCTGGATTTGCTATTTGATTGAAATTAGGTTCTCCTTCTACATTTCCAAACATGTGAAAATTTGCTAGCTGCCTATCCAATTCTTCCTCCCATAAGGGTCTAATTTCTGGGTTTCGGGTGTTTCTCTTAGTTCTAGCTGCTATGGCTTGATGTTGTACTTGTCTCAGTCTTTTCCCTTTCTATACTTTGGCTATACTAAACCAATTTCTCTTTTTAGGGGGAAAAGGTTCTACAGATTTGGCTTTGAAAACAAAAATATCTTCGAAATCAGCGGTGTAGTCTGTGGTTGGCAGGGATGTTCCTTCATCCATTAGAGAATGAGGTAGGTGACGATAAGCGTCAGAAGTACCCTGATCACTCATTCTATAAACTAAAGAAGTTAGTAAAATAACACCAAATAATAATATATGTGGATATATATAAAGTCGCGGATATTTTCTAACACATTTATTTAAAATTTAGGTATTTCAAAAGAACACCTAAATGGCTTAAATTAGTGGCTCTGATACCACCTTCTGTCGCAACCCCCGACCCCACCCCGGGAGCGGGGGCCGCGAGACACAGAGCTGGTGGTACCGGTGTTTATTAATTTGGCAGCGGAATTATGACATCAGGATCGTAGTTAGAAAATAAATATCAGAGTTTCAAAACACCAAAGTTTTATATTAAACAAATTAGGTAAAACCCATGTTTCCATTACAATACATATTTTTAGGGACAGACCCTAATTTATGGAAAACAGAAACTCCTTATTATTTAGGTAACTTTTATAGCCACTTTTCTAAGCCTTCAGTGCTCTTCAGCTGGCTTCTGTTAGCTTCACATTAAGTTACCTAAAACGCGTTTTAAAAACATTTTATCAGCAAGAAATACTGGCGAATCCATCTCAGTTTTATCAAAACAAGTGATTACACTTTACAGTTATTGAGGAGCATCCGCATTTACAATGTTTATATCTACACCATTACTTAATCAGTACTGTCAATCCTGACTTGTGGGTCATATTACTTTGGGCCCTGTCACCCAACAGTAACGGTTCCTGTCACATTCCCGTGACTTTGGACTAGCAATGTATACAAAACCCCAACATACCGGCAATAATTGTAGAATACATATACTCAATCACTGTTAAGCATAATTAAAACATTTGAGGTTTTGGTAACACATTTTGACTCACAAAAAGAGTTACAAAAAGAGAATGTACTCGCCTTAAACACTTTAAGTATTCCTACGGAGTTCCAGGTGATGGTTCTTGATTACTTCCTGGGATTTCTATTAAAACATACAATGCACATGTGTTAGTAAGTTAACCCAAGTCACTTTAACCATACAACATTCCACAGAACTCAACGAACGTAGTCGGGCAGAGCCTAAACATGCGTTGGCGATTCTAGATCGATTGGGTAGGGTGTCCATACAACACGAGATAGGATTTCAACGAACGTAGTCGGGCAGGGCCTTGACATGCGTTAGTCCTAATCTCGGGTAGGATAGTGAATTAGTGATCGGGGGTTAAGTTACTTACAGCGGGAACGCTTAGGGTTTAGGGTTTTAGGGGGGTGTTGCACGAAGAAACAGAGATTCAGAGAGTATACGAACGATATTTTCGATCGCAAATGAGCAGAGACTTCAGTCCCACGCTGCTCTATTTATACCCGATTTTGGCCTCGCGGGGATCTGGGTTCCCTCTCGCGTGGCGCCTGAGGTGCCTAGCTAGGCTAGGCCAGCCTGGTCACAAGTGTAGGGTTGCCAAATGGCGCGAAACGGTGACACGTCACCTTGACACATCCCGCGCGTCGCGACAGAGACAAGTGTCTCTGGCGCGTGGCGCCTGGACTATCCAGGTGAACCTGTCTCATTTTGCGTGCCGCGTCTCGATTTGCGTGTCCGGTTTTACGTTTCGTTTAATTTTAGGGTGTTTTGGAGAGTTGTTACAGCCCAAACCACACGGACTAAAATGACATTTAACTCATAAAAAGAATGTATATAATAAGTAAAATTAAAAAAATACAAATTAAGAAACATATATTACGAAACTTTTCTAATTTTAGCATAATTTTTTTATTAGATGCAATTATTTGTTGACACAATTGACAAAAAAGAAACTGCAATATCATCTTTAATATTATTATGATTGGTTATCATAATTTTAGTTGTATAGTCGTGGAATTATCATTTTTCTAATACTTATCTTTAATTAATCTGATAAGCATTATAACCCAATGATATTTATATATTATATATTTGAAGTTTAAAGTTTTATCAACATTATAATAAATAGATAGCTCTGTTTAGGCGGGACAACTCCCTAACAGATTTACGTTGTTATTTAGTATTGATAGATATAAATAAATAGATCATATTATAAATACATTTTTTATTTTGTATTATAATTGTGATTCAGCCCGTGTATTACACGGGGTAATAACCTAGTATAATATAGTCAAAAAGTTCTTTCTAATAAAAGTAATATTCTTGGTTAACACTTTTGCAAAATAAGTATAGATTATTTCATCTTTTAACAAAAGTTAAATGGGCCAACACCTTAAATGGACTACCATATGGCATTAGCCCATTCAAGTTATCATCTTTAAAAAATACAACTCTCTCCCTCACTATCGAGTAGAAATGCTATGTTTGATGTTTTAAAGTTTAAAAATGTACTATCGAGTAGAAATGCTATGTTTGATGTTTTAAAGTTTAAAAATGTTTTGGAATTCTTTTTTCCTACACTTTTCAAAAAATAAAATAAAATAAATAATGAATAGAAACTACAGTTTTCTATAAACAAGTTTTAAACCCCCCCCCCCAAAACCTGGGGTTTGTTATATTTACTTATCGTCATATAGTCTTTAAACCGTAAAACTAGAGGTCCCAACTTCAAGTATCGATATCTTATTTATCTTAGCTTCGATTTAGATGTGTTTAGTTACATTGTAAAGCCTTTGCTAACAAAGCCGCAAAATAATACTTAGATTAACTAAGGTATAATACAAGTATATTTGTCCAAAGTTTGAGAAAATTACATACTACACTTAGCAAAAATACTTTTATTTTCACCCATTTTTCTAGCATTCGTTTATTGTCATGTAATACCCTAATGTAAACACATCTAATTTTGGGTTTATACCAAGTTACATATTTATTTTGTGTAATAAAATCGGCTAAATGAAACACTGGACTTTCCCAAATGTTGTTTGCCACGTTTAGGCCCAGTTTCAACGTCGTTATATAATATTTTTACGACAAGATCTTTTTTGTGACCGATTTTACGACTGAACCTTTAGGTAGTGTTCATTTCACCGAATAGAATGAAATTTTGATGTAATTGGAATTTGATTTCACTCCTTATTTTGTTGGTTTCAACAAGAAAATGAATTGGAATTGAACAACATAATGAATTGGTTTGAACGTGGCTATATAATAGTTTTGCTACATTTCAATTACATCCAAATTTCATTCCACTTTGCAAAACAAACACACATAAATTACAAATCAAATTTTAACTTCTGCGCGAATTCCCATTCCATTAAACGAACGCTACCTTAGCAACTGAAATTGGAATGGATTTACGAACAAACTGTTAGTGACCGCAATTGCGATTGAACCCTTTAGTGATTGTACTGTTAGCGTGAACCTATTACCATTTAGTGCAAAACCATTAGCGACCGAACATTTTTGTGATTGCCTTGTCAGTGACCGAACCTATTACCGTTTAGCGACGAAACTATTAGCGGACATTTTTCTGATTGCATTGTTAGAGACATAACCTATTTACAACCTGTTTTGCGATGCAAATCGTTAGCGACTGATTTTTGAAACCAATTAGCAACAAAGTTCCATTTCAAACTTGCGACTGGCGTTTTGGTCACAAAAGTTGTAGAATTAAAATTTTTCCCGGTTTTCCACTAAATATAAGTTTCAATACCATAATCAAATAATTCTATAGATTCACAAAATTATACCGATCCACATAAACATCCAAACATTCTATTGAATACCATAGATCACTGAAATCAAACATACAAGCAAGAACACAAAGAAACACGAGTAGAATAGAGAATATTTTATTTGGGGTGTTAACCGTTCTGTGTTTACATCGATACATACATAGACGCGACCCTATCACTATCGTCGCACCACTTTAATCTACGGTTATACAATTTGAGGGTTTATACCCTTGACCTTCCTACTAAACATAGTTACATAAGACACTAAAACATACTTTGACCTATGTACATAAACGACCCTAAACTTGTATCAAACAATTAGAAATGACCAAACTATATAAAGATAGGTATGACAAGAAAATCCACAAATAGTATATAAAGATATGTATTGCAAGAGGTTCCACACATAGTATATAAAAGATAGGTATGACAAGATAATGTTCCAAACATAGGTAGTATATAACATATATCTGACTAAACGTCACATGCACCTAATTGTGCTTTATTGTTCTTGCTTATGTTTGAGGAAACTTGTGGATCTATTTGCTACTATTGTAGTTATCAACACCCTTGAAAACATCGCATAGATA
This sequence comes from Scalesia atractyloides, assembly GCA_947069175.1. Classification (NCBI taxonomy): domain Eukaryota; kingdom Viridiplantae; phylum Streptophyta; class Magnoliopsida; order Asterales; family Asteraceae; genus Scalesia; species Scalesia atractyloides. Next base: position 69,639,582 of record CAMTDV010000006.1, on the reverse strand, counting down.
ATCCATAAAGCAGTTGGATATGGCATCATTGGATTCACCTTCTCAAACTCAAAGGTCACATCAGCCAACTTCCCATCACCTTTTGGTTCAACATGAAATATGATCTTGAAGGACTTGTATATGTTTTCCACAAGTCTTGCTTCAAGTACCTTGAAGACTATCTTTTGGTTTTCCTCATTAACTTCTTCAATTTCCTGCTTTATAATTTCCCTTTTTCCATCTTCAAATTTCCTGCTTTATAATTTCCCTTTTTCCATCTTCAAATTTCCATGCAAAATCAAGATATAGATTCTTGTTAAGATAGCAGTTGTGATGCTTAACTTCGTTTATTACCTCGTGATCTCATTTTTTTAAAGAAAAACTAACACGCTCCTATATACACCTATACTTGCACTTTGCAGGAATTGAACCCTCAACCTCTTAGATAGAGGGGAGACACCTTACCACTACACTCTGTCGCTTGGAGACTCGTACTCTCATCTTCCTAGTCACTTGGTGGCTTTGAAATGACATGTTCTATAATTTACACTTTATTTCATGCCATAAATATGCAGTTCAAAAGGGTATGTAAGCAGGGGTGTCAATTTCTGACATGAACATAACATGAAGCTCGCATGCTATTTGGGTTTAGTCTAACCATGTACATGTCCGTTACGGGTAGAACAAGCAAACACTTTTAGTTAAACAGGTTGACCTGTTTTAGTTTTATCCGTATGTTTTTAAAGTGTGTTTTTTTTTGTAATAAGTTAAAGCTTGTAATTGGGTATTTTATGTCAAATTTTAAGAGGTAAACAAGAATAGAGCACCGGGTTTTATAGTTTAAAAGCCATTATACATATACACATGTATATTTGTTATGTAATTTTGTAATTTTAGAGCACTGTAATGAAAAAAAGTTGGGTTAAAAAGTCATGCCCGTGTCAACCCGCAAAAAAACTCTTCTTGTGATCATGTGTTTGACTTTGACATAATTTCGAGATTCGTGTAAGTTTCAGCTCACCAACCCGTAAATACGACCGTTAAACACTAACCTGCGAACGAACTATCAATATAAGTTCTAGCTGGGATATACTGGCTTGATATTTGTTTTTGCTAGTGTAAATTATTTCTTACCTTTTCACTCTTTTTTAAGTTTAAAACTGATGGTGTATCTGAAATTTAAACTCATTCATGTAAGCCTCTTCAAAAAGCTTGCGGCTCACTCAAAGTTGTCTCGTTTGTAAATGAGCTAAGGCCTAAGCCAAGCCGACTTGGTTTGTAAACAAGCCGAACCAAGGTAAACTCGGCTCGGGCTCTCAAGCTAAGTTTGTTTAGATTGCTCGTTGGCTGGTTAAACTTAAAGCCCAAATTTTAAATCAATTATTACACCTATTTAATGTATTTGACTTATACATTTCAGCGCGTTAAAAGTAAACGAGTTGAGCCCAAGCTGACGACTCGGGCAGGCCCCTTATAGTCCTACCATCCGACTTTCTAAGTTATACATAAAAGTAACATTAATCACAAGATGAAGACAAGAATTCATATTCATATTAATTAATAACTAACTATTAATACATACCGTAGGTGAAGTTCCAGCAAATGACTGATCCAACGGCTCCCCATTGGCCTTCAACCAGATCGCAGCTATGAACCTTATCAGGCAACATCGATGCGATGTCATTTGGTCTGTTCCGAACAACATCATGCAACAATTCTCCAGGGGAATTAACCTCTACGTACATCATCATCTTTCCGGCAAGAGCCATCTTTTTATCGGTCGAGAGACTTTCGATGGACTCGAAAATGGCTTCTTTGTTTGAGAGATAAGAGGTTGCTAATTCGAGTATGCAAACATATAACATATGTTAGGCTTTTTATAGAAAACAGTTAGGTTGCTTGCAACATGATGTTTGGCATTAAATGTTAACTTCTTTTATTTAAAAAAAAAAGGGTTAAGGAAGGAACCCTGTCCCTGGTACCCCATATGATACCCATCATCCCACCCCACAAGGGTTATGATGCCGATAAATTACCTCTGCACACCATCCACATAATCTGGGCTATAGTAGTTTACAAACCCGTGTATTTGGGCTAAATATTGAAAAAAATTTAAATGATAAGTTTGTATATGTTTATCAATGACTTAGTACATAAAATAATATAAAAAAAAACATTTTCAGCTATTAAAATATAATTTTCTAAGTTTTTACTTCTCGGTTGAGTCACTAAAATCCATCTTATTAATTTACGGTTGTAAAACAGTAACATAAAGATAATTATGATAACACTATAAGTGATTTTAAAAATAAATTGTAAGCTATGAGGTCGTGGCAAATGTATTGTAATTAAATTCTATTATTTATATTAATAATATATAAATAGTTTGATATAGATACCATTTTAAGAAATAGGGATAAGGGGGCGAGATTTTATACATTGTGTTATTATCAAAAACCTATAACACAATGTTATTTTGAGTTCTGTCCATTGTGTTTTTATTATTAAAACTAATAACACAATGTATATCAGAAGTATTTTGAAACATTTATTAAAATAATATAATAATTTAACTTTTTGAATGTTGATTTTGTAACAGATAAATAGCGTGTATATATTTTAGTAATAAATTAGATAAATGAAATGATTTCTTATAGATGTCTAATTTGATTTTTAAATATTAAAAGCATAATTAATAAATCAACAAAAATAATCTGTTGAGCAAAATAATGAAATTCAATAAGCAATAAATGAAATTAAAAAGCTAATAAGAACACCTGTACTAGGGTTTTTTTGGCATTTTCCCAAAAAAAAAAACGTCAAAAACGCCGCCTAACCGCCCCGGGGCCTTTTTTTGGAAAAAAGGAGGAGCGTGCTTTTTAAAACGCCTTCTTCTTTTTTTTTGGCCAATAGCGTATTTTTGATGGTTTTTTTATTTAATTCTATTATACCCGTTTTAACATAATGCTACACAATGGCCACATCCCCACTACACCCTTTTAACATAATGTCCATACGCTAACTAGACCGTCACATGATGCAAAATGCCTTAGGATCTTTCCTCTCCCACTACACATGGTCTAATTTGGCAATTCGTTAAAAAAAAGTCAACTGCATATGTTAATACATCAATGGGTTTAGGCCGTGACACTAAAATTAGGCTTTTATTAGGTAGTGTGTGTCTCTCTCTCTCTATATATATAGGATTCATGCGAGAAGCACCTTTATTACGAGAACCATGAGAACCAATATGAACACAACAAAATAAACCCACTACAGCACCACCCAAAACCTAAATACCCACCCCCCACCAAAAAACCTAAACCTCCCATCCCTACCCCCACAAAAAAAAACTAAACATCAACAAAAAAACTCCTCAAAAACCTAACCTCTCACCCTCAAAAAACCTAAAAAAAAACATCCCCCAAGATAAATGACGTTCGCCTATTTGTTGGCACGAGATCGGCGAGGCATAAATCGCCAGTCCCGAAGTCGTTCAAGAGACAACGGATAAGATCCTACAAATCAGCGATAACCTTTTAAAAGCAAGAAGTCGTCAAATAGTTATGCTGACAAACGCTGCAAGCCCGTGGAATTCAATGTTGGTGATCTCGTGCTCCTGAAGTTATTCCTTTGGAAAGGAGTCGTCCGTTTTGATAAGAAAGGCAAACTTGCTCCTCGTTTTGTAGGTCCTTTCAAGATACTCAAGAGAATTCACAAGGTGGCCTACTGACTCGACTTGGCTCAAGAACTCAACAACGTTCATCCGACGTTCCATGTCTCTAACTCAAGAAGTTCTTAGCCGACGAAGGACTTCAATGTCACACTCCGACCCGCAGCGGAATAAGAGTCGGGGCATAATTGGGTTATCACCAAAGCTCATGATATTTACTAATATGTTTCATATTTATTTAAGTCAAAATTACATCCTCAATAATCCAAACATGTTCATACAAATAAAAAGAAAAATAATCAACTAAACAATCCAAGCTCTAAACCAGTTTATTCTTCTAAGCCAATCCTATGTGTTTCTTGCTGCGGCTGGATCACCTGTATCATGTGTAAAAATGGGGGTTTTTGGGTCAACATAAGTTGGCGAGTGAACCTTGTTAGATAAACATTTATCATTGATTTCTTGTTATCTTTATCATGGAAAAATTGTGCAATAGTCATATGTGAGCAAATGTAAATAATCAAACAATAACAATAACAACCACAAACAATAACATACAATAACATATCAACTTGCATGAATATATAACATGAATGAAACTGTATATGTTGGCAACGTCACGTTCACGCTCATAATGTAATGGGGAACGGACGGCCTATGATGAATGTCTGTGCGATCAAGGCTCAATCAAACGGAGCCGATCGTATGTTGGCAACGCCCGTTTCACGCTCATAATGTAATGGGGAACAGCTCAACGCTCATAATGTAATGGGGAGCGGCGGCCTATGATAATGTATGTACTGAAAATGATAAATTAAATCTAAACAATAACCACACAACAGTTGATACAAGTTGAATACGCATTTGTTCATGGATATGATGTATGCACAATGATTTAAATATAATAAATGGTAAGACACATGATACACCCCAAAAACGTGATTAAAACGGGGAATTTGTAGAGATTCACTCACATTGGGTGCGTTCGGTTGAAGATGATGAAATGCGCACGAGTTTGGAGGATTGATCGACGAGACTTAACTAACCTAAATAATAACGGGAAATATGGTAAATGAATGGATTTTATTAATAATTTAATAAGATTTTTATATATATTTTTGTGAGTTCAAGGCTATTTTCTATCTTTAAAAACATTATTTTTAAGTACTTTTAATTGATTTTTAAATTAAATAAATAAATAAAAATATAAAAAAATGTTGACTTTTGCGTTGACCATTGACCGTTGACCGGGACTGTTGACCGTTTGACCGGTTTGCTAAAGTGTATGTGTGCTCCGGGTAAGGCTCGAACCCGAGACCTCCCGTACGCGTGCACGCAGCTCTACCAACTGAGCTACGTGTCTAACCTGAAATACTTCTGTTTTTAATTATATTTATATACTATTTTAGTTTATTCAAAATTCTTTTATTTCTAAAAAGGGTTTTAATCATCAAACCGGAGTGTGCAACAGGTCTCGAACCCGGGACCTGTGGGTTAGTATTGCACACAGTCCACCGCTGGACTGTGTGTCTAACTTGGTTAATATACCGATTTTTATTATACTTAACATCTTCAGTGAGTTAATCCGGTTCAGTTAGAAAAAGAAAACATCTTTATTACGGAGCATACGTGTGTGTCAAGGATCGAACTCGCGGCGTGTGCTATATGTGCGCACACAGTCCACCGCTGGACTATGTGTCTAACCTGAGATAATATCCAATTTATATTAAACTTATAAACAACTAACTTCATCTTCTTCGTTACAATATCACAGACTACGATTACTCTACCGTTTCTTGTTTAATTCGATTGACAAACATTCAAATGACTAAAACGAAATGGCAGAGAAGATTTCGGAAGTAAACATACCGGAGAAACAATCTATCTCAGAATTCCGGCGAAGTCGCCGGCTCTGTTTTTACGGATTTCGTCTGAGCGGACAGATTAACAATTTTAATTAGCTAAATGCGGAATTGAAGCACTGAACAAGAATTACCAGAAGGTTTAAAAGGCTATACCGTTTCACAGCGAGAATTGAGAACTTTCAGAAGTTTTCCGGCGAGAGTTAATTATCCGATATCGTCGTCTGAAACTGATTTTGATTGAAGGGTTTGAGTTAGCAAAAGCTTAACAACTGATAGACGATGAAAGAATTTAGAGACTTACTGATTTGATGGAAGACACGGTTTTCCGGCGAAAGTTTGGCGAGTTCAAAAAGCTTTTCCGACGAACTGAAAGTAGAGCGAAAGTGAAATTGGAGGTTCTGCGGATGAGTTTGAGTCGCGAGAGGGGGGCTATGGTTGGAGTAATTCAGGAAGTGCAGATTTTCGGTTATTAAAACCGATCACCACATGAATTCAAGTCCATTCAAGACTAAATTGATTGAAGGTGTCGGTGTATCGATTATTGTTAGAAAACCGCGAACACTCAAACGTTTTTGGACGTTTGGAAACCGATTACGGTTACAGTTGGCGTAAACCGGTTGATTCATGGTTGAACATAAGATTTAATTGATTCCTAGAACTAACAGAAAACATCAAGTGGCGGAGTGGTTATAAGTGTGCGTGTTAAGTCGTTGCCTTTCCGGCTGAGCCGGGTTCGAGTCCCGGCAGCCTGTTTTTCATTTTATTTATTTCATTTTTACTTTTTATCAATTATAGCTTTTATATTCTAGTTTGTTTATTAATTATGCATCGTTCAAAATTAAAATCAACATAAATACGCAACGAAACATTTATAACTTGATATTCGATTACAAACGAAGCGGGTTTGGAAAACCCGTTGTTGACAAATGTTACAGTATCCCCTAATTTTAGGAATTTCATCCCGAAATTTAAGTAGTAGTAGTAGGAAAAAGATGCGGGTATTTTTCGCGCATTGAGTCTTCACGTTCCCAAGTAAACTCAGGTCCCCGTTTCGACTCCCAGCGTACCCTAACAATTGGAATGCGACTTCGTCTTAGACTTTTTTCTCCGAAGTCCATGATCTCTATTGGTCTTTCAATGAAATGCATAGATTCATCAATCTGAATATCTTCCAGCGGAATATGGAGGTTCTCATCGACGAGGCACTTCTTCAAGTTGGATACGTGGAATGTGGGGTGAATTCTGTTGAGTTCTTCTGGTAGATCAGGCTTGTATGCTACAGGTCCTACTCTTTCGAGTATCTTGAAAGGTCATACGTAGCGTGGTGCTAGCTTACCTTTCTGGCCAAAACGAACTACTCCCTTCCACGGTGATACTTTTAAAAGTACATGATCACCAATGTTAAACTCCAGAGGCTTTCGTCGTTTATCTGCATAACTCTTTTGACGACTTTGAGCCGCTAGAAGATTGTTTCGAATTTGATGGATCTTGTCTGTGGTTTCTTGCATCAATTCTGGACCGGTGATTTGAGCTTCCCCAATTTCGTGCCAACATACTGGAGATCGGCACTTACGACCATATAAAGCTTCAAAAGGTGCCATGCTGATGCTTGAATGATAACTGTTTTTGTACGAAAATTCAACTAATGGTAGATGAGCGTCCCAATTTCCCTTGAAGTCTATGACACATGCTCGAAGCATATCTTCAAGAGTTTGAATGGTGCGTTCAGATTGTCCATCAGTTTGAGGATGATAAGCGGTACTAAGGTCTAATCGTGTACCCAACGCGGCTTGTACGGCCTGCCATGTTCGTGAAGTGAAACGACCATCACGATCTGAAATAATGCTTAACGGTACACCATGTCGGCTTACGATTTCGCTGATGTAGATACGAGCTAGCTTCTCGTTCTTGAAATCTTCGCGGATTGGAATAAAGTGAGCTGATTTTGTAAGACGATCAATGATTACCCATATAGTGTCATACCCACCAGAAGTGCGAGGTAACCCGGTAATGAAGTCCATGGTTATGTTTTCCCATTTCCATACAGGTATTTCAGGTTGGACCAGAAGTCCTGAGGGTCTTTGATGTTCAGCTTTTACCTTGGAACATGTAAGGCACTTGGAAACAAAAACAGCAATATCCTTTTTCATTCCAGGCCATCAGTAGGTGTATCGAAGGTCTTGATACATCTTGTCGGCTCCTGGGTGTATAGATTATCGTGTTTTCTGTGCCTCATTCATAAGGAATTCACGAAGGTTGTTGTGGTCAGGAATCCATATACGATCTAGATAGTACAGAATACCGTCAGCTTTAGTTTCAATTTTAAGTTCAGCTCCACAGGACAGCTCTTTTCGTACGTCGTCTTCAGTTATTGAAACATGTTGGGCTTCTCGAATTTGATCTTTGATGTCGGTTATGATTTGCGAACATAGAAGACGAATGGAGTTCGCATAACCCTTTCGACTGAGTGCATCGGCCACCACATTTGCCTTGCCAGGGTGATATCGAATTTCACAGTCGTAGTCATTAAGGAGTTCGACCCATCTTCGTTGCCTCATGTTTAACTCCTTTTGGTTGAAGATATGTTGAAGACTCTTGTGGTCAGTGTATATTTCACACTTAGTACCGTAGAGATAATGTCTCCATATCTTAAGGGCGAACACAACGGCTCCAAGTTCTAGGTCGTGGATGGTGTAGTTCTTCTCATGAGTTTTGAGTTGTCTAGAAGCATAAGCTATCACCTTTCCTCTTTGCATTAGAACACAGCCTAGTCCTTGCCCTGACGCGTCGCAATAAACCACGAAGTCATCACAACCTTCAGGAAGAGTGAGAATTGGTGCATCACAGAGTTTTTGTTTAAGGGTTTGGAAAGCTTCTTCTTGTTTGGGTCCCCATATGAATGGTTTTCCTTTATGAGTTAAAGCCGTGAGTGGTACAGCAATGCGGGAGAAATTTGAAATGAAGCGGCGATAATAACCAGCCAAACCAAGGAATGATCTTACTTCGGTTGGTGTACGTGGCGCTTGCCATTCTTGTACTGCTCTGATCTTTGAGGGGTCGACTTGTATTCCCTTGTCATTAACAACATGTCCAAGGAATTGTACCTCTTTTAACCAGAATTCGCATTTGGAGAATTTGGCGTAAAGCTTTTCATTCTCTAAGAGTGTAAGGATGAGTCGAAGGTGCCGTTCATGATTAGACTTAGACTTTGAATAAATGAGGATGTCGTCGATGAAGACTATAACAAAACGATCGAGATAGGGTTTGCAGACTCTGTTCATTAGATCCATGAAGACAGCTGGAGCGTTGGTTAAACCAAATGGCATGACCATGAATTCATAATGACCATAACGAGTTCGGAAGGCGGTATTTGGGACGTCTTCTTCATGTACCCTAAGTTGATGATAACCAGAACGAAGGTCGATTTTTGAAAAACAGCTGGCGCCTTGAAGTTGGTCAAGAAGATCATCAATGCGAGGTAATGGATAGCGATTCTTGATCGTTAACTTGTTGAGTTCTCTGTAGTCGATGCACATGCGAAACGTTCCATCTTTCTTCTTCACAAAAAGGACAGGTGCACCCCAAGGCGAGGAGCTAGGATGTATGAATCCTTTGTCAGTCAACTCTTGCAATTGACTGGCTAGCTCTTGCATTTCAGAGGGGGCTAACCTATAAGGAGACTTTGCAACTGGTGTAGCACCCGGTATAAGATCAATGCGAAATTCGACTTCTCTCAAGGGAGGAAGTCCTGAAATGTCGTCAGGAAAAACTTGCGGGAAATCTTTTACTACTGGGATATCTTCAAGTTTCTTCTCCATGGTTCCCTTTTTGACGACATGGGTTAAAAATGCGACATAATTCTTGCGGAGATATTTTCGAGCTTGTAGACAGGACATTAATCTGAGCCCTTTCGATGAGGTTTCTCCAAAGATTCGTAGAGTCTGACCGTTTGCAAGAGGAATGCGTATAAACTTTTCGCGACATACAACCTCAGCCTGATGTTGGCTGAGCCAGTCCATACCAATTATAATGTCAAAGCTTCCCAACTTCATAGGAATGAGGTCAACTGGAAAGTCGTGATCATTTAAGGTGAGAGTACAATTTCGTATAATAGAGTTTAATGAGATCGGTTTCCCGTCAGCAACTTCTACTGTTATGGATTCCATGAGCTTATCATAAATTTGGTTTAGGATGGGTTCAAACTCTAAGGACACAAAACTTTTATCCGCGCCAGTATCAAACAACAAGGATGCATAACTATCGTTGATAAGAAACGTACCGTTAACCACATTGCTGTCAGCTCTAGCCTAATTAGCGTTGATGTTGAAAGCTCTTCCTCTTACAGGTGGAGGAGCTTGGTTAGCTTGATTCACCGGATTTGCTTGGGCTTGAGCATGTATAATGTTCACCAAACGTGGACAAGTGTTTCTAAAGTGGCTTGGGTCTCCACAATTGTAGCAAACCCGCATAGGTTGCATCATGGGATAGTTGGGTTGGTAGTATGATTGGGCTAAATGTTGGGTAGGTGGTAGTAGTAGGGGTTGTTGGGCTTGATCCATTATTTGATGGTGGGTTTGGGTTGAGGGCTGGTGGCGGTTCGTTCGCTGGGGTATGCGACAGGTTTGAACAGTGTGACCTGCGTGACCACAGCCGGTGCAATGTTGGCAGGGATGATCAGGAAAGTGATGGTATTGGCAACGGTTGCATTTTGGTAATGGGCCAGAGTATGGCTTTTTATATGGTGCAGGTGAGGGGGCAACCTGGGTAATGGGTGCAGCAAGGATAGGGTAATTGGTTTGTGTGACAGCGAAGTTTCTGGTGTTACGTTTCCTCTTGTTAGCAAACTTAGAGAAGGAGGTGGAATGGTTTGAAGTTTGGCCCTCAACGGGGCTTTCTTTTTCTCCTCTTTAAATTTACCGTTGCGAATTCGATTCTCGGTCAGTTCAGTAGCTAGTTCCATAGCAGCTTCAAGTGTTGCTGGAGAAGTGCTGAGAACTGAATCTTGAATTTTCGAGGGAAGACCTCGAATATAATGCTCGACTAAACGGTAAACTGGGGTGAACAAGTTAGGGACCATCTAGTTCAACTCTAAAAACCTCTTGTTGTAGGAAGTATGATCTCCCTCCTTTTGCTTCAATGAATGAAATTCGTCCTCTAACTTTTTAATCTCACTTCTAGGACAGAATCGTCTCGTCATGATTTCCCTTAACTCCTCCCACGTTAAGGCCATTGCATCTTCGATTCCCCTCTTACCCTTTTCAGTATTCCACCAGGTAAGAGCTACCCCAAATAGTTTCCCGGTTGCGTATCGTACCTTGCGATCCTCGGGACAATCGCAGTTGAGGAAGGTGTTTTCCATTTCCTCAAACCAGTGGAGGAGAGCAGTGACACCTTCGGTCCCTTCAAATTTCGGAGGATCGCAAGACTTGAAATGTTTATATGAGCACTTGTTGGTAGGAGGGTTGCCGATGTTCTGGTCTTCTTGCTGGGGAGGATTGGTGGGATTTGTGGCGAGAGCTTGTTGTACTTGAACCACAATGTCAGGAAGTACCGCGGCCATTTGTTTTGCGATTTGAGTGGCCAAGCGTTCGTGTGACCTTCCTGATTTTCTACCCCCTCGTTGATGCCTAGCCGACATCTACATGAACATATATAAGAAATTGTGAGTTTATGGAGTCTTTTTAGGTGTCATGTGTCTTAAAGAAAATGAAAATAACATAAATATCAATAATGCAACTACATCCATAGGATGTCTTGGGTTTGCTCATGTTGGGCCTCAAATGTCCCCCATACCTTCACCTGTATAGTCATGTGGGCCCCCATGACTATTGGCTTGGTAGGATTCACATTAGTATTGGCGGTTTAACACTCGCATTACCCGAATGAAAACCACGAAATATGTTTACGAGATGTATGGTCGGAATGTGTCCAGGTGTAGACACAATGACAACTCAAAGTGGGGTTAGCTCACACGACATTTGGTATAGCATGCTTTGGCCTAATAGGTACTTCGTACTCTCAACGTTAGTCCCCAGGTAGGCAAACTGGTCCCTTATTTTGGATTTATACGAATGCCAGCCTAGACAGGACGTTCCGACTACCGGTACTTGTACCCTTCCAGTTACTACATGCCCGTCATGAGAACTCACTTTGATGTGATTTGAAAATACAAAAATCATTGCAAAAACAATCATGAAAATGATGTGGTGTGTGCTCGCATGGATATGATATGTTATGAGAATATGATTCATGATAGGCATTATATAATAATATGTACTTATGAACATGCTTGCATAACATTGAATGTAACATTAAACATATAAACATCATGAATTTTGCATGTAACACACAAAATCTTAAAAATTTCTAATTAACTATAGCATAGGCTCTAAGGGTCTAATAACCTATCCTATATCCCTATAGTCATGGCTCTGATACCATCTGTCACACCCCGACCCGCAGCGGAATAAGAGTCGGGGCATAATTGGGTTATCACCAAAGCTCATGATATTTACTAATATGTTTCATATTTATTTAAGTCAAAATTACATCCTCAATAATCCAAACATGTTCATACAAATACAAAGAAAAATAATCAACTAAACAATCCAAGCTCTAAACTAGTTTATTCTTCTAAGCCAATCCTATGTGTTTCTTGCTGCGGCTGGATCACCTGTATCATGTGTAAAAATGAGGGTTTTTGGGTCATTATAAGTTGGCGAGTGAACCTTGTTAGATAAACATTTATCATTCATTTCTTGTTATCTTTATCATGGAAAAATTATGCAATAGTCATATGTGAGCAAATGTAAATAATCAAACAATAACAATAACAACCACAAACAATAACATACAATAACATACAATAACATATCAACTTGCATGAATATATAACATGAATGAAACTGTATATGTTGGCAACGTCACGTTTACGCTCATAATGTAATGGGGAACGGACGGCCTATGATGAATGTCTGTGCGATCAAGGCTCAATCAAACGGAGCCGATCGTATGTTGGCAACGCCCGGTTCACGCTCATAATGTAATGGGGAACAGCTCAACGCTCATAATGTAATGGGGAGCGGCGGCCTATGATAATGTATGTACTGAAAATGATAAATTAAATCTAAACAATAACCACACAACAGTTGATACAAGTTGAATACACATTTGTTCATGGATATGATGTATGCACAATGATTTAAATATAATAAATGGTAAGACACATGATACACCCAAAAAACGTGATTAAAACGGGGAATTTTTAGAGATTCACTCACATTGGGTGCGTTCGGTTGAAGACGATATAATGTGCACGAGTTTGGAGGATTGATCGACGAGACTTAACTAACCTAAATAATAACGAGAAATATGGTAAATGAATGGATTTTATTAATAATTTTAATAAGATTTTTATATATATTTTTGTGAGTTCAAGGCTATTTTCTTAAAAACATTATTTTTAAGTACTTTTAATTGATTTTTAAATTAAATAAATAAATAAAAATATAAAAAAATGTTGACTTTTGCGTTGACCATTGACCGTTGACCGGGACTGTTGACCGTTTGACCGGTTTGCTAAAGTGTATGTGTGCTCCGGGTAAGGCTCGAACCCGAGACCTCCCGTACGCGTGCACGCAGCTCTACCAACTGAGCTACGTGTCTAACCTGAAATACTTCTGTTTTTAATTATATTTATATACTATTTTAGTTTATTCAAAATTCTTTTATTTCTAAAAAGGGTTTTAATCATCAAACCGGAGTGTGCAACAGGTCTCGAACCCGGGACCTGTGGGTTAGTATTGCACACAGTCCACCGCTGGACTGTGTGTCTAACTTGGTTAATATACCGATTTTTATTATACTTAACATCTTCAGTGAGTTAATCCGGTTCAGTTAGAAAAAGAAAACATCTTTATTACGGAGCATACGTGTGTGTCAAGGATCGAACTCGCGGCGTGTGCTATATGTGCGCACACAGTCCACCGCTGGACTATGTGTCTAACCTGAGATAATATCCAATTTATATTAAACTTATAAACAACTAACTTCATCTTCTTCGTTACAATATCACAGACTACGATTACTCTACCGTTTCTTGTTTAATTCGATTGACAAACATTCAAATGACTAAAACGAAATGGCAGAGAAGATTTCGGAAGTAAACATACCGGAGAAACAATCTATCTCAGAATTCCGGCGAAGTCGCCGGCTCTGTTTTTACGGATTTCGTCTGAGCGGACAGATTAACAATTTTAATTAGCTAAATGCGGAATTAAAGCACTGAACAAGAATTACCAGAAGGTTTAAAAGGCTATACCGTTTCAGAGCGAGAATTGAGAACTTTCAGAAGTTTTCCGGCGAGAGTTAATTATCCGATATCGTCGTCTGAAACTGATTCTGATTGAAGGGTTTTGAGTTAGCAAAAGCTTAACAACTGATAGACGATGAAAGAACTGAGAGACTTACTGATTTGATGGAAGACACGGTTTTCCGGCGAAAGTCCGGCGAGTTTAAAAAGCTTTTCCGACGAACTGAAAGTAGAGCTAAAGTGAAATTGGAGGTTCTGCGGATGAGTTTGAGTCGCGAGAGGGGGCTATGGTTGGAGTAATTCAGGAAGTGCAGATTTTCGGTTATTAAAACCGATCACCACATTAATTCAAGTCCATTCAAGACTAAATTGATTGAAGGTGTCGGTGTATCGGTTATTGTCAGAAAACCGCGAACACTTAAACGTTTTTTGACGTTTGGAAACCGATTACGGTTACAGTTGGCGTAAACCGGTTGATTCATGGTTGAACATAAGATTTAATTGATTCCTAGAACTAACAGAAAACATTAAGTGGCGGAGTGGTTATAAGTGTGCGTGTTAAGTCGTTGCCTTTCTGGCTGACCTGGGTTCGAGTCCCGGCAGCCTGTTTTTCATTTTATTTATTTTATTTTTACTTATTATCAATTATAGCTTTTATATTCTAGTTTGTTTATTAATTATGCATCGTTCAAAATTAAAATCAACATAGATACGCAACGAAACATTTATAACTTGATATTCGATTACAAACGAAGCGGGTTTGGAAAACCCGTTTTTGACAAATGTTACATTCAATTTCCACTAGACGACATACGCTTCAACGAGTCTATGCACTTCATCAAGAAACCAGTTGAAATCATGGACTGCGAAGTCAAGCAACTCCAATGTAGTCGTACTCCTATAGTTAAAGTATGTATGGAGGAAAACGTGGTGCGGAATTCACTTCGCAACGTGAAGACGACATGAAGTCCAAGTACCCGCATCTCTTCCTTGAGTCTTCCTTTCAAATAAATTCCGGGATGAAATTTTACTAAAGTAGGGGAGACTGTAACTTTCCGTGTTTTCATACTTTCCGTTTTTAGAAACTTGTATTCGTATTCAATTTCAATCCTTGTAATCCAAGGCTTTTGATCATAATGGAAATACGTTTTATATCACACTTGTTTATTCAGGCTTACACGATATGCAAACAATCTCGAATATGCACATTTTTGTACAAAACCGAGATGCATATTATGTTTATATAATATTCGGATTATAATCATACATGTAACATGCTTATGACATGCCCAAATTACACCTTGAAACCCTAAAATCATGCTTAATTTTGAATTAGAGGCATAAAATAACAAGATACATAGGTTAAGGGTTAAAAATTAAATTTTCTTAAAGAGGTCTTACGGACCGCAAGACAAAAGGTCTTCCGGTCCGCAAAAAAGTCTGGGCGGGCAGAAATCCCGCCAGCTCGCGAATTAAGTCTGGTTTTCACCTTTCTAACCACTCAAATTCTCAACTAACTCATTAACCCTAAACCCTAATACTACATTATAAATACCCTTCCTCCACACCCCCTAAAGACTTTCCACACTCTCAAATCCTCCCAAATCATCAAAACTTCCAAGTGTTGGAAGATTATACTCAAGTCCAAAAACAGTGAGTTTTGGACCTTTTTTCTTCATCTTTTCTTCATGTTTCTTTCTTTCTACTTACTTGGATAACTTCTAGGAGTATTAACACAAGTTTACCACGGTAAACTAATTTGGTACATTAGCATTTTGAGGTCCAAAGTTAGGTTTATTATCTGTTTTGCTTAAAAACTTACATACTTGTTCATCTTTTTTGAAACTTTGGGACATCTTCAAGTTGCTAACAAATCCCTATGTTGTATAGGATTGGATTGAAGAATGCTCCAGAAATGTGGTGCTTTTAAGTTCAGATTTCAAATAATCTAAGTCACCAAGTAACTTTTAAGTAATCAAAGTGGACAAACTACACCAAGTCTCCAACCATTATCATGTTGGAAGCACTACTCTAGTTAAACCCACTTGGTTGCTTGATGAATTAGATAAGTTATTTACATTCTTGTACTTATGTTCATGATCATCCAAATCATTTATGTGATGATTTGTGCATTGGTGAACCAAAGTGTTAAAGGAATCATCCTACCCATGTATGACAATCCGTGACTTAATACATGACCATATACTAGACTATAACATATACATACATACATACATACATACATACATACATACATACATACATACAAACATAACCACACCACACACATACATACATACATACATACATACATACATACATACATACATACATACATACATACATACATACATACATACATACATACATACATACATACATACACACACACACACATACATACATACATACACACGCACATACATACATACACACACATACACACATACATACATACATACATACATACATACATACATACATACATACATACATACATACATACTGTCTAATCTGAAACCAAACCATGATAGCAACTAAAATAATGTTTGAATGTTGTGGTAAGGTGGAACTTATCTTAGCTCTACACTCCTCATTTTGGGCTTCCAATGAGCATAATACTCATAAAGAACACGAACACAAATGGTGTGCAAATGAGTATCTAAGCAAAGATAGAATTTTGTATTTTCATAATTAAGAATTGACAAATACATTCCTGTCATCAAACTCCATGAACTCACACACCTTTGTTTATCCTTTTTGGATAACTTGGTGAATTCCATCCTTTTGAAATCAACTCACGCTTTTGTGGAATTACCTAGCCAAATCGTGAGTATACTTGACCCATTCACGCTTTAATACATTTTGGGTTGCCATATGTATAATTATGAAACTCACAATCACACATACAATCACGCTTAAACAAACATTCAATACATTAACATGCTACTTGTACTATGCTATTTTTTAGTTGGTATTGATTGAGTTTGAAAAAATTAATAATGCAATTTTTGTTAGCAAAAACAGTTATATTTAGAAAACGACTTATTTGATTTTGTCATTTTAAGTGATAGAAGATTTTATTAAATTAAATAATTCAGTACGCATCTATTATTTTGAATTACAACTAGGGTTGGTGGTCGAATGGAGCACTTAAATTGGGGAGAGTATGAGTTCAATTTCCACAAGAGTAAAAGCTAATATTTACCATAAAAAACTATTTTTTTTACCATAAAAAAATATTTACCGTAAATATTTGCCATTATTTACCATAATAATGCAATTTTTGTTAGCAAAAACAGTTATATTTAGAAAACGACTTATTTGATTTTGTCATTTTAAGTGATAGAAGATTTTATTAAATTAAATAATTCAGTACGCATCTATTATTTTGAATTACAACTAGGGTTGGTGGTCGAATGGAGCACTTAAATTGGGGAGAGTATGAGTTCAATTTCCACAAGAGTAAAAGCTAATATTTACCATAAAAAACTATTTTTTTTTGCGATAGGATGCCTAAGACCGATTTACAACATAAAATGCGACTAGTGTTACTTCATATTTCTTTTTATTGCTGTATATTATATAGAATCTCTAATTGGAGTGTGCAAACACATAGCATATGTTAGCCTTTATGTAGAAAATAGTTAGGTTTACGTACTATACATAACATGATAAATTTAATCTTCAGAAAATCTAAAAAATTGAAAACCTTCTTACCATTACACAGAATGATACAAGGGTGAATGGAGTGGGCGGTAAACTCCATCGGCAAACGGGTTTACCGATCGGTAACACCGCCACCGATGGTGTTTACCGATCGGTTTCATTAAGCATCGGTGAAGCTTTACCGATCGATAAAGGGGGATGATTATGACCGTTTGGCTTGTTCAACGGCTATATAGCAATTTAAAATAAAAAAAAATTTAACTATAAATTAATTCATACCCAATCCAAACCCATTCAAATTCATACCCAAACCAAATAAAAAAATTCATACCCAAATTCATACCTGAACCAACAGTATACAAACAAAACGCACAGCAGCGAAGCAGATCTGCAGTTGTAAAACGCAAATGCAGCAAACGTAATGAACTGTAAAAACCAGCAACAGTCGAGCTCGGGTTTTCGGAACGGCATTCGTGTCCGCAGGACGCGCGGGTGCACACGAGCTCGACTAAATTCCGGTTCCAATTTGCACCTCCCCTCAGCACCCGCGTGTAGGACTTATGATAAAACATGCCATAAAGTTATGTTGGTTAGGCAAAGGTTTCACCTTATAAATAAACTTATACTTTGTCTCCACCCACCAATGTGGGACAAGTGGTTTACCATTTTGGAACATCTATTCAAACACACTTAATTTCCAACATTATTATCATTTAATTTCAAGTTCAAAAAAGCATCATAAAACACAATGGACTAAAAAACATAAAAAAATATTTTTTTTTTCTAAAAGGCAATGGACAAAAAACATAAAAGACAATGTTTTTTTTATCTAAAAAGCAATGAATTAAAACACAAAAAAAAGTTTATTTCGAAAACGGAATTGATAAAAAATATAAAAGAAAGTGTACTTTCTAAAACGCAATGGACTAAAATCACAAAAGAAAAGTGTTTTTTGTAAAACGTAATGGACAAAAAATTGTGTTTTTCATTATTTTGTAAAACGCAATGGACAAAAAACACCCAAAAAATGTGTTTTTTTCATTCTTTTGTAAAACGCAATGGATAAAAAACAGTTTTTTTTCATTATTTTGTAAAACGCAATGGAAAAAAAACACCCAAAAAGTGTGTTTTTTCATTCTTTTGTAAAACGCAATGGATAAAAACATGTGTTTTTTTCATTATTTTGTAAAAAGCAATGGACCAAAAAACACAAAAAATGTGTTTTTTTCATTCTTTTGTAAAACACAATTTTAAATGAAAGTCTAAACTGAAATGTATTTTGCAATTTTTCTTTGAGAGATTTTGTCAAACACCTGGTGTGCAACTTTTTATTAATGATTTCTCAATGAATTTGGAACTAATGATGTTGCTCAAACGCATGAATACATCAAGAGAAAGAGTAGAATCAGAGATATCTTCACTTTGAATTCAAAATTGTTTGAGAAATTTGAGAAGAGGAGTACCTGTTTTAACATAAATCTCATGTTCCATCGTATCATGTTAAATTGAAAAAAAAGAGAAATTATAGAAACATAAACTGGGTTTACTTCAAAGAAATCGAAGAACACGTTGATTGAGTGTTTGAACCATTCATTGATGAAGAAAAATTGCACCGTGATGTAGTAATTCTAGTGAGAGAAAAGAAATGAAATGTTGAAGATGGTGGGTTTTGAACATCTGGGTTTTGAAGATGCAGAGGAGGGAAATAGAAAGAATAGATAAAAGAAGATTGACTAAAATACCCTTCCCACTTGTATTTCTACTTTTCCAGATGAACGGCTAAGATTACTTCCTATCATTCTTACCCAAAACATACTTCCTATTTGATCATCTCCCTTATCTTAGTTGCATAAAAGATATGATCTATATTTAGCCAAACTAGTGATCTATTTAATCGGGCCGGCTCAAGATCTTTGGAGACTCAAAACGAATGATAAATTTTGGGCACTTAGCGGAAAAAATATTAATTTGAGTACATATCAACTTAAAACCCAGTGGTTGGGGTAAAAGTCAATTCAAGCCCTCTTAAGAAATTTATTGCTATGTAGAACCTTACGTTTAAAAAACGCTATAATATACAACCTTCTATTAGTTGACTGTCACATTGACTTGTATAATGACTATGTTGCCCTTTTTGACGTCAGTTCACGTTCCTATAGATTATAATAAATCTATTTTTACAACCTTGGGTTTCAACAAAATTATTATTATTATTATTTTATTATTATTATTATTATTATTATTATTATTATTATTATTATTATTATTATTATATAAAACAACCCCAAATCACACACCCATCCACCATCTTCATCAACCATCATCCAAGTCCACCCAAAACACCAGACATTCTGCAGATGGGGATCGAACCAACAAATTTTGGTTAAGAATGAGTTTATTCAAGTACTTGCTCACGATTCACCAAATCACCCAACTCTAATGGGATATAGCCCTGTTATATGATTATTATTAGGGTGTGCATATTCACACCCCTTGATTTCTATCTGCACAACCAAGTGGAACTCTTATATACGACACGTACAAGTTTGTATGTAATGTATATGGTTTATTTATATATGCCACCTACATACCTGATGCCTTATGTACGCTACATACAATAAGGATAGAGTTAGAGATCTGTATAATACACGAATTTAATATCATTTTGGGAAACGAAAATAATGATCCATAAAAAGATCTCAAATTCAAGCATATATCACAAGATCACGAATATTCATGCATGATATTAAAAGGAAATTACATAACAAGCCATTTATTTATGCATAATGCACTCACACACAAATTAAGCAGAACTTCACACTATTTCCATGTTTGAATAGAGTTGTAGAAATACTTAGTGGGCAGTGTTATGGGCATCTAAATCCTTGATAAGATTGCAGAGGAACTCCATCAAAGAAGTTGGATAGGGTAAATTTGTATCTGGTTTCTCAAACTCAAAGGTCCATGTAGCCACTTACGCATCACCCTTTGGTTCAACATGAAATATGATTGTGAAACTCTTGTATAGCTCATCCACTAGATCTCCTTCGATTATCTTAAGCACAATCATGTGGTTTTCCTCATTTACTGCTTCAATTATCTGTTTTGAAAATTTCCTTTTCCCCTCTTTTATTTTTCATGCAGAAAATGCTAGAAAATGTCAGCAATTGATCAAAGTTGAAAAAAGGTAGTAAATATTGCAACCGACTTGCGACTGAGATCACACCAGTCACAAAATAAGCGATAATACCTACGTCGGTCGCAAAACAGTTGCCAAATTTGCAACTGTTTCAATTCCATGGCAAATAGCCGTAAAGATACGAATACTTATAGATTAGCATATGTATTTAGTTATGATGCTTTGGATGGGTCAGGCGATTTGGTCTAGTTTATTTGTAATACTTCATGAAATTTTAAGAGATACGTAAATGGGTTAGAAGATTCAAGTCTTTTTGCATTCTCATTCAATAAGGAAGAACTGGATAAGCAATTCAAGTCAAAATTCCATCCTTGAAGATTACAAAATTATCAAAGTCTGCGAGTTCTTGTTGAAATTCTGGAAAATTCACCTTAAATTCTAGATACATGTGGAAGTCAAGATTATAGAATAGAGTTTGGTTTAATTCCCAATTTTAATCGATTGGGATCGGAATACTAACTAAGGAAGATTAGAAACACTTCAATCCCTTTGATTTAAGGTTTAACCCCAACTTTCAATTCAAAGGTTTAGAATAAACTTAAGAAATTATAGGAGACAAACCTGAGAATACAAAATCAAGTGTATTGGTTATTTGGTAAAACACAAGGAAATTTTATCAATATCTCATTTCTAATGCCCTCTGCTTAAATCTACAAATTATAATGTAGGAGCTATCCGAATTAAGACTATTTTAGAAGCTAACGGTCTTTGGCAGATGATTGAACCGAGTGCAAAACCATGCATGATGTCAATGATAAAAATATAACCGCCTACTTGTATCAATCATTACCAGAAGAGCTAATCCTACCAGTTGCAAAGTGCTAAGGTGCAAAATAAGTATGGGACACATTGAAGACTAGGCATGTCGGTGTGGATCTAGTACAAAAGACAAGACTTAAGACACTCAAGTCAGAATTTGAGATGTTAGAGATGAAAGAAGTAGATGCAATTGGTTCCTTCACCGCAAAGTTGACAACTGTTATCAATACGTAAACGCCCCTGATCAACATTTGATAAACCAACCTCAGAATGAAAATTGCTAAACTCCGTACCTCATAGGTTCATTCAAATGGTTGCATCAATTTAACAATATTCTGATCTTGATACCATGACTCTAAACAAATTAATTGGATAGTTAAAAACCTTTGAAGAATGAATAAGGTTCAATAAGAACTAGTGGACAATCAAGAAAAATAGTATTACACAACATGACAATTACATGAACCGTGGACAACATTTTGAAAATCGTGGATGAAGTAGATTACATCCGTCACGTGGCTGAGGCTAGACAGTCGCAAATCACATGCCAAAATGTGAGAAAGAACCGAAGACACTACCAAGAAATGATAACGAGCAAACCACAATGGGTATATAAGAAAAGTCTCAAATCACATGCCACAAATGTAAGAAACTTAGGCACTATGCCTATGAATGTCTGTATAGGAAACACAAGAATATTGAGTCACTTTTAGTCATAACTGAAGAAGAAGAGCCTACATTTTCAATGTGCCTAAACACACAAGAGAAAGATAGAAAATCGACCGTATGATACGGCCGAAGCAAGTCTTGTGAATCAAGTTGTGAGAAGCAAGTTGTGTGAAGCAATTATCAAAGTCAAAGAACCAAGGCGTGTGAAGCAAATCAATAAGAAGAGTTGTGTGGAGCAATAAGTATGGAATAAGAGCAGCAAGGGAAGATTCAAAACTCGGGTAAATAAGATTCAAACTCGGGAAGATTCAAAACTAATAATTCTTGACACAGCTTTTAAGGGACGAAGAAGATAGTTTGGGTTAAGCCCGATCATTTTACAAAGTAAAGTTACGGGTCAAATATATAATTATTAGAAAGTTATTGTATGGAATCAAATATGTATTTTAAGATAATTAAAGGGTTATTATGTAAGGTTGTAAAGTTAGTAAGTGTTTAGGAGAAGTTATTTGGAACACACTGATTAGATTAGGGTTGTGTCAATTAGGTGAATTTAAGCATTGGTCATAATAGTTAGTATATAACTGACTGATTGGAACAAACAAATTAAGGGTGACAGACCCATTGTAAAATTTAAGATTATTGTATATTGATTGTTTAATTATCTTATTCAATGCCAATCTAAACGAATCAAATCATAAATCTAACTAAAAATCATGGTTGTGCATGTGATCCAAATGCATGAAACACACAAGATTTGAGAAGAAATAAGTATATGACATGTACCATGAGTATAGTGCCAAGAGATGACAGATCCAACGACTCCTTCTCACCCTCATGCAACTCACAATCATGAACCCTATCTGGGGTCATTTCAACCATCTTGTGTGGATTGTCCTTAAAAGGTCATGAAAGACATCACCGGTCTTACTGATATCTACATAACCAATTAACTTTCCTGATAGAGCCATGTTCTCTTAGACTCTTCTCATAAAGACAAAATAGTTCTTTAGACAAGAGAGTAGATGAATGTGAGATTTTGATAATGTAGGCAGATACCGTTTGGTTTATATAGCTAAACGAGCTGCCACAAATAATAATTTAAATTTTGGATCAGGTTATATGTAAAATATGTATTAGGTTACTTACTTACTATTTGAAGAAAACAATATGTAAGTGCAACTTGATATGTTTCACATTATGCTTTTTTAAATTGTTTTAGGTGCAACTTATTGCAATTTAATATCTATAACAATAAATCATTTCGAAGTACATAATCTAAACATTAATTTATCTTGATCTTCTCCTTTAAAAGTCAAGCCCAATTGTAATAGTTAAAGAAATACGATGTCATTGCCTACGGTACCAAGACAAAATCGAGAGCATAAATCATTTGGAATGGACTATAATCGATTTGATTTTGTATTTTAATTAACTTCTACATTTACGAAAACTAGCGATGGAACTGCAACGGATTCATTTTGCATAACTTTGTTCCAATTTTTTTTCTTAAATTATGTTGTTAAAGATGCGATCAGTAGCAAACCTGTCGCTAGACTGAGAAGTTTTTAGTCGCTAAAAACTTGTTTAATTAGTAAAGTTCTAATTTGTCAAGCGTTACATATAAATCTTTATTTGTAGGTTACACTCATAACTGAATCATATGCTAAGTTTGGACAAAATAACTTACATATAAACTAAATAATGAAATATGCGTACGTGACTATACGGGACCTAAACCACACCTATAGTTCTATACGAGAGCTATACTACACCTACATGCCTATACGAGTGTTGTATCTTATCCTATAGTCTCGTATCGTATTGTATCATATAGTGTAATATAAGTCTCGTATAGTGTAGTATAAGTCTCGTATATGTCTCGTATAGTGTATTATAAGTCTTGTATATGCATCGTATAATTAATATTACTGTTATTATAATTAATATGAGTTTTTTATAATTAATATTAGTGTTATTTATATTGATATGAGTTTTTTTATAATTAATTAATATTAGTGTTTTGATATTAAAAAGAGAAAAAAAAAACAAATATATACGCCCATACAGGGCTAGACTGGGCATCTAGTGTAGTCCAAAAGACCATTTTAGCCCTGTTTAGCCCCTAGTCTAGCCCTAACTCAAGGTATAATAGTCTTTTAAACAACTCTAGATGCCCAGTCTAGCCCTGTATGCGACATATTTTTTATTTTTTTTTTTGTTTTCTCTTTTTAATATTAGTCAGTGTTATTGATATTAAAAAAGAAAAAGAAAACAAAAAAGTATACGCCGCATACAAGTGTAGTCCAAAAGACCATTATAGCTCTGTTTTCCCTTAGTCTAGCCCTAACTTAGGGGTATAATAGTCTTTTAAACAACACTGGACGCCCAGTCTAGCCCTGTATGTGATATATTTTATTTTTTTGTTTTCTCTTTTTAATATTAGTGTTATTGATGTTAAAAAGAGAAACCAAAAAAATACGCCGCATACAGGGTTAGACTGTGCGTCTAGTGTGGTCCAAAAGACCATTATAGCTCTGTTTTGCCCCTAGTCTAGCCTTAACTTAGAGGTATAATAGTCTTTAAATAACCCTAGACGCCCAGTCTAGTCCTGTATGTGACGTATATTTTTCTTTTGCAAAACTCCCCCTTAAAGTTTAAAAATAATTTCACTAAAAAACATGACCTTCCAAAACCAATCAAATTACCCCACCAAAACATCCATTTTTCCACTCAGAAAAACACCATCCTGCTAGACGCCTAGTCTAAACCTATACGGGGCGTCTAGACCCCTTAAATTTTGTGCCCGACATCCACTCAGAGCCCAATTGATTTAAGTGTCTAGCCGCCCCGTATAGGCCTAGACGAATCGTCTTGAAAGTGTGAAAGTAGATGGTGTGTGTATATGTAGACCAAAAAGAAAAATATATTACCTTTTATGCATTTCCAAGAAGAATATAACTTGGTAACTTTTGGAAATAAGCTATCTGAGATGGAGAAAGAAGTTTTTTTTTCAAAATTTTTTTTACTCAAATGGAAATTTTTGCAATGTTTATTTAAACATTCTAGAGTAAATTATCAAAATTGTTTATGAGGTTTGGGTATTTTTGTTAGTTTCATTCAAACCAACTTTTTTTTGTACCAAACATTCCTTTACTTTTGGGATTTTTTGCCATCTTCATTCAAACGTCTAATTTGTTTTTATTTTTTTTTGCCAAACATTTGGCAAAAAAATGTTAGACATTTGGATGAAAATGGCAAAATTCTCAAAGGTGAAGGGCACTATGGTACAAAAGTTGTTTTTGATGAAATAGGTAAACATATCCAAACCTCAGGGACGATTTTTGACAATTTACTCAACATTCTATAACTTATAATTTGAAAGAAGACTCGGAGATTGTTTATGAGCAAGACAATGATAGAGATTCAAAATCTATATATAACAAGAAGGTAAGGTGGTGTTTGTTTTTCTAAAAAAAGATATGCGCAAGCTCTTCTGTCTATGCCGCGCAGACCCGTGCATACATTGCTATCTGCAGAGTTTTTGTTTTTCCAAAGACGTTTCATTAAAAAAACGTCTGCACGGCTCTTCTTGGTACGGACTTGGCCCAATCACTTTTAAGATCTTCTAAGGTCTGCAGAGGGTTAAACACACCACCACACGTCCACCACCCACCACCGTCCACGGTCCACCACCACCACCCACCGTCCATGTCCCCCACCCAACACCACGACCACCCATCGTCCACGTCCACCGTCCACCACAACCACTGTCCGTACTCCACCACCAGTAAATTTACACACGTTAAAAAACAAATATCATTCTTCTTGCATATTGCAGAGGTTTGATCCACCTCTTCTTCTATAGATGTATCCGGATGAGGTTCGCAGACTAAAAACATTTCTCCTCTTAAAATCAAAGTGCACCTAATTATCATTTGAGGATAGTGATAATAAAGTCATAATACTGATCGATTCATAGATCACAAATTCATACATAACATTAAAAGGAAATTAAATAAAAAACCATTTATTTATAATGGATACACTCACACTCACATTCACACACAATTATTACACAAATTAAGCAAAACATCCGTCCATTTCCATGTTTGATGAGAGCTTGAAGAACCACTTAGTGGTCAGTGTTATGATCATCCAACTCCTTAACAAGATTGCATAGATAATCCATCATAGAAGTTGGATAGGGTACACTTGTATCTGGTTTCTCAAACTCAAAGGTCCATGTAGCCTCCTGCCCATCACCCTTTGGTTCAACATGAAATATGATCGTGAAGCTCTTGTATATCTCTCCTAGTTCTCCTCCGATTACCTTGAACACAATCATGTGGTTTTCCTCATTCACTTCTTCAATTATCTGTTTACAAATTTTCTTCTTTCCCTCTTTTATTCATGTAGAAATACAAGAGAATTGGTGCCATCACTCAATCAATATGTTATTATACTTATCAACCGATAATAATATACTATATAAATAAAATCAATATCTTATAGTCCGGGTTGCAAAAGTCGTTAGGCTCCCCCTAGTCGGTCGAGGCCTAGGCGAAGAGTACGTGAAGAGTACTCGGACAGGTTATATTATAAAGAAATTCATTTTCGGAAATTAAATATGTGTCACATAACATAAATTAATTAACTAATATTTAAAAAGCATATGGAAAATGATATTTATTCTTTAATATGATAGACATAAAAATTATTTTTTTAAAGTCAAACTTGGCCCGAGTTGACGTACTAGATCGGATTCTGACCAATGTTGACCACATTTGATCGATTCTGAGTAATTAGGCGGAGTTGAAGAAAGTCGCTTTGGCAGGATATCTTGTATTGTAGCGTTTACTCAGGGAGTAGTACTCGGCCTTGGAGACCTTGTTTTACAACCATTGTAATAGTTATCAACCGATAATATACGCCCGTTAATCTAAATGCATGAAATACACTAGATTCGAGAAGAACAAGTATGATAATTGATACGTACCGTGAGTGTAGTGCCAAGAGATGACAGATCCAACGACCCCTCTATCGCCCTCATGCAGCTCACAATCATGAACCTTATCGGGGGTTATTTCAACTATCTTGTGAGGGTTGTGTCTAAAGAGGTCATGAAAGACATCACCGGTCTTACTGATCTCTACAAAAGCGATTAACTTTCCTGATAGAGCCATGATCTCTTGATTATACTCTCACAAAGGCCAAACAATTGTTTGTAAAAGATAGTTGGTGATGAGATTGTTGAAAATATAGGCGGGCAGCTTGGCTTTATATAGATAAACGAGCTTCCACAAACAATAAGCATGAGATGATTCACGTTATGCTTTCTTTATTTATAGAAAACAATCTGTTAACTACTGCAATATCATATGATTCACGTTATGCTTTCTTTATTATTTTTCTGTACAAAAAAGATGAGATTTAATATTCATAATCATATATTAAATCACGGACGGCAACGTCACGTTCACGCTCATAATGTAATGGGGAACGGACGGCCTATGATGAATGTCTGTGCGATCAAGGCTCAATCAAACGGAGCCGATCGTATGTTGGCAACGCCCGGTTCACGCTCATAATGTAATGGGGAACAGCTCAATGCTCATAATGTAATGGGGAGCGATGGCCTATGATAATGTATGTACTGAAAATGATAAATTAAATCTAAACAATAACCACACAACAGTTGATACAAGTTGAATACACATTTGTTCATGGATATGATGTATGCACAATGATTTAAATATAATAAATGGTAAGACACATGATACACCCCAAAAACGTGATTAAAATGGGAATTGTAGAGATTCACTCACATTGAGTGCGTTCGGTTGAAGATGATGAAATGCGCACGAGTTTGGAGGATTGATTGACGAGACTTAACTAACCTAAATAATAACGGGAAATATGGTAAATGAATGGATTTTATTAATAATTTTAATAAGATTTTTATATATATTTTTGTGAGTTCAAGGCTATTTTCTATCTTTAAAAACATTATTTTTAAGTACTTTTAATTGATTTTTAAATTAAATAAATAAATAAAAATATAAAAAAATGTTGACTTTTGCGTTGACCATTGACCGTTGACCGGGACTGTTGACCGTTTGACCGGTTTGCTAAAGTGTATGTGTGCGCCGGGTAAGGCTCGAACCCGAGACCTCCCGTACGCGTGCACGCAGCTCTACCAACTGAGCTACGTGTCTAACCCGAAATAATTCTGTTTTTAATTATATTTATATACTATTTTAGTTTATTCAAAATTCTTTTATTTTTAAAAAGGGTTTTAATCATCAAACCGGAGTGTGCAACAGGTCTCGAACCCGGGACCTGTGGGTTAGTATTGCACACAGTCCACCGCTGGACTGTGTGTCTAACTTGGTTAATATACCGATTTTTATTATACTTAACATCTTCAGTGAGTTAATCCGGTTCAGTTAGAAAAAGAAAACATCTTTATTACGGAGCATACGTGTGTGTCAAGGATCGAACTCGCGGCGTGTGATATATGTGCGCACACAGTCCACCGCTGGACTATGTGTCTAACCCGAGATAATATCCAATTTATATTAAACTTATAAACAACTAACTTCATCTTCTTCGTTACAATATCACAGACTACGATTACTCTACCGTTTCTTGTTTAATTCGATTGACAAACATTCAAATGACTAAAATGAAATGGCAGAGAAGATTTCGGAAGTAAACATACCGGAGAAACAATCTATCTCAGAATTCCGGCGAAGTCGCCGGCTCTGTTTTTACGGATTTCGTCTGAGCGGACAGATTAACAATTTTAATTAGCTAAATGCGGAATTGAAGCACTGAACAAGAATTACCAGAAGGTTTAAAAGGCTATACCGTTTCACAGCGAGAATTGAGAACTTTCAGAAGTTTTCCGGCGAGAGTTAATTATCCGATATCGTCGTCTGAAACTGATTCTGATTGAAGGGTTTGAGTTAGCAAAAGCTTAACAACTGATAGACGATGAAAGAATTGAGAGACTTACTGATTTGATGGAAGACACGGTTTTCCGTCGAAAGTCCGGCGAGTTCAAAAAGCTTTTCCGACGAACTGAAAGTAGAGCGAAAGTGAAATTGGAGGTTCTGCGGATGAGTTTGAGTCGCGAGAGGGGGCTATGGTTGGAGTAATTCAGGAAGTGCAGATTTTCGGTTATTAAAACCGATCACCACATGAATTCAAGTCCATTCAAGACTAAATTGATTGAAGGTGTCGGTGTATCGGTTATTGTCAGAAAACCGCGAACACTCAAACGTTTTTGGACGTTTGGAAACCGATTACGGTTACAGTTGGCGTAAACCGGTTGATTCATGGTTGAACATAAGATTTAATTGATTCCTAGAACTAACAGAAAACATCAAGTGGCGGAGTGGTTATAAGTGTGCGTGTTAAGTCGTTGCCTTTCCGGGCTGACCCGGGTTCGAGTCCCGGCAGCCTGTTTTTCATTTTATTTCTTTTATTTTTACTTTTTATCAATTATAGCTTTTATATTCTAGTTTGTTTATTAATTATGCATCGTTCAAAATTAAAATCAACATAGATACGCAACGAAACATTTATAACTTGATATTCGATTACAAACGAAGCGGGTTTGGAAAACCCGATTTTGACAAATGTTACATTCAATTTCCACTAGACGACATACGCTTCAACGAGTCTATGCACTTCATCAAGAAACCAGTTGAAATCATGGACTGCGAAGTCAAGCAACTCCAATGTAGTCGTACTCCTATAGTTAAAGTATGTATGGAGGAAAACGTGGTGCGGAATTCACTTCGCAACGTGAAGACGACATGAAGTCCAAGTACCCGCATCTCTTCCTTGAGTCTTCCTTTTAAATAAATTCCGGGATGAAATTTTACTAAAGTAGGGGAGACTGTAACTTTCCGTGTTTTCATACTTTCCGTTTTTAGAAACTTGTATTCGTATTCAATTTCAATCCTTGTAATCCAAGGCTTTTGATCATAATGGAAATACGTTTTATATCACACTTGTTTATTCAGGCTTACACGATACGCAAACAATCTCGAATATGCACATTTTTGTACAAAACCGAGATGCATATTATGTTTATATAATATTCGGATTATAATCATACATGTAACATGCTTATGACATGCCCAAATTACACCTTGAAACCCTAAAATCATGCTTAATTTTGAGTTAGAGGCATAAAATAACAAGATACATAGGTTAAGGGTTAAAAATTAAATTTTCTTAAAGAGGTCTTACGGACCGCAAGACAAAAGGTCTTCCGGTCCGCAAAAAAGTCTGGGCGGGCAGAAATCCCGCCAGCTCGCGAATTAAGTCTGGTTTTCACCTTTCTAACCACTCAAATTCTCAACTAACTCATTAACCCTAAACCCTAATACTACATTATAAATACCCTTCCTCCACACCCCCTAAAGACTTTCCACACTCTCAAATCCTCCCAAATCATCAAAACTTCCAAGTGTTGGAAGATTATACTCAAGTCCAAAAACAGTGAGTTTTGGACCTTTTTTCTTCATCTTTTCTTCATGTTTCTTTCTTTCTACTTACTTGGATAACTTCTAGGAGTATTAACACAAGTTTACCACGGTAAACTAATTTGGTACATTAGCATTTTGAGGTCCAAAGTTAGGTTTATTATCTGTTTTGCTTAAAAACTTACATACTTGTTCATCTTTTTTGAAACTTTGGGACATCTTCAAGTTGCTAACAAATCCCTATGTTGTATAGGATTGGATTGAAGAATGCTCCAGAAATGTGGTGCTTTTAAGTTCAGATTTCAAATAATCTAAGTCACCAAGTAACTTTTAAGTAATCAAAGTGGACAAACTACACCAAGTCTCCAACCATTATCATGTTGGAAGCACTCCTCTAGTTAAACCCACTTGGTTGCTTGATGAATTAGATAAGTTATTTACATTCTTGTACTTATGTTCATGATCATCCAAATCATTTATGTGATGATTTGTGCATTGGTGAACCAAAGTGTTAAAGGAATCATCCTACCATGTATGACAATCCGTGACTTAATACATGACCATATACTAGACTATAACATATACATACATACATACATACATACATACATACATACATACACACCCACACACATACATACATACATACATACATACATACATACATACATACATACATACATACATACATACATACATACATACACACACACACATACATACATACATACATACACACGCACATACATACATACACACACATACACACATACATACATACATACATACATACATACATACATACATACATACTGTCTAATCTGAAACCAAACCATGATAGCAACTAAAATAATGTTTGAATGTTGTGGTAAGGTGGAACTTATCTTAGCTCTACACTCCTCATTTTGGGCTTCCAATGAGCATAATACTCATAAAGAACACGAACAAAAATGGTGTCCAAATAAGTATCTAAGCAAAGATAGAATTTTGTATTTTCATAATTAAGAATTGACAAATACATTCCCGTCATCAAACTCCATGAACTCACACACCTTTGTTTATCCTTTTTGGATAACTTGGTGAATTCCATCCTTTCGAAATCAACTCACGCTTTTGTGGAATTACCTAGCCAAATCGTGAGTATACTTGACCCATTCACGCTTTAAAACATTTTGGGTTGCCATATGTATAATTATGAAACTCACAATCACACATACAATCACGCTTAAACAAACATTCAATACATTAACATGCTACTTGTACTATGCTATTTTTTAATTGGTATTGATTGAGTTTGAAAAAATTAATAATGCAATTTTTGTTAGCAAAAACAGTTATATTTAGAAAACTACTTATTTGATTTTGTCATTTTAAGTGATAGAAGATTTTATTAAATTAAATAATTCAGTACGCATCTATTATTTTGAATTACAACTAGGGTTGGTGGTCGAATGGAGCACTTAAATTGGGGAGAGTATGAGTTCAATTTCCACAAGACTAAAAGCTAATATTTACCATAAAAAACTATTTTTTTTTTTGCGATAGGATGCCTAAGACCGATTTACAACATAAAATGCGACTAGTGTTACTTCATATTTCTTTTTATTGCTGTATATTATATAGAATCTCTAATTGGAGTGTGCAAACACATAGCATACGTTAGCCTTTATGTAGAAAATAGTTAGGTTACGTACGTACTACATAACATGATAAATTTACATCTTCAGAAAATCTAAAAAATTGAAAACCTTCTTACCATTACACAGAATGATATAAGGGTGAATGGAGTGGGCGGTAAACTCCATCGGCAAACGGGTTTACCGATCGGTAACACCGCCACCGATGGTGTTTACCGATCGGTTTCATTAAGCATCGGTGAAGCTTT
This sequence comes from Scalesia atractyloides, assembly GCA_947069175.1. Classification (NCBI taxonomy): domain Eukaryota; kingdom Viridiplantae; phylum Streptophyta; class Magnoliopsida; order Asterales; family Asteraceae; genus Scalesia; species Scalesia atractyloides. The sequence goes on along the minus strand of CAMTDV010000006.1, from coordinate 69,607,072 downwards.
ACCGATCGATAAAGGGGGATGATTATGACCGTTTGGCTTGTTCAACGGCTATATAGCCATTTAAAATAAAAAAAAAATTTAACTATAAATTAATTCATACCCAATCCAAACCCATTCAAATTCATACCCAAACCAAATAAAAAAATATCATACATTTACCCAAGCATTCTAAAACTTTATGGCGGATGAAATCCCGTTGCTTTTTCATCCGATAATAGTGACGATTCATCCGGTAGTAGCATTCTTTTTTTTTTCTTCCAAAATCTAATCGATGAAATCTCGAAATGCAACGATGATATTTTTAATTTAGTGTAATTTTAGTTGTTTTTAATTTACTGTAATGTTGTTTTTAATTTTTTCTACATTTATTTTGTTAAAATACATGTTTAATTATTAAATATACTAGTTTAAAAAATAAAAAATAAAAAAATATTTTACCTAATCCAAGATATGTAAACCACCGCCAACGTTTTGAGTATTACGTAAACAAATTAGGTGAACTGACGTGGCACTGTTTGATTGGGTGAATGAGGAGTTTACCTATTTGAAATAGGTAACCACTCCCTTCACCCTAATAATGCAATTGCTAGTTGTTATTTAATAAAATGATTATGATTGGGACGTAACGCAGATCAAGTTTTTCAAATATTCAATAATGCAACGCCAGTTGCTAAAAAGTCATGGTCTATACTTGTGGAACTTTATTATTTTAGTGGGTCAAGATACAATATGAAGTTTTTTTGGCAGAAAGGCTAGGAAGTAATCTTAACCATCAATTGATTTAATCAAGGGGTAAGATTAAATGAGTGAAATTGAAGAGAAGAAAAGAGGCGCATGGGTTTATGTAAGGGCATTCTAGTCAATCCAGGACAATAGTTTCTCTCTCCTCCAATTCCCCCCATTTTTTAACGTTGATAACTTTTTCATACGACATTATTTTTTTATAAAAATTGCACAAAAAAACTAGCGTTTTTTATCTTTAAAACGAGTATGCTATTGCTATATTTCGAAAAAATAATTTCGGAAACCCAGTTGCGTAAAACGCAATGAAAAAAGCTGAACCTGAACCAACAGTATACAAACAAAACGCACAGCAGCGAAGCAGATCTGCAGTTGTAAAACGCAAATGCAGCAAACGTAATGAACTGTAAAAACCAGCAACAGTCGAGCTCGGGTTTTCGGAACGGCATTCGTGTCCGCAGGACGCGCGGGTGCACACGAGTTCGACTAAATTCCGGTTCCAATTTGCACCTCCCCTCAGCACCCGCGTGTAGGACTTATGATAAAACATGCCATAAAGTTATGTTGGTTAGGCAAAGGTTTCACCTTATAAATAAACTTATACTTTGTCTCACCCACCAATGTGGGACAAGTGGTTTACCATTTTGGAACATCTATTCAAACACACTTAATTTCCAACATTATTATCATTTAATTTCAAGTTCAAAAAAGCATCATAAAACACAATGGACTAAAAAACATAAAAAAATATTTTTTTTTCTAAAAGGCAATGGACAAAAAACATAAAAGACAATGTTTTTTTTTATCTAAAAAGCAATGAATTAAAACACAAAAAAAAGTTTATTTCTAAAACGGAATTGATAAAAAATATAAAAGAAAGTGTACTTTGTAAAACGCAATGGACTAAAATCACAAAAGAAAAGTGTTTTTTGTAAAACGTAATGGACAAAAAACTGTGTTTTTCATTATTTTGTAAAACGCAATGGACAAAAAACACCCAAAAAATGTGTTTTTTCATTCTTTTGTAAAACGCAATGGATAAAAAAACAGTTTTTTTTCATTATTTTGTAAAACGCAATGGAAAAAAAACACCCAAAAGTGTGTTTTTTCATTCTTTTGTAAAACGCAATGGATAAAAACATGTGTTTTTTCATTATTTTGTAAAACGCAATGGACCAAAAAACACAAAAAATGTGTTTTTTCATTCTTTTGTAAAACACAATTTTAAATGAAAGTCTAAACTGAAATGTATTTTGCAATTTTTCTTTGAGACATTTTGTCAAACACCTGGTGTGCAACTTTTTATTAATGATTTCTCAATGAATTTTGAACTAATGATGTTGCCCAAACGCATGAATACATCAAGAGAAAGAGTAGAATCAGAGATATCTTCACTTTGAATTCAAAATTGTTTGAGAAATTTGAGAAGAGGAGTACCTGTTTTAACATAAATCTCATGTTCCATCGTATCATGTTAAATTGAAAAAAAAGAGAAATTATAGAAACGTAAACTGGGTTTACTTCAAAGAAATCGAAGAACACGTTGATTGAGTGTTCGAACCATTCATTGATGAAGAAAAATTGCACCGTGATGTAGTAATTCTAGAGAGAGAAAAGAAATGAAATGTTGAAGATTGTGGGTTTTGAACATCTGGGTTTTGAAGATGCAGAGGAGGGAAATAGAAAGAATAGATAAAAGAAGATTGACTAAAATACCCTTCCCACTTGTATTTCTACTTTTCCAGATGAATGGCTAAGATTACTTCCTATCATTCTTACCCAAAACATACTTCCTATTTGATCATCTCCCTTATCTTAGTTGCATAAAAGATATGATCTATATTTAGCCAAACTAGTGATCTATTTAATCGGGGCTCTTAGCGGAAAAAATATTATTTTGAGTACATATCAATTTAAAACCCAGTGGTTGGGGTAAAAGTCAATTCAAGCCCTCTTAAGAAATTTATTGCTATGTAGAACCTTACGTTTAAAAAACGCTATAATATACAACCTTCTATTAGTTGACTGTCACATTGACTTGTATAATGACTATGTTGCCCTTTTTGACGTCAGTTCACGTTCCTATAGATTATAATAAATCTATTTTTACAACCTTGGGTTTCAACAAAATTATTATTATTATTATTATTATTATTATTATTATTATTATTATTATTATTATTATTATTATTATTATTATTATTATTATTATTATTATTATTATTATTATATAAAACAACCCCAAATCACACACCCATCCACCATCTTCATCACACATCATCCAAGTCCACCCAAAACACCAGACATTCTGCAGATGGGGATCGAACCAACAAATTTTGGTTAAGAATGAGTTTATTCAAGTACTTGCTCACGATTCACCAAATCACCCAACTCTAATGGGATATAGCCTGTTATATGATTATTATTAGGGTGTGCATATTCACACTCCTTGATTTCTATCTGCACAACCAAGTGGAACTCTTATATACGACACGTACAAGTTTGTATGTAATGTATATGGTTTATTTATATATGCCACCTACATACCTGATGCCTTATGTACGCTACATACAATAAGGATAGAGTTAGAGATCTGTATAATACAAGAATTTAATATCATTTTGGGAAACGAAAATAATGATCCATAAAAAGATCTCAAATTCAAGCATATATCACAAGATCACGAATATTCATGCATGATATTAAAAGGAAATTACATAACAAGCCATTTATTTATGCATAATGCACTCACACACAAATTAAGCAGAACTTCACACTATTTCCATGTTTGAATAGAGTTGTAGAAATACTTAGTGGGCAGTGTTATGGGCATCTAAATCCTTGATAAGATTGCAGAGGAACTCCATCAAAGAAGTTGGATAGGGTACATTTGTATCTGGTTTCTCAAACTCAAAGGTCCATGTAGCCACTTACGCATCACCCTTTGGTTCAACATGAAATATGATTGTGAAACTCTTGTATAGCTCATCCACTAGATCTCCTTCGATTACCTTAAGCACAATCATGTGGTTTTCCTCATTTACTGCTTCAATTATCTGTTTTGAAAATTTCCTTTTCCCCTCTTTTATTTTTCATGCAGAAAATGCTAGAAAATGTCAGCAATTGATCAAAGTTGAAAAAAGGTAGTAAATATTGCAACCGACTTGCGACTGAGATCACACCAGTCACAAAATAAGCGATAATACCTATGCCGGTCGCAAAACAGTTGCCAAATTTGCAACTGTTTCAGTTCCATGGCAAAATAGCCGTAAAGATACGAATACTTATAGATTAGCATATGTATTTAGTTATGATGCTTTGGATGGGTCAGGCGATTTGGTCTAGTTTATTTGTAATACTTCATGAAATTTTAATAGATACGTATGGGTTAGAAGATTCAAGTCTTTTTGCATTCTCATTCAATAAGGAAGAACTGGATAAGCAATTCAAGTCAAAATTCCATCCTTGAAGATTACAAAATTATCAAAGTCTGCGAGTTCTTGTTGAAATTCTGGAAAATTCACCTTAAATTCTAGATACATGTGGAAGTCAAGATTATAGAATAGAGTTTGGTTTAATTCCCAATTTTAATCGATTGGGATCGGAATACTAACTAAGGAAGATTGGAAACACTTCAATCCCTTTGATTTAAGGTTTAACCCCAACTTTCAATTCAAAGGTTTAGAATAAACTTAAGAAATTATAGGAGACAAACCTGAGAATACAAAATCAAGTGTATTGGTTATTTGGTAAAACACAAGGAAATTTTATCAATATCTCATTTCTAATGCCCTCTGCTTAAATCTACAAATTATAATGTAGGAGCTATCCGAATTAAGACTATTTTAGAAGCTAACGGTCTTTGGCAGATGATTGAACCGAGTGCAAAACCATGCATGATGTCAATGATAAAACTATAACCGCCTACTTGTATCAATCGTTACCAGAAGAGCTAATCCTACCAGTTGCAAAGTGCTATGGTGCAAAATAAGTATGGGACACATTGAAGACTAGGCATGTCGGTGTGGATCTAGTACAAAAGACAAGACTTAAGACACTCAAGTCAGAATTTGAGATGTTAGAGATGAAAGAAGTAGATGCAATTGGTTCCTTCACCGCAAAGTTGACAACTGTTATCAATACGTAAACGCCCCTGATCAACATTTGATAAACCAACCTCAGAATGAAAATTGCTAAACTCCGTACCTCATAGGTTCATTCAAATGGTTGCATCAATTTAACAATATTCTGATCTTGATACCATGACTCTAGACAAATTAATTGGATAGTTAAAAACCTTTGAAGAATGAATAAGGTTCAATAAGAACTAGTGGACAATCAAGAAAAATAGTATTACACAACATGACAATTACATGAACCGTGGACAACATTTTGAAAATCGTGGATGAAGTAGATTACATCCGTCACGTGGCTGAGGCTAGACAGTCGCAAATCACATGCCAAAATGTGAGAAAGAACCGAAGACAAACTACCAAGAAATGATAACGAGCAAACCACAATGGGTATATAAGAAAAGTCTCAAATCACATGCCACAAATGTAAGAAACTTAGGCACTATGCCTATGAATGTCTGTATAGGAAACACAAGAATATTGAGTCACTTTTAGTCATAACTGAAGAAGAAGAGCCTACATTTTCAATGTGCCTAAACACACAAGAGAAAGATAGAAAATCGACCGTATGATACGGCCGAAGCAAGTCTTGTGAATCAAGTTGTGAGAAGCAAGTTGTGTGAAGCAATTATCAAAGTCAAAGAACCAAGGCGTGTGAAGCAAATCAATAAGAAGAGTTGTGTGGAGCAATAAGTATGGAATAAGAGCAGCAAGGGAAGATTCAAAACTCGGGTAAATAAGATTCAAACTCGGGAAGATTCAAAACTAATAATTCTTGACACAGCTTTTAAGGGACGAAGAAGATAGTTTGGGTTAAGCCCGATCATTTTACAAAGTAAAGTTACGGGTCAAATATATAATTATTAGAAAGTTATTGTATGGAATCAAATATGTATTTTAAGATAATTAAAGGGTTATTATGTAAGGTTGTAAAGTTAGTAAGTGTTTAGGAGAAGTTATTTGGAACACACTGATTAGATTAGGGTTGTGTCAATTAGGTGAATTTAAGCATTGGTCATAATAGTTAGTATATAACTGACTGATTGGAACAAACAAATTAAGGGTGACAGACCCATTGTAAAATTTAAGATTATTGTATATTGATTGTTTAATTATCTTATTCAATGCCAATCTAAACGAATCAAATCATAAATCTAACTAAAAATCATGGTTGTGCATGTGATCCAAATGCATGAAACACACAAGATTTGAGAAGAAATAAGTATATGACATGTACCATGAGTATAGTGCCAAGAGATGACAGATCCAACGACTCCTTCTCACCCTCATGCAACTCACAATCATGAACCCTATCTGGGGTCATTTCAACCATCTTGTGTGGATTGTGCCTTAAAAGGTCATGAAAGACATCACCGGTCTTACTGATATCTACATAACCAATTAACTTTCCTGATAGAGCCATGTTCTCTTAGACTCTTCTCATAAAGACAAAATAGTTCTTTAGACAAGAGAGTAGATGAATGTGAGATTTTGATAATGTAGGCAGATACCGTTTGGTTTATATAGCTAAACGAGCTGCCACAAATAATAATTTAAATTTTGGATCAGGTTATATGTAAAATATGTATTAGGTTACTTACTATTTGAAGAAAACAATATGTAAGTGCAACTTGATATGTTTCACATTATGCTTTTTTAAATTGTTTTAGGTGCAACTTATTGCAATTTAATATCTATAACAATAAATCATTTCGAAGTACATAATCTAAACATTAATTTATCTTGATCTTCTCCTTTAAAAGTCAAGCCCAATTGTAATAGTTAAAGAAATACGATGTCATTGCCTACGGTACCAAGACAAAATCGAGAGCATAAATCATTTGGAATGGACTATAATCGATTTGATTTTGTATTTTAATTAACTTCTACATTTACGAAAACTAGCGATGGAACTGCAACGGATTCATTTTGCATAACTTTGTTCCAATTTTTTTTTCTTAAATTATGTTGTTAAAGATGCGATCAGTAGCAAACCTGTCGCTAGACTGAGAAGTTTTTAGTCGCTAAAAACTTGTTTAATTAGTAAAGTTCTAATTTGTCAAGCGTTACATATAAATCTTTATTTGTAGGTTACACTCATAACTGAATCATATACTAAGTTTGGACAAAATAACTTACATATAAACTAAATAATGAAATATGCGTACGGGACTATACGGGACCTAAACCACACCTATAGTTCTATACGAGAGCTATACTACACCTACATGCCTATACGAGTGTTGTATCTTATCCTATAGTCTCGTATCGTATTGTATCATATAGTGTAATATAAGTCTCGTATAGTGTAGTATAAGTCTAGTATATGTCTCGTATAGTGTATTATAAGTCTCGTATATGCATCGTAAATTAATATTAGTGTTATTATAATTAATATGAGTTTTTTATAATTAATATTAGTGTTATTTATATTGATATGAGTTTTTTTATAATTAATTAATATTAGTGTTATTGATATTAAAAAGAGAAAAAAAAAAACAAATATATACGCCCATATAGGGCTAGACTGGGCATCTAGTGTAGTCCAAAAGACCATTTTAGCCTCTAGTCTAACCCTAACTCAAGGTATAATAGTCTTTTAAACAACTTTAGACGCCCAGTCTAGCCCTAACTCAAGGTATAATAGTCTTTTAAACAACTCTAGACGCCCAGTCTAGCCCTGTATGCGACATATTTTTTTGTTTTCTCTTTTTAATATTAGTCAGTGTTATTGATATTAAAAAAGAAAATAAAAAAGTATACGCCGCATACAGGCTTAGACTGGGCGTCTAGTGTAGTCCAAAAGACAATTATTACTCTGTTTTCCCTTAGTCTAGCCCTAACTTAGGGGTATAATAGTCTTTTAAACAACACTGGACGCCTAGTCTAGCCCTGTATGCGACATATATTTTTATTTTTTTTGTTTTCTCTTTTTAATATTAGTGTTATTGATATTAAAAAGAGAAACCAAAAAAATACGTCGCATACAGGGTTAGACTGGGCGTCTAGTGTGGTCCAAGAGGCCATTATAGCTCTGTTTTGCCCCTAGTCTAGCCTTAACTTAGAGGTATAATAGTCTTTAAATAACCCTAGCCGCCCAGTCTAGCCCTGTATGTGACGTATATTTTTATTTTGCAAAACTCCCCCCTTAAAGTTTAAAAATAATTTCACTAAAAAACATGACCTTCCAAAACCAATCAAATTACCCCACCAAAACATCAATTTTTCCACTCAAAAAAACACCATCCTGCTAGACGCCTAGTCTAAACCTATACGGGGCGTCTAGACCCCTTAAATTTTGTGCCCGACATCCCTCTCAGAGCCCAATTGATTTAAGTGCCTATACGCCCCGTATAGGCCTAGACGAAACGTCTTGAAAGTGTGAAAATAGATGGTGTGTGTATATGTAGAACAAAAAGAAAAATATATTACCTTTTATGCATTTCCAAGAAGAATATAACTTGGTAAATTTTGGAAATAAGCTATCTGAGATGGAGAAAGAAGTTTTTTTTTTCAAAATTTTTTTTACTCAAATGGAAATTTTTGCAATGTTTATTTAAACATTCTAGAGTAAATTATCAAAATTGTTTCTGAGGTTTGGGTATTTTTGTTAGTTTCATTCAAACCAACTTTTTTTTTGTACCAAACAGTCCTTCACTTTTGGGATCTTTTGCCATCTTCATTCAAACGTCTAATTTGTTTTATTTTTTTTTGCCAAACATTTGGCAAAAATATTAGACATTTGGATGAAAATGGCAAAATTCTCAAAAGTGAAGGGCACTATGGTACAAAAAGTTGTTTTTGATGAAATAGATAAACATATCCAAACCTCAGGGACAATTTTTGACAATTTACTCAACATTCTATAACTTATAATTTGAAAGAAGACTCGGAGATTGTTTATGAGCAAGACAATGACAGAGATTCAAAATCTATATATAACAAGAAGGTAAGGTGGTGTTTGTTTTTCTAAAAAAAGATATGCGCAAGCTCTTCTGTCTATGCCGCGCAGACCCATGCAGACATTGCTATCTGCAGACTTTTTTGTTTTTCCAAAGACGTTTCATTAAAAAAACGTCTGCACGGGCTCTTCTTGGTACAGACTTGGCCCAATCACTTTTAAGATCTTCTAAGGTCTGCAGAGGGTTAAACACCACCACCACCGTCCACTGTCCACCACCACCACCCACCGTCCATGTCCCCCACCCAACACCACGACCACCCATCGTCCACGTCCACCGTCCACCACCACCACTGTCCGTAATCCACCACCAATTTATTTTTTAAATTTACACACGTTAAAAAACAAATATCATTATTCTTGCATATTGCAGAGGTTTGATCCACCTCTTCTTCTATAGATGTATCCGGATGAGGTTCGCAGACTAAAAACATTTCTCCTCTTAAAAATCAAAGTGCACCTAATTATCATTTGACGATAGTGATAATAAAGTCATAATACTGATCGATTCATAGATCACAAATTCATACATAACATTAAAAGGAAATTAAATAAAAAACCATTTATTTATAATGGATACACTCACACTCACATTCACACACAATTATTACACAAATTAAGCAAAACATCCGTCCATTTCCATGTTTGATGAGAGCTTGAAGAACCACTTAGTGGTCAGTGTTATGATCATCCAACTCCTTAACAAGATTGCATAGATAATCCATCATAGAAGTTGGATAGGGTACACTTGTATCTGGTTTCTCAAACTCAAAGGTCCATGTAGCCTCCTGCCCATCACCCTTTGGTTCAACATGAAATATGATCCTGAAGCTCTTGTATATCTCTCCTAGTTCTCCTCCGATTACCTTGAACACAATCATGTGGTTTTTCCTCATTCACTTCTTCAATTATCTGTTTACAAATTTTCTTCTTTCCCTCTTTTATTCATGTAGAAATACAAGAGAATTGGTGCCATCACTCAATCAATATGTTATTATACTTATCAACCGATAATAATATACTATACAAATAAAATCAATATCTTATAGTCTGGGTTGCAAAAGTCGTTAGGCTCCCCCCAGTCGGTCGAGGCCTAGGCGAAGAGTACGTGAGGAGTACTCGGACAGGTTATATTATAAAGAAATTCGTTTTCGGAAATTAAATATGTGTCACATAACATAAATTAATTAACTAATATTTAAAAAGCATATGGAAAATGATATTTATTCTTTAATATGATAGACATAAAAATTATTTTTTTAAAGTCAAACTTGGCCCGAGTTGACGTACTAGATCGGATTCTGACCAAGGTTGACCACATTTGATCGATTCTGAGTAATTAGGCGGGGGTGAAGAAAGTCGCTTTGACAGGCTATCTTGTATTGTAGCGTTTACTCAGGGAGTAGTACTCGGCCTTGGAGACCTTGTTTTACAACCATTGTTATAGTTATCAACCGATAATATACGCCCGTTAATCTAAATGCATGAAATACACTAGATTCGAGAAGAACAAGTATGATAATTGATACGTACCGTGAGTGTAGTGCCAAGAGATGACAGATCCAACGACCCCTCTATCGCCCTCATGCAGCTCACAATCATGAACCTTATCGGGGGTTATTTCAACTATCTTGTGAGGGTTGTGTCTAAAGAGGTCATGAAAGACATCACCGGTCTTACTGATCTCAACAAAAGCGATTAACTTTCCTGATAGAGCCATGATCTCTTGATTATACTCTCACAAAGGCCAAACAATTGTTTGTAAAAGATAGTTGGTGATGAGATTGTTGAAAATCTAGGCGGGCAGCTTGGCTTTATATAGATAAACGAGCTTCCACAAACAATAAGGATGAGATGATTCACGTTATGCTTTCTTTATTTATAGAAAACAATCTGTTAACTACTGCAATATCATATGATTCACGTTATGCTTTCTTTATTATTTTTCTGTACAAAAAAGATGAGATTTAATCTTCATAATCATATATTAAATCGATCATATCAGATAAACTGATCGAATTTCACATATAGAAATCCAATATTAATTTCCAGCTCTTCGCTGCAGGTTTCTGTGCTTTGAATGTTATCTTGCTGTTAAAAAAAGTTCCATTTGAAGTATTTCAACTCAAGCCCAATTGTATTAGTTTCTAGTTCTTTGTTTTATTTGGTGATCGGCATTTAGTCCCCCCAACGGGGTGTCTTTTTTGCGGCACCTAGAGGTCGTGTCGTGTCTTATTCCCCCTACTACATCATTACAATCACTTGTACCTCCGACTACTTATCACCTACTGACGAATCAACGACATGTCCCCTAAAACAAAAATATGTTAAAATTAGGGGTGTTCAGAATTCGTTTCGAATTCGAAAAATTCGAAATTCGTTTAAATTCGATTCAATTATTAAGAATTCGTTTCGATTAAAAGAATTCAAATTCGATTCAATTCGAGTCAAGTAAATCGAATACGAATCGAATACAAATTTATAATTTCTAATTCGATTCGATTCGAAATTCGAAAAAAAATTATACATTTTTATTTATTATTTTTATATATAATACATATATAACTTTTATTAAGCTATACTATAAATTATTTATAAATGTTTTTCCAAGTTTAAAGTTACCTATTACCAAACTCACTGCATGGCCCATAACTAAAATATAAGTAACATTTCTATCAATAGATTTCTAACCCTAAAAATATTAACTTGTAATGTGGAGTGGTTATTCCCGACTTCTGGTTTTGAATTTTAGACTTATCGTACTTTATTTGGAACTTTTTAATGTGATATCGTCCTTTATGGCTGCTTTAAAATTTATTTTTCATTTTGACAGTTCTTTTACATGTTTTTAAAGAATCTGAATTAAATCGAATTTATTCGAATTTGAATTCGAATTTGAATTTTTAATCGAATACGAATTGAGTTTTTTATTCGAATACGAATTCGAATCGAATTCGAAACTCAAGAAAAAATAAAAATTATTAGAATAATTCGAAAATTTGATATTCGATTCGATGAACACCCCTAGTTAAAATTATAAATACTAGTTGTAATAACCGATGGATAATAAAACCAAGAAGTAGAAACTAGTTGGTAATCACCGATGGATAATATAAACGAAGAAGTAGAAATTACCGAGGGACCACCAACGCTAGCAAATCAAAATTTGGTCGTAATATGATTCCTCGCTAATCCGTCGGTGGCACGGATAAGATTACATAGGAGAATATCGTCCAGACTTTTCAGATATTTGCGTGGGTGAAAGTGTTAATCCGTTAATTACACTAAGTATAAGATTCTGGATAAGAATTTTGTTCAATCTTTTTAATTGTTTGTTAGTGGGACTGTTTGGAGATGTGATTTCCCGTTTGTAACACGTCGCTAATATGCCTCGTATATAGTGCATAGCAAACCTATAACTGGTAATAGACCTCATTAAACTTAAAATGGTAATCTAATATGGTTTACTCATTTTCGTCTGATAGCTATATATAACTACTCTGGTTTGATGTTGCAACAAACCCGAACACCGTCGTATAAGGTTATTGAAATAACTGTCTTTAAAATGCCACATTACACTATCCCATAACTACTTATAACATGTATACACCAGCCCTTCGTCCGTAAGATCAACAAACTTGACCAATTTTGATTGTCGAAAACATTTGATACCGACAAATACAATGTTTACAATGAATTTATATTGAGTTATTGTAGAATTATGAGTTTAGACTTAAGTCATATTTCAAAAATATAATTACGTTGAAAAAATGGTGATAATCGTGAAATTACTAACGATATGTATATGTGTATGAAGAAAAAAGAAACATCTATAACCATTTTATGCAATATAACTTGGTAACTTTTTGGTAACTATCAGAGATGGAGAAAATTGCTTTTTTTTTACTCAGATGGAAAATTTTTGCAATGTTTATTTAAACATTCAATAAGTTATAATTTGAAAGAAGACTCGGTGGATTGTTCATGAAAAAGACAATGATAGAGATTCAAGACCTATATAAAACAAGAAGGTAATATCATATGGGAAAAGCGACAGTAATGATCGATACATAGTGTAAAGATAGTTTTTGTTGGAATTAAGGGTAGTTACGAAGTACAAGGACCAAAGGTGTCGAATTGAAAGATGCTAACCAACACCTTAAGGGATCCACATCTCCCTTAGTCGCACCATGTTGACGATCGACGGCATCAAGGCAGAAGGAAAAGACACATCTCTTCAAATCAATTGACAGCCACAAGTTCAAGAGACATGCCTATTTGTGAAGATACACGTCTATTCATTCGCATCTATTGGTTTCTTATAAATAGGGTTTAGATTTCAATTGTAAATATTTAGAATCACATGTACAAAACATTTGGTTTATATTCAAGTTCGATTCATGTTCTAGAGATCAAAGGTCAGTTGGGGCTAACATAGAAAGCCATTTATTTATAAAGGATACGCTCATATTCACACTCACACATTCACACGCAAATTAAGCGGAATCTCCCTCCATTTCCATGTTTGATCAGAGCTTGCACAACCACTTAGTGATCAGTGTTATGTTCATCCAGTTCTTTAATAACACTACATGTGTAATCCATGAAAGAAGTTGGATAGGGTACACTTGCATCTTGTTTCTCAAACTCAAAGGTCAATGTAGCCACCTGCACATCACCCTTTGGTTCAACATGAAATATGGTCCTAAAGCTCTTGTATAGCTCAATAGTTCTCCTCCAATTACCTTGAACACAATCATCTGGTTTTCCTCGTTCACTGCTTCAATTATCTGTTTACAAATTTCTTTCTTTCCCTTTTTTTTTCATGTAGAAATACAAGAGAATTAGTGCTATCACTCGATCAATATGTTATAGTTATCAACCGATAATAATATACTATAAAAATAAAATCACAAACCCAAATAAGAATCTTGGCTAAGCCCGTGAATCAAAATACAAAGATACACTAGATTCGAGAAGAACAAATATGATAATTGATACGTACCATGAGTGTAGTGCCAAGAGATGACCGATCCAACGACCCCTCTCTCGCCCTCATGCAGCTCACAGTCATGAATCTTATTGGGGGTTATTTCAACCATCTTGTGCGGGTTGTGTCTGATGAGGTCATGAAAGACATCACCGCTTTTACTGATCTCTAAATAACCGATTAACTTTCCTGATGGAGCCATGATCTCTTGATGTTATTCAAAGGCCAAACAATTGTTTACATGGGATGGTCAGTGGTGAGATTGTTGAAAATATAGGCGGACAGCGTTGGCTTTATGTCGATAAACAAGCGGCCACAAACAGTAGTTTAAAATTTGAGTTAGTATACTTAATAATTGAAGAAAACAATCTGTAAGCAGTGCAACATGAATGCACGTTATGCTTTCTTTATTATTCTTTTGGTACAAATTAAAAGGATCAGATTTAAAATTTATAATCATAAATTAGATCATATCAGAAATCCGAACGAATTGCACATACAGAAATCCAATATTAATGTATCTCGGTCTTCTAACATTTGATGTTTTTCAAATACTCGAGTCCAATTGTAGTAGTTTAAGAATTATAATGATTTAGTTTCCTACGTTATTTGTAAGATTATCCACAATAGTTTAAGAATCCTAGTGATTGGTGACTTACTTTTAAATATATTTTGCTTTTCGTTTATAACATTAAGATACTGCTATTGGGACGGGCTAATTTTTTATTATGTCTAGATATAAATTTTATTTAAAATTGAGTTGTGAATAACAATGAATAAATGATAAAAAACAAACATACGTATCATCAAATTTGGCTCACAAGTTATGTTTTTTCATATAAAAAAGTGACGTCGTTTGCATTTTTTATTATCTTAGTTATATAAATATTATTGCAATTCGATATAAGCTTTATTCAAACGGGTAAAATATTAGTTGTGTTTTTCTTTACCGTGAGAAACTAAAACGATAACATCTTAACAACATCGGTACCGATATTGTATTCGTTATTATGGTTTTCTCGACGTGATGGTATAAAATATGTTGAATAACGGAAATGTATTTTCCATAGAGCAATTGTGTTTGGTAACGTAAGCTATAGCGAGTTTCGGTATGGTAACGGTACCGTGACGAATCGTGACCGGTACCATTACCAGTATTCGTATATATAGTTTTTAATCTATGTAAAATGCGTATTGATATTTTATTAGGCAAATCTCTTTCGATTTCTCTACCGAGTGCCGATACGGTACCAAACGATATCGCTACTAACCAAAAACCCATTATAGAGCACGGATAATCCCACTAGTTATAGAACAGAATTGTTGAGAATTGCTTAGGCCAAATTCAACTAAGTCACATTTGTATTACTAATAGTTAGTATTACATATATAAGGGCTATGAATTAGGATTTATTGCAGTTAACCATTACTAACATATTTATCTAATATATAGTAACAACGTCCCATGTGGGGCCAGCCCTTCTGGGAGAGGCATATGCCTCTTATAAGAGAGGTCTTAGGTTCAGTAGTGGGCAAGGGTGAATAATGTGAATTTATTGGTGTAATAGTGTAGGTAGGGATTTTCAGAAGTCGATTCGGATTCGAAAAATTCAAAATTCGATTCGATTATCAGCAATTCGATTTGATTATTAAGAATTTGAATTTGGTCAATTTGAATTCGAGTCCAGGAAATCGAATACGAATTTATAATTTTAAATCCGAAATTCAAAATCAAATTATACGCATATATTTATTATATTTATAAATAATACACACATATAACTTTAATTTGAGGTATAGTATAAACAAATCTATAAATTTAATCTAAGTCCTAAAATACTCTATTACCAAACCAAACCAAACCGAAACTCAGTCTTGTAAATCATCTATTGCTAGCTTGCTACTTTATAAGTTCTATCAACCCTTGACCACTTATGTGTCCTAATCTTTTATGTCAAAGCACAACTTGGTCCTTTTTAATACTCTCCACAACAAACACATTCCCTTGATTGACTTGACCATCCAAACTATATATGTATTTTTACCTTTCTAGTACCAGACAGCATGACCATAGAGCCCTTTACAACTCTAGCTTTTCCATTTCCCTTTACTTTCAAAAGTACCCACATAAATTGGATTCTCAGTCAACTGAGGAATGCACCTTACATTGTCCAAATTAATAGTGGTTCCATTCTCTAACTTCAAGGTGACAACACCATGACTTTGAATTCTACATGGTTAGTCATCTTCTAGTTTACAGTGCCAAGATCTTCAAACTTTAAATCCTTGAAATAATCAATGTCTGGTGTCATGTCGTAAGAACAACCTGAATCTAATATGGCAATCATCCTTTGGACTTTGGTTAGATACCACTAACAGATTGGCACTTTCGTATCCATCAACAGATGACTTTTAGAGGAACTAGCATCAAATTTCTTTTTTTCTTTCTCCCTTGGTGTTCTTTCTTCATATGTTTTTTTTTTAATTACAAACAAAACATCTTCTGATCTTTATTTGAACATTGATTTTGATCTGCCACCGAACCTTTTGAACTTAGAGTTTCTTTGTTCTACAATCAAACCTTCACCAATTTCTTCTTGTGCATCTGACTTTTTCTTCAGTTCTCCTATATTCAGAGCCCCCAATACTTCTTCCATTGTTAAGGTTTCATCAAGAACAACATATATGTTCTCAAGATCAATTAACCTGTTATTCTAATTCATATTTATTGATGTTTTCACACTTGTTATGATGAGTAGCCATGTTCAGGTTCGGTCCTAGGGTGGGCGAGCTGTACCCCCACCTAGGCCCGTTTTTTCAGAGGGCCCAAAATTTTTATATATATTATATTATGTGTATATATAATAAATAGCGAATTAAAATGATTTCAAATAGCTGACCACAGTGCAGTGGCATTAGCGTTTCCATTTAAGACTTGCGTGTCCAGTTCGATTCTTTTTGCTGCTTTATCTTTTTTTTAGTTTTCCTAGTGCTGTGAGTTAATATTGATTATTTATTCTAAAATAAAAGATTGGATGGCTTGGACTATTGGTTAGCAATCATTTCTATCATTTCTACAACCAATTTCTACAACCAACAGGTGGTGATCAGCTCTCACCCTTTACATTTTGCTCAACTATTTTTTAACAACTTGATTTCTATCTTTTCTTTTTGGATTTATATAGATTTAAGATTAAATAAGTATTTATCTAGTAATTTTATATTCAAAGAAAACAAATATTTTTTCTTTCATCATAGAAAACGTCAATATTTTCTTAGTTCTTTGGTAAATCATACAGTTTTGTTTAGAATGCATTTATAAACTTCAATCAAAATCAAGTTCTCTTCGTTTCGATGATATCTTGTTTAAAATCGAGCCGCGCCAAATATCATATATATATATATATATATTAAATATGCTTGCGTGTTTCTTAAAGCTAAACTTTTTACAACAAGTTAACTTTTTCTTCATTTAAGAATACACCGTTGTAACATGTTTTTATGTTCATTTATTATTATCGGTCATCATACATTATACAATATGTCATTCTAATACTATAATTTTGATATAAACATTGTTATAATGTTTATCGTCGTTTTTTTAAAGTAGTATGTATAATGCATTAGGGTCCAAGGGCCTTTTATTCCGGCTCGTATAGGGTACTTGAATTCTCAGGACCGGCCAGGACCGGCCCTGACCATGTTTGTATAAATTTTAGGATTTTTATTCATTAGATTATAGATAGATTATTATATATTATTAATTAGAGATAATATATATGCTAAAAATCATGTAAATTGTGTTATGAAACGTAGATATTGTGATGGCCCTTAGGATTTATTTAATTATTTTACAAGAAATAATCGATTTCATATATATATATATATATATATATATATATATATATATATATTCTTGGAGAGACTTAACAAAGCGCGCGCGTATTCATGCCTTTTAGTGAAGTATGGACTAGTAGAAATTTATTTTCTTATAAAACCATCAAATACTTTCTAGACATCCTAATAATAATTTTGGTTATATTGGTGTTATTTAGACGATTTAGAAATACTTATTATAAAAATGTGCATTTTTAGATAAGTTATAGCATTTATTAACTAAAATGGATAAGTTATCATATTCGTACAAATTGTAAGATCATACATTTAAGTAGATTTTCGCATACATATAAACGTATATTCTATGCTATACTTTAGACTTATTATACATTCTAACATGAGATTGTTAGATGTTGTGTTTTGGATAAACTAATAAATAAACGCTTACAAGTAATTTTTGTCAACCTATAACATATAATAGGTAAAGGGTAAAATGAGAACAACCATAAGTTGTGAGAACCATGTAAACTAGGCCTTTCAAAAGGTTTCTTCAAAAAAAAATATCAAAAATATTAAAAAAATCACTTGTTTAGAAAAAAAAATATCGCATGCAAAAATTTACAAGTTGAAAAAAAATTTTCATTGTTGTAACAAAATTTACATTAGGCGTAAACAAAACAACATTAGGCGTAACTACCGACTAGACAATTCTTTTTGTTTTTTTACAAAAGTGTTTATAATATTTTCACCTACGTTTGTGCAAAAACTGTATCCCAACTTGCACAGGAAGTAGGAGTTTTCATAGTTCTCACAACTCGTTGTGGTTCTTAAGATAATAGAAGCCACATATAATACATATATATAGACAAATAGTAAAATAGTTATAGTTTATGTGATTTCGATTAAAGAAATATAGTATATGTGTCATATATATATATATATATATATATATATATATATATATATATATATATATATATATATATATAATTATTTTACTATTTGTCTAAATACGAATTATTATATTTATATCTACGTACTTTGAAAATATGCCCCGCTAAAGGTATGTGCATATAATGTATATATGTGTGGACCCACGGGGGGCAAAAGTGAAAGTGCACTAATTTTAATGTTAATTTACTAATTTCGTTAAAATAACGTTAAAAGCAAGGGACAGTTAATCATGCATCATATGGTGGAGTTGATAGCCAAAAGACAAGGGGGTACATGCACTAATCGGCTTTTGTCCGAATTGCTGAGTGTTATGTGCCTTATGTCCAAGGCTTGATGCAAAGCCACTATCAAGCCGGGGTCTCACTGGAAGCAGCCTCTCTATTCCTACGGGGTAGAGGTAAGGCTGCCTACATCTTACCCTCTTCAGACCCTACCTTAGCTTTGCTATTGATGAGATTTACTGAGTATGATGATGATCTACATACTTTGAAAACTATACGCATCATTTGATATATTTCACTACCTTAAACTAAAATCCTCTAAACCAATATAAACCTAGAAGTTTCCCAAATCATTCGAATTCATTAAATTCTTTTTATTGATACCCGCATATCATACATGTTATTAGGATAATATTTGGGTTTTATCCAAATCGCTACAACTTGTGCTAAGTTGTATTTGCTATTCTTCGTAACCTGTAGATATTCATAATCTCTTTTACACTTTTATGCTTTGGGATATATCATGTATGCTTATTCAAACTTTAAGTCCTTTAAAACAAACTATGTGATACATGTTATGTTTATGAGTTTTATTCTATGCATTACGTGTAACATTTGCATAAATCGGGTTTCGAAAGCCCGCCCCAAATTATCGACCAAAGTGTATTTATTCTTGTCGTTCGGCTATTTTTATTATTGTAATAATAATTAATGTTTAAAATAATCTTAATGAAATAATATAATCAATTAAATAATAAATATTAATTCTTAATAGATAATTAAAAAACTTAATAAAAATAATTAAGGAAAATAGGTGAACCGGGAATCGAACTCGGGTCGCCCGAGTAAACACACACAACAAGCACCACTGAGACACACGCGCCTTTTGTTAAGATGTTCGAATAATCTTATATATATATATATATATATATATGAACCCGAGTGATTTTTCCTACAAATTCAAATCAGGAAAACCCGCGATCTTGTCTCTGTTCTGGAATCCGGTAAGAACCAGCTGTCTGTCCGCGTAAACCCTTCCCAAATTTAGAGCCAATCAATCCAAATAGCGAGCAATCAATCACTCAATTCGGTTTCCGAATTCAGAATTCAAGCGACCCTTTCAAGCCTATAAATACTGATCGAACTCCTCATTGTTAAACTCGCTCTCTCCTTTTCACTTCTAAACCTCGAGATAACTCTGCTAAACGCCCCTCCTCTGTCTCGCCGGAGCCACAGTTTTGTCGTCGGAACATTACCACGGGAAGATAAGCCAAGAGCCAGCGACATCAGTGGTATAAATCCTTAATCTTCCTTCTTTTATGTTAATATCATATTAATGAAATTGTAATAATCTGAGGAATGTCGGCTCCTGATCTGAAATCATACTCGTCGGAGAAGATGAACAATAACTGTTAACTGATTAGTATAAACTAAACGTGTGTTTTAAACAGATTAGACACACAGTCCAACGGTGGACTGTGTGCATTATATATGCGTAATCCCGAATTCGAGCCCATGCCCCACACCAGTCTGACATTTTAAAACCCTTCTTAAATTCAACTTTTCTATGTAAACTTGTTTAGTATATAAGTATAATTAAAATGCATGTATAGCCGGGTTAGACACCCAACCCAGTTGGTTGGGCTGGGTGTATCACACCGCCAAGGTCACGGGTTCGAGCACTTTGGCACGCACCGGTCGGATTATTGAAACCTTTTTGTAAATTTAATTAAATTTGAAATAATATAGTGTAATATAATTAAAATCCAGAATATGTCGGGTTAGACACGTAGCTCAGTTGGGAGAGCTGCGTGCACGTGGACGTGAGGTCCCGAGTTCGACTCTATACACGCGCATGCCTTTCCACACTTTGAACCGGTCTGACAGAGGTCTTGTCAGACTGACAAGATATATATTTTTTTATTTTTTTATTTAATTTATTTCATTTTTATTTATTTCAATTCTATTGTACTTATTTAAATGGAAGGTTAAATATATATTCTTTTAAGGATTTAAATATCAGTACAATCCATGAAAAGAACTTAAAAATCTAAACAAGGGTTTTAACCCGAAATATTAGTTGCTCATTATCGCGTTACTATTTCTAGGCTAGTGCTTTCTCGCCGATTAAATTTCTCAAACTCGTACGATCTCTCTCCCACTCAAGAATACGCACCCAAGGTGAGTGAATCCTTTCAAATTCTCCGTTTTAATCACGTTTTTTGGTGTATCATGTGTCGTATCATTTCTTTATTTAATTTAAATACTTGTGCTTATATCATTTCATGATCAAATGTGTATTGCTTGTAGTGTGGTTTATATGTGGATTCATTTTATCATTTCAGTGCACTCATTTCATTAGGCCCATCAGTTCCTCGTGGGATACGGGTTGAGCATCAGGTGCCTCATTAGATCGGCTCCGTTTGATTGAGCCTTGATCTCAGATACATCATCATTCATGTCATATATTCATTCAATGTGGTTTGTGATTGGTTACAAATATATATTTGCTCACATGTGATTTATGCACGATTTTCTTTAATAAACATAATAAGCAATCATTTAAATGTTTTATCAAGGTTCACTCGCCAACTTTTGTTGACCCAAAATTTCCTCTGTTTTACACATGATACAGTTGATCAAGTTGAGGAAAGAAACACTTAGGATGGCCTAGAAGAATAAACAAGTTATTGCGTTGGAACAAACATTTAGATTTTTATTGTGTTTGTATGAAATTTTTGTTGGATATTGAAATTTTAATTTGATTTTAATAAATATGAAACTTCTTAGTAAATATCATGAGCTTTGGTGATAACCCAATCATGCCCCGACTTTTATTCCGCTGCGGGCCGGGGTGTGACAAATTGGTATCAGAGCTTGTGACTATAGGGATATAGGATAGGTTATTAGACCTTTAGAGCCTATACTATAGTTGACTCGATTTAAATTGTCTATGTGTTACATGCAAAATTCATGATGTTTATATGTTTCATGTTTATATTCACACACAACATTATGCAAACATTCTCATAAGTACATGTTAATATTCAATGCTCATCATAGATCATACCCTCATATCATATCATATCTATGAAAGCACACACCTCACAATTTCACAATCTCCGTTATTTCTTTTCGAAGATTTTCGCAATGTTTTCATACTTTTCCATTCACATCAAAGTGAGTTTTCACGACGGGCATGTAGTAACTGGAAGGGTACGAGTACGGTAGTCGGAACGTCCTGTCTAGGCTTGGCAATCGTATAAATCCAAAATAAAGGACCAGTTTGCCTACCTGGGGACTAACGATGAGAGTACGAAGGACCTATTAGGCCAAAGCATGCTATACCAAACGTCGTGTGAACTAACCCCACTTTGAGCCGTCATTGTGTCCACACCTGGGCACCCTCCGACCATACATCTTGCAATCATGTTTTACGATTTCATTCGGGTGGTGCGAGTGTTAACCCGCCGACACCAATGTGAATCCTACCAAGCCCAATAGTCATGGGGGCCCACATGACTACATAGGCAATGGTATGGGGGACATTTGGAGGCCCAAACATGAGCAAACCCAAGACATCCTATGGATGTAGTTAAATTATTTTCAGTTATGTTGTTTTCATTCTTTTTACGACACATGACACCTAGGAAATTCTTGAACTCACAATCTTCCTACATATATTCCTGTAGATGTCGGCTAGACAATTACGTGGAGGTAAAAGGTCAGGAAAGTCAAACGAACGCTTGGCCACGCAAATTGCTAAACAAATGGCCGCAGTGCTTCCTGACATCGTGCTACAAGTTCAGCAAGCCCTCACCGCTAATCCATCAACCCTCCCAACCAAGAAGACCAAAGCGTCGCCAACCCTCCTCCCAAAACCCCCAAATGCACCTACAAACACTTCAAGTCCTGCGATCCCCCAAAATATGAAGGGACTGAAGGTGTCACCGCTCTCCTTCACTGGTTTGAGGAGATGGAAAACACCTTTCTCAATTGCGACTGTCCCGAGGACCGTAAGGTACGTTACGCGACTGGAAGATTGTTTGGGGTAGCCCTTACCTGGTGGAACACGGAAAAGGGTAAGCGAGGAGTTGAAGATGCCATGGCCTTAACATGGGAAGAGTTAAGGGAAATCATGACGAGACGCTTCTGTCCAAGAAGCGAAATCAAAAAGCTAGAAGACGAGTTTCACGCATTGAAACAAAAGGAAGGAGACCACACTTCATACAATAAGAGATGTCTCGAGTTGAACCAGATGGTCCCCAATCTGTTCACCCCATTATACCGCCTAATTGAACACTACATTCGAGGCCTCCCCTCGAAAATCCAAGATTCGGTTTTAAGCACTTCGCCTGCAACCCTCGAAGCCGCAATGGAGTTAGCTACGGAACTCACTGAAAATCGCATTCGAAATGGCAAATTTAATGATGAAAAGAAGAAAACACACAGTGAGGCCCCAACTCCAAACCACTCAGGTTCATCCTTGAAATTTGCTGGTAAGAGGAAGCGAAATGGCAAGAACTTTGCTGTCACCTAAACCAACCCTCCCATCACTGCTGCTCCAATCACCCAAGTTGCCCCTCCAGCCGCACCATTCAAAAGGCTATACACTGGCCCACACCTAAAGTGTAACCGTTGTCAATACCATCACCCTCCTGAAAACCCCTGCCAACATTGCACAAGTTGTGGCCGTGCGGGTCACACCATCCAAACCTGCCGTACCCTTCAGCGATTGAACCGCAGTCAACCTCCAACCCAAACCCAAAACCAAAACCAAATGGTACGCCAAGCCCAACAACCCTTACTTCTACCACCTGCACAACTCGCAGCCCAACCTTACTACCAACTCAACTACCCCCATGATGTAACCCATGCGAGCCTGTTTCAATTGTGGGGACTCAAACCACTTCAGGAACACTTGCCCACGCCTAGTGAACATCATCCATGCCCAAGCTCAAGCAAACCCTGTAAACCAAGCTAACCAAGCCCCTCCACCTGCTAGAGGAAGAGCTTTCAATATCAACGCCAACCAAGCCAGGGCTGACAACAATGTGGTCAACGGTACGTTTCTCATCAATGGTAGTTATGCATCCATATTATTCGATACTGGTGGGGATAAGAGCTTTGTGTCTTTAGAATTCGAATCTATCCTCGACCAACCTCGTGATAATCTCGTTGAATCTCTGACGGTGGAAGTTGCTGACGGAAAACCCACTTCATTAAATTCTATTATACGCGATTGTACTCTCACCCTAAATGATCACGATTTTTCAATTGATCTCATTCCTATGAAATTGGGAAGTTTCGATGTTATCATCGGCATGGACTGTCTCAGCCAGCATCACGCTGAAGTGGTGTGCCATGAAAAGTTCATTCGTATTCCTCTCGCCGACGGTCAGACACTACGTATCTTTGGGGAAACTGCTTCGAAAGGGCTCAAATTGATGTCCTGCCTTCAAGCCCGAAGTTATCTTCGCAAGAATTACGTCGCATTTCTAGCTCACGTCGTAAAGAAGGAAGGCAAGGAGAGGAAGCTCGAAGATATTCCAATTGTGAAAGAATTCCCGTAAGTTTTCCCCGACGACGTTTCAGGACTTCCTCCTGTGAGAGAAGTCGAATTTCGAATCAACCTTGTACCTGGCGCTACACCGGTCGCAAAATCTCCTTATAGGTTAGCCCCATCCGAGATGCAAGAGTTGGCCAGTCAACTGCAAGAGTTGACTGACAAAGGATTCATACGTCCTAGCTCATCGCCTTGGGGTGCGCCTGTTCTTTTTATGAAGAAGAAAGACGGGACGTTTCGCATGTGCATTGATTATAGAGAACTCAACAAGTTGACGGTTAAAAATCGCTATCCACTGCCTCGTATTGATGACCTTCTAGACCAACTTCAAGGCGCCACCTGTTTTTCCAAAATCGACCTTCGTTCTGGTTATCATCAGCTTAGAGTGCGCGAAGAAGATATTCCAAAAACTGCCTTCCGAACTCGTTATGGTCATTACGAGTTCATGGTTATGCCACTCGGTTTAACCAACGCCCCCGCTGTCTTCATGGATTTGATGAATAGGGTATGCAAACCTATCTCGACCGTTTCGTCATAGTCTTCATCAATGACATTCTTATCTACTCCAAGTCAAAATCTGATCATGAGCGACACCTTCGACTCCTTCTTACACTCTTAAGGACTGAAAAGCTTTACGTTAAGTTCTCAAAATGCGAATTCTGGTTAAGAGAGGTACAATTCCTTGGTCATGTCGTCAATGACAAAGGGATTCATGCCGATCCTTAAAAAATCAAGGCAGTACAAGAATGGCAAGCGCCACGTACCCCTACCAAAGTGAGGTCATTTCTTGGCTTGGCCGGTTATTACCGACGCTTCATTGCCAATTTTTCCCGAATCGCCGTTCCGCTCACGACCTTGACTCACAAGGGAAAACCCTTCATTTGGGGACCTAAGCAAGAGGAGGCCTTCCAAACTTTAAAGCAAAAGCTTTGTGACGCACCTATCCTTACACTCCCTGAGGGTTGCGATGACTTTGTGGTTTATTGCGACGCATCAGGGCAGGGTCTAGGCTGTGTATTGATGCAAAGAGGAAAGGTGATAGCCTATGCCTATAGGCAACTCAAAGTTCATGAGAAAAATTACACCACCCACGACCTGGAACTTGGAGCTGTTGTGTTCGCTCTCAAGATATGGAGACATTATCTTCACGGTACCAAGTGTGAAATATACACTGACCACAAGAGTCTCCAACATATCTTCAATCAAAAAGAGTTGAATATGAGGCAACGAAGATGGGTCGAACTGCTCAACGATTACGACTGCGAGATTCGGTATCATCCTGGCAAGGCAAACGTGGTGGCTGATGCGGTCGAAAGGGATATGCGAACTCTATTCGTCTTCTAAGTTCGCAAATCATAACCGATATCAAGGATCGAATCCGGGCAGCTCAACATATCTCGGTAACGAAAAATGACGTACGCGATGAGCTGTCATGTGGAGCTGAACTCAAAATTGAAACCAAATCCGACGGTATTCTATATTATTTAAACCGTATATGGATTCCCGATCGCGACAACCTTCGTGATTTCCTCATGAATGAGGCACACAAAACACGATACTCTGTACACCCAGGAGCCGATAAGATGTATCACGACCTACGATACACCTACTGGTGGCCTGGCATGAAAAATGATATCGCTGTTTTTGTTTCCAAGTGCCTTACATGTTCCAAAGTGAAAGCTGAACATCAAAGACCTTCGGGACTTCTAGTCCAACCCGAATACCTGCATGGAAGTGGGAAAACATAACCATGGACTTCATTACCGGGTTACCTCGCACCTCCAGTGGGTATGACACTATACGAGTAATAATCGATCGTCTTACAAAATCATCTCACTTCATTCCGATTCGCGAGGACTTCAAGAACAAGAAGTTAGCTCGTATCTACATCAGCGAGATCATAAGCCGTCATGGTGTACCGTTAAGCATCATTTCGGACCGCGATGGTCGTTTCACTTCACGAACATGGCGAGCCGTACAAACCGCTTTGGGTACACGGTTAGACCTCAGTACCGCCTTTCACCCTCAAACTGATGGTCAATCGGAACGCACCATCCAAACCCTTGAAGACATTCTTCGAGCATGTGTCATAGACTTCAAAGGGAACTGGGACGCTCATCTACCGTTAGTCGAGTTTTCGTACAACAATAGCTATCATTCAAGTATGGGCATGGCTCCTTTCAAAGCTTTATATGGTCGTAAATGCCGATCTCCAGTATGTTGGCACGAAATTGGTGAAGCGCAAATCACCGGACCTGAATTGATTCAAGAAACAACCGACAAAATCATTCAAGTACGAAACAATCTTCTAGCGGCTCAAAGTCGTCAAAAGAGTTATGCTGACAAACGACAAAGCCCTTGGAGTTTGACATTGGTGATCAAGTACTTTTAAAAGTATCACCGTGGAAGGGAGTGGTTCGTTTTGGCCAGAAGGGCAAGCTAGCACCACGCTACGTAGGACCTTTCAAGATACTCGAAAAAGTAGGTCCTGTAGCATACAAGCTTGACCTACCCGAAGAGCTTAACAGAATTCATCCCATGTTCCACGTATCAAACTTGAAAAAGTGCCTCGCCGACGAAAACCTCCATATCCCTTTGGAAGACATTCAAGTCGATGAATCAATGTACTTCATTGAAAGACCAGTTGAAATCATGGATTTCGGTGAGAAGCGCTTGAGGCGGAGTCGTATCCCAATCATCAGGGTGCGCTCCTAGTCAAAACGAGGACCTGGGTTTACTTGGAAACGTGAAGACTCAATGCGCGAGAAGTACCCGCATCTTTTTCTGGTTACAACTACTACTTAAATTTCGGGACGGAATTTCTAAAAGTAAGGGATACTGTAACATTTGCATAAATCGGGTTTCGAAAGGCCGTCCCAAATTATCGATCAAAGTGTATATATTCTTGTCGTTCGGCTATTTTTATTATTGTAATAATAATTAATGTTTAAAATAATCTTAATGAAATAATATAATCAATTAAATAATAAATATTTATTCTTAATAGATAATTAAAAAGCTTAATAAAAATAATTAAGGAAAATAGGTGAACCGGGAATCAAACCCGGGTCGCCCGAGTAAACACACACAACAAGCACCACCGAGACACATGCGCCTTTTGTTAAGATGTTCGAATAATCTTATATATATATATGAACCCGAGTGATTTTTCCTGCAAATTCAAAACAGGAAAAACCCGCCGATCTTGTCTCTGTTCTGGAATCCGGTAAGAACCAGCTGTCTGTCCGCGTAAACCCTTCCCAAATTTAGAGCCAACCAATCCAAATCGCGAGCAATCAATCACTCAATTCGGTTTCTGAATTCAGAATTCAAGCGACCCCTTTCAAACCTATAAATACTGATCGAACTCCTCATTGTTAAACTCGCTCTCTCCTTTTCAATTCTAAACCTCGAGATAACTCTGCTAAACGCCCCTCCTCTGTCTCGCCGGAGCCACAGTTTTTTCGTCGGAACATTACCACTGGAAGATAAGCCAAGAGCCAGCGACATCAGTGGTATAAATCCTTAATCTTCCTTCTTTTATGTTAATATCATATTAATGAAATTATAATAATCTGAGGAATGTCGGCTCCTGATCTGAAATCATACTCGTCGGAGAAGATGAACAATAACCGTTACCTGATTAGTATAATTAAAACGTGTGTTTTAAACAGGTTAGACACACAGTCCAATGGTGGACTGTGTGCATTATATATGCGTAATCCCGGGTTCGAGCCCACGCCCTCACACCAGCCTGACATTTTTAAACCCTTCTTAAATTCACCTTTTCTGTGTAAACTTGTTTAGTATATAAGTATAATTAAAATGCATGTATAGCCGGGTTAGACACCCAACCCAGTTGGTTGGGCTGGGTGCATCACACCGCCAAGGTCACGGGTTCGAGCACTTTGGCACGCACCGGTCGGATTATTGAAACCTTTTTGTAAATTTAATTAAATTTGAAATAATCTAGAGTGTGTATAAATATAATTAAAATCTAGAATATGTCGGGTTAGACACGTAGCTCAGTTGGAAGAGCTGCGTGCACGTGAACGTGAGGTCCCGAGTTCGACTCTATACACGCGCATGCCTTTCCACACTTTGAACCGGTCTGACAGAGGTCTTTGCAGACTGACAAGATATATATTTTTTTTATTTTTTTTATTTAATTTATTTCATTTTTATTTATTTCAATTCTATTGTACTTATTTAAATGGAAGGTTAAATATATATTCTTTTAAGGATTTAAATATCAGTACAATCCATGAAAAGAACTTAAAAATCTAAACAAGGGTTTTAACCCGAAATATTAGTTGCTCATTATCGCGTTACTATTTCTAGGCTTGTGCTTTCTCGCCGATTAAATTTCCCAAACTCGTGCGCTCTCTCTCCCACTCAAGAATATGCACCCAAGGTGAGTGAATTCTTTCAAATTCCCCGTTTTAATCACGTTTTTGGGTGTATCATGTGTCGTATCATTTCTTTATTTAATTTAAATACTTGTGCTTATATCATTTCGTGATCAAATGTGTATTGCTTGTAGTGTGGTTTATATGTGGATTCATTTTATCATTTCAGTGCACTCATTTCATTAGGCCCGTCAGTTCCTCGTGGGATACGAGTTGAGCATCAGGTGCCTCATTAGATCGGCTTCGTTTGATTGAGCCTTGATCTTAGATACATCATCATTCATGTCATATATTTATTCAATGTGGTTTGTGATTGGTTACAAATATATATTTGCTCACATGTGATTTATGCACGATTTTCTTTAATAAACATAATAAGCAATCATTTAAATGTTTTATCAAGGTTCACTCGCCAACTTTTGTTGACCCAAAATTTCCTCTGTTTTACACATGATACAGGTGATCAAGTTGAGGAAAGAAACACTTAGGATGGCCTAGAAGAATAAACAAGTTATTGCGTTGGAACAAACATTCAGATTTTTATTGTGTTTGTATGAAATTTTTGTTGGATATTGAAATTTTAGTTTGATTTTAATAAATATGAAACTTCTTAGTAAATATCATGAGTTTTGGTGATAACCCAATCATGCCCCGACTTTTTTTCCGTTGCGGGTCGGGGTGTGACATTACGTTATACTTTGAGGTGGTATTCATTCATAGATTCATGTTATATTCTAGCAATGATCATTAACAAACTAAGCCTATGAGACATTTTCAGATTATCCATATTTATGACCCGATTCTTTTTCATTTCCGATGTAATCCAATACTTTATTTATGCAATAAAATTCGAATATTCCATGTTTGGTTATTCGTTTTGAGAATTTTATTATTTCAAATGTTAGTTCTTAGTTTATGCATACTTTATACACATTATCACAATCGTTATATTCGTTAATTTTTGTTAAACGGTGCATTTTTGGGCTTAACCAAACTTAATGGACTAATAATGTGAAAAAAATAAACTTTCTGATTTTTGAGCCACTCAAGGGGACACAATTTCTCTCTCGCATGTCGTGAGAGAGCTTCATATGAACATCAATAGTTTCACGAATCTAGTCGTTGGCAGCCTTTAATCCCTTGAATCTTGATGTTTAATGTTGTTTTTTGGTTTCTAAACGTTACGAATGTATGTGGTCATCATCCTTTGTCAATTCCATGTATCAGTTGCAATTGTAATCATCTTCTTAATGATTCTATTCAAGACCCCTTATGTCACAGTTCAAATTCGTAATTAAACACATGTTTTTTATAGAAATTTTAATCATAAACGTTTTCCTTTACCCTCTTCTATCATCTTTTCACGAAAAAACCCATCCCAAATACCCAATTTCTTTGTTGATCTCGAAGAACAAGTTCTTGGGCTCCAAACTTCTTTCAACCAATTCGAACCTAATTCTCAATCGTTTGAGGTAATTCTTGAGTCTATTCCACTTCATTTTTGTGCTCTACAAAATCTCTCTATCAATTTCTGTTGATAGAATGCAATTATAGCTCGATTTGATTTGCATGAATTCTAGGGTTCTTAGCATTTGGGGATTTCTATATTTTCTTAAATTAAACCAGTTAACCTATTCCATGATGATCTTAGCCTTATTTGATTATGTAATTTCGGTAGTTAACATATAAATTATGTTTGCCAATATTTCTAGGATTTATTTTGTCATAGTTTTGATGTTAATCTTTATTATTTGCTTGAATAATCATCCTAGAAATTCATGTTAATTATTTAGATTCGTAGACTTATGAATTTTCATAATATTATTGGAAAATTCCTAAATATAAATTTTACTAATTTAAACGTAGTTTAGTATATTAAATTATATTTTTATGCAATTTATAAAATATGCTAGAATCTATTTGGTGTTAATCTAAAGTTAGTGTCTTTAGTTGTAGCTATAATCATAGGTTTATGCGAGAACCACCCGTATCGTGAGAACCACATGAACCAATGTGAATACAATCAAAATAAACCCACCCCATCACAACCCAAAAACCTAAACACCCACCAACTAAAAAAAACCCGAGACCCCCACCAATAACCCCTCAAAAACCTACCCCCCAACCAACCTCACCCAAGCTAAATTCTAAAACTAAACTCTAAAGCTAAACCCTAAAATTAAATGATAAACATTGTTTACG
Source organism: Scalesia atractyloides (assembly GCA_947069175.1). NCBI lineage: Eukaryota > Viridiplantae > Streptophyta > Magnoliopsida > Asterales > Asteraceae > Scalesia > Scalesia atractyloides. The sequence goes on along the minus strand of CAMTDV010000006.1, from coordinate 69,576,058 downwards.
TTGTTTCTCATGATTCTCGCAATAAAGGGTGGATGATGGAGCGCTTTGGGCATCAGATTCTTTACTTTCGATAGTTGTTCCCGAATTTAGGGAGACCCCTACGTTCAGATCGATGCTCCAGGTGATCATAAAAAATTTTTCACTATGGGTTAATTGTCCATATAAAATGAGATTTGGATTCGGTGGGTTCATATGGACTTCAGATGACTTCTTTTACTTACTACTTTATTTATAGTAATAGTAAGCAGGACTTGAGAAGTCTTGTTTTACGCCAGACTTCTTTGGCGGTGTATATGGTATATATATATATATATATATATATATATATATATATGTGTGTGTGTGTGTGTAGGATACGGTTCAATTAAGGACCACCACGAATTGTAAGAACCATTAGAACTTCTACTTCCCGCGTGATTTGGGCTACTTAACGTAGATGAAAATGTTATAAACAAATACGTAAAAAGCAAAAAAAAAAAGTCGAGTCGTTAGATACGCCTGATGTAAAACTTGTTTACGGCGATGTAAATTTTTTTACATCCCCAATAAATATTTTTACATCGGATGTAAATTTTTGCATGCGACAATTTTTTTATTTTATATTTTTCACCGGAACAAGTTAACTTTTAAAATTTTTGAGATTATTTTTTTTGAAAAAACCTTTTAGAAGGCTTAGTTCTCACAACTCAAGATGTTTTTCATTTACCATTTCCTTATATATACACACATACACACACATAAATTATAATAAAGCAAAACAAACTTTGGTCACTTGACAACCACTTTTAGCACTAATTGCCACGTGGCAGACTATTAATCCTAATTGAAAAAATTTTGGGCGCTAAAACTAAATGTGCTTTAGAACAGCTTCTTACCCGATGAAAATTGTAAGTGAAGTTTCCTTTTTCTTCTCCCTTTTCTCTCAATCATCTCTCACAAAACCCTAAATCCCAGCTGTTTTCTACATTGGAGTTTTTAACTTTGGTGATTCCTTTTCATCTTCATCTATTTCATGTTTGATTAATCCTAGTAGTTCTTTTTTTTTTTGTTAAACGTCTTCTTGGTTCTATTAATAGGAAATTGGGAATTTTTCATTGCTTTTTGGAACATGTATGTTTTTCATCAATAAAAGATACCTTGAGTTGAGTTCTGAAGAATCATACGAATATGTGACGAGGGTTCTAATGGCTCTGTATTGACTTAGTTATCTTTCTTTTCTCTATTGTTTTAGTTATCATGCAATTCACAGGGACATATATAAATGGTTTAATATAAGATTGGATGAATTTGGATGATGTTCAACTCCATATCAGCCTAAAGTTAGCTCAATCTGATGATCCAGAGTAATTGCTTCGAACTAAAGAGAATAAAATCATCTTTAATTTGGTAAATTTAAGAAATAAATTATCGTATGGTAAAGTTATGCATATTTAAAAATTGCGGTGGAAAATTAAAAAAAAGGAAAAGGGTGAAGCCATGTATTATAGGCTTAAAACTTAAAACACCATGCCAAGAACATTAAGCAGTGTGTTTTAGTTGTTTTTAAATTTCATGCCTATAACACATTCCACTGTATTTTGAATTGTTAGGTTTGATGTTTTTCTATATAATATCATGTCAAAACAACACAAAATATCATTACCTAACTCCAAAACATGATCATTACATATACTTCTTACACTTCTTAGGAAAATGTCCTTTCTAGACTAACTCCAAAAACCTAAAAACTAAATCTGAAACCTAAACCCCCCAAAAACCTAAAAACTAAATCTGAAACCTAAACCCCCCAAAAACCTAAATCCCCCCCATCCCCTCAAAAACCTAAACTCACCGGTTCTGAAAGTGGTTGAAACTATATTGGAAGACGAATGGTGCTCCTAAGAACCCAAGAGGAGGAAATATATATAACACGCGATTGAATCACTACACGTGACTTATTTGTAAGTGATTAATTTTCATCCAACCCGACTTATGATGCTACTACTTTTAGGCGTCGTTTTCGTTTGAGTCGTGATTTATTTCTTAGAATATCAAACGATTTAGCAAAGTAAATATAAATATTTTTACCAAAAAACCGGATGCTCGTGGTAGTCTTGGATTTAGCACGTTACAAAAAGTCACGGCCGCAATTAGACAATTGGCTTATGGCACGACTTCACACAAGTTATGGATGAATATAAAAAAAATGTCGGAACGAATCCTGAGGGAAAGCCTCCATAATTTTTTGTGAGTATGCCATGGATCTATAATTAAATAAAAATATTTGAAAAAACCTACGTTTGCTGACATATAACTTTTGAAGGCTCAAGAAGAGCGACATGGTTTCCCTAGGATGATCGGTACTTTGGATTATATGAAATATTGTCCAACTGCGTGACGCGGGAAACATGCTAGTGGATATCATAAAAGACCGACTATGATGCTTGAAGCGGTTGCATCATAAGATCTTTGGATTTGACATGCATTCTTTGGTATGCCTGATGCAGATAACGATATAAATATTCTTAATCAATCAAACATTTTCAACAACTATATAAACGGTGTTGGACCGAAGGCTTCTTTTTTGTAAACGGTACAAAGTACAAATACGGTTCTTACCTAACGGATGGTATTTATCCAGATTATGCCGTGTTTGTAAAATCATTTATAAAGCGTACAACATTAGACGAAAAGAGAACTAAGTTTAATGATGCTCAAATGGCGACACAAAAGACGTTGAATGAGCATTCGGTGTTTTGCAGAAAAGATGACACATTTTGAAGATGTCGTGTAGGATTATGGAAAAACCTAGAATTCGAAATGTGATCTACACGTGCGTTATTTTACATAACATGATTTTGAAGGATGAAAGACGCGTAATTTGCAAGTATATCAAATACTGTAGAAATCAGTGATAAAGAGAGAGAAGCGACTGTTACACATCACAACCTTCGAGCGAATTTGGTTGAACACGTTTGGAGCGTTTCACGAAACGACCCTGATGAAGACGAAGACAATGATTAAAAGTTCATGTATTTTTTTAGGTTTAAGTAATTTTAATTTTAAGTATATGTACTTTTTTTAGGTTTAAATAATTTTAATTTTAAGTTTATGTTTATGTAATTTTATTTTAAGTCTATGTTTTTTTTTTTTTAAATTATGTTATGTATCTAATTAATATTAATGTCTTTATATAAATTTAATAGCTTTCTTTTATTTTTTAAATATAAAATAAATAAAAAAAATGTATGCCACGTGTGTCATCACAACACCCTTTCACATCCCGTCCCACTCCCTTATTTTTGCATCACGTCACTTTTCTAACATTTGTTGATGTGGTTGTCCCTCCACCCCGTATAGTCTAAATATTGGGTACGATATTAATGTAAGTAGTATTAAAATAAGACACAATAATGAATTTTTATTTTTGAACACTCGAAAAAACACAATAATGAATGCCGCTCTTTCGCGGAAGACAAAGAAACAAACTTGATTAACAATGGCCAATCCTGAAGCTGGTAGACATCAATAATTTTTTTTGGAAAAGGCGGTTTATATAGAAGCTGAGCAAGGAGCTCAAAAAAGAAACAGTACAATACATAGAAATGGAAATAGGAAACAAACAGAAGGGACACAACCACTTCTGCACATATATTACCAGACCACCCTAAACTCACTCCATTTCAGCCATTCCAGGTTTAGATGTGCCGCCCTTGAACTTATCCACAGAAAGGATAGCGCTTTGACTTCCCCGATTAACTTTGATAAATGACACACCTTGTTGTTGAAGATTATGTTGTTACGGGCTTTCCATAACGACCAGCAGACCGTAGCCAAAATAATAAAAACCGCCTTTTTCTTTTTACCCTCCATTTGCAGATTATTGATGAACTCGAGCAGCTCAACAACGCTTAGTAAATAGCGAGGCAGGGGTATTTTCGTCCACTGTGAAATCGCGACCCGGAGCTGATGTGCGAACTCACAAGTTATCAAAAGATGGTACACCGATTCATGCTCCCTATTACACATGACGCACACGAGTGATGGTATTGGAACATATCGTCTCGCCAACGCTTCCCTAGTCGGTATCCGGTTTAGAACAATCCGCCAGAGGAAGCAGTTAATCTTCTTTGGGATCCAGTTTGACCACTTCAAAACCTTTGTCTCAGGGATGGTTGAAATCTGATCCAGGTTTCCTCTTAAATCATAAACACGAAAAGGAGCCAACGAGTTACCTGTGTGCCATAGCCACTCGTCAGACCCCAAACCCATTGACTTTCAAGTATCAGTAAACATTCACTCCATTCAGCCATTGCAGCACTATCAGTTAACCCGTTTGCACTTCCCCAGAACCAAGAAGTATTCCCGTGTGTTGTGAGATACCGCTGAGCTACTAAACAATACTTGTCAGATTCCAACGTGAATAGCCTTGGAAACAGATCTCTTAGAGAAGTATCCGCTGCCCAAATGTCAATCCAAAAGTAAGTTTTATCCCCCCGACCCATCTTCACTTTCATTTTGTATTGAACATCAACAGGTGGATTCCCCGAAAGCCTGCCCAGATTCACAATGCCCTTCCACGTTCCACCTTGGGAGCTTTTTAGAGGTATAAAGGGGAAACCACGAACGCCACTGTGAATCGCCTTAATTGCCCTTGCCCATAGTTGATTCGGTTCGTTCTTGAACCTTACACTCCACTTAGCACCTTATTTGTGGATGATATACTACCGATCCCCAAACCACCTTGTGCCATTGGAGCTGCCACCTTATACCAAGGCACCCAACTAATCTTGTTATTTTCTAGGCATCCACCCCAAAGAAACTTCCTCCTTACTTTTTCCAATCTTTTCACAACTTCCGCCAGTGCGTTGAACAAGGAGAAGTAGTATGTAGGTAGATTTCCAAGTACCGCTTTTATGAGAGTCACCCTTCCCCCGAGTGAGAGTGTCCTTGCCTTCCAAAGCGATAATTTATTTTCGAACCTTTCGATTACGGGCCCCCAATTTTTTACTAAGCCCATATTGGCCCCAACAGGTAGCCCAAGGTAGCTAAACGGAAATACACCCGCTTTGCAATCAAGGATGGAGGCCATATTGCATATCACCCCATTGTCTACACCAACACCAAACAATTGACTTTTCGAAAAGTTCACTTTAAGACCCGAAGACAAGTGGAAACAAGAAGCATCCGTGCAAGGTTGTGGAAGTTTGATTCGGACCATTCACCCACAAATAAGACGCCATCCGCGTAGAGAAGATGGGAAATAGTTGGTCCCGAACCCAGTGTATTCAAGCCTTTAAATATCTCCGCATCTATGGCACTTGTCGTGGCCACATGTAAAGCTTCCATACCGATGATGAAAAGTAGGGGAGACAACGGGTCACCTTGACGAACACCCCTTTGGATGTTGAATTCCAAAGTAGGCGACCCGTTGACTAGTATGGATGTTCTAGATGAAGAAAGAATGCCCATGACCCATTTCCTCCAAAGTGCCGGAAAACCCATTTGTGTTAGCACCGAGTCCAAGAATCCCCAATTTATTGAGTCGAACGCCTTTTCGAAGTCCACCTTGAATAACATAGCTTTCTTTTTTGTTTTTTCGCCCATGAAACAACCTCATTCACTATTAATGGGCCATCTATCAATGTACGCCGTTTGTACATCACTTACGACCGACCCGATCACCTTTTTAAGTCTATTTGCCAGTATCTTTGATATCATTTTCGAGATGCAACCAATAAGGTTGATAGGTCGAAAGTTGTTTATTGATTGGGGCTTGGGCAATTTTGGTACAAGGGTGATGAAACTTGAGTTGCAACCGCGACTAAGTTTACCATGCACGTAGAAGTGATCGAGTAATGAATAAAAGTCGGCCTTGAAGACATCCCAAAACGTTTTTAGGAATTTGAAAGTGAAGCCATCGGGGCCCGGGGTCTTGTCATCTCCACAACACCATACCGCATCCTTAATTTCCTCCATGGAGAATCTCTTTACAAGCAAGGAAGATTGGGACGGGGACAATAACCATCTATTGCCCATTTTATTTTTGCCCGTTGCTTCAGATCTTCTAGCCGGTTATCATCAATGTCGTTTATGGTTTTCAGCCAAAGTTCCCGCTCCTTTACTTCTTGAGATGATAATAAGGTAGTTTCAGCTTTGAGATCCAACAATTCCACCTTTTTTTCTAGCTCATTTAGTAAAACTTTATCTCTGTTTTTAATTTCGATGCACCAAGGTTTCAGCCTTGCTGCCATTAATTTATCCAGGGGGTGAAATGGTACCACACTACCATACGCTTCTTGTACAATTTTCAACAGACTATCCTCCTTTATCCATGAATTAAAAAACCTAAACGGTGGAGCCCCAAATTTCGCATCCAAGCATATTAATAATAAAGGTCTGTGGTCCGACCTATATCTTGGTAGCTCAGTTAGTTACAGTTGATCGAAAAATTGATTTTCCAGTGTCATGGAGAGATTGATGTAATTTTATGTTGTATTCTTTAGTTCCTAGCGTCTTGCTAGTGTCGAATAAAAGTTAACGTTCAAAAAAAAAGTAGCTACATGTTGCTCATTTTCTTGTACACTCGGGTTTTATACAATACATAACTTTTATTGATATGCAAATTACAACAAATCATTAATCACACTATTGATTCGAAAAAAACAATAACGAATTTACCTTCTTTTATGCATCATCAAATAGCTAGGCCCACCGTCATTCTACTATATTTTTTAAATCTTAATGGTTGTTGAGGTGATTGACGGGCCCTTCTTTTTCCAAGGACGGATATGTGGGTGGTAAGGGTAGCCTAGTCTACCCCTCAACTTTGTCGGCTGAGTATAAAATTAATGTAAAACTTTGCCATTTTATGTATCAGGATACCCTTGAGCAAATATTAGGATAACCCTAGGTCCAAAAAAATTATGATACTCCTAAACTTTTCTTCTAGATCCGCCACTCTTTTATCGGGTTTTTTAAGATAATGCTTACATTTAGTTATTATGTTGTTCATTTAATGTGTACCGTATGAAATGAAATAACGGGCTGGAAATGTTGGTCATTTAATGGGTACCGTATGGGCTGGAAATGTTGGTCATTTAATGGGTACCGTATGAAATGAAATAATGGAGTGGAACAAATTATTGCAGGGGTGAAAGATGACAACAAAGTTGGTGAATTGGGTACCGACAACTAGCAAGAAAAAAAGAGTTAAAGTTGTAATCAAATCTTGAATAAGAATAAAAGGTGAGAAATTAAGAAGATTAAGATTTGAAATTATTTTTATTACTTTGAACCAAAACGACACAGTTTTAATAGGTTTTGCATACAAGTTACATGCTTAAAAGCCTCATATTCATTTCTCCATTTATAAAACAAGAAGTTAGTATCATTTGGGGAAAACGACAATAATGATCGAAACATAGATCACAAATTCATGCATATATCACTAGATCACAAAGATTCATGCATGATGATAAAAAGGAAATTACAATAAGCTATTTTTTAATTAGAATACACTCACACTCACACAGGAATTAAGCATAAGTTCCCTCCAATTCCATATTTTATTAGAGCTTGCATAACCACTTACTGGTCCGTTTTATGAGCATCCAAATCTTTAATAAGAATGCAAAGGTAATCCATCAAAGAAGTTGGATAGGGTACACTTGTATCTGGTCTCTCAAACTCAAAGGTCCATGTAGCCACTTGCCCATCGCCCTTTGGTTCAACATGAAATATGATCGTAAAGCTCTTGTATATCCACAAGTTCTCCTCCAATTACCTTGAACACAATCGTATGGTTTTCCTCATTCTCTGCTTCAATTATCTGTTTACAAATTTTCTTCTTTCCCTCTTTTTTGTTCATGTAAAAATGCAACGAAATGTCATCAATTATCATTAGGTTATAGTTAGGGATGTAAATGAGTTGCTTCACCAATAAACGCTTGAGACAAAACAAGTTTAAATGAGCTCAAGTCTAAGCAACACATAATTAATAAACGAGTCTGAGCTTCACTATGTGCGTATCATTAATAAAATATAGTGATAGTTTTCAGATTATATTTACATAACAAATTTTATTTATATATATAATTACAATAATAATAACAACTAAATTATATATATTTTGTTTATGCACATATAATTATTTCTATATGTATTTACAATTATAACTTATGTATAACAAAATATATATTATTTAGTTGTTATTATTTATATATATAAATAATGTTTGAGCCAAACTTAAGCTTACAATATTATTATATTAACGGGTTAAGCTCGAGCTTAGCTTGGGACTTTATTCACACTTCTGTTAATCAATTAATAATAATAATAATAATAATATACAGATAAATTCACAAATCCATCTACGAATATTGGTTATGCCCATGAATCCAAATGCATGAAGTACACTAAAATTTGGAAGAAACAAGAATAATACGCACCATGAATGTAGTGCCAGGAGATGATAGATCCAATGGCCCCTCTCTCACCCTCATGCAGCTCACAATCATGATACCTATCAGAGGCTATTGCGACGAACTTGTCCGGGTTGTGCCTCAAGAGGTCATGATAGACATCGGCAGTCTTACTGATCTCTACATAACTGATTAACTTTCCTGATAAAGCCATGGTCTCTTGATTATTTTCAAGCAACTCTTTACAAGAGATGGTGATGAGAATGTTGAAAATATAGGCAGACACCCTTGGGTTTATATAGATAAAAGAGCTGCCTCAAACAATAAGTTGAGATTTGAATAGTCATCTAATGAAATAACTCGGTAGCCAGATCAAGAAGCTATGATATATTCACGTTATGCTTTTATTGTTTTTTGTACAACATGATGCTAATTAATATCTATAATTAACCATATATCATAATCATTCAGATCAAGTACAGATATATATAGAAATAAGTCATCAGTTTATGTAGATCTCCATCCTTTTAAAGTTTTTAAACCAAGCCCGATTGTAGTTGTTAAAGAAAACTGAAGTCACTGCTTACGGTATCACTATCAAGGCAGAATTGAGTATAAACCGCTATGGATTAAAATTGATTTACTACTAGATTTAATTAACTTATATATACCAAACGTACAGGGCGAATTGCGACAAGTTCATTTCTGTGACTGGTTATCGTCACAGCTCTATTGCAAAATGAGTTTGTCGAAATTTCGTTGCTAAAGATGTGTCCCCTTGTCATTAGAAATTCCGTCACTATTTGCGATGGAAAACTTTTAGTCATTATAATTTGATTTTTTTTTGTTTTGTGATGTCATTTATAGTGGTTGATTATAGCAATCAAATAATCAATAGTTTATAAGATTTTAATAATCTCAACTTCGAAATTAATCTAAACTAAGAAAATGTTTAACGGTAGTTTTAACTTTAATCATATTTTCCTCTGACGATCATAACTAAATAAATGTTCACAGAGTTACTTTTCTTATGACATGGCATGCCACAAAAGCAAAGCCGTCTTAAGGATTTAAGTGTCTCATTCAAGCCGAAAAAAAACCCTTTGGCCTTACGAATTATATAAACTATTTTATAAACGACGATTAACGTTATAGCAATAAACATAACAAATTATAGAGTTGCTAAATTCATTGGTTTCTAATGTGTCAAATAACTTTAACTTCATATAAAGTTTATCACCATCAATATTGATCTTTAGTTTTTTGGGTTTTTCTTTAACTTCTTATTATTAATAACATTAGGTAGATGATAATGGATATGAATCAAAATAAGACTAATGGGTCCAATATGTTATAAGATTTTAGATATGAATGAAAATAAAAATAAAATATATTGGCCCGGTAAGTTATAAGATTATTTTTTTACAGATAGGGTCCAATAAATTTTATTAGATAAATGTCTAGATAATGGAAATTAATTAAAATAAGACTAATGGGCCTAATACGTTATAAGATTTTAAATATGAATAAAAATAAATTATCTGGGCCAAACAAGTTATGAGATTAAATTTTTATAGTGAGGGTCCAACAAATTTTTCATTTTACATTTAAAAAAATATATGTATGTATTTTTTTAAAGTTACCCCCTCCCCCTCTTAGCCTTGCACAAGATGGCACGTCATAAAATATTTAAAGTTTTTGTCCCACATGCATGCGACAACATCAAAAAAACTAGCTAGTTTAACATACAAATAGCATGAGATGGTTGTAAGAAAATACGTTCAAACATAGTATTGTTTTTAAACATTCCCTTAGTTGGGATTAGTGGCAAATCTAAAAGAAAAATTCAACTGTATCTCAAAAAAGAACATAGTGTATATAGTAGCAAATCTAGAAAAAAAAATTCAATGCATATAATGCAAATCTACATAAACGGATAATTTCTTTTACTTGCACTTAGCCAAAAAAGTTGAGAGGTATCCCGTGTACCCTCTAAGCCCTTGAATAGATCTGCCCCCGATTAATATTAATCCTGACCAATAGATTAAAATTAACCCCCGATTAAAGTTACCCCCCACCCTCTTAGCCTTGCACATAAGATGGCACGTCATAAAATATCTAAAGTTTTTGTCACATATGCATATGCATGCCACAACATAAAAAAAAACTAGCTAGTTTAACATTCAACTAGCATGATATGGTTGTAAGAAAATACTTTCAAACTTAGTGTTGTCTTTAAACATTCCCTTAGTTGGGATTAGTGGCAAATCTAAAAGAAAATTTTTAATGTATCTCAAAAACAAACAGTGTAGACAGTGATGAATCAAGAAAAAAATCAATGTATGTAATGCAAATCTACATAAAAGGATAGTTTTTTTACTTGCACTTAGCCAAGAAAGTTAAGAGGTATCACCGACACCCCTAAGCCCTTGAATAGATCTGCCCTCCATTAAAATTAATCCTGACCCATAGATTAAAATTAAGCCCTTGAATAGATTTGCCCCCGATTAAAAGGTGAAAGCGCTTCGCACAAGAAGTGTTTGGTTGTTACCTCATTTGATACATTTAATAGATTTAGGAGAATATAGAGAATCAGATTACGGCGGTTTAAAAGAATATAGAACTATAATAAATACTATAACAAAGGCCGGTTGGATTAAAATGGTAAAATTATCTTGTAGACTCTCCTAAATGCTACAAAGATAAAATGAATCACAAAATATAACGCAATGGATCACCAATATAACAGAACACCGAGAAATATAATATAATGCCAAGGAAAAAAGATACAATAAATCGCAAAAAAAGACATAATGACATAAATTGAGAAAACACAATATCAAATAGAAAAACACAATGATTTAAATAAAAATTCTAAAATCTATAAACTAAAAATTCAAAAATGAAATTTGTTTGAACCTTTGAGATTAAGGAACCATATACTATAATAAAAATGTATTTTGTCATAACAAAATTTTTTTTTTGTCATAACAAAATAATTTGTTTTTATTTCAAAGCTATTACCATAACATAGTGCCCAACAAATTTCTTTAAACTTACAGTGTTTGGTATAAAATAACGTATCTAAAGAAATTTCAAAACACGTGATACGATTACGCGCCACTTATTATGTTAAGATTATATTAGTATTTGACCTGATCTCCTGATGTCAATAACAAATGGGAGATGCATGGTATCTTATCTTATCTTAGTAATAAATATATGAATTCCAGGATACGCGACCACATGACTCATGGCCATAATTAATTTTGAAACAGTTGACTCGCTAGCATTGTAGAGCTAGTGACAATGATTAAAAGCAGAAGAAAACTTTATGTAGGGCTAAGATTTTCAATATGTTTATCTATAAATACTAATCATAAGTGCTTTTTAAAACACGAATTTCCTTAATTCGGTCGTATATAAAACTTTAATCCAAGATCTTCAAACTAGTTGTTTTTAAAGGCTTTATCTTTATCAAAGAACAACCAACCTTATTGATTAAATACTTAAATACTAATCATAAGTATTATACAAATACAAATATACAATTTGTATGAATGGTTGTACGAAATTATATCAATATTGCAGACACGATCATGTATGTAATCATATCTAAATCAATATAAAAAAATTCAACAATAATTTAAAAAAATTAAGATATATTTATCAAGATATAAAAACATAACAAAATTATAGTAGCGCAAATGATATGTTTTACAACAAATAATAGTATTACAAACATGTACTCGAGTTGTATTGTTGTTACTTGTTACTAACATAACTGATGTGTGCAAAATGCAACATATAAATTACATCAAATGAGCCATAAAACTAACCATTTTTAATACTAATGTTGGAAAAAGCACGTTTCTTTGTTCCTTTTGTATTTTCAGGATAAAAAGAGCTTAAACGAACAAAAGAAACAAATAAGCAGCCAAAACCAACATAAATACGAAAAGAATGAATAACGAGCCATGCCCGACCGCTCAGCAACACCCCAAAAGACAACTACAAGATTACAGAAGATAACCACGGGGCCGTGCCAGACGAACACGGGGCGTGGTCGACCCTGCACTTCAAAACAAAACCCGTAGAAGCTTCTACGCCCACCACAGGGCTGTGCCCAGCCCAACAAGGGGCGTGGTCAACTATAAGATTTGCATAATCCAGATAGTATAGCGAACATTTGACCACGGGGCCGTGCCTAGAGGCCACGGGGTCGTGTGGGGCCCTCTGCTGTCAGATGCAATAAATGAAGAAAGAGAAGGATGATGGCCACGGGTCGTGCTCACTGGACACGGGGCCGTGGCCGGCCTCTGTTTTGACTATAAATAGGAGTGCTTGGTTCACTTTAAAGGTATTCCTTGGCAAACCACTTCTCTCTCACTTTGCCACCACTACAACACCAACACCCACCACCATCTTCCATCAATCATCTTTAGAGTGTGTAGTAGTCTCGGGATCCAAGATAGATTGTAAGGGTTCTTGTCAAACAAAGGCCATGCTTGGCTAAATTCTTTACATCACTTGGTGAAGACTAATCTTTTATGTATTACTTTTAGTTCTTAATCTTTCGGCACTTTTTAATTGGGTATGTATTAATGACTTTAATAACTAGTTTCTTATGTTGAAAGTGAATTTTCCTAACCATTTCTTCATGATGTCATTGATTTGCTCATTCGTGTCTTTACGGTCTATTTAAAGCGTGTTAACTACTTGGAAGGGGGTTAGAATGGTGGTTTGGTAAAGTTCTTGTCTCGTTCAGTGTATAGATCCTGCGAGGACTTGGTTCAAGCTTACTAGAGCCTCCTTCAATGCTCTATGGGTATTGAATGGCGGGGCCACGAATAGCTTGAACCCCTCATATGTAAACTACTAATAATATTTTAAGGCTTCTTGGGATTGTATCCCTGCTGACTCAAACCGCTTAGCCGAGGGTAATGTCACCTTCAAAAGAGGGGCCTATCATTTTTCATATTAATAACTTATTTAATTGTCTTCCAATATTCCGACCCTTTGGGATTGTATCCCTGCTGACTCAAACCACTGGGTTGAGGGTAACATCACCTTCAAAAGAGAGGTCTACTACTATAACTAAGATAATCTCTTAAAAAGTCCGAAAGTGCAACAACTATCAAAGGATAGATAAAAGAGAAGTTGGATCCAAGTGATTATATCTTGTCTATTAATATTTCATTTTATTTATTTTTATTAATTTTTATGCTTCAAACGTTTTATCCAAATTTAGATTGATTAGAGGTTGATGATAAACCGGTATTAAAAGCTCTTGTGTCCTTGGACGACCTCGGTATCTTACCAACACTATACTACCCTCACGATGGGTGCACTTGCCCAAGTGTGTGTTTAGTGTTAGTACAATATCTTGTTTTATAAATTTAAAACTTGACTAATGCGTAAAATAAACTTAAAATGTTAACAAAAAATATAATACGCTCAACGTAAACCAATAACTTACAACAAATAATAGTATTACAAACATCTACTCGAGTTCTGTTGTTGTTACTAACATAACTACAAGAAAAATATGTGAGCAACTCGTTGTGTCCCTTGTATATGTTGCATCATCATGTGGATGTAACTCTAAAGCTTTGTCTTATTGATTCCATTCTACATTCCATTTGGGATGCACATATAAACATTTATTTTTCTTTGTATCAACCATTATATATACATACATATATAAAACTATGATACCTATATAAAATTATGATACCATATGGTTATTTTTTTCATTGATCAAGAATCAAGTTTAAATATTAGATGAAACGAAATAGATATACATGGAAATCAAAGATAATAAGAGAGAGCCTAACAATAAGGATATAAATATAAATATAATATCTAGAATGTTCTTTACTCCACCTCGAGTTGAGCATGAAGACCATGAATGCCTAATATGTTAAGCAATATCTGCAATTGTTGTGCATGAACCCTAATCAAATAAATTCAATCATGAATAATAAAAGACATGTGTACCTGATTAGCCAGTAACCATATCAGAGAATGAAGTTGACGTCATGTTCGTCAGATTGTTCGAGTTCCCCTTTAGGGTATACAGTTCTGATGGGTTTAAGTATTCTTGATGAACACGGTTATGAGAGAGAGGGGAGAAGACTCGATAGTGATGATGTTATTATAATTGTCTAACTCTATAAACCCTCTCTAGTAATCTCTATTTATATACATCCAGGGGGAAGCCCTATGTTTATCTACTAAGGGTAAATAGGTCCATCAAATATTTACCAATTAATGATATAGGGGTAATTAGGTCAATGATCAATATTAGATAAATGATAATAATGGCCACATAATATACTTAATAAATAAATATATTCTTGCATTCTCCCACTTGGCCGAGTTATCATTTACTATGAGTACTAGATAAGCCTGATCAGGAGTTAATACTCATTTTAGCTTTAAACTAAAACCATAGCAGAGAAATACAGCCGTTGAGTCAGTATTCAACTCAGGACCCCCATTAATCATACTATAGTCCCAATTCAAAACCTAAGCAGTTAGGATCAATTAACAAATAAGCCCTTAACATTGATTTGTATAATAATTGTCTATATGTCCTTTAAGCTAGCATGAACATATATTTAGAGACAAACAAATCTAAACAGATGAGGAAAATTAATAATTAGTCATTCATAGTACGATATGCAGTTGTACATGATCATTAGTAAAACCCGTTCTTATTATAAGCGCTTACATAATATTTAAGGGTTATTGGCCTTTAGTTATTGGATCCATAAGCATATCATGAATATATTCGATACAAAGATTTAATTTCCTCTATTTGTTTATGAACAAATAATTAAATTCGTATCGAAATTTAATGCAGCACCTCTCGAACTGTTACAGTTCAATGAAACATGGTAGCTGACTTTATCACAATAAGTCTTCAACATATAATTTATATGGAGTTAATAAACTTATGAGTCCACTGATAAAATTTCAACAACATTTATTGACAATTGTGTTGTGATTAATCAACATATTATGTCATTATAACTTAGGTTGTTGTTATCAGTTTATTATGACTCCTCCATGAGATAGGTTTTGTCTGCTGACATAAGGATATACCCCGAAATTACATTTAGTTATCTTTGATTATAATAAGTTAAAGTAATCAACCGTTTTGAGTTCGCACTTCTTCTTTAGATTATAGTCTCTAGTTTTCTTTAAAGATATTGTTGTACTCTGTTAGATGCATCACATTTATCTAGATATGTCTAGTGTGTTGCAAAGTGAGTAATATCGAAACGAGTATAGACTTGAGCTTACATAAGGCTTCTAACTAATGAAGCATAAGGAAACAATCTCATTGATCTTATTATCCTCTAAAGGAGAGCAATATTGTATGTTACATTAGGTCTATCTTGGTATGTTATGATATCTATCACGTAAGAGATATCTATGAGATCTATTATATCAAAGTTTGTGTTAACAATGCTTTGACTTATGTAACATATACTTGTCAAAAGAATATCATCTATATAAGGACAAGTTTGATTTAGTTACTCCCACTCATCTTGAGGTAGGTACATCAATCCACCTGATATTTGATGAAAATAATTGTATTAAGATTTCATCACATTTTAATGTTTGCATTAACCCATACATGGACTTTATTGGCTTACAAACAAAGTATTCTTTAACCTTCAGTTTAGAACTTTCAGGTTGTTTTATGAACATGTAAATATGTAAGTCAGTTATTAGGGAAAGTTGTTTTAATGTTCTTCTAATGTAGCTCTAAATTGTTATAAGCTACTAGAATAGTGATGATCCTTAAAGAAATCTTTTGTAAGATAGGTAAGAAAGATTCTTTGATAATTTATATCTTCCTGAGTATAACCTTTGACAATCAATCATGCTTCTTTGTGTCTTAACGTTTATATTAAGACTTGTTTAGTTATGAACACTCTTAGGTAATTAAATCAAATCCCAAATGTTATTCGAACACATAAAATCAGTTTTACTAGAAAACAATTTTGTTCTATTTAGGAGATTGATTGACACTAATGGCTTAATAAGAAGAGATAGGATCAGTAACCTTTTCCAAAATCCATTTCAACTTCAGTTAGAGAGATTATGTAATCATCAAAGTTAGTAGGTTTTAAAACCTAGATAACCTCCTGAGTTGATTATAGGGTTTATTAGAAGTTTCAGTTTTATGGATTAGCTCTTTGTTAGGTCGCTCATTTTCAAGATTCTTAGTGTGTAAGAGTTGGTGCAGTATGGTGTACAATAGGTGTAAAATTTAATGATTCTCTTCCCCCCGCCTCTTATATTCCTTGCAAGTCATGATAAAGATTTTTACTGCTCCCACTGACCTTAGAAATTTTTAGGAACGCAACATTCTTAGGGCCAATACTTGACGACCAACAAATTCTAATAGAGAAACAAATTAGTAGCGTTTGTCATTGTAGTTTCTCTTGTTGGGGATTATGTTAGTTTAGGTAAGAAATCTGAGTGTGCCCACAATTAAGCAACAATGAAACTTTTGTAAGAGTAGCATTAAATTCTAAGGAGACAAATTTTAATAGAACAATGGTCGAGATGGAGAAGTGTCTTGTACAAGAGATGTAAATTGAAGTAATATGAAGTTCTCACTCCCCCATCTCTTGCAACTATTGGAAGTTATTATTACGATACTTAATGCTCCCACTGATCTTTAATATCTCTAGAAATGATACAAAAGAAGTTTCAGTGAGGTTCGGACGTAGGAACCTATCATACATATGTTAGACTTTATTTGATTTTCTTTAATGTTCAGGTGTCATAAGAAGCTTAAGGACATATTTAATAGAAATCATATTAAACATATATATGAATAGATTTCTTTAAAACCGTAGGCCATATGAGAAAAATTTAGATACAAGTGGATAGTCTTTAAATGATAAATGAACTATGTCTGAATAATCCTTTTGAATAAGTTCCACGAATGTTAACGAAATATAACTTATGGTGGACCCATACTTATTCCTTAAGCCAGGTAATGATTTAGGGCTTTCAACACCATGATTTAAAATCACTTAGAATGAGATTTGATGAAAAATCATCCTCATTAACATGTCATGATTTCTCATGATTTTCCGTTACAATTGATGAAATTTGTACTTTATAGATCTCATTTTCCTTTTGTCAAATTCTCATTTGCATGATAACAAAAGTTGTGAAATGTATAGTATCATCTAGTTTCATTTTATTATTGTTTCTATCCAGATTTTGAGAACAAATACTATGAGAGTTTAAGATAAGTATGATTATATTTTGGTCATGCAAACCTCACAACCTTCATTGTAACGCTCCGTATTTTCGCATTTATTAAATTATTGATTTATTCATCTAAATACATTATTCATTTAATCATTTACTTAATCATTTATTCATTTTTTAATCATTTATTTATTTATTTATTCAATATTTATTTAAATCACATATTTAATCACTAAATAAATAATTATTTATTAATTTTGTTAATTAAAAGAATAAGGTTCTATTAAAAGTTTAATTTTTTTAAGAAATTTGGTTAAGTGCTAAGAAATTAGTTTAACTAAAACAAGTAATAAAAAAATTAACTTAGTTAATAATTCAAGGGACTAAATATGCATTTCTACTAAACTAAGTTCAGGGGCTTTTATGCTATTTTTAAAAAACTTGAACTCAACAAAAAGAATAAAAAACGGCCAGCGCCCGGACTCGAACCCGGGTCACCCCGCCTCCATCACACACGCATACCAGGCGAGCTGTAACGCACTGCTATTAAAAGTTTAATTTTCAGTAACTGTTAACAAACAAGCCTAATTTGCCTTTTTGCCGCCAAAACGAAAGTGACGAGTGCACAGCTAAGTCCTGTCGATTCCTTCCTTTTTCGCATTGATTCCGGACCTTTCGGGATTTCAATCATACGCGGTTACCTTAGATACTCCAATCATGAATTCCGTCGCAATCCCGACTCGATTTGGTTTGCGGAGCGCCTATAAATACTGAACACCGATTCTTGTTTTTCCACCCTTCATCAATCTCTCACACAACTCACCTCTTCCAACACTCTCCCTCACCCTCTCACTGTTCTCTACCACCATAACCAGTCGCCAGAGAAAGCCTGCAACTCGCCGGAGACAAGAAACTGTCGGAATTCGGAGTTTCTACCGGAGCCAACCGGAGATTTCGACGGGACTCGACTCGAATCGATTTGGTATACCCATACTACTTGTTTCCCTTATTGTTTTCAGTTTACTCTCATGCTTAATCAACATAATAATAAACAAGCAAACAGTGGGTTCATTGTTTTTCTTTATAAAGTTGATGATTACTCGTTATAAGTACATAAGTATAATAAAAACTAAAATTTATACACCAACTGGGCTACAGCCCAGTGGTATTGATGCGTGAATGAAAACCACCGGACACAGGTTTCGATCCCTGCTTGTCCGAATTTATCGTTGTGTGCCTTTTCTCGCTGTTGTTACCTGTTGCTGTTACAGGCCATGCTTGGGCCGGCCTGATTTGGGCCTAAACTTTTTTTTTTCATTTTATTTTTAGTTTGGGCCGAGAAAGACTTGGGCCAGGCTATTTAATCTGGGCCTAATCAGTATTTCCCTATTTGACAGTTTATTCATATTAATCTAGTATTATTAATTATTAAGATTACTATTAAATCTGTATATTGTTGTAATTTGTAAAATCAATAACATTATTATAATTATTATTATTATCACTCATTATTTATATAAATCAAGTAATTATTAACATTCAAGGATTCTTTATTTTTGACCTATCCTTACTAATAATATTGGTATTTAAACAATTAATCGCATCATCACAAATTAATATTTTTAGACGTCATCGCTATTATTCAAAGCACCTCCTATTTAATAAACTCGCTAAATTATAAACAATACGATACCATCCTTAAATCATAACAAGTTCTTGTATTATCTTCTAGGTTAAACGTATTCGTTTGATCTATCAACTTTACTCGTGCGAATTCCAAGAAACGTATGTGTCGCTTTATTTATTTCGTTTATTCAAACTTGTGCTATTACCATTATATGATCTAAACGTGTGATGTAAATGTTGTTTGTTATGATGTGTGTTTACATTTTGTCAAGTTGCGTGCAAATCATTCATTAGGCCCATCAGTTCCTCGTTGGAGACAAGTTGAACATCGCGTGCCTCATTAGATCGGCTCCGTTTGATTGAGCCTTGATCTCATTGTTCATCATTTGGTGTGTGCGTGTGCATTAATTGATATATTGTGTATTATGATTAAATTACATATACGTATACTCATATGTGGTTATGCACCTTTTTATAACCAATATAACAAATTCGTTCAAATGTTTTCATAAGATTCACTCGCCAACTTTTGTTGACCCAAAACCCTATTTTTACACATGATACAGGTGGACAGGTTGAAGCAAGGAACACATAGGGAATTACCTTAGAAGAAAAATAATGAAGTCATGAAAAATGTATTCGAACATGTTGTGCTTATATGTTTATTGTAATTTCTTCTTTAAAATGAAATAATAAATATGAAACTTTATAGTAAATGTCATGAGCTTTGATGAAAACCCAATCATGCCCCGACTACCATTTCCGCTGCGGGTCATGGTGTGACATTCATAACATAGCTTAAGTATTGATACTATATTCTGATTAATATATAGAATATATAAGGTATCGAAAATCTTGTTAGAAGACTGCTTATTATGGTTCTTATAGCCTTAGTATTTAGTGTGTCACTAACTCTCATGTTAGTTATTTGTTGACTTCTGGTAAGGAGACATTTAGAACTAGAGTCAACTTATCATGTGTTAATTGGAATATTAAGATTATCAAACTTAAAGATCATTAATAGGCGACTACCTGTTTTATCCAACTGTTCTTTTGAATTATAGATAATCTTTATGCTTATGCCTAATGACATAATTATGCGGTGAGATTCTCCCTTGAAGAACATTATAGTTGGAATTATGTACTTGTATTTTGTCTATGGACCTTAGAAATATCCTCTTTAAGGTTTTAGTGGTAATGAGGTGAATTACATCTTATTTTCCAGCTTTAGGCATTTCTTTCCTATACGTATGTGCTGGTCAACATACTCATTTTTCTTTGGGACTTTAGAGTGTTAAAGTTGATTTATAAGGCATCAAATTGTACTTGTGGGAAATTAGTATGTAATGCATTGGAAAATATACTTATTTCCATGAGTAAGCCCTTTTGGGTCATGGTATTGTATATTATGATGTATTCACGGATGCCATTGAACCTTGTAGTTTAGAATTTGAAATAAAGATATGCATTTTAGGAGTTCTTCTTCTTATTCCATAAAATTAGATTAGTCTTAGGAAAAACTTAGTCTGGAATACCTTTAGTGATAACATTTGTTAAATGAGTTCTTGATTATCATAATAGACATCATGTTCGACTTATCATATTCATAATGCTCTACATTTCTTCTGTAGAACTTTTATCAGAAGAGAGCAATAGGATTATCGTGTCTTTAAGAGATAATCAAGGAATGATTAAAGAGGTAATCTTTAGAAACTTTAAGTAAGGCAAAACACGTTGGGATTAGAATTTTAGAGTGGATGAGATACTAATTTATAAAAGAAAAATGTAGTGAGTAATATTATGGGGTTTTAAAGTAAGGCAGACAAAATTGATCATAGGATTAATGAAGGATCATTAATGTGAGGATCATTATTTGAAGAAGTTGTGATATGTCTATTATTAACATCAAAATAATAGACAAAGTTAAAAAAAATCTATTTAGACGAAGACAAATCACCTTTGGGCAGAAGTGTAATCATCTAGGCATGTGTGCAAAGTAATTGTGGCAAATCAGCTTTGGCCAGAAATAATACAATTACCTTAGTTATGCACCTGTTAAGTATGCTAGACATGAATGAATTAAATCAGCTTTGGCCAGAAGTAAGACATTCATGTTTGTAAGGCATAATAAACATAGCTTCTTATTATACTTGAACAATAAAGTAGATGTAGCATATCACCTTTGGGAAGAAGTGAAACATCAAAAGCTCATTCAAGTTAAGCTATTTAATTTGTAAAAATACAATTTATCTAAGTATTTACAAAACTATTTTTTTAATAAGAGTTCTCAATAAGAGTTTGCGAGGAAAAGACGTTCTCGAGAGAAGTTAGTTCTCGGAAAATTGGTTCTTGATAAATGTGAGTTCTTGAGAATGATTGTTGGTTCTCAAAAAATTATTGAACTCACAATTTTTAATCTGAAAACATAAAAGAAAATTTAAACTTTAAAACCCGTAAATTTAATCCGTAAACTAATAAAAGAAAACCAAAAAACCCAATAAAATTTGGACATAGAAATTTAAGGTGTTTAATTATATCCAACCTTAGTTTGCAATTTTAAAATTAATTAAAATATATTATGCAAACTTGGAGATAAAGTTACAAAGTTTTAGGAAACACAATTATATCCAAATTCAAATGGATATTATCATATTTATAACTAATTCAAATCAACATGCAATATTTAAATCATATGCTTCGTTGAATGATAACATTATATTATAATATAATTAATTATTTTTCTATTCAAAGGTGAAGAAGACAACAGTAGGCATGAATTTATTGAATAAATCGATGGTGTTGCAATTTAAATGGTTGAAGATCTTAAACCAATATATCAGAAAACTAAAACTATTTGTTGCCTACCATCTCAAGATCCAAGTAAAACTCAATGATTCAATTAAAGCTCCTAAATGTTAATGGTATCTTACAACTCTGACATCGACAATTTCTGAGGTTTGTAAATTGTGTCAATATCAATAGTACTAATTGATTCTTAAAGATTTTAATTTCTTAAATCATAAATTAGGTTTCACAATTGAATTGATATAACCAACATAACTCTGATACCACATGTTGATTATATCATTAGAATACAGGTAAAACATGAACCCTAATTAAATAAATTCAATCATGAATAATAAAAGACATGTGTAACTGATTAGCCAGTAACCGCATCAGAGAATGAAGTTGTCGTTATGTTCGTCAGATTGTTCGAGTTCCCCTTTAGGGTGTACAGTTCTAATGGGTTTAGGTGTTCTTGATGAACACGGTTATGAGAGAGAGGGGAGACGACTTGATAGTGATGATGTTATTATAATTGTCTAACTCTATAAACCCTATCTAGTAATCTCTATTTATATACACCCAATGGGAAACCCTATGTTTATCTACTAAGGGTAAATACGTCCATCAAATATTTACCAATTAATGATACATAGGTAATTAGGTCAATGATCAATATTAGATAAATGATAATAATGGCCACATAATATATTTAATAAATAAATATATTCTTACAATATATACATACATATATAAACTATGATACCTATATAAAATTATGATACCATATGGTTATTTTTTCATTGATCACGAATCAAGTTTAAATATTAGATGGAACGAAATAGATATACATGGAAATCAAAGATAATAAGAGAGAGCCTAACAATAAGGATATAAATATAAATATAAATATAATATCTAGAATGTTCTTTACTCCACCTCGAGTTGAGCATGAAGATCATGAATGCCTAACCTGTTAAGCAATATCTGCAATTGTTGAGCTCCCAAGGCTTTTGTTAGTAAATCTACAACTTGATTCTTTGCGTCAATGTACAATGGCAAGATTACTTTCGACTCAACTCTTTCTTGAATGAAATAACAATCTATCTCTACACGCTTGCTACGTTCATGAAATACAGGATTGTTAGCAATATGTCGAGCAACATCATTAGCTTAGAACAAAGGCGTAACGTTTGTTGACTTGACATCCAAATATTTTAATAACCAACAAACCCATAAACTTCATTTATAGTTGTCACCATTGCATGATATCCTGCCTTAGCTGACGACCTAGAAACATCTTGTTTCTTTGTCTTCTATGACACGGAGCTTCCCTTTATAGAAGAAGATAACCAGTTTAAGACCGAGACCGCCTGGTGTAAGCACACCCTAACCAATCAGCATCACAGTAGGCAAGCAAATTCAAACCACCTTCATTGGGTAAAAAAATGCCTTGACCCGGAGTGGATTTCAAATATTGAAGAATGCGAGTAGCGACTTCCATGTGTTCCTATCGAGGATCCAAGATAATATGACTTAAGATGTTAACCGAATAAGCAATATTTGGTCTAGTTGCTAGAAGATACAATAATCTTCCACTAAGTCATTTTATTGCATGGCATCTGTTTTTCGCTTTCACTACTTGCTCAAGTTTGAGATTTTTGATCCATGGGAAAACAAAACTAGGCCGGCATACCTTTAAGCCACTATTTTCAAGAATATCCAAGTTGTATTTCCTTTTTCTCAAGACCAACCCATCCCAAGTTTTCGCCATTTCAATCCCTAGAAAATACATCAAAGCGCCGAGGTCTTTAACAACGGATTTTCTCTATATCACTTCCTTTGATGATAATATCGTCTATATAAATAATCACAAGCATAAACAAAACATTTAACTTGCATGAAAAAACGAGTGGTCGACTTCTGATTGATGGTATTCATTGTCGGGCAAGGTAGTTGTGAACTTTTTGTACTAATTACAGGAGCCTATTTCAACCTGTAAAGAGATTTTCTAAGAAAATTTTTGGTTTCTTCTTTCTTAGAGAATCCATGTGGAATCTTCATATATATCTCTTCCTCAAGATCATTGTGGAGAAACACATTGTTCACATCTAGCCAGTGAATCAACCGAGTCCTTTCGACAAAAACAAGAAGCGTTCTTACCGTGACAAGTTTAGCAACTAGGGCAAAGTGTCATGTAAGTCTCTACCTTCTTCCATATGAGTGAAACCTTTGGCAACTAGACTAACCTTGTACCTATCTGTAACACCCCAAAAACGGGTTTGGTAATCAAACTACGTTAATATTAAAGAGCGGGCAAAATATCGTTAGTAGTAAAAGTGAACCCGTAAACAAAATAACTAGGAACAAATTAACCTAGTTAGTAACATGTATATAGGTAATGACACAATGAGTAGTAGCCTTATCTAATCAAAACTAAACTTGAGGGACCAAAGTTGTCAAAAAGGAAACTTATGTTTTATAAACAAAAATTAAGACATATAACACACATAGTGTGTGTGTGTGTGTGTCATCATCAGGAGGAGGAGACAAGGGGAAACCCTTGTTCACCCAAGATCATCAAATTGAAGGGGAAATTGGACCTTAAATTCGTGCACGAACATGAATTATCAATCACCTGAACTAGGGGATCATAAGGTATATTTAAAAACCTAGATTGGTGAAAGTCATAATTTGAGACAAGTAGAATACTTGCAATTAGATTGTGGATTATGATCCAAAGATGAAATTGAGTGTATATGTATGCTTCATTTCGTTAGACATAATGATATTATGAATATTTGATGTAAGATTACTTGTCAGTGATTAACAAGTAGATTATGAGGTTGGTTTTGATTATATGATGAAGTGGATGATATACTTGTGTTTAGAATCATCATGCATAATATTAATAGGAAGAAACTTGAACAAATTATGAGTTTGAGTACATGTTCATACTTACCATGAAATGGGTTTTGTTTGATATGATGAACTTGATGTTATATCAAGGTTAATAGGTGCTTGAAATCATGTTGTCTACTAGTTTGTATGTAGAACTTGATTATATTAAGTATTCTGATGAATGTCTAGTAATACGATGTGATGGGTTTTACATAGAGATGAAAATCCTTAGTTCTAGCATAATTAATGGATAAATTAGCATTAATAATTGAAATCTAAGTTAACTTGATGTTAATAATCGCCTGAACTTGTCAAAGTGAAAGAAATGAGATGAACTTGGTTGGGAATTTAGTTAAAATGGTAGCCTAAAAATAACACCTACCGGGTATTTGATGAAATGTCTAAGTGAGTTCGTTGAACCTATTTGTGCATTTTGCATATGTTAATAGGCAGTTGACTTTTAAAAGTCAAACTGACCTATAATAGGATCAAATGGTAATTTTGATATAAAGTCCGTAAAGTGGGGTAGTCGTCATACATGATGACTAATCTAACCATCTTACGAATGATAAATGGTAGTTTGAAGCTTGACAAGCTAGGTGGAAGCTTGGGAAGAAGCGAGTCAAATGGATCAAGTACGCGGGAAAAGCATAATCGGATGCAAGGTAAGTAAAGCTTACATCTTTAAATAGAACATCTACTCATGTATTTGGTTAGGAACAAGGAGACTTAGTATTGGAATGAGTCTTTGAAATACGACGTTCTGACGCGAATTGATACGGGTTGGAACGAGTAAAAATGGTAAGAAACCATATTTGGTGGTAAACAATGAGTTTTGGAAAGATTCTCTGTGGTGTAAGTCATAATGGGTAAAAAGGGGTAAAATGATGATTTGGTCACATGCTGACGAATAAATAATAAGTTTTGAAAACACATCATATGGCGTAAGCCATAAAGGGGTCAAACGAGTAAAGAAACGACTTTTAAGAAATATGACCACATGGTGTAAACCGTAACAGGTCAAATGGGTGGGATGGTAAATATATACCTTCTTGCAATAGATAATGTTTGGGTCATCCTAACGCAAAAAGGGTAAGTCAAGAGGTGGGAAAAATGGTCATTTGGACCTAACGGGTCAATTTGTGATGTTATCACCATTTGACAATAATGATTAATGATTGCTTGTCGAGTTTTGTGCTAACAGGTGAGATTAGCGTAAGGACATGCATTGCTAATAATTAGCAATTAATAATTAAAAGGTATCAAAACGGGTCAACGCTTTGACCCGAGCCAGGTGTGTGTAATGGTCAAACTCTCAATGAGGACTTAGGGTCCGATGAGAGTTAATCGAGTCATAGGTGGACATTAGATTACCTCAAGTGAGGTATATCAAGTAATTTGAAATTGTGATAATAAGTTTTTGGGAACACAATGAAATTAAATGGAATACGTGTTAAAAAGTGCCTACTTGGTCAAAACAAGCTTTCAAATGTCATTCGTAGATAAAAGGACTAAAACTGACCAAAACGCCTCCGAATGATGAACCGGGCCAAACAACCCTTAAGGGTAGTTTCTATGTGAGTTTTGTAATTTGGTCAACCCTTCTGGTGGTATAAAGTGGAAGGCTTAAACCATTTTGGCTTAATGCTACATAATAGGTTATTTTTGTAAAAGTGTGAAATCGAGGGTAGAATGGGAATATAATGATTTTTTCTGTCATAATCCATCACAAATGATATTGTGATGATATATGAATGAAGATTACGGGTCAATTAGTGATGTTATCACCGTAAGCTAATGCCACTCAGCCGTAGCTTACGGCGGTGTTTACTGATTTATGATTTTGATGTTTTTTGCTTTTGGATACATTATAAATTCTTTATAAATAACATATTAGATGATTTATGAAATTTAGGTAATGGTTTTGAAGTCATGGATGGCGATCAAGAATAGTGAAGAACCGAATACAGTTAAAGATCAAGCTTTCACATTTTGTTTAGTCGTTTACAAAACTAAACAACAATAATATGTTGGAACGACCCAATACTTATGAAGTTTTATGAAACTCGAAAATATGTATGAACGTGTATTTGCATTATATATATATGTAAATGCAAAAATTTTCATATAGTTTTTAGTTATTTAAGACGAGGTCTTACACTTTCAATCTCCCCGTTCAATTTATAAGTTATCTTATAAACGTATCTCGAGTTAATAGCCCAGCCCATTTTCCTTCTAGTAACTAATCAAGAGTCCATGTTTTGTTATCTTCGAGGTCTCGTGTTTCATTCTTCATAGCCTCTATCCAGTTTTTATCATGCATGGTTTATAATAATTTTTTGGCTCAATGTTGGAGCTAATAGCTGTTAAATATTCCTTATGAGAATTCAAATTTATCATAAAATATATAATGGGTAAGAGGATGTATCATCAAGGAAGACCGATCTTGGTGGTGTGTGTGTGTGGTCTAAAGATGGAGGTAGGTTGACATCGAAACCATGGAGCCATTTCGATTATGTTATGTTTCTCTTTTCCCGTATCTAATTGTTGAGACCATTTTCATTTGGTTCCACATTTTGCTCCTGAGTACTAGCGGTTACCCGTTCTGGACCAGTCTTGTTGTTGATAAACAACTCTTCATCATTTATCGAGCATTCCAATATACCTTTATTGTGAACCTTAGGTTTGATCATCACGATTGGGAAGTAGTTTTCTACAAACTTTACATTTTGTGAAATTACAAACTTTCCATGTTCTATGTCAAATATTTTGTAACCTTTGGATACCTGAGGGTAACCCAAGAACACCCCCCCCCCCCCCCTTCCTCAACTCAAACTTTTCTACCCTTGTCTCAGTGCTCTAGCAATGAACAAGACATCCAAGAGTTCTCATAAGATAGCAATCTGCAATTTTTCCGAGCATGATCTTATATGGCCTTTTGTTCTCGATGACCTTTGATGCTAATCGATTTATTATATAGGTGGAAACTTGTATGCATTCTCCCCAAACTTTTTTGGTAAGCTTTCCTGAAACATTTCAGCACGAGCTATCTCAAGCAGATGGTGATGCTATTGTTAACACCACTTGTATTGTTGAGGGGACATGCGGTCTACAACATATTTCCCACCCTTGCATAGAATTCCATCAATTTGTATGGAGTGAATTCACCCCTTTTATCACACCAAGTTACGATAACTCCACACTTATCTACTAAAATAATCAACAATTGTAAGGAAGTAACTAGCATGGGAAGTTAAAAACTTATGGTATTTGGCCCAAACAATCAAAACAAGAACAAGTTTTTATATAACTCTTTGGAAAAGAAGAACAAGTACGTTTAGCTTTAATACAAGCCTCACAAAAAACTATTCTTGGCATAATTTCATCAAATGAGGCATGACCTAATCCTTTTACGTTTGTCTTGGACATCACATCTTTCCTTTCTCCCTACACCTTCCCCATTCAATATAGACTATCCATGCATTCACCCACACCAATCAACTTCCTAAAACGTAAGTCTCGCACAAAGCAAAAACGTGGAATAAAATATATTGAGCATTGTAAGTCATCTGGTGGTCGGCTAACAGACAGTAAACTAAAACTAAAATCATATATGTCAAGAACTCCTTTGATTTTGATCCCATTACTCAAGGTATGTTCCCCTTGGCCTTAACTGAGATGATTTCATTATATAGAATGGCAACAAGTGTCTTGGCTTTACAATCAATATTTTCAATTGAGTTAACTTTATGGATTATGTGTTTCGTGGAACCAGAATCTATAATCCATTCATCTTCTTGGATTAACTTACCAACCATGTTAGCTCTAGGTATTCGAACAACTTTATTTGCTTTTGTGAAGTGTGTGAGAAGAGTCTGGTACGACTCTTTGCTTAGAGCACCCACAATGTTTGGTTCAGTTTCGACATCAACCGCTTTAGCCTTTCTTTTATCACATTTTACTTTACCTGACCATATTTGGGATATTCAGTTCTCTCAAAGCACCCATCTCGTTTGTGACCTACTTTACCACAATGAGTACAATGATCAGCTCCATTAGGGTTTCCTAGTTTATGTTCCTTTCATCCCCCCTTTGTATCTCCGTTGATTTGTCATACCATCACCATCACGATGATTTTGTAAGACACTTTGGAATGCAACACCTTCAACATGTGTCCTCTTCATTATCGTAATGTTTCTTTATCGCTCATCTTCATATGCCAATCAATAAGCCTCCCCCAACATCGGGCTTGTCCTCACTAATCAAAGTTGTGTTCTCATGGTGCTGAACTCACTGTCAAGTCCCATCAGGAATTCAAAGAAATGCTCCAAATCTTCAAAATCATTCATCCTTATCCCATGTCACAAGAACACTTATCGTATACCCACCATGGTGGTTGTAGAACCATTTGGATCTCGTCCCATCAATAACAATTTTTTCGTGTAATAGTTTAAGACAGAAAGATAGAAACTCCTTATTCTCGAGTTATCGTAAGAGACTGCTTGAGTTCATAAGCTCGTGGTGCACTTTCTTTACCAAATCTTTCCCTGAGATCATTTCAAATCTCCAAATCCATATTTGCGTATTCACGCTAGCACGGATGCCTTTCTCCTTCGTAGTTGTTAGACCACCCCTTTATCATGGCATCACATTGCATTGAAGCCATATATGTTTCTTCTATTGCCTCAAGTTTAGGAATCAAGCAATTAACGGATCCCATCTTGGTTTTGGAAAAGAATAAATTCACCATCTCTTGAAACCAATCACTAAAGTTGCTATCAGTGAGGGGATCGTTCACATGCATCTGTCTACACTACAAAAACAAGGGCATTTGGGACTGGCAAATCAGTCTCTGATACTACCGAATCAGTACCTAATGGTTGTTGGCATTCGTATTGCAATCAAAATGAAAAAATCAGAAATTTAACGGCTGAACTTAAGCAATTGCGAATTGATTTTCCATGGAGGTTTTGTCACCGCAAATATGGGAGACTGAATATTAGTCTTTTATTACAACATATACAAATACATTTAAGACTTTGTACAAGTCCCTGATATAGTCTTTACAAGAACTGTGAGGACTGATTTTCAGTCTCTAATATCTTTCCTCGAAATGATAAATATGTGTTTATTATTGGAAAATGAAGATCAGTCCCTAATCCCTTTATCTACGAAACACTTCGGAGACTGAATATGGCCTCTTACAAGTTTTTTTAGACTGATTTCCGTCTCTTGTATTCCCTTAAATGGTAGAATTTGTGTCAACTAATTAGAGACTGAAAATTAGTCCTTAATCATTTTATATATAATAGATGTTCGAGACTAAATATCAGTCACAAATTAGTCGCCCACACATTTGCGCCATTTTTCATTATAGCAGTGAACATATTTGGGAGTGAAATTCAGTAACAAGTAAGTAACCTCCAAAACCTTATATTGTGCACACATATTTGTGACTGGAATTTAGTATCAAATAAGGTGTCAATACATCAGGAGGGACTGATTATTTGAGTCACTAACATAAGTCACATAAAATACACTACAATAATTTTAGTAACTGAAAAATCAGTCGCAAATATTATGTATTTGAGACTGACATATCAGTGCTTGACACTTTAGTCTCTGTTGGTTACTTTTGGTTTCAGTCTTCTGACACCACTCAACATCATCTCCATCAATAGAAAGATTTTTGGGGTTTGTAGGAATTAACGATTTGCTCTGAAACCGTAAAAATTATGACACCGTAAGTTATGATTTCATTAATCATGTTTAAATACAAGATGGAATGAAATAGATAAAATGGAATGAAATCAAAGAAATAATAATAAAGAGCTTATGAATAAGGAGACAAATATAAACATAATATCTAGAATATTTTTTTATATATTCATATAATTCGGTTTAATTTTTCTTTGTATTTTTAACATTTCTCTCTTGGAGATTTTTGTTTTATATTAACTTTCATGATGATTCTTATCTGGATAGTTACACTAAAAACCTAATGTCTTCTACTTCTTTTCTTTTCTTCTCGGTTTTTGGGTTGGTTAACTTTTTAAGGGTAAATTACAAAATTTGTCCTTTATGTTTATGCATAAACGGTATTTTTTGGCTTTTTTTTATATTTAGGGGTTTTGTACTTAATATACAAAATCGTGCATACATTGAATTGATTATTATAACACTCTTATCGGGATTTTTAATGTGATTTCAAATTTAACGTTCAAAATACTTGAGTGTTATTTGATCAAGACTTAAAAATCACACTAAAACCAAACAAGAAGTTATTACTTGGAAGAATGTAGAAAAACAACATGACACTACATACTCATGAGGGTTGGAGCGTTGGAGGGTCTTAGAGGCTATGGGGTATGGTGGGGCGAGGGTTTGGGACATGGCCGACATGTGGAGTTGGAGGGGTACCGCCGGTCATGCATCCATGCGGTGGGTATGGTGGGGCGTGGCTAGTCCGCGTGGCTAGGCCACGTGTTAATTTATTTTTTTTCAATTTTTTTATAAATAAACACAATATTAAAAAAAAACCTAAAAATATTATTAAAAATTCCTAAAAATTACAAAATTATACAAAAGCAAAAAAAGAATACAAATCTAAAAAAACATACTTAAACATAAAAAAAACCTAAAGCGTTAGGTAGATCTCGAAGAGGGCGAGCTTGTCGAATGCGTTCCTCTCCTTGCACCGGTACCAATGTTGGCCACCGCCACCCTGTCGTCGTGGCTTATGTCCCCGCCCGTGACGCTTTCGTAGTAGGCTTTGAACCGATTGAGTTTCGGTCGTAGTTCGCGCCACTTGTGTTGGCACGCATTTAGGTTGTGTCGGTCATTCCCGATGTTATGCTGATAGCTCGCGAAAGCCGCCGACCAGTAACGGGTTTCGCCGGGTTGGCGAGCCTTCATAGCGTCCCTCGTTACAAGTGCAAGCTCTTCTTCGTTTGTCGACGAGGCCATGATCAGCGAAGGGGCAGGCGGTGTGGGGTGTCGGTATGAAGTGGCAGGCGGTGGATAGCGAAGGTAATAGGCGGTGGGGGTTAGCCGTTTGGGTTAGCGAAAGGTGAGGCGGTGGGGTTTTATAACCGGTTGGGTTAGCCATTTGGCCAAGCCAAACGGTTTATTTTTAAAATTCAAATAGGTGTCAACTACCTAGCCAAACCGCCAATTAGCTTCGCCATGTCATCTTGGTAGCCCCGCCCAACGAGCCACGCTGAAACCCAAGCCCACCCAGGATGTTGCCTTAGACGTTTCCCCCCAACCCACGCCCCAACCCCGCCCCATACCCCATATCCTTAATGGCTGGGGCAGATGACTTAAATGGTATAATGTTTACAAGGCTGCATGCAGGAATGGAGTAAAGGCAGGATATGGGTTTCCTATCCGGCCACAATCCTAATTAAACTAGAAAAAAGAATCAGAGAAATTAGATGAAGAGGTGCTAATTTTGTAAAAGAATCAGAGAAATTAGATGAAGAGGTGCTAATTTTGTATTTGTACCAACAAGCAGCTATAAAATCACTATTTACCACTTATTAATTAAAATAAATAAATTAAAATGTACTCTTATTAATTATTTGAAACAAGTTTTATATTATACGAAGTAACAAGTTTCAATGTTATTCGTATAAAACAAGTTTATTTTATTAAATTCAATTATGTTTGATTATTAACTTAAAATTTTATTCGTATAAAACTAGTTTTTTTATTAAATTCAATTATATTTGATTATTAACTTAAAATTAAATTGATAAATTTTTACACTTCATAAATTAATTAAAGTTAGAGGTGGAATGTATACCTTGTCATGATTTTCTGACGATAATCCATCACTTGTGGTTTAGTGGTTGGAAAGACGTGGGTTCTCCCTGAAGACCCATGTTCAATCCTCACTAGTGCCATATTTGGTGGATAAAGGCAATGAAGGCTAGTTCTCACGGACCTTAGGTCAAGAGTTCGAGCCCAAGCCACCCCGGGTTTTAGTCCACCGTGTGTTACGCCAAAGAGATTCTCTCTTGTAGTGGCGCAAGCCCCTGCCACTAGCAGTGGGTGATATGATTTTCCGGGGAACGTCGTTAGCCAAATTTTGACGCTAGCGTAGCCCGGTTCTCTTTGCCAATAAGAAAAGCGAATGAAGAATCAAAGATAGGGTGGGGGGGCATGTCCTCTTTGCCATAAGGAAAGTGAATGAAGAATCAAAGATACACAAGGGGTCTACAAAGAATGAGTGTGTGTCAAACAAATATTAAATTATATGCTGCATTATTCAAACATATTGAAAATCACTATAGGTATTTAACTATTTCATTTGCATAATAAATTGTCTCCTCTGACACTCAATATTGTTGATACCTTACTTATGGCCTAGGATAGTAATCACTATCAGTACCGTAGATGGGTTTTTCTTCACACAATGATAAATCACAAGTGTGTATATTTGTTTGTTGGTATATATAGACAAAGGGTTATTGGGTATTTAAGTTAAATGATTAGTTGATTAAGGGGCTCTTTGGTAACTTTTGAATGGTTAAGTGCTGAACAAGTAAGAAGTCTGAACCATTAAGTTTAAACTAGTAAAAGGTCTGAACCATTAAAAGCTAGTATAATGCTTAATCATTCAGAGGCAAATGTCTGACCAATTCAGATTAGAGATCTTAATCATTCAGACTCAGTATAATGCTTAACCATTCAGCGGCAAATGTCTGAACTATTCAGATATCTACTCGCGAAACAAACAGTCTGAACTATTAAGTGTTGAACCAGTAAGAGGTCTGAGTCATTAAGACTCATTAAAAGGTAAACAAAAGACCCCTAATTGGCTAATGGTAGATGGTTATTGACTAATTGTTGGGTCCACTCTTGAACATAACATTACTACTTTATAATTTCTATATGTAATCAACCAACAGTTGTTCACCCTACCCTCGAAGACCCCATGATATTAACACCTTATGCATGTAAACGTCACATGAAAATATACAATTACTTCTGTATGGGTACTTCGATATGACTAGCATGATTTACGGTTGGAGATATTAAATTCCATCATGTTGTTCAACTTGCAACTGAAAAACAATAATAAAAAAAGCATAACGTAAATCATATCATATGATATCATGTAAACTAATTCAAATTTTAAATAATTTTGTCTGACACCCATTTTTTCTATATAAAGCCAATGGTGTCTACCTAGTTTTTTAACAATCTCACCAACTATATCTTGTAAAGAATTCTTTGGCTTTGTAAGAATAATCAAGAGATGGCTCTATCAGGAAAAATAATCGGTTATGTAGAGATCAGTAAGACAGGTGATGTCTTTTTATAACCTCTTGAGGCATAACCCGAACGAGTTGGTTGCAATAGCCCCCGATAGGGTTCATGACTGTGAGATGCATGAGGGTGAGAAAGGGGCCGTTGGATCTGTCTTCTCCTGGCAGTACACTCATGGTACGTACCATACATTTCTCATCGAAATGGTCGTAAAACTAGCTACTGAAAATGATTCAGTCACAAATTATATTTATAAAAATAAAAGATAAACTTGGTCGCAAAAACATTCGCATCTTTTATTTATAAAACTAAAATAACAGGAGAAACATGCCCCAAGTATTTATTTGTATAGTATTATCAGTTCAAGACTAACCTACTGATTGATGCCATTTGTGCATGAAAAATTAAAAGAGGGAAAGAAGAAAGTTCCGAAAAAGATAATCGAAGAAGTGAACGAGGAAAACACAAGATTGTGTATAAGATAGTCGGAGGAGATCTAGTGGATGAGCTATACAAGAGCTTCAGAGTCATATTTCGTATCGAAAAAAAGGGTGATAAGCAGGTGGCTGCATGGACCTTTGAGTTTGAGAGACCAGATATAAGTGTACCCTATCCAACTTCTTTGATGGATTACATATGTGATCTTACTAAGGATTTGGATGCTCATAACACCACTAAGGATATGGATGCTAATAACATCACTAAGTAGATCTACAAGATCTAATAACACATGGAAATGGAGGGAAGATCTGCTTAATGTTTGTATTTTTTTTTTCTGATTTAATGAATAAAACGATGACGGTAACTTGGAGAATAAGGGGAGAGGTGGACATATCATATAAGCATGCTTGTGTGAGTGTATGTTGTAGAATAAATGGCTTGTTAGTAAATTCCTTTTGACATCAAATAACGTATCGATCATTATTGTCATCTTGGATCTCTATCCTTGTCTTATTCATAGACAGCAACCGATTCTTCTTTAAATCAAAAGTTATGTCTAAAAACATTTAAAAAAATAATGCATTTAACAAAAAAAAATCATTTCAGAAGTAAATTCTCTTTTGCTCCATCTTGGATTTATTATTTCTAAAAAAAAGTACAAGCAAAAATGTAACGTCAAAATTTTATAGTATTTAAAGACTTGGGCTTGAAATGGATGATTATTGGCTATTTTAGATGCGACTTGATCATTCATTTGTAAGGTTAAAGGGGATTAAGCCCACGTACTTATATAAGTGTGGAGAAGGTCCATAGAGGAAAGATAGTCATTTCATTACCACAAATATAAAGAGAGAAATCGGCCATTAGCCTCCAATTCACCATCTTCAACATTGAAATGCTAGAGAGAGAAAGTGAAGAGATCTAGAGAGAGTGTAGGTTCGTGAATAAGATTGGATCTACGAGACTAGTAGACTACTATTACTATGTGTAATTATGTTTAGAAGAGTGTGGAATCCAATTCAACACATACGTCAATCATGTTCATGACTGTAGATAAACATTTCAGCTCCATTGCATAATCAAAATCACGTTTGCATTTTTTGGATCTAACAGACAATAGAGAAGATTTGATTCTGAGAGATTTGGAAAAGTTGTGAGAAAACGCAAATGATTGGATTTATATAGGTGATGGACCCAATCATTAATGGGTGTTCTTAGTGATTGAGCCTAATCACTAAAGCCTGACTCAATTGTTTATATCCTCAAACAATTGAGTCTCAATCACTAAATTAACATACAACCAAAACCAAACTATTCTAGACACATTAACACACCCTAACACCTAAGACCCGACGACCTACCGGTTATAGACATCAAAATGCATCTACAAAGTGATGCCCACCAATTGTTTAATATAATGTCTAAATGAGTTTTATTGAACTTGATAATGTATCCATGTATATCAATTGGCACTTTGACTTTTAAAAGTCAAACTACCTAAAGTAGAACGAATTGATAAATGAGGTATAAAAGTCCATATGGTGATGGTCATGACATTGGATTACTAATCAAACCATATTGTGGATAAAACGTAATGGTTTGACTCTTGACAAGCTAGGTGGAAGCTTGGAAATGAGTGGTAAAACTGGAGACGTGCTCAAGGAAGCTTAAAGGGATGCGAGGTAAGTAAAGCTTACAACCCCAAGAATAAAAAATCAACTTACGTGATGGAAAGTATCTTAGGATTAATGAGATTTGTTAAGACGTGACCTTATGGCGCAAACCATAACAGGTCAAAAGGAGTAAAACTATGACAAACCATATTTTTATTGTGATAAAATAATGAATCTTTGAAATAGGGCCTTATGGCGTAAACCATAACAGGTCAAACGAGTAAATTGGTGAGTAACTATATATTGGTTATTAAACATCAAATAATTGAAATAGGACCCTATTACCCTATGGTGTAAACCATAACGGGTCAAACAAGTAAATTGGTGAGTAACCATATATTGGTTATTAAACAATGATTTTTTTGAAATAGGACCCTATGATGTAAACCATAACGGGTCAAAGACAATCCTTTTTTAAAAAGAAATGAAAGAGAAGCACATAAAATATTATATACAACCCTTTTTGGTAGGTAGAAACGAGTAAATTGGTGGGTAACCCTATATTGGTTATTAAACATTGAATTTTTAAATTAGGACACTATGGTGTAAACCATGACGGGTCAAACGAGTAAAATTGGTGAGTAACCACATATTGGTGATTAACACAATGAACTTTAGAAACTGGACCCTATGGTGTGAACCATAACGGTTAAACGAATAAAATGGTAAGTAGTCACATATTAGTAAAATGGTGTAAACCATGACGGGTCGAATGGGTATGATGGTAAGTAAGCACCTTTTAGCAATAAACAATACATGGTTAGATCGAGATGCTTAAAAGGTAAGTCAAGAATGGGTCAAATGGACAACTGCGTCAAACAAATAATAAACCCAAACCGAATAGTAGGAGCGAAAAACTCAAGGAATATAGGCTCGGGTAGTGGGTTGTAGTTTAAAAGTGTATAGGAATAAACCTCTAGAGAATAAAATTGGGTCTGGACCAAACTGAATGTGAGTTGGATTGAAGAGGAATAAACCTCTAAAGAATAAAATTGGGTCTGGGCCGAATTGGATGTGAACTGGAACATCACCATTTGAGTATAATATTAATGTTTTGTCTTGTTAAGTTACGGGTAAGCATAAGGTACGGGCATGCATTACCATGAATTAGCAAAAAAGAATCGCAAGGTATTGATAACGGGTCATTGCCTTGACCCATGCCAGGTATGAGTAATGGATTATACTTTCGGTAAGGGCGTCCGGTCTGCTAAGGATGGTTGGGTCAAATTTGGACTATAGACCAACTCAAGTGACATACGACTAGTGATGGGGTCAAATGGCCCTTGAAGCCAAGAATATGTTTATGATGTGAATTTTTAATTAAATGAGTTTTAAAACACAAGACTATTGGAAATCTCTATGTCCTTAAGGATATAGCAAATCTTAACAGGGTAACGAGTTAAAAGTGTCCACCAGGTTTCTTTTAAATTTGTAAATTCCCCGGTTTGGGAAAAAGCCTTAAAGTTGACTAAAACGCCCTCGGGTAATGGGTTTGAGTAAACTGCCTTCAAGGGTAGATTTGATAATGAGTATATGATCGAGTTGATCCTCCCAGTAATTAAATATGAGAAACTTAAACTAAAAAGGCTTAAAGTCTCATAACGCGTCGTTTGAGTAAAGTATCATACCAGAAGGTAATATGGATTGTTAAGGCTTTTGTCTAGAGTAACCAACCATGATTGAGGTTATGGTTGTGAGAAATGATAAACAAAAAAAAACTTGGTGAGAAAGTAGGAGTCATGAACTAGAATGTTGTAACACCCCAAAAAACGGGTTTGGTAATCAAACCACGTTAACAATAAAGAGCAGGTAAAATACCGTTAGTGGTAAAAGTGAACCCGTAAAAAAATAACTAAGAACAAATTAACCTAGTTAGTAACAAGTATATAATGATAAAACAATGAGTAGTAGTAGCTTCACTTAAACAAAGCTAAACTTGAGGGGCCAAAAGGGGAGAAGCCTAAAGTTTAGGTATAATAAAGATTAAAACACAATACACACACATTAAGTGTGTGTGTGTGTGTCGACTACGGCTAGAGAACAAGGAGCAAACCCTTTTTCATCCTAAATCATCAAAATTGAAGAAGGATATGGCCCCAGATTCCTGCATGAACATAGATTATCGATCACCTTGATTAGGGGATCATAAGGTATGTCTTAAAAACTATATTGGTGAAGGTTATAATTTGAGACAGGTAGATTCTTTTAGTTAGATTGTTAAATGATGATCTAAAGATGAAATTAAGTGTATATGTATGCTTGATTTCGTTAGACATAAAGAAATTATGAAATATTTGATGTATGATTACTTGTAAATGATTAACAAGTAGATATTGAAGTGGGTTTTGATAATATGATGAAATTGATGTTATATAAATGTTAATAGGTGCTTGAAATCATGTTGTCTACTAGTTTGTATGTAGAACTAGATTATATTAGGTATGAGGATGAATATATAGCGATATGATGAAATGGGTTTTACACCTAGATGAAAACCCTTAATATTAGCTTAATGAATGGATAAATTAGCATTAATAGTAGAAAGCTAAGTTAACTCGATATTAATAATCGCTTGAACTTGTTTAAGTGAAAGAAACGAGATGAACTTGGTTGGGAATTTAGTTAAATGGTAGCCTAAAAATAATGCCCACCAAGAATTCGATGAAATGCCTAGATGAGTTCAATAAATTTGTTAGTGCATTGCATATGTCAATAGGTAGTTGACTTTTAAAAAGTCAAACTGACCTATAATAGGATCAAATGGTAATTTTGATATAAATTCTGTAAGGTGAGATTGTCTTGATAAATGATGACTAATCTAACCATCTTGCAAATGATAAAAGGTAGTTTGACGTTTGACAAGCTAGGTGGAAGCTTGGGAAGAAGCGGGTCAAATAGATCGAATACGCGTGGAAAAGCATAATCGGATTCTAAGGTAAGTAAAGCTTACACCCATCTAGTAGAATACTTACTTGTTGTATTAATTATGAACATAGTAAATTTAGTATTTGAAATATGACGTTCCCACATGGAATGATACGGGTTGGAACAAGTGAGAATGGTAATAAACCATAATTGATGGTATAAAGGGTAAAACAGTAATTTAGTCACGTGATGGCGAATAAACAAGAAGTTTTGAAAAGTTACCTTATGGTGTAAACCATAAGGTGTAAAATGGCAAAAAGATAATTTGGTCATGAGTTGACAATTTTAATATTTAATTTTAGGAAAGATACCTTATGGCGTAAGTCATAATGGGTTGAACGAATTAAGTAACGACTTTAAGTAATATGATCATACGGTGTAAACCGGAACGGATTAAAAGGTGAGATGTTAAATAAATACCATCTCATAATAATAAAATGATCATTTAGGCCAAACGGGTCGAATGGTGATGTTATCACTATTTAACAATAATAACTAATGATCGTTTGTCGAGTTTTTGTGCTCACAGGGAGATAGCATATGGTTTGCGTTACTATTACTTAGCAATTAATAGTGCAAGATATTTAAACGGGTCAATGCTATGACCCGAGTCGGGTATGTGTAAATGGTCAAACTTTTATTGAGGATTTAAGGTCCAACAAGAGTTAAACGAGTCGTGAGTGAACATTGGATTACTTAAAGTAAGGTAAATCTAATAATTCAAATTGTAGACATTATGTTCTTAGAAACATAATGAATTTAAATAGATCATGGTTAAAATGGGTACATTTGGTCAAAATATGCTATTAAAAGTCCTTCGTCGTAAAAAGGGAGCTAAAGTTGACCAAAACGCCCTCAAATGATAAAACAAGTAAATGACCCTTGAGGGTAGTTTAAAATGAGTTTTATAAGTAAGTATAACCTTTTGGTAGTGTAAAAGCAAATGGCATAAGCCATTTTGGTTTAATGCCTCATAACGGGTCTTTTTTCGTAAATTGTCAAAACGAATGGTAGAATTCGGAATTATATGATTTTCTATAACAAATCCACCCAAATATAGTCGTGGCGGAAAAAAATAGATGACTTAGTGTGGAAATGAGAAGTAAGGATAGAGGAAGTGAGAATTAAGCTTAAGTGCTTAAATCTCTTAACGGGTCAAATGAATATGCGCATAAATTGAGAATGGATGCGTATTTCATAAGAATTAAGAATCCGGGTTAAGGATTTCTAGTTAAATATGTAGGTAAACAATTTACGGACATTTAGAAACAAGTTTCAAGTAAAACGGATGAAAAACGAATAAGTTACGGAAGTTTTCGTAACAAAAATGGCAAACTAGAAAAAAAGGGGGGGCTGATGAGCTGCTGTATGCAAATATTGAGCTACAGTATGCAAATAGTGAGCTGTTGTATACAAAACTAAATATAAAAGTATGTATACGCAAATAACGGGCTGCTGTATGCAAATCTGAATATAAATGTATGTACATGCAAATAACGAGCTGCAGTATGCAAATCCGAATATAAAAATATATATATGCAAATATTGAGCTGCAATGTGCAAATACTGAGCTGCAGTATGCAAATATTGAGCTGTTGTATGCAAAACTAAATATAAAAGTATACGGGTTGTTGTATGCAAATCTGAATATAAAAGTATGTACATGCAAATTACGGGCTGTTGTATGCAAATCTGAATATAAAAGTATGTACATGCAAATAACAAGCTGCAGTATACAAATCTGAATATAAAACTATGTATATGCAAATATTGAGCTGCAGTATGCAAATATTGAGCTGCTATATGCAAGAGTAAACATGGGTTGTAATCTATCGAATCTAAATCAATGGTATGTGTTTATACAAAGATATGGGTTTTTAATACAATTGAGATTATGTCTTGCTAACCGTAGCTTACGGCGGGTATTGACAAAAATTCTTATTTGTTTATTTTTTTGTCATTTTTGGCATTCATGTATAATTAGACATGTTATACACTTGTTATAACTAACGTATTTCATGTGTTTATGAAATACAGGTTGCTTTGAAGTACCGGGTGATGAACAAGCTCAACGAAGAACTGAA
This sequence comes from Scalesia atractyloides, assembly GCA_947069175.1. Taxonomy (NCBI): domain Eukaryota; kingdom Viridiplantae; phylum Streptophyta; class Magnoliopsida; order Asterales; family Asteraceae; genus Scalesia; species Scalesia atractyloides. The sequence goes on along the minus strand of CAMTDV010000006.1, from coordinate 69,534,700 downwards.
CACGATCAAGTTAAAGTTTCCGCAATTTGTTTTGTTGATACGAACGTTGAAATGTTTAATGATTATGAAGTTTTAATAAACTCGCATTATAGTACGAACGTGTAATTACATATAAGTTCTTTTATATGCGAAATATTCTTTAAATTTTCGATTTATTATTAAGGGTTTTACAAATGCATAATGCCTCCTAACGAGTCGGTTGGCTAATAAACTTCAAACCGAAAGAATGTTTTGAAAAGCTAAAGGATCCGGGTTCGGATCAAGGTTTTGAACTTATAAATGTTGGAAAATCCCAAAAATGGTAAACGTGAAGTTGGGTGCAAAATTTGTGGAATTTCGGCAAAAATTCGGATAGGGGTGAAAAGTTCGAGCTCCATAATCTTTTTGGAAAACTGTGTCGCCCGCGCCACGCGGAAGAGACACCAGGCCCCTCCGCGACGCGCGGGGGCGGCCGGTCAAAACATCTGGTCAATTGTTGTCCCCCCGTGCCACGCGAAGGGACTGGGTTGCCCCTCCGTGACTCGCTGGAGCTCTTTGTTTCAGTAAAAATGGTTTTCTTGTTATTTTTAAACGCTTTGACCGTTTAACTTAAACACTAATTGTTTTTAGTGTTTATGATAGGTTCTCTTAAGGGTGGGAACCGGATAGACGACCAAGCACGCGAAGAACCGAACACTATTAAACCACTATTTCTTTGGAAGCAATCATAGGAAGGTTAAAACATGATCATGCACGGCATAACTTCCGAGTTTAAAACCTAAATCAATTTTTAACTTGTAAATTAAGTGTGTTAATAACCAGTCTTGTCGGTTCGTCCGTTTATCAGTTAACCCAGACAAGTAAATTCTTTTTGATAAAAAAAATTGGGACCTAATTATCCGAATATTTAAAATATTTATATAAACGGGTTAGAATGTTACACTTTTCCACATGGCCCAGAATATTTGAGTGAATCCGTTAGCGGTCTTACCAATGTGTGATAAGATAATTTTTAATATTATTTTTTAAAAAAATTGAGACTTTAGTTTAAGAAAGATTTTTTTTTTCTTCAACTAAATATATTAAAGTATATCCAAATTCAACATTTTAGTTTATAATAATAGTATAATATATAATATATTTAACATTTTGGTTTAGTTTTGTGTTTGAATGACATCTAGTTTAATGTAAACCCTTGCTTAATTTGAATTTAAAATATTTAACCCAACAGTATTTGTTGTTGTTATTATTATTAAGACTAGGTGTCGGTGGTTATCATCAATGTTTTAAAATCCGGTTCAAACCTGTCAGTTGTATCGGTTGAATCGTCAGGTAGAACCGGTTAAATAATCAGTATACCTGGTTGAATCGTCTGAAATATCCAGTTAAATCGTTTCTAAACCAAATCTAATACGGTATAAAAACTGATTTTTAGAACATTGGTTGTCACATCACAGCCAATGCAGTTGTCTGTATATATAAAATTGATTGGTATAAGATAAAGGAGTATGTCTCCTTGCTTTGTTGGTTGTTTTGTGTCGATTTAATTCCTAGGTCAGGGGAAAGTTACACATATTACAAACTAGTAAATCTCCCTGTGTGATGCGGCGGGTCCAAATGTAAAGTAACTCGGATTTGTATAGTAAAGACCTGAATCGTTTCTAAATAAAAGTTATGTCAAAACGTAGATTACATAAAAATAAGCACAGAAATATATTATACATGACTCAACTTTTTTACGAAAGAAATTTACGTGAACACCAACCTGATCTTATACCGATATGCACATAAAAATAAGTAAAAAATAAGTTTTTTTAACTTAAAAGTGGTACCGCGCGTTGTGGTGGGACCGAAACGTAAAGTAAGCCGAATTTAGACTTGTTTTAAAACTAAATTTAGGCTATGGATGAGCAAACCATACCCGGAACCGGTACCGAATTTATCGAACCGGGTACATTTTCGGTACCGACTTTTGACATTTTTGGTACCTGTCCGGTACCGGTTTTTACCCTCAAATACCGGTACCGTACCAGTACCGAACCGGGTATATACGGTACCGGTACCCACTTTTGAGGATTTTCGATACCGGTTCTTTTGGTACCAGTACCGGTTCGGTACCGGTCGGTACCGAGCTCATCCCTAATTTAGGCCAAAACATAAATTAACTGAGAATGTACCAAAAAAACAGAGAACATATTATATTTGAGCCTACCGATTTCAAAGAAACGTAATCAACTTGAATTTATACCGGCACGTACATCAATAAAAATATGTAAAAAATAATTATAAAGCTTTTAGAAAGTTGAAGGGTTGTAACTGCAAATATTAAATGTTGAAGGGTAAAGACTTAAAAAATTTACTAAAAGGAAAAAAATAAGAAAATTATAAAGCTTTTAGAAAGTTGAAGGGTTGTAACTGCGAATACTAAATGTTGAAGAGTAAAGAGTAAAAAATTTACTAAAAGGAAAAAAAAAAAAAACTGTAATAAACCTGAATTTATACCCACAAATACATGAATATAAGCACATAAAAGTGATTATATAGATTTTAGAAAGTTGAAGAGTTGTAAAAATGTATTTATCTATAAATACATAAATATAAGCACGTAAAAGTGATTATATAGATTTTAAAAAGTTGAAGAGTTGTAAAAATGTTCAAGATCAAAAGATAAAATAAGCAAAGAAAAAACATGTAAGAAAAAGTAAGGAAAAAGAATAACCTGAGCTGCTTGCTACTGTATATGCAACTTAAAATTGTAAGGATATAAAATACAATGGAATAGAATGCGCTTTACAGAATCGATCATCTATACCACTTTTAAAATATTATATATTTTGACTATCACAGTATCACATGGGTTGGAAAACTAGTTATATGTAGATATTACATACTAATTTTTATTTTTATTTAACATATTAGTTTTAGAGTTAACTGTCATTTTTGACATTATGGTTTGTTAATTTTTGCCACTTCAGTCCAATTTTTAAAAATGCATCAGTTTCCTCCCTAACATACTGGAAATGTGTCATTTCAGTCTAAAAATTAAACCTAGCTAAGTCAGACAGGTTTAATGAAGGGTATTTTTGTCCTTTCATATTTCTTTTATTTTCACCTTATTTTATGTCTGACTAATGAAAGGACAAAAATACTCTTCGGTAAACCTGTATGAATTAACTGGGTTTTAATTTTTGTACGGAAATGACACGTTTCTAGTATGTCAAGGAGTTTTTAAAATTGGATTGAAATGGAAAAAGTGAACAAACCACAGGGACGAAAATGGCAGTTAACTCTTAGTTTTATCATTTTTTCACAAATGTTTCTTAAAAAAATTCACACTAAAATTCCATTTAATTTTACACTTACAAGTATTTGAATATGGTTCAATAAACCAAATACGTGTCGATCTTATAATGGCATATTGTTATTTTGTGGGTTTTTCTTTCGATTGCTATAGCGATTGGTGGTACCGTACCAATACATTACCAGTCCCATAACAGCCAGTGTACACTAAGTTTCTCGCCATGTCCCAGCCGCAACACACGGGTTAAATAACTAGTTATTATTATTACATTCAAAGAAAGTGATATTTCCCTTTAAAAGTTGGCAAACATTACAAGACAAACATGTTCCTCGATCACTAGATTGATTCACAACATGATCCGACCAATCAGTGGTGAAGCTTGAGATTTCCGATTGTGGGGTCGAAAATGTATATACCAAAAAAATTTATAAAACCGGGGGGTCAAAAACGTATATACCAAAAAAATTTCTATACGAAAACTACGTACTCTCACTACTTATCGAAAAGTTCGGAGGGTCAGCCGCCCCCTGACGCTCCCACCCCACTATGCTACGCCCTTGCGACCAATCCCATGTCATGTAAAGGGTAAAGTTTGTCTTGCAGAAGCTGCTGACAACAAATCACATTAACCACTTACAGAAAAGCAGTAAATATATAATGAAGGGCAGGCATATCTACCTAAATTAAGTTTAATACAGAATGCATGAACTTCTTTGCTAAACTACTTTGCTTCTAACTATCACTACTAGAATAACACATATTTGCTATAGAATTTTTCTACTGAAAAATCTGCCAGCAGATTTGCTACGTATCAGCTACGGATTTGACTATAGCAAACCGCTTTGAATGCTAGTTTAAGAGTAGCAACCCGCTTTGGAGGGTTAACTTCATAGGTGAACCTAATTATGAAGAGGGTTTGGACCTGTGGGAATTTTTCTTTTTTCTTCTTCATAAAAGTTTTCTTTTTCTTCGTCTCCAATCTTCAATTTACTCGAGGCTGAACCTGCTGCATGGAACCATGGCTTTGTTGAGTCGAAAAATATATCTTTCTGGCTAGAGTAAACACGACTGTGATGGTGGTGATGGTGGCGATGATAGGTGGTTGATCCAGGCAAATGAACTAAAACTAAGAGTACCCAAATGATGAAAAGTGGAGTAATTGGTTTATAAACCCTTCTTGTCTTCATTCTTTTTGTTGGTCTTGCTACTTGTTTCTTTGGACAGACTAAAGCCATTTAAAAGTTGCTTATTGTCATGTACTAGTTAGTGTGCATGTGGCTATATATAATATAAAATATATAATACATAATGTACTTTATGCACTTCTAGCTGAACTGGAAAGCAACAAAATGAAAGCTGATAGTGAGAGTTTTGACTTGTAAATGGAAAAGGGGAATGAGTGTTTCTTATCAGTTATTCTAATAGAAGACAAACTAGAACCCTTGAGAGAGAAAGGAGAGTTGCGGTTGTATACGGTAGGCGTGTTAAAATTTGCAAGGCTCAGTTCCGATGATTTGTAAATTAATATTCACCTTGCGGAAAAAAAAACTCAAGTTGAAAAGTTGTTAAAACATGTATGCCGCAACGGCGAAATCGGATTTTTATGAAACATTATATATAAATATTGTATGAGGGGAAAGAAAAAATAAACTGTAAAAAAAGAAACCGTTAGCTTTGACAATTTGTACGTTTATGTTACACTAACTTGTATGTTACTACGCGCAATTCAATTTTGAATAAAATTCATTCCCAAATGTTGATAAAATGAGCACATCACAACCGCACATTCGGAACTTTCTAAAACATCATAAGTTAAAAGTTATAAGACCAAAAGAAAGATTTATAAGTGGGTCACATGTCATAATGTGATTGATTAAAGAAGGTAAAAAAGACAGAAAAGTATCGTGTTTAAAGGGTAAATTTTGTTATAGATAAGAGGTCATAATATAACTTTTAAGCGAGCCAAATTGATAATTTTATAATTCACATAAAAGTAAAATGTGAAAATGAACCGACATCCTATTTTACTATATATATAATAAAAACATCTTCTCTTATTCTCTCTTATTAAGCTAGTGGTATTGAGAAGTGTAAAGTAGTATCTCTATCCATTACGTTAAGGGTTCGAGTCCCATAATATACTTTTGTGTAAAATCTGGATTACGACTAAGTTTTTGAAAGAGCAAAAAGACCAATACTAAAACATATCATTTCTTACCGGTTGTTCAAATTATATGTAAAAATTATTTACTTTTTACATAAAATATATATGTTAGTTACATAAAATACCATTGTACTAATTTGTTCATATGTCTTCTTTTTAAATTTTTAATCGTTTGCCTGTACATATGTTGGTTCTATACATAAACAAAAATTCTACAAATATATTTTTTTCTAACTTTTTAACTATCTTTTTATATTTTGGAAATCTTTAAATTTAAAACACTAAATAATTTACTTTGTTCTAGATGATCTCTAAGTGTATAATAGTGCTAATGTATAGATATCACTCATGTGTGTGTTTTATCAAACCAATCCATCTTATTTAGGGGAAACAAAAATAAAATGAGTTGGTGCCTTTTCTTGTAGCATTCAAGTCTTCATGTACTATACATTCATCATGTATCTAAAGGTGTTCATTTATGTCTTACAGCTTTTAAGTAAAAGGGTGTAAAAGAGGGACTCTCCGGCATTAATAAGCTTTGTCTATGGGAATTTTTGGAAGCCTTTTATGCCTGAAAACGGTAAGAAAATGACAATTAAGAAGAAATGTTTGTCGCCGACGTGCAAAAAAGTCAGAAACTATTAATTTTGTAGGCTTGTTTTCTAAATATTTACATATAGAATGACTATTATTATAACCACAAAATTAGTTGAGAGCTTGAAAGAACCATCATTTACCAAACAACCTTTTTTAACTTTTTTGGTATAGGATTATTACCGGACAAAAGGATAAAATGAAACTCAATTAAGTTGAAAAAACGCAAGAAATCCTTGTAAAAACCATATGTAATATTTTTTTTTCTAAAAAAAATAGGGAATGTAACATACACATATTTTTACATTTTTTTAAAAAAAAAAAAGCACTAAGTTTTTTTTTTAATGTTAAAAATTCCATGTTACATAATATATATGTATAAAAAATGTAACATACAGAATTTGAACATTAAAAAAAACTAGTTGGCGTTTTTTACTTTTTTTATAAAAATATTCAAATATATGTATGTTACATTCTCTGTTTTTTGTAGAAAAAAAATTGTTACATAAGGTTTTCTTAAGTTTTTTAATTAAGTGAGTTTTCATCCTATACTTCATCGGGTTATTATTGTAAAAAATATATGTATGTACATAGATTGATAAACTACATATATATAGCTCACAAATGTAGATATATGTAGCTCATACGATGTATATATATATATGTAGTTCTCGAGTTCCATATATATAGTCGGAACTTATGATCACCTCTCGTGAATTGACCTCACCATTCCCGTGGGCAATTCCTCCAAGTCCGGTGCATTCAATCTATGCTCCCGATCATTGCCGAAAAGCCATGTTGTTCCTCATGTGCCGCATATAAACGTTGAATGTTAGTGTAAGTCGGTTTACGAAGATATCATTTTCAGTATAGACTAAAAACATTGTCACAAAAGGTTTGCTAGCTTTTACGTGATGTTCTCTCGAACATATGTGAATAATCATCATGAGTGACATGAAGATTCCCATATGCTAGTTGTCATACGCTTTTGTAACGACGTAAAACTTTGACGACTCCTCGCTTCAAAGGTCGTTCGAAAGGACTTATAATTTCTCTCTAAATCATCGGCGATTTATAAAAACAATTACTTATCCATTCGGAACCGCCTTTGAAACATATTGGTGTGAAGGCTTGATCATCGTTGAAGCAATGACTAAGTAGTCGTTCATGGGATGCTTGATGGTCATCTATGAACCATCATCATCATACTCAGTAAATCCCACCAATAGCAAAGCTGAGGAGGGTAAGATGTAGACAGCCTTAACTCTACCCCGTAAGAATAGAGAGGCTGCTTCCAGTGAGACCTTCAGCTCGATAGATGGTCATCTATGAATATACCCAATTAATGTTTTTAAAATTAAAAATACATAATACAAAAATAGTAATACTGATTTTTAAAAACTGCATAAAATAATTAAAATTATAACAAGAACAAAATTCTAAATTTAATAAAACAGAATACAACATTTTGTTAAAAAATTAATACACTCTTGACGATGACATGGTGTCAAGTTTGGTTTAATAACACGACCATGGTAGTCAAAAATTTAAAACTTCCTGTTTTTTTACCTTTTAATGAGGCTCTGAATTGTTCAGGCCTCTTACTGGTTCAGCACTTAATGGTTCAGTATGTTTGTTTCACGAGCAAATGTCTGTCTGAATGGTTAAGACATTTGCCTCTGAATAGTTAAGCATTATACTAAGTCTGAATGGTTAAGACCTCTAATCTAAATTGGTCAGACATTTGACTCTTAACGATTAAACATTATACTGGCACTTAATGATTCAGACATCTTACTAGTTCAGCACTTAATGGTTCAGTACTTTACCATTCCGAAGTTGCCAAACAGCCCCTCCATCTCATCCACCCGTCATCTTCGCCGTTGGAGCGTGATGAATCGTACAAAAATGGTGAAAACTAAAATAGAACCATTTTGAGATGTGGAGGAAGAGTGGAATTTTTTGTAAGAAAATGATGCGAAGAATGTTGGAGAACAGTAGAAAATTTCTTTTATTTAAAAAATAAGTTAATTATATATATTTATAGACTTAAATTTTTTTATTTTTAAGTACACATCGATTTCTCGAATGCCTTTAACCTTGTGGATAGAACTGCTCTTTTAAATAAGGTAAGGAAAGTGTGCCCATCCATCTCTGCTTGGGTTGATTTTTTATACGGGCAACCAGCTAGGCTTTATGTGTGGAATGATAATATTTGGTCTTCCACGGGGGTTCAGCAGGGGGTCCCTTAGGGCCTCTCCTTTTTGCCCTTGTTTTACACCCCTTTTTTCTCCGAATCAGAGATTGTTGCAAGCTTCTTTTTCACTCCTGGTACCTGGATTATGGGACCCTTATTAGAGATGCTAATCAGGTTGCCAAGGCTTTAGACATCATCAGAGTGGAGGGCCCCTCCTTGGGCCTCATTCTCAACATCAAAAAACTGAAGTTTTTTTGCCTACATGTGACGAGGTGAAGATCCAAGAGGGTTTATTCTGCGGAGATTGGTAGGCCGGTGTATGGTGTGAAACTATTGGGTGGTGTTGTCAGTAGAGATGGAGAGTTTGTTAGTGGTTTAGCCTTCAAAAAAAGTCAAATGTGCGGCTGAGCTGATGGGATGCCTCAAACGTCTTCAGGACCCTCATAGCGAACTCCTCCTGCTTCGTTCGCGCATGGGGGTTGCTAAACTGGTGTTTGGGCTCAGGACGTGTCAACCTTCTTATGTCGGGGGAGGTCGTCTCTGTTTTTTGATAAGGGGCTTCGGAATGCGATTAAGGACATTGTTGTTTGTTGGGGTGCCTTTTCCGGGTGCCTCCAATGGAGGTTAGCTTCCCTCCCGACCCATTTTGGGGGTCTTGGGATTTGCTCAGCTGAGGATGCCTCTTCCTACGCTTTTCTGGCTTCATGTAACACCCTGTGTTTTTACGTCCTATAAAATTTCGACACGTGTCCCCGTTGATCCTCGTATGCCGCGTGCTAGACGAGAGGGACTAAAATCGCCAACAAGTTATTTTATAACCTCTGAGTGGTGAATATTAAAGTCGAGGTGTTAAACGTGCCAACATGCTTGAACTATGCCTCTGAGTGACCTTTTAACGAGCCCGAAGCTTAATGATGTTCGGTTATACTCCCAAGAGTGCTAAACAAGAGCCATATTGAATAAAACATGCTTTTATGTCGAAATATGGGAGTTAGGAGAAGTTCAGGGGCCAAAATAGACATTTTGTGATTTGGTACCTCACGCGCCACGCGCCAGGGACCTGGTATCCCCGCGCGACGCACGGGAGAGGTCAGTTCGCAGAAACAGCATGCCAGCTGCTGATCTGCATGCTTGGCCACCTCTCAAACCACCTTCACTCTCCCAGCTCGAAACCATTAACAAAATTTCGGTTTTGAACACCTCCTAGCACACTTGGAGTGATCTCTAGTGTTCCCATAACACTTGTCTCAATCCTAGATCATTCACTTCAATTATAAATAGGGAGTTCATCACCCTTCTTTCCTTGCACCTCTCAAAATCTCTACTCTCTACCTCTAATTGGAAGTTCCTGATTAAGGAGCATCCTAACTGAGTTCTAGTTATCTTTTTGGATCACTTGTAAGTGTTCCAACCTTCCTTTTTATTTTTATTAGGCTTTAAGCCAAAGTCAAAGCGTTGACGTAAAAACGCTTTGACTTTGAGCTAAGACCATTACGGTCCAGCCATTGTTCGGTACGAACATGGCTACGTGATCGTAATTAGGAAGGTGTTAATCCCCCAAGAGGGCACCTCCTGATTACCACGTTTGCTTGGTCAATTGACGGGTCAAAATTATTGATAAAAAGTCAAACTGGGTCAGTTTTTAAAATAAATTCATATATGATAATGTAGGTGTTATAAAATACATTTCGACACTTTAATAACTTAGTAATAAGTATTAGAACATGTATAAACATGTTCGACCCGTCAAGTCCAGGTCTAAGGTCGGTTCGCAACCGAAAGTCGCAAAAGTTGACTTCTACTTTGACTTTCAGTTCTGATCTGATTTAGCAACCACAGCTTCTGATTCTAAGTTGCATTGTGACCATGTTTAGTTGTAGTATAATCCTTTGGAGTTATATTACATGGTTACATAGTAATCCGAGCTTTTATTCAAGTTTCCGTTAATTATGCCAAACTTTGCTAAAATGTCCTTCATACTTAAAAACAAGGTTTTAAATACAAATGAGCATACAAACGAATTATGTACTAATATATAAACATGAATAACTTACTTTGATGTCAATAATCTGGTCATAACCTGAGTTTTGTTAATTATCGCAAAACATGTTTTTAAAGGACCAAAATGCCCTTTCGGCATCTAAAATGGTTTTTAACATAATTCTTCAACAAAACTCATTACCTACTGTTATAATATACTAAATAACTTATTTGGTCATATAAACCTGTTCATGACATCAATTTTCCTTAAACGTCGATTAAATTGTCATTTAGCGACCTTATCGCCATTTAGGCGCATATTATGGGTTAAACCATATCTAAACACCAAGACTTGATACCTATTGATTTCAAAACTTATTTTATATATATTTACAGTAAGTATATTTACTAAACTCAGATTTCCCAAGTAAATTATCAAGCTATGTGTGAAATGACCAAAATGCCCTTACGGGGCATAGTTTGGTCTTAAACTCTAAACCACACACATACTCGATATCCTACTAATATAACATCATAAATAAACTATTTTTACAGTAAGATTATGATCAAAACATCAGTTTGCTAGTAAGTTCTTTTACAAATCATAAAATGACCAAAACGCCCTTTTGAGGCGTAACTTGATTTTAAAACCATAACGTGCATACATGTTGATATCTTACTGATGTTACAACATGTTTAAAGTATAATGGCATATGGAACTTGTATACGACTCATCCGGTTACCCAGTTTCGCTTATATGCGTACAGTTAAGCCTACGTGACTAGTTTACGTAAATTAACCGAAACGGGTTTAACCTTATCATTTTATTTCCAAAATCAAGAATATAATATGTTTACCCATATTAAACAAGTCACCATACTTGTCGGGTTTAAACTACATTCTATTCCGGTCATCGCTTAATCCAGCGTTTAGTACGTTATTATTCTTAAGCTACCCGGCTCGAGTCTACAAAGTAGATAGGACCGTTAGCATTCTAATTGGTTATAAATACCATCATTTCCAGACTAAGAGCCTCCCGGTAGATTGCCATCTAAGCTTACTTTTTTATATTCCGATGAGTTATTTATCTTACTGAAGAATTTGCTCAAGTAAATACTTTTAACTTATTTTCCCTATACGGGCTTGGGATACGGTATAATAATACCGCTTGGTCGGGTATGGGATCATGTTATCGGATTGTGATTTACTAAATCCTTATAACCCGTTTTATTCTGTATTGTTTGATAACTTAAACATTGGGAGTTAATTCGACTATGTCTGGGATATCCTTGGCTCATTTAAGTTACTAATGGCCACGACCTTAAGCGCGGGGTGTAGGCATACACCTGACCGACGCTAATGCTAAAAAAAATATTAAATCCGCTGGTGGATTATTTTAAGTGGCGTCTCGGTTAATCAGGTTATTTGGTTTCTGAACCGGACCCCATATGTATTGACAAACATATAAAACTGTAAACAATGTCATTTTGAACTATCCCAAGTTATTTATAAAATGTGTCAAGTGCACCCAAAATCATTTTTAATAAATGTTTACAAAATGAGTCAGTTATTAGTATTTACCAGTGAAAACTGACGTATTTTCAAAAGACCAAGTTACAGGTGGCAACACGCAATAGATCGGGAGCTGCGCTATAGTGACGATAGCCGGAGCAGCTAATTTTCCCGATTACAATCCTTACAAGGGATCCGGAGATTACTCGTCTCCTTTTGAACCTTACAGACATTCAATATCACACGAATATTCTCCACCTCATTCACACTCCCAGCATTCTTACCACTCTCACCAAACCCACCAATCCTACCATTCACATTCTCATTCCTATCAGGAATACTTCAACTCTTATTTCAATAACCCTGTCAACCAACCCGCACCAGAAACCCCTCTAGTTGACTCCCCCACCCGTATGGAGGAGGACTTCGATCCGGAAAAATTTCCCCAAACCGGATCCTATGGAGGCTCGAACTCTATGGTAGGATCTCCATTTTGAGGACCTGATGAATTTGATGAAAAATGGGCACAATACGTGTTCGTTAACACTCCCTCCTACCACAGCACTCCCCAACAGCATGCCCCGTCACCACATCCTCCAATCGAGGATGAACTTATGCCACTGATGTAACAACCTCAGCCACCACCTGAATCATCATCACAATCACGTCGAAGGCGTGGAGCGCGCATGTCAGTGCGCGCTGGTCAAAGGTCGGGTTCACTACCACCCTTGCCACCATCATATCCAGTGATCCCCGAGGACCTGCAAATGGGTGGGCCCTCGAACACTTCCCCTGTGGCGGTTCCAACCCCACAACCTGCTGCTGATCCGATGCCCCAACTGGCAGTTCAGCCATCTTTCTCGAGTTTAGGTAACCCGATTCCCACCTATCTAGATTTATCTGGATATGGTGCTGATTTTATCGCTCCTTCATACGATCCATATCTTGAAGCAGCCATGCACAATGCCCTTTATCATTCTCCTTATCCTAGTTACCCACCTTCTTACCCTTCCTATGCGGCTACCGGGTATCCACCGTATACGTACACACACCAGGTATGCATCAACCGCAACCACCTCAGCCTCAGCCTCAACCCCAACCACAAGTGCAACTCGAGGCCATTAACAAGGCCTTAGATCAGGTCAGGGAAATGCGGCAACAAGTAAAGAAGTCAGAGAAGAAAACGACTAAATTTATCAAGAAGCTTTATAAAGCCGTGAAGGGGAGGGAGAATGAGTAGCCCTCGTATTCCTGTATATGTAATTTTTAATTTCAAAAAGTCCCTGTGTGGACATTGTTATTTCTTTTAAGCCCCTGCGTGGGTATGTTTTTCTTGTAATAGTCCCTGCGCGGACAAGATTTTGTATTAAGACCTCCTTAGAGGCAAATTAATTAATCATTATCGTTTTAGTGAAATTTTGGAATTTTGTTCTAAACTTCATTCGTGTTACTTCTTTTGTACATTTGAGTGTCTCGATTTTAATTTGATTTTATCGCTCAGCTATAAATTCCAAAAGATCTTCTTGATGGTTTACATATGCCGAGTGATTAGGTCACGTTAATTGGCAAACTAAATGGTAGTTAAGATGGAATAATCTTCTACCATGATAGTTAAGGAAGATTATCCCTTCTATCGAGAAGTAGTAACCTGTTAAACCATTTTAAGACATCATTCTATGTTAATATCCAAGTAATATTAACACTCCTGGCTGTGCGGAGTGAGGAACCACACCAGCCATCAAAATAGTTGAACTTTGTATCAAATACTATAAATCTAATCGGTCATTGTGATCAAGACTGATGCCATCATTATGGTGGTAAGTGTTCTAACACCCATTAGAGGTGTAATACCCACAAGTTATAATATAACATCCATTAGTGATGTAGTGCCTATGGGTCATCTATATGCTATGTCCTTTGGGGGCAGTAACAGTTGTAGTCTTTGACTCTCTGTTCAAATTTTATTAGTCTACGTGAAAAAGGCTCTTGTTCATCTCTTTCGTCCTTGTGACAAACTCTCAAGTAAACCTTATACGACAATGATAGATGTGACATTATGATCAACTATCTAAAATTTCTAGACTATGTCCAATATTCTAAATACCTATGATGGTCCCTTAGAGGCCTAGGTTATATACATTTGGTTTCACTGAAAAGTCTGAATGGTTTAGCCATACCATGACTAACCTATAAAATACCTATTTCGGTATATAGCACGAAGAATCTAGAATGGCTAACTCAGGAAATTTGTAACAACCCTCAAAAATATTCCCATCAATAACCCGTAATTAAAACCCCTGGTATGCGCGATGAAAGTTGGATACTCGATCAGAAAACTTAGCGGTTAAGAAACTTGGAGATTGACGAACCAACCGGCACAAAAGAACCCATATTAGATTCACAATTAAAAACCGAACCAAGTAGAATCAAGACCCGAGCATACGCGACAAGAACTAGCACAAAAATCAAGAAAAACACCCGATTGGACGAAAAAGGTGGCCAGGGACACGTGTCACGATGTTGCGCCACGTGTCAGACCTACGTGGACACGTGGCAGACCTATGCCAGGCCGACCACCCCCGCGCGTCATGCCAGAATCCAGGGTATCCCGCGCGACGCGCGGGGGATGCCCAGATGGGCTATATAACCAGCAGCGTGGGACTGAAGTTTCTGCACAAAATCGATCGAGAAACTCGTTCGTATACTCCCTCTAGCCCTGTTCTCTTTCAAACACCCCCTAAACCCCTAAACCTGATAAACTCTGCCGCGTTGTAAGTGTTTTAACCCTAATCACTGATTCGATACTCTGTCCGATTGATCTAAAACCCAGCAACGGATGCCAAAGTGATGCCTGTATATAAGGCTATACTTTGTAAACTACGTTGGGGTTTTGTCTCGTAATGTATCGTTAAAGTTTAAGTTGGGTTGTTTCATTAACACATGTTGCATTATAATGTCATTAGGAACTCAGAAATAACACTGGGAAGCTTTAAAGTTAAAAACCTAAATCCACAAAGTGAGTCATTCTCCTTTTCTCAAATGCTTTGCAAACCCCAAATGTTTTCCAAGTTATATTACAGTGATTAAGTCTTTGTATTCTTACTGGGAAACTACTTTCAGGATGTGGGGTTTTGTATACAATACTTGATAATCTTCACTATTGGACAATGGGTTAGCCAATGAGTGATATGACCACAGTCACAGGAACTGGCACCGAGTGACAAATACTATTTAAAATAAGTTTCTTTGCTATTGGACAATGAGCTAGCCAATAGTAGTTTGGTAAGATAAACAAATGTAAAAACTCTTAATGTTGTGAATATAAGAATGTGTCATTTTTTTACAAATTGAATGAACTCACCAGTATTTCCTGCTGACAAAAATATTTTTAAAACATGTTTCAGGTGATTTCAGTAGATCGGATTAAGAGTTGGGATACAGCACCAAAAGGCTTAAAGGAGTGGCTTATTTTATCACTTAAATAAAGAAACGTTGTTTTAAGAATTCGGGTGTATCCCTTATTAAAAGCTACCTTTATAAAACATGGGCTTTATTCCCATATGTTTAATAAATAAAATCCGGTATTTCTAAACTCTGATATTTTTTTCCTAACTACGGTCCTGATGAAATTTCCGCTGCAATGTTTTCAAAATAATCACCGGTACCACCTGACTGCCTCACGGCTCCCGCTCCCATGGTGGGGTCGGGGGCCGTGACAAAATTCAAGCAGCCATCACAATAACAATGACCATGTTAATGCAAATATCGTCATTAAGGAGGACGAGTTCCAGGCTCGCATTGAGGCGGCCGTAGGTAAGGCTATGGAAAAAGCCTTTGAAAATATAATAGAACGAGTACTTTGCACTCTAAGTCTGTATTGAAACCCCTCTCAAAACCTCGCACATCCGAGAAGAAAGAGGATTTTGTACATTCCTCGAGCGTGAGGAATGAGGGCAAGAAAAAGGAACCTCGTGATGAAGAACATACCTCGAAAGAAGGATGTTCGTATAAGTATTTCATCGCATGTAAGCCCCGAGACTTGAACGGGGTAAAGGGTGCGGTGGAAACCCTTAGATGGTTGGACGAAATGGAAACTGTGGTAGATATTAGTGGTTGTGCGGAGAAGGACATTGTGAAATATGTATCTCAATCCTTCAAGGGTAATGCCCTAATTTGGTGGAAGGCATTGATGCACTCGACTGGAAAGGTGCATCTGTACAACTTATGATGGTCTAAGTTTGTAGACCTGGTTAAGGACACGTATTGTCCCCCTCATGAGGTAGAAAGGATAGAGGCAGACTTCATAGCCCTCACCATGAAGAATATGGATTGTCGTAGGTATGTAACAGACTACGACTCCTACTCCAGATTAGTATCCTATCTAGTCACACCGGAGCCCAAGCGCATTTGCGCGATTTATTAATGGGTTAGCTCCAGAAATAAGGGGTATGGTTAAGGCTGTTCAGCCTGCCACATACAAGTCTGCAGTAGAGCTATCTCTCGCCCTTACCCATGATTACGTGAGACGCATGTCGGTAAGCTCTGAAACCGATAGTAAGAGGAAAAGGGAGGATGACAACTCCCAGAAGTTCAAGAAGAAAGGGAATTTTGGGTCCCACAGGAACCAGAACAGGTCTGAAGATAGACCTGTGTGCAAAATCTGCAACAAAAGGAATGGAGGCCAGTGTAGGTATGACCCAAAGGCTAAGCCTTGTGGGATTTGTAAGAAAACGGGACACAAGACCCTGGAGTGCAGGGATATTAAGGATTCTACTTGCTTCAAATGTGGTGAGAAAGGCCACATAAAAACAAACTGCTCCAAGAATGGGAAGGATGATAATGCAAAATCTCGTGGAGCTAAGAAAACCAATGCTTGAGCCTTTCAGATGAGTGCTCGAGAAGCTGTCAATGATAACAATGTTATAACAGGTACTTTCCTCATCAACGATACCTTTGCTAGAGTTCTATTTGATTCGGGGGCTGATAAGCCATTTGTCGACCATAAGTTTAGCCAACTATTAAACTTGCTCGTAAGAACTCTAGACATAACATATGAGGTAGAACTTGCCGACGGAACCATAGAAACCGCTTCTTCCATTCTGGATGGATGCTTTATATCCATCCAGAATCATTTGATTCCTATCTCTCTTCTGCCAATGAAATTGGTGGGGTTCGATGTAGTCTTAGGCATGGATTGGTTATCCCATAACCAAGCCCGCATTTCCTGTGATAAGAAACTAATCGAGATTAAAACCCCATCCGGTGAAATGCTCACCATCTTTGGAGATATGCACTACGGGTGTCCAGAAAAAGTCGCTATGCTTAAGGCCTCCCGATGCATGAAGAGAGGCTGTGTCATCTATTTGGCACAAGTAACTGTAGATGAACCTAAGCCAAGGATGGAAGACATACCTGTCATCTCGGATTACCCAGATGTCTTTCCCGAGGTACTACCCGGTCTACCCCTGATAGACAAGTGGAGTTTAGGATTGACATTTTACCTGGATCTGCACCAGTTGCGAGAGCACCCTACCGTTTAGCCCCAATAGAAATGAAGGAATTAAGAACTCAGCTTGATGAACTTTTGGAAAAAGGCTTCATACAGCCTAGTTCGTCACCATGGGGAGCTCCGATCTTATTTGTTAAGGAGAAGGATGGTTCAATGCGTATGTGCATTGACTTTACCGTGAGCTTAACAAGATAATAATCAAGAATCGTTATCCATTGCCCAGGATCGACGATCTATTCGATCAACTACAAGGGGCAAGTTACTTCTCGAAGATAGATTTGAGATCTGGTTATCATCAGCTTAAGGTTAGAAGTGAAGATGTCCCAAAGACCGCTTTCAGAAAAAGATACGGACATTATGAGTTTCTAGTGATGCCTTTTGGGCTCACTAATGCACCATCAGCATTCATGGATCTCATGAATAGAGTCTGCAAGCCTTACTTAGACAAGTTTGTCATTGTCTTCATTGACGACATACTTATCTATTCACGTAATCAATCCAATCACGAGAAACATTTAAGGTGCATTCTAGAATTGCTACAAAAAGAGAAGTTGTATGCTAAATTCTCTAAATGCGTTCTGGCTTCGCGAGGTCCAATTCCTTGGACATGTGGTTAGTGAGTGTGGTATCCAAGTCGATCCCGCCAAGATTGAAGCGATAATGAACTGGGAAGCACCGAAAACACCTTCGGAAGTACGCAGTTTCCTAGGACTAGCTGGTTACTATAGAAGATTCATTGAGAATTTCTCAAGGATAGCCACTACCCTGACTGCTTTGACCCGCAAGAATATCAAATTCGACTTGGGTCCAAAGCAGCAAGAATCTTTCGAGACCTTGAAGCAAAAGCTGAGCAATGCTCCAGTTTTAACCTTGCCAGAAGGCATTGAGCAGTTTGTCGTTTATTGTGATGCATCGCACACTGGTATGGGATGTGTGCTTATGCAAAGAGGCAAAGTGATCGCCTACACATCACGACAACTCAAAATGCATGAAAAGAATTACACGACCCACGATTTGGAGTTGGGTGCCGTTGTATTTGCACTTAAACTTTGGAGGCATTATTTATATGAAACTAAGTGTATTATATACAGTGATCACAAAAGCCTCCAGCATATGTTCAATCAAAAGGATTTGAATATGTGACAACGACGTTGGATGGAAACCCTCAATGATTATGATTGTGAAATCCGATACCATCCCGGCAAGGCAAATGTAGTCGCCGATGCACTTAGCCGCAAAGAAAGGATTAAACCTTTAAGGATTAACGCCAAAAGCATTGAAGTCAGAAATAGTTTGAACGAAAAGCTACTTGATGTGCAGAAGCAAGCCCTGATGGAGGCTAATATTGCAAATGAGGAATTAGGTGGAACTGTCTAACAGTTAATACCTGGAAATGATGGAATCCTCAGATTCAATGGACGAATTTGGGTTCCAATATTTGGGGGACTTAGAGATTTGATCCTCCAGGAAGCGCATAACACTAAGTACTTTATTCACCCGGGAGGTGATAAGATGTACCAGGACTTAAAATCTAATTATTGGTGGATGGGTTTGAAGAAATCCATAGCCACCTATGTAGCTAAGTGCTTGACGTGTTCGCAAGTTAAAGCTGAACATCAGAAACCGTCAGGACTTCTACAACAGCTTAAGATTACCACTTGGAAATGGGAAATGGTGACTATGGATTTGATCACCAAGTTGTCAAAGACCAAGCACGGTAATGACACGATTTGGGTCATCGTGGACAGGCTGACTAAGTCAGCACATTTCTTGCCAATCAAAGAAACGTTTAGTTCGGACAAGTTGGCCAAGATGTATGTGGACGAGATCGTGTCCCTACATGGAGTGCCGGTGTCTATTGTATCTGATAGAGATACAAGATACACCTCTCATTTCTGGAAAAGCTTCCAACAATCTCTTGGCACTCGATGAACTTCAGTACCGCTTATCATCCGCAGACTGACGAACAGAGTGACCGTACCATTCAAACTCTTGAGGACATGCTTCGAGCATGTGTGATCGACATAGGTGGTAGTTGGGACGACCACCTACCCTTGATTGAATTCTCCTATAATAACAGTTATCATACAAGCATCAAGGCTGCACCTTTTGAGGCCTTGTATGGGAGAAAGTGTCAAACGCCCGTCTGTTAGGCGGAAGTTGGGGAAGCCCAACTAACAGGACCTGAGATAGTCCTAGAAACGACGGATAAAATCTTGCAAATCCGCGACCGTCTTAAAGCTGCCCGGGACAGGCAGAAGAGTTACGCGGATAAGAGGCGTAAACCTCTTCAGTTCCAAATTGGGACAAAGTGTTACTGAAGGTGTCGCCTTGGAAAGGCCTCATGCGATTTGGTAAAAAGGGCAAGCTAAGCCCAAGATATATAAGACCGTTCGAGATTATCGAACGGGTCGGGTGCGTAGCTTACAAGTTCAAGTTACCTGAAAAGCTAAGTGGAATTCATGATGTGTTCCACGTTTCAAATTTAAAGAAATGCCTAGCCGACGAGTCGCTAGCAATGCCGCACAAGGATGTGCAAATCGACGAAAACTTGCGTTTCATTGAGAAACCGATAGAGATTGAAGATCGTCAGGTTAAGAAGCTTCGTAGGAAGCACGTACCTATTGTAAAGGTCAACTGGG
Organism: Scalesia atractyloides; assembly: GCA_947069175.1. NCBI lineage: Eukaryota > Viridiplantae > Streptophyta > Magnoliopsida > Asterales > Asteraceae > Scalesia > Scalesia atractyloides. The sequence continues at coordinate 69,514,822 of CAMTDV010000006.1, read as the reverse complement.
ATGCTCGACGAGGTCCTGAGTATACATGGGAGGTCGAGTCCACTATGCGACAAAAGTACCCCTACCTTTTTGAATAAATCTCGAGGTCGAGATTTCTTTTAAGGGGGTGAGGATGTAACACCCTGTGTTTTTACGTCCTATAAAATTTCGACACGTGTCCCGCTGATCCTCGTACGCCGCGTGCTAGACGAGAGGGACTAAAATCGCCAACATGTTATTTTATAACCTCTGAGTGGTGAATATTAAAGTCGAGGGGTTAAACGTGTCAACATGCTTGAACTATGCCTCTGAGTGACCTTTTAACGAACCCGGAGCTTAATGATGTCCGGTTATACTCCCGAGAGTGCTAAACAGGAGCCATATTGAATAAAACATGCTTTTATGTCGAAATATGGGAGTTTGGAGAAGTTCAGGTTTGTCACCTCAGGCGCCACGCGCCAGGGACCTGGTATCCCCGCGCGACACGCGGGAGAGGTCAGTTCGCAGAAACAGCATGCCAGCTGCTGATCTGCATGCTTGGCCACCTCTCAAACCACCTTCACTCTCCCAGCTCGAAACCATTAACTCAATTCCGGTTTTGGACACCTCCTAGCACACATGGAGTGATCTCTAGTGTTCCCATAACACGTGTCTCAATCCTAGATCATTCACTTCAAGTATAAATATGGGAGTTCATCACCCTTCTTTCCTTGCACCTCTCAAAATCTCTACTCTCTATCTCTAATTGGAAGTTCCTGATTAAGGAGCATCCTAACTGAGTTCTAGTCAGATTTTTGGATCACTTGTAAGTGTTCCAACCTTCCTTTTTATTTTTATTAGGCTTTAAGCCAAAGTCAAAGTGTTGACGTAAAAACGATTTCACTTTGAGCTAAGACCATTACGGTCCAGTCATTGTTCGGTACGAACGTGGCTACGTGATCGTAATTAGGTAGGTGTTAATCCCCCAAGAGGGCACCTCCTGATTACCACGTTTGCTTGGTTAATTGACGGGTCAAAATTATTGATAAAAAGTCAAACTGGGTCAGTTTTTAAAATAAATTCATATATGATAATGTAGGTGTTATAAAATACATTTTGACACTTTAATAACTTGGTAATAAGTATTAGAACATGTATAAACATGATCGGCCCGTCAAGTCCAGGTCTAAGGTCGGTTCGCAACCGAAAGTCGCAAAAGTTGACTTCTGCTTTGACTTTCAGTTCTGACCTGATTTAGCAACCTCAGCTTCTGATTCTAAGTTGCATTGTGACCATGTTTAGTTGTAGTATAATCCTCTGGAGTTATATTACATGGTTACATAGTAATCCGAGCTTTTATGCAAGTTTCCGTTAATTATGCCAAACTTTGCTAAAATGCCCTTCATACTTAAAAACAAGGTTTTAAATACAAATGAGCATACAAACGAATTATGTACTGATATATAAACATGAATAACTTACTTTGATGTCAATAATCTGGTCATAACCTGAGTTTTGTTAGTTATCGCAAAACATGCTTTTAAAGGACCAAAATGCCCTTTCGGCATCTAAATGGTTTTTAACATAATTCTTCAACAAAACTCATTACCTACTGTTATAATATATTAAATAACTTATTTTGATATATAAACCTGTTCATAACATCAGTTTTTCTTAAACATCGATTAAATTGTCATTTAGCAACCTTATCGCCATTTAGGCGCATAGTATGGGTTAAAATCATATCTAAACACCAAGACTTGATACCTATTGATTTCAAAACTTATTTTATATACAGTTACAGTAAGTACATTAACTAAACTCAGATTTCCCAAGTAAATTATCAAGCTATGTGTGAAATGACCAAAATGCCCTTACGGGGCATAGTTTGGTCTTAAACTCTAAACCACACACATACTCGTTATCCTACTAATATAACATCATAAATAAACTATTTTTACAGTAATATTATGACCAAAACATCAGTTTGCTCGTAAGTTCTTTTACAAATCATAAAATGACCAAAACGCCCTTTTGAGGCGTAACTTGATTTTAAAACCATAATGCACATACATGTTGATATTTTACTGATGTTACAACATGTTTAAAGTATAATGGCATATGGAACTTGTATACAACTCATCCGGTTACCCAGTTTAGCTTATATGCGTACGGTTAAGCCTACGTGACTAGTTTACGTAAATTAACCAAAACGGGTTTAACCTTATCATTTTATTTCCAAAATCCAGAATATAATATGTTTACCCATATTAAACAAGTCACCATACTTTTCGGGTTTAAACTACATTCTATTCCGGTCATCGCTTAATCCAGCGTTTAGTACCGTTATTATTCTTAAGTTACCCGGTTCGAGTCTACAAAGTAGATAGGACTCGTTAGCATTCTAATTGGTTATAAATACCATCATTTCCAGACTAAGAGCCTCCCGGTAGATTGCCATCTAAGCTTACTTTTCGATATTCGGATGAGTTATTTATCTTACTGAAGAATTTGCTCAGGTAAATACCTTTAACTTATTTCCCCTATACGGGCTTGGGATACGGTATAATAATACCGCTTGGTCGGGTATGGGATCATGTTATCGGATTGTGATTTACTAAATCCTTATAACCCATTTTACTCTGTATTGTTTGATAACTTAAACATTGGGGGTTAATTCGACCATGTCTGGGATATCCTTGGCTCATTTAAGTTACTAATGGCCACGACCTTAAGCGCGGGGTGTAGGCATACACCTGACAGACGCTAACGCTAATAAAAATATTAAATCCCGCTGGTGGATTATTTTAAGTGGCTGTCGGTTAATCAGGTTATTCGATTTCTGAACCGGACTCCATATGTATTGACAAACATGTAAAACTGTAAACAAGGTCATTTTGAACTATCCCAAGTTATTTATAAAATGTGCCAAGTGCACCCAAAATCATTTTTAATAAATGTTTACAAAATGAGTCGGTTATTAGTATTTACCCGTAAAAACTGACGTATTTTCAAAAGACCAAGTTACAGGTGGCAACACGCAATAGATCGGAGCTGCGCTATAGTGACGATCGAGGATTTTGCAAGTCTCTAGGTTGCTTAAAGTCTGTTGAACAATTACTTTGTATATATTTATTTTGATCCGCCTGTGGATCTTTTCATTACAAGCCTTGTAATTTATTTTTGAACTTTGGACACTCGGTTTGTAATAGTAATTTAAATCCAAGACTTCCGTTGTGCATGTGTTTGTTTGGTTATGATGTTATCAATTACGTCACGGATTCCCCAACCGGGCCCACCGGGTACACGTGGAAATAGGGGTGTGACACTTCAAGGGCCCAATTGTGCGTTCTTCTAGACCACATCCTTCGGGAATGTGGTGGTGGGTTGTTGGACTTTGATTACAGGGGTTCGTTGGACATTCTGCATAGTTCTCTTCCCGATCTTGATCTTGGCGGTTTCTACATTAAAGACACCGCCCCCTTAAAGCCACGAAAATTCTGGCGAATGCCTTATATGGTGAATCGTCAAGACAGTTGAAGAGAAGTTTGCCTTGTCCCCTTGGCAGCGAGTCGTGTTTGAGTGTTTGCGAACCCCCCATGCTCAGGATTTCCAGTCTGTTGTTCCTATTAAAGGTTTAGGGCAATGTATGTCGGCTGTGGAATACCGGGCTATCCTCAAGTACCGGCTGATGGTACCCTTTTTCCCGATTGATAACCTGTGTCCCGTATGTCGGAAGGCTTGCTTGGATTCTTTGGGGAGCATGCAGTCCATTGCAAAGGATTACCGGGCTTTAAACGTCGACATGATTTAGTTCGAGATGTGCTTCATAATGTCCTTAAGCGGGCAAGGATCTCGGCAAAAAAGGAAGCCCCGTGAACTTCTGACCGATCCATTAGAAGTGAAATCTACCCTACGGCTCGCTGACATTCTTGTTTTTGGTTGGGAATGAGGGAAACACACGTGCGTCGATTTGACAGGTGTGTCTCCCCTCGTTGGGCTAAGGGACCACGGGTTTGTGGCAGGCCATGCGATAACCAAGGCAAAGGCGGGCAGAGTAGCTAAGCACGAAAAAGCTTGCATCAAAATTCAGCACGTGTTCGTCTCGTTCGCTTTCGATACCTTTGGCGCTCTCGCCCCTGACGCGGCGTTGTTCCTCAAGCGGGTTCAGCAGGTAGTAGGTAGTAACATTGCGTATGTTAAGGGGCAGAATTTTGTGTTTAGCAGGATAGGAGTTGCTATTCAGAAAAAGGTAGCGACGCAGCTTATTGTCTGTCTACCTACCATTAGTTGTAATCGTCTCTGTTTTATTATGAAAATTTTACAATAGTAAAGCTAATATAAGAATGTGCAAAAAAACAATAAAAATAATAATAATAATCATTCTCCCCATTCTCCATGTCAATCAATGAGCCCTCACTAAATCTCGGTGAAATAGTGTGTATATGTAGTAGTCTTTTGGATTGATAATTAAACTACTGATTTACTAATTACAGTTTTATATATTATTGATTACAAACTTTGCATGAATTAAGGGTTGTATATTTAGTATCATAGGTTTTACCATCATTGCAAAGTTTTTTCTAGGGGTAACTTTGTAGAATAATCAAGTTTTAAACGTGTTCCAATTAGGTCACTCAAGTTCAAAAGTGTTCTAATCAGGTCACTCAACATTCATTTTTTATTAAAATTAAGGGTTTTTTCATCTATTTCATAGGTAACCGTGGTGATGTGAATTTTTGTTTCTTTTTTCCCTTTCATTTGATGCTAACGTCCAGTGATGACGTGGATTTTAACTTGTTTTTCAATTTTTAATGTAATTAAAGTGTTTTTATTTTTAATAAATAAAATTTCATATATTAATATAATCTGACCCTAGCATCTTATGCTTCATTTTTCTCTTGACACATGGAAAAAAGGACATGACTCGATTTGAATGTTAAGTTATCTAATTGGGACAAAAACGATACGAGTGACCTAATTAGAACACTTTTTCACTTTAAACTTTAATCTTTGATACTTTTAATCTTTTATAAATGTTTGTTTTACGTTTCGGTCTAAATTTTCCGAGTTTACACGGCGCAACATGCGTTTGCGCTTCAACGTTTTTATGCCTATTTTTTTTTGGCTTAACAGCCCCATCACAACACGCAGATCCTAAATCGTCTTAACTATTAGTTTCCATCTTCTACATTTCGAGTGCGTAGTTTAGCTTTTTTACATCTACTTTTCGTTCGGTTTTACTTTTAATTATTAGTTTCCATCTTCTACATTTCAAGTGCGTAGTTTAGCTTTTTTTTACATCTACTTTTCGTTCGGTTTTATTTTTATCGTTCTTTATATGAACATCTTCGGTGTTGGTGGCCGCCTAATCACTAGCAGGTTGTGGCAATGATACTACCTGACATAGTTTTACACCTTCCGACACAACACGAGGGACTGAATACTAGTTTAATATAATATATAACTTGGGATTTTTGAGGTTATTATTTATTTATCATTCATGATTGAAAACAGATTTTATTAGTCATGTATAAATATAAAAGTAGTTAGGAAGATTATTAGTCGGTTTTCTAGTATCACTTTATTTCAGTTCTGTAGAAATATAAAAATATTAAAGCATGGTCCTTAAAGGTGATGCATCAACAGATCTACTTCTGTAAAAAGCAACTAAAGAAAAAACCACTCATTATACCATATTTAATTCGACAATAAACACTTGGCATCAATGTTTTAAAATTCGGTTTGTATACCGCACCGCATTTGACTCAAAAACGGTTTAACCGGGTGTATCGGATGGTTCAACCGGGTGTATCAGGCGGTTTAACCGGTTCTACCAGACGGTTCAAACCGGTACAACCGACCAGTTTGAACCGGTTTTTAAAACATTGCTTCCCATCGCTGTACTTAACATCCAACGCCTCTCTTTCCTTTTTTGGATATGGAATGCTGGTTCAGTTGGGTTCGGTTTGGTCCAGTCTTGCGTTTGAGTTCTCGGTTTCTAAAAGACGTACAACTATGACCCATATGACAAATAAATGCCACAAGAACATCTAGATAACGAAAACATGTGTTCAGGAATTATTAAATATCGACGATAAAACAACAAAGGCGGAGTAACGGGAACTTGTTCCACTAATTATAAAGTCGAGGTGCATATTAAGATACATAAAGAGGTTCGGGATCCACGTTCCTTCTAATCCTGAAACCGAAAAAAAATAGCACATAAATACTCACTAATTAATCAACCAGGGCTGTCCGACGGTGACGGGTATTAAAGAATTGTTGAGCATCATTTTGGGGTGCAAGGTCTGATTAAAGAAAATGGGCAGAAAAACAAAGGTTTCAACAAACAATAAACCAAACTGGCCAAGAATAGAATACATATATACATAGCTATATGATCCAAAAATGAACATACCCGCACGATGCGGCAGGAAACACAAACATTGGTGGTCACGTAACATGTTAATTTTTTTTTAAATTACAAAACAAACAAACTATAACAATTCCATACTCAAATCAAACGAATAAAAGGTCTGTCTTTATGGGTGTTCTTTTTTTTTTAAAGAATATTATTGGTAGTCACGTAACATGTTAACTTTTTTAATATTACAGAACAAACTATACCAATACCATACTCAAATCAAAATGAATAAAATGCCTGCTGTTATGGGTAATTTAAAAAAAAAAGAATATTAACGTATGAAAATTGGTAGTGACGTAACATGTTAATTTTTTTAAAATTACAAAACAAACTATAACAATACAATACTCAAATCAAAATGAATAAAATATCCGTTATTATGGGTAATTTAAAAAACAGAATATTAACGTATGAAAAAGTTATGGCCGTTTAAAAATCGTGAGGGTGGTTGGTTTAAAAGCCAACAATATGTTTTGAAAGTTGTACTACTTAAACACGTTATATTATGTAAATTTACTTTTTTGTCCTCTTTATATGTATTATAATATAGTATAGATAATAATTAATAAAGGTTAAACGACTAGACCAGCACGGTTTACATGGCCGGTTGCACCTTCCAAACTGTGAACCAAACCGTATGAATCTCAAACCAGCCGACAAACTGTGGTTGAGCAGTTTGGTCGTTTTAACGATTTATAAACACCCCTAGATCCTCCAATATCCAAAATAAGAAAAAATCACAAAAAAGGATGTACTAACCAGTTGTCTGCAGCCCATTTGCACCCCTGAGTATCTACTACATGCAGGCTGTAAGCATGTCGAGATTTCGAGGATTGATTTTCAAAGCTGTGACGGATAAAATCGATATCAAACATATGATCAAACAAAAGGAAACATATAAAAAAGTTTTCTACTCTTATAATAAAATTAAAAAATTTATAAATCGAACCTTTGATGGATAAGATCACCATGAATAAGAACCAAAGAGCCGGCTTTTACTTCAACAGGAACGAAATCTTTTTGATCATAAGGTGGGGATGGCTTGTCGAAATGAACACCGTTATCATCTCTGATAAATCGTCTCACAAGGCCATCTAAAAGATATTAGAAAAAAACAAAGATATTACACACGATTCCATGCAATTTAAAAATCGAGTAAAATGTCATTTTCGTCTCTGGGGTTTGGCCAGTTTTGCGACTTCCGTCCAAAGGTTTGAAATCTTGCCATTTTCATCTGACTAGTTAACTCCATCCATTTTTCTCCGTTAAGTTAGGATTATAAACCATCTTTTGAGACATTTTTTATTAAGCTAAAAACACTATAAGAAATAAAGATCCACCTCTGTTGACTTTATTTCTTATAGTGTTTTTAGTTTAAATAAAAAAATATAGCTAAAAAGACGGTAAGATACCTGACTTAACTTAACGTAGAAAAATGGATGGGAGTTAACGAGTCGGATGAAAATGGCAAGATTTCAAACCTTTTGGATCCAAATGCGAAAAACAAACCTTCGGACGAAAGTCAAGTCGCAAAATTGGCCAAACCTCAGGGACGAAAATGGCATTTTACTCTACAAAAAATGAAAAATAAACCACCTTTGTGGGACCCGGGAATTGCCCATAAGCAACCATTGACAACGGTGGCATCCTCTAGGGCTAGCCATAGCCCTGTGCAACTTGGTGGATCGGTATACAGAAATGAATTATCTTGGTGAGGGACAACTTCACCGCCTATACCTGGTTGCTGAAATAATAAATAGAGCACCAAGTTCGTTTTTATTTTTATATCATTAGATCTGCATACGTGTAGATAATGTTGTTTAACATAATACCTTGAATATGTACATCGATTGAATGATCACTGGCCTCTTGTATCCCAGTGAGTGTAATATGCCAGACATTTTATCTGAGCAAGAGACCTTTTTGAAAACAGAATCATGATCATGTAAAGCTGCAACAAGAAACATTATATTACATCCTGAATACATTAAGAATGCTAAACTTACATGTAGATTATTCGTTATCACAAAGATGCTTGTGGGTTCATTATAACTATTAGAATACAATATTTTTCACATTAAAGGTTTGTATGACCGCTGTTAAAAATAACAATACATACTCAGATATTTTGGCTAGAAACAAACCCTTGAGCTCATTTGACTAACGGGCGGACATTCAATCCGGTAGGTAAAATAGATGAAGGGAAGACGGAAGTCCCTTGTTAAGGATGTCAGCATATTGTGATCTTAAAAGAGCATGAAGCATACAAAGCGAGAATCCATAGCAACCATTTCATTTACAAAATGAAGATTAATCTCTATATATGTTTCTTACGTTGATACCAAGTTGGTTGAAAGATATGCAACGCTCATGTTGTCACACTAGAACCACTTCCAGTCGAACCGATCCGTTATGAGAATCTAAAACCAAATCATCGGTTATAGGTTCAGCTTTACCTCCCACACTCTCCCCAAAAAAGCGTCATAAAGAAGAAAAACATTCTTCACAACAAGTTGGTGAATAGACCAAGAGGGAAACTACCAAACTAAGCACACTAAAGATTGTAACCTGAAGGCTGAAAACATACAAAAGTAATGTCTCATCATGATCATTGTCATATCGTTGGAAACTTGCAATAGCTACCAAACATTCCTTATACTGAGACACAAAGCCATCTACATTAAATGTATGCTTGTATAACCACATTCTGTCCAGGTGGGTCGTAGTAGGAGAGAAGCAGGCTGCCTACTGTGATGTGGTTACTTTTGGCCCTAGGTTGCGCCACGTCTCATAAAGAAGGAAACATGGCTTGGTATCCCATGACCGGGTGAGGACCGTGTTCTGGAGGACCCGTGTGGTATGGTGGATGATTGTCAACCCTAAACTAAAGAATGTGATGAGAAATGGGTAACGTGTAAATGAGACGTCAAGTGAAGTGATAAAAGGATGCTTGCTTTGAAAGAGAATAAGGACTCATCAATAATGGCATGCTTTAACAACCTAGGCAATGAGAGTAAGTTGTCTTGTACTTGAAAATTTTTGGTTTTGGTGAATGGGATAGCCTTTTATTATAGACGTAGAGGGAAGAATGTTAAGCAGATGGGTGCCATATATCGTGCTTCTACAGTTCTACCTTACATTCAGGTGGAAGACATTGTTGATTGTTCAAACTTCAAGCATGCATTGTGACTTGCCATTTGCTGAGAGGTGTGTGGGAAGAAAAACGAAAAGTGAATCCCGTTAGTGGCAGAGGTCACGTATAAACGCGCATACTCCACATAGGATAAACCCAAAGAACATGAGAACTATATGGAAAAAGAACGTAATTTCTATGTAATTTCTAATGCCACGAATGTTAGAAATGGGAGATATCCACAAGTCCGGTTGAACGTCAAACGAAGAGTCAACTACTTACTCAGATGAATACCAAGGTTTGCATATACCATAACGCTCTAATAAGTAATGCAAAGATTCGTATATAGCGTAAACAAATATTCACACACACACACATCGATATTTATAAACTAAAGGCTCCTAATTTACATTATTACAAGTACCATGGCCGACTTTGTTAATGGAGAGCTCCTTCGGCTGCTTTAACTTCCCATCATCATCAAATGCTTTCTCTATCCAAAAAAAATAAGAGAATCTTCAGCAAATCAAACCAAAAACACTAATATTTCGGTGATCAATACAATATATCTTCAATCAAATCAACAATATTCCTCTTATTTGATTAACAGTTCAACCTAACAAAATCAAATAATCAATCATGCTTATAATATTACTATTACTATATACCTTCAAAGAAAAACGAGATCTTTTCTGCACTCTCATAAAAGTATTCATCACTTGTGTGTTGCTAAACAAAACAAATAAAAAACAATTTCTAATTAAATCCATCTGGAAACTGAAGCTTCAAACTAACAATTCTTCTGATTAAACATATAAACTTAGTAATAAAAAATTAAAAAAAAAACCTGATTCTTTGTGGAGAAAATTGAAGCAGAGGAATCGCAATCGAAGCCATCAAGTAACTGATCCATGCGCTTTCTCATCGCCTCAACATCTTCGGTGCTTGAGAACGATTCAATAACCAAATAGCCTGTACAAAACGAGTTTATATAAAAAAAGTTAAAACAGATCAAATGGAGAAAATTAGGGTTTCGTGAAGAAGAAGTTAAAGGAGATGATGAAGATGCCTTTTGAATTGAAGAATTGGAGTTGATCGGAAGTTAGAGTTCCGACGGTTTTCATTGTTGAATTTGTTGATGATTTTCTGTGAGAAATTGGCAAATTGAGAAGTTGATGGTTTGGAGGAGTGATGGATTTTTTCCTGATTAGATGTTTTGAATAATCAGTGAATAGAGTTTTGTTGTTTATGGCGGTTGTTTGTTTCTTCGTATGCGAGAAAACCCGACCTCTCCCCGCCTAAAGACACGACGGTATTCGTTCTTCACCTGGATGCCGCAGAAAATAACGAGGAGAGTGAAAATCGAACTTGAGTCACAAGAAACATCAATTCTTACTTCAACCACTCCACTAGTACCTCATTGACCATGGGTATTGTTGTGTGCATTTGGTATAGTTGGTTTGGTTTGGCTATGAGCTTTTATCCAAACTAATCAGTTTTGGTTATTTCAGATTCGTTTTACGGTTCGATTAATTTAGTTTTATATGCTCAAACATCTTTGTGATTAGAGTCGGACCCTGGTGATCCGAAGGGTGTAATCCGATACACATGAAACTTTTGTACGTGTGATATATGTGATCGCTAGTGACACTCGAGAATTTATTTTGTTTTTAACTAGTATTGAAGCTTGCGCTTCACGGCGAGGACGTAGGGGAGTGCTGACAAAGATGTATTTGTTACATGATATATCGATGGTTATTATATCATACATGCTTTAATCTAAATAACAGTAAAAATAAGCAATCAACACGGTTACGTAAACTTGTATAGAGTTAAAAGTTAGCTTTAATTATAATAGGTTAAATAAACAATAACTAAAAAAAGAATTATGAAAAGGATAAAAGAACACATACTTGTTAAGAAAAAAGAAAAAAAATAACTTTATTGAACCTAATGAGTCGTATGATAACTCTATTAAAGTTTCGGGGGTCGAAACGTAAATCGTTCATAGAAAAAAGAATTATTATTAATATTATTAAACTACGATATTATAAATCTATTAAAGTTTAGATGTATAAAAGTAAATCAGTTATAAAAAAATTATTAAAGTTTATAGGTAGTATGATAATTCTATTAAAATAAGGATTAGAAATATAATTAACTAAAAAAACAATACCGCTTAGGTCTATAAATTGAAGTTAGAAGGACCACTAATAAATAACAACTGTTCACATTTACAATTGTTACTATATAGAATAGAAGTGTTGTCTTTAAAAAAAATAAGGAACTAAATGTGCTTAAAGTGGTTAATACTTGTTTTCTTTAAGATTGTATGAAATGTGAGGACATGAAAATAGGGCATTATCATGTGGCAATCATGTCGGCAAGGACGCTTGGTAAAAAAACGCAGAGTACGAGAGACGTGAAAGTGGCATTTTTATTAAAAAAAATAATTAAACATCAACCAATTAAAACCCGCCATTTCACGCCCCACAATCTCTCCACACAGGTAAATAAAATCTCTCATTCCCTCCCCATGCCACCCACGGGTCGGTGTGCCAGACTTCCACGCCCACTTCATTTGTTCAAAGAAAAAGTCTGCACTCACCATAACCTGTTCAACACAAGTTGTGTTCCAGCCTTCCAGGAATGGTTGTAAAAATCCCGACTAGACGCCGATTAATCCCCAACTAATCTCGATTAATCACAATTAATCCCGATTAATTCCAGTGAATCTCTGATAGATCCCGATTAATCGTTAGAGCAATTACGACAACACTGCATCCAGGTATCGATAAAGTCTGCTGAGTGTTCTTATAACATGCTCTCATACTTAAAACAACAAATCATGACCAAAACTATAAAATTACAGAAGAAAAAAAAAATTGCATGAAATTCAACAAGGGATCCCAAAAAATGAGGCTCCGAAAATTTGTGACAAAACATTTTGGTACCCGAAAATCAAATTTACTCTATCTTACACAAAAAGTAGAATCATCAACCAGGTTAAACATATTTGCAATTCAGCTTGCTCAATACAGCATCTCCGCAAAGACCATAGAACGCGATCAAAACGATTGACTTTTTTTCTTTCTAATTAATGTAATCATTCAATTTCCATATTCTTGATCTTTGTTGAAGCTACAAAGCTCCAAATGCTGATTAGTCAAGCTTCTGAGGAAAAAATAAAGAATTTTCAATGTTAGCTCATAAAATGTGCACCCGAGAACCGCAAACCACATCAGGGAAGCCCGTTTGACTTTGGTTGACTTGTGGAATCATGCTGTGGAAGTGGATGTGGTTTTTGAATCTTCGGTTTTGTTTGTATGGCACATGCAATTTGGACATGGGAATGAATATATCGAGTCGTTTGGTCGTTTTAGTTCAATTCCTTTCGAGTCGCTGTGGGCCCGCATGCTTAACATGTGCCTTTTGAATGTTTTCCAGCTGAAACAAACAATTGTAAATATTATGCAGTGAAATAATAAAACAAAATACAGATAAGAGTAAAGTACATAGATGGTCCCGGTGGTTTACCAAAAATTTGGATTCGGTCCCTAGCTTTTCAACAATATAAGGATGGTCCCTGTGTTTGTACTTTGTAACGCATTTAATCCCCAACCTTTTTTTCCAAAAGTACATGGATAGTCCCTGTGGTTTGCACTTTGTAATGCATTTAGTCCCTAACTTGGACCTGCTAAAACCTTTAGATTTGTTGGTTGGGGACTAAATGCGATACAAAGTGCAAACCACAGGGACCATCCGTGTACTTTTGGAAAGCTAGGGACGAAATCCAAAATTTTGGTAAACCATAGGGACCATCCGTGTACTTTTCCATATATATAATGTATATGTAAGAAACTAGAAATCATACCCGATTTTTAGATTATCGAAATATACTGCTAACTTGCGTTTGTCGGGCCTGATTGTCTTGGAATGTCCATTAAACAAATATCTTCTATGGCCCAACAAGAAATGAGGAAAGTTTCCACCTTGCGTTGTAACAAAAACTTCACTGTGGAGACATACGGTGTAATCTATAGCAGCCATTCTCGAAGAATAGTTCTACAAGCGGTAAAAAGAGTTGGCTATAAGCTAACCGAACCTTAAAATGGTCAAACCTTACAGGGGGAGTAGAGAAATCTGGTCAAACCTTAAACGGAGCTAGTTCCTCGGGAGACGCGAGCATTTCTTTCGTTTGTAAAAGAGGAAACATTTCTAGAAGTGGAGCCATGTGTCTCTCAGAATCGTATATTCTTCCGGAAGCTAGAAATATAGATGTATCGTTATCGAATCCCATTCCTCTAAGCATCAGTCCCACCTGATAAGAAATATGTTACGGGTCAAACTTAAAAGAAAAAATAGGCTAGTTCAGGTTATATTTCATCTTTGGACAAAAGTCACAACATTGGCCAAACCTCAGGGACGAAAATGGCATTTTACTCTTCATTTTTGTGAATTTCATTTCCAGTTTATTAACATATAGAACAGAAAATAAATAAATAAATAAATATATAAACCTTACCTCTAGAGGTGTGAGGGGGCATTTTCCATTTACTCTATTAGCTCGGGGTCGAAGAACTCTACCGGGCTTTGTAAATTTACCTTTCCACCCCCGCTCCCTAGCAGCTATCATATCTTCACGTTCTTTTGATCCACCGTCATATACACAACAAGAGAAAGCAACCATGTCCTGTAAACATTTGGTTACATATTAATCGAATATAAAAGTATAAGCTACATAAACCGTCTTTGAGGTTTATACGAAATTATGAGTTCTAAACCTAACGTTTTTTTAGTTATACATACCATTCCTATAATCGGAACTTGTAGCACTCATAACGGATGCCTAGGGCTGCAAACAAACCAAACGTTCAGCGAACAGTTCGTCAACCGTTCGGTGGGAAGTTCGTTTGTGTTCATTCGTTAATTAAACAAACAAACATGAACAAGAACTTTCGTTCGTTTAGTTACATGAACGAACATGAACAGAGGTCGTGCTCGTTCATTTATGCTCGTGAACGTTCAGTAACGTTTTCGTTTGTGTTCATTAGTGTTTTTAGTGTTTATAGTTTATTTAAATTCTTCAAAATTCCGACAAATAAAAAATTTAATAAGAGTCGGTGTATAATATATTTTTATGAACACTTGTTTGTGTTCGTTTGTTTCCATTTGTGTTCATGATCATTAGTTTGTGCTTATTTGTGTTCATTGACGTTTGTTTTCGTTCGTTACCTAAACTTAACAAAATAAACGAACACGAACAAGTTCATTTCCTTAACAAACGAACACGAACATAAAATCTCGTTCGGTAAGCGTTCATGAACAGTTCGTGAACACATATTTCTGAACAAACGAACACGAACAAGGTCTTGTTAGTGTTTGTTTGTTTCGTTTGCAGCGGGATGCCTATTTAAAAGGGTTGTTAAAGACAGTTTTTATATGAATGAATTGACTACGAACCTCCTCAAACCGTAAATGAACGGAAATGTACTTTCCACCATGCTTGGCACTTTTTTCTTTCATTCTTGAAACTAGTGTTTCTCCCATCGTTAATAAAGGATTTGAAAACTGTAACGCTTCATAGTTTGCCAAACAACGAAGCCGTTGGACTTCAGGGGGTGCATCAAATGATAATCGATTTGCAAATGGAGAAATCCTTATGAATCTGAATAATAAGGAATAAAAAAAATTAAAAAGAAATCAACATTTGTAAGTGAAATCAACAATAAGGAATAAAGTCTTAAACTTACTTTTCCTCAAGAAGTCTAGGAAGAACGGTATCTTTGTAGTACTGAATGGGAGCCCAGGCCTTAATTCTAAAGTTGAATACATTGGTCAAATTGTAATCAAATCTTTCCATTAGGTATCCAGGTACTGAGTCAACAATACGTACATCGTTTTCCAACGTTTTAACGAAAAACTCTTCATCGTATATGTCATTAAATTTGCTGCAATAACAAAGCAGGCATAATTCAAGATTCTACAATAATTATTCGTCGTACAGTTAATAGTTAAGGATCTCATGTCCACAAACCTAGGATCTCTCCAGATGCTATGAAAATGAAAATTCGGAATCACAAGTGTTGCGTTAAGATAGCCCGCCACAGCAACCGCATTGCAAATCTAGAGATAGAAGGCTAATGTGAGTTATTTTTTTAAAATATAGAGTAAATTGATATAAAAAGTAGAGTAAATGCCATTTTCTTCCCTGAGGTTTGGCCAGTTTTGCGACTTCCGTCCAAAGGTTTGAAATCTTGCCATTTTCATCCGGCTCGTTAACTCAATCCATTTTTCTCCGTTAAGTCAAGGGTACTTCCGTCTTTTTTTGTTAACTTAAAGAGCAATTCGGTCTTTTTCACTTTATGTACAAGCACTTAGCATAATAATGTACATAAAGTGACAAAGGCCGAATTGCCCTTTAAGTTAACAAAAAAGACAAAAAATACCCCTGACTTAACGGAGAAAAATGGATGGAGTTAACGAGCCAGCTGAAAATGGCAAGATTTCAAACCTTTTGGATCCAGATGCGAAAAAACAAAACCTTTGGACGAAAGTCGCAATACTAGTCAAACCTCAAGGACGAAAATGGCACTTTACTTTAAAAAAAAAATTACCGATGTCCTTTGCTGATTCAAGCCACCATTTGCCTCAACATATATGTAGCCATTTGATTCTGGCAAGCCTGATTAAGGAACAGACACGATTTTTGTTTAAAAAAAGGTATTTAAAACCCTTGTAAAGTAAGATACGAAACGATTAAAAAGCAACAATCAACATCAAATGATCAAACAGTCTGTCATGTTTCAAAACTGGAATGGTGTTCGTACCTCCGGAAAACTTGTTTATACAAGGCCTCCAGTCTCCACCTTTAGCATGTTTCCATATAGTTGACATCTACATTAAAATTTTGTGTTATAAATCAAACCCCCTATTTGTAAATGGCATGTTCAATTAATACGGAGCATATGCCTTTAAATATTCGATGGTTCATACTTGATTGCTTTGCACACAAACAATAAAACCAAAACGATTTCCTGAAAAAAAAAGTATTAAAAATCCCGTGTGGTCCACAATTTAATTGATGTTAGACATGGATATACAATTGATTGAGATCATTAATACTTGTTTGAAATCCTCGTTTGAATTTACGAAGGAATTTAAATTCCTTTGGTTATAAGTTCCAAATAGAAAAAAGATTAACGAGGTGTCAATATCCCAAGTTTACTATCCCGCTCTAATGAGACCTATATACGTACTATCAAAGTAACCACTAATACCTACAACTTATTATATACATGTCCAATTTGTAAAGATGGATTCAAATTGACCATGCATATACTGATAACCTAGGATGCACTGGGACGGGTACGGGGACGGGGTACGGGTACGGGGACGGGCACGGGAAACGGCAAAACTAAAAAATTTAAGAAGCGGGGACGGGACGGGTACGGGAAAAAAAACATATAAAAAAATAAATATATATCAAAGATAATGTAACACAAAAACTCAAATTAGTTATATATTGATGTAAAGCTAAAAAATTCCATATCTTACTAATCTAATCAAACGTTAACAAGCAAATCGCTTTCAAGTTCCGGTTCATCTAATGAAAGATCAGCAAACTCCAAATATCAACGATTGATTGGGTGGGTTATTGGTTCAATTTTGGCAAAAGGGTCTGATATGATTTATATTATTAAATGTATATTAAGGAGCATTATTCTTTTTTTGCAGGTTCATATACAAGGGACTGTTGATGGTAGGGCTTTCGATTTAACACAGTTACGTTGTTATGAGGATTTACCGGAGAAACTGGAAAATATGTTTGAAATTGAAGGTGAACTTCGTGTGGTTCCTAAGAAATGGCAGGTTGTATACACAAGCGATGAGGATGACATTATGATGGTCAGTGACGATCCATGGAAATAAGTACATTTTATCACCAATATTACTTACTTCCTAGCGGTAGATTTAGAATTACCAGCCATAGGAAAGAAGAAAGAAAAAGCCACTGGGAAAGAAAAGAAAAAAGCAATCAAAAAGAAAGAAGAAAGCAGAACTCAACCAGGGACCTCTTCAACCATTACCAGTTCTGTCTGGTTTTTGGCCGGAATTTGCAAATTCTGACCTGAATCCAGCAAGAAGTTGGCCGGAGTGCGCCTTTCACTGGGATAGGCGGTTTTGCTGCGCTAGGCTTAGCCTGAAACGTCCCCGAAACGTGGAATTGCCGTCCCTATATTCCCGGAAACGTAGCGTTGCCGTCCCCATATTCCCGGAAACGTCCGGGGGACGTCCCCATGGCGTTTCCGGTGCGTTTCCGTTCCCACGCCGTCCCTGGGACGGGTACTCATGGCTCCAAGCCGTCCCCGTGCTTCCTAGCTGATAACTGATATACCACCTACTTAGACTTTGACAACATGACACTACCGATGCAAATTGTCAACTTGGCATTTTCACATCAATATATCTACATATATACATATCAAGTTCCTTGTTCCAGTTTAAATATAGCAGATATTAGGATATATCATTTTCATTAGCATCTCACTAAATCTAACGAAAACTGTATACTCGCAATCTCCCATAGCTGTCAATACTTTTCTACACCTGCTGTCAACCCTCAACCAACAAACAAACTACAGAAACTTCTCATTCAAACTATCATGAACCATAAAATTTCCAATCACCAATAATCATTCAACGCAATGTTTTAAAATCCGGTTTTTATATCGTACCGGATTTGGAGCTGGCAAAGATCTGATCAATCGCACATAAAACTTATCACATCTATCTAATCTCTCACTGCATATCTATCACATCCGATGTAGACCGATTTGGTCCGACTTTGACCGAATATCGATTAACGAGTCCGACTAACTGAACTTCAATCGATGAACAACCGTTTTCCGATTAATCGGTGATTAATCTCAATTTTTATAACAGTGTCTACACCTATTGTCAACCGTCAACCATCAACCAACAAACAAACTATACAATTTTCTAATTCAAACTATCATGAACCATAATTTCAACTTACCAATAGTAATTCGACAAATTAACATCAATACAGCTAAATTCAAACTTACTACTGGCAAAGATCTAATCAATGCATGTGTATAATATTCTAATCACTCCTATAACCTAAAACCTAATCAACTAAACAATCACTTAACTAAGTTCCAATAACTCAATAATCAGACCAGATCAAATTAGGTCAAACTTCATAAACTGATAGACAACTAACCGCATCAGAAGACGAATTATCAGCATCCATCTCATGCCGGAGCTTCGCGTAAAGCATCGGACTCCTATACACCGAACCAGGAGCCTTCCGGACCTTAATAACATCCGAAACAACATCAAACGACACCGTTCCCATATAAAACAGCATACCGGAGATATACAGCAGCGGCGCGAACAGAAAAACCCCCTGCCGACGTAGCAGAACCGATAGTACGATCCAGGCGACACGCTGTGCGACGGAGCGGTTGGAGACGTTGAGAGCGAATTTTCCGGCGGATTTTCCGGCACGAGGATGCCGGAGACGAGGAGATCGGAGCGGAGAGGCCGGCGGCGACGGTGTGTTGTGTCCGCTGCTAGGGAGGCGGTTTTTGGCGTGCATTTGTGCGAGGAGATGTCACATTATACGGCGGTAGGTTTTGAGGCGCCGGAGATGTAGATGGAGAGAGAGAGGAGAGAGAAGTGTGTGTGTGTGTGTGATGTGTAGCAGAGAATGTAATGTGTGTGATGAGAGAGAGAGAGAGAGAGAGAGGAAGATTCGAAGAGTGAGGGTGTGGTGGAGTGCACGTGCAAGGCGGAGGAGGTGGCGGAGTGACGACGGCGACTGGCGTTGACGTGTGGGAGAAGCGTGGTTTGCTCCTTGTGTTGTGTTATTCACCAAAGGCTGACTTTCCTCTATGTATGTATAACTCCTATAGATTAAATATCGTAATCTATATAAATCTTTATTGATTATTGATAACTTTATTTAATAGACTTTATATAAATCTTTATTGATTATTGATAACTTTATTGTAACAACTTGGAAATTCGTTGTTATCTTTTTTCTCTGTTATCGATTGTATCTATCATTTGTAAATCCGAGATTCGCTTAATAATAAAGTTTATGTTAATTAGTTATGGTATCGTACGTTATTATCGCATCTAATCGCTTAATAAATCACATCGCTAATCTCATCGCATCGCAAATCGCAGTTATTTACGTGGTTTTATGTTATTTATGTGTTATGTGTGTTTATGGTTATGATTATGCTCGCTATCGCATCGCTCTCGCACTCTCGAATCGCTAAATCGCATTATTATATCAACTATAACGCTTAACGCTTTAATTTAACGCTTAATATAACTATCTAATACGAACTGAATAACCAAACGAACCCTTAACGTGAAATAAACAAGGAAAACCCAACTTTTGGGTCAAGTTCGCTCGAACTTGGTGATATCAAGTTCGGCCGAACTTGACTGACCAAACTTGGAATCTCCTTTCATCCTCTAAGTTCGCTCGAACTTGTCTGAGCCTCTAAGGACTCAGCATGTTCGGCCGAACTTGGCTAATATCCTCTTGAACTCCCTACAAGTTCGCGCGAACTTGTATAAATCTGTACAAGTCCGGCCGAACTTGCCCTCACCAGCCCTCACTTTTGCCTTCTCCTATAAATACCAAGCTCTGTTCTCTCATTTGAACTTGTTGTAAGTTCGCCCAGAGCTCTCAAAACCCGAAACCTTCGTGTTCTAAGTAAGAATCAACCCGATGTCAACCGCAATGATGTTCAACAACGTTTTACAAACGTTTACAACGATTTTGGTACAAGGCATAGCCTTCGTTTTCATCGAAACTCATTCTTTTACGAAAATCTTCATCTTTTTCTCCCTAAAACTTCTGTTTTAAGCTTAGATCTACACAATACGAGTTCGTTTGGTGTTAGCAGAGGCTTCCCAAACACGAGATCTGAAAGATCTCGGCTTGTAAGTTATATATCTGAGAAAAACCTTTGATAAACATTGATTTCTACACAAAATACGGACTTTTGATGATGTTTTGTTCATCTATCATTCAAGATCCCAGATCTGGAAGCACAAGGACGTTTATGTTGGTTTACACAAGCCGGACTAATCCGAACGAACCCCGAGTTCGCCCGGATTAGCCCACGCTTTTGTAAAACGGCTAAAACAGCTCTAAAAGACCTCTCCGACCTAAGTTTGCTCAGTAGCACAGGGTTGGAGGGATGAACACTCGATTTTCCTAAGCAAACGACGCGAAAACACAAGATTTTGGACCCGAAAACATCAAGTTCGCTCGAGAATCACCAGCACGACAGGTCAAGTTCGACCGAAGTTCGACCAAAACTTGAGCCATTTTCATCAATCTTCTCACAAGTTCGCTCGAACTTGCCTCATTTCCCAAGAAATCAAGCAAGTTCGCCCGAACTTGTCTTTCCAGTAAGAGTTTTCTTACAAGTTCGACTGAACTTGACTCACCACTCACCCAAACCATACAAGTTCGCCCGAACTTGGCTACTGCCCAACCAAGACTTAACTGTTTCAGCTTTTCGAAGACTGATGCACTTCCGTTCGCGTATGCAGGCTGATCCGGCGCTCTTCTCAATTCTCCTTAGATCCCGAACTCTTACCTAAACGCACCCACAGTGAGTAAACTTGACCCATTTTCGCTTTAACGCACTTTTTGGGTGTTACATACGTTCCTATATCAAAATCACTTCACAAATCAAACTGTTTATCACACGTGAATAATCTGATTATATCTTGCCTTCTTAGCTAGTATGGTACTATATTGTGGCTTACACTCGACGGGGTCTAGTTAGGATGGACGTGCAAGCATTCTCACGGTTGTTAGCATGAGAGATAAGCCTACGTTACTCTGTGTGAAAATGTTTCGGTGTATCATGATATGTAGTTAGGTTATCTCGCGAACATTTCTTTATTATGCTAGTGTTACAAAACTCGTATGCTCACATTTACTTAATTGTATTGACTTGTATTTTAACGTATGTAACAGGTTGAGGATTTTAGCTATGGATGCTTGGATGTTGCATGCTTAGCGTAGTTTAGTTTTGTCTTTATTTTGTTGAGTTTCCAAGTGTAATAAATCTAGGGGATATCGAACCTGGTTGACTTTTATGAGAAATCTCCGTTTTGTAATAATTGTTTAAATGTTACGTTTAATAGTATGGGATATTAAGCAGGTTGTGATATGTTAAATGATTGTTATGGAACATCTCGTGAAATCAATCTGGTCGCCTAGTGCCACTAACCCCGATGTTTCCGCCATCGGTTGGGGCGTGACATTTATGGATACGTGTATAGATGCGTGTGTAAAGAGCATGGTTGTAAAAGTCGTTAGACGTTTTCTAGTCGGTCGATTGGGAGTTGAGAATACTCGATTTAAGCGGAGAGTACTCGGTGAGTACTCGGACATGTTAAATTATAAAAAAATTAGTTTTCATTATAAAAAAATTAGTTTTCGGATTATATATATATATATATATATATATATCAAAGAACTTAAATTTACTTATATTCATAACAGAATACGTGAGAACGATATTCTTGATAGGTGTTTTATGTTTTTAAGCTAAATTTGGCCCTAGTTAACCTACTAGATCCGATTCTTGCCGAGGTTGACCGCGTTTGATCGGTTATGAGTAATTAAGCGGAATTGAAGAAAGTCGCCTCGGTAGCCTACTGTATAGCGACTACTCGGCCTTACAGACTTTGTTTTACAAATGTGGTATAGAGAGATATGTCTTTTAAATTATATCTAGTTGATTAATCTTAGTATGACTTTCCTGTTGAAAATGTATCTTCTTGTTGTTGCTAAGAACCGGAATGATTAAGTAGTCGGTTTAGTTTTATCCGCTAAATACTCAGTTACCTTTTGGTTAAAACAGAACTGCGTGAATCTTATTTAAACCAGAATCATAAATGAAACATGAAACATGCTTTCAATTTTGAAGGAGAGAAACTATGCTCGTTCAATTTAGAAGGTTTGTGTTTGAGTTCGGCTTGCTTCAAGTTATAATTTTTTAAGTTGGAGCATATATCATTTTTACATATAAAAGACCTAATTGTTTTATATATGTAGAAACATATTTATAGATAATTATATTATTTTTTTGTATGTAATAGTTACGTTGTTTCGTTATTTTGCAGTATTATCATTTAAAGTAAAATATTGTATTTATATATATAATGGTTGTAGAGGTTCATAAATCTAATCAAACTCTATTAAATAAGCTCTGCTGATCAAATATAGTTAAAAACCTAATCACCCTAAACTATCTAGGGTAAGCAAGATGTAACTTCAGCATTATTAGATAACATTTAATTTAAATTAAGTTAAGTTAGTTCTAAGACATAATTTCTAACTTTTTGATTGGTTGTTAATGTTTGATTGCAATTGATAGACGAAAAAAAGGTATTGAAATTCATATAAGTAAAACTAGGTTATAACCCCGTGTATTACACGGGTTGAGTAAATAAATTTTATATATTAAATAATAAAACAATATATCTTTAACAACCTCCTTTATTACATGGGTTGAACAAATGTAATTTTATATATTAAAAAGTTATATCTATTATAACCCTATTGTATAGGTTGAATAAATGTAATTTTATATACCAAATAATAAAAAGTTATATCTTTAAAACCACATGTATTACACGGGGTGAATAAATGTAATATTGTTTACCAAATAGTAAAAAAAGTTGTATCTTTAAAAACCCTCGTGTATTACACGACTTGAATAAATATGATTTTATATACCAAATAATAAGAAAATTATAATTTAAAAAAACTAATGGATATACTCGGTACGTACGCGGTAGATATGGTGATTGCGGAGATGATTATTAAAAAAAAAGATAAAGTGGTCAAAAATGTTATTCAAGAAGCAAATAAGCAACCATTTAAGTGATAAAATATAAATTATAATTTAAAAACCCCGTAATAAATCTAATTTAAAAAAAAACTAAGACTCTGTTATTATTAGTAAAATCAATGATTTTATATTTGTAATTTTGTTTCGTGTTATTTCATTAACAAGTGCATATTATACATATAATTATATTATGTCTTAAGTTATTGATGTCATCCAAAATGTTTTTTCGATTTTATATCTAGCATTATATATACAATGGTAAAAGTTTAAAGTTTATTAGAGATAATTACATCATAAAAAAGAATAAGAGTAAATTTGTATATTACAAATAAAAAGTAGGTGTCTGTTATATGATATAGAAAATCAAATAAATAATATTATAAATGAGAAGTATACATTAAATTTAAACTAAATAATAATTCTCTATAGTTAATTAGAAATGATTAAGCAAAATAATATTTAGTATGAGAGTTATCTATAATTAATTAGATGAGATTAAATTAAATAATAATTATCCAGAAGATATTAAACTAAATAATATTTAGTAGAAGGGTTATTTGTAATTAATTAAAAGAATTTAAATTAGAATAATAATTATCCATAAGACATTAAACTAAATAATAATTATCCATAAGATATTAAAATAAATAATATTTAATAGGAGGGTTATTTATAATTAATTGAAAGAATTTAAATTAAAATAATAATTATCCATAAGACATTGTCTAATATGATAACAAATGTCTTATAAATGGTTAGTTTTATTATATAGTATAGATATGATTAAACATAGGTTGGTTGATAATTGATATCACTATGTGTAATATGACTATATTATCTAGTATTATTTAACACACATGAATGGTGAACTAAAGAAACACGAGGGTGATCTTAATTAGTCATTGACACACTACCAGCCATTGCAATAGGGCAATTTATCTTTTAACAACTTCAACTAATAAAGTAGAAAGTGATATTGACTAATTTGGTTTGCAACACACGCATACGTTGAAACATATGATAATCTACTCAAGTCATCAATTTGTGCAAACAACAAAATTACATTAATGTGTAATACAATCTTATTAGTATGAATGAATACATTCGCAAAAATAAAACACTACCTTAGCTGGTGATCACGAGTGAATTAGCCTTGCATATTAACGGTGACGGATGGCGACCTTGGATTTCAAGGAGCAATTGTAATGATCCGAATGAAAGAATGTTTTGTTAATGTTTTGACGCGTGGGAGAACCGTGGTTTGCTCCTTGTGTATGTTATTGACTAACTGGCTGACTTTCGTATGTATAACTCCTATATATTTATATAATAATCTTTTTAACCCAATTTGGGATTACATATATCTTATATCTTTTAAGATGCATCTATAATAATCGTTTTAATAGCCTTGATATAAATCTTTATTGATAACTTTATATTTGATCTTGTTTTTATAACTTTAATCTGCTTTGAAACTTTTGAATAAAAAAGAAGGCTCCCATTATTGTTTTAAAATCGAAACGAAGTCGTTGGTTCAATTTCAATGGCTAGAGGCCCGGTTACCTCTTGGTTAATACCCGGTTATTAGAGAAGTTATGTTCGAGTTTGGCTCGTTTCGAGCTATTGTACACCAAATATACACAGTTTGTATCTTGGAGTGGTGTATGTTTTTGTTTTCTAGTCACGTGTTATTTTTATTTATTTATTTATTTTGTTCTACTCACGTGTCCATATGTCACATTATGGGTATCATAACTTCAGTAGCATAGTGTAACCTTCCATTGCTATGTTGTACATATAGAGAACCAAGATAACATGTCTATATACACATTTACTACTAAGTATACGAAGTTACAAATTGTATACACCTATCTATCACACATAAAGCTCCAATTTAGTATGGAGCTCATACTCGAACTCTTTCAGTTAATTCAAGCTTTTCACTAACCGATCTTGAATAGTTCACTATTAACGCAGTTTTTTTACACTCGTAACTGTATAAACTCGTGATATGACCGATGAGAGATGCTCCCCTATAAAATACAAAGTAAATAAAAAACTTGTGGCATATGATATGTACATATTATTGTTTCCATAACTACTCATCATGTATATGTTTTATTTGCATGTATGACCCCTAATCTTCTTATGAATCAATATGATATGGTTTGAGAGAGCGAAGAAGAAACACGAAGACGATGGTTTAACAACTCGCTAATCGGGTTTTATTATTACCCGGAACCGGTTCCAACCCGGACCCGGTTCTGCTTGGATGTCATTGGAACCGGGTATGGTGTGGAACCGGGTCCAGTTCCTACCCGGGTTCACACCTAAGAATATTGAACCGTGTAGAACCGGGTACGGGTATTATGGAACGGGTATGGTGTGGAACCGGGTATGGTGCGGAACCGGTTCCTGATAGTGTGGGAACCGGTTCCTGGCAGTCAAACCTGCCATTTACTGTTCAGAACCGGTTCCTGGCAGTCAAACCTATTCAGTCAAACCTGCCATTTTACTATTGGGAACCGGTTCCTGACAGTCAAACCTGCCATTTACTGTTCAGAACCGGTTCCTGATAAAATGTTACCGTTGGAACCGGTTCCTGATAAATGTTACCGTTGGAACCGGTTCCTGATTAAAGAATCGGTTTTTCTATATAAACCCCTTTCTACTTACCATTTCTAAACTTAACACTTTACACTTCAAATCTAATACTATCAAAGAGATAACGATGGCTTGCAACGATGAGGTCGTGGTTGTTTTGGAAACCAAAAGAAACCCCGCTATTTGGAAGCACTTTGACTTGTGCTTGATGTCGGATAGCCATGAAATGGCTAGATGCAAGGGGTGCGAGAAGTTCATGAAGGCGTCGGCCAACTCGACGCTCAAGAAACACACCGACCGCCATTGTCCGGTGACAAAGGCGAAAAACAATGAAAAGGGTGAAGCATCCGGGACCGGGTCATCGAAAGTTTAGTTTGTTTTATGTATTGTAAACCCATTTGTGTTTTATGATTAGTATGTTTAGTGTTTTATATGTTTTGTTTAACGTTTCTTGTTTAGGTTGTTTGTGTAACCGGGTACTTGTTTCTAGCAAAGACTTATAAAAAAACTCACATTAAAAATATATTGACGCCGGGTCTGGAAGGTTACCGTAGGAACCGGGTATGATAAGAACCGGTTACGGGTACAACCCGGGTACGGGTTGGAACCGGTTCTGGAACTTATTTTTTCCAAAAATGTGGAACCGGGTAGGAACCATCGGGTATTTTGAACCCGGAACCGGTTCTACTATATGTCGGGTAGGAACCGGAACCGGTCCCAGGTAGGTTCCACCGGGTCGGGTTTGGAACCGATTATTATGCCCATCTCTAACATGTATTTATACGACCTTATTATGTTAGTTGGACAGTTCCCAATACTACCCTTTCAATAGTTACAAAAATGACCCATTAACTTCTTAGTCACTAAATGACCTGTAACAGGTAATCGATTTAACTTTTACTTTGATTTTTAAAATAATGTGTTTATCTCATTTGATTTTGATACTTTTAGTTCCCTAGTCTCAGAGGTCGTGGAATTTCTGAACAGGGTCCAGCGGGTCGTGAATAGTAATGCCTCGACCCTTAAGCGTCGCCTCGTTTTTGTGGGATTGGTTTTGCAATTCAAAAGGGGGTTGCGGCGCAGCTTGTTGTCCGTTTACCTAACATTTGTTCGTAATATATTGGTTTGGCACATTTATGATATTGAATTATATAAAATAAATAAATAAAATAAATAAGCGGTGTCTAATTATTATAATAGATCAATCGGTCAATTTTACAACTTCTACATCAAATCTTTGTTCGTCAACAAATCAAAATAAAATTGGAAAAGAAACACGAACATTGTGAAAACAATGATTGAGATAACGCCACTGGCCCACTAGAATTAATGACTGGCCCAAATGTACAAGGTTTATGAAACAAATGTTGTGTTTGGGCCGTTTGGAAAAGGCCCACCTTGCGTATCATTGAAGTTTTTGTCTTGATTCATGGTGAAAATTTATATACACACTAATGGAATTTTCAGTGCAATGCGGCGGGAATTATGTCAGTTTTGGTTCGATTCATTATGTTATCGGTACGAACGTATGATACCAGCACCTGGTATAACAACCGAAAGAGGAAACTCAGAAAAAATAGAAGAAACCTTGTATGATTTGGTGTATATAAAAGGTTTTTTAGACCAAAAAGACGGAACAAGAAAATGAAGAGCAAAGTTTTTAACTTGGATCAGACACGGGTTGAAGAAGGAATATGAAATCTCCCTAGTTTGTTTCATATGGATTGGACCACCAGGGGTTGTACCAATTAGTTTTTGAACTACCGTTGAACCAACAAATCGTTGCAGCAGGTCGAGCTAGAGTTATAGATGTGGAAATGAATGAAACCTCTAACGTTGTGCAATGTGAGACAAAAGAGATCATTTATAAACAGGAATAAGATTAGAGATTTTACTATGAGAAACGTGGCGAAACAGATGATTAGAGTTGAATTTAAATTAAAAAATAAATAACGAGTATCGGGTATACGCTAAATATGGGGCACGATTTTATAATTAGATTTGAGATCAAAGTTATCAAAATCCCAATATCCAAACAATTGTTATCCATTATTGTTGACAATCAAGTTTATGAGTGAAATCAAAGTTTGTGGGGGGTGGTGGTTAATGTAATTAACTTTTAAACGTATTAATAATGGAAATTGGATTTAAATAACATCAACATTCATCAATTAACACTCCTAACTTTTGATTTGTACATCAGCACTACCAACTTTCTACTTATTGGCCGATAACACTCCCTAACTAACTAAACCCTAACCCAGTTAGCTGATGTCAGCTGCCACGCCATTAAAAATGTCACGTCAGCTGCCACGTGATTAATAAATGCCACATCAACAAAACTAACTTGATTAGGGTTAAGTTAGTTAGGTAGTGTTATCGGCCAATAATTTGAAAGTTGGGAGTGCTGGTGTACAAATCAAAAGTTGAGAGTGTTATTAGTCAATTTGTGAACGCTAAGGTTACTTAAATCCAATATCTCTATTAATAATTAATTTGTTAATAAATTGTTTAAAAATAATCAAATGATAAAACCAAAAGATAAGAGAACTTATACTTGAAAGAAATTTTAACTACAGCTACTGATTTCATTTTGAAAAAAGTATCATTACAAATTACAAATTTTCAATTTAATATAAGAAAAGAAAATATAATTACTGACATAAACCCATCTCATAGAACATGGTACTCTTTTATTATACTTTCATTGGGCATGTCGTCTACATTTAAAATATTATATATTATATTGTTTCATATAATAAATATCAAATAAAACAGAAAGTATCATAAGCTGGTGCACGTGCCGGAGTGGTTATCGGGCATGACTAGAAATCATGTGGACTTTGCCCGCGCAGGTTCTAATCATGCCGTCCACGTTTTTTGTATATTTTTTGAACAAAATCATAATACGATGAAAGTCTAGGCTGCGAAGAAACCAAACGTTGAGTAGACGATTCGTTTGTTTAATAAATGAACGAACACGAACAAGAAAAATTTTGTTCGTTTAGTTAAATTAATGAACATGAACAGAGATCGGTTTGGTTCGTGAATGTTCGGTAACTTTTTTGTTTATTTAATATGATAAAATTTCGACAAATAAATATTTAATAAGTATCATTGTATTATATATTCTGATCATAAACGTTTGTTTGTGTTTGTTTGTTTTTATTTGTGTTCATGAACATTAGTTTGTGTTCATGAACGTTCGTTTCCATTTGTAACCTAAGATTTACAAACGGAAACGAATACGCTCATTTTCTTAACGAACGAACATGAACAAAAAATCTCATTCGTCCACATTTTTTGTATATTTTTGAACAAAATCATATTGGATCGAATTTAACATTTTTAACATGGAAAATTTGTTAATGGGTGAAAGTCTAGGGCTGCGAACGAACCAAACGCTCAGCGACAGTTCGTTTGTTTTTGTTCGTTTGTTTAATAAATGAACGAACATGGACAAAAAATATTGTTTGTTTAGTTAAATTAAAGAACATGAACATAGGTCGCTTTCGTTCGTTTATGTTCGTGAACATTCGGTAACTTGTTCGTTTATATTTGATAGTTCATTAGTGTTTTTAATTTTATATTTTATTTAAATACTACAAAATTTCGACAAACAAAATATTTGATAAGTATCATTGTATTAGATATTCTGTTCATGAACGCGTGTTTGTGTTCGTTTGTTTTCATTTGTGTTCGTTTGGGTTCATGAACATTTGTTCCCTTTTGTAACCTAAAATTAACAAGCGAACATGAACATGTTCATTTCCTTAACGAACAAACACGAACAAAAAATCTCATTCAGTTGGTGTTTATGAGCAGTTCGTGAACACATATGTTACCTTAACAAACAAATACGAACAAGCTCTTGTTCGTGTTCGTTCGGTTCATTTGTAGCTCTTGCTGAAACCTTGCTTTTTTCTTTCTTAAAACAGACCACCATCAAAGAGTTAGCTTACTTTGTACATTCACCAACAACTCATGATAAGATGGAATCAATAAACGTAAACGAATGACCACTCAAATGAGTGTAAGTTCGTCCTTTTTTATCCATAAACACGTGTTTTGACTTAATCTCCTTAATGATCTTGAACGGAGATATTGTTTGTCGTTGAAAACTTTGTAATTCTTAGCACGCCAAAGGAACCAAATTTTGTGACACGAAGATCGCATGTAGCATCTTCTGGCTGACTATTATGATAAAATGACATGTGGATGCTTTCATTAAAATTAACAACCATGGTTTGTTAACAACAAATTTACATTGACAAAACACTTGATAGATTCGTATATGGAAATTTTAGTTATAGGGGTAAAATCTGGAGCAGATCCAGCTCGCATTTGTGGGTTCCCAGGAACCCAGTGCGTTTTGGAAAAAATGGAAAAAAAATTAGTGAGAACCTTATAGAATTTAGAGAAAATTAGTGAGAGTTAAAAAAAAATTACCAAAAAGAACCCATTAGAATAAAATCATGAATTTGTGACTGGGTAAAATGGAAATTTTACATCGGCTAGTTCTCGACATTGTCACCAGCCAGGGTTCAGATAGTTTAAAAGTTGGTCCAACATCGGCTACGGTGGCTCCGAAAAGGCTGATCCTGAAATAAGGTACAGCTTCGGTAGTGCTGGACGTGTGGTCCAGATTTGGAGGCGAACTCTGGAAGGAAAGTCAAGCACCAAACATGAAATCAGCCTTAGTTCGCGATGGTCCGACAAGCTAGGTCATGTAGGATGCCCGAGCAAGTTTCGGACTTCGGTTGCGTATATTTAAACAATCTCAAAATCAAATAAACAACATAATAAATAGCTTAAAATTTGAAAATTTCTCATTGCCAAAATTTCTCCTCAACTTCATCTATATTGTAAACTAGTTTAAGTACTCGTGTGTTAATTAAAGTAAATTGAGTTAATTACGTTTTTTCGTCCCTGTGGTTTGTCAAAAATCACTATTTTAGTCCATTAGTTTAAAAATTGTCATTTCAATCCCTGTGGTTTCACTTTCGTAACTATTTCAATCTATTGGTTTGTAAAAAATCACTATTTTAGTCTATTAGTTTGCAATAAAGTGTCAGAATAATTGGATGGAATTAACGAATGTGGATTGAAATAGTTACGAAAGTGAAACCACAGGGACTGAAATGGTAATTTTTAAACTAATGGACTGAAATAGTGATTTTTGACAAACCACAGGGACGAAAAAACGTAATTAACTCAAGTAAATTATATAATATTTAATAGTGTTGACATAAAATTTGAATTAAAATGAATGTCCCATTGCTTATGTAAGTACTAAATACATTGAACTGAAGTGACGTAGCCAACTTAAACCATTGTGAAGCGGTGTAGCCAACTTAGATATGGGGACCATAAACGTGTAACGACGATGCCTTCCTATGTAAATTATGGCATATGCAACTCCAATTGCGAAAGCGTGTGATCAACAATCTGTAACTAAAACAATATAATGAGTATGTAATCTCACACAATATATATACACACACATATGTGAAATAAATAATTAATTAACTCGAGTGATCGTTTATACCTTCCCTAGTGTCGGTTATGGAATCTGCACCCAATTGCACGGGCCGTAGACTGAGCTGACTCAATGGGCTGAGTTTGACCTGTTGACCCGTGCCTTAAGTCATCTCCAAGATTTCCCAAATACTTCATTTGAACCGTAGTTGCTATCATTTGTTGTTGTACGATGGCTGAAGGGTTCCCATGCCAACGCCTACTCCCACCGCAAATTAATTAGAGAATTTAATGGTAACTAATTTTGTAAAGCAAAACCTTTCTTTTTCATACAGTTATCAGTTCAATTAAATCCAAAAAAAATTAAAATAAATAGAAACAAATAGATCAACAAAAGCAAACTACAATCTCAACACTACCCACACAAGTATACATGTAACTATTTATATCAGATAGTTAATACTATCAGTTTAGAATTAATGAACACTACCACTATGAGCGGAAATAGTTACCTCTAATAATCTACGGCTAGCATGCCATCAGATTCATTTTCGAAATGACTGGTTATCCATAGACACACAACACATTATCCATCAACACGTGAGCAACATGTGTAAAAGCTTTAAAGTCCTTTGAATATTTAGGTAATACTCTAAAACAATTCTACAAATACCCTGACGCGGTGCGGTTCCTCAAGCGGGTTCAGCAGGTGGTAAATGGTAACACTGCGCATGTTAAGGGGCATAATTTTGTGTTTAGCAGGGTAGGATTTGCTATTCAGAAGGGGGTAACGGCGCAGCTTGTTGCCCGTCTACCTGCCGTTCGTCTGTAATCGTCTCTGTTTTATGGTTTCTATGATAACTTTGTTGTAGTGTTTAACAACAAAAAAAAAGTAAAAAGAATTATAAAACAAAGTTGCAAATGTTATAAAAGGAAGCTTAAAATACAGCTGCAAATGTGTTTAAAAAAGGAGATAAAACGCCGCTGCGCAGATGCTTAAAAGAAGCATGAAGCGCAACTGCAAATGTGAAAAAAAGATCCCTGACGCAACTGCGCATATGTAATAAAAAAAAGATAAAACACAGCTGCTATTTTGATTAAAGGAGGAATAAAACACATGTGCAAATGTGAAAAAGCGCTTAAAACACAGCTGCAAATGTTATATACATTTCAATAAATCAATCTGATCAGTCAATTTTTCAATCATTCGCTTTTCAGTTGTTTTTTTTTGCTTTGACCCGTTCAAGAACCCATTCATGAGTAAACGGGTCAAAATTTCCACCTCCAGTTAAAACCAAAACTTAAGCTAACAAAAACATCGAATATACTCAAATGTTCAATTGTTTTAAAATTTCAACCAATGAAATTATAAGAATAATTTTATAATCAAGAACGTAACTGTATTTGATATATTAGTTATTTACAAAAAAGCTAAAGATGGAAACATAAGTATTGGTGGGTCAACTTGAGCCGACCCGTCTGACCGACTGACCATACGGTTAGTGTAATTGTGTTTTGGTTCACATGGTTTGTAGAAACTTACTTTGAGGGGGGCAGGTGGCAATCCGTTTAGAAACTCAATTTGAGTAGCAGCAGAAATAGAATCCCTACCAGAAAGTATGACGTGTTGACATGACGTGAGAGTTGTTTTCCTCTTAGCTACATTTGTATTATAAGAAGAATCCTTTCTAGGTTTATCATGTCATAAGCGAGAAGATTTTGCATGAATGCGTTCATATTAGAAAGATCACAAAGAACTATAATATAAAGTAAAAAAGTTCATAAGCGACTAAGTTAAAAACCTCTTCTTCGTTTGCTTTCTTTTAGGAGTATAATTATCGGTTTCCTTTCTTGAAGGAGTCACCTCACCTTGCATATTTGATTGCTTCGAGTCACGAGATCCTTATGCATTGGCATATGATGACCCCTTTTTCGGGGTCGAACTCTTTGAAGAACGTGTTCCCATATCTCTAATGAGTGCAAACAAAGGCCCTACAAATCGTAGCTCGCCTGGAGCTTAACCAAAAGACACAGGGTATCAGACCAGTTATGTATTTAACCGTAATTATCATAATAATACGAAAGACGAAAGATATCAATCTATGTGTAATATCAAACTCTATAACACATAATCAATATCATGGTTGTAAAACAAGGTTTCCAAGGCCGACTACTCCCCGGGTAGTCGCTACAAGTTAGGCTGCCGAGTCGACTTTCTTCAACTCCGCCTAATTACTCAGAATCGATCAAACGCAGTCAACCTCAGACAAAATCGGATCTTGTAGGTCAACTTGGACCGAGTTTTACTTAAAATAATAAAACATAATTTTTATGCATATCATATTAAAGAATAAATATAATTTTCACGTATTTTTTATAAATATTGGTAAATTTATGTTCCTTGCATATATTTAATTTCCGAAAACTAATTCTTTATAATTTAACATTTCCGAGTACTCTCCGCCTAGGCCGAGTACTCTCAACTCCCTAGTCGACCGACTAGGGAGCGCCTAGCGACTTTTGCAACCATGATCAATATACATTTGCCCTTTCTAACTAACGGTAATAATTCACATCAACTCCACTTTCCACTTGATATATAAAAATTAGTTCTAGACTTATGATTGCTTCTAAACACCTTACTCTCCATAGTTTAATCGATATCCTAATAAAAAAAACATGCCATCCAAGAACATGATGAACCCATGAAAGCAAATCAAAATGTTCATACAGAAAAGACCCACCAAGAACACACTTATATTGCCCTAAACAACAAAAAATAAATCTTTTTTTTATCAAATTCATCTCAAAATCCAAGAACCCATTGTGATTCAAGAACATTAGTTTCTACTTTAACTAACTGGATCATAAACTATGCACATAACAAAACAAAAAAGGAATCATGGATTTTAATAATCCTAACTATTAGTCGTTGGCCGGTAACGGTCCCAACTTCAAAAATAACCAGTGGTGGTCCACCTTTTCATATATTGTAAACCAATGGACCTTTACTAAACCGAAAAGGATAAGGGGACAAAAAGAAATTAAGGTTCTGTCAGTAAAGGTCCATTAGTTTACAATATATGAAAAGGTAGGACCACCACTGGTTATTTTTGAAGTTGGGACCGTTGCCGGCCAACAGCTAATAGTTTGGATTATTAAACTCCATTATTCCAACAAAAAAGCACCCCAAACTCACACACTCACAAAAATTAAATCAGAACGTAGATGCTAGAATCTTGATTGAACAATATATTTACCCAATACAGATAATAAAAATGAAATCTTGACGCTGAAGGAACCAAAAATCATGTAAAACATCATCAATCATCAAAATAGGTAAACCCTAGATTTCCATCAGAAAGATTATAACAAATTCTCCAAATTCAAGCCACCAAGCGTACAAAACATCTACCTTAACACCCTCAATTTAAGTGATAAAAAACCCTCAGTTTAAAGGTGCAAAATTTGTTTAAAATATGAACCCTAAATTAAAGAACGCATACCAGATATGCAACATCGTCGTCGTCATATCAAACATATATGAAATCTAAGAAAATCATCATCATCATCATCATCATCATACTCAGTAAACCCACCACTAGCAAAGCTAAGGTAGGGTCTGAGGAAGTAAGATGTAGACAGTCTTACCTCTACCCCGTAGGAATAGAGAGGCGACTCCCAGTGAGACCCCCGGCTCGATATGAAATCTAAAAAAACATAAACAAATCTCAGTGTAACATATACAAATACATGATTATTTGAACACTAATAATAAATTCGGGAAAACACAATACCTTACCGAGATGAAGAAGAAATTGATGAAACAATAGCAGCAGAAGAATGTTGGAGAGATTAATCGCCAAAGTGGAATCTTGAAATAGATTTAAGGTTTTTGATTTGAAAAAGGAGATAGAAAGGAAAGGGTTTCTTCATTAACAAACACTTTTTCCTTTGAAGACAATAATCCAACACACAACATATATCTTCCCATTGCGGATTCGAACGATCACCAGCCGCAAACGCGAACACACAATCCCGAATCTTAATCCATGACCATCCAGGCTCCTTGACTACGCCTTTTCGTCTCATCAATCTCCTCACTTCTGCAGCTTCCCGCCATACCTTTAACCGAATACAAATTCGCCAACGTGATATGCGTCGACGCGCAATTCGGTCCATTTCAAGAATCCTTTTTGCAGCGCGCGCCCTAAGTCAACGTCTCCGTGTAATCTACAAGCTCTTAAAAGAGTTGACCAAACAACATCATCGACATTATACGGCATGTCAGTTATCATGTTTGCAGCCTCACGTAACCGCCCGGCTCTGCAAAGGAGATCAATCATACAACCGTAATGTTCTTTGGATAAAGTAAGTTTGTAGTTTGCGATTTGGTTGAAGTAATGAAAACCGAGGTCGACGAGACCGGCATAGCTACACGCGGTTAGAACGCCGATAAAGGCGACCGCGTCTGGTCGTAGACCGACTTTAACGAGACACTCGAACAGGTCTATAGCTTGTTGCTTAACCGTGTTCGGCATATCCGTTAATCATGGCTGTCCATGACACAATATCGTTATGTTCGGCTTCGTTAAATATCTTTAACGATTCGTTTATGCTCCCACATTTTGAATACATATTGATCAAACCGCTTCTTACCATAGCAGTATGATCCAGACCGACACAAATGCAATGAGCGTGAAGTTGCTTACCCTGTTCGAGAATCGCCATATTTCCGCAAACACTTAATACACTCGAGAAAGCAAATTCATTCGGTTTTGGTCCGTCTTTTTTCATTAACGAGAGGTATCGAAACGCTTCTTCTCCGAATCCTCCTTGCGCATGCCCCCCGATTATCGTGCTCCATGAAACGATGTCTTTTTGAGTCATTTCGTGAAACGATAAATGTAACTTCCCGCATTTTGAATATGTTGTCATAACCGAATTAGCGACTGACATACAACTCATAAGCCCGTTATGTAACACATATGCGTGAAACTGTTGACCCAAGTCAATTTGTGCAATATTCACACAACCGGAGATGACTGCTACTAGAGTGTACTCGTTGGGGATCACTTTGGATTCGCGCATTCGCAGGAATGCGTTAACTGCCTTGTGATCTTGACCCGTTTGAACATACGATGTGATAATTGTAGTCCACGAAACCACGTCTTTCGTTTTGATTGTTTCAAACAAGTACAACGCGTATTCTGTCTTCCCGCACTTATTGTACATGGTTGTAAGCGTATTAGCAACAAACGAAGTCGTATCGAAACCTTTCTTTAACGTTTGGGCGTGAATTTCTTTACCCGTACGTAACAAACACGCGTCAGCACACGCCTTTAACGCTATAGCTAATGTATACGAGTCATACGCCATATTATCTCTACATAACTTAGAAAAATCCACAATACCCTCCATGTTGAAACCAGCACGCACCAAACCGGTTATGACCGCAGTCCAAGACACTACATTCCTTATTGGCATCTCTTCAAACACCCGACAACCTTGGTAAACTTTTCCAATCTTCATATACATGTCCAAAAGCGCACTGCCCACAAAAACAGAACTCACAAAATCAGTTTTTACACAGTACCCATGAAGCGATTCGCCTCGTTTAGCACTAAAACCTATAGCACATGCCTTGAGTGCTAGACTGAGTAAAAACGGATCCATTCGTTGAGATGGGTCGACCCACATGGTGGAAACAATGACAATGCTTCAGATGGATCAGCAGCCTTTACATAGCCAGAGATAATGGTGGTCCATGTGACTTCGTCTCTGTTAGGCATTTTATCAAACACTTGGCGGGCGTCATTCAGTTTTCCTGATTTCACAAGCTCCTTGAGTTCAGTGTTGAGTTGGAACATGTTGACATAGTGGGGTTCGTAAATTGGTGGGGTTTTGAGTGTTTGAGCATAGGCAATGCATGAGAGATTGTATAGGATCTTTTGATGCAAATTCTTGCTGATATAAGCATTATTCGTCAACTTATCAGTCATACATGATTAAATAGTTACTGAATCTAGCGGAGATATGCGTGTTGACCATGAACCTGAGTTCGAAACTTCGAATCAGATACCCGAACCTGAACCCGGGCTTTTTCGTACCCAATTTGTACCTGGGTTTTCAGCATACCTGGTTTTCCATAAAACCCGTACCTGTGTTTTCGTAAAACCCGTACCTGGGTTTTCGTAAAACCCGTACCCATTGTATACAACAACTTTTTTTTGAACGTTTAGAGCTCGTGTGAGGCTTTTTTGGGCAAATTTCAAAGCATACAAATATGTAAAAATAAATGTTTCCATTATATATCTCTGTTTTATGCCAACAAAATAAATTGAAAAACCCGATCTATACCCGAACCCGAACCATACCCGCCCAATACCTGAACCCGGAAATAGGGTATTCTAATACCCGGGTATTGAAAACCCGAACCCTAACCCGGGTACACAGGGTAGAGATTTTCTGGCAAAAACCTGGACCCGAACCCGACCCGGGTATAGCCAATACCCGAAAAGTCAAAACCTGATCAGACCCGTATCTGGATATATACCCGAACCCCGGTATTAAAAAACTCAATTTGTGCACCTCAACAATATGGGCTAAAGATGATATAACTAAATCATGCATATTGGTGGGTTATTGGGGCCACCTAGAGGTGCACAAAAAAGGCCAGTTTTAAAAACCATGTTAAACGGGCCATGAATCAGATTGGACAAGCTAACATTTTTCTTTTCTAAAATTTTTAATATTATTTACTTTAGACTTAAGAAAACTGCAATTTTCTGGTAGGAACCTCAATCTAATTAGTCGATGAAGTTATTGCTGGGATTTAGGTTTTCTGAAACCTAAAAATCATTTTTTTTAATTAATTTCGCATCTCAATTTTCAGGGTATCAGTGTTCATTTTTGAGACTTCCAATATATGCTGTTAATCGGTACTGGGAGTTATTCTACAAATGAGTATAAAAATAAGAAGTGCAAGAAGGAACCATAGAGTGACAAGTGTCTATAATATTTTTTTGAACGGCTAACAAATCAATCATGAGTACTCTTGAGGCACCCACTGGACAAACGGAGTACTCCGAGAGTAACCCGAGTCATCCACCACCACATCCGGGGAA
Organism: Scalesia atractyloides; assembly: GCA_947069175.1. Classification (NCBI taxonomy): domain Eukaryota; kingdom Viridiplantae; phylum Streptophyta; class Magnoliopsida; order Asterales; family Asteraceae; genus Scalesia; species Scalesia atractyloides. Next base: position 69,476,170 of record CAMTDV010000006.1, on the reverse strand, counting down.
AACCGGTAACTCACCCAACCGTAGGCACGACGGTGAAATTACCGGCAAAACCCCTTTGGCTCAAGGATCGAACCCAGGTTTCCCTAGGTCTCCTATCATTGCCCACCAGTGCCTTACTCCTTTTTGCACCAAGTGGGAATTGAACCTCGAGTCTTCATAGAAGAACTCAAACTCTCCTACCACTTGAGCTAGAGGTCATTGGCTGTCTACAAGAGAAAAAGAACATGCACATGCAAAAACCTAAACCCCCAACTCCACAAAAAAAAACTATACCTCATCAAAAAAACCCCTCCAAAAATCCCCCCCCCCCCAAAAAAAAAAAAAAAAAAAAAAAAAATTCTAAAAAGCACAACTTTTTTTAATATTGTCTATAAAAAATGCTACTTTATCGTCACTAAAAAATATTTTTTTGTGACGATAAAGTAGCGATTATTTTAATAGAATATTGAAAAAAAATTGTGTGTTTTTTTTAAAGTATTTTTTATTGTGTTTACATTAGAGAATATTCCTTCTTACCCTTCTTACAATAAGAGTCCTTTGTATTTGATTCTTTCTCTTGGTATGTTCCCGAATTAAGTATGAATTATATATGGAATTTTCTCTCTTTTGATTTTGTGGGTTCTTGTTTACAAATGAATTAGTTTAACAAAGTTGCATGTACTTGCCATTGCTCTTTGTTTAGCTTTTACCATAATATGATGTAAGCGACATAACCTGATTTGTAATATATATTCATCCTGTCTGTAATTTTATTAAGTTGTATTATTGTAATTTCAAATCCAATGGCAGGACTACATGTTTCAAGTCAAGCAAACCCGACCCATCCGGTTTTGACCCATATAAAAAAAACACCATCTATACTGCATACAGGAGTTACTAGATCGATTTCGAATTCTCACTGGATATATTTGTAGATCTCTCCTTTTCTTAAGAGGGGTAAAGAGTAGTCAGCTATATCAACCAAATCTTTAATGTTGTGAATGGACCGTTCCTCAGCGGCCACCATGAAAATGGCACGCGCTTGTGCTTTTCTGTGCAATCTTGCTGCTAAATTTAAGGGAAGATCAGGTGAGTTTAGGGCTCTAAGTAGTTGTCGATACAGCGAAAGAACCCTTCCCCTGTTTCTTGCCAAATCTTCTGCGGTTGCCCAGATAAGACCCCCCTTCGCCATTTCGCCCTCCGCCAAGTGTTTGCTGAAATGGGTCAAATTCAGTTATATATATTCACATGAAAAAGAGAAATTTTTTTTGCTAAAAGTGTTTCTAGATGACCCAACATGTTTCTGTATGTACCAAAATGTTACTCGTTACCAACATGCAAGGCCTGCCTATTTTGCCACCTCCATGTAAGTATTAAAACATGTAGGTTCTATTTAGCTTGTTGACACGCGGCTTAAGCCATAAATAACAACAATTACACGCTATGAGAAAACATAAAAACACAAACCTATTCTAATCAACAATAACAACATTTAGTACCTTTTGGTTGTTTGGGTTCAAAGCATTTTGTTTTTTTTAATATCCTTTTGTTCATCTGTTGAATCAAGTGTGTGCTCCACGTTTTGAGGGTTTTCGCTTTTCTAAACAAATGTGATTTCTTCAATGAGCCTTGAGCAAACCAATGCTGTACATGTATGCATAGGTATCAATAGGGAATAGCGGTCAATAGCGATAGGCTACCTATATGTTATGTAGTGATAGCGACGAAATAGCGCTCGCCATTTCAAGTTTAGCGATAAGGTAGTAGAAAATTCTAAAAATAAAAAAATGTAGATATTTATAATTTATATATATATACACACACACTATATGTAAATCCTTGGTTCACTTAGACCGTCGACATAGACCAGACACTTAATTCCGCCAATAAACCATAAATTATTAAATAAAACACATCGCGAAGCCAAACAAACATAAACACTACAAAACACATGAAGGTAAAGCAGTTGTTTGTCAACTAACAAAATATGTTATTTCCGTTGTCTATAAAATCAATATTCAGATCGATAAATGACATCACTAAAGGTCAAAATCTCGTTTAGTAGTAATTAGTTCGTATTAATTCGAAAATTTCACTTTTTCTGCAGTATTTATAGGGCTTTTTCTGCAGCATATTTTTGCTTTCAGGTTTTACTCTTTATTACTTTAATGAACCTTTTGTTTTTGAATATGAACATGTTGGTTTTGAGTAGTTTGTTATCTGGACTTTTTAAGTGCGAGTATGAGCATTTTGGTTATGGTTTTGAGTAATTTATTGCTTTAATGAACGATTTAGTTTATTTTATTTAGGCGCTTTTTTTTCTCAGGCCCACGCTTTTTTTGCGCCTATCGCCTAGGCCCTAAGCGCCTTTGATAACTATGGTTTACACATACATATATGTTTTCATCTATCTGTGTTAACTTAAAGCTTAAAAGGGTCTTGTATGTTTTTAATCAATTTGTGTACAGATAGAAAAAAAATCCTAGGTAACTTGGGTGGTTTTTTGAGCATGAAATCCCAAGGCCTACAATCTTCTTTGTTTATAATTAATTAATTTTTTGCATAATTTTACATAGCTCGGTGAATTTATTCTTAGTATTAGGAGTACAAATGAGCCAAGCGGCTCGTGAGCTACTCGAGATCGGCTCGAGAAAAAGCTCGAAAGGAGCCGAGCCTTATTGAGCCCGACCCAAGCTTGAGCCTAAAATAAAGCTCCTTTATTTATTGAGCCCGAACTCGAGCCTGACATGTGAAGCTCGTCATGCCTTATTAGTTTTTATTAATATTTAATAACATTTACCTTTTATATAAAGTTGTCTAATAAACGAGCTGAGCTTATTTAAATTTGTTTATGAGCCGAGCCCGAACCCAAAAATATCTCACAATCAAACGTTAAAATTTTGGGTCGGGTCGGAGTCAAATTTCTCACAAGCAACCATTATAATTTTTGTTCCATTAGCCCTATTCAAGTTTTATCAAAACTAACAAATTGCTTCAGTTAGTGTTCATCCAATCGGTTTTCCTCAAGAATTCGAATTCTGTTGTAATTCGAGTTAACTTGAACCAATCCTATCCTAATGATGTGTGGGGTTCGGCTACAAAGTCTAAATTTCCTAAAAAGTCATAAAACACTATAATTTCAGCCATAAAACACACCTAAAACCCACAAATAACAGAATGAAGATTACTAAAATACCATATTCAAACCCTAATAGTCCATAAGAACTTCAAACACACCATCGTAGAACTACGAATATAAAACACAATATGCTAATCAACATAAAACACAACAATGTTTTCACTCCATAATCAGAGCCTTATCATCCAAAACACAACACAAAACCCACATATATGATGTTTTAGTAATCTTCATTATGTTATTTGTGGGTTTTGGGTGTATTTTATGGTTGACATTACGGTGTTTTATGACTTTTTACACTTTTTAGGAAATTTGGACTTTGTAGCCAATCTCTAGATAAAAATAAATAAATAAAACGAAAGTTTACCTCGAAATCTCAAAGCAAACAAATCGATGACTCCAAGTTGTAGTGCTGAAGTGTTGAATGCCTGGCAATAGAACCCTCCCTAGTTTGACATTGCCTGAAAAGTGGAAAAATGTTTTTACTAAGGCCGTAAACAAACGAGATCTGTTCCTGTTCATGTTGGTTCATTCAAAATTTACCGAACAAACACAACGATTTAAGAACACATAACCGAACATGCTCATTCATTCTTTCATTAAAGAAATGGAATTTGTTTGTTATCGGTGGTTGTGTTGGATTGTTAATAGCATAGACAAATGCAAGTGAACACAATCGAACATACATACAACCTATGTAGTTAATATCACTGATATATCTCGGTTATCGGTCCCCTACTGAGATATCAATGGAAAATATTGGTCAGAATATCAGTACTGATAATATCGGCGATATTGACCGACATTGGACCTATATATCACCGATTTTCCCGATATCAGTACTTTCTTCTTAATTCTACCATTCATCTTTCTTCTTATTGCTGCAATTAGTGTTTTAAGTCTTAATTGTTAGTTGTTACGGTTATATGTTAGTGTTTTAAGTCTTAGTCCGTTCCTACTTGTTACAATATTTAGTGTTTTGCAAGTTCCAAAAGGTTAATTTGTTAATTGCAGGAGAGTATACTAAATTGTTAGTTTAAATTGCTATATATATAAATTTAGTATGATATTAAAATAACCGATATCCCATCACGATAACCGATATCTCAAAATCTCAAATATCGGTCCTTGACCAATATCCGATATTTTACCGCATTAACTGCTTAGCATACAACAACAAGAATTCAAAAAAAAAAAAATCACAAATTACCACATAGGGTGGGGTTCTAGAGTGAACACTAGTATATTTGTGAACTGAGTGAACAAATCATGGCCATTGATTTACACCCGTGTATGGCTAGGATTTCATCATCAAGTCGTAAAACACACCAGTGTATTTCATTATCAAATCCTGGCCATTGATTTACACATGTGTATGACCAGATGAGTTCGCTCAGTTCACAAATACACTAGTGTTCACTCTTGAACCTAATCCATACCAAGGAAACAAGTAACAAAATAAGTAGATTCTGCAAGTTGCTTACTGTATATGTGCATCTATAATAAACATTAAACAGCAACAACAAAATAAGGATAAATGTTGAAATTAGCTTCTAATTTACCCTAATCCACGACCAAAGGAAGAATCAAACTACGATTTCAGAGAAGCCCTAATCCACGAATGCCATAATTTCCTCTTTTGTGCAAAATATTTTGAAGTGAACTATTAGGGTGTTTTCACTTAACCATATCGGTTTGGTTTGGTCAGTTTCGGTTAATTTCAGTTATGTTTTTCGTTTAACGGTTTGGTTTTCGGTTGTGGTTCGGTTTTTGCTCACCCCTAATTTATATATACCTAGGGCTATAAATGAACTGAATGTTCAGCGAGTAGTTCGTGAACCGTTTGGCGAGAAATCCGTTTATGTTTGATCGTTTACTAAATGAACGAACATGAACAAGAGATTTCTTTCGATTAGTTAAATGAACGAACATGAACAGAGGTCTTGTTCGTTTAATTGTGTTCGTAAACGTTCGATGAGGTGTTTGTGAACATTCATTCAATTGTGTTCGTCTATATTCATTTGTTTGTGTTTAAACTAAAGATTTTTGTACTTTCATATATTTTATCAATACTATTTATATTATGTAATTTTTATTTATTTTATTACCCTAACAATTAAACTAGGAAACCATATTTCTACCTTATTTATGCATCATTCCCCTTTCCTTGCTAATTGTTTACATCGACGAATACGACCAACATTTGTTCCATAATTAAGACTTCACGTTCCAGTGCTACTCTCTAGGCCATCCATCTTTAGCCTTCGTCACGTTAGCGAAATTTATTTGTGTTCGTGAACACGCTTATTTCCTTAATGAACAAACACAAAATCTCTGTTCGGTAAGTGTTTATGAACCGTTCGTAAGCACATTCATTTTCTTAATGAACAAACACTAACAAGGCCTTGTCGTGTTCGTTCGATTCGTTACTGCCCTATTTATATGTACCATTTGTTAAAAATTCAAAAGTCGATGGGTTTGCTGGAACCGTAACCCTCTACCTAAGTCCACCCAGATAGTAGTATGATGTTTATGAAGTAATTGTTGAAAAATTATGTTCGTAATCTGCACAGGAGATATAGTGTGATCTTTTACACCCAGTAAGACTCCTGCTCTCGGATTATGTCAAAAGATATTATGACCCTTAAAACACATAATTCGTCTTTAAGGATAAACCCTAGAAATCATAATACTACGTTACTAATGTAACATTCGTAAAAAAAATGAATATATCCTAAAACCCGACCTGTTTTTGTAACACGATCCGTTTTCATATTCCACATAATTTTGTTTAATTTTAAGCAATAAAATGTCTTGGATTCTATGTTTTGATCATACATGTTATCATATCTGGTGATTTATAGTCTTATATATGTTTTAGACAACCTTGTAAATTCATTTCCATGTATTTTGAAGCAACCCTGTATATCTCAAGGTCTAAAACTAAGGTTTTCCTTAAGTTAATAAAAAACTTTGGAGACCTCGTGAACATACCTAACACATCACATCCTAACCTTCTTATCATTCAAACTTCATTATATACATGCCTTAAGATAGGACATTGTGTTTTGGAGAGTTTAGATGTAAATGATCACAAGTAAAAAGCTCTACATGTCGTATTCTTAGTTTTGTCATAAGATGACTTTCGGGTGACTTCTTGCTAACTTTTCTCCATCCTTGATCTATCATTCTGGTCCATTCAAAGCTCCAAGATATACTTGTATACTAAGGATCAAGTAGGTTCAAATGGTGCATAAAACTGAGCTCCAGCGTAACGGGAAACACAAACACAAGTTTTAGAACATAACCCTCGACCCGCATCAAGACCCAAGGTTTAAGCCCAATTCTCGACACCATGGATATTGGATTACTCTCTTCCATATGATACTCTAAAAATAATGAACGTAGGCGAAAACTGTGCGCGAAACGGAGTTATAACGAAGCGGGAATCGCGAAAACAAGTTTGGTGTTTGTTGCTGATTTGAAAGACGCGAAAATCTTGTTTTAAAGTTATCCCACATCGCCCCAATCACCATTTTGTGCTCTATTTCACACCTATAAATACCTTTGCTTGGTTCTTTATTGCGACTCCTAGTTTGAGTATAAACAAGTGGAATAACCAAATTTGGTGGCTCCACAAGCACAATACCCTTTTGGGTGTGGTGTGTAGTAGTTTTTATTTCCGCTTTCGACGAGGAGGTGCTGCCCTTCAAGCTCTTTGCATTTTGTAAAGTTCTTCTTCGAGATAAGCTTCCTTTCTTTGTTTTATTTTTTTAATATTCATTTATTTATTGTGTTCTTAGTTTAATTAGTTTAGTTTAGGTTCTTAGTTAAGGAGCATTAGGCTCGTTAAGATAGCCTAGTTTAGGCTCGCCTTTAGGCTTTTCATAGCCTTGTAGAGGCTCTTTAGGCTCAACGAGTCTAACATATCATGTTCGTTCATTTAGTTATGCCTAGCATAACGTTTACCTTTTTTTGTTGCATTCGTTTGTCTAGCTTAAATCACGCTTATCAATTGGATTTTCTCCTTATTCTCGTGCGGTTTTTCACTAAGGATTAAAAATGCAAACACTGTGAGTGAATCCTTACAAATTCCTCTTTTTATTCACGTTTTGGGGTGTATCATGTGTCGTAATTTACTTTATTTATACAAATACATGTGCTACCACCATTATGTGATCTAATGTGTATATTTGTTTGTTGTGGTTATGTGTGGTTACATTTTATCATTTCAGTACAATCATTCATTTAAGGCCCATCAGTTCCTCATGGGATACGAGTTGAACATCAGGTGCCTCATTAGATCGGCTCCGTTTGATTGAGCCTTGATCTCAAGTTCATCATTCATCATGTTCATATGTTCATTGTTGATATTATGTGGTTTGTGATTTAATTATATATACATATGCTCATATATGGTCCACGCACATTTTTATTGAAATAACCAACTTAACAAACTATTTAAATGTTTAACTTAGATTCACTCACCAACCTTTGTTGACCCAAAAACCATTTTTACACATGATACAGGTGAACAGGTACGAAGAGAAGATTGGACACAGGATGGGCCTTAGTTAACAAGAAACGAATTAGTGCAATATACTTGTTATAAACATCGTCTTGTGTTTGTAATTGTTTATATGAATTATTTGTATTGTGAGACACTTGATATGAATTAATGAATATTTAAAACAAGTAATAGCAAGTCATAAGCTCTCGAGTTAACCCAATCATGCCTGGATCACCTATTCCGCTGTGGGTCAGGGTGTGACAGATTGGTATCAGAGGCATTGACTTCAGGGATATAGGATAGGTTATTAGACCCTTAGAACCTATACTTTAGTCAACTAGGACCTATGTGCTTATGTGATTTCATGTTTTGTTTGACTTATGATTTGCTATTGCCCAAACATTTAAATTCCTTTCATTTCACACAGAAACACATGCAAGCACTCTCTTTGTTACTTGATATCTGATACGTGCAATGTGTTATAATTATGTCATGAAGTCTACATATATGTTACATATATACATATCACTCCACCTGAAATGTACCATACGAAACTTATGAAACCCTTATTTATAAGTTCTCGATTTTCTTTAAATTTTCGAAACATTTCTCTCCATTTTCCAAATACTTATTTTTATGTTATTCAAACTTTTGTGATGTTTTTCGTTTTCAAATCTCATCAAGGTGAGTTCATGTGACGGGCATGTAGTAACAAGAAGGGTTCGAGTACCGGTAGTCGGGATGTCCTGTCTAAGATTGACATTCGTATAAATCCGAATTAATGGACCAATTTGTCTACCTGGGGACTACTGATGAGAGTACGAAGGACCTATTAGGCCAAAGCATGCCACACCAAACGTCGTGTGAACTACCCCACTTTTAGGTGTCACCGTGTCCACACCTGGATGCACTCCTACTTTCATACTTACATTCATATTTCTCGATTTTTCTCCGGGTTTTAGTGTACATTACCAGGCTAACACATGCGAACCATACGAAATCCCGGTAATCATGGGGGCCCACATGATTACGAAGGTGAAGTATGGCGGCATGCAAGGCCCAATTACGAGCAAAGCCCAAGAACACTTTAAAAGTGTTGTGTTATCATAAGTTATTGTTTTCAAATACACCCCAAAGTTTTCATTTTATCATATGTTTATATTTTTTTTCGCATCCCTGCTAGCAAATCCATCAATAGAATCTCACAATCTTGTTTGCGTGAATTCCTGTAGATGTCCTTTAGGCACCTTCTTGGAGGAAAAAGAACCGGGAACTCCAGTAGACGCATGGCTGCCCAAATTGCCAAGCAAATGGCCGCCGTGATTCCTAACATTGTGATCCAAGTTTAACAAGCCCTCAATAATAACCAAGTCAATCAAGTCGAACCAAACGCTGTAAATGCTCCTGCAACTACATCCAAGTGCTCCTATAAGCACTTCAAGTCTTGTGACCCCCCCCCCCAAAATATGAGGGAACAGAAGGGGTCACTACACTCCTGCGATGGTTCGAGGAAATGGAAAGCACCTTCCTAAGTTGTGACTGCCCTAACGATCGCAAGGTTCGTTATGCTACCGGTCGTCTCATTGGGGCAGCTTTACCTGGTGGAACGCTGAAAAGGGTCGAAGAGGGGCTGAAGCTGCTGTGGCCCTAACTTGGGAACAACTCAAGGAACTAATGACTAAACGGTTCTGTCCATGGAGTGAGATCAAGAAGTTGGAGGACGAATTCTACCGCTTAAAGCAAAATGATGGAGACCATATGGCCTATAACAAGCGTTTCCTCGAGCTGAACCGGATGGTCCCAAATATGTTCACTCCTCGTTACCATCTCATTGAACATTACATTAGGGGTCTTCCTTCTGGTATCCAGGATTCCGTGATGAGCACTGTACCCGCAACATTGGAAGCTGCAATAGAATTAGCTACCGAACTCAACGAAAACCATATCCGAAATGGAGACTTTAAAAAGAAAGGGACAACTGACAAGGTTTCAGTGGAAGAGCCAAAGACAACCAAGATCGAAACATTCTCCCGTTCTGATACCAAACGAAAACGTGACGGTGAAACTACGCTATTGCCTCGACTAACCCAACTTCACAAGCCGTACCACTCCAAGCCATCCCAATCACCCAAATGGCACCCAGCCCAGCTTACCCAAACAAGAACCCTACACTGGTCCCCACCCTCAATGCAACACCTGCCACTATCACCACCAACTTACCATACCCTGTTGTTTATGTGCCAATTGTGGGCGTTATGGCCATTTGAGTAACACGTGTCGCACTCCTCAAAACCAAGTTTCACCTCTTGCCCAAAACATGATCTAGCCCTACCAACCACCGCATTACCCCATGGTGCCAGTTCGAGCTTGCTTTAATTGTGGTGATCCTACTCATTTCAGAAACACGTGCCCTAGGTTGGTTAACATCATCAACGCTCAAGCTCAAGCAAATCCAGTTAACCAAGTTAACCAAGCGAACCAGGCAAACCCAGCACCCCCACCAGCAAGAGGGGGAGCCTACAACGTCAACGTAAACCTAGTTGAGGTCAACGAGGGTGCGAACGAACAATCTACTAGTCTTTCTCCCATCATGAAGACTCAAGACTCTGCTCCAGTTGTTTATTTTATTTTTATTCCCAATCCAAGCTTTAATAAATTCCATTTCTTGTCCTGACTATTCAAATTACCATTGTTTTCAATTTGGGTAATAATGTTTCAAGATTTCATTATTTCATATTAATGTCATTAATGCAATTTATATCACGCTATGCCAATTTGTTTCATTACACATCGATTAAATTTCATGTCTTCGTGTCATCATACATCACAACGAACCCCATCTCATCATTTAGAGAAGTTGTGTCGTGTCTCACTTTTTCATAGACTGACCACTTCCTCATAACACATGAGAGAGGTACCGCCGTAATTTAGTCTTGCTCTCTTCGGATTCGAGATTCAAGCATGGGTTGTTGTGTTTGTTTATGTTTGGTAGATTTTAGGATGAGTCACATAGAACTAATCGTGACTTAATAACAAGGCCAATGAAAATTTGACAAGGACATGGTGGATACGCCGCAGGTACTTCCTATATATAAGTGTTCTTGTCTGGTGATCAAAAGCATTGTTAGACGGTTATGGGAAATTTTATGTAAGTAGTGTCAATGTCAATTTGGATAACGATGTAGTTGATGATTTTGTTTTGTGATGTAACTTTATCATTATGACGCCTCGAATTTCTTGTAACATTTGTGTAAATCGGGTTTCGAAAACCCGCCCCAAGTTCTCAATCGAAATGTATTTATTTGTGCCGGGTGATTTTTAGCATTTTGTTTACTGTTTGATATATTAGAATTCTTTTGTTCAAAATAACTTGAATAAAATAAAATAAATAATCCAATCAAATATTAAATAATTATAATTAATAAATGGTTTAACTTATAATAGAGAAAATAAATAACAACTCAAAAATGGGCGAGCCGGGGATCGAACCCGGGTTCCCCGGGTTAACATACACCGCAAACACCACTGAGCCACACACATCTTTTGGTTAGAATCTGGAAATTACTTATACTTATGCACGAACCGCCTGTGCCTGCAAATTCAAATCAGCGAACCGCTGATCTCGCCCTGTCTAGCAATCCAAAATTCACAGCTGTAACCGCGTCGAATCCTTCCAAATTCGAACCAATTTACCTTAATCTCAAGGATCAATCATGCGAGCTGGTTTCCAAACAAATCGAAATCAACACCCCTGTTCCTCCTATAAATTCTGACCCTTGAACCTTTAGAAACCCGCTCACACTCATCAAAACACTCTGTTTTTGAAGTTATACTTCGCCGGAGTTATTCGTCGGAAAGTCCCTGTTGCCGGAAGTTCATCGGTGAAATCAAAATCACCCCTTTGTTCGGTATATCCTCCTGAATCCTTGATTATCTTTCCATTATGTAATCGTTCTAAAATATATAATAAGTGCGCTGCAAAAACAGTAAGAATCATGCGAAGAAGATGAAGTTGCTGTTAATATATAAGTATAATTTAAATCGGATTCTTAAACGGGTTAGACACACAGTCCAGTGGTGGACTGTGTGCAATTATACAACACATGCCCTGGCTTCGACTCGTATACGTTACCGATTCTCTGTAAATAAAACCAAGTTTTTTTAACTCACTCAGATCGCTCTGGAATAAGTGTTTAAAGCTAATACAAATAGGGATTTATACGGGTCAGACACACAGCCCAACTGGTTGGGCTGTGTGCACGAGAACTAAAGGTCTCGGGTTCGAATCGTGAAATCTCAACCGGCTTTGAAGATTTACAAAGCTTTTTAAAATAAATAAATTCTGTATTAACCTAACTAGTATATATATATATATAATTAAAATTGATATTATTTCGGGTTAGACACGTAGCTCAGTTGATAGAGCTGCGTGCACACATACGGGAGGTCATGGGTTCGAACCTCACACGCTGCCAAATTCTCATTAAATCCGACCGGTTGACCCGGCCAGACCTGTCAAGGTCAACCTTTTTTTATTCATTATTACTGTTTTATTTATTTCTTTATTATTATATTTAAAAAGAAAAGCATTTAAAAATGCTTAGAAATATGATTTTAAAGTAAAAAAAAATTATATCAATTACCATAAAAATAAACCTTAAAAATCTAATAAAAAGGCATTAATTAGAAATATTAATTTCAAATAGAATTTATGTATTTATCGAATTATTACGTGATTATTTAGGTTAGTTTTCCCTCGTCGGTTGCATCATAAATTCGTGCGCATTCATCATTATCAAGGAACGCACCCACTGTGAGTGAATATCTACAAATTCCCCGTTTTAATCACGTTTTGGGGTGTATCATGTGTCGTACTATTCCTTTATTTTATTTAAACACTTGTGCATGCATCATTCCGTGATCAAATGTGTATTGATTGTTGTGTGAACTATATGTAGATTAAATTTATCATTTCAGTGCACGCATTTCATTAGGCCCATTAGTTCCCCGTGGAATACGGGTTGAGTATCAGGTGCCTCATTAGATCGGCTCCGTTTGATTGAGCCTTGATCTCAAATACATCATCATCCATGTCATATATTCATCCAAAGTGGTTTGTGATTGTTTACATATATATGTTTGCTCACATGTGATTAATGCATGAATTTTTCTTCAATAAATAAAACAAGCAATTATTTAAAATGTTTTATCAAGGTTCACTCGCCAACTTTTGTTGACCCAAAATCTCCCCTGTTTTACACATGATACAGGTGATCAGTTGAGGAAAGAAACACTTAGGATGGCCTAGAAGAATAAATAAGTTAATGCTTTGGAATGAACATTTAGTTTTGTTTTCCTTTGTAATTGTATGAATTTTGTTTATTGGATATTTAAGTTTGTAATTTGAATTTAATAAATATGAAACTTCTTAGTAAATATCATGAGCTTTTGTGATAACCCAATTATGCCCCGACTTTTATTCCGCTGCGGGTCGGGGTGTGACAGATTGGTATCAGAGCTTGTGGCTATAGGGATATAGGATAGGTTATTAGACCCTTAGAGCCTATACTACAGTCGATTAAATTTTAATTGTTTATGTGTTGCATGCAAAATTCATGAAGTTTATATGTTTCATATTCACACCCAATATTATGCAAGCACACTCACAAGTACATGTTAATATGCAATGCTCATCATAGTTCATATCCTCATAACATGCCATATCTATGAACACACATACCTCAAGATTTCCATGATTTTTGCAATGATTTCGTATTTTTCAAATCACATCAAAGTGAGTTTACACGACGGGCATGTAGTAACTGGAAGGGTACGAGTACCGGTAGTCGGAACGTCCTGTCTAGGCTTGGCATTCGTATAAATCCAAAATAAAGGACCAGTTTGCCTACCTGGGGACTAACGATGAGAGTACAAAGGACCTATTAGGCCAAAGCATGCTATACCAAACATCGTGTGAGCTAACCCCACTTTGAGTTGTCAATGTGTCTACACCTGGACACCCTCCGACCATACTTCTCACAATCATGTTTTACGATTTTCATTCGGGTGGTGCACGTGTTAATCCGCCGACACCAATGTGAATCCTGCCAAGCCCAATAGTCGTGGGGGCCCACATGACTACACAGGCAATGGTATGGGGGACATTTGGAGGCCCAAACATGAGCAAACCCAAGACATCCTATGGATGTAGTTAAATTATTTTCAGTTATGTTGTTTTCATTCTTTTTACAACACATGACCCCTAGGAAATTCTTGAACTCACAATCTTCCTACATATGTTCCTGTAGATGTCGGCTAGGCAATTATGTGGAGGTAGAAAGTCAGGAAAGTCAAACGAACGCTTGGCCACGCAAATTGCTAAACAAATGGCCGCAGTACTTCCTGATATCATGCTACAAGTTCAACAAGCTCTCACCGCTAATCCCATCAACCCTCCCAACCAAGAAGACCAAAGCGTCGCCAACCCTCCTCCCAAAACCCCCAAGTGCACCTACAAACACTTCAAATCCTGCGATCCCCCAAAATATGAAGGGAGGGTGTCACCGCTCTCCTTCACTGGTTTGAAGAGATGGAAAACACTTTTCTCAACTGCGACTGTCCCGAGGACCGTAAGGTACGTTACGCGACCGGAAGACTGTTTGGGGTAGCCCTTACCTGGTGGAACACGGAAAAGGGTAAGCGAGGAGTTGAAGATGCCATGGCCTTAACATGGGAAGAGTTAAGGGAAATCATGACAAGACGTTTCTGTCCAAGAAGTGAAATAAAAAAGCTGGAGGACGAGTTCCACACTTTGAAACAAAAGGAAGGAGACCACACTTCGTACAATAAGAGATTTCTCGAGTTGAACCAGATGATCCCCAGTTTGTTCACCACCTTGTACCACTTAGTCGAACACTACATTCGAGGCCTCCCCTTGAAAATCTAAGATTCGGTTTTAAGCACTTCGCCTGCAACACTTGAAGCCGCAATGGAGTTAGCTACAGAACTCACTGAAAATCGCATTCGAAACGGAAAGTTCAAAGATGAGAAGAAGAAAGCACCCATTGAGACCCCAACTCCAAACCACCCCGTCTCATCCTCGAAGTTTGCTGGTAAGAGAAAGCGAAATAGCAAGAATTTTGCTGTCACTCAAACCAACCCTCCCATCATTGCTGCACCAATCACCCAAGTTGCTCCTCCGACCGCACCATTCAAAAGGCCATACACTGGCCCACACCCAAAGTGCAACCGTTGTCAATATCATCACCCCCCCCCCCGAAAACCCCTGCCAACATTGCACAAGTTGTGGCCGTGCGGGCCACACCATCTAAACCTGCCGTACCCTTCAGCGAATGAACCGCGGTCAACCTCCAACCCAAACCCAAAATCAAATGGTGGGCCAAGCCCAACAACCCTTACTTCTACCACCTGCACAACACGTAGCCCAACCTTACTACCAACCCAACTACCCCATGATGCAACCCATGCGAGCCTGTTTCAATTGTGGGGACCCAAACCATTTCATGAACACTTGTCCACGCCTAGTGAACATCATCCATGCCCAAGCTCTAGCAAACCCGGTAAACCAAGCTAACCAAGCTCCTCCACCTGCCAGAGAAAGAGCTTTCAATATCAATGCCAACTAAGCCAGGGCTGACAACAACGTGGTCAACGGTACGTTTCTCATCAATGGTAGTTATGGATCCATATTATTCGATACTGGTGCAGATAAGAGCTTTGTGTCCTTAGAATTCGAATCTATCCTCGACCAACCTCGTGTTAATCTCATTGAATCTCTAACGGTGGAAGTTGCTGACGGAAAACCCACTTCATTAAATTCTATTATACGCAATTGTATTCTCACTCTAAACGATCACGATTTCCCAATTGACCTCATTCCTATGAAGTTGGGAAGTTTCGATGTTATAATCGGTATGGACTGGCTCAGCCAGCATCACGCTGAAGTGGTGTGCCACAAAAAATTCATTCGCATTCCTCTTGCAGACGGTCAGACACTACATATTTTTGGGGAAACCCCTTCGAAAGGACTCAAATTGATGTCCTGCCTTCAAGCCCGAAGTTATCTCCGCAAGAACTATGTCGCATTTCTAACTCACATCGTCAAGAAGGGAGGCAAGGAGAGGAAGCTCGAAGATATCCCAATTGTGAAGGAATTCCCACAAGTTTTTCCCGACGACGTTTCAGGACTTCCTCCTGTGAGAGAAGTCGAATTTCGCATCGATCTTGTACCGGGCGCTACGCCGGTCGCAAAGTCTCCTTATAGGTTAGCCCCATCTGAGATGCAAGAGATGGCTAGTCAACTACAAGAGCTGACTGACAAAGGATTCATACGTCCTAGCTCATCGCCTTGGGGTGCACCAGTTCTTTTTGTGAAGAAGAAAGATGGAACGTTTCGCATGTGCATTGATTACAGAGAACTCCACAAGTTGACGGTTAAAAATCGCTATCCACTACCTCGCATTGATGACCTCCTAGACCAACTTCAAGGCGCCACCTGCTTTTCAAAAATCGACCTTCATTCTGGTTATCATCAACTTAGAGTGCGCGAAGAAGATATCCCAAAAACCGCCTTCCGGACTCGTTATGGTCATTACGAGTTCATGGTTATGCCCTTCGGTTTAACCAACGCCCCCGCTGTCTTCATGGATTTAATGAATAGGGTATGCATACCCTACCTCGACCGTTTCGTCATAGTCTTCATCGACGACATCCTCATCTACTCCAAGTCTAAATCCGATCATGAGCGACACCTTCGACTCATTCTTACACTCTTAAGGACTGAAAAGCTTTACGCTAAGTTCTCAAAATGCGAATTCTGGTTAGGAGAAGTACAATTCCTTGGTCATGTCGTCAATGACAAGGGAATTCATGTCGATCCTTCAAAAATCAAGGCAGTACAGGAATGGCAAGCACCACGTACCCCTACTGAAGTTAGGTCATTTCTTGGTTTGGCTGGTTACTACCGACGCTTTATTGCCAATTTTTCCCGTATCGACGTATCACTCACGGCCTTGACTCACAAAGGAAAACCCTTCATTTGGGGACCTAAACAAGAAGAGGCCTTCCAAACTTTAAAGCAAAGGCTTAGTGACGCACCTGTCCTTACACTCCATAAGGGTTGCGATGACTTCGTGGTTTATTGCGACGCGTCAGGGCAAGGACTAGGCTGTGTATTGATGCAAAGAGGAAAAGTGATAGCCTATGCCTCTAGGCAACTCAAAGTTCATGAGAAGAATTACACCACCCACGACCTAGAACTTGGAGCCGTTGTGTTCGCTCTCAAGATATGGAGACATTACCTCTACGGTATCAAGTGTGAAATATACACTGACCACAAGAGTCTCCAACATATCTTCAACCAGAAAGAGTTGAATATGAGGCAACGAAGATGGGTCGAACTTCTCAACGACTACGACTGTGAAATTCGGTACCATCCTGGCAAGGCAAACGTGGTGGCCGATGCACTCAGTCGAAAAGGATATGCGAACTCTATTCGCCTTCTATGTTCGCAAATCATAACCGACATCAAAGATCGAATCCGGGCAGCTCAACATGTTTCTGTAACAGAAAATGACGTACGCGATGAGCTGTCATGTGGAGCTGAACTCAAAATTGAAACCAAATCCGACGGTATTCTATACTATTAAACCGCATATGGATTCCTGATCGCGATAACCTTCGTGATTTCCTCATGAATGAGGCACACAAAACACGGTACTCTGTACACCCAGGAGCCGATAAGATGTATCAAGACCTACGATACACCTACTGGTGGCCTGGCATGAAAAAGGATATCGCTGTTTTTGTTTCCAAGTGCCTTACCTGTTCCAAAGTGAAAGCTGAACATCAAAGACCTTCAGGACTTCTAGTCCAACCCGAAATACCTGTATGGAAGTGGGATAACATAACCATGGACTTCATTACCGGGTTACCTCGCACCTCCAGTGGGTATGACACCATATGGGTAATAATCGATCGTCTTACAAAATTATCTCATTTCATTCTGATTCGCGAGGACTTCAAGAACGAGAAGTTAGCTCGTATCTACATCAGCGAGATCGTAAGCCGTCATGGTGTACCATTAAGCATCATTTTAGACCGTGATGGTCGTTTCACTTCACGAACATGGCGAGCGGTACAAACCGATTTGGGTACACGGTTAGACCTCAGTACTGCCTTTCACACTCAAACCGATGGTCAATCAGAACGCACAATCCAAACCCTTGAAGACATGCTACGAGCATGTGTCATAGACTTTAAAGGGAACTGGGACGCTCACCTACCATTAGTTGAGTTTTCGTACAACAATAGCTATCATTCAAGTATCGGCATGGCCCCTTTCGAAGCTTTGTATGGCCGTAAGTGCCGATCTCCAGTATGTTGGCACGAAATCGGTGAAGCGCAAATCACCGGACCTGAATTGATTCAAGAGACAACCGACAAAATCCTTCAAATCCGAAACAATCTTCTAGCGTCTCAAAGTTGTCAAAAGAGTTATGCTGACAAACGACGAAAGCCCTTGGAGTTTGAAATTGGTGATCGAGTACTTTTAAAAGTATCACCGTGGATGGGAGTGGTTCGTTTTGGCCAGAAGGGCAAGCTAGCACCACGCTACGTAGGACCCTTCAAGATACTCGAAAGAGTAGGTCCCGTAGCATACAAGCTTGACCTACCAGAAGAGCTCAACAGAATTCATCCCACGTTCCACGTATCAAACTTGAAAAAGTGCCTCGCCGACGAAAACCTCCATATTCCCCTAGAAGACATTCAAGTCGATGAATCGATGCACTTTGTTGAAAGACCAGTAGAAATCATGGATTTCGGTGACAAGCGCTTAAGGCGAAGTCGTATTCCATTCGTTAGGGTACGTTGGAAGTCAAAACGAGGGCCTGAGTTTGCTTGGGAACGTGAAGACTCAATGCGCGAGAAATACCCGCATCTTTTTCCGGTTACCACTACTACTTAAATTTCGGGACGAATTTTCTAAAAGTAGGGGAAACTGTAACATTTGTGTAAATCGGGTTTCGAAAACCCGCCCCAAGTTCTCAATCGAAATGTATTTATTTGTGCCGGGTGATTTTTAGCATTTTGTTTACTGTTTGATATATTAGAATTCTTTTGTTCAAAATAACTTGAATAAAATAAAATAAATAATCCAATCAAATATTAAATAATTATAATTAATAAATGGTTTAACTTATAATAGAGAAAATAAATAACAACTCAAAAATGGGCGAGCCGGGGATCGAACCCGGGTTCCCTGGGTTAACATGCACCGCAAACACCACTGAGCCACACACATCTTTTGGTTAGAATCTGGAAACAACTTATACTTATGCACGAACCGCCTGTGCCTGCAAATTCAAATCAGCGAACCGCTGATCTCGCCCTGTCTGGCAATCCAAAATTCACAGCTGTAACCGCGTCGAATCCTTCCAATTCGAACCAATTTACCTTAATCTCAAGGATCAATCATGCGAGCTGGTTTCCAAACAAATCGAAATCAACACCCCTGTTCCTCCTATAAATACTGACCCTTGAACCTTTAGAAACCCGCTCACACTCATCAAAACACTCTGCAACACTCTGTTTTCGAAGTTATACTTCGCCGGAGTTATTCCTCAGAAAGTCCCTGTTGCCGGAAGTTCCCAGTGAAATCAAAATCACCCCTTTGTTCGGTATATCCTCCTGAATCCTTGATTATCTTTCCATTATGTAATCGTTCTAAAATATATAATAAGTGCGCTGGAAAATTTGCAAAAAAAGTAAGAATCATGCGAAGAAGATAAAGTTGCTGTTAATATATAAGTATAATTTAAATCGGATTCTTAAACGGGTTAGACACACAGTCCAATGGTGGACTGTGTGCAATTATACAACACATGCCCTGGGTTCGACTCGTATACGTTACCGATTCTCTGTAAATAAAACCAAGTTTTTTTTAACTCACTCAGATCGCTCTGGAACAAGTGTTTAAAGCTAATACAAATAGGGATTTATACGGGTCAGACACACAGCCCAACTGGTTGGGCTGTGTGCACGAGAACTAAAGGTCTCGGGTTCGAATCGTGAAATCTCAACTGGCTTTGAAGATTTACAAATCTTTTTAAATAAATAAATTCTGTATTAACCTAACTAGTATATATATATATAATTAAAATTGATATTATTTCGGGTTAGACACGTAGCTCAGTTGGTAGAGCTGCGTGCACACATACGGGAGGTCACGGGTTCGAACCTCACACGCTGAATTTAATAAATATGAAACTTCTTAGTAAATATCATGAGCTTTGGTGATAACCCAATTATGCCCCGACTTTTATTCCGCTGCGGATCGGGGTGTGACATTTCTCAAAACCCCTTATCATGAGACAATATCCAGTTAGCCATCTCCTTGTTACAGCACTTTTCATTTTTACACCTCAGGCATCAAAAAGCGATATGTAGTAGGGTATTCAACCCTTACTAGGAACGTTACCGCCTCAATCAAAATCTAAACTTCACACTCACCTGGTTATGTATATCCTTAGCATCATCGCGATTTTTATTACCTAGCATACTCGAGATCCAATCTATAAGAAACCCTATTAACTAACCCTCAAGAACAGTTCCCTCCTAATTTTGGAACGAAATTCCTAAAAGTAGGGAAGACTATAACATCCGCCAAAAACGGGTATCCAGAAGTCCGACCCACTTTGAAATCCGGATCCTAACCTTTAAACTTCAGAAATTTTAGCGAAATAAATAACCATTGAAAGATTTTACTCTTTAATTTAAATTGATTTATCGATTTATTTATTTATTAATTTAATTTAATTTAATTAAGATCACAATTAAAATCATTAATAAAATCTAGTTAGTTTTGTTACGTTTTAAAGTGAGTTTTAAGGTAATATTAGTTAGTAGCCAAGTTAGTTCGGATATTAGAGTTAAGAGGTCTGATTTGCAAGATTTCAAAACTTTAAATTAAAAATAATATATAAAATAGTGGACCAAGGATTCGAACCCGGGTCTCACCAACAAATAAAACACTTGAGCCACTCCACCACATCAAACCTTTGTTAAAATTTCCATTTCCAAAATCCTTAAACACTGCAATCCCTTTTAAATTACATTTACCCCAAAATGTTAAAGAGCTAAATGGTTACCTCCTAATTTCGGGACGAAATTTCCAAAAGTAGGGGAGACTGTAACATTCGTAAAAAAAAATGAATGAATCCTAAAACCCGACCTGTTTTTGTAACTCGATCCGTTTTCATATTCCACGTAATTTTGTTTAGTGTTTAAGCAATAAAATGTCTTGGATTCTATGTTTTGATCATACATGTTATCATATCTGGTGATTTATAGTCTTATACATGTTTTAGACAACCTTGTAAATTCATGTTTTAGACAACCTTGTAAATTCATTTCCATGTATTTTGAAGCAACCCTCTATATCTCAAGGTCTAAAATTAAGGTTTTCCTTAAGTTAATAAAAAACTTCGGATACCTCGTGAACATACCTAACACATCACATCCTAACCTTCTTATCATTCAAACTTCATTATATACATGCCTTAAGATAGGACATTGTGTTTTGGAGAGTTTAGATGTAAATGATCACAAGTAAAAAGCTCTACATGTCGTATTCTTAGTTTTGTCATAAGATGACTTTCGGGTGACTTTCTTACTAACTTTTCTCCATCCTTGAGCTATCATTCTGGTCCATTCAAAGCTCCAAGATATACTTGGTATACTAAGGATCAAGTAGGTTCAAATGGTGCATAAAACTGAGCTCCAGCGTAACGGGAATCACAAACACAAGTTTTAGAACATAACCCTCGACCCGCATCAAGACCCGAGGTTTAAGCCCAATTCTCGACACCATGGATATTGGATTACTCTCTTCCATATGATAGTACTCTAAAAATAATGAACGTAGGCGAAAACTGTGCGCGAAACGGAGTTATAACGAAGCGGGAATCGCGAAAACAAGTTTGGTGTTTGTTGCTGATTTGAAAGACGCGAAAATCTTGTTTTAAAGTTATCCCACATTGCCCCAATCACCATTTTGTGCTCTATTTCACACCTATAAATACCTTTGCATGGTTCTTTATAGCTTGCGACTCCTAGTTTGAGTATAAACAAGTGGAATAACCAAATTTGGTGGCTCTACAAGCACAATACCCTTTTGGGAGTGGTGTGTAGTAGTTTTTATTTCCGCTTTCGACGAGGAGGTGCTGCCCTTCAAGCTCTTTGCATTTTGTAAAGTTCTTCTTCGAGATAATCTTCCTTTCTTTGTTTTATTTTTTTTTATTTTTTTAATATTCATTTATTTATTGTGTTCTTAGTTTAATTAGTTTAGTTTAGGTTCTTAGTTAAGGAGCATTAGGCTCGTTAAGATAGCCTAGTTTAGGCTCGCCTTTAGGCTTTTCATAGCCTTGTAGAGGCTCTTTAGGCTCAACGAGTCTAACATATCATGTTCGTTCATTTAGTTATGCCTAGCATAACGTTTACTTTTTTTTGTTGCATTCGTTTATCTAGCTTAAATCACGTTTATCAATTGGATTTTCTCCTTATTCTCGTGCGGTTTTTCACTAAGGATTAAAAATGCAAACACTGTGAGTGAATTCTTACAAATTCCCCTTTTTATTCACGTTTTGGGGTGTATCATGTGTCGTAATTTACTTTATTTATACAAATACATGTGCTACCACCATTATGTGATCTAATGTGTATATTTGTTTGTTGTGGTTATGTGTGGTTACATTTTATCATTTCAGTACAATCATTCATTTAAGGCCCATCAGTTCCTCGTGGGATACGAGTTGAACATCAGGTGCCTCATTAGATCGGCTCCGTTTGATTGAGCCTTGAACTCAAGTTCATCATTCATCATGTTCATATGTTCATTGTTGATATTATGTGGTTTGTGATTTAATTATATATACATATGCTCATATATGGTCCACGCACATTTTTATTGAAATAACCAACTTAACAAACTGTTTAAATGTTTAACTTAGATTCACTCACCAACCTTTGTTGACTCAAAAACCATTTTTACACATGATACAGGTGAACAGGTACGAAGAGAAGATTGGACATAGGATGGGCCTTAGTTAACAAGAAACGAATTAGTGCAATATACCTGTTATAAACATCGTCTTGTGTTTGTAATTGTTTATATGAATTATTTGTATTGTGAGACACTTGATATGAATTAATGAATATTTAAAACAAGTAATAGCAAGTCATAAGCTCTCGAGTTAACCCAATCATGCCCCGATCACCTATTCCGCTGTGGGTCAGGGTGTGACAACTAAATTGCCATTTAAGTTTTAACATTGCTTGTTTCATGGATCTTCAATTATAGCTTGTGAAATATATAGCAATATAATAGCGACTTTTCCCCTCATAACAAAAGGATAATAGACTAAGGGCTGTTTTGGCAACTTCTGAATGGGTAAGTGCTTAACCATTAAGAAGTTTGAACCAATAAGAGCTAAACTAGTAAGATGTCTGAACTATTAAGAGCCAGTATAACGCTTAACCGTTTAGAGACAAATGTCTGACAAATTCAAATAAGAGGTCTTTACTATTCAGACTCGGTATAATACTTATCCATTCAGAGTCAAATCTCTGAATCATTCAGATATCTGCCCGTGAAACAAACAGTTTGAACCATTAAGTAATAAACCATTAAGAGATCTGAACCATTAAGAGCCTTATTAACAGCTAAACAAGCAACCCCAAAAGAATAACATAAATTAAAGTGTGATAAAGATAATCTTTGGGGATAGACTAAAGGATCACATAAAAGATCTTAAGGCATTGTGCGGAAACTGAAATACAAAGGAAAGGCATAGAAAATCAGATGTTCACTTTGTTTTCAACTTTTAAAGTCCCATTGAAGCTCAATTATCATCTTCTTTTTTTTCTATCACATAAGCATCACTTGGGCTTTACTTTCAAGTGTGAAAAAGTGCTTCCTAGAAGATAAGAAGAAAGAAGAAGCTTAAAGATATGTTTTGCTATAATGGGAAGATGGGACTAATTTGACTTGTATATTAAAGCATACTTTTATAGATGATAGTCAATGTAGTGGCTAACTCTTTCATAGCTTTGGTTGTGGGCTCTAGTCGTATGCCAAACAAGCAACTCTATTTGGCTTTGATGTTATAGTGACATATGTAGGAAATAGTTTTGAACATCGTAAAAAAAACATGCTTGGGAAACGAACTTAGAAAAATCACAACTGGTTCGCGATGCACGAGTTGTTACAGTTTTAAGTTCAATCTATTCAATAACCGCGACCATTTAACCAGGATGTAAAGTTTTTACTACTCTATCAACGAAAATTTGAGGGGTTAATCTATAAGAAAGATTTTTCGTTAACGCTCATATTCTTGGGAATTCCTAGTCTATCTGTGGCTGACATGCGTGAAGGATAGCTAGAAGGATTGCTTGGAGGGCAAGACAAGAAATAAACAATATTAATTATTTAGTGGATAATTGTCTAGATTTTATATGTATTTAGCTAGGAAGTGTATTAGATTATTATTTTGTTAATTTATTAAATAGATTTCCTAGTTTTAGTCTAATGAGATAGATTGGCTATAAATACTGTGAACATGGTCAGTAATTAAGGTTTTGAGTCAAGTGTATTAGATAATTCCAGTAATAAAGGGTTTGAGCCAAGTTTTCTTAATAAAATTGGGTGTTAGCCATACAATCGTGTTCCTGTGTTCCGATTCATACAAAAACTGGTAGCAATTGTGCTTTAATTGGTATCAGAGCGATGATTATAATTAAATTCGGGGACCTGCTACGGTGATTAACTAAACCTGTGAGAAAAGGGGTTGGTTGATATCTGAATCGGAAGTGAAGGATCTGCGACGGTGAAAGAGTAACCTACATCGGTGAAAAGGCCTGCGACCAGTGGTCTTCAACCATAAATTAATCAGAGCCAGCGATCAAAGGCCTGCTCGAATTTTTTCCGGTACCTGCGTTCAAAGGGGTGTTTGACGGCGAGAAGAAAGTGATTCAAAAGAAGCTTTAACTGAACTGAAACATGAGCTATTGTTTTTTGGTGATTAAATTGGAAAGTGAATTGGGGAAAGATAAAAATGAACTAGGGAAAGAAAAGAACGACGTGTTGTTTGCGCTTTTCTTTTTATAATATAAGCAAGGTTGGAAATGGAAAACCGTTGATTGTCATACAACGTTATGGATAGGAATAGAAAAACAAACCGATCACAACCGCGTTAAAAGGGTTGTATTAGTAAAACCTATAACCGACGAAAGAAACAAACGCTGGTTGAGGGTGAAGGTGAAGGTTCGAATGCTTCAATAAAGGAAATGAATCCAGGTTCATTTCAATGTCTGATGTTAACTTCAACAAACTACACGATCTGGAGTACGCACATGGAGGTATTTTTTGGATTATGGAGCTTGGAATGTGATTGATCCGGGTTCCAATGATGTGAAGAAAAATAATGTGATTGATCCGGGTTCCAATGATGTGAAGAAAAATAACGTGGCGAAGGCGCTTCTGTTTCAGTCGATACCGGAAGAAAATATTTTACAGATCGGTAATTTGAAGCTAGCAAAGGAGATGTGGGAAGCAATTAAGTCAAAAAATCTCAGTGTAGAACGTGTGAAAGAAGCAAGACTTCAAACCTTCATAATTGAATTCGACGGTTTGAAGATAAGAGATACCAGAATGATTGATGAGTGTGCCTGACAGTAATCATCTATTGCTTCTAAGGCGTCTACACTGGGAGAAAAGATTGAGGAACCAAAACTTGTCAAGAAATTCCTTACTAGTCTGCCAAGGCGTTGTATTCACATTGTGGCCTTGCTTAAACAAGTTTTGGACTTGAAGATGATCGAGTATGAAGATGTGGTTGATAGATTAAAAGCGTATGAAGAGAGGATCAAAGAAGAAGATCATGCAAGCGACAATTTGGGTAAGTTATTGTTTTCTAAATCTAAATCTTCTTCTAATTGTAGACGTGATTCTAGTAGGGGTCGAGGAACCCACTCTTCGCGAGGTCGTGGCCGTGGTCGGGATGGCACCCAAAACCACGGTCAAAAATAAGAAAAGAAAACCCAAGACAATGGAAAGTAAAAGGATAAAAAACGAGATTTATCGCGAATAAAGTGTTACCGGTGTGACAAATATGGACATTTTGTTTCAAGGTGTCCAGATTGATTTAAAATAATGAGACGGACATGGCACAAGCTGAGGAACAAAATAATGGGTTGATGGAACATTTTTTATGATGAAGATTGTTCAAGAAATTATCTTTTTAAACGAAGAAAAGGTTTTTCCAAAGAAAGTTGAAGTCGATTCTAGCGAAAACATGTTTAGTACGTTGATAACGGAGCAAGCAACCACATGATGGGTAACCCAAGTTTTTTTGCTGAGTTAAATAAGCGAATAACTTGAAGCGTGAAGTTTGGTGATGGTTTGCGTGTGACGATTAAATGAAAAGGACCGACTTTGTTTGTAAGTAAACCGGTGAACAATAGCTTTTAACCGATATTTATTATATCCCAGATTTGTAGAGTAATGTGATGAGTTTAGGTCAAGCAACCGAATTTGGATGTGAAATTCTAATGAAAGGTAATTTTCTAACAAAGTTTGATAGTGAAACTGGTGGTAAAGTATTGATGCGGGTGGCTCGTTCAAAAAATTGTCTGTATAAGGTGAAACTGAAAGTGGACACTCTTGTTTGTCTCATGGCGAAAATCAATGAAGATTCGTGGTTATGGCATGCGAGTAAAGATAGCAATCGAACCCGAACCTGACAAATTTGGGACTAATTTTAATTTTTTTCGCGGGTTTGTGACGAGTTTGGGATTTGGTGATAAACCCGGTTACCCGATAAAGTGTACCCATTTACCCAATTGTACACCCGATATAATTTCTTTAATATTTTAAATATGTATACATACGATACATCGATTCTTTATATATATCGGTATTTTATTACGTATACATTGTATTTATTTGATATATTTTTTTAGTGATAAAACTAAATGTAACTAATGCGTAGTTACCCGATAGATACCTGATGGGTTTCGGGTTGGGTATACCCGATAGGTATTTACCCTCTAGAAACCCGTTGGGTTTTGGGACGAGTTTGGGACTAGCTTATCTAACCGTGTTTGGGGTTGGGTTTACCTAAAACCGTGCCAAACCCGACCCATTGCCATCCCTACATGCGAGACTTGGGCATGCTAGTTTCAAGACCTTGGAGCAAATGAATTGGTTGGTTTTAGGAGTTGCAAAGATTCATCATGAGAATAAGGTATACGAAGCGTGTATGGTTGTGAAACAAAAGCGAAAACCGTTCCCAAAGAAGGCGTCTTTTAGAGCATCTCGAACACTTGAATTGATTCATGTTGATTTGTGTAGACCAATTTCCCCATCGACCATGAAAGGTAATCATTATATTTTAGTTTTGATTGATGATTTCTCACGATATATGTGGTCTTACTTGCTAAAGAAGAAAAATGGAGCATTCGGAACTAAATAATATTTGAAGGTGGTAGTGGAAAAAGAGACAGGTAATTTGCTCAAAACCTTGCGAACTGATAGATGCGGAGAGTTTACATCTCGGGCATTTAACTTTTATTGTGATGAAGAAGGGTAATGAGGCATTTGACAACTCCTTACACACCACAACAAAACAGAGTAGTCAAGTGTCGAAAACGAACACTTATGGAAATGGTTCAGAGCATAATGGAAGCATGAAAGTTCCAAACTATTTATGGGGTGAAGCGGTCAGACATGCGACTTATTTGATCAACCGGTCTTTTATGCGTGCATTGGTGGGAGCTGCCCTGTATGAAAATTACAAAGGTAAACAACCCGACTTAGAATATGTTAAATTTTTTGGTTGTATTGTTTTTGCAAAAGTCAAGACGTATGTT
Organism: Scalesia atractyloides; assembly: GCA_947069175.1. Classification (NCBI taxonomy): domain Eukaryota; kingdom Viridiplantae; phylum Streptophyta; class Magnoliopsida; order Asterales; family Asteraceae; genus Scalesia; species Scalesia atractyloides. The sequence continues at coordinate 69,448,595 of CAMTDV010000006.1, read as the reverse complement.
GAAAAATTCGATAATCGGTCCGATATTTTGGTGCATCTTGGAAGCGAACCCGGGTCCAAAGGGTACCGTTTATATGATCCGAGATCTCGAAAAATTTGGTTAATAGAGACGTGGAATTTGACGAAACAAGGGGTGGAAATGGAATAAAAGTGTTGAAAATCATATCGAAAATGAAACTGAACCAGGTTATTTTACCGTTTACAGGGATGGTGTAATTGATATTGGAATTGGGTCGATAAACCCACATCTAATGACGTCGGAACCAACTCAGAATAGCCTAGAAACAGCTCAAAGCAGACAAGAATCAGCTCAGAGCAGCTCAGAAACTGCCCAGAGCAGCTCAGAAACTGCCCAGAGCAGCCCAGAAATTGCAGATATTGTAACTGAAGATGAATTTCATGTTAGCCGTTCCACTCGTCAGTCTATTTTACCTGTTCAATATAGTGACTATGAATTAAATACGTGTGCATTGCTTTTAATTGATGAAGAACCGACTATTTTTAGCGAAGCAAAACTAAAGGGGGAAGGGTTATAGCAATGCGAGAAGAAATTAATAATATACTGAGCGAAACCGTACATGAAACTTGTAGATTTGCCGAAAGGAGTTAAACCAATCAGTTTAAAGTGGGTTTTCAATATTAACAATGAATGCGGATGGAACAACTAATACATACAAAACGAGACTTGTAGCAAAAGGGTATGTGCAGAGACCACGGTTTAGCGAACTGAGAGGATCCAGTTTCTTAGTTCTTTTGCAGCCATGGAGGGTTGGGAAATACACCATATAGATGTGAAAACGATGTTTTTAAATGGTGATCTGGTGAAAGATGTTTATGTACTTCAACCAAAAGGATTTATTAAACCGAAAGAAAGTTACAAAGTTTACAAACTTTTCAAAGCGTTGTGCGGGTTAAGACAAGCGCCAAGGTCATGGAACATCAAGTTAGATTCTATGTTGAACAAGCCGTGTATCGAAAGATTGTGGGAAATTCTTTACTAAACTTAGTCGTGTATGTTGATGACTTATTCGTTATAGGTTCAAGTTTGGCTATTATTAATGAGTTCAAGAAAGAAATGGCGAAACAGTTAACATGTCTAATCTTGGAAAATTAACATATTATTTGGGCATCGAAGTTTCACAAGACGCGAATGAAATTAAGATCAAACAGGAAGCATATGCCTTGAAGATTTTAAAAGAAGTGAGGATGCACGAGGTGTAATTTGGTTCTTGTTCCAATGGACTTAAATTTAAAGTTATCTAAAGCTGAAGTTGAAGCAACCTGATGTAATGCAAATTACATCTGTTTCCGTGTATAGTTTGTATAATATTTCAAGTCGTTTTGTGTCATTTTATAATTGGTTTTGTATACTATGGTGTCATATGTGCTTTGCATGGTCCCGAGAGTGAAAGGGATATGAAATGTTGAAGAAACGAGCACCCAGGAGGAGGTTTAGGCTCAGTGAAGGATTCTCATGGAATGAAAATGGATATTTGATAAGATGAGAAGATAGAGAATACCGTAGGCGAAAACGGTGAAGAAAACGGAGTTGAAACGAAGAAGTTAGGGCTGAAACCGTATTCTGAGTATGTAGGTCCGTCGCGTCACGTGACGGAGGACCCATAACTGGTCGTGCGACGCGGTGTGTTGGCTGATCAGCGCGTAAAACTTCATATTTAAGCCCCATAATTAACCCTAATCAATCCTAGACGAATTGGAGCTTTTTGGACGAATTTTCATATATCTTTTGGAGCATAATCGAGCAAGACAAAGCATCGATTGAAGTTGTGAAGACTTGGGATCGTGTTGGCTCGCGTGTTCAGCATCCGAGTTTACTTATTCTCTTGTTTATTGCTTTGATTATGTTTTGCTACTTTGTGATGACACTTGTTCTTGATTTCTTAAGATGTGTAGCTAAAATTTATAAACTACCTAGATTAGATGAATGGATTTGTTAAAGTTTTGACTTTTTTATCAATGTTTGATTATTGATGGATTCTTTATGAAAGTAGTCAACTTGATTATCGATTCGATGTGTATGCATGCTTAGTTTTATTTAACTGTCTTTTATTGTTTCGTATGATTTTTTGTGGATGTCTTTCACATAATATTTTCATGCTAGATTATAATTTTATATTGTGATCTTTTGGGTTAATTGGCTAATATATCTTAGAAGCGGTAATTGATAATTGAGTAGGTCTAGGTGTTCTAGAATCTCAATAGCTGAGAGGTGCGAGGTTATTGTTAGGTCTAAGTTGATAAATTGATAGCAAGGGTCATTGTGAGGAGTCTAAACTAGTTTCCTTGTCAGCCGTTGTGTAACAAGTCAAGTTGAGAACTCAACTTTACCCTAGATTTATAACCCATGAGGGAGTAGATCGAATTAGGGTACTTTCATAAACACCCGTGAGGGAACCAATCGGTGTCCATAACAGCCTTTAGAGCTTCATAGGTGTCTTCCTGAGAATGGTCAGAGGGCCTGCTCGGTGTCCATAACAGCCTTTAGAGCTCCATAGATTGGTTACAGATACTGTAAACATGGGTAGGAATTTCAGTAACTAAGGTTTTGAGTCAAATTTCCTTATTAAAATTGGGTATTAACCGTACAATCGTATTCCTGTGTTCTGATTCATACAACAGTTGGTACCAATTGTGCTTTACATATAAATATAAAATTGATTGGGAGGAAAGTAAAGGGATTCCCTAAGCCCCCTAATTGAATGTATTTGCATACATTGTTATAACTTTTATTGTGCATTTTGTTTTCAAATATGCCTCAAAACTCATGACTTAGCAAGATGCATGTCTTAGATACACTTAGGGCTGTTTGTTTATCTCTTAATGAAGCTCTTAATGGTTCAGACCTCTTACTGGTTCAACACTTAATGGTTCAGACTGTTTGTTTCATGAGCAAATGTCTGAATGGTTCAGACATTTGCCTCTGAATGGTTAAGTATTATACATAGTCTGAATGGTTAAGACCTCTAATCTGAATTAGTCAGACATTTGCCTTTGAACGGTTAAGCATTATACTGGCTCTTAATGGTTCAGATCTCTTACTGGTTTAGCACTTAACCATTAAGAAGTTGCCAAACAGCCCCTTAGATACACGTATGACAAAGACCGCCCCTTGAAAGTGGTGACTTTAAGAACCATTTTTGTTACAAGAGCTTTTTTGAGGGCTAAATATGGTAACTTCAGGACCATTATATATGCTAAGAAATGAGTGATGTAGACAGAATTTGGTATATTCTAAAGTGAAAACCATTTTAAACTTGTGGGCCTTAAATACATGGATTCTTTCTTCCTGTCACTCAAACCTTATAAGTTGGATAATAGCATCCATTTGATTGGTAGGGACACCAACAACAAAAGTAAAAGATTATGGTATGATAAATCCTTTGAAAAATATTTATAATAATTATGTGAAACAAGACAAAATTATATCTTTATTATGAAAGAATTTTTAAAGGTAAAAATTAATCTTCTAGATGCCTTAAATTGGCATGCCATCAATGGTTGTCTCACTAAAATAAGTGATCAAAAGATGTGGTTAACATAACATGAAATGAATGATCAAGATTAAGCCAAGGTACTTACACAGAGTCACAGATAACAATTTTGTTAATTTTTTGGTATATAGATAAGAGTGTTTCCTATTCAAATCGAACTAGAAAAACTCAAAACATAAATCGAATCGAACGAAACTGAATCTAAATCCGGTTTTAGAATTTCAGAATCAAATTAGTAGTAAAATGAAGACAAGAATTAGCAACTGTTCAAGTTCATTTTTTGAATTTTAAAAAGAATTCGATATTTTTATATTTCGTACGATTATTCGAATTAAAATTATAAAAAATTTATTTTTATTATATACGTGTGTATATAATTTAAAAAATATGAGCTTCTAATAATATTTTAGTGTTCTTCTTCAATAAGCATGTCATCTTTTTTCATATATGGAGTTACAAACGTAGGGGTTGGAAGGTTGGAACCCTAATTGATTCAAGTCTTTGGTCAGCCGCTAAGTAAGTGAGTTGAATATTCAATTTGGGAGACAAAGTTGGGTAGAGCATTAACACGGTCTTGTTTGTGTTCGTTCATTAAGGAAGGAACATGTTCATGAATGGTTCACAAATGCTTACGAACGAGATTTCTTTTTCGTGTTCGTTTTCGTTCATTAAGAAAATGAACATATTCATGAACTGTTATGAACACTTATGCGTAAATGAATGAAAAAAAAAACACAAACAAATGTTCATAAGTATAAATGAACACAACGAACGATGTTATATGTACATTTAAATTAAATATGCATTTTCAGCGGAAAGACTACAAAGAATCCACAAAAAAATAAATAAATGTACTTAACATAATTATCCGAACATAGTCATAAACATAATTAACACAAAAATTAAGAAGTTTGTCAAGCTTTAATACAAACTGAAATTGAAATGGTCAAATGAGAGATGTTGCTGGAAGCGTATAGTATAACCATGGTTTCAAATTTTTAAAAACTAAAACTAATAAAATAAAAGTATAACATAAAAAACCTTTAAATGAACGAACACATATAAACATAAAAAAGCAAACATAAATGAACACATTAGCGAACGTTCACGAACATAAACGAACAAACACAACCTCTGTTCATGTTCGTTTGTTTAACTTATTGAACGGAATTTCTTATCCGTGTTTATTCATTTATTAAACGAACGAACCTAAATGAACTTCACCGAGAAGTTCACGAACCGTTCGTAAAACATTCGGTTCGTTTACAGCCCTAGAACCCAGTAAGTCAGTTGAAGCACTTTAATCTCATGTAATTAAATCACTACAATCTCTCTCTGGCATTTTCTCAACGTCAAAGAACCATAGCTTTGTTTTTTGTAGAAACCGTTTTGCTATTCAAAAGAGGATTGCGACGCGGCTTGTTGCCCGTTTACCCCCCACCCTACTGTAAATTTCTAATGGTTTGAAATACAAATTAGGAATTTTGTAACTTTGTCGAGCTTTCTTATTTATTGGAATCAAATCGAATAATCCAAACTGGATTTGAATGTTTGAAGTTGAATTGGTTTTTCTCAAATCAAATTCAATTTCACTTTCAAATTCTTAAAATTTTGAATAACCCTACTTGATTAACTTGAATTTTCAACACCCTTACGCTAGACAACATTTTGTGGAACCACCACCACACCCCATACCACCCCCACCACCCCCACCCCTACCCCTCAAGGGACATGTTACTAAACTGTAGATGACATCCTTAAACAGTTAAACCTATGTTCTTTCTTTATGTTTGTTTTCTGTATCATTATCAGTTAGAAATATATAAAAATTGGAAAAAAAAATTATTCCCTTCAAGATTTGAGTCTCCTTCAAGAATCTTTGCAAAAGTTAGGTATGATCCACATATCCACTGCAAATAAGAATCTTTTGTTAGCACCTATTGACAAAATCATAAAAACAAAAGCATAAGAGGATGGGCTTTGAAGAAGATATCATTTAGAAATCAAGCAACTGGTGATGATGGACGGCAATGGCACCTTATGTGGTTCATAAATGGCGTGTTTGCCGCATTTTTGTAGTTGCTTCCCTTTATCGGACCACCCCACCACCATCTCCAATATCCCTTCGATCATCATTCCTGCTTTTAATGTTCAACGCATACACGTTTCAATCATTTTGAAGCATAAATTCTTATATTATACAACAACTTTTATATATAATTCAATATGTTGCTTTAGAAAATTCTTGTGCTCACTTTTTAAGTGTTTCTAAAATCATTTGTGGTTAAATCGAATAACCAGCTTATATCGGTTAACATTATACGGATTTGTACGTGCATTGAACAAAGACCTTGTATATTTATGTGTTTGAAATAGGGCTGTAAACGAACCAAACGTTCAGCGAACAACTCGTGAACCGTTTGGCGGGAAGTTCGTTTACGTTTGTTCATATAATTAATGAACGGCCATGAACAAGAAATTCCGTTCGGTTAGTTAAATGAACGAGCATGAACAGATGTCTCGTTCGTTCAATTGCGTTCGTGAACGTTCGATGGTGTGTTCGTGAACATTCGTTTATGTTAGTTTGTTTACGTTGTTCATTAATGATTTTTTAGCATTTATTTATTTTATCTAAACTTTTTATATTCTTTAGTTCTTTTTTATCTCATTACCCAAACAAATAAAATATAAAATCCCTTCTCCACCTAGTTTTTACACCGTTTCACTTTCCTTCTCATTAATCACATTGAAAAATACTATCGACCTTCGTTCAACGATTAGGGCTTCAAGGTCTCGCGTCGCTTCCTCTCACCTTCCACTTCTAGCCACCGCCGTCTTCGCTGATTTTATTTGTGTTTGCGTTCGTGAACCGTTCTTGAACACCTTCATTTCCTTAATAAACGAACACAAACAAAAAACCTCGTTCGGTAAGTGTTCATAAACCGTTCATGAACACCTAATATCCTTAAAAAACGAACACGAACAAGAGTCGTTCGGTTCGTTTACAGCCCTAGTTTGAAACAATGATATAGAGATTTGTATATTTATGCGTTATAAGCAATAGGTTGATATAGTTATTGGTGTCTTCTCCATGACGGTTTGTCCTTTGGGAGAGCGTTGGTGTGGTTTGTATACATCCGTTGACGTTTTTAAAGTTTGTCGGGGTACTGTCTACTTTTTTTCTGAACGGCAAATTTAGATCACTAACGGATCATTGGAGTATCATCGTGAGACCGGCGAAACCACCCGATCATATCCACCTGACCATCTCCACCTACTTTACTAAAAGAAAAACAATGGTATATAGGTATAGATATAGAAAGGAAACCTAAAGTCTTAGGGGATATCAGGCTGACTAACTAAATTATGGGAAGGTTTGTTGAGATGGCTTGTAGGCTAGTCTACCTGAAATAGACTAATGCAACAATGAAATTTTTTAGAGTCAGCTATGATCAATGATTGCCATAGTATGCTGAAAAAAAAAGAAGAAGAAGAAAGTCTAGATATAGAGAATAAAATTGGCTGTGAGCCTGTTTGACTCTGAAACCCTAGATGTATTATATTTCTCTATGTGAAAACTGGAAGAATCTGTGGACTGGTCACATGCATCACCATAAAAGTTTATTGGGTAATCTAAAGTGAAGCTATTTTAGCTTTAAAAGCTTTAATTTTTTTATCCACTATTCTTGCATCTTTAAATCTTATTTTTATATCTTTTTTCACTATTTCTATCTCCATATATATATCTATGTATCTATAGAAAGATAGAGATAAAAGGGTGTATGAATATTAACTTCCTTAATTTTTGACATATTGTGAAAACAGAAATATATTTGTGTAGTTTAGGAGTAAGAGTACAAATAGAGTAACATTCATCATTAGTTGTGCCAGTCTAGCTTTATGGATACGAGATGAGTGTGGCAAGAGGAGACACTTTCATATTGACTAGATTTACTATTATGCATACACCTAAACAAATATAGAATTACACTTTTCGTTGTAAGGGCTGATTGGCAATCTTGTATTGAGCCATTAAGAAGTCTGACCGATTAAGAGGTGACTCTTAATGAGCCATGAGTATGTTCGTTAATCTTACGCATTAAAAGGCTTGATGAATCGTTAAGAAGTGTCTTTTAAGTGAACTAAACACACTCCACCTCTAATGGATTCAGAAATGGTCTTTTAATGGAATCATTAACAGGCTACCAAATAACCCTAAGTGTTATAAATCACACTAAGGGGGTAGGGGCGCTCATCACTCACCACCCACTCATCACTCACAACATCCAATAACGTTCCGCCACCGCATTGAGCTTTATTCCATCACTAGTGATGAATTTTACTAGGGGTGCCCATCACTCTCCATTACTCACATACCCTTCATGCTCCACTCTCAAACGGCTACATCTTCACACGTGCTCGGGACAACGCGTTTTATGTTTGACGCGTAATGAAGACTAGCGACGGTCGTGTATAACGTGATTTGACGCGTTATGGGAATGTATAACGGGGGTGCCCGACTGGCCTAATGGTCATTACTCTTTACCCTATCATAATATATTTTTCATTAACAAATGTCACTAACTTAACTGAACACTCTTCATAAGTATTATTCCTATTGTGCGATAAAGAAAATAAGGGTAACTTTTAGAAAGTATGACCAAGTAGGCAAATACATAAAACAGTTTTATCGCATGGTTCATACGTAAAATTAATTTAAATATACACATAGTTGACTTTAGTTTTCCTTTTCTAAAATTTATATTTAGTGGTGCATTTCTGGAATTCATATGCCAAAAGACAATAAACTTTCATAGGAGGCTTCAACAGCAAGTGATCTTCTATTCTCCACTAATATTGTTTCAATGATGCATGAACTTCAATGGCACGTGGACTTCTGCTAAAAGCTTTATCATTTTAAAACAAATAGTGGGATTCAATGTTCCACGTGACGGGATTTTGAATTTTAATCAATATTGATTCGGTTTGTTAGATATCTCTATACAATAAAGACACTAGGTATAGTAGCTAGAAAAATTAAAAACAAATATAGGTGCAAATACAAGTCCACTTTAAACAAAATTTATACCGAAACGTCTAGAATACCATGAAAATGAGTACCTTTACCGATGTTGTTCGGATGTTCGGTTCATCATGGTAAAGAATAAAAACATCAATTACATTTAACCTGTTTGGATCGGTTCGTCAAGGTAAAGAACAAATACATCAATTACAGTTAACCCGTTTAGTTTTGAATGAAACTCTTATCAAAACATAGATAAAGTTGAGCACATTTTATATGGAATTTTATAACACATTGTATTAGAGTATTATTAGAATGATGAAAATGGTAGCTTTAATGACATATACGCTTACGTTTCAATTACATACATTACCCTTCACAATTCGGATTTGAATAAAATTTATACCGAGATACATATAAAAATAAATGCGTTAAAACGATATATTCATAATTTTATAAGAGTTCATACTTTGAAAGTTCTAAGAGAAAATTAAAATATGCTAAAAATTATCATAATAAAACAGCAACAAGAATTAATTATGATAATAAAATAATAAAATTTTAAACACTCTTCTACTTTCTCATAAATGAAAAAATTGATAAATGTAATATACTATAATATTTTTTTTTTCAAAAGTTGTGTTTGTATTTAAGATCTAGCAATAAAAGAAAAACTTCCATTTTTTTTTTTGCGTTTGTATTTAGTATCAAGTAACGAGAGAACCATTTTTTTGCATGCCTATCTAGCATAGTAATGAAAGAATAAAGTTCACTCTTAAAAAGGTACATAAGCCTCATGGTCTTTCGCTCCCAACACAAATTCACTTGTCACAAGACACGACTTGACACAAAAGGTTTAGAGGTTCTTGTGAAAATATTGACCCTTAGAAAAGAAATTTGTCATAGGAACTTAGTGATCATTGAAAAGTGTTCTTAATGAAATGTCTTTGTTGGTTCTGAAATGAGCTTTAGTAGACGATCGAACGATATTTGTAATATTTTGTAGGTGTATGAAAAGTTGGTTTGATTCCCAATTGAAAGTAAAAATCTTTAGTATAATGATATGAGATGAGCGTGTTTTAATAATTACGTTGAATACAAATTTTTTTGTGGGCAATGGATTTATTAAACCGACTAAATTGATGAGTAGGATTTCGCAAAATTTTGAAAATCGAGGAACAAGCGTTTATGGTATGATCAAAATTTCATGTTTGTGAGTTATGTGGAAATAGATTGTAAGATAAGGAATATGTTTAAATAAACCATGCATTTTGAAATAAATATGGATTTTGACTAATGATAAACGATTTAGGTATTAACATGATCGTGTTTACATAATAGAGTCTATTGAAAGAAGGTCTTGGTAATGATCACCTAGGTAAGGGAATCACCCCTAACCCGTTGGTGAGGTCGTTGTAAAATGTGAAAAGAAGCGGAGTTAATCGTCAAGGTAAGGAAATCACTCCTACTTTGATGATGGGTCTCCATTTTGGTGTTACAAAGAGTGTAAACAAAATTGAGTGACGTCTTGAAATCATGCATATGTATAAATGTATGAAAAGATCCAGTATGATGTGTATACAAGAAAATAAATTCGAAAGAAACTTGAGTTTGAAACGAGATAATTGCATCATATAAAAGCGATGATAGTAAAACATAGGTTTGATTAAAACTTGGATTGTTCCAAAGCGGAACTTTGACTAAACCAAAGTGGTCGAAAATTCTTTTGAATTTGAGAAACATGCTTTGGCCTAATAGGTGGAATATTCTCGCCGATATTTCGGTTAATGGTATTCACCCTTCCAGTTACTACATGTTCCAAATCAAACGAAAATTCGAGACTTGGCGGGATTTTTTTTTGAACATTGAGGAGTGGGACTAGTCGACGAGATGCGGGTTTCACCCCTAACTTGACGGCTTCATACCCTAAGTGTGGTTGGTACTCATCGGGTCGAATTTAATTTCAACATGTTGACGAGTGTCCACTAGAATTTAAAATTTGAAGTTCTCCATCAAGGTGAGGATTTCACTCCTAGTTTGACGGTGAATTTCATGTAAAAGAATAGGTGGATTGAGAGTCGTTCACCAAATTGTGGGTTTCACGCCTATTTTGGTAAAGTCGTCTCGTTTGTATAATGCGAGTGTCATTGAGTTTAGTGAAATCGTGTAAAATGCGTGAGGAAAGATGTATGTTGGGGAATAATAAAACAAGCATTAACACATAAGGAAATATGTCAAGAATAACACATCAAGAATAGAATCATGAAACAAGTATTAGCACATAATAAATCAAGTATCAACACATAAGGATAGCATGTCAAGTATTAACACATAAGTGGCATATACGTTTAAAAGATCAAAAGAGGATAAATAAGAAGCAGTTAAAGTAGCATGCAAGTAGTTCCGAGCAAAACTAAAAAAATAAAGCTCTAAAACTATAGACTAGGTAAAAGCATTCCTACTTTTCTTAATTCCCTATAGTTATGGCTCTGATACCAATCTGTCACACCCCAACCGATGGCGGAAATATCGGGATGAGACGAACAAATTGCTCAAAACATCATAACACTATGTGACAATGTGAATTAAATTGAATTTATAAATTGCTAAGTATAATACAAGAGGTCAACATAAACGACATTATTTCGAATATACAACAAAATAGTTTAATCTAAGTGTGTTTCTAAGTACACTTAAATCTTGTTTCTTCGCTTAGCATCATCTTGTTTAACGAACCTGCAACATGTATTAAAATAGAGTTCAATGCAAAAGCAAAGGCGAGTATACAAGTTTTGATACATAGCATAAATAGTTTAAATTTGTCTAACGGCTCATATCCAACATAAATCTCAATATGCAAGTTACTAGTACGTTGAAACGGTGTCAAATATGCGTTAAAATAGCCTATCCCAAAGAATAACGGGAGGTAAATAGTTTAACTTAACAATACCCCGAGACTAGTAGGCGGTGCATTACTCCTATAGCGCTATGATTGTTAAGGTAGGCTTGTACGAAGTTAATGAGCATATAGACACAAAAGTTTAACATAACATACGAGATTAACAAGCATCATATAGTTTCATGTTCAAATATGGATAGAGAGTGATTCAAATAGTTTCAAGTGTTTCGTGTTTTGTTATAGAATACATGTTGCACCCAAAAGTGTTTAAAAGTAAAATGGGTTCGAGTATACTCACAAAATTGCTAAGTCTCTTTGAAATTCCAGGACGAGTTGATGAGTTGAAGGATGGAACATCGAGGTCACCTAATATGACAACGAAAGTGTATGAGTAATCGAAATTATGATGGACGATTGGAATCGGACTTAGGATGTGCGTATGTATATATATATACACATACATGTAACGTGGTTTAAGTAACTATTTTGACTTTAAACTTAACATATGGGTTATAGATGCGTTGTCCAACAATAATAAATATATTCCCCCTATACTTTTTGTTATAGGAACTAGTTGAATCCGACACGCTTTTATTCATGAGTTAGACTTTAGGGTATCTATAGGTATATGTATATGTATATAGCTTTATATTTGACGAAAAGCATTTAGGTATTTATATTGTCGAAAGTATAGTAAATATATTTTTTTTTGGTCGTAAATATATTTTGGTCGAAAGAAGAATAAATATATTTTTGTCGAAAGGTTAATAAATATATAAATGTATTTTGTCGAAAAGTGTAGTATGTATATATTCATGTATATATATATTTATATGTTGTCGTAGCGAAATATAGTTGTCGAAAAGTGTTACATATATATATTTTGACGAAAATCGGGCAGAGTTTCCTCTTGTTTTTGGACGAAACCCGACAACACAAGTTGTCGATAACATTACAAAACGCACCCTAAACAGTACAATACATTTATAGATATCTACATTTTGTTACAAGTTACAAAAAGTTTGGTTTCGTGATTAGACAATATTTAATTATGAAATAATAAAACTGATATACGCGTAAAAAACATAACGGTTCTCGTGTTTACCCCGCTGACCGTAGTTGACCACGTTGACTGTTTGACTTGCGTTGACCAAACTCGAAGCTGAACGTGAGTCGAATCTGAACCGAGACCAAAATCCAAATTAGAAAGTTAGAGCATGACTTTCCGACACGTATTTGAACCAAAACTGAAACAAGAGAAGTGAATCGCGCGAACCGAGTCGAGATCTAACCTGAACCGATAACGGAAATGACGGACCTGGGCTGAACCGGGACTGCCTGAATCCCAAACGGCACGCTGCCGCCGCTAAACGCCGCCTGAATCGTCGCAATCCGCCGCAACCGCAGACGAAACGGACCCGAATTGAACAAACCGACTGCGAGCACCCATTGTTGCAGGCCTCTGCCGCCGTTGCTATACCACTGCCGCTAAACTGCCGCCGCTACCTTCGTCCCTGTTGCGCCGCCACCTGATTAGTGGCCAGCGGCACCATCGCAGAGAGGGAGGAGGCCCGAGGGTGGAAGTGGAGGTGTGTCGCGAGGAGGGGATCTCGCCGGTTTCCACCGGCTTCGCCGGTACCGGAAACGGGGAGAGAGAGAGCTGAGTGGTGCGAGGGTTTGCGTGAGATGGAGAAGGAGGGAGGTAGAGGGAGGTTGTGGTGGTTCGCCGGGATTGCGGCGCCGGAGACCCGCCGGAAAAGCGGCTCCGGTCGCCGGAAATTCTGGAGAGTAAGGGGTGGCGGCTGATAAGGGTGAGACTAGGGTTTTGATATGTGGTGAGGGTTATAAGGGATATTTATAGGTAGGTTAAGTGTGGGGGATTGGGCCTAAAGTCTGCTAACGTGTTTTAGCGTTTCAGAGCCCGAATATATAAAAAAGTAGCGTAACACCGTATTTTATTTATTATTATTATTTTTTTATATATATATTTATATATAAAATACGAGGCGTTACACTTTTTTACAGGATCATATATATATATATATATATATATATATATATATATATATATATATATATATATATATATATAATTTAGTTTGATTTATCCATTAAACCTAATTAAATATATGTATTAACATGTAAGGGTGTTAATCGGGTTTTTTCTTCGGATTTTGGTTTTCCGGTCGGGTTGTTCGGTTTTGCCTGGGAAAAATTGACTTGGTAACCGACCCATTAAAGTTCAGGTTAGTTTGGGTCGGGTTGTTTGGTTTCTGAGTTTAGATGTAAAATGAAAATAAATGTTCTGTTTTTATAAAATATCATCAAAATTTATATTGGTACTTTAAAAGTAGAGTAAATTGTCATTTAGACCTCTATTTATAGGTTAGTTGTAGGCGAGGCATGCCTTGTGTGACTTGCGGTAGCGGTATTCGAGGCACGAGGCATGTCTCGTACACCCAGGTCGTGGTCAACTTTGTGGGCCCCACGGGATCTCCCAAATCTTACAGAATCTTTCTCTTTGTCTTGTAATGCCAAGGCAGGGGGGGTGCCTAGCTTTCTTTGCATGATCTTCGTGCACTGTGTTTCTGGAGGTGTCTGGTGATGCGAAAAAGTTAGATTGAAACGTAAAACATAGAAAGAATAACTAAGTCGATCTTGGACTCGCGCGTTGTGACAAACCTATAAAACGAGAAAAAATAGACATAAAATATTGAACCACACACCCACGTTGCGTCATGTTAACTCACAAAAATTAGAATGAAACGTAAAACAAAAATTTGTGAAAGATGAAAAGTTTAAGGGATCAAATTTAAAAGTGAAAAAGTTGTGAGGTTAAATTGTAAAAGCGGAAAAGTTTTGAACGAAAAGTAAAGAAACTAAAAAAAATGTAAGGTTAAATTGAAAAGATGAAAAGTTCTGAGTTAAAACTAAAAAAAAAATCAAATTTTCTTTAAAAAAAAAACCATTAACATGAGATACAATATTATTATGCATTTAAAACTTAAAAACAATACTATGTAAATGTAAATGTGAATCACATACTTGAGTTGGGTTGTTGAATTAGATGAGTTAATCCTTTTATTTTTATTAGTTTTTATGCATTTTTTTTAATAAAGAAGTGGCATAGTCAATAAAGGAAAACGTTGAAATGGCAAATTTTAAGATATGGTTTCGAAGGTATAAGATTTGGCTTATTGAGGTTTTTACGAGATTAGGATGGAAGTCTTTTTTTAAGCTTGGAATTAAATAATATTAGGGTTTGATTTTATTGATAATTTTGATTTGAGTAATCCTCAATTTTTGTTCATTTAGTTCCTCAGTTAAGTAGTTTACTTTTTATATTTATTATTCAATAGTTTCATTTTTTTTTTCAGTTTTAGTCAAACAATTTAACACCATTTGTTTTCTCTATTAATTAAATTAAATTAATATTAAAAGACAACAATAACTCTGGATTGAATTGTTATAACAAAACTATTATTAATTAATTAATCAAGTAATCTTTAAAACAAAGCACCTAACTTCGTTGACCACCATCATTTACCCCCACCACCCATTTCCCCGACGACCACCACCAACATCATTGTCGTCATATTCCTCCGCCATCAGTTACCTTCAAACCACCATCGCTCAACAAAAATCAAACCCTGATTGAACTTTATAGCCCAATCTAAACCTCATTGAACCAAAATGAAACACAAATAAAATCAAAACTAAACTCTGGTCAGCGATTGAAGACCCTAATAGCTTCGATTTGATTACAGGGACGATGATAGTGGTTACAAAAACGATGATGAGGGTTTGATTGATGTTCTAGTAAATTCATCATAAATCCCCATCAACATCATGCCCAACGTTAATTTCATCTCTGTAAATCCGCCATGAATCCACCCACACCATCGTCTTCAGCCCAAACCGATGATAAATCCAGAACCACCATTGGTGACTATTAATCGATGAGCCATCCATCCAAACATCAGTGACTTCAAGAAACCCACCACCATTTTTAATGGGTTTGATTTGGAGGTCAATTTAGACGATTCTACATTTGAGCCATGGAAGCAACGTTATAGGGCCAATTAGGTGAGTCTGCGATGGTTGTTGTCAGCGGTGGACAGTCGATCTCATAAGGGGTAAGGGGTGGATTGGTGGTGTGGACGTCGGACGATGATGATGGTTGTTGATGTTGGATGGTGGTAGTGGTTGAAGTCGACAGGATGGGGTGGGGAGGGTAGGGGTTTTATGTTTTTATGTTCAATTTGTATTTGTATTTTTTTTATTTTAATGGTGGTGTTAAACGAATTTAGCTGTTTTTCTTACAGACTTATAATAATAATAATAATAATAATAATAATAATAATAATAATTTTAGTCCAGATGTATTGCTGTCTTTTCAAATGACGTTAAGTTGCCTAACAAATATTGAAACAGAAATGAAGTTATTGGATGCTAAATGAAAAAAAAAATTATTGGTGTTCGTAACAGTGGAAAATGAATATGGGGCTAATATACATATAACTTAGATGTGGAACCACCAAAACTACATAGTTTTGATTACAATCTAATTAAAATCTCAAGTGATCTCCACAAATATTGCACGTACTGTTCCATCCAGAATCATCAATCTTTCAACCCTTCCTTCTTCCTTCCGTTCCATGCGAAGATCTGCAACAAAAGGACGTTTAATTGTTGTTAGCATTCCAAACAATTTTCATTTCGAGTTCATCAGGTTCATCATATCTCTACAATTTTAATACATGTTTTTATATATCGATTAATCTACAATCCTGCTCTTCACCATTCTCCATCTATCTAATTTTCCTAATTAATACCTGGTAGATCCCATTTTCACCAAACATGTGATATTTTGTTTTTTTTTTAAATCATTAGCTCATTCTTCAAGTTTTTGATCATTCTTTCTTTGTATTTTGTTTATATTTGATATATGTGATACATGAATTAAATATCCAAAATTATTCTTTGTTGGTACAGGACACAACAAGATGGATTTAGAAGTTCAGTCACAAGAGCATGCTTCTAAAACAAATCTTATTAATGATATAGATGTAAATGGGCGTGTTGTTATCAGTAACGATAAATGGAGGAAAAAGATGATGATGAAACATAGAAAATAAATTACAGTGAAACAAGTCAAAATAAATCCTTTTAATCCCACATGCTATTGACTCTCCAACACTACGAAGTCCTTTAAAGACTTTTTTTTTGTTATGAATTTATACTATTGAAGTGTTACATGCTATTACTTGTTATCAAATAAGTACACCTATATTTTCTGATTTTATCATTACTTGTATATTAAAGTTCAATCATGAAACAGGACTTCAGTTTAATTATTACTAGTTAAAGAAAAAGTTTTATATATAATTTACATTTTCTTAGAAAAATTGAGGGTGTCACATCATGGATGAATAAAACATACAAAACTCTACACATTTGTGGATATAATGTGTTACAATTTCTTGCTACTATTTTTTAAACATAGACACTTACAAACTTATCACATTATTATTCATGTAATATAACAAACACTCATTTTTAATGCTATCGATTTTAATATAGCGTGGTTATACACTTATTTGGTGAGATAAACTAGAAACGAATGGAGAGAAAATAGTATATATCATATTAATGTAAAAGACTTTAATTTAACAGTTATAACGACCAGTTAAGGTGTGTAGGTTAGGGGATCGTGGTTTCTTGTTATAGCGTAGTTTTTTACACGTATACATAGAAAATGTGGTGGAATGTAGCTTATCATTTGAGGTCTATTAGTGTTATGTTTTCATCATAATTCTCGGTTCGAGCATTTAATTTTATGTATGATAATATCAGTTTCCTATATTAGGCGACCCTCTTTTTGTATAACAAAACAATCAACATATACCTCATATATCTATGAGTCTCCTATATTCTTTTTAACCTTTTTTTTATCAACATATACCTCATATAAGGGGTGGGGGTGGTCCACTTTCCATCACTCACCACACCTAATCATGTTCCGTCACGTCATCGAATTTCATTCCATCACTAGTGATGGATTTTAGTGGAGGTGTTCATCACTAGTGATGAGATTTTTTTTAAATAATAAATTAACAATAACAATTTCATTTAAATAAATATTACATTAAAAAACCCCTAAATTACAAAGTAAAAAAAACTAAACATTGCAAAGTAAAAAAAAACTAAAAATTCTACGGCATCTTCCAACCCCACTTTTCACATATTTCGCGTTTGCGTTGAAGTAGGATCGACCTAAAGGGCTTGTTAACAGTGTCGTGCGGTAGTAACATGGCGTTTAAATCACTATTTTTTGGTTAAGAGTGTCGTGCGGCTATTGGGATGATATCAACTTTTACATCGTCTTTTTCTTCTTCTTGAACCAGTTCACTATCGTCATCGTTATGGTGGATGAGATTGTTATCTTCTAGTGGGGCGAGTGACATTTGATTAAACGGTTGGGTTTGAAATGGTGGAACAAAAGGTTAGTTTTGATACGGTTGGGTTTGAAACGGTTCGTTTTAAATGGGTTGGTGGGGAAAGGGTTTGTTGGAAAACGATTGGGTTTGAAATGGTTGGATTTGGTCGGCTTCGTCATGCAAGTGAAATCCCGTCGGCTTGCCAAGATTAGCTCGAACCTTTGGCCGTGTGGGTTTTTTCTTTGAACCCGAACCGCATTTGCTTGAACCTTCCATTTTTCGGTTTAGAATGTAGAGTGTAGAGATGGTATTTTTTTTGTGGGTTTAAAAGATTAAAATGGATGGTTTATATACAGTGTTTAAGTTTTTTTTAAAATAATTTAAAATGCCAACGGTCCCCTCCCTTCAACAGTCACCTTGCAACGTTCACATTCCTTCTTTTCACGCGTCATGGCCACAACGCGTTTTCACCACCACGCGTTGTCACCCTTGGTGGCAGCGGTGTTCCACGCTTGGTCATCCAGCCACCACGTAGCGCCCCCACCCCTCTAATATCGTCGAGTCTCCTACATATTAGGCGACCCCCTTTTTTATCAACATATACCTCATATAATATCGTCTTAGAATTATATTCCCCTTTCAGATTCTATTAAAGCAGTAAATGGTACGATCATCACACTTGCACTAAGATGTATGTATAGCATCTAAGTACGAAAATGAGTTCATTTTTGGTATCTAAAAGTTATGAGCCGTCTATATAGCTAAAACCAAAAGTTAAATTCTTTTCAAAGCTCAAATTGCTTATACATTTAAAGAAATGTAGATGTAAAGTTAACAAGGAAACATAGTGACGTAAACAGTTTGAGTGGATTTTGATTTTTGTTTAGTACCAATAATAAAGTTGATTGAATTGGGTTGAATAAGGATGACACCATATGTTTGTTGATCACAATTATATATAGAGAAATTTAGGAAGATGATCACCTTTTTATATATATACATTAAAGAACTAATGCTAGGTAATTCAATTTTTATAGCTATAGAATTAAACGAATTAAATTAATTATTCTATATGTTTTAAATTTATGTATTATCATTGCATTCATTTGTAAAATATTTATCAACTTTTTTATTTTTCAAATTATACATGATATATTTTTGTAAGTATTTATTATATGTATTTTCATTTTTCGCATATATGTTTTGTTTACTAAAAGTTAGGGGTTGCTTGGCAACTTTTGAATTGCTAAGTGCTGAACTAGTAAGAGGTCTGAACCATTAAGAGCCAGTTTAATGATTAACCGTTCATAAGCCTATGTCTAACCAATTCAGATAAGAGGTTTTAACCATCCAGACTCAGTGTAATGCTTAACCATTCAGAGACAAATGTCACGAAACAAACAGTCTGAACTATTAAATACTGAACCAGTAAGAGATCTGAACCATTAGCTAAACAAACAACCCCTTAGTCATGTTCTTACATGCCAAAACATTTATGAATTATAGTCGAAGGTGTAGATTTTTCTCACATACTTACCAACTTACGCGTAGTTATACCTAAAAATATCATTTGGTACCAGTCTTTTACTTGTAAAATAACTAATCAGACTTTGCGTTTTACCAACTTTATGTTGGGGAATTTGTAATACCGGACAATCAGAGAGGCGTGTAATCACTCTCAGATCAAATTATTTCGGTGGTTCATCCGAATAATTCAATCGGATACAACTCTGATTGAGAAATCGAACAAATTGTAAGTGTGTTGGTGAATTCGTATGAACCAGAATGTGACCAAAAAACCTATTTCAAATTTTTGGGATGAAGGCTGGTAACTGCCTGTTGGCAGTTATTGATTTCAAAATTTAAAATTAACTGCCTTTGTTTTTATCTAAAAAAATTGTGACGTTTATTAGAAAAAATATTTTTCTAAGGCATTGGACCCTTGGACCCTGCCAGGGGCAGCTCGACCCCAGCCAGGGGCTCTGCCCCTTGGACCCTGCCAGGGGCTGCCGTCCCTTGGACCCTGATCCCAGTGCGATGCCCGTGTTTAAGTTTTTTTTAAAATAATTTAAAATGCCAACGGTCCCCTCCCTCCAACAGTCACCTTGCAACGTTCACATTCCTTCTTTTCACGCGTCATGGCCACAACGCGTTTTCACCACCACGCGTGGTCACCCTTGATGGCAGCGGTGTTCCACGCTTGGTCATCCAGCCACCACGTAGCGCCCCCACCCCCCTAATATCGTCGAGTCTCCTACATATTAGGCGACCCCCTTTTTATCAACATATACCTCATATAATATCGTCTTAGAATTATATTCCCCTTTCAGATTCTATTAAAGCAGTAAATGGTACGATCATCACACTTGCACTAAGATGTATGTATAGCATCTAAGTTCATTTTTGGTATCTAAAAGTTATGAGCCGTCTATATAGCTAAAACCAAAAGTTAAATTCTTTTCAAAGCTCAAATTGCTTATATATTTAAAGAAATGTAGATGTAAAGTTAACAAGGAAACATAGTGACGTAAACAGTTTGAGTGGATTTTGATTTTTGTTTAGTACCAATATTAAAGTTGATTGAATTGGGTTGAATAAGGATGACACCATATGTTTGTTGATCACAATTATATATAGAGAAATTTAGGAAGATGATCACCTTTTTATATATATACATTAAAGAACTAATGCTAGGTAATTTAATTTTTATAGCTATAAAATTAAACGAATTAAATTAATTATTCTATATGTTTTAAATTTATGTATTATCATTGCATTCATATGTAAAATATTTATCAACTTTTTTATTTTTCAAATTATACATGATATATTTTTGTAAGTATTTATTATATGTATTTTCATTTTTCGAATATATGTTTTGTTTACTAAAAGTTAGGGGTTGTTTGGCAAATTCTGAATTGCTAAGTGCTGAATTAGTAAGAGGTCTGAACCATTAAGAGCCAGTTTAATGATTAACCGTTCATAAGCCTATGTCTAACCAATTCAGATAAGAGGTTTTAACCATCCAGACTCAGTGTAATGCTTAACCATTCAGAGACAAATGTCACGAAACAAACAGTCTGAACTATTAAATACTGAACCAGTAAGAGATCTGAACCATTAGCTAAACAAACAACCCCTTAGTCATGTTCTTACATGCCAAAACATTTATGAATTATAGTCGAAGGTGTAGATTTTTCTCACATACTTACCAACTTACGCGTAGTTATACCTAAAAATATCATTTGGTACCAGTCTTTTACTTGTAAAATAACTAATCAGACTTTGCGTTTTACCAACTTTATGTTGGGGAATTTGTAATACCGGACAATCAGAGAGGCGTGTAATCACTCTCAGATCAAATTATTTCGGTGGTTCATCCGAATAATTCAATCGGATACAACTCTGATTGAGAAATCGAACAAATTGTAAGTGTGTTGGTGAATTCGTATGAACCAGGAATGTGACCAAAAAACCTATTTCAAATTTTTGGGATGAAGGCTGGTAACTGCCTGTTGGCAGTTATTGATTTCAAAATTTAAAATTAACTGCCTTTGTTTTTATCTAAAAAAATTGTGACGTTTATTAGAAAAAATATTTTTCTAAGGCATTGGACCCTTGGACCCTGCCAGGGGCAGCTCGACCCCAGCCAGGGGCTGCCGTCCCTTGGACCCGGACCCCCTTGGAACCCATATTCGGGACTCCGCCCGAATACTTGGAATTATAACAACTCGAATAAGCGTGCGCTCCCGCACCTCCTAACTTGTTCGATGTATATTATAATTCCCTTTGTTCACCAAGTTAATCCCGATTACACTAAAATATCTAACACTTTAGTACAAGGGATTTTTCATATGAAAGAGATTTGTCAACAACCTTCAAACATAAAGTATTTTTTTTCTCTAAATCATGATAGATCTTACAGAAAAACAACATTCCACAACCATATGACTATAACAAAACATGAAAATTAGTTATTAGAGTTATTTTACACACTCCCTTATCTATATGGTGCGGGTAGGTCGTATAGAAAGCTTTTTAGACCTAATAGATGGAACAAGAAAGTGAAGAGTAAAGTTTTTAAACTTGGACCAGACATTCGTTGGAGAAGAAACATGAAATCTCTTAAGTTCGTTTCGTATGGTTTGGACACAGCTAGGGGGTGTAGCAATTAGTCGTTTGAATTTACAGTTGAACCAACAAACCGCTGCACCAGGTAAAGCCAGAGTTATAGATGTGGGAATGAATGAAAACTCCAACATTGTGCAATGTGAGACAAAAGAGATCATTTATAAACGGGAAAGAGATTAAAGATTTACGTTGAGAAATGTGAGGGAAAGATGGTTTAGCGTTAAACTATTCATTCAAAAATAAGTAACGAATACCAGACATATATACGACACATATAAGACACAGTTTTATAATCAGGTTTGCATTAAGATTACCAAAATCCCAATATCCAAACAATTTCCATCTGAAAGTTTGTGGAGGGTGGTGGTTAATGTAATTAACATTTAAACAAATTAATTTGTTTAATAAGTTGTTTAAAATAATCAAATGATAAAACCAAAAGATAAGAGAACTACTGCTATTAATTCAATTTTTTTTTTAAAAAGTACAACTACAAATTACAAATTTTCAATTTAATATAAAGCCTTTAGAGAAAAACTTTAGTTACTAGATAGGAGAAAGGAAATATAATTACTAAAATCAACCATCTCATAGAGCATGGTACTCTTTTATAATATTTTCATTGGCCATGTTTAGTAGTTAGAAAAATAGATAATTAAAAGAATATGTTAACAAAACAGATAAATTTGAAAAAAAAAGGTTACTTTTAATTATAATACTGTTTCAAAAAATAAATATCAACTAAACAGAAACTAGCATAAGTTAGTGGACGTGCCGGAGTGGTTATCGGGCATGACTAGAAATCATGTGGGCTCTGCCCGCGCAGGTTCGAATCCTGCCGTCCACGTTTTCTGTCTTTAAGTTATTTTATTAACTTTTTATGTATATTTTTGTAACAAATTCGTATTAGAAGAAATTACATATTTTATGGGAAATTTGTTAGTTTGATGAGAGCTTACTTGAGCTAGAAGCGAGTTAGCTTAAGTTCTACATTCATGATTCGCCAACAGGTCATGAAAAGATGGAATCAAAAAACGTAAACGAATGACCACTCTAATGAGCAGGGGTCGGATTGGTAAAGTAGTCATACCCGTACTCGTATAGGTACCAAAAATCGGTACTGAATTTGAACAAAACTAGGTATCAAATACCGTACCGAATATATTAGTACAATAGTATTTCGGTACGGCATCCGCTTTGTTACCACTTTGTTTTAATTTTATTTTTTGAGCACTTGTATGAGTAGTAAATATGTAAAATCGGAACGAGTACCAAATAGGTAAATTGGTACGAGTAACAATACGATACGGGTACCAAATAGGTAAAATCGATACAAGTACCATAAATACCTTGATACGAAATAAAACGTACGGATACCAAAAGTACCGAATACTGAAATCAATAAAACTAGTTGCCATACATGTATCGAGTACCTAAAATCGATATGGATACAGATACGGGTACGATATGATACGGGTATAAGTATTTGGGAAAAAATCCCACCCCTACTAATGAGTGTAAGTCTGTCATTTCTTATTACACAAAAACATGTATGACTTAATATCCTTAATGATCTTTAACGGAGATAATTGTTTGTTGTTGAAAAGTTTGTCATTCGTGGCACACCAAAGGAACCAAATTGTGACACGAAGATCGTATGTAATATCTTCTGGCTGAGTATTATGATAAAAAGACGGATGAATGTTTCATTAAAATTAACAAGAATGGTTTATTTTACACCAAATTTACATTGCCAAAACACTTGATAGATTCGCATATGGAAATTTTAGTTATTGGGGTAAAATGGAAACTTTACATGGCTAAAACAGAACTTTTTAACTAACATCTAGGGGTGTAAACAAGCCCAGATGCTCGAGAGCTACTCGTTATCGGATCGGTTAAAAGCTCGAACGAGCCGAGCTTTAATGAGCCCAGGCCCGAGTTCGAACCTGAATTAGAGCTCGTTTAGTTATCAAGCCCGAGCCTGAAATACAAAGCTCGTTTAGGCTCTCTAGGGGTGTAAACAAGCCCAGATGCTCGAGAGCTACTCGTTATCGGATCGGTTAAAAGCTCGAACGAGCCGAGCTTTAATGAGCCCAGGCCCGAGTTCGAACCTGAATTAGAGCTCGTTTAGTTATCAAGCCCGAGCCTGAAATACAAAGCTCGTTTAGGCTCGCGAGCCTAAACGAGCCCAAACAAAAATTTATTTATTCATTTTTTATATAATATAATAATGATGATGATGATAATGTTGGCGAGTCGAACTCGAGCCGAACTTTGGCTCATTTAAGCGATATTGAAGCGAGCTCGAGTCGAGCTTTTAACTCCTTTGAGGTTGTTCTCAAAATAGCTCGAGCCAAGCTCGAGCTTTGGTTTTAACTTGCGAGCCGAGTTCGAGCTCAAATAAGTAGGCTCGAACCGAGCCGAGCTCGAACTCGAGCTTCATAAAAACATGACGAGACGAGCTCGAGCAAAGTCGAGCTCGGTTTCGGCCCGGCTCGTTTACACCCCTACTAACATCCGCTCCAAGATGTAAGAAATGAGAGACCAAGAGTGTAACAAATGAAATTTGTGGATCAAAACCGCAATATTACAATACCATAAATTTCTAATTAACTCTAGTATTTTTTTAAGAGCTAAGAGCCAACATATTTTTTTTAAATTGCAAAATATTTATTAAAAACTGTAAAATAAAAATAATAATAATAAACGAAAAATTTAAAAATTTGTGAAAAATTTTAAACTCGATTTTCATTAAATGGGACTCACGATTATTATGAAATGGGATTTTTAATTTTTTATAAGATAATCAAAATTAATTTTTCCACATGAACTTTATTTTAAATCAATTAAATGTTCATTTATTTTTCTTACGTCTGACTCCATGAAATCTTACAAATTAACTATTGTACATGCTCAGTGCAAGAAACAGAAAAAAAAAAAGCAAACAAACAACATTGAATAATATCTGCAAAGTCTACGTTTACAAGCATGGGTATACGCAAATTGAGAAATAAAGTATGATATATGCATGAGAACCACTGTATTAAGGATAACTCACTATAATTATTTGATCTGTTTTGTATTAAAAAATTAACTAATAAAATGACACATTGTGATAGTTTACCTGCTATTCATGTAAATTATATATGATTAGAATATAAAATAAACTTTAATGACTTAATTAGAACAAAATTATTTATGAGTGGTCTAATTAGAACACTCCTAAAACTTGATTACTATTGTGTGAAATATTTATGTTATTATGTAACATCTATTTATGGAATTGTATAAGGTGATTATACATAGAAAATATATAAGTTGTATATAAAGAGATACGTGTAAGTTCCAATTATATCACATGGCCTATTTTAGGCTAGAACTAAAGGGGGGGGGGGGGGGGGGGGGGGTGGTTTGGATCCTAAAAGACGAAAAGAAGGATAATTGAACAAGTAGTGCTACTTTCATTAACGGATTTATATCAGCAAAAGTGATTAAAAAAAGCTAGTGACGCTTTAGCGAGGATATAATGGCCATGTGAGGAGGCGAGACTGGATGGCACGCATTAAAAATTGGTGAGGTGGAGATGATGTGACGGAGATGCCGGATGGATAGAAAGGTTGAGCAGATACACAGTCTGGATTGAAGAAGCAATAAAAAAGAAGCGAGAGAGAGGAAAAACAAAGAGCGACAAGAATGGCTCATGTTGATAATTGTTTTGTATTTAAAAAGAATTAAGTTAAAAATAGCATATTTACGATAAATTATTGACAAAAAAATAAAACTCAGCTTATACTACTAGTGTTACACGTGTCACTTATGTTGAAAGCTGAATATGTTACTCCCTCCGTCCCATTAAAAGTGTCATATTTTGAAATTTCAAAGTCTTTATTTATAAACTTTGACTTTAATTATATATTTTTTGTGTTATACAAAACTTGATGAAAATTAACCCGATAAAAAACACTTGTAAAATACACTCAAATCATATAACTTTCATCAAGTATTATCTAACGCAAACAAAATTAATTAAGGTCAAAGTTTAAAAATAAAGATTTGAAAATTCAAAATATGACACTTTTAATGAGACGGAGGGAGTAATTTTTAATGGCCAAACTTTTATTAAAAAACAGGTTTAATAAGAAACGAGACACAATTACAAATTGGTTTAGTAAATCAACCCTCAGACACAAAACAAGACTAGAAACAAAAAACACATGGAAAAAAAGCACGTGAAACAAAACCAAAATTACAGACTAAAAGAATAAATACGAAAACGAACTCCAAGGACAAAACCGAAAAGCCGCTGCACTATACCACGGATCTTTTATCGGCCTGCTTATTCAGGACCCGGACGACCAAACCCCAACTTGATCATTAACCCTAGTTTAGCAAGCATCATCAACCTTACTGCTAATTTTGTCTACCGCCTTAAATTCTCTTCTTCACGTTCCACCTCATCACCCCAACTACCCCCCCCCCCCCCCCCCCCCCCATAATTCCCACATTTATATCAATATGCAATTCATGTTATTCAAAAAGTGGTGTTTGATCTCTTAGGTTTTCTAACAAAACATGCTCAGCTCGATCCACTTTCATATCCTCATCGTAACATAAGTTATCTTTTACTTTAATGATCCCGTTTATATCCTCTTTTTTATATATCTAAACCTCACCTTCCTCAAAGCTTGATTTGTCCCAATTTTTTTTCAATCTTGTTAGCATCTTTACCACCTTGATTCATCTCAACGGATCCCTCCTTAGACATATTATCTGCATCATCTGATGAGTTGACGAAGTGTTTAGATTGCGACCCACTATACGAGGAATCCAATTGCATTTCCTTATAAAAATTAAGAACGCATCCATCAATTCATTAATGAAATCTCATAGTTAATCCTTTCATTGTAAATTGTTACTTTTTCCGAAATTCTAGACTTTGCTGAAGTTTTAATACACATTCGCCACACGATAGACTCTTATCTTTATCTTTCGCATAAAACATAACTTCACCCCCAAGATTCTGCCACTCTCTTAAAATTGGTAGGTGAATCACACAAAGGAATCCTTCGATTTAAATCCATATGAGCATTTCATTAGAAAGAAGTTCTTAGGAATTGGTTGAATGTCTTTATCGTAACACTTTGATTCATCATCTTGTTTCGGTCCTTAAATGTAATCCAAACCTACAAACCCCCACATAGTAATACAACATCAAAGATTCTTCCTTCTAACAAATCATAAACACATTAATTAAAATATTAGCGTCTCTAACCTGAGCCAGCAGCATGTTAGACTTGATCAATCGAATAAGATAAGCTGCCATCATCTTAATTAGAAGTGTGCATGGGTCAGTTTTGGCCTAAAACCATAAACATAATCGAGACGTAGGTCAATGGATAACCATAAACCATTGGTTATGACAGTGTCGGTTAGTTGTCTTTACAAGTTATAGCGAGTCAGTTATGAGTAACCAAAATTTGAGCCTAGATAAAAGTATAATTGTGCATTATTTGGGCCTGAAAATTTGAGCTTGAAAATTTTTGACCATAAATATTAATATACATTTCTATTTATTATTAGTATATCACATAGCGTTAGAAAAAAATACAAATATAATACAAAATATGATATAATTCATAGATTCAAACAAACATTCTAACCAAAACGATATGATATGACCCATAAATTCAAACAAACATTCAACCAAAAACATTAAATATTGAGAAAATAGTGAAAAGTCCAAAATCGACAAAGATTTTCCTAAATGTCGGCTTGGTTTAGTTATGGCGGATATGGAACCATTGATAAGCATAACCAACCCACTACTTTTGGTTTTCAGAAAAACAACTAACCGACCCAATGGTTTTTCATTTGGATCGTTTTTATCGGTTAATTCGATTATGGGTCAGTTAATTCGGTTTTTGCGCACCTCTAATCCTAATTATTCGTTGGTTTGGGTGGGCAACCCCTTCGGCTTTTGTTTAAAACTTACTACCCGTGTTCCCACTTAATACCCTTTAACCACTGAAATAGCGAACCCATGTTAGAAGTTCCGGATCGAGGATTAGTGTGTTGTTGGGTCCATTTGAAAGTATAATTAGGCCTCAATTCCATGTTACCCTTGATCACATCATCAGGTTTTTTATTCTTGTCTAATAGCTCTAGCCAAATCAAGTACAAATTGTGATCTCCAAACTTTGCATCATGTTGCACCTAAGTTTCTTACCAAAACTAATAGGATCATCAACTCGAATGAAGCGAATAAACGAGAATCGCTTCTACAAGTATATATTTGTACGATAAATATTATGATAAATGATGACATGTTTACTTATTAAAAGTAAAATTTCAATAACTAATTTATCATATCATAAGCTATTGATTGAGTATCTTCACTCATTAAACATTTATAAATCATTATAATTACAATGTTATCCCTCATACTTGATCTCAAGGCATCCAATCCTTCTTTTATTTCTATTTGTTTACTATCCAAAAGGGCAAATAGGATACCCCATTACCCCTAATTAACCATGAAATGATTTAATGGATAATAAGAAATCCCTATTATTGGAATATGATACCCTCCCACAAAGGCTTCTTAGATGTAGGCAACATCTATGAAAAAAGAAAGGCAATGAATCCACCAAATGTCATGTAGCCTAAATAAGGCTAAGATAGAAAATTTATAAACTATTATTATGAACTTTTGATTTTTGGATAAAATAAACTACTATTGTGATACTAGTTTTAAGATTTAGAAAAAGGTATTTTTAACAGATTTAAATTAAAAGAACTTTGGGTTTTTTAGGGTCTCAAAAGTACAGATTTGACCGATCTTATTTTTTTCCCACTTTTAAAGAATTGTCTAATCAATTTCTGCTTTGTGTAAAAGAATTCATACTTTTAGTAAAGTTTGGAAAAGCATTGGGAAAATATCTAAGAATTTTGTCTCATAGATTTAACAATAAAATGGGTTTTATATTATTTTGTGTTTATAGTTTTTATTTAAATTTGGACATTCTAAGACATTTTTTTGGATAATTATGTCTAAGTTAGTTAAATTTTGAATAATTTTTTTTAAGTTTTTCTGGATAATTATGTCTAAGTTAGTTAAACTCGATTCATCGTTAGTGATTGTGGTAGACTTCTTTTGTTTTGATTTATCATTTGATGGTTGTATTTAACTACTTATGTCGAATGTTTAAAGTTAATAATGTTTTTATTTTCAAGTTAAATGTTCGTTTTTATTCGTTTGTATTCGAGACCAGTGTTCACGAACTGTTTGTGAATAACTGAATTTCCTTAACGAACGAACACGAACAGAAACTTATGTTCGGTATGCGTTCGTGAACAGTTCACGACATGTTAATTTACTTAACGAACGAATACGAATATGGCTTTGTTCGTGTTCGTTCAGTTTAATTATAGCCCTAGTTTCATTGAATAAAAAATAAAATTTACTAAGTCATTTCTCTCTCATAAAGATCCTAATTTATATTATTTATTTTTGAGAATTTTAAAATGTGTTGGTTTTTTAACACTGAACACACACGCTCGTAAAGTCTATTCTTGGAATTCGTTACTATGTACAATTTCAACCCGTATTCTTTAATGAATATAAACACTTAGTGCCACTAGACCATCAATATGTCATATGTTAATGAGATGATATTATGATGCTCTTTTATGCAATTTTCGATATTATTAAATACTTTGGGTTAGAATCTATTTTTCGAAAGGAAAGTAGCTATATCGTGATGGGTGTACGAAATATGTTTGGTATTATATAAGATGTGAGCACGATCATCCGTATACCTATTTACAAACACCTATTCACCCTGACCACGGTATGAATTTGGATAATCCAAAAATGATTATATCAATTTTAAATAAATATTTATGAGCACACATAATAATGTTTTACAAAAATAATTACGCTACCACAAATAACTTTGATCATCCTAAAGAATTATATGTATTAGAATAACTTTGATAATCCTAAAGAATTATATGTATAAGGTATGTGTGTAAATAAGTCAACCATAACTAAACTCAATCTCTAAATCTAATAGTGCTCGATCTTGAACCAGGCCTAAGTAAACTTTTAAGCTCAATATAGATCGTGAATTTGGCTCGTTTATTATATATGTAATTTATATAATATTTGATGTCGGCTTGTTAAAGCCTTAAAGGCTTGAATCCAATGAAGCTTAAACAGATTAGAGTTTAAAATTTAAGCTTATTTAACAAACGAGGTAATCCGAGTTTCGTACAACAAGTTTGATTAGTCTAGTAAACTTGAATGAATCTTATTACATATATAAATATAACAATATGGTACAAATACTTATTTTACTTAGTTCGTATTATATAAATACATTATTTGTATACAAGTAGTAAGACACGTTCATTTACAAGACTAATCAAACTTGGTGTATAAAAATTCGGGCTTCCTATGTTAATGGAGCTCAAATTCAAACTCTGAATTCCTTTAAATTCTATTGGATTCGAGCCCGACTAACAAGCCGCCATGGAGTTACGTATCGACCCAAATATTGTATCCATTATTGCAAAAGTGGCACCATGTATGAACTTTTAAAACCGTAATTAATTATAGTTAGAAGAAAAAAAAAACACAACCTATACTATACTTAGACTAGGCTTTATAGCTTAACACCCTAGCCACCTTGTTAAAGCTCAAAACACCGCGTTGGGGCTAGTTAAAGTGAGGCATTAACCAAGGGGGGAGCGATGCCTTTATATAAAATGTTTGGGCCACTAAAAATTTAACAATCACGTTTGTTTTTTTTTCTTAAATTTAGTTAAACTACAACATGATAGCTAAAGGATGAGTTAGTTAAAGCCATTTTTTATATGACAATGACATAACAAAATATTGTTTTTAAACGACGACACATATTGTTAAAAGAGAAAACTTTGACCAATTATTTGTCTACATTTCATAGTGAAATTTGCTATATCGGTGGTAGAACCATAACTTATTAGACGATAAATCATCATATATGAAAAGCATAACTTGCCCATAAGATCTTTTTTGTAGATAATATAAAGTGTTCCATGCATGGGTCGGATCCAATGTATAGTAAGGTCTAAGGATATAAAAGACCACAAAAAATAAATTTTAAATTTGAAGAGAAAATATTACTTTAATTTATCGGTGGTAGAACCATAACTTATTAGACGATAAATCATCATAAAGTTATATTTTTTCATAATCAAATAGGTTTTACTCATGTTTGTCTTAACAAAAAAAAAAAGAGAATTTGACGAATTCTGATGTGAGATAAGTTATCCCCTGGTCTCTCTGGTCCGCCCTTAAATCTTTTAACACGTTCATTTATGAAACTAATCAAAGATTTCACCAAGTAAAATGAAAATTAAAGGAAATATGTTAGGAATATTGATTTTAATAATCTAAACTATTCGTCGTTAGGCGTCAACAGTCTCAACTTCAATAATAACCATTGACAGTCCCAACTATTAAGATATTGGCCTCCAAAGGACCCTGACTAACAGAACCCTAACGCCATTAGTCTCCAGTCGCCAGAAAAACATTTTTGGCCAGAAAACTCAACATTTTCGTCTCAAACCTCTTTGTAATCTTATTACGGACCTTTAGGAACATCTTTCTAATAACAGCCCCAATTATTAAGGTCGCCGGAAAAGCCGGGAAAACTCAACTTTTTTGTCGGAAAACTTAATATTCCCATCCCAAACCTCTTTATAACCTTAGATCGGACCTTTAGAAACCTTTTTTCTGGCCAAAAATGTTTTTTTCGGACGACCGGAGACTAATGCCACTAGAGTTCTGTTAGTCAGGGTCCACTGGAGGCCATTATGTTAATAGTTGAGATTGTTAGTGGTTATTTTTAAAGTTGAGACTATTTACAGCCAATGACGAGTAGTTATGATTATTAAAATCCAATATTATAATATATTAATGTGCATACATTACCGGTATAACACTGACTTTAAAATTACATATAGAAAATAACAAATTTGCATTCATTTCAATATTGAATAAGGAGAACAAGATTAATACCCAAATCTGACCGACCTTAAGTAACTCTACTAAGATTTGTATAAAAATAGGTGTAATTAATTTGGATTATACTAAATTTATAAAGAAGATATGCATATGTACATGTGTGGTTTTGACAATTGTCTCACCGACTTAACTCGTAAAGTAATGACACGTGTGAAAGAATATTCGATAATTTATATCGAATATACCATCCTGCGTTATCAACATACTACGGTGTATTTCCTTCTAAGTTTCTAGCATATGTTCATACATCAGAAATGCATTCAAACCTTGTTCTATCAACTGTCCATCATTGGATTCATTACCATCTTAGAGAAGTGCACCATCCATAGATATATAGCAACCAAGAATCACCTAAAACCAATCTTGTTTGTCATACCCACTTTTGTATGTGAATCAAACCCATTTCAATAGTGACCCACTCATCAAATCAACCAGAGTGACAGACCCATAAATTATTTGTTGGAGATACAGATGAAGGGTTCAACTAGATTTTAAAGGGGCGCAGTCGGGTTTTTGCCTAAAAAAATATACTAATTCTTTTTTTCAAGGTGTGCACCGCCCACCCCGCCCTTGAAACCAACCAAAACCCATTTGTATATTGACTTTTTTTTAACTTACCCAAATCCTAAAAATTCCCTAGCCCTCATCCATACACTATTTCATTCCACTCCTCTCTTTAGTTGAAAAATATAAGAAAAATAAAGAAAAACTCTCTCATTTCATCTCCCCCCCCATTTAAAAAGTTGATGGGTGTGTGGGGATGCATGTCTCATAAGATGACATAAACAACACCAACTCATGACTCATGATTCTTTATAAGTGTAAACACCTCCTCATGTTGGTTCAATCTTAGAGTTCTATCTCTTGTACACTCTTCTAATCATCTTGAGTTTGTGTTACCGAAAAGACTCGATCTTTCGGTCAAGAAAAAGAATGGAAAGAAAGTTTGAACAAGACTTAGGTGGTTCTCATCATCATAATCCATATGTAGAGATAGATATGGAGTCCATTCATAAGGTTGAGACACCACCAAAGAGAAGCAGTTTACAAAAGTTAAAGAATAGGCTCAAAGAAACTTTCTTTCCTGATGACCCTCTTAGGCAGTTCAAAGGGCAATCTAGTAAGCAAAAATGGCTACTTGGTTTTCAATACATTTTTCCTATACTTCAATGGGGTCCCCATTACAACCTTAATCTACTCAAATCTGATGTTGTTTCTGGTCTCACAATTGCTAGTTTAGCCATTCCTCAGGTTAATCTTTGTCTTTTCTTTCGGTTTATTCTATATATCATTTTCGATCAAGAAAACTACGCGAATAAAATATGTGTTTTCGGAGTATTTGATATTAATCCTTTTGGTTTTATGTTGTTTTTCAGGGTATAAGCTATGCAAAGCTTGCCAATCTCCTCCTATTGTTGGTCTATGTAATTATTATTTCTCTTCTTTCATTGGCAGGATTATATTCTTTTTGAATCATTTATTGGTGAAAATGCCAAAAAGGACACTATACTTTACATCAATAAATAGTTTCCAATTGTGAAATGAGTGCAACAAGAATCTTTGCACCATCATAAAATAAGATTGTTTGTTTACAACTAAAAACTAGTGAGTAATATAAGTATTTTTGTTTTATTCTTTTGTCTCACTCGTATCGTATAACATAATATTGTACGCTATGTTATGAAGTACGATCATATAACGCGTATAGAAAAGTAAGACTGTAAGCGTGTCGTAAAACAAAATGTAAATAGTTATAGATGTTTATTAATCTAATAAATTTTTTTTGTTGAAAAATGTAGATTCAAGCTTTGTGCCACCACTAGTGTATGCTGTGTTAGGGAGCTCAAGAGATCTAGCAGTTGGACCAGTGTCAATAGCTTCACTATTGATGGGGTCAATGCTAAGACAAGAAGTGTCACCAACCCAAGACCCTCTTTTGTTTCTTCAATTGGCCTTCACATCTACCTTTTTTGCTGGCCTCTTTCAAGCCTCTCTTGGATTTCTAAGGTATATTCTCATAAAAACTTTTACATAAATAATAACAATAATAATAATAATAATTCACACTTAAACTTATAATCAACTACCATCTTTGACCATATAATTGACTAACTAGACTAGATAAAGTATGTTAATTTTTTTTTCAGAAATTAGAAAGTGACATGTTTGTAAATAAATGAAGTCAACCATCATCATTGACTATGAATCTAGTGAGGTTACATCAAGTATATTAATCTTGTTTCAATAGGTAGGGTCAATTGATGGTCAAATAAAGTCAACAATCATCATTGACCATGAATTGTGACTACTAAAATTCGGGTTGTATGAGGTGGTTATCGTTGGATCGTATGACTCACATGACCTGTTTAACTGGTTCACGAATGACCGATGTAACCACTGACAAAAGTCGTATGGCTCGTATGATCATTTTTCTGCTCTATCATATGGCATATATGATTTGATAAGCTTTAGTATGTCGTATGCATACTTAATCTGATATCATATAACCCGTATGATAAGACATGTACGTTGGTGTACAGATTTTGGGTGGTGTCTCGTTAGCATCACTCTTAACAATGAATTGACTATTGAAAGCAGATACACTATGTTAAGTTCATTTCAATGGTCACAAAATCCAACCATTGAAGTTAGGTCAATATGTTGATGTATATTTAATGAAATTTTCAATATAATATAGGTCATTTAGTGGTCAAATGAAAGTCTTGCAGGTGGGTGATGTTGACTTCTCTTTGTGTAAAACATTCTATGGGCCATATGCCCATAAGGGGACCAACACCTTTTTCTAATAAATGTATGGATGTTAACGCTAGATGTACAAACCATTATTATAACATGGATGTGACATTGTTGTGTAATGTGTATAGGCTTGGGTTCATAATTGACTTCTTGTCAAAGGCTACACTTATTGGATTCATGGCTGGGGCTGCAATCATTGTATCCCTTCAACAATTGAAAGCTCTTCTTGGCATCACACATTTCACTAAAGAAATGGGTTTGGTTCCTGTTATGTCCTCTGTCTTTCACAATACCAAAGAGGTATTTTATTTTATTAATTTTATATTATTTTAACATTTAAACTAGACGTTACCAGGAGGACTGTAAACAAACCGAATGAAGTTTTTTTTTTTGTGTTTTTATTTGTTAATGAACATACTTAAAATGAATATTATTTATTTAAAAATTAGTCCATCATAAAAATATTGAAGTTAGAATTAACATAATGTTATTTTTTTATATAGTTTTTTTTCTTTACTTACATATATACATTTTACTAAATTTATTTAATATACATATATAGTATTTGTATATAAACAAATATATATACATGGACAAACACTTTATCCAACGGTCCCAAAGAAAGTGAAGGATGTTCGTGTATGTCTTTTTAACTAAACGAGTGAAAAAATTATGTTCAACTTCATTCGTTTAAAAAAATCAACGAACTTTAGCTAAACGCTAGGTTCGTTTATAATGTGTTTTAACTTTTGTGCACAGTGGTCGTGGCAAACAATCTTGATGGGATTTTGTTTTCTCGTATTCCTGCTTGTGACAAGACACATTGTAAGTACTTATGTGTGTTTTTAAATATTTATATTGCTAATACTTATAATTAGTTTTATTATACCGATTAAGTTCATAACACGTCGTTAACTTTATAATGATAGTCGTAAATTAAATAACCTATAACTCACTTTAAGTTTTACATACAAACTAACAGCATATAAAATCAATGTTTTGAAAACCGGACCAAACAACAAGTCTAACTTGTCATTTGTTAAATCGTCGGTACTGTTATTTAATATAACATAACATGATGCATCGTCGGTACTTCTATTTAACACAACATAACTTCCGGTGTGTATACGTGTGGAAAACCGCTGATCTTGTCTCCTTTCTTGACGGTCCGACCAGTTTTGAGACAGAATCAACCCGACCCGATTTTTAATAACTAAAATATAACAACAAAAGAACAAGAACACAGGGGACAACATTTCACGAGGGTCCAAAAAACCATGTCACAAGGAAAGGCGGTACGAAGGACATAGTTAACCTCATTAGGCAAAACTGTTTACATGAAACAAAATCCCTTTTTAAATATTATTTTAGATTTATGCTAATATTTATAATTATATCCACATGCACACTAACCAATTAGTTTGTATTTATCTCTTTAAAAAATTGAAAATAAATAAAAATTTTACTTTACAGAATCTTTCACAAATTATTGAAAGGCTTTTATTTATTTTGTAAGAATAATATTCCAAGTATATAACAACAAAAATGATCACCTTTGCGGCAATTGATTGTTACCTTCACATGTAAGGTTTCATCACTAGTAGTAATCGATATTGCCTGACTACTACTATTCGCACACGTTTCATTGTGGAGTTCTCGTCTTATCAACAATGTGTACAGGTAGAACGCGTTTGTAGTATTTTAGGTGCGACACTTCTTATAAACTCAAGACATAAATCAACCGAAAATATTACTTTACTCGAGAGAAAAGAAAACTAATTATACAATATTATTTGCTAGTTTTTTACCTGACTCGCATTGGCGTACCTAGGCTTTGTTCGATGGGGGTGCGGCCGCACCCCATGATTTTTTTTTTTAATTTTCTTTAGTGTACATGCAAATTAATTCCGAGCGACCCCCAGAAAATTTTAACGCCAACCCCTATGAAATTCTGAAACCGACTCATAAAATTTTGATACCAACTCTAGAAAGTATAAGTTAAGATTTTAAAATCGTACCAATATAATTATATAAACTTATTATAAACTATTAAAAAATATAAGACAATTGTACATTTTATACAACTAAACAAATAAGCCTATTTTAAACAAAACTCATCAACCATAAACCAATATACCCAATAACATTTTCAAATAAACAACTCAATCACCATTTAACATTTTAGCCCACCCATTTTTAACAATTAAAAGATTAACCTAATAAAATATAGAGTGACATTTTTGTATTAAGCGCCTCCACCTATAAGTGTACTTTTCAAACTAAAAACTCAATTGACGGTTCTACCGAGATACCTTGTAGAGGTGTGCATGGATCAGTTTTGGGCTCAAACCGAACCAATTGTTTTTGGGTTTTGCTTTTTTCTCGTGATGGGTTCGGTTCGGTTCTGGTTTTTGCAGCTTTGCCATTTGGACTTGAAACTTTTTGGATGAAAAAATTGTTTTTATTTTTTATGTGACCATCGTAATGGGGCTGGTATGACTAATCCCAACCCCATACCTGGTTATAAAATACGTGTTCCATACCCGGCCCAAAACCCATTAGACATGGGACGAGTAATTACCTGTCGGATATTGGCATAGGGTTTTGGGTTTCCCATATGTTTCGGGTATGGGTTTTCCCATCAGGTTCGATTTCATTGCCAGCCCTAGGTCCTGAACCGGAAAACAAAAAATCAACATTTATCGATAGAGAACCCCCCTCAAAATTTTACCAATAAAAATTTTTGGGTTCGCCAATGCTGACTCGCATTTTACCGTTTGACCAAAATTTCTAGGCCCGTCACTAAATATTATTGTTATTGTATGCAGAGTATCAAGAAACCAAAGCTATTTTGGATATCAGCAGGAGCACCTCTGCTTTCAGTGGTCCTCTCTACCCTCATTGTTTTTGTTTCCAAAGCACAACACCATGGAATTTCTGTGGTAAATATTTAATAATTATTAGTTCTTTTTATTACTTTAAATTTAATTAATTCTAATAATAATAATAATAATAATAATAGAGTAAAATGGGATTTTCGTCCCTGAGGTTTGGCCAGTTTTGCGACTTTCGTCCAAAGGTTTGTTTTTCCACATCTGGATTCAAAAGGTTTGAAATCTTGCTATTTTCATCCAGCTCGTTAACTCCATCCATTTTTCTCCGTTAAGTCAGGGGTATTTTCGTCTTTTTTGTTAACTTAAAGGGTTCGGTCTTTTGAACACTTGTTCATTATGCTAAATGCTTGTACATAAAGTGAAAAAAACCGAATCGCCCTTTAAGTTAACAAAAAAGACGGAAATACCCCTAACTTAACGGAGAAAAATGGATGGAGTTAAGGAGCCAGATGAAAATGACAAGATTTCAAACCTTTTGGATTCAGATGCGAAAAAAAAACCTTTAAACGAAAGTCGCAAAACTGGCCAAACCTAAAGGACGAAATGGTATTTTACTCATAATAATAATAATCTAATTATATATTATTCTATGTTTCAAATAGATTGGAAAATTAGAACAAGGATTAAATCCACCTTCATGGAACATGTTGCATTTTCATGGAAGTCATATTGGTTTAGTCTTGAAAACTGGTCTTGTAACCGGCATCATTTCCCTCACTGTAAGTGTACAACTTGCAATGCATAACTTACAAGTGATACCAGCTCATTTTTTTTGAAAAGGGTATTTTTGTCTTTTTACATAGGAAGGGATTGCGGTAGGAAGAACATTTGCCGCCTTGAAGAATTACCAAGTTGATGGTAACAAAGAAATGATTGCAATTGGAGTCATGAATGTTGTTGGTTCTACCACTTCATGTTATGTCACTACCGGTAAAGTTAATGATTTTGTGCATTAAAGACTTGTACCGTACATCTTGGGATATTAAGGGGTTTTTAAAGGGCTAAATAAAGATAGCGGGTGAACCAGTTTTGATTTTTTTTTCTAAACCAATTCATATCAAGTCGAGTCTATTTTGGTTGGAACCTGTTTTAACCCGTTACTTGATCCAACCCAACCTGCCCGTTTTGCTAGGCTAAGTACAATTTATACGTAAAATTTAGTCTGATTTAGACGTCCCTGACCCATTTGACATGTTACCTAACCCAACCCAACCCAACCCAACCCGTCCATTTATCAGGCTTAGTACAACAATTTAGACGTGCCTGGCCCAGTTGACCCATTATCTGACCCGACCCGACCCGTCCATTTTTTCAGGCTTAGTACAATTTAGACGTGCCTGGCCCAGTTGACCCATTACCTGATCCGACCCGACCCGTCCATTTTTCAGGCTTAGTACAATTTAGACGTGCCTGGCCCAGTTGACCCATTACCTGGCCCAACCTGTCCATTTTTTCACTTAGTACAATTTAGACGGGCCCTGCCCATTGTACCTGTTACCCGACCCAACCCGTCCATGTGTTTAGGCTTAGTATAATTTAGACGTGCCTGGCCCATTTGACACGTTACCTTACCCGCACAACCAGTCCATTTTTCAGGTTTAGTACAGTTTAGACATGCCCGACCCATTTGACCCGTTACCTGACCCAACCCAACCCAACCCAACCCGTCAATTTTTCCAGGCTTAGTACAATTTAGACTTGCCTCGCCCATTTGACCCGTTACCTAACCCAACCTGTCCATTTTTTAGGACTACTGCAATTTTGACATGCCCGGCCCATTTGGCCCGTTACCTAACCCAACCTGTCCATTTTTTTTGGACTCTATAATTTAGACATGCCCGGCCCATTTGACCCGTTACCTAACCCAACCCAACCCAACCTGTTCATTTTTTTGGACTACGATAATTTAGACATGCCTGGCCCATTTGACCCGTTACCTAACCCAACCCAAGCCGTCCATTTTTCACGCTTAGTATACAACTTAGACATGAAACTTAGATGTGCCCGAACCGTTTTGACCCAACAACAATTTACTTATTTTAATATATTACACAACCGAAACCGACATGCCCCTTTGAAACCCTGATGTGATTAACAACTATACATCTAGAATCTTTACTTGTATTCTAACAACCACCTGATCATCATCACAGGTGCATTTTCACGGTCAGCCGTGAACCACAACGCAGGAGCCAAAACAGCAGTCTCCAACATCATCATGGCTGTGACGGTTATGGTCACACTTCTGTTCTTGATGCCATTGTTTCGGTATACACCCAACCTAGTACTGGGTGCGATCATTGTCACCGCGGTCATTGGCCTTATCGACATCCCAGCGGCGTACCAAATATGGAAAGTCGATAAATTCGACTTCGTTGTTATGTTATGTGCTTTCTTTGGTGTCATCTTTATATCGGTCCAAGAAGGACTCGCACTAGCTGTAAGTGTTTTTTCAAACCACGAAAATAGTCTTGTTGACCAAGAAAATTTAAAAAATAGCCTTAAATTTTTTTTCTTTTTAAATGAGTTCATCCAATGAAAACCTGTCACGTGTCCCAAAGAAATGTACCTGTGCACCAAGTGGCACAGGACATATAGTGTTGTGTACCAATCAGCGCATGACATTCAATCTTGTGCGCTGCAAAACAATGTCATCTAGTCGCATTGCCACGTCATCACATTTGGTGATGATGATCCTTACTTTGCGCCATAAACACATATAAATGAGAGGTAGACACGTGTCAAGCTACCAAAGGTTTTCGTTAAAAGTTAAAACATTTTATATTAATTGAAAAAAATTAAAGATAAAAAGTCAATGACTATTTTCCATGGTTTTAAAAATCGCGCCAAGCCTGCGATTAGTCGCTAGTCAGAGGTTCACCGGCTAACTTTCATCTAACCGACCAACTAATCGCTAGGTGGTCAATATTGGTCAATCCGATCCTAATCGGCCAAAAATCGGTAGCAGTCTAGCGATTTTGCCCATTTCCCGACCAGATTCCATCCAAAACCTGTAAATTCCAGCAATTAATCTGATCTACTTTAAAATATGGGTCGAAGAAGGTGTTAAGAGTTAAAACATGTCTACTTAAAAAACTTAGGTATAAAAATGTGTATATACATATAAAACTGAAAATCACATATAAAATCTCGTTCCTATTAATCCTGAGCAGTGGCGAAGCTTGCCCTCGAAAACCGGGGGGCGAAAACGTATATACCCCAAAATTTCTATACGAAAACTACATATATAACACTACCGAGCGAAAATTCCGGGGGGGGGGGGGGGGCGGGCCTCTGATCCTGAGTAATCCCCGAGTAATCGCTAGTCGGTACCTGGCCGACTAGCGCATTGCGATTCTTACAACGCTGCTATTTTCTCAATATTCTTAGTCAAATGGTAGTTTATGCGATTTTTATAAAATCTTTAAAAAGAAGTGAAATATATAACTTTATTTTAACTCTCAATTTTCTTGGTAAAATGGTAGTTTATGCGATTTTTATAAAATCTTTAAAAAGAAGTGAAATATATAACTTTATTTTAACTCTCAATTTTCTTGGTAAAAATGGTTGTTTATGTGATTTTTATAAAATCTTTAAAAAGAAGTCAAATATATAACTTTATTTTAACTCTCAATTTTCTTGGTAAAAATGGTTGTTTATGTGATTTTTATAAAATCTTTAAAAAGAAGTGAAATATATAACTTTATTTTAACTCTCAATTTTCTTGGTAAAAATGGTTGTTTATGCGATTTTTATAAAATCTTTAAAAAGAAGTGAAATATATAACTTTATTTTAACTCTCAATTTTCTTGGTCAAAATGGTTGTTTATGTGATTTTTATAAAATCTTTAAAAAGAAGTGAAATATATAACTTTATTTTAACTCTCAATTTTCTTGGTAAAAATGGTTGTTTATGCGATTTTTATAAAATCTTTAAAAAGAAGTGAAATATATAACTTTATTTTAACTCTCAATTTTCTTGGTCAAAATGGTTGTTTATGTGATTTTTATAAAATCTTTAAAAAGAAGTGAAATATATAACTTTATTTTAAGTTTTTATAGGTGGGAATTTCTATATTCAAGATGGTGTTACAGATGACAAGACCTAAAACAGTGGTGTTGGGAAACATACCTGGTACTGACATATTTAGAAACAAACATCAGTACAAGGATGCTGTCTCAATCCCAGGTTTCTTGATTTTAAGTATCCAGGCTCCCATCAGTTTTGCCAACTCTAATTATCTCAATGAAAGGTAATTCATCTTAATTATATAATACCTTTAAGGTGTTAAGTTTGTATTTTTGTTTTATAAAAAAGAGTTAAATGCCATTTTAGTCCCTCTGGTTTAGGTCATTTTGCCAGTTTAGTCCAAAGGTTTCTTTTTTCGTCTGTAGGTCCCCGTTGTCATTTTAGTCCACTGTGTTAACTTCATCCATTTTTTCTGTTAACGAGAAGGGCAATTCGGGTCATTTTATAAAATGGCCGAATTGCCCTTCTCGTTAACAGAAAAAATGTATGAAGTTAACCTTGTGGACTTCAATGGCAACAGTGAAACCTTTTTGGACCCATAGGCGAAAAATGAAGCATATGGACTAAACTGGTAAAATGACCCAACCACAGGGACTAAGATGGCATTTAACTCTATAAAAATATATCTTTACAACAACAATGTTAAAGACTGAATTTACGGCACTACATGAACCCAACACGAAATCCGTGGGTTTGGGCTTAGTTTAAACAGGTTGGGTCAGTTTCGAGTCGAACCTGCAAACATGTTTAGCTAAACAGATCGGGTTTGGGTCAACGTGGCTGGTTGACTCGTTTAACTTGTTTATTTTTAGCATGTTTTAAAATATGTGGTTTACGTCATAACTTAAAGCGGTTGTGTCATAAGTTAAACAAATAAAAATAAGAAAAAATAAACTTCAGATTTGTTTTATTGTATCTTGAAGGATTTTGAGGTGGATACTAGATTATGAGGAGGAAGAAGCAGCCAAAACTCACTCTGATCTCAGATTTGTAATTCTAGATCTTGCTGGTAACTCCTAAACTTCACTTACATTAAAAAAAAAAAAAAAAAAAAAAGCCAAGAGGTGGCGATTTTGAGCTCATACGAGTAAATGGGTCGATTTGAGTCGTACTTTTGTTTTTATTTTTAACGGGACAAACTGAGTCAAAAATCAACTAAATTGTATATATTTAACCTCCTAAATTCCGTTTTAAAAAAAATCAAATTACTATTATATTTATAACATAGTTGTTGGTAGTTATAACTTATAACTATATTTAACATGCTAATTATTTATAAAAAAAATAAAAATAGATTAAAAAGTGTGTACGAGTCAATACGACTCAATGCAAACTACAAAAACACCAGTTTTGATATGCTACCTTACTCGTTCGACCCGCCAAAGTCACCACATATATAATATATTAGTTGTGTGAAGCATTTGAATGATTAAAAAATGTTAATATTTAAAAAAATGTTTTTTTCTTGTGTAATATTCAGCTGTAAGTGGCATTGATGCTAATGGTGTGGCATTTTTCCAAGAACTCAGGAGGGTATTGGAGAAGAAGGGTGTTGAGGCAAGTTCTATGCCACATTTTACTTTTTTTTTTAATATTTATTTATACTACAAACATTATTCTACTAACTGCGAGAACCGCATGAACACATGTACCTATTTATTAAACTGTACTAAACAATAATAATCATGCCCAGTAAATCCCACACATAGCAAAGCTATTGGCAGGGTCTGGGAGGGTGAGATGTAGGCACACCTTACCCCTATCCTAGGGATGGAGAGGCTGCTTCCAGTGATACCCAGTAAAGTGTACTAAAACATATTATGCTTGAAAGCGTTTTAATACTGTCATTTCAAACATGTTACAGCTTGTATTGGTGAATCCGGTTGGGGAAGTGATAGAGAAGCTGCAAAAAGCGGACGGGACTAATGATCTTTTGCAACCGAATAATCTTTACTTGACGGTTGGAGAAGCCGTATCGTCACTACTTTCATCGATAAAGGTTGGGTCGTCAAGCCATGGTTAAACGAAAGAATTATGAAGGTTGGGGTGTTTCAGTTGTAAAATGTAGTATGAGAGGGGGAGGGGGGGGGGGGGGGATGTAAGTATTGCAATCTAATGCAAAGATTTAGATTCTTGGTATTTAGGTTGTATCTAGGGTTTGTTAGGAACCAAATGTTGTTTTAAGGTTCCTAAAAGGAAATGTGAAGCATTTACAATGTATCTATGAAACACCCATGTATGTTTCGCTGATTTATGTCGTGTTTTGTTAATGCACTTTAGCTGCTTGAGAGTCGCCTTTGTATTTTTTGACAACCTTAGTCAGATTTAGTTCGATACGGTTCAAAACTCTTGGACTTGCGAGGCATGGCGATTTGTGTCGTTCACAACGGTTCCATTGGTCTGATTAATCGGTGACGGGAGTATGGTGCAGACTATGATATGACGTATGTGGGTCAGAAACCGTTGTGGTTACCACAGTTGGGTGGTTTGGGGTTAATGCAGTTGGACAGCGATTAGAGAGATGGGTTGTGACCGGTTATTCAAGTTGGCTAGAAACGGTTTAAGGGATGAAAATGTGGAGTCCAAGGAATGGTTCACGTCAGTTCAATCCAAGGGTCACAACTGTTCGGTTTATTACGATAGTTCAAACTTCGAAGGGCTGTCACCATTGGGACCATCATGAAGTCATTGGTTTTAACCCCACCTTCTCCGCTTCCAAGCAAACCATTTAGCGACAACAAATGGTCGATGTGAGTGAATACGATATTAGCGATTAATCCATCACTTTTAACACATTTGTTGGCATATACAACATTTCGTGACTGAACAAGACTGCTAAACAGTCATGTTAGGATCCGAATATAATTTTAAGTCCTCAATAACTCGATAGTTTAATAGGCATCTATGCAATCTCAATGAAGTTCTACATTCGCTGCGTCATTGTATCTCGCAATGATATGCACAAGATTCGATTAAACAGTATGGGTAAAATTTGCTTTAAGAACAGAGTGCTCATCTTGAGCAATGAAAGACAAAGATCGTTGTATAATACTTATACCCGAGCC
Organism: Scalesia atractyloides; assembly: GCA_947069175.1. Lineage (NCBI taxonomy): Eukaryota > Viridiplantae > Streptophyta > Magnoliopsida > Asterales > Asteraceae > Scalesia > Scalesia atractyloides. Next base: position 69,403,770 of record CAMTDV010000006.1, on the reverse strand, counting down.
CTTTTTTATACTCTACATTTGTAAGAGTATAACATTTTCAATTATGTATTAAAAAAAAAACTTTTTCAGTATTTACCGCTATGTGGTTAGTAAGTCGATGTTCATCTCTGAGTTATATGACTGCTAAGAATCAATGCTGGTAATCATAAAATTGTATGGAATTTATAGTTACTGATGCTTCCTTTGATAGAGTGAATATCCAACAAAAGCCGACATCAAGAACGTCCATAGCACCTGCAGACGATTGAAAAAATCATTCAAACGACCCATAACAAAACGAGTGGATGGAATTGGGTAACTTGTCACAACGGGTATTTTTGTACGGGTCGAAATGAGGCAGCTCAAGTTGGTTTGACCTGAACTGAAACAACTTTTTCTGATTTGAGTAAAATGCCATTTTCGTCCCTGAGGTTTGGTCAGTTTTGCGACTTTCGTTCGAAGGTTTGTTTTTCCGCATCTGGATCCAAAATGTTTGAAATCTTCCCATTTTCATCTGGCTCGTTAACTCCATCCATTTTTCTCCGTTAAGCCAGGGATATTTCAGTCTTTTTTGTTAACTTTAGGGGCAATTCGGTCTTTTTCAGGGGTATTCGATCTTTTTACATGAAGTTAAAAAGGACCGAATTGCCCTTTAAGTTAGCAAAAAGGACGAACTTAACGAAGAAAATCAGATGGAGTTAACGATCCGCATGGAAATGGCAAGATTTCAAACCTTATGCGGAAACACAAACCTTTTGGACAACCAAACCTTAGGGACAAAAATTGCATTTTACTCTTTTGATTTTTTTATAAATAGTCTCCGCTAAATATGATAACAAAAAACATGAAAGTTCTAGAATTTTTATAACTAACTTGTGTTAAATAAATATTAAATGATTGAAATTACTTACTGTATTAATTGCCTGCCACCGCTCGAGTCTCTTGATTCTCGATTGCATATCTTCAATCACAATTTCAACGGGTGAACCAACCTCCCTACTAGGTGATGATTCGGAAGATGTGCTACTACCCTGTTTATCCCAAAAAAAATATTTAATATCAACAGTATACTTTTACAAAATTACAAAGTTCTAATTCAAGACAAAGCGTGATAATAAGAATAAAAAGGATTTTATGCACCCTTAATTGATATCATAAGTTCATTGTAATAATGGTATGATGACACAATGGTATTGACTGTAACTTTTATCTTCTTTTTTTTTATTTTTTTATAATATTTTATTTAGCATTTAATTTGCTTTTTCTCTAATAACTTGTGCTCGTTAGTTTTTTTAAACCAATTACACAGTCTTGTTTTAAAAAATATTGTCAAACATTCCGATATAAATTTTAACCAAACCAAGTTGCATTCAAAATAAAGTATTTACTGGTCTCGCAAACGACTAATAACGAAAAAACCGAGTTGTGATCTAAAATCTAAATAGCTAATTGTTTTAAAATTAGTAAATATTCTTTGTTAACATGTTTGTATTAACAAGCTTTTGTATATATATATATATATACACACACCTGAGATTGGATATTGTCGATAAGTTCTTGTAACCGTGCAGCTTGTTGAGCGTGAATACCGTTTGAATTTTGATCGGATGCCGGCAATTTTTCCAGCACTATTTCAAGGTAACTCTGAAAACATAAATATAAAAAAAAGATATATAAAACGAAACGAAAAATAAGCAAATGCGTAAATGCTTGAAAAATAAAGAAAATTAAGAAAAAGGGCAATACCTTTGTGGTATATGAACCATCTAGCCCAAGTGTTGAACCGGCAGCGATAACAACTTCTTTGTTTGCCCTTTGATTTGTATATACGGACCCGGTACGTCGTTGAGATGATCAACTTCTATTAAAAGCTATAAATACCCATATCTTCAATGAAGTAATAATAATCATAATAAAAATAATAATAAAAACTCCATCCTGCAACAACAACAAAAAATACCTTTCCATCTTGGTAGATATATGCTGATGCTTCAATGTAAGCTACAGCTTGATACCTATATTTGAAAAACAAACAATTTGAAAATTTATAAGCAATTACATTTAAAAATACATATATTCAATATAGAACCAATTTAAGAACAGAACTGTGAGAACCGCATAAACACTTGTACCTTTTGCTTTAGCTGTTATAGATAAGGCGGTTATGTAACCGCTTACCCATTCCCTTTGTCAGTTCTCATTCCCATTATATCCCACCAACCATTATGTACAAGTGCTTTATGCGGTTTTTGCAGTTCTATACTTAAGTTTGGTTCTGTGTTGAGCATGCCCTTAGATATATATATATTCCCACAAATAGGGCTGTAAACGAACCCAACGTTCAGCGAACAGTTTGTGAACCGTTCAGCGGGAAGTTCGTTTATGTCTGTTCCTCGTTTATTTAATAAACGAACAAACACGAACAAGAAAATTTGCTCGATAAGTTAAACAAACGAACATGAACAGAGACTGCGTCCTTTCGGTTATGTTCGTGAACCTTTGGTAATGTGTTCATTTGTGTTCGTTGATTTGAAGGTTTTTTTATGTTATATATTTTTTTACTGGCTTTAGTTTTTAAAAATTTGAAACCATAGTTGTACTATACGCCTCCGCCAACATCCCTAATTTGATCATTTCAATTTGAGTTTGTGTTGAAGCTTGACAAACTTCTTCAACACAAAGGGTTTTTTATGTTATATTTTTATTTTATTGGCTTTAGTTTTTAAAAATTTTAAACCATAGTTGTACTATACGCCTCCGCCAACATCCCTATATTTTTATTTTATTGGCTTTACTTTTTTAAAATTTGAAACCATAGTTGTACTATACGCCTCCGCCAACATCCCTAATTTGATCATTTCAATTTCAGTTTGTGTTGAAGCTTGACAAACTTCTTAATTTTTGTGTTAATTATGTTAAGTAATTATTTATTTTTGGTGGATTCTTCGTAATCTTTATGATGAAAAAAAGCAGATTGTATTTTTAAATGAATGTATAACGTTCGTTTGTGTTCATTTATGTTCATCAACATTTGTTTGTGTTCAGTAAGCGTTCATGAACATATTTATTTTCTTAATGAACAAACACGAACAAGAAGTCTTGTTTGGTAAGCGTTCGTGAACCGTTCATGAACATGTTCATTCCTTCATGAATAAAGCTATACCCACAAATATAAAAAATGTAAACATAAATATGTGATATACCCAAGATTAAGAAGACCGGATACTGTACTGATGCTGATGTCAAAGTCCACCTTGGGTTGAATTATAAAATCCCTTCTTTTATAGGCTAATAAAAAATAACGAATTTTCAAGAAACCAAAAAACAATATACGAGTGAGAGAAAATCTGCAATAAAAAATAGACATACAAACCTCGCGTATCAGCAATGCAAACCGGCCCTCGCATATTCGCACCCTCATACAGTCACTTTCGGTTAATGGTCCAGTAGCGGGAATTCCCGAAAGTCTTAGGTAAATATCAATAAAATTCTGAGCCGAGCTGCAGATCTTTGCGGGATCAAGTAACTTCAAGATATCTTGATATGCCACCTGTAAAACAATTAGCATGTTTAACATAAAATCAATATAATACTATAACTTTTAAAATTGAGTAAAATGCCAATTTCGTCCCTGAGGTTTGTCCAGTTTTGCGACTTTCATCCAAAGGTTTGTTTTTCCGCATCTGGATCTAAAAGGTTTGAAATCTTGTCATTTTCATATGGCTCGTTAACTTCATCCATTTTTCTCCGTTAAGTCGAGTATTTCTGTCTTTTTTATTAACTTAAAAGGGTTTTTCACTTTATGTAAAAAAGACCGAATATCCCCTGAAACCGAATCGCGGTTAAAGTTAACAAAAAAGACTGAAATACCCTGACTTAACAGAGAAAAAAGGGATGGAGTTAACAAGCCGGACGAAAATGGCAAGATTTCAAACCTTTTGGATCCAGATGCGGAAAAACAAACCTATGGACGAAAGTCGCAAAACTGGCCAAACCTCAGGGACGAAAATGGCATTTTACTCTTTATAATTTAAATCATAAGGTGTGGTGAGCTTACTTGCTTGTTGCTTTTTAACACAAACAATGAGCTCTCGGGGGAAAGAACTGGATCAAAATCGTTACGTATTTTCAGCTGTAAGATAAAAATGATTTATAAGTTTAAGTAAAAAGTAACTAAAAGTTGTTTAAATAATTAGATTACGACTTGAACTAAAAAACTAACATGTGCATGGACAAGATGCGGTTCAATGTGTAGTTGGAACATAGGAAATACAGTTGTCATGATCTCATTTTGTGACATAAAGCATCCTGCTTTAGTTTTGTCTCTTTGAACTCGAGAAATTAAATGGGAATGTACACCTCCAACCTGCATTTTTATACAATAACAGTTAGTTAAAATCTAGCACTTTCATGTTAGACCATGCTCAAAGGTGGCAGTTTCAACTAGGGGTGCATACGAGCCAAGCAGCTCGAGAAAAAGCTCGAAACGAGCCGAGCCTTATCAAGCCCGAGCCGAGCTTGAGCCTAAAATAATGCTCGTTTATTTATCGAGCCCGAGCTCGAGCCTGGCATGTGAAGCTCGTCAGGCTCATCTAGCCTTATCAAGCCTTATTGTAGTATTAGTTCTTATGAATGTTTAATATCATTTACCCCTTATTAAAAGTTGTCTAGTAAACAAGCCTAGCCGAGCTTATTTAACTTGTTTATGAGCCGAGCCCGAACCTAAAAATAAGCTTGTTTAGTAAACGAGGCCAAACCCGAGCTTCACTTATCGAGCTCGCGAGCCTAAACGGGTCTGTTATTTATATGTTTTTATTTAATATGTTAATTAATAGATTATAAACGAGCCGAGCGCGAGCCTTGAAAACAAAGCTCGAACCGAGCCAAGCTCAAGCCCTCATAATTAATCGAGCTCGAGCTCAAGCCCTCATAAGTTAATCGAGCTTGAGCTCGAGCCTGGTCGAACTCGGGCTGGGCTTGTTTGCACCCCTAATTTCAACCCATATACTAGACCCACTGCCTATTTGTTATCACTAATTATTAACAGCAGCAATGAGTAACCCTGGTCAACAGAGTTATGAGATAATCTTACAACAGCAACCCAAAGGTCGAGTGACTTTCTGATATTAGGGTGCAAAGCGTAGACACCTTCAATAATCACCTGCATAAGTAACAACATTAATTACGAGCATATATACGCATTAATTACTAATCAATATATAGTAATCACTATATAGTATATAGTTATATACCACTCCACAATCTTCATCAACTTCAAGTTCTTTAAATCCACTTCGAGCACCGCTCTCCAAATCGAATACAGGTACTTTTGTTTTTCGACCTCTTCTAATATCACCAATATTCTAAAATAAATACACCGTCAGTATTTCAAGATTTCATTATTTTTTTTAATTCATTGAAATTGAGTGACAAGATTCTTATGCAAAATAAAAGTCAAATAGTCAAATCTGTCATTACCTTTGTGAGTAAAGCTAGATCAAACGATCGAAAATCGTCATACTTATAATCCTTTAGCTGCTCAGACTTATAATAGCTTTCGAGTGAAATAACTTCACAACCAACGATACTTGCCATTTTACGTGCCAAACTAGTTTTTCCGGACCCACTTGGACCTCCTATAATAATACCATATCATGTTAAAATGGTAACAGCATCAATAAACATATATCATATATAGGCCTGTAACCGAACTGAATGTTCATGACCTGTTCGTGAACTTGTTCGGCAGGAAGTTCATTTCTTTAATAAAAAAACAAAAATGAACACAACTTTTTGTTCATTTAGTTAAATGAACACATGTTTTGTTTGTTCATTTATGTACATTTATTTACATTTGCTTATGTTCGTTTCAATGTAAATACATAAGTAATCATATTTACACAAATATTAAACATAAAAGAAACTTTCTAACTACTTATATAAATATAACTAATTGGTAATTGGGCTTTCTAGTAATAAAAATGAGTTTTCCAGTGGAATTTATCATATTTAATCACTAATTTATATAAAAAATTTACTGTCTTCATTTATGTTTAGTCAATTATGTTCATTTATGTTTGTTCAATTATGTTCATTTTTGTTGTTTATTGTTTGTTAAATATGTTTGTTTATGTTCGTTTATGTTCGTTTACGTTCGTGAATTGTTCGTTTAGGTTTTAAACGAACGAACACAAACATGCCCATTTTCTTAATAAACAAACAAGAACAAAAAAACGTGTTTGATTATATGTTCGTGTTCATGCTTCGTTAAAGTTAAATGAACGAACATGAACATGCCTTTGTTCGTGTTCGTTCAGTTCATTTAAAGGCCTAACCATATATGTGTGTGCATAAGTCTCTAACACACACATATAGAGAGAGAGAGAGACATACCGATCCCGACTATCACTGGCAGCCCCTTGTGCTCTAACAAAGCCTGAAAAAAAAAACATTTATATTTAAAAAACTTACGTAAAATATTCCGTCCAAAATTTTATAACGCTGACCTGTGTCGCTTGAACGGCAAGAAGCAGTCCTCTATCAAGATCAAAAGAATCGGGCATTGGGGCAAGCTGCAGAGTATCCCTAAAAGAAGAAGGATCTGCATATGCAAGATGAGATGAAACGATACATATGTGTACACATATTACATTTAAAAAAACCTACTTTGTTTACTTATTATTTACTAAAAGATACATACCATCGACAACTGACCCGTCTGATGATATGAACCGCCATGGGGCTAAGACAGGGTCCATTTTCGACTTGGTCGGTGATCGGGTCCACGGTTGAGTTATATCGTCATCCCGGTTCACGAGATCGGGTCGTATCCGAAGGGGTTTCGGTGCAACAATTGGGGGTTCTCTATTTACTCCTGACGGTCTGGTGGCCATAGGCGGAGGTGTATTAAGGCGGGGAACACCTGTGATTAAAATAAATTAATTTAAAACAACATAGTAGATGACTAGATTAACGACATCTATATACTATAAATTAGTAGCTTTTGTGCATAGAGGTGTTGTACCTAATGCTTTGGGGGGTTATAAAAAAATGATTTTTTACTTTTAACCCAAAAGTGTTTGATAAATTACTTTTAAACCAAAACTATTTGTTTTTTTTTACTTTTAACCCAAAACTTTTCATCATTTGCAATTTATCCTCACAACTTTTTTACTTTCAACTTTGGTCCGCATACTTTTCATCTTTAGCAATTTTTTTGTTTTACGTTTCGTTCTAAACTTTGCGAGTTAACACGGCGCAACGTGCGTGTGTGGTTTAGCACTTTTACGTCGTATTTTTTCCCAGGTTCGTCGCAATGTGCGGGTCCTAGATCGACTTAGTTATTATTTTCTATGTTTTACATTTCGGTCTAATTTCTTCGCATTAATACGCCACAACTTGGCGGTCGCTAAGTTAATAAAAAATACACTTACCTTGGCTGTCAAGAATCATTTCAAGATATGATTTAGTAATCCAAGGGCCGGTGATTCCGAGTCTTGATGCCTCTGCTTCGACCATCTAATAAAAAGAAAATAGATTATGTGTGCATGCTAACAGTGTTGAAAGACAAAAATACCCTTGATACAAAAACATACCTTTCTATCTCTGCCCCTGAGAACTATGTAAGTTTCAGAAAGAGTGTCTATGGTCTCTAGGGATATTGAAAGATCTCCATAAACAATCGCTTTAGATGCCCGTTTATAACTGACAACAACGTTGTACCCCAAAGCCAGCAAACCACCAAGGGTCATTCTTCCAACCTGTTAAAATTTAATTGAGAAACTGGGTTAAAAAAAAGGAAAAGAAAAGGGAACCTGCTAGGGCTGCAAACGAACTGAACGTTCAGCGAACAATTCATGAACCGTTCGGCAGGAAGTTCGTTTGTGTTCGTTCGTTTAAGAAACACGAAAAGAGAAATTTTGTTCGTTTAGTTAAATGAACGAACATGAACAGGGACCGTGTTCATTCATTTATGTTTGTGAATGTTTGGTAGCATGTCCAATTGTGTGTGTTCGATAGTTCGTTAATTTTTTAATTTTTTTATTTTATTTAGATATCTCAAAATTTTGACGATAATAAGTATCAGTGTTATATATTCCATTCATGGATGCTTGTATGTGTTCGTTTGCTTTCATTTGTGTTCATTAACATTAGTTTGTGTTCGTCTGTGTTCATGAACGTTCATTTGTGTCCGTTACCAAAAGTTAACAAACGAACATGAACAAGTTCAATTCCTAACGGACACGAACAGATAATCTCGTTCGGTAAGTGTTCGTGAACACATATATTTCCTTAACAAACGAACACGAACAAGGTCTTGTTCCTGTTCGTTCGGTTGCTTTGCAGCCCTAGAACTTGCAATATAACTATGTTTACCTCAAACTCAGCTTTTGGCCTAATAATGAAATTTTTGTCGACGATTCTTTGATCACCGAGTGAAAGATAGTATCGGATGCCGCTCTGGCGAACCTTAATCCAGTCATTAACACGCGCCTCTTCACTCGCAGACGGAGGCCTTAAGTACATCTCGATAAAACTGAAAATCGTGTTAGTTGACGTTTTAACAACATTCAAAAAAAAAAGTGTAACAAGTTGATGACTCACTTATCGATCTGTGCTTCCTTCTTCGGAAAAGAGTATGCTGATTGTTCACTTTCTGACTGATACAACAGTTGACTTTTAAAACGGTCAACCAATGAAATCAACAAAACAAACAATAAAGAAATAGGCAGACCTCGGTTTTACATTTGAGCTTGTAAATTGAATCTCTAAACGATGCACCGAAACTGTTGTTAATTCTAATCTGCGAAAACAAAATATCAGGAAAATATATAAGATAAAGTTGGAACCTTTAATGTCCTACCTGTGCATGGTGAAGATCCGGTTCGATATGCTTCCGAAATAACGGAAATATACTATCGATTAAATTGTCCAATGAGCAAGAATCTCCGATATCGTATTGAACTTTAGAAAGTAGACTAAAATGAACCCCGCCAACCTGAAATTCGTACGAAATTTGTAATTAATATTTTACTTAATTCGTGCAAATTTTGACGATAATAACGAGATCAAAGAAATTACCACTGCAACACGAATATCTAGCAACGATCGTAGTCTTGCATGGAGAGCATATGTACCATCAACTATAACCTGAAATAATAAAGAACATATTATGACAATCATGTATAACAACACTATAAACTAAAAATAAAACCGAAAATGAGTATTATGCGTGCTTAGTTGCTCACCACACCAAAAGAAGTACTCTTGATTTCTTTAGTTCCAACGCGTCTTTTTTGTTGGAAGTCAAACACCGGTGTCAATATATCTTTGCCCCTTAACAAGTCCTGTGTAAAGGAAAAATATTCAGTAATAAAAACGCCAAATAACGTCTGTTCAGAACGTTCTAGAACATCTTTTTTAGGAAACCTGAAGATTCTGCACAAGAAGATCAAAATCGATTGAGTTCAAATCATTCCCTTCATCAGCACCGGTACCATAGTTTTCCATCGATATAACACTACAACCGATCACCGATGCCACCTTCTCTGCCAAACTGTACACATCATCATTCAATCAATGTGCATATTTATGTGGATTCCGATTACATTAACGACGAATTTTACTAATTAACATAAAGGGTGTTCTGCGAATCAGGCGGATCACAATTACCTTGTTTTACCGGATCCACTCGGGCCACCGATACCTACTGCGACAATACCTTCTTTTTTCGACCGAAGTTCTTGAATCGACTTTACCAACAAATAATAGCCACGGTCGAAAGACTGCAAAAGATCCAAACCACAAAGTAGTTACTAAAAAAGTTATCATGTTTCCAACTCTATAAGTTCACATATGTAAAGATCATAACATTAAACACTATATAAATCAGATGTTATTGAAATAAATCGCATATCGATTTCCACTAGGTACCATTGATTTCCATCATATGCTGTCAACTACAATTTATACCAGATAAAAACCATATAACCTTATAAGTAAAAGCAACTACAATACATACAAAATTCAACTTTTTTTCGGTCTTAACTTATATTATAAATTTATAATTTCAACAAAATCATAAACTTCTCAAATACTAAAATGGCAATGATTAATTTGTAACATAAATATAACTCAACGTAATGCAAGTATCAAACTTATCCCAATTTCATGAAAGGTCACATTATTATTAACTATTTAGGGGGTCAAAACTAAACCCCTTCAAATCAACACCTATAACTTTCTTTATCTGGAACATGAAACGATCATTTCAAGAAACGGTCAATCAGGCAATAAAATCGAGCACCAGCCTCTTAAATCAACCTAATTATTCCAATAATGTAGTGGGTCATGATCCAAACACAAAAAGATCAAAAACTTTCAGTGCGGAATTTCATCGAACACTTGGCATGCACAAAAAAAAAACCCCAAATCACAAGAAACCCAAATCAACCAACCGCGTGAAGAGGGAGAAATTGGAGAATAGACGGCGACGATGAGGAAGTGGAGGGTGTCTGTTGGTAGTAATCGCGGCCACCTTCTTGTAAAACTCGGTGAACTACATCGTCATCCATGGTGATCTTGTTGTGGGTTTTGTCTGTAATTTCTTGGGGTTGCCGGAAACTAGAGAGTTGAATTGGAGAAGACGAAGAGAGAGAGAGAGAGACGGAATCTGGTGAATAAGATTGTTTATTTAGTAAAGGTTTTGTGTATACGCATAGACCATGTTTGGGTATGCTACAACTGCCTTTGGGTGATTTGGGATACTTTGATGATGACTGTAAATTGTTTTTGAGTTCATGATATATTATTCTAACAAGTTGTATTTTTTATAAAAAAAAATATGTATATTTGTTTTTTATATTTTTATGGGAATTGGTTTCTTTCACTTATTTTTCCTCCATTGGTCCCCGTTAAAAAAACTTAACAGAATTAAGTTTTTTTCCAAATGACAAACATTTTTTAGGGTTTTTTATCAGAATGACAATACGAATCCATTGATGTAAAAGTTACGTCAAAATGGTGTTCAAAACGATGAAAACGACGCTTCAATTCGGGTGTTTAAATTTCCAATTAACAAAAATCAAGTCATTTAGAGCACCGTTTCAAGGTAAGTTTTACATCAATAGACTCGTCTCGTTGTTCTGATCAAAACCCCTAAAAATTATGTTTGTAATTTGGAAAAAAAAAAACTTAAATCCGTTAAGGTTTTTTTTAACGAGGGACCATTGTAGGAAAAATAGGTGAAAGGTGAGACTGGTGGGGGGAATATTCAAATGTGAGACTGTCAATGGCCAATGACTTCTAGTTGGGATTATTACAGGTCAATTCCCCTATTTTAATTTTATGGGTGACTTCTCTACTTTCGTTGTTTGAAGATGTTCGTGACTGTAGTGATTTGTAACTTCTCTACTTTCGTTTTTAGAAGATGTTCGTGAAATAGAGATGTAATCTATGATGGTGTTAAAGAGTAAAATAAGGCGTGCTAGCCAAATTTGGGTAAACCGAAGTTTGAGGTGAGTAATGATGTGGGGGGCCTTTTATATAACTTAGGCAAGCTTATTTCTTGGTGAATTAGGGGTTCAATTTGCGTTTCAATTAGGTTTCAGATATTTCATTCTAAGGATAAAATTTTAGAGAGAATGAGCTTGACTTAGATAGGGAAAGTCAAGATTTGGGAGTTCTTGTTAAAGGGGATTAAACATTGTGCTAGATAAGTCATTTATGTCATATTTGGTTTTAAGTTGTAATAATATGGTCATATTTGTTGGATCATGTATTGTTGTAGAATTTAAAAAGTTGTTGAAGTTCGGGTTTTGATGATGATGATGACATTCATAGCTTATCTCAAATAAGTACTGAATAAACCCTAGATCAACTAGACCGGAATCTAAGTAGATCTATGGAATGGGCTCTGCATAAAAGGGTTAACCCTTCGTTTGGTTTCACGATAGATGATGAATAAAACAGTACTCTGACTGAACCTGCAAAACAGAACACCGTTAGCTCGCCACGGGGAGAAGGGGGTTCTCTCCGTGACCACCCTCCGGCGTGAGAATAAGTACAGGTAGTCGAAAGTAAGTATTGTAAGAGAGAGAGTAGTTGAGAGTGAATACCTTTCCTTGAACTCCAAGTTACTTATTTATAGCCGGTGTTTGGCTACAAAAGGAGAGATTGTTAACTTTAACGAAATATTTTGTTATTCCGTTAATGTTTGTTGGCAATCCGTTAGTGCACACGGATCGTGAGCTCATCAGCGGTTAGGGAGGTATCACGTGTCAACATGAGATCACTACATCTTATAAATGTGAGCATGCCATCACCGTGATCTTCCTCGGCCGTCCAGATGCTGCCATGTGACAATTGGTTATAACCGAAAAGATGCTTGCACGATTGGGTGTTAATGGCTTCTAGAAGGTTTCACAGCTGTTACCCATCTATTATTCGCCACGTGTACATTCTGTTACAACAGAAAAGATTCCTTTTGCTTCTGCACCAAGTCAAGGATTTTGCTAAGGGAAAGTTTCTCAGGATTTACTGTTTCCTTGCGCGAGAAGCGCAAGTTAGTTAACTGATCTTCCTTCTTCTCCTTGCTGCTTAGCGCAACGTTTGGTGGATGCTTGCTTTAATATAAATAATAACTGCGCAAGGTTTATGCATGAATCATTATCCAACGAGAATGTTCAAGGTTAACTTTGAACCTTGCGCGAGCTCGCGCAAGGTAGTTAAATGAAGCATTATCAAACGAGAATGTTCAAGGTTAACTTTGAACCTTGCGCGAGCCCGCACAAGGTAGTTAAATGAAGCATTTATCCAAAGAGAATGTTTAGGCTTTTAACTTTGAACCTTGCGCGAGCCCGCGCAAGATAGTTAAATGAAGCATTTATCCAAAGAGAATGTTTAGGCTTTTAACTTTGAACCTTGCGTGAGCCCGCGCAAGGTAGTTATATGATCCTTTCCTCTCTTGGATATTTGGCGCAGAGTTCTAATAAATCTTATTTTGGCGAAGAAGTCTGCGCGCAGTTTTCTTAGAAGTTATTAATGGGTATGGTTTCCTTGATTGGCGCAAGGTTTTTGGGACCATACCCCTTCAAGTCCCCCCAGTCCAGTGTTGCTCCTATGTAAGAATAAAAAGTAGGTGGAGCACTAGACTTAAGATAAATGTGTTGCGCTAGGTAAGGACTAGCTTTTTGTTGCTTTATGCATCTTGGTGACATGTCGTAAGTGAATTTTGAAAAAGTATTTGAATTTCAAATATACTTAGACACGTGTCACTTATCCGGATGGTGTAGTTGGTGACGACGCACGTTCTTGAGACGTGGGGGTACTGTTGACAGGCTGTCAACAGTACATGTCTTACGGTATTTAATGCTATTTCGGCGACACTCACGCGCGTGGGGCGGTTACTGTTCCCCACTCGCCCCTGCGGTTACTTGGGGATACGTGACTGTCGCAAAAGTCGCTGTAGTCAAATCATGCATTAATTACGATTAGTATATAAAGGGATCAACGATCCATTTGCTTCCTCACCAAATTAAATCTTGAGAGAAACTTGTGTTCATATCTTCCGACGACCTTCAAAGTTTTCTAAATATTCTTCAAAGTTCGAGTTATGGCCACCGGTGCAAGTTCTGCTGAGATACCGTCGACGTAAAGTTTGCCAACGTTAAAGTGGTCGAAGAAAGATTTCGATAATCTTGCTACCAACTTTTTTTTTGTTCCATCCTAGAAAGCGTTTTTTCCGGTGGCGAATGCCACGGCGGCTGATGCGCCGGCCAGCTACATCACGTTATTTTATGATTATTTTGCCGAATGGAACTTTAGGCTTCCGGTGACCCATTTCTTGCTGGAAATTCTTGGTTTTTACAGGATTCATATTTCTCAGTTGAGCCCGATGGGAATGGTGAGGATCCGGCATTTTGAGTTTGTTTGTCGGTCGATGCAGATCTTACCGACGGTTGAGAAATTTAGAGTCTTCTATCAGTTGCACTATTCGTTGAGTTTTTATTCGTTCCAACAACGTATGCAAGCCAAACGATTGCTGTTAGTGCCGCCCAAATCTTACCACGACTGGAAGCAGAAGTTCTTCTTCATTAAGGCGGCGGTGATCCCGATGATGATGACATTCCGAGCCGGTGATGAGATCGAGCTGGAGACCCTTCCCATACCTGCCGACGAGGTGTGGTATCAGGATATTAAAGATGTGCCCAACATTGTTTTGCCAGAGAGGGCCCTCATCGCTGCCTGGATGAGTATTTTTTGGAAGAAAGAACGCCAGGAGAAACCAGTGTATACTGAAGATAGGACTGGTACGTAACCTTTTAACTTCCTAGTAATATCTTTTAATAGATATGTACTGATGCAAAAATATTTGTTATGTAGTTGCGCCGCTCTACTTGGTCTCTTTCAAGAGTGAGAAAAGGAAAATGGCCGTCGTACCTATTGCTGAGGGTGAGGAAACTTGGTTCTCACAAATCTTGGGGAACTTTGAGTTGCCCAAGAAGGAGGATCTGGAGGCGCAACCATCATCGAAGACTGGTAAATAAATCTTACAAAGCCTAAGTTGATATTGCAATATTACTCTTGAACATTTTTTCTAAGTAATATTGCAATATAACTAATGGCGCAACCTTTGCTCAATACGATTGATTATGTAGGTGATTTGCTAAACTTTGGCGTAGGCCCTGATTCGACAAAGAAGAAAAAACCAAATGCTGCTGCAGCTGCTGCGCCTCCCCCTTCCAACCCAGATCAGAAAACCAAGCCATCAGCTGCTGCGAAAGCTGAGGGCAAGAAAGGTACGCGTCCCATATCTGACTCTTGGTGCAATTATGTGGTGGTGTCGGACTCACTGGAGGGTCTTGCGCCTGTAGGTTTGAAGAAACCGAAGCCAGAACCCGTTGACACCTCCTCTCTTCCTGTTGCGAACCCAGATGATCCCTTGGAAATACCTTCTAACCCGAAGAGGCGTTGAAGCGCACTTCCAAGAAGAGGAAGGAGGCGGAAACTAAAACTCCTGTGACAACAAAAGTTACGCGCTCGCGCATCGGCAAGAAGGGCAATCTGGATGCCTTTGCAAAGAAATTCTCACCTGGTACGTTTAGTTTGTTGCGCACTTCTGTCAAAAAAGTTGCACAGAATCTTATACTTGGTATTTGTTAATATGCTTTGCAGAGAAAATGGTGAAGGCTGCGCCGGCCACCTCATCTGCTATACCATCACCGCGCAGGCCTGAGAACGTTGAGGAGGGAGATGCGGGGCAAAAAGCTCTCATTTTTGGTGCCGACCCCATTGTCCCGGAAAATATCGAGAAGGTGGCTCCGGATGAAGAGCCCAAAAATTTTGATGCTGAGAATCCTGCTGTCGAGCAGGTTAAAGATACTGCTACAGATGTTGGGGTGAGAGATACTGCTTCCGCAGAACAAGAAAAAATATCTTCCCCTGTGCCGGAACCGTCAAAGTTGATATCCAAGGGAGCTGGACCTTCAACACAAAACGAAGGCTTTGTGTTTGTTGAGGATTCGGAGGAGGAGTCGCCCATTCGCCCAGAGGAGACGCCTGAGGATTATTATTATCGTTCTTATTCTGAGAGGCGGGCCTCTGCGATTCATCAGCCCGTGTGGAAGGTTAAACAGGGTGATGTTTTTACGGATTGGCACTCCTGCAAGGAGTGGTATAAGGGCATCTTCCCGCCGGCGGAGGTGAAGCGCTAGGAAGAAAAAGACCATGAGGCTACTTACGAGTCATATTTGCAAGAGTCTGCCCTTACCTCTTCCATAATAAACAGGATTGTGCGCGAATGGCGCAGCATGAACAAGGAGTGGGAAGAGGTTGAGCTTGATAAAGCGAAGGCCAAACTCGAGAAAAAGAAAACGTTAAAGATGCTCGTCGATTTTGAGGCGGAAAAGGCCCAGTTTGAGGAAGAGAAGAAGACCGAGGAGTGGTCTGCGCTGTTTTGGAAGCGCAAGTGTGAGGCCTCTGCTGCGCAATATGCGGATGAGCGCAAGCGCTTTGTGGAGGCTTGTTATCGTGATAACAAAGAAAAGATATCTCTGCGCAACGAAATTGAGAAGCTTAAAAAAGAGAAAGCTGATGCAGTTGCGGCAGCAGAAGAGGCGCGCTCACACAGAGAAAGGAGCGAGCAGAATGAGGTATCAACCAAAATGACTCTCCTTCTTAAGAATAAAGAAATTGATGATCTAACTGCTATGCTAGTTGACCAGGCGTGGCTGCAAGATGAGGTTGATAGTTTGAAAAAAGATATCAACCTTCACCGAACAGAGAAAGCCGAGTTGATCCGCCGTTTAACTGAAGGTGAACAAAAACTTAACGACACGGAGGTCGCTCGCACTACAGCAGAAAGCCTGACCGAATCCCTCATGAACCAGCTTACCTGGTTGCGGGAGTACGGGATTGTGGAGGTAATATTCCCTTTTCTTTATACATGTCTGGTGTGATTGTCGCAACATACACTGATTGTATTTGTATACAGATTGCAAATGCCATCCTTAATTCCACGGAATTGGATGAGAGAGTGGAAGAATTGATGATGGCGGCGCGCAATGACGGTCATGCCGAGGACTATAGAGAGTGCACTTTGCACGTGGCGCATGCGCTGAAGACTCAATGGGATACAAGCCGTGCTGCCACGCATGGGCTATATTGCCGCAATTTATTCTGCTGCTAAAGAAAAATATGATCAATTGCAGATTCCGATTATGGACCTTGTGGATGCCGCACTGCAGCAAGATGACTTTGTTGATAGACTAAAGGAGATCTTTTCTTCAACAGAGAAGCACGCGGGAACCAAATCCATAGAACAGGAAATTTGTAATTTTTTACTTTGTGATAACTTGTAACGTTGCGCTGCTGCGCAAGTACTGTGGATGTGGATATAATATATTTCAGCTTTACAATGTTTGCATGGGACCAATTACTTGTGTAGGATAGACAAATGAACAATTTCTTTTCTCATGTGTGAGCGTAAGTATTAAGTTAGCTTGTGGCTCATGAGTTTGTGTTTTTGTTTATCCAAAGGAATTGCATGCATTTGTAACTAAACATATACAAGACTGTAAGTAGTGGCAAAGTATTTTATTCATACTGATTAAGCGCAAAGCTATGGCTGCCACTAAGATTACATAACAAAATAAAGTAAGCAGTCTCGTTATGCAACGCTCAGAAGATGCTTAGAGGACTGAGATTACATATAACATCGGCGTAGTTGTTGGGGTTCCAGGTTCGAGGAACGTTAGATCCGTCCATACGTTTCAGAGTGTACGCGCCTTTTCCCAATACTTCATTTATCACGTATGGACCTTCCCATCGTGGGCTAACTTCCCCGGTTTTTCGGCATTCGACGATTCATTATCGCGAAGAACAAAGTCACCAGGCAAAAAGGAACATATGCACACCCTTTTGTTGTAATACTTTTCAAGCTAGGACTTGTATTTAGCTTCACGAATCGTTGCAAATTCTCGTCGTTCTTCCAATAAGTCTAGGTCGATGCGCCTTTGTTCTTCGTTATATTGTTTTTCCAAAGCTAGCATTCTTGGAGATGGTAACCCAATTTCGGCAGGAATCACACCTTCCGTGCCGTACACAAGGCTAAAAGGAGTTTCTCCAGTACTAGTCTTGGGCATAGTTCGGTGTGCCCACAAGATGCTAGGCAATTCGTCAACCCACCCCCGCCGTGCCGTGCCAAGGCGGACCTTGATACCGTCGACTAACTGTTTGTTTATGCTTTCAACTTGACCATTTGCTTGCGGGTGCGCAACAGAAGCAAAAACATGTTGGATTCCCATTTCGGTCATCCATGTTTGCAATTCTTCAGCCATCAAATTTGGACCGTTGTCTGTAATAATGCGCATGGGCAGACCAAAACGGCAAATAATGTATTCCCAGATGAATTTGCGAATTACCATCACTGTAGTAGAAGCTAAAGGTTTGGCTTTAACCCATTTGGTGAAGTAATCGACCGCAACAATGATAAATTTTACTGCGCCGGGCGCATCCAGTGGTCCCACTAAATCAATGGCCCATTGTTGAAATGGCCAAGCTATTGTGACGGGTACCAAAGGATTCTTTGGGGGCAACGTTTTAGGGGCATGCCTTTGGCAGGACATGCATTTGCGCAAGATCTCTACCGCGTTAACGTACATTCCGGGCCAATAATACCCTGCGCTTTTCACTTTGGCTACTACCATGCGCGGCCCAGAATGTATGCCACATAGCCCCTTATGAACCTCCTTGATTAGGTATTGCGCATCATGTTTGTTAACACAGTGGAGCGAAGGACCCATGTAAGAGCGTCAGTATAGAATACCGTCAACCATTTCGTAATTGAGGGCTTTGCATCGTAACTTACATGTTTGCGCTTTATCTTCTAGTAAAGAACCATGTAACAAATACATCATTATTGGAGACATCCATGATGGATCTCCTACTTCGACCATTGTCACTTGTCTGGGAGGGACTGATGGATTACTTAAAACCTCCATCCGAACTTCCTTTGCCAAATGTTTGAAACTAGTTTATGCGAGTTTACTTAAAGCGTCAGCATGTTTGTTTTCGCATCGCTTGACGTGCGTGACTTTAAATTGTTGAAATTATGCTATAAGAGCCTTGGCTTGCGCCAAGTACAAAGCCTTGATATCTCCCTCTGCATCGTGCGTTCCAATTACTTGCTCAGCAACTAGTAATGAATCAACACGGGCTTCTAAATTCGTTGCGCCCATTTTGATAGCGAGGCGTAAGCCTGCTAGGAAAGCTTCATATTCGGCCTCGTTGTTGGTGCTTTTAAAATCCAACCGAATTGCATATGTGAATTCTGCTCCCTCTGGACTCATTAATCGAAGACCTGCTCCAGCCCCATCACTGTTTGATGCGCCATTTGTAAACAGTGTCCATGCTCTATTGTCTATGACTGGGACTGGGTTTTGAATTGCTTGGCATTCTTCAAGCTTATCAGCAGGAATTTCAGCGATGAAATCTGCCAAAACTTGGCCTTTGATAGCTGATCTAGGTTTATAACAGATGTTATAACCTCCCAATTCTATTGCCCACTTCACAAGTCGTCCAGAAACATCTGGTTTGGTCAAGACTTGGCCAATGTGAAAATTTGTTAAAACTGTAATAACATGTCCTGAAAAGTATCTTCGCAGCCTGCGTGAAGCGTGGACCAATGCTAAAACTAATTTCTCCATAATTGAATACCTTGTCTCTGGATCGTTCAACATCTTGCTAATATAATAAATTGGAGAGTGGACCCCTTCACGTTCTACCAACAAGACAGCACCTACTGCTACCTCAGATGTAGCAAGATATAAGACCATGGGTTCTTTTTCACGAGGAGCAGTAAGTGTGGGAAGTTGAACTAAACAATCTTGCATCTGCTGGAAAGCTTGATCAGCTTCAGGAGTCCATGCGAACTCTTTGCTTTTCGTACAATTGCGCAAGGTTTGAATAAATGGATAAGACTTTACAGCATGATTGGCGAGGAAGCGGTTTAGCGCAGCTAACCTTCCAGCCAAACGTTGCATCTCTTTGATGGTAGTAGGAGAAGACATTTTTTGTATTGCCTCGACCTTCTCAGGATTAACTTTGAAACCGTCTTTGGTGACGATGAAACCCAAAAATTTGCCCTCCTCCATGCCGAAAGAGCATTTGCTGGGATTTAACTTTAGATTTACCTCGCGCAGAGAATCAAAAGTTCGTTGAATGTTGTCTAACATAGTGTCTTCTAAATTACTCATAATGACCAAATCATCAATGTAGACTTCCACAGTTTTCCCGATATCATCTCCAAACACCGTATCCATCAATCTTTGATAAGTAGCTCCCGCATTGCGGAGACCAAAACGCATTTTGGTATAACAAAAAATGCCCTTCTCCGTGCGAAAAAAAGGTTTTATCTTCGTCCTCTTTCTTCATCAAGACTTGATGATAACCTTTATAACAATCTATAAAACATTTCCAGCGAAAGGAAGCTAATGAGTCAACCTTTTTGTCAATCTCAGGAAGAGAATAACAATATTTTGGACAATCCTTGTTTAGATCTTTAAAATCTACACACATCCGCCATTCACCATTATGTTTCTTTACCATGACTGGGTTTGCCACCCAGGTCTGGTATTTGACTTCACGCAGAATACCAGCATTTAATAACTCGGTGACTTGTTCGTTCATCGCCTCTGTCTTTTCTGACCCGAGGCTGCGCTTTTTCTGCACAACTGGTTCTGCTGAGGGAAATACATTCTGACAATGTTCTGCAACGTTGCGCGGGACACCGACCATGTCGACAGGTGTCCAGGCGAAAATGTCTTTGTTGCGAAACAACGGTAGTTTAAGTTTTGCGCAAATTTCTATACTGACTGCAGGTCCTAACAAGATTGTTTGCTTAGGATACTTATTGTTGAGTACCAACTTTTCTGGTTCGTTACATGGCAATGCCTTGACATCCTTCATAACTGGTTCTTCAATTGACAGGATTTCTTTCCGCGCATAAAGTATAGCTATACCATTTGGTGTCGGAAACCCACAAGAAGTATGTGGAGCGGATGTAATCATACTAAAATCACGTTGCGCGCGGCGTCCCAATAGTACATCGTGACGGGAATTTGCCGGCATCACCATGAAGTTGACATTACTCGTTCGAGAACACCTCTCATCCGATAAAGTAATAGGAAAAAGGATTTGTCCTAGAGGAAAGACAGCCTCATTGCAGAACCCAGTTAATGGAAAATTAACTGGTTCCAAGCGTGCCTTATCCTCAGGATCTAGCTGTTTAAAGCACTGCTCATACATAATATCCATGGAACTACCCGGATCTATAAACATATAGTCTGTTGGTAGTGCCCAAAGATACCGGTGATAACTACTGGCGGGTCTTCTTGAGGACCTCCTGGAACGACAGGAAAAATGACTTGCTGTTCGCGCCAAGTGTTGTTTTAAAAATGTTGAAGGCTACACTTGCGCGATGATCCACCTTAAATCATGGAAATGTGCTGTTTCTTTCTTGTTGCTAGGCCCTTCGTTCTCGCGCGTAATCTGTTTAATCTCTTTGCGCACATTCTGGACTAGATGTGTAAGCTTCCCACTCTTTAATGCTTTTTCAATCTCCGTGCGAAGACTGATGCAGTTATCTGTTGTGTGGCCTGTGTCTCTATGATAGTCACAGAACAAATTTGGGTCTTGCCCTTTTTTGTTTTTCATTGGTTGTGGCTGTTTGAACTGATAATTCTCAGTGCTGAGAACCTCAGCCGGAGATTTCGTTAAGGGAGTCCACTAACGTTCCCTATTCTCTTGATTATTTGCTTTTTGAGTTGTTATCTTGTTGATTGTTGCTCCCGCATCAATTGGTGAATAAGGAGAGTACGAATTCTGACTTGACTCTTTCCAATTTCTCTTATACTTGCGACTACCTCCACTCAGGTCTTGCGGACGATTCTGAGGTAGAGGTGGCCTGTTAGAACTTAACTTGCGCTCAGTTTGGGCGTAAACCTTGGCTGCCGCCATGAGTTTATCCCAGTTTTTTGGAAGGCCAGTTGTGCCGGACAACACTTTAATCATTTCGTCACACCTTACCGCATACTTGAACTGCGCGTGTATAAGGTCTTCATGGACATCCCCAATCTCCAACACCTCTTTATTGTAACGCGTTATAAAATCTTCGAGGCTTTCATCGTCCCTCCTCCAGATGTTCATTACATCTGAGGAATCGCGCACGTATCGCCGTTGCTGACTAAAGTGTGTAAGAAATTTTTCTTTTAAGTCATTCCAAGAGAAAAGTTTACCTGCTGGCAAATTATCAAACCAAAGGCGCGCAACGCCGGTAAGGGTCTGTACAAATAAGTGACACCACATTGGCAATGTCCAACACCCAAGTAACCCTGCACCGGTAAGAGGCGCATGTGATCATCAGGATCGGTCGAACCGTTAAACTTTCCAATGTTGGATGGTAATTTCGTTCACTCCAACGGAGCCAGTGCTATCTCTCTGGTAAACTTTGACTGTTCAGCTGCTTCGGTTGGGCGATACACCAAATTGTAATCATGCTCAGCTTCTGGATTGTATACTGCACGTACTTTTGGCCTGTAACTAGCATGATCTGTAGATATTCGATTGAAAATACTTGCACTATCCCCTTCCTCATAAGTTATATCGAGCTCATCGTGTTGGGTGTCCTGTTTCTGCGAAGACCGCGGACCCAAACGAGAGTGGACAGATGCGCGACGCTGAACGTTGTCTTCTTGCCTTCTATTACCAGAATGAACAGGATCATTCCTGGTTTTAGAATACATTTCTGTTCCATCTTCAGGCATGCGCGAAGGGGAACGAGCATGACTTTGAGTATTATAACTCAAAACTCGAGGTGCCGGCAAAGCACGGACCTGAGGAGCGTTAACCGGAGCTTGAAAAGCTGGAGTTCCGGTTTGGGCACATAACTGAGCATACATAGCGTTTAGAGTCGCTTGAGATTTGATTAACCACGATAATGAAGTCTCTCCAGGTGGTAAAATCGACGTAACATCAACCTGAGGAGCCGCCGACGTTACAAGGAATACTCGCATGATTAGGATCATACTGAGCATTAGCTTCGCCGGAAGAATCCTCAACTATTTGTCCGTCGACTTGAGGTCCGACAATAACGCGTCGAATCCTTGATCGAGGACCTTGAAAAGATGATCCGTCAGCCATGATGCCGCAGATCTAAGTGAAACGAAACTAAAGATGAGAAAGAATTGAAATCGGTAGGCGCCAATGAAGAAACCCTAGATCAACTAGACTGGAATCTAAGTAGATCTATGGAATGGGCTCTGCATAAAAGGGTTAACTCTTCGTTTGGTTTCACGATAGATGATGAATAAAACAGTACTCCGGCTGAACCTGCAAAACAGAACACCGTTAGCTCGCCACTGGGAGAAGGGGGTTCTCTCCGTGACCACCCTCCGGCGTGAGAATAAGTACAGGTAGTTGAAAGTAAGTATTGTAAGAGAGAGAGTAGTTGAGAGTGAATACCTTTCCTTGAACTCCAAGTTACTTATTTATAGCCGGTGTTTGGCGACAAAAGGAGAGATTGTTAACTTTAACGAAATCTTTTGTTATTCCGTTAATGTTTGTTGGCAATCCGTTAGTGCACACGGATCGTGAGCTCATCAGCGGTTAGGGAGGTGTCAGGTGTCAACATGAGATCACTACATCTTATAAATGTGAGCATGCCATCACCGTGATCTTCCTCGGCCGTCCAGATGCTGCCATGTGGCAATTGGTTATAACCGAAAAGATGCTTGCACGATTGGGTGTTAATGGCTTCTAGAAGGTTTCACAGCTGTTACCCATCTATTATTCGCCACGTGTACATTCTGTTACAACAGAAAAGATTCCCTTTGCTTCTGCACCAAGTCAAGGATTTTGCTAAGGGAAAGTTTCTCAGGATTTACTGTTTCCTTGCGCGAGAAGCGCAAGTTAGTTAACTGATCTTCCTTCTTCTCCTTGCTGCTTAGCACAACGTTTGGTGGATACTTGCTTTGATATAAATATCTGCGCAAGGTTTATGCATGAATCATTATCCAACGAGAATGTTCAAGGTTAACTTTGAACCTTGCGCGAGCCCGCGCAAGGTAGTTAAATGAAGCATTTATCCAAAGAGAATGTTTAGGCTTTTAACTTTGAACCTTGCGCGAGCCCGCGCAAGGTAGTTATATGATCCTTTCCTCTACTTGGCGTTAAGTGTTGTTTGAATTTGTCTACATTTGAGCAATATGATAAATAATAGTTTCCATGCCTACTATGAGATTTTTGTAGTTGACTAAGTGTATAGGTTACTATTTAACCTTGTCATATAAACATCAAGCTACTTATATTAATTCAATTGTTTAGTAAACAACAAAGAACATTAAACTTATACTGGAGTTTGAAACTTGAGTCTATCATGATTTCCTAAAAAGATGGATGAAAATGATCAATATTGGCTTCGTAGCCTTCAAGCGAGTTACTATATATTTATTGTCAAACGTTTCGAGTTTTAGGTGATCAAAAGATGAAAGCTAAGATTTAGAATCACCTGATGTGTCAAATGTTTCGAGTTGACAGATTGTATCATTAAACTCAACCACTACCCATATATTTTTTCCTTTTTTAACATTCTTGTCTCCTTTTTTCCTATAATAATTCATTATCAAACTATTTTGTGTATAAATATAGAAGTACAATATTTTTTAAAAGCACAAATAAATAAATTATAACCAAGTTCGTAGTTTTTTTTAGAAGGTTTAGTGTTATACTTGTGGTATGGGGTGTGGGACAATGACCTCGTTGTTGTGGGTTGCGGGAAACACCACGTGAAAATTCAAGCTCGACATGACCACCATCCTATGCATCATTTACACAAATATAACCATAGGAGATGTATTCCCGTTAGGTAACGGTCCAAGTTTTTTTTTAAGTTTTTAATAACTTATTTATATTATGCATATACATCTTATTTTTTTACAACCTACACAACTCCATTTCCAATTTTTATCCTCTGGTTGTCACACATCTTCTGTCTATTTTGTGTACTTCAACACGAATCCCTCATATCATTATCATCCGACTAAATCAATTATTTTTCATCAATAAGTTCATGGAGACAGCATAAGTTTTATTGAATGAACAAAATACTTCACAACCAAGAACAAGGAAAGCTCAACTAAATAGTCACCGTGAAGATGCACACGAACGTTTGGTTGCCGACTACTTTGCCAAAGAAAAAACCCGTGTGCACCGACGAACAATTTAAGTGTCGGTTCCGAAAAATCCGTTAACTATTCCGACGAATAATTGACTATTTGGAAAGGAAAGTGTCATTTTTTTATTATCATGGGATGCGAGAGGCAGAAGGGGTTTTACTCCTTTACAAAAATGTACATAAGTAATTCGTCAAAAGGCGTATGACACATCCAACAATTCTTGGGATGAGTATATGAAGATGTCTGAAAAAACTTCATGGAAAGTATATATAAATTCTGCAAAGGTGTCATCTAGCTAGACAACAAGAGATATTTGTGTAAACCAACATGAGACATCAAAAAGTTGTATGAAGCGCATAAAACGTAACATGGATTCCCCGGAATGTTTGACAACATTGGTTATATGCATCAACCGTGGTCGTAATTGTCTCAATGCATGGAGAGGTCGATATATGCGAGGTGATCACTCACATAGTCACATTTAACAATAACGTTAGCAATTGTATCATCACAAAATCCATGGATTTGACATGCTTTCTTTGTTGTTGCCAGCTTAATGATGACATTAATGTTCACCAACACTTCCTTTCAACGACATCATAAACAATGTGACACCTAATTCTTCGTTTATGGTTTCAAGAGTAGAACACAAGCATCAATATTATATCGCTGACATAATATACTCTATATACGCAATATTTGTCAAATTTTCTACATGTCTAAATCATGAAAAATGAAAGAATTTAAGGCATGCCAAGAATCGACAAAAAAAGAAGTGGAACAAAATTTTGGTGTCCTAAAGCAACGTTGGTATATATTAGTGCAAAACCCGGCACACGCATGTCACTCCAAAAACTTAAGAACATAATGTATATGTGTATCACATTCCATAACATGATTCTCAGATCTCGAAGACGAAGGTCTTGTGATTTGTTACTGCACTGATGATGATTTTGAGGAAATTGATGAGGTTCGGTGTGAGTCTAATACGTGGGCATTACACAACCAAGATACCCACAACAACCTCCGTGCATATTTGGTGGAACAATATGACAATTTGGTCAAGTCAATGAAGAAGACTAGATATTTGATATTATCTTGAATTTTTTTAGTTTAAAGGGATGTATTTTTTGTTAATATTAATTAGGTTTTTAACAATAAAATGATGCTTTAAAAAAAAATAAATGATGTTGGTTTTTTTAAATTATATTTTATTTTCTATGGATAAAAAATAATAAGAATTAATCTTATATGTTTTAATTTTACGTTATTTAAAAAATTAACAAGAATTAATTGTATTATTTAAAAAAAGCAAACAATAAAGGATGGGTATAACAAATAGCCTAAGTGGTAAAACGGGAAAATCATTTTTAAGGATGGGTATAACAAATAGCCTAAGTGGTAAAATGGGAAAAAATTTTTAAACGTGTTAGACTCAATATAATTTGTCCAAATTTATAACTTCTTTACAAATAGATATTGTGTAAAATACAATTGAGAAGTCAAATTATTTCAAAGTGTCTAATTTATTTTATATAATAAAAATATACTTTTAGCGTCTCTCGACCAATTTTATAAAAATATACTTTTAGCGTCTTTCGACCCATTTTATGCATACTAATAAAACCAATTGGTTTGGCTGAACCACACAACCTACCCAATTCAATTTGTCACTTTACAAATCATAGTTATCGGCCCGATTGTACCATAAATTAAAAATCTTAACCAGAGACAACTATCATTTTAAATATCAAAGAAAGAAAATAAAAAAACAAATGAGAACAACAGCCACTCAAATATCTATATACTTAATCTAAGCTACTCCTAACCCCACCCTAATGGGACCCGATAGCAACTACTTTGCTTTCATCCATCATTGAACTTTACTTTCAAGATTCTATCACAATTACACCATTTGATTACGAATTCACTTTTATATTAATGGCTAAACAATGAAAATGGTTTGCTTATTAGTCTTTTATTAACAACGTTACCTAAGCTTTTAAGATAAATACATCAATACTTACACTTTACACGATTTGAACTTCTAACTTTTTGATCTTGACATACACTACTTATCACTTATTCCTTTGGGACTTAGGGGGTGTTTGGCCTAGCTTTTATTTTTTTGGCTTATGCTTATATTTTAAAGTAGCTTATAGCTTATTTTATACCATTTGATAAGTTCTTTTTAAGTGTTTGGATTAGCTTATATTCTACAAGTTGATAAGCTCTTTTTAAGTGTTTGTGTTAGCTTTTTTTGTTTAGCTTATGTTAGTAAAATTACCAAAAGGGGCATGGTTACATATTATCACATAACTTATGTTTTATATGTATCTACTTTGTTTTTATGAGTTATACCATTATTTTTGGATAAAGTTATATCGAGAATGACGTAAAACTTCTGCAAAAATACATTAATTTTCAATAAACATTCATCTTGGTTTGGTTAGATCTCCTGCAATCATATCTCTAACTGCACTCATGTATAAATAATCTATTCTACGTTGTGTACTTGTGTCTCCATCTATTTCATTAATGTCACTAGATCCTCGCATATCAATACCATTATACCTTTGGCTTTAGAATAGCTCTCCACTAATACCTTTGCAATTTTGATGAGAAAATGAATACACATTTGCCTTAAACTTCTGCAGTTTTTACAAGAATGGCTTTTTGGAGAAGTTGGTTTCTTTTAATCTGCTTCAATAATTATCACCAACTTGTGCACAAGTTGGCTTGTTACAGCGTATAGGCATTAAAGCTCTTATGTGTCTCATACTTTGTCTAATACTCATCAGGATCAATTACTCATTTAGTTAGTAAGTATTAAGTATAACTATTTGTTGTCTTATGATGTTAAACATGGGTGGATCTATGCAGGGGCAGACCCAAGTTATGGCTTGGGTGGGCAGGCAATCCCATTAAAAAGACTTTTTTAGTATATTTTATAGGCAAAAATCCAGACCGCACCACTTAAAAGTTTGGTTATACCCTTCGTTCGCACCTCAAAAACGAATCAGTGGATCCGTCACAGGAGCTATGGCAGCACAAGGGGCAAGGCAACCCCTTAGCTACTTCCTATAATATAGAACTACAATTTAAGGTCCAACTAAGCATACATAAAAATTAAACTATAGCAAACTCATCACGCCATATTGTAGCAACCATAATCGGTCCTAGGGGCCCACACTCTGCAACCAACATCACCCATAACCGAAACCCGAAACCAAAAGCCCAAAACTTAAATTGCACTTGAGCCACCCGTTTTTAAATCAAATTTGGGCTTTTCCTAACCAATTGTAGGGGTGCAAACGGGCCGAGCTACTCGCGAGTTACTTGAGCTCGGCTGGAAAAAATCTTGAAACGAGCCGAGCTTAAGCTAGCCCGAGCCTAAAACCAAGCTTGTGTAGTAAAGGAGCTCGAGTCTGATCTTCACTTATCGAGCTCGAGCCGGATCGCAAGCCTAACCGAGCCTAGTATATACATAACAACTAATTAGTATATTATATATATATATATATATTTAAATAATAATGATTACTATTTATTAAAATATGAAAAATAACTAAATTATATACAAAAATAATTATCATTAATAAAAATTAGTTAATAAATGAGCTCGAACTTGAAAAACTTCATACGAGCCAAGTTTGAGCTTTAAAAACAAAGTTCAAATTGAACCGAGCTCGAGCTTTCATAAGTTAAACACGCTCGAGCTCAAGCATGATCTAATTATAGACTTGTAGGTTTAAAATATAGAAATAAAAGAAAAAAAAACAAGTGGTTTTACCCTAAACTAAAGTACTACCAAACATATATACAACTAAAAAATCACAAAATTAATCTAAATAACATTCGAACAATATTTATAGTATAGTATGTTATATTTGTAGGGTTGTAAACAAGTTGAGCCAGGATGAGTTTGAGCTCAAAATTAAACGAGGCAACTCAGCTCGACACAAGCTCGAGCTCGAAGTTAAATGAGCCTAAGAACGAGCCAAGTTTGGCTCGAGCTCGACTCGGTTACAAAATGAGCCAGCCGGGTTGGCTCAAGTCGTTTCAAATTGAGTTTTTCTAGCTAGCTTTTTTCGAGCGAGCTATGGCCACACAAACCAGACCAAACCGGTATTGACCAGACCGAAAACAAAGATTGGACTGCATGTCTGCATAGGGCAATTGGTTTTCGGTCAGTCCCTTAATTGGTTGGACCGGGTCTGGTATTTTGGGCTGCATGAGGCCATGTGCTCTAAACTTTGTTTATTGGGCTGCAACTTGCTGGGCTTTTAGTAGTGATCTCGTCACAACTCACAAAGGTTATGTTTATTAAACAAGTGTGCTGCAACTTACTGGGCTTTCAGTGATGATTTCTTCACAAGGTTTGAATTATATCAAATAACTGGGCTGCCATTATTATAATTTACCCCAAAATTGGGCCCATACCAAAGTTGGTATGTTTGAATGTTTGATCAATTTGAGATCTAAACGGTTCACTTCGTAGTTTGGTTTTGGTGGTTTGAAGGTTTGATCCGGTTTGAACCTTGGAACAAACCATGTAAACCGAACAACCACTTTAAGTTTTATTATTATTATATATATATATAGGGATCGGTTCAAATGAAAACCATTCTCAGTTGCGAGAACCGCGAGAACCACTCTCCACCAATCAGATCATGCCACCTATACACTATTATTTTAAATCTTAAAAGTTATTTTGATAATTTATTCAAAATGTCATGTCTTCTCTCTCTTTAAAGTCTTATCAGACTTTTCCATCTATCAAAATGTTATATCTACTCGCTCTCTCTATTAAAATCTAAAAAAAGTTGTTTTTTGGTAAAAAAGATCTATTATACATAATATTAATACTAATATTATTTGTTTTTAACGAATTGCTATTCTATCTCTTTTTTGTTTATTGTTTTATACATACAAAAGGTAATTTTATTGAAGGAATGATTTGTAATTTTGATGTTATTTAAAAATAGTAACGGGTTATAAACTCACTCTGGCGCGTAAAAAAAGTTTAAAACCGGGGCGTAAAAAGAGGTTAAAACCGGCGCGTATAAGAAGTTTAAAACCGTGCGTAAAAAAGCTTAAAACCGCGCGTAAATTTTTTTTATACCGACGCGTAAAATAGTTTATAACCGCATGTAAAAAAAGTTTTATACCGATGCGTAAAAAAGTTATAAACCGGCGCGTAAAAAAAGTTCTAAACCGACGCGTAAAAAAGTTTAAAATCGCGCGTAAAAAAAGTTTTAAACCGCGGGCAAAAAAACTTAAAACTGGCGCGCAAAACAAGTTTTTAAACCTACACGTTAAAAAAGTTTAAAACCGCGTGTAAAAAGAGTTTAAAAAGAGGCGCGAAAAAAGTAAAAAACCGCGCGTAAAAAAATTTACTAAGAACTAAAATTCATGTTTAAAACAAAATTAATGATTCATGCTTAAAAAAATTAACTGAGAATTAAAATAAAAAATATATGAGAATTAAAAGAAAATCAATAATACATGTTTAAATTTTTTAAAAAACAATCTTCTTAATTAAAACAAAATCAATAATCATACCAATCATTAAAGCTATAGTAAAAACACCAATATGCTCCTTTGTTACTAAAAAACAAAATGTCATTAATAAAACACAATCATTACATTGTTTTATTGTCTTTTAATCTCATTCATCAAAACTAACTTGATCAATGGTTAATATTGGTTCCTACGGTTATCACAACTCAAATATATATATATATATATATATATAGGGTAAGGTTCATGCGAGAACCACCTTTATTGCAAAATAAAATGTAAAAACAATAAAACAAACACTCAATTTTTTTAATATTTTTAAAAAAAAATCGTTATATTTCGTTTCAAAAAAAAAAGAAAACTTTTTTTTCTTCGAGTAACAGTTATCCATTCACATGTTCATATGTATCATAACTTCGACAAATTGCGTAATACATTATCAGTAGTAGAAATTGCACTTTAATTTACAATATCATCCGTAATACACTACTTTATACATTACCAATATTCAAAATGCACATGTGCATCATTATGTTTAACCATTATATAACGTGTTTTGGTACAAAAAGATTGTGATTTTGAATGATGAAGTAGGCCCATATACATGTTTTTTGGTTAGTTATATCTAGTGGTTGATGGTTTGGTTATAGTTGTCACTTTATGACGTAATATGTTGATTGGAGGGCATAAATGGTGTTGATATACATGTAATAAAGTGAAAATATTGGTATTGTATTATAGATGGTAGGAGGTAATGGTATTGTATTATGGATGGTAGGAGGTAATGAAAGTGTGTTATGGATGGTATGATAGATGAAAGAGAAAGTGAATTCAAAGTATTGTACCAAAACACCTAATTTCATGTTGATACATATAGATGCACATGTGCATTTATAATATTGGTAACGTAAAAACTAGTGTATTACACGTGGTAGAGTAAATCAAAGTACAATTGTCCAAATTTTATAATGTATTACGGAATTCGTCAAAGAAATAATAAAAATGCACATGTGCATGGATAATTGTCACTCAATATGTATTTTTTTTTTGAAAACCTTTTTTTATTGTTGACGAAATATAACGAATTTTTTTAAAAAAAATATTAAAAAAATTTGAGTGCTTTTTAGAATTTTTTTAGGTATTTTTTGGTGGTTCTTGCGGTTCTCGCAATAAAGGGTGATTCCTAACGGATCATTCTCCAATATTATATATATATATATATATATATATATATATATATTTAGAATGTGTAGTTATGTATAATGAACCATATATATTATTTTAAAATCTTCATACAAACTAAAGATTTTACAAGAACAAAATAAAATATTGATTTTAAACCATCCATACCAGACAGTAAAACCGTTAAATCAACCAATTTAATGGACCCACCCAACCCGGTCTGTTTGGTTTATCGTTCCTCGAAACCATAGTTAGTTGCAGGGGTGGATCTAGCATACCCCAAGGGTTGTCCGTGCTACTCCTCAACTTTGTTGGCAACTTACATATTTAGTGTATAATTTTTCTTCTTCTTCTTTGTTTTACGTATCGGCTATCCATGAACAATTTTTTTTAGTCTGCGCTATCCTTCAACTTTTCTTCTAGATCCGCCACTGGTTAGCTGTTTAGTCAATAATTTTCGTCCAAAACCGAACCGTGATTTCACTAGACAATTCCGTTTATAGACAATTCTATCAAGTTACTACACACTTCTGATCTACACCAACAAGAGTTGAAATGAAACTTTCTAATTACAGGCAATACACTTGGTACTTTGTAAACTATAATGCTACCAAGTTCCTATACACTTGTAATCTACACCAATCAATATTGACATTTTTGAGAATCGTTGGTCTAACTCTCAATCACCTGTTCCTTAATATACAACCCCAAGTTGACCGTATTACCCTTAATATTAGTTTGTAATTGTAATATAATGGATCAAAATAATATAATTATACCTTATTAATATTAGTTTGTAATTGTTGATGGACTGTATTACCCTTAATAACTAATAAGGTTTTCCATTGGGTGTATTTAAGAAGATGATTAGCGAGGGTTAAAGGTTAGACACTTAATCGTAACATCAAGATTCGTCCTCCTCTCTCCCCATTATTCACGAGTTTATCATTCATACGAACTCCTAATCCCATCACTCATATACACCCCTAAACGGGAACCAAATCAAGCTGACTAACATGTCGAACTCAATGGCTGCATCAATTTATGGATTATCTGTTGGCCTAAATGCAGTAAAAGGTACACAATTTATATGTTTTCCATTATGTACTTACAAAACTGATTAGCAGTTTAAGCATGGATTGCCACCTGGGTCACCGGGTTAGCGAACCCGTTTCCTATCGCTAATCCAAGAAGATTAACCCGTAACGAAATCGATAAATTCGCATTCCGTTCAACAATGTAGTACCCAATTGATGGAACATACTTTCCTGCATAACACTCCCATGTAAGGTAAAAAGCCAACCAACCGATCAACAAGTATTCAGAAAACCACCAAACTTGACGTTTGTAGGTTACAAGGAAAGTAGACATCTTCATAAAAGATCACAATTGTTTAAGATGTATAGACTATTTTATACTTTTTTGAACAACAAATTTGGATCACTGACGGACCACTGGAGTATCCTCGTGCCACCAGCAAAATGTCTAATGGTTCTTAAGCCTTATCTCGTCCCCAATATGCCACTAGGCTATAATGCCATGAGCCACAATTTTATACTTTTAAAGTATATAAATTACATTCATTGTCAGGAGCGGACCTACCCCTTTGGGGACTAGGATCAAGCAACCAAACAGTATATTTTATTTTATATGTTACATATACTATCTAATTGATTGGTCCTGTGATTTTTCAAACGATAATCTCTATAAATGATTTCCGCGATGTAACAAAGGACATCCGGTTAGAGTAGTAATCATTTAATCTTGCGATGAAAAGGTTTGGGTTCAAATCTATACTTCTCATTTTCTGGGGACATGTTTCGAATCTTGAACCTAGGGTATATAGGCGTTGGATACAACCAACTGAGTTTGCAGTTAGTTGTCAATAACTGGTTAAACGTGTACGGATAATTTTTTCTCCCAGAACAAAGTTTTTCAATCGCCATAAAAAAAAACTAAAGTTGAATTGATGTCATGTCACTTCGAAAGGTAATACGAGCCAAATGACCCCAATAAAAATTCTGAATCCGTCATTGTTAAAATATGCTTCGACTAAAAACTACAAACACTAAGCGATAAAACCATAATCTATCATGACTTTGAGACTTTCTAATTGACAAGGAGTCATGTCTCATTATTCCTCCTTCGTCGTCATATCGTTAACTAAACGAGTTTAACCCAAAACCGACGGCGTTTATGGTTGATGTTGGCATTCGAGTTTGGTCGAATTTCATCATTTAATTACCTTAAAAGTTTTTCTCTTTGATTAGTAAAGAACTAATGATACAAGTATACAACACGGCCCAAAATTTCACTGGGCCGACATTATGCATATGAAGCCCATTACCCGTTTACATTAAATAGTAAATATAGTGGCCAACAAAAGGAAACAGAAAGAATAAATCTAAAATACCTCATTATTATAATCCTGATAAAGAAATAATCTTCTAACCAAAATATGGTAATCAAAGAACATAATAACAAGTCCATGATGTGAAAATCATTTGCTATTCTGACTACAACTAAAGTGTTAAACACGTGTTTTATTTAATAAAACAATTAGGTTTTATAACAAAATCTTATGATTTACGGCAACAAGGATCAACGCCGCCTCCCTTGATTGTAACAACTCTTCATAAACCCACTAAAAAGGACCGTAAACGACGAACCGGACATGCACCACGAGACCCGACGCGAAAACGAAGAAATTCCACCAGGGCGTCTCAGGCGCCACGCGCAAAAAACACAGGCATCTCCCGCGACGCGCGGGAGAGTACCAGATGACGTGTCTCCGTTTCGCGACGTCTGGCTAAGCTATACATGCAACGTAGCCTATCTAGGCCATATAGGCTTCCCCTGCGCCACGCGAGGGAGTCCCTGAGTTCTCCCGCGACGCGCGGGAGGTGTCAATTTCGAGTATAAAAGGAGCGGACTGGGACGGAAATCGTCGCTCACTTTCGATCCTCTGAATCGATCGTATACTCTCTGAACCTCTGTTTCTCCGCTCAACACCCCCTAAACCCCTAGGCCCCTAAACCTGCGAAGCGCTGCCCGATGTAAGTATTTTAACCCCTGATCACTAATTCATTACCCTACCCGATTTAGAACTCGCCAACGCATGTCAAGGCTCTGCCCGACTAAGGTTGTTGGGGTTCTATCTTGTGTTGTATGGGCATCCTACCCGATTGATTTAGGACCCACCAACGCATGTCGAGGCTCTGCCTGACTAAGTTGTGTTGGGGTTATGTCTCGTGTTGTATGGTTAAAGTGACTTGGGTTAATTTACTAACACATGTGCATTATATGTTTTAAATAGAAATTCCATGAAGTAATCAAGAATTGTTACAATGAAGCCTGTAGGAATACCTAAGTTTCCAAGGCGAGTACATTCTCTTTTTGTAAACCTTTTTGTGAGTCAAAATGTGTTACCAAAACCTCAAATGTTTTAATATGCTTAACAGTAATTGAGTATATGTATTCTACTATTACTGCCGGTATATTGGGGTTGTGTATACATTACTAGTCCACAGTCACAGGATTGTGATAGGAACCATTACTATTGGGTGACAGGACCCAAAGTAATATGACCCACAAGTCAGGTGTTGACAGTACTGAATGAGTAATTGTGTAGATATAAACATTGTTAACGCGGATGCTCTCAATAACTGTAAAGTATAAACACTTGTTTTGATTAAACTGGGATGCACTCGCCAGTATTTCTTGCTGATAAAATGCCTTTAAACACGTTTCAGGTAACTTAATGTGAAGCTAATAGAAGCCAGTTGGAGAGCATTGAAGGCTTAGAAAAGTGGCTATAAAAGTTACTAAATAAAAAGGAGTTTATGTTTTTCATAAATTGGGGTTTACCCCTCTACAAATGTATTGTGATGGAAACATGGGTTTTATCCCATTCGTTATTTATAAAAGTTTGGTGTTTTTGAAACTCTGAGAGTATTTCCTAACTACAATTCTGATGTTTAATTTCCGCTGTCAAATTAATAAACACCAGTACCACCTGTCTGCGGTCCTCGCGGCCCCCGCTTCCGGGGTGGGGGTTGCGACATTGATCCCTTTCTTGATTCCGACCATACGGGTCAACATAACAAGTCTTGAATATAGTGGTATTTACACAAGAAAGAGATAAATACTTTGTTTGTAACTAAATACTAATCTTATAATCATAATATTGTAATCAAAGAACATAATGACAAGTCATTTCCTCTTCAGATTACAACTTAAGGGTCAAAATTATGTTTTTTTTAATAAAGCAACTCAAGCTTAATATCAAAAAATGATGATTTTCGGCAACTATGGATCAGCGTCGCCCCGCTTGATCCCTTTCTTGATTCCAACTGTACGGGTCAACATGAATAATCCTGATAAAGAAATTATCTTCTAACCAAAATATGGTAATCAAGGAACATAATAACAAGTCGATGATGTCAAAATCATTTTCTCTTCCTACTACAACTAAAGGGTTAAACACGTATTTTACTTAATAAAAAAAGTTAAGTTTTATAACAAAATCTTACAATTTACGGCAACAAGGATCAACGCCACCTCCCTTGATCCTTTTCTTGATTCCGACCGTACGGGTCAACATACCAAGTCTTGAGTATAGTGCTATTTACACAACAAAGAGATAAATGCTTTGTTTGTAACTAAATACTTATCTTATAATCATAATATCGTAATCAAAGAACATAATGACAAGTCATCTCATCTTTTCAGACTACAACTTAAGGGTCAAACTTATGTTTTTTAATTAAAAAAATACTCAGGGTTAATATCAAATTCTGACGATTTACGGCAACGAGGGATCAGCGTCGCCCCTCTTGATCCCTTTCTTGATTCCAACCGCACGAGTCAACATAAAAAATCTTGAGTATAGTGGATCTTTCCACAAGTAGAGATAACAACGTTGTTTGTAATGAAATAAAATTAAAAAATACACACACATATATATATATATTACCTTTTATAAAAGAATAGTTCGTGAATAACAAGAAGTAAGCAAAATACATTTTTATTTTATTGTTTGGCT
This sequence comes from Scalesia atractyloides, assembly GCA_947069175.1. Taxonomy (NCBI): domain Eukaryota; kingdom Viridiplantae; phylum Streptophyta; class Magnoliopsida; order Asterales; family Asteraceae; genus Scalesia; species Scalesia atractyloides. The sequence goes on along the minus strand of CAMTDV010000006.1, from coordinate 69,367,311 downwards.
TTAAAGAAAGAAACAAAGGCGTCATAAAAACCATGTAACCATTAGTTAAAGTTGATGTAACATTTGTATAGCTAAGATACAATGGACCAATTGCATACACACAAATTCTTTTTAAAGGTGAGATGGGGAATTGGTTTGATGATGGTGTGGGTAAAGTTGGCTCGATATGGTTCGATGGGGCATTGGTGATTGGGGGTAGGGTGAGGACCATTAAGCCGACAAGATGAACCTCTTTGGGCTCACATGCTTTAGCCCCCTCCCCTAACTTCCATAAAAAGTCGCTTTAGAGTTTAAACCACTCATCTTGGACCACTATATATTAACTTGTTTTTTACTCAAAATTTAATTTGTTTGTCCTCTTATTTAATAAATTATTATTAATGTTTTGTATCGCGTAAATATAACATGTAACATCGAGGATGCAACATATACGTGGTTACATAATGTGTGTTTATAAATATTCTCTCGTGTTTTAAATTGAAAGTCAAATTCAATTGATGCGATGTAGAATACAAACTGTGGTACGAGTATAAAAACTATCAGGGTTATCCTTTTATAGTTTCAAAATGTAAAAAGTTTGATACATTTTGATACAATGAATAAAAATAAAAAAAGATTTTGAATGTCGACACAAAACCCTTAAAAGTAGCAACTATAAATAATAACAATAATAATAATAATAATAATAATAATAATAATAATAATAATAATTAGGGACCTGCATCTTACGTGACAAATTTATTGAAATGCGAAAACCAGTGAGGAAACAAACTTAGACCATCTAAAATGTGAAGCCTTGAAGTTAATAATTCGGTTTTCTATTTTAGGTTGTAGGTTTTTAATATACATACATATACACATGCTTACGCACACTCGCGTGCACACACACATAGAGAGAAGTTCATTTTAGAAAAGTGTTTTAGTGCGAAAAGAAACCTAAATCATTGATATTTTTGTTGGTGGTTCATATACAACATCATCATATATATAACTAGAAAAATACGTATAATCATTTTAAAATACACACCACTTAAATCATTTGTGAGTAAATTACTTTTTGAGTTTATGGGTTTTAGTTGTTTTAACCACTTGAGTTCAATATCAAAAAGTTTAACGCCCTGAGTCCTTAACCGTTCATTTTTTAACGTTTTGAGTCCCTATGTTTTAGTGGTTTTAACCACATGAGTTCAAAATCAAAATTATAAGTGTTAAAAGTTGGACTCACAATATTATAAAATAAGTGGTTAAGGACTCATGACATTAAACTTTTTTATTTTGTACTCAAGTGGTTAAAACCACTAAAACACAAGCTCAAAAGTTATTTACTCATCACTTTTAGTACCTTTAAAGTAAACTTAATATTAAAATACCATTAATGCTTAGTTTCTATATAATCTTGTAATAAAAGAAAATAATGCATATCCTTAAAATAAATAATTTTTACATTATGTTTTTAGAATTAGAATTATTTTAAAAAGCACTAACCCTTATGTTATAGTTTACATCCATTCAATTTTTTTATATGCTGATGATCTATTCCTCGATGGGAGAGGTGGTAAAGTGTGTGTGGGACGACTTATTTAGGCCTACCGTAGTAGAGCGTCTTCCGGGCGGTTTGACGGACGAAAACGCCTTATAGCGCTGCCACACCATTACGACGGGCGCTATGGGTGGAAATTTAGAGGGTGGCGCCATGTTGATAGCGGCGTTTTGGGGCAAGATTTCAAAAAACGACCGTTGTCAAACGGTAAAAAAATAAATAAAAAAAACTTTTTTATTTTAAAACTCAATAAATACTCCTCCATCTCTCATTTTTTTAATAAAAATTCAACATACTTCACACACTTTCATCCTATTATTTCCCTTTTTTTTATAAAAATTTACAATCTTTTAACCATGAATCCTTTCAACCGAGGTTTCATTCCTCCACGTTCGAGCGCCGACACGAACCAAGCTAGCCACTCTACCCGTCCCGTTTCTCCGGTACCCACTCGGCCCACCCCATACAGTTCCGGTTTCGTCGAGTTTAATCAAAATCCAACCGTTTTTTTGAATCTTTTGAACCAACCACTTTCATGGGACCCAAATCTATACGGTTGGAACCTGAATCAAAACATGGGCGAAATGGGGTCTTCTCAAGCATTTGGTTCCGCACAAGCTTTCGGGTCGCCCCTACGCGAGCCCGAGGTTGTTCCAGAAACACAACCGGAAGTAGCGAAGACGCAAAAAGGGAAAGCAAAACGCTCGCATAAAAAGAGAGGCGAGAAAACCGAGAACCGAGTGAAAAAAACGTGCAATCGTGGGATGAAGAGGAGTTATACACGTTAACCCGAGCTTTCGTCGACATGTCGGAGGGACCCCGTAATAGTTATTATTTCTTTGTATAATTTTTTTGTGTTTTAACTTTTTTTGTTGATTATTTGTTTATTTTGTAGCAAACAACCAAAATAAAACCGTCTTTTGAAACCGAGTCCGAGCACTTTTTTTCGGCCTAATTTGTAGGGGAGACGAATACCAGCCGGTGGACTCAATATCGGGCAAATGGACGGTTATCAACAAGAAGTGTATAAATTTTCATACCGTTTACCAACGAACAAAAAAACGGATGGAAAAGTGGGCACAACGACGAGGACATTACACAAGCTGCCTTAATCGAGTATCAAGAGAAAAATGGTAGTTTCGCGTACATGAAGTGTTGGAAAGTTCTTCGGAATAGCCCCAAATGGGCCGACGTCCCTACGGTAGGAGCGAATTCGGGTCGGTCGGCGAATAAAAGGCCGTCGTAGAGATCAAAAACCAACGAGTCGAGTGAACCCGAAAGGCCGACGCTCGAAACATCAACGTAAACGATGATATTCCGAAGGAAGAGCCGATTGAAGAGCTACCACGACCCGCCGGACGAACCGCTTCAAGAAGCGGTGCGAGATCGAAAAGGCCCGAGTCATCGTTGATGTCATTCGACATGACTAATGCATTTTTGGAGGTAAACCGACGCCTACAAGACATACACGACTTAGGGACTAAACGCATGGAGGAGAACCGGGAAGTGGCCAAGATTATGCGGGATAGGGAATGGGCCTACGACTTTGAATTCTACTCGAAACCGCATGACTACCTAACCGGTAAAGCGTTGAAGATGGCGTTGGCACAAAAGGAGCGAATCGAAAAAAATAATCTTTGAGTGTTTTTATTTTAGTTTGATGTTTTTTTTAATTTTTAGTGTAACTTTTTATTTTTATTTTAGTGTAACTTTTTTTAGTGTAATGTTTTTTTAATTTTTTAGTGTAATGTTTTTATTTTAATGAAATTGTTTTTAATTTTATAAAGTTATAAATTAATTATAAAAATTGGAAATTATTAATTGAGTAATGATGAGGTAGGGGCGTTATGACTACGACCTCTATTGGCATAACGCCCATGCTGACGTAGCTCGCCACATGTCGCAAAACGCCCATTTGGGGGAGTTATGACTACACAAGGCCTTATATCATTATATGTATTGATTCTTTTATATCATTGCTAGTATTTTGACCCGTCGCATGTCTGCGGCGGTACCGAAACTTAAAGTAACTTTAATTAATACCATCAAATATTTGACTCAACTTGTTTCCGATCAAAGTTTACGTCAAAATGTATACCAATTGAAAAAAAACATTAACATAAATACGAAACATGTTATATTTGACCTGACTCATTACCAATAAAAATTTACGTCGAAATGTAAACCAACCTGAATTTGTACCGAAATGTACTTAAAAATAAGCACGTGAGAAAATAGTGTTTTTTATGTTAAAGAATGGTGTCACGTGTTGCGCATCTTTGAAACACACAATAACTCAAATTTATATCGTCTAATGAATACGTATTATTTGACTAAATCCCTTTCCAAACAAAAATTAAGCCAAAACGGAGACCAACTGAAAAACGTACATAAAATAAGATTGAAAACGTATTATATTTGACCAACGTACATAAAAAATAAGCATGTAAGTTTCAATGCTGAAAATTGAGAGGTCGAGGTAAAAAAGAAAAAAAAACAAAAACCTAAACCTAAAAGGAAAAAAACTTATAACAATATAATACGATTATTCTACTATTGCTAAACATTTATGAATTGTTATATAAAATAAACTAGGTTTTATCACTGTCGCCGCGTTGCGGCAAACTTCTTTTGTTATTTAGTTTGTGTTTACATGTGTTTTAAAATCACTACAAACGCGATGCGTATGAAACCGCTGACAAGAATAAAAAGAAAATGCAGAAAGAAAATACTAAAAGATATCTGAAAGAAAATCAACCAAAAAAGTTGTATGGTAATGATGTTGTTCGTATGAAACCCGTGGTCAAAGATGAGCAAATGATATTGGGTATCGGTTTCGAATTTCCTAAACCGAAAGATCTTAAGTACCAATTGGTACTGACTTTTGACGTTCCCAGTACTAGTTCGCTACCAGTTTTTACCTTCATATATCGGTACCATAACCAGTATTTTTGGTACCAGTACTGATTCGGTATTGGTTGGTATCGAGCCCATCCCTACCTATTAACTAAAAAAAATCATTAAAAGTTGAAGAAAAAAAAAGTTGTACGATACCTTTGTTGTTCGTACGGTAACAGCGATCAGGGATGAGCAAATGGTACCGGGTAGTAGTACCGAATTTCCCGAACTAAAAGATTTTCAATATCAATTCGGTACCGACTTTTGGCGTGTTCTGTACCAGGCTGGTGCCGGTTTTACCTTCATGTACCGATACAGACAGGACCGCACTGGTATTTTCGATATCAGTTGACACCAAGCTTATCCCAACCCTTAAGACCAAAAAAATCATGAAAGTTAAGAAAAAATGAAAATGTATTCCACTTAAAAGTAAAGAAAATAGTTATTATTACTATAATATTAAAATAATAAAAGTGTAATAAATATATAAATCTTGAAAAAACAATAACCTTGTGGTCAATTTGAAATAAATAAGAAGCAACTATTCCCAAACTTTGTTTTTTAATATTAAAATAATAAAAGTGTAATAAATATATAAATCTTGAAAAAACAATAACCTTGTGGTCAATTTGAAATAAATAAGAAGCAACTATTCCCAAACTTTGTTTTTTAATAATAGAGTAAAATAGAGTAATAATTATTGAAAAAAGAAAATAAAAATATAAGTTAAAATAGTTAGGTTGAAAGAAAGAATATAATATGACATTAATTGAAATCTTTTATTAGTATTAGAAGATAAAGATAAGGATAGAGATAAGTGATATCTATATATTAGTTGTTAATACTAAGTAATATCTATATATTAGTTGTTAATACTAAAAGAAATATATTAAACAAACATAACTAAAATTTATGAGGTTGAAGAAGATAATGTCACGTGGTATTATCTGAAGTCTTTTATTATAATTTAGATTAGATATGTATTGATAATTTTGAGGATATTAAAAATAAAAAGAAAGTTTATGAGTCAACAACAAAAACATTCGTTTTAACTATATTATCAAGATAAAGTTTTCTAAAAACGAGAAGCATACAAGTAAACAATGCATCGCAAAGTATAACGAGAAAAATAAGATGACGCAAATATAGAAAAAAACATAATAATAAATAAAAAAGACACAATAATCTAAACAAAAATTCTAAAGTCTACAAGCTAAACATCAAAAGCGAAAACCAAAAATCTCATATCGTAGATTTTGATGAGACGGTTTAAATGGCGCTTGAATTAGTTCAATCGGAGTCCGTTTAATACTCTTTTTACGACTTCTTATTTTTAGAAGACTATGTATTTCATCCTAAGCATATATTATCAATACATAATTTAAATAGAACTGTATATAATAAAAGTATTAAAAAAAGTATATATATTATTATAATATTTAAAACACTATTCATTAACTTCTATTTTTCTATTTTTAATATATGTATATGTATATAATAATTTATAAGGTTAAAAGAGTTATAAAATTTATAGTATCATGAATTTCAAAAATTCATTTATGCCACATTTGCTTTCGAAATTTAGTTATTATATATGTATCAAGTGACATTTAAGTAAACTTTTGTCACTGATTTATATAATCCAACACTTGAATTATTTTTTTAACGTGCATCGATATAATTATACCCAAAAAAAAACAATTATTTTATTTATAATAGTTTTAACCTGTAAATATTTATAACTACTGTTTAAGACAATTCAGTTTAGGGAAAATGTCACAAAATAGTAACCACGTTTTAAAAGTGTTTTAATTAGGTCACTCGTATTGCTTTTGTCTAAATTATATAACTTAACATTCAAATCGAGCCATGTCCTTTTTTCTACGTGTAAAAAAAATAGAGCATAAGATGATAGGGTCGGATTATTTTAATATATAAAATTATATTAATTAAAAATAAAAACACTTTAATTACATTAAAAATAAAAAACAACTTAAAATCCACGTAATTACTCAATATAACATCAAATAAAAGGAAAAAATGAAACAAAAATCCACATCACCACGGTTACATATGAAATAGATGATAAAAACCCTTAATTTAATGAAAAACGAATTTTGAGTAACCTGATTGGAACACTTTTGAAACTTGAGTGACCTAGTTGAAAAACTTTTAAAACTTGGTTCATCGCCACTCTAGTTTACCCTTTCCCTTCCATTAATACCCGTTTGAGCCTCCACAACCAACCTTACACCACGATCAAAGCCCTTTTAATTTGGGTTGTCTAAATCGCTCGTCGTTCCATCGGAAACTGCTTTTCGATTTCTTGCTCGGTTGAAACGAGCCGATTGGATCGATTTTGTTTGTAAATGAGCTTAGCACGAGCAAAGGTTCGCTCCGCTCGGTTCAGCTTGAACTAATTTAAACTAATTTATTGTATATATAATTATATTATATAACACACAAATTACAATGATATTTATAGTTATATATATACATACCACTCTATTGGGTTTGGTCCAACAGGATTAGGGTAAAATGAAAACCTATACGAGTTGTGAGAACTTAGAGAACTCGGCCTTACGAAAGGTTTTTAAATTTTTTTTTACCAAAAATCATAAAAACAACTTTCCAAAAAAAACTTGTTTTTTTTTCCATTTACGGCTGCCGTAAATGTTGTAAAAAGTGATGTCATGCTTATGTATCACTTTTTTATAGTTACTGTAAGGGGTCGAAAAACACCACTTCGAAATTTTTTTCTTTGTTTTTTTACAATAACCTTTTCTAACATTTTAATCTAAGGGCGTGAAAAAAAATGGGGACAAAACTCGCACGGGAAGGTCAAGTTCTCTAAGTTATCACAACTCGGAGGGGTTTTCCCTTGATCTTGATCCTGGTCCAATATATGCAAATTTATAATTATATTCAATAGTAAAATCGTAAGTCATGAAGCGACAATCTTGACTTCTTTTTCTCAATAGTCGTCCACCGTCAATCATCTACCGCCATCACCCTACATCACAATGCGATAATTGTTCTCTTTAGTATGCTCATCGCCTCACTGGCCTCAACTTGAGCCTCATCTTCGGAAAATCGGACCTCAGGCTTAGTGTTATCCTCAGACAGTTGTACCTCAGTCGTCACACGACAACGGAAACATCGGATGAAACATCCCAAATTTATGGTTGCCAAAATCACTCGTCGCTTGCTCGGAAAAATGTGCGGTCAGTTTTTCGGCTCAGTTGTAAACGAGCCAATCAGCTCGGTTTGGTTTATAAATGAGAAAAACACGAGCAAAGGTTCGCTCAGTTTGGCTCGACTCATAAACAACCCTAGTTCCCATCACTCCTAACCTCCTCAAATCGAAACCTAACTCAAAAGCATTGAAAGAGACTTAACAAACACACTAGTGTGATGTTATTAACACAACATGCCCCATCATATATCAATAAACTTTCAGAGTTCATTACATCAAAGTGTAACCTTATACGTTGCGTATAGCTCTATACGCAGCGTAGGTAAATGCAGATTCAGCTAGGGTCTGGTGTGCATATATGCACATTGGTGTGCCAATATGTAAACCCTTTTAGGGGGAAGGGAGTGGGCGGGAAACTTGACCGGCAAAGGGGTTTGCCGCGCGGTAACACCGCTGCCGTCCCCCTTTGTCGATCGGCAAAACCTGATGTGCGGCATAGCTTTGCCGATTCGGTGAAGCGGGTTTGTTTTGTTGTTATATTTAAATACACAATTTAAAAAAAAAGTTAACAATTTATCAAGTGTCTAACCATTGCCAACACTTTTGACACCCGTTATAAAAATACAACTTTGAGTAATATTTAATCGGTTTCTTATTTTTTTTGAACGACAAATTTGGATTTAATAAACTTTTATTTGATCAATCATAAAAGATACTCGTAATAAAATGGGTTGGCACATATTTCGGTTTCTTATTTAATAAACTTTTTTTTGAACAATCATAAAAAATACTCGTAATACAATGTCTAAAATTACCATTTTTAACAATCATTTTCACATTCACAAATATTTTCATTTATATACTATTAATTAGCAACAAATCTATGAATTAAAAGTTGTATATCTTGCTTTAGTTGTTTGGTATGCTTTGTGTTATTATACATGCTCTTTCGGCTATGTCTCAGTCGTCCTCTCGGGCGGTCTGGTCGATTATATAATGTTTTTGTATGTTTTGGTTTGTGGTTTTCGTTTTCGGTACAGTCACCCTTGCAGGCGTTTATTCTGGTTGTGCGAGTATTCCTCTTATGGTTCTGTCTTCGTTGTTTACGGCTTGATTTGGGGTTGCATGTGGTTGATTGTTTTTTTATAGGCTTACGATTGGTTTCCTGGTGATACCAGTTTTCTGGTTGTACCGTTGTTATCAATCGTTTGAGGTTGTGATATGTTGATTTTGTTGTGGTTAATGATTTCGTGTTGTCGATGACAATGAGACTCATCTCATCTAAGATGTTAGTTTTTTTGTGGGTGTTGTCACAATGTTAGGTCTATGTGAAAATGAACATGTGTTCATCTAAGAGTCATTTGTTGTTTCTTTGTGTTCTGTTAGTTGGCGAGGGGAATATTGTAGGTTCTTTGGGTCTCGATGAAGATAACTATTTGCTCATCTGAGAGCTATTGGGTTTTAGTTGTTTTACATTGGCTTAGTATTTAGACTTGTTTTACATAATGTTTGATCTACTATGTGATTGCGAAATGTGTATATAGGCGATGATGTTTTAAATCTGATTTAACAAAACTGAAAAAGAAGCAACCGCTTTAACCCAGAATTCTTAGTCTTCTAAGTCAAAATTGCTACTTGGTGATGTGCGTTTATGATACGGTCGAATAGCATAGCATGACCCTTTCTTATATCTTTTGTTGTGGTTTGTTATATATTCAAGTTTACAACCTCATTTGGCAATGACAAATGTTATTATCGTCATTGTGACTAATGCGGCTTAAAAAAGATAACGTCTATACTGATGTCCACAAGCCTCTTTGTTGTGAGTTGATAACTCGTTTGCATTAACTTTTAATTCCTTACTATTCAGTTGATCGAAATTCTAACTCATAATATTTTTTTTTGGTTTAGAATGTCTATTTCGACCAAAGACATAGGCGTTTTTGAACAACTTCAAAGGATTCTTGAGGATGTCGTCAACATTCGCCACATAATTGAAATATGAGTTGACTAAGAGAGTTAACAACAATCGTAAAAAACAGGCTGAACTGCAAATTGCAATTGACGTGCTTACCGTGTGTTATGATAAGAATGTAGAAAAAATAGAATACTTTTAGATATATTACGACTTTAATACATTGATTGTAAATTTTGTAACCTATTTGTAAACAATCGATGTTATAATTTATCGTTTATGGTTCGCATTAATTAACTTTGTAATGCAAACATGTTGTATATCATTACTTAACACCCGCTACAACACGAGGGCTTGATTCTAGTTCTACTTAAACTTTTATATGACAAGAATGCCAAAGACATTTAGGAAACCCCCAAAATCCCAAAATGAATGAAACCATCATTGGCCCTCAAAGCACATGTTATGTAAAAAGTGTCCATTGGAATAGACTTAACTTTACAAAGCATGGGCCTTCACACCTTTACTTTTCCTCAATTGCAATTATTGTGAATTAAAAAAAATATAATTCAAAAATGGTCCAAAAGTGTTTCCAAATCAATTTGATACGAATTGAGACTATGTATGTTTATGAACATAAAGATACTTTTATTCAATTGTTTGCTTATCTAGTTCTCTATTTTTTTGTGTATGTTTTATGCTTTTAAAAAATATCTAAGATTCTAGTTCTAGAGTTTTAGGATATTAAGTGCCACTTGAAAAGAATAAATTTCCCTTGTGAAGAAGTATGAGAACTAAAAGCATTGAAAATCAACAATAAATGTTATTAAGAAATATAAAGATTGATAATAGATTAGTTCATTATTTGTGTTTTATATGACACTTGACTTTAAGAATGGTTTTTTTAACTGCAAAAAGCAAATTTTATTAAAAAAACCCCAAGTTAGCAAGCACTAAAAGGTGCTAACGCTACAAGTTACAACCCAATATTGAAATTACACTAATCTTTCGAATCGAGAGAATTTAACTTACGACAAGTAAGTATAGTCAATTCGCATGTTATGCTTCATATAGTGTAAAACTCACGTTAGAACTTATTTGAAACAATCTATTATCCAAAATTGTTCCATAGTGTAAGTTTACATTGATAATTCACATCTAAATTGATGTCTTCAACTTTTTTCTTTCTTGAACTAAGCTAGCTAAAAAACCAAAACATTACACATAAAGGAACGGATTTTAATCTAACCCGCCCGGTAAATATTAGTTTTCTACTTCTATTCATTATCCAATTATACGGAAAACTCACAATGTTATTAAATAAGCTCCCTTTTTGGTTCCAACGGTTTTGGAGGCCCTAAGCTAACTACAAAGTCGGTGCCCTATTGAATTGGTATAAAGAAAATCAACAATTGAGATTGAGATTTGAGACATTGAATAACCATAGCGATGAGTTTTCCTAATGTCAGCCCTATTTTCAACCAATACGCAATCAGTTTCAGATTGGTTACTCAAAAGACATCGCAAGTAACGAGGGATGGTGTGTTACGACGTCGCCTTTGGATTTTGGAATGAAACCTACGCGGACAATGTGAACTCCTGGAGTAAAATCCTAGATTCTTGGGCCTAGAAACGTTGTTTAAATAAACTAAAACAAGTCTAATATATGAAACGAAAAAAAAGTTGGAGGCCCTTGTTTATAGATGACCCTAAGTCTTATCCTAGATTGATAAGCCTTATAGGCCAGCCATGCTTCATATATTTCTATTCACATCTACATTGATGTGTTCAACTTGTTTTAACCGGTTGAAATGACATTTCTTAAAAAAGTATCATATTATACTAAGAAACTTAGGTTGACCTCAGGAGACAAACTATATGAAGAAAAAATAGTACTTCACTTCGAAAATTCACTTAGCTAGATCAATGTATTAAGATGTGTGACATATATATGTCAAAGAAAGAATGCTTTGATATGAAAAGCAACTAAAAAAACATTAACATGACAATAATCTCTACAAATCAACATATAACATTCAACGTCTTCATAAGATCATAAAAACATGTACAAAAACAAAAGGTTTGAAACTTATGTTTTATAATTAAATTAGTATCTGAAAAAATTAGGTTTAAAACTTATGTTCATACATCTTTAATATGCAATCAAAAGATTTGAACATTCTGATTGAGAACTTTCAACATCTTTCATCATTGCGATTCAAAATCAGAAGTACTTATCGATAGAAATGCTCGAAAGTGATGGGAAAATTGACGATTAAAGGAAGAAACTCATTTAGATTATCAATTTTATTTCTATTGATGTCCCTTAAACAGTCAAAACGCTCTAAATCTCATTCTGTAAGCTCTTTAATTTATTTCAGTAATTTCTTATAGCGTATAGAATCCATCCTCATCATCCTTAATTCATATCAACGTCACATGACAATTACCAAAGCGTCAACTCAACATATACTCACTCTGTCCCGGATGCGTTCCACCTAGTATGCGTATACGCGAAAATTACTAAAATTAGTAAATTTAACAAAAAAAAACCAAGCTTTCAAAAATAGACACCACTCTTTAGCCTTTCGAAACTATATAGAGAATCATAATTCGCCAAATCAGCTCTGCCAACTTATACAACCAGTACTTACTACTTAGTTAACAACTAGAGCTTTTTTTAGTGTTTAGCCGGTGATTGGGTTTTTTTTAATATTTAGCCAACGGCTATTAACTTTTTTTAGTATTTAACCTGGGACTAAAAAGCTTAATTGACATGTTTTTGTTTAACCAGCGGTTAACACGACTATTTTCGAAATTTTGTGATAAATAAATATTCTGAAATGTTTTTCGTTAAAGGTATTTATTTTTGTAAATTTTTGTGGTTGTACCAACTCGACCCGACCCGACCCGGTCAACAATAAGTCAACAACTTCCCACACTACCCATCCACAAGATATCAGCACACACCTTATCTTCACCTACATATATACAACACACACACTTCCCTCTGTACACTTTCAATCACACATTCCAGTCAATCTCTTTCTGTCTCTCCTCCCCCCCCCCCCTCTCTCTCTCTCTCTCTCTCCCACCATGCCAATATCCTCTAACTCTCTCTCTCCACCCACCAGTTATTTCCGTTAACCACTTCAAATTCACACACAATTCATTTTCCCATTATATCATATCATATCATACCAGACGTATGTAACCAGAACAACCAGTACCAATGATTACAGCCCATGATTTCTACACCGTCATGGCGGCGATGGTACCGCTCTACGTCGCCATGATTCTTGCGTACGGCAGCGTACGCTGGTGGAAAATCTTCTCACCCGATCAATGCTCGGGTATCAACCGATTCGTCGCCATATTCGCCGTCCCACTCCTCTCCTTCCATTTCATTTCCTTAAACAATCCATACGAAATGAATTTCCGTTTCATCGCTGCGGATACGCTCCAGAAGATCATCATGCTCGTCGTGCTTGGTCTTTGGGCCGGGTTCGGTAAGAACGGGAACTTGGAGTGGATGATCACGATTTTTTCGGTCTCGACGTTGCCGAATACGCTTGTGATGGGGATCCCGTTGTTGATTGCTATGTATGGGGAGTATGCTGGATCTTTGATGGTTCAGGTGGTGGTGATGCAGTGTATAATTTGGTATACTTTGTTGTTGTTTTTGTTCGAGTACCGCGGTGCCAAGATACTGATCACCGAACAGTTTCCTGAGACCGCGACCTCGATTGTGTCATTCAAGGTATTGTGTATTATTAATCAGCTCTTTACGGTTCCCCATAAATATTTATATTTATGTATTGTAGTGATGAGAGAGATGATTATAAATTTAAAATAAACGCTGACTAATATATTATTGTATTGTTGTATAGGTGGAATCTGATGTGGTGTCGCTTGATGGGCATGATTTTTTGGAAACGGATGCCGAGATAGGGGATGATGGGAAGCTTCATGTGACGGTGAGGAAGTCGAATGTTTCAAGACGGTCGGTTGGGTTGGCCGGAATGACGCCCCGACCGTCGAATTTGACGGGGGCGGAGATCTATAGTTTGAGTTCATCGAGAAACCAGACTCCGAGAGGGTCGAATTTTAACCACTCGGATTTTTACTCTATGATGGGGTTTCCGGGTGGAAGGTTGTCGAATTTCGGCCCGGCTGAGGTGTACTCTGTTCAGTCGTCGAGAGGGCCGACGCCTCGCCCGTCGAGTTTTGAAGAGAGTACATCTCCCGGGCCGTTGAATTCTCCGAGGTATGGTAACTACCCGGCGCCAAACCCAGAGATTACGTCAACGGTAATGAAAACCGCAAAAGGAGTGCAACAAAACGGCTCACATAAGGCGAAGAATGACGATAAAGAGCTCCACATGTTCGTGTGGAGCTCCAGCACTTCACCTGTTTCTGAAGGCGGTGGGATGCCCGTGTTTGGCGTACTGATTTAGAAGCGGGAAGTGAACACTCCGGTCGAGTAGTTCACGACACTGCTAAGGAAATCCGGATGGTCGTCTCGTCCGACCATCCAGAAAGAAATGGTAAAATGAATAACATTTTAAAATGAAATAAAAATACTCAATAATATCATACTGACACACTGTGGTACACAAGGATGTCCCTCTGACACACAATAGTGCCAGTAAAACTTTATTTTTATCCTGGGGGATAAATAGACTGCTATTAACCGAGAATTAATATGCAGGGGCCGGAGAATTCCGGCGGGATGAATTCGGTTCGGGCGGTGGAGACGAAGAGAGGGTGAAAGAGACGAAAGCGGGTTCGAGCTTAACGGCGGAGTTCCGAACAAAGGATGTCGGAATTCTGGACGGGGCTGCCGGAAAACAGATGCCGCCGGCGAGTGTGATGACCCGGTTGATATTGATAATGGTGTGGAGGAAACTTATCCGGAATCCGAACACGTATTCGAGTCTCATTGGTCTAATTTGGGCTCTTGTTTGCTTCAGGTAATTAAAATTAAATTAAAATATGTTTTAAATACTTTGACTAGTCTGGATTAAATTATTTAAAAAAAACGAATATTTATTTTAATAAAATAATAGTAATAATTTATGCTAAAAAGATAGTTACACTAAAAGTCTAAATTACAATGTGAAGGGAATCTCACAAACTGTGAACAACTGAACATAGCGTTGATATGTAAAATATTTTATAAATTTTGTTACAATATAAATAGAAAATAATGTCAAATGTATAATTGTATCTAAATATATTTAGATTGTCTACTTTATAACTATATACATAAACTAGTCAAACCGAGCTTAAGCGACTTTGGACTCGAGGCGCTTAATCTGTTAAAGCCCTTGCATGACTCGATAATATTTTTGTAAACTCTAGTTTGACTCATAATTTACTATATATTTTAATATTGTATTTGTGTATATATAACAATATTAATGTGTGTTATTTAGTTATTTAATTTTATATATAATAATAATAATATTTATTATATCTAGTGAAATAAGTAAAACTCTATTAAAACTTGTTAAGTAAATAACAATATAAATGTGTGTTATTTAGTTATTTAATTTTATATATAATAATAATGTTTATTATATCTAGTGAAATAAGTCAAATTCTGTTAAAACTTGTTAATTAAATAAGGTTCAATTCAATTCATTTGCACCGGATTAAATTGTTCATCTATATCTTCTTTCAATAATAATAGTAAGAAAAACAAATTCAGAACATGTATTATTAACTTGTTTCCTATAAAATTAAATAATAAAAATAATAGCAGATATATGTTTGTTTTAACGACTTTTCTGATGACAGGTGGCATGCGGCAATGCCAAAAATCGTAGATAAATCGATTTCAATACTCTCGGATGCCGGTCTTGGAATGGCCATGTTTAGCTTAGGTGAGGTTTTTGTAATTTTTTTTTCTAAAAATAATTGTGTTTTTTTTCTAAAAATATATTATTTGCCCAATTTATATGAATATCAAATACGAGATAATGTAAAATTTATAAAAATCAAATACGAGATAATATAAAATTTATAAAACTTGAATGTGTCCATGACTTAATAATTGTTGAACTGACCTATTGCTGTCCCATGGAGGGAGTACGTACATCTTTTAAATGGACAAATCAATATCAATCATATTCATTAGTTGTTAAAAGTCGAAATATATTTTTTTTTATTTGGTCAAGTTTACTTTGCTATTAAGAACCAATATCAAGTTGTGGACAAAACCATGTCAAGCGATTGACAATCTTGTCAAACCTGTCTTAGACTTTTAAATTAGGGTGTTAAGAGCATTCAGATCCAACCCTCTAAAAATATACATACATTCCACTAAAAAACAACTGCTATATCAATATATTTCTATTAAAAACAAATACTCTTTCTCTCTCCTTTTCAATTAAATAATATTTTTATACCTTTATCATTATATTTTTCATCTTCTTCACTCACAACCACTTTCAATATATATTAAAAAAGTATAGGGGGTGAACAGTGTCCCCCAAAATATACAGATGAACATTAACATTTTCTCTCTCCTCCACTCGCAACAACTTTTTATACTCTTTATATTATAAAAACCCACACACACATTTTGGTGGAAGGGATGTGAATGATCTAATAAAGCTACACTTCAAAATCTTATTTTTACACCTTTTATTCGGGTTGTATAGGGTTTATACAAACCGTATAAAATAATCCGATATAACAAATATCGGATCGTATTATGCTATGAACAAAAATCTAGAGCTCTAATTCAAAATTCTCTCGATTCATCCCCTCCTGAGGAATTGCCAAACCATTTGACTCTTCAACCATTCCAATATAAAGGATTAGTCAATCAAATAATAGATAGTAAATGGGTCGGCTTGAAAATAAATGAATTGCTAGTTGTAGAATATTATTCTCGTCAGACTTAAACCTAACAAAAAGAAAATCAAAACTAATAAGAATTAAGGGTTCGACCAATTTTGCTCCCTTTCGGCGAAGTAAATTAAGATAAATAAGGGTTTGATCCGGATTTTTCTTCCATTTAGGTGTCATAGACCGAGAGGGATATTTTCATTCCTTGTCTACTCTTTTCTTTAACAGTATTTTCTGTACCACAGCCATTAGGAATAGAGAATCCATATTAAAGAAAGGTCTAACTGTTGGAATAGTCGTATCCATTGCTATTTGATCTATTGTGGTTAGATTGTGGTTAGTAAGATCGTATAGATGGAAAAAATTTTAGGTCGTATAAAATTCTATACGGGTCGTATTACATTATATGAGGTTTAGGTCGTATAACATTATATGAGTCATATAATATTGTATACGGCTCGTATAATGTTATACGACTCGTATACATGGAGACAAAAAATATTTTTCGACATTTTTTTGCGCAAGATTCTCCTATACGATCCTCGTATAACTCTATACGGGTCGTATATCTATAGGGTCGTGATAATAAGATTTTAGGGGTGTGGGAATAGTGAGAACCTTGATTTATCTAACATTAACAACATAAAACTAAAAATTGTTATTTTTTATTTAAAGACGATACCTGTACGGAAATGTTCATTTGTTTGTACAAGTTCTCTTGGTACAAAGTATGTTTTTAATTCGGAAAAACCACTTCGCTACATCTTTGAAGTATAATGACAAGGTCATTATATGTTTTATATGTTTCGTGTTTTGAAGGACTGTTTATGGCACTTCAACCGAAGATAATAGCATGCGGAAACAAAGTAGCAGCGTTTTCAATGGTCGTGAGATTTTTAACTGGGCCGGGAGTGATGGTGATTGCTTCACTCATCGTCCGTCTCCGCGGCACCCTCCTTCACATCGCCATCGTACAAGTATACATTGATCACTTGCTAACTTATGATATTTTGGTAATCGATCACCCATTGTCATATTAACTTTGATAGTTGTTTCTTAAATAACAGGCTGCACTTCCACAAGGAATCGTACCATTTGTTTTTGCCAAAGAATACAACGTTCATCCAGCAATTCTTAGCACCGGGTAAGCAGATAATAATACTAATTAAGCTAAAAATATAATAAAACTAATTGTTTAATCAACATAAATTTATAACGTGAGCCAAAATCATTTTCCCTAACAAATAATAAGAAAATCATGAGTGTACAAAGTTGGTCAATGTTTTAATTTCTTTTGTTTATAAGTGTGTTTTTAGTCATGTATCTACTTTTGTGTATCTACTTTATTTTCTTATCGTGGACGGTACCCTTCCTGATATTCGCTCCCACATAGTTAATATTATTCACATATAAATATAACCATTGAGTAAGGAACTAGCTTGTTATTTCAACTTCTATCATATCCAAGTTCTTTAAACAACTCTTTTACTCATAACTATGGATTTGTGTAGGGTGATATTTGGAATGTTGATTGCTTTACCCATAACTCTAGTCTACTACATTCTTCTTGGTTTGTGAGACAGAGGATCAACACGTGAACCATATAGAAGACGAAGAAATCTTGACGATCAATTGTCTAAAGTTTAGTCATCCATCAAGTTCATTGACAGAGGATTTACAAATCGTAGGCGCATTGAATAAACATAATTCGTATAGAGACTCCAAAACACTTGGAAGATGGCATTTTTGGCTTGATTTGATGCACCTCACCTTGATATAAGGATCTTGCTCCCAAAAAAACTACAACCCACAATTAGATACTAAATTTCCAAGAAGCCAATTTAAGAGATGTATGCCTTTTGAAGAGGAAAACAAGGAAAGATGACAAACTTGGTGGACTAAAAAAGAATATTTGGTTGTATATTGGCATGTTGGTGTAGTATAATTAAACAATGTTGTTTGTTTTTTTATGTATTTTTTAATGTAATTACTTTATAATCATTATGATTAAAAGACATGTAACATGATATGTTTATTGGAATTTGATTTGTTTTGTGATTTGGAGGTAGAATTTCTGTCTGTTTTGTTTGAATTGTAAGAATGTTTTGTATAACACAATACTTTATACTATTTTATACTACATTCTAACACACAACTTACGTTAGATATATGACAAAAAAAAATGGCTTTATCGTCTAGTGATATCTTGGGGTGAGATAAAGGTTCTGGGTTCGATTCCAACAATGGGTTTTTTTCCAGATTTATTGGGTTTCATCCTGAATTAATGTATATACATTATTGCCTAGTGGAGATGGATATGATCAGGTGATTCCGTTGATGGCAAATAAATTAAGGATATTTAAATTTACCGTTAAAAAAAGATAAATGACACGGCAATAAGGAAAGAAAGAGACTTGAAATTTAACTATTTAGGGAAGTTTACTTTGATGATCCTCAACTAGGATTGAAATTAAAAGTAAATTTATGTTAAATCAAATCAAAACATATATTTAAAACTTTCAATGATGCAAAGCCTTCTCTCTTTTTTAGCTTTTAAAAAGGATATAATTAAGAAAATGCTATAATCACCTTTTTGTAACTTTAGATTTCATGTTCATGCATATGCTCAATTACCAAAGAATTGAATATATACCCTTATAGTAATCCTCATAAAACCTTTGTGGACTTTTGTAAGCAAGCCACTTTATTTCATAAATCATCTCTCATTTGTCTATGGGAGGCATTATGTAAAAATATAACACATAACTTTTTAAATATATTTATTCATTAATAGAATAATAATTAAACCCTTTTTAATTCAGATATTAAAAAAAATTATGAATTATAATGGAAAGTATAGATTTTAACTGAGTTAGTGTTAAATGACAAACTGTGCAAGGTTTTTCAAACGTAAAGAATGATTCTTGACATTTTTAAAGGTAAAGGACATCTGATATAAATATAAAGGACGAAAAATATAATTTATCATTTTTATATAAGTTAACAATTTATTTTTAGGGGACAACTTAAGTAGACACTTTCAAGAAGCATTCTTGAACCATTTCTTAAGTGATTAAAGTCTTGTTATAAGTATTCAATCTATTTGTTGTTCTAAACAATTACACACTACTTATTTTATAGTATATTGGACGCAGTCTACTACTTCTTTATGTATTTAATCTACTCCTTTTAGTTCATAACTCCTTTTTATTTTAAGTTATTATATAATTATATATTATATATTATTATTATATATGACAACGTATCTACACCATGTAATCCAAATCGGCAATGGGTGTTCAAGTAGAAAATAGTAAGAATTCTATAAGCACGTGTATATAATGTTTACAAATTGCAAGATAACATAGAGACATTGACAAAACTATAACTATATTCTAATACAGTATCCTCACAAGTACTAGCAAATTTATAGAAAATATATGGATTTTGATACAAAACTAATTTATAATTGCTTTACCGGTCTAAAATAAGCCAAAGATGCAAAAAGATATGAAACAAGCTACTAAAAGACATTTAGCCCAATGATATTATCGTGTGATAAAGATAAGCCTCCCCAGTGGGTCAAGGGTTCGAGTCCTGCTCTAAATTATGAAGTATATTAGATGTGTGTGTGAGTTGTTGCTCTAAAATATATTTATGAAAACAAGCTAAAACCTAGGACCATATCAAGACATAGGATAGATGATTGGTCATGATTGAAACCAAGAATGCGATTCAAAAACATGGGCAAGTTATACAAAACACAAACAAGATACGTGTGTTTAACGACCATCTTCATGGTTGTGAGTGAACTGGTTATGAGTGAGAATATATATAGCCTTTTTAACCCCAGAGAAAGGATTTACTTGAAAGAGAGTTCTAGCGGCTCAATAGTTCGACAAAGTAGTTGTAAAGTCGACAATCAAACTTATCGTAAGATGTACATGGTCAGTCATTCAGTTTTCTACGTTACTACACTTCCTCCTCGCATTGATTTCAATGTTCAAGCTTATAGTGAGATGTATCAAAATGATTTATAAAGATCCATCAAAACTACACAATTTGATGCAAAGATTCAAAGGCCTGTTATTAATTTTCAGAGCTAGCTTTATAAAACAAAAGATGTAGGTTGAAAGAAAAACCATCAATGATATGTAACTATACCTTATATATCTGACAGACAAACCCACAAAACCAATGTGCAAACATAATTCATATAACAATTTATGGTATTTGTATCATTGATTGTGGTATAACATATAAAAACAAGGATAATCTATAAAATCAAAGATAGAAATAAGACAAGTGTAGAACCACGGTTAAAGATATAATTTTTACAGCTTAAGTCATCACTAATGCATCAATTTCTTTTAACCAAGCATTACATGCCAGCAGGGGCGGATCCAGAAGGTTTTTGGGGGTTCCCAGAAACCCTTCCGGTTTGAAAAAAAAAGAGAAATTTAGTGGAAACCTTATATGATTTGAAAAGAAAAATAATGATAATCGGTGCAAATCTACTAAAAGAAACCCTGGAAAAAATAATAGACCCGTGCATGCCAGACTGTGTTAAGAAACTTTCGATATTAAGAAAAAAGAAAAAGAAAAAAAGTATTTTATTTTACTATGTTTACCCACGCGTGCGTTGATATATGATAATATTATAATTACATTTTTGAAAGAACTTATGAAAATCATAAAGTAAATATGAATGAATAGAACCAACCACAAAATCATCATAAACTTTTGATGGCTTGGGGATTGAATGATGGCTGAAAGCCTAATCATAAAGTTTCGTTTTTATAATTAAATTACAAATCCAACTATGTAAAGTAATGTATTTTTTTAAGTAGTTTTTTTTTTTAAAATGAAGAACATTGTCCATTATATAAGTTTTCTCTTTCTACATAATAACTTATATTAATTTGATCATAAGCATAAAATCTAGTCTTTCTTTTACAACATTTGAGGATTAGATTTTGGATAAAATGTCCAATAAGTTTATTCCTTATTTATCAATAAATAGTCAATACATTTTATATCTTTTTTTTTTAAATCATATCTATCCATGATTGACAGTAATATTTTTCTATGTTGTCGTTGATCCATCAGTGAAGCATCCACCAGTAATCCGTCGATTATCCGTCACTGAAGTCTTCATGCACAACAATTTCCCCACTAAACCCCAAACCTTGCACCGCAAACTTCATGTTGGTGTCGTGTAAGAAATTCACACTTTTATTCCAAAAGCAACATCTCATTCATTGAGATTGTCATATTGATGGTCGAATGTTTGAGAGCCACATGTAGACATTGTTTTACCGTTGACTCTATTCGAAAACAAAGTTACCAGTACCCCGCTTTCATGATCAACGAGCTCAACCCTTTCTATGCAATTCAACTCCCCACTACAAGGTTATCTTTGTGCATCATAATGTTAGTTTTATGATACACAAGCAATGAAGTGAGAACAATGCATTGGAAAGCTAAAAGCCATGAAGATGTACATCAAATCAAAAAGCTATTCTTTGTGTATCATAATATTAATTTAGTGATACACAAGCAATGAAGTGAGAATAATGCATTCCAAAGTTAAAAGTCATAAAGCAAACATAGAAAAGATAGTCTCGGTGTACCATAATGTTAAATATAGTGCAGTAGAATGATGCTTTTGTGTATCTAAAGATAAAGCATCCGTTAACACATTGATGCACAACTATTGACCCTCTTATGTACAATTATTGGTATAGTGATATGCATATTGTGATGCATAACTATAATAACAATGATGCAAAACTCAAGTGAGAATAACCCATTGACATACAACTATTAACACATTTAATACATAAGTGATTTAGAAGTTTATGATATTGGTACACCATTTACGACCATCATACATAAATTGGTTGGGGTTTAAGTGTGAACACTAGTGTATTTGCGGACTAAGTGAACAAATCCTGACCATTGATTTACATACGTGTATTGCTAGGATTTCATCATCAAATCGTAAAATACACTAGTGTATTTCATCATCAAATCTTGGCCATTGATTTACACACGTATATGGCCAGTATTAATTCGCTCAGTTCACAAATACACTAGTGTTCCCTCTTGAATCTAATCCAACATAAATATGTACACACACACACACACATATATATATGATCCGATTCAAATGAGAATCACCACGAGTTGCGAGGACCGCGTGAAATAGGCCATCCAAAATGTTTTTCCGATTTTTTTTTCAAAAGTCATAAAAACAATCACTTGTATTAGCAAAAAAAAAAAACAAAATTGAAAAAAAATGTCGCATACCCACATTTACATGAGGCGTAAAAAAATTTATCTTTTCCAAAATTTACGTCTGCCGTAAAAAAAACTTCCATTAGTCAAAACTACCGACTCGGCAATTTTTTTTACTTTTTTTACAGATGTGTTTATAATTTTTTCATCTACGTTTGTGCAAAAAAAATTTGACCCAACTCGCGCCGGATCAAAAAGTTCTCGCGGTTCTCGTAACTCAATGTGGTTCTCATTTTACCCTTTCCCTATATATATAGGATTCGGTTCAAGAGGGAACCAATCCCAGTTGCGAGAACCATAAGAACTCCTGTCATCCAATAACATATTTACACATCACCCATAACTAAATTAAATCAAAAGGGTATTTTAGTCTTTTACTTCCTATGTCACATCTTTTCTCTCTCTTCTATTTAAAAGTCAACATGTCACGTCTTTTCTCTCTCTTATATTTAAAACTCAACATGTCACATTTTTTTTCTCTCTTTTATTTAAAATTCAACATTAGACATTTATTGAGTCGTGATTTTTGTGTTGAGTTCGTTTGGTAACATCCTCAAATTTCGTAAACCCGAAATCAGGGTGTCGGGGGCGTAAAAAGATGTTTGGCGTAAAAAAAATTGTAAAAAAGTTTTTGAAAAAAAAACTGTAAAAAATTCTTTTGTAAAAAAAATATTTTTGTTTAGCGTAAAATAATTTTTGTTTTTTGTAAAAAAGTTTAAACCCTTAAAAAAATTGTTTTAAACTTTAAAACCACGTGTAAAAAATTTTTAAAACCGGCGCGTAAAAAAGTTTAAACCGCGCTTAAAAAAGATTTTATACCGTGCGTAAAAAAAATTCAAAACCTGCGTAAAAAAGTTCTAAACCGGCACGTAAAAAAGTTTTAAACCATCGCGTAAAAAAAGTTTAAAACCGGTGCGTAAAAAATGTTTAAAACCGATGCTTAAAAAAATTTAAAACGGCGCGTAAAAAAGTTTCTAAAACGGCACGTAAAAAAAGTTTGAACCCGCGCGTAATAAAAGTTTAAAACCACGCGTAAAAGAATTTTGAAACCGCACGTAAAAAAGTTTAAAACCGGCGCGCAAAGAGAATTTTAAACCGGCACGTTAAAAAAATTCTAAACCGACGCGTAAAAAAAGTTCTAAACCGGCACGTAAAAAAGTTTAAAACCGCGCGTAAAATTTTTTTAAAACCGAGCGTAAAAAAATTAAAACCGGCGCGTAAAAAAGTTTAAAATCAAGCGTAAAAAAGTCTGAACCCGCGCGTAAAAATGTTTTAAACCGGCGCGCAAAAAAAGTTTGAACCCCTACGTTAAATAATTTTCTTATTGCATGATTAAAAAATAACATTAATTAAATCACAAATATTAATTAAAGCACAATAATTACAAATTTAATTAACAATCATTAAAGAGCTTAGTAAAAATAACAATTTACCCTTATCCCACTAAAAACAAAAACTCATTAATTAAAGCACAATGATTACAACTACTTTATTGTCTTTTAATCTCATCTATTAAAACACTTTTGATCAATGGCTTATATTGGTTCCTACGGTTCTCACAACTCAAGGTGGTTTTCATTTTACTCATCTCTCTCTCTCTCTCTCTCTATATATATATATATATATATATATATATATATATATATAACACACACACATATACATACTTCATTACAACCGTTGATACATGTATAACTAACATACACAATTCTACAACATTGATAGACAAAACACAAAAATGCCCAAACATGGTAGTTGAAAACTTGAAATCACTTTCCCACACTTTCTTCTAAATGAATCATGTTTCCCCCTTTGTGTACCACTGATAACGATATGATAGTGAAACCTAGTGTTTCATGCGTGTAGAGATAATATTGAACATGCCTTATACTTTCTCTGAGAGAGATTCACATGGAAGATGTTACGTGTTCGGTTTGTCTATACACAAATTTAATGTGTTAGACATCCACATTAAACCACAAGGTCCACAACACGCTCCTCAATCTGTTTTTCTTCGTTGGTTGGCAAAGGCGCAACAAACCAAGTATAGTTGCCTAGTTGGGTCAACTCCAATGTATCAACAAGTCATATTAGCTAGCATTATCAATTTTTCAACGCGATGCTATACACAAAGATGTATATATCGCGTATATTGATATTTTACCCTAGTATTATTAGTGCGATGCTATACACAAAGATGTATATATCGCATATATTGATATTGTACCCTAGTATTATTAGCGCGATGCTATGCACAAAGATATACATATCGCGTATATTGATATTGTACCCTAGTTATTATCAGCACGATGTTATACACAAAGATGTACATATCGCGTATATTGGTATTGTACCCTAGTATTATTAGCAAGATGCTATACACAAAGTTAGAAAAGACACTTTAAACCACAAGGTCCAAAACACGCTCCTCAATTTGTTTTTCTTCGTTGGTTGGCAAAGGCGTAACAAACCAAGTATAGTTGCCTAGTTGGGTCAACTGACTCAACTCCAATGCATCAACAAGTCGTATTAGCCAGTATTATTAGCGCGATGCTAAACACAAAGATGTACACATCATGTATAATGATATTGTACCCTAGCGTGCTGATACAAAGATGTACATATCGCGTATATGTATATTGTACTCTAGCGCGCTGCTAAACACAAAGATATATATATATCGAGTATATTGATATTGTACCCTAGTATTATCAGCGTGATGCTATACACAAAGTTAGAAAAGATACTTTATAAGGAAATTATAGCAAAAGATTGAGAGATAGAAAGCAAATGTGTAGGCAATAAATACATGGTTGAAGTTGTAGTGAGAAGTCACTTTCCATGTAGGGTGAACGACGGACATCGTTGCATGGGTGGTGGCCGAAGGGACCATTGTGGTGGTGTAATTTGACAATGACACCTACAAAGAACAAAACACCTCCAACTTTGTTTTTCCACTTTTGATAGAAGTAAATAATCACATTTGTATTTAAAATTCACATATGGGTGAAAGCTAAATCAATTTAAACATTTTTTTTATATATTTTTGTCAAACCTTTGGTTGTATAATCGTTTGCCTCACTCTCTTTTGAACTCGTTACTACGTTTGTTATATATTACGTATGGGTATGACTGCAAACGAACCGAACAAACATGTTAAGAAATATATGTATTTGCGAACCGTTCACGAACACTTATCGAACGAGATTTTGTGTTTGTGTTCGTTTGTTAAGGAATGAACTTGTTCGTGTTCGTTTGTGTTTGTTTGTTAAGTTTAGGCAATGAACAAAAATGAACGATGACGATGACAAATGAGTACAAACTAATGTTCATGAACACAGATGGAAACAAACGAACACAAACAATCGTTCATGAACAAAATATATAATACGCTGACACTTATTAGATATTTTATTTGTCATACTTTTGAAGTATTTAAATAAATACAAAAACTAAAAACACTAATAACTATCGAACACAAACGAACATGTTACCGAACGTTCATGAATATAAATGAACGAACACGACCTCTGTTGATGTTTGTTCATTTAACTAAACAAACGGAATTTCTTGTTCGTGTTCGTTTGTTTAATAACGAACGAACACAAACGAACTTCCCGCCGAACGGTTCACGAACTGTTCGCCGAACGTTTGGTTCGTTTGCATCCCTACGTATGAGTGCATTATGTTGTTCTTTGTTTTTCATATAAATTTAATTTCAAATAGAAACTTTGAGAATCGTATAAATACATGTATATTTTTTTAAGCATGTAACACATAAACCGGCTAGCAAACATTATAAGTAAATTGTTGTGTATTAAACGCGCTTTAAGGAGATTTATGGACTTCGAATATCAGTTGGAAATTGTGTAGATTTTGTTATTAGATCGGCTAATTCCATAGTTTAATTATAAAAATAGTTTGTTTAATAAATAGAAAAATTCAACGACTCAACGTGGTTGACTATGACTAGAGTAGTTTATATTTAAAGGTGAATTTCTTTTAATATCTGTCGTTTGTGGGACTTGAACCTAAAGTTTATTCCTCTTAAACCCATGTGTTTAGATCACGGTATGGAGTGACTTGAAACCTGGGCGTTATTTGACATGTGGAGGCCACGTCAGTGCGAGTTAAAAAAGGGGTGTGGTGGAAAAAAAAGGTGTGGAAATGTGGCGCTATCCAAACATGACACACTTTTTATTATTAGTTTATATTTAATAAAATTATATAAAATCTATTAAATTTAAGCAAAAACAAATTAATACTAATTAATCACATAACTTAAAAATTAAAGACATTACATAACTTAAAAATTAAAGGCATTACATAACGTAAAAAAATAAAGCAACACCCGTACACGTTATGGAACTCGATGAGAGCGACTTGAATGATGTCGACTTCGTTTAGCTCACTATCGTTGTTGTCCACGCCGTTGAGAATCCCTTCAAATCTTGTACAATCAATAAAAACATGAATAAAGTGCATCCGTGGATCGGATGGCCTCACCCATACGCGTACAAAATTCTTGATAAACTCGTTCCCAAAACGAAGAAGTACGTAACGGAGGCCCTTCGTTGTTCACCACCGCGACTCACGATTCACATAACGTGATGGCCTCTTCTAGGATCCATGGAATAATTGGCATTGTAATAAGATGAAAGTTGATATTTTTGTGAGAGAGTGTTGAGGGTTATATAATAGTTGAGATTTTTTTAGAGAGTGTAATTGTGTATTTATATATAAAAAGATTGATTTTTTTTGGAAATTTTTTTACTAGCCGTTGGATAAAACGGCAACTTCCACGGCCCAAGAAAAGATGACACATATGCACACGCCCGTGGAATTCTCCAAGCCCATAACTCAATGCCATGGACAACGACGGGTGCGGTGTGGTGTGTGCGGCGTGGAAATGCATAAACGACCCTGATCCACACCCATACTGTGTGGTCTTAAAGATTTTGCAGTTACCGATAGACCACTAGCTTATTGATAGTATAGCCAGAGTCTAAACAAGAAAACTTAACGCCCATGAATAACATAATTAAATCCGGTCCATTGTTGGATAATGGGCCTCTACCGGTGCAAAGTGCAAAAATTATTTCGGCCCATTTTAGGCAATCAAATATGATGAATATTGATATTGATGTACTCAAGTTACTTCATATGTATTTTAGTTTTATGTCAAAGATAATAAATATAATACAAGGGGGGAAGGATTCACTAAGAAGCGGGTTTTGTCTAAGTAGCTTAAGAAAAATTGTAAATATGACATATGACACTCCTTATAAAAAGGATGGGAGGACATTTTGGTCCTAGAACATAAAATTTCACCATTGTTTTCTCAAAAAATACAATACAAAAAATCTAGTAAAAAAAGTATAGTACAAAAAATATAACACAAAAAATTTAGTACATAAAATCCAACACAAAAAAATCTAATACAAAAACCTACACACGGTTGTGGGTTGATTTGTATATAAGACATGTTTTGTTTTTTTATTCATTTACTCATTGATGTATTTTTTTAGTTTGACTTCAGCCGGGTAGTTTTGGTTAGGGGTGTTATTTTCACTGAAACCCGACCCGAATGTCACTGAACTCGATGGAACCTGATTAAATAGAACCCGTTTAACGATTAACTAGAACCCGATAAGGCGATAATCGTGTCATACCCCAACCGATGGCGGAAACATCGGGACGAGACAAACAAATCGTTCAAAAGCATCATAACACTACTTTGTGACGATATGTAATTAAGCAACATTTCATTTCATAATAAAATTGTCAAGTACAACATAATTCAAGGAAATACGACAATACAACAAGTTTGACAAATAACAACATAACAAAATTGATACAACAATAATAAACCTAACGTCTATGTGTGTATCTAGCGTCATTACTACTTCTTTTCATAGCATCATCTCCTCATCCTGTAACATGTTTAAAATACGAGTTCAATGCAAAAGCAAAGGCGAGTATACAAGTTTGAGTATAGTGTAAGTATAAGCATATGTTTAAACAAATCCACATGGCAACAAGAATACATACGAGCATACACTGGCATGTGATATTTCTAGTCAACCCTCTGTTTACGCAACTAGTATAAATAATTCAACATGACCAACGTTCACAGGCGGTGCGTTACTCCTATAGCGCTATACATGTCAAATGGAGGCTCAAAATAAGCTAATGTCTTTAGTATCACATACGTTCAATCCCTAGTACAAGCATCACATAAGTATCAAGCGTTCATGTATATTGGATTGTTTTGTGCAAGTAATAAAGCATAAATTTTGTGTTGTTTTGATACGTAAACATGTTACACCCCAAAGTGTTTAAACGGAAAGGGGGATTCGAGTATACTCACGGTTTGTTTTTGGGTCTTTTCTACACTTGAACAATTCCATGAAGATGTTGGTTCGTGGGAGGAAACGCCGAGTTATCATACAAGAGGAAAGGAGGCGTATGAGTAACGAGTTAACGACGGATTTGGAGTATTCGGGTAAATGTAAGAATAATGGATGGAAAAGTATTATAACATGAAAAATAGTCACTAGACATAGCACTTGTCATCGACACTATAGCAAATCCATAAGGATTGAATGTGTTTTCATAGGTTCAAGACCTATTAGAATCGTGACAAGGAACTACATACAATAGCGACGAAACTTAAGAACTTAACGAATGATTCACTTAGTCATTTATCAAGGGTTCGGTTTCTAAGTTTATTATTTAGTTCATATACATAATTAGTCCTATAGTCATCTAAGAGGTGGGATGATAATTCATCCACTTTGGTACCTCTTGAATCAAGTAAGTCAAGTAGGAGGTGGGAGGATTAACCATCCACTTAGGAACCTCTAGGTTTGTTCACCACTACACAAGTCACCATAGGTGACAAGGAGGGTTCAAGTACATAATGTACAAAATGTAAATATGGTGTCATCTAGATACCAAGTAGCCAAGTGTGAGTCAACCCGAAGAGCACACGAGGACAATGGTCAACGGCTATGTGGGGTTGCGACACTTTAGGTCTAGCAAACTAGCTTGGGATCTTGATGAAAAACATCAAGTGATGTGTGGTCTCAAAAGGTTTAGGATAGCCTAAGCTAACCAAGGTGGACACACATGAATAAGTCTTAACCTTGCATCACTTGTGAGCTAAAAGCTCTATGAAAACAGAAAGTTTGGAGTGATTAACACTCCTATTTACATGTATAACAACCTAGGTTAGTCTCCTTAATCACAAGATTGATTAGAAGCTCAAAAACGCTAGGATGGTTTGAAATAAACATAAGTTTTGGAAAAGTTTGTTTTAAAACAGGTAATTTCTTGCACTTTAACCTCAATATAAAGGAGTTCCATCTAGGTTTTCCATGGAAGAACCTAAGGAAACAATCCTAGAGGTGTCCCAAGTGCTAAGGAAGAAGAAACAATGTGAAAGGTGAAGTAGAAGGAGCTCGAACTCACTTTGAGAGCTTTAAACTTTATGCTTAATTTCTGAGTTTACCAACCGATTTCAAGTGTTTAGAGAGTGAGATTAGAGTGTTTCTAAAATGGAGGAAGTGTGGGAATGGGTTGGGTTTTATAGGAGGTGATTAGGGTTAGTTAGGTGAGCATTTAGTGCAAGAAGCACAATCCTTGTGCACTAAAATTGACCAAGAATGAGCCAAAATCACTTTCTGCCGAAATGGGTGGCTGGCGGGCCGCGAGAAGGGAAGGTGGACCCGCTGGCGGCCCGCGAGAGGCTGGGATAAGTTTCATTTTTGGCAAAACAGCCCCCTGGGGTCTATATTTAGGTGTTTGGGGTGTTTTAAGCATAAAAAGTGCATTTTCAGGGGGTTTTAAGTCAGTTTATCGCAAGAATAAGTATGAGCAAATATAATTGTATATATGTATCATGTATAAGTATCGTATAATGTATGTATGTCAGGTATTTGCAAGTTCACCACACGTTTTATGAATATCACAAGTATGCGTTACATGTTTGAATGTATGAGTATAAAATGTTTAAGATCAAGTATAACATGAATAAAATATGAATTTTCATTATGATTCAAGTCTCGGATTACAATGGTTTACAACGAATAATGATTACAAGATACAACGTTTCCCAAAATAGAAATACAACGTGAGCTTGCTATAAATAGAAAGCATGATTACAAGATACAACGTCTCCCCTCCTTTAGGAAATTTCGTCCTGAAATTTAGGAAGATGCAACGAAAAGATGCGGATACTTAGTCTTCATATCACTCTCGAGTTCCCAAGTAAATTCAGCGTCACGCTTTCCTTCCCATCAAACCTTGACGATAGGAATTCGACTGCGCCTTAATTGCTTGATTCCTCGGACCATGATTTCAATTGGTTTCTCCACAAAATGCAAGGTCTCATTGATTTGAAGATCTTCGAGTGGAACTTGAAGTCCTTCTTCAGCTAGACACTTCTTTAGGTTTGAAACATGAAAGACAGGATGAACGTTGTTGAGCGCTTGAGGCAGATCCAGACTATACGCTACCTTGCCAATCCTCTCGAGAATCTTGAAATGGCCTACATAGCGAGGAGCGAGCTTGCCTTTCTTACCAAATCTAACAACACCTTTTCAAGGGGATACCTTGAGAAGTACGTTATCACCCACGTTGAATTCCAATGGTTTGCGTCTTCTGTCGGCATAACTCTTTTGTCGGCTTCGAGCTTTGAGGAGGTTATCACGGATTTGTAAGATCTTGTCCATTGTCTCTTGTATCAGTTCGGGACCGGTGATTTGAGAGTCTCCGATCTCGTGCCAACAAATAGGCGAACGACACTTGCGACCATACAATGCTTCAAATGGAGCCATTTGAATACTTGCGTGATAACTATTATTGTACGAGAATTCTACCAATGGTAAGTGCGAATCCTAGTTGCCGCCAAAATCGATTACGCATGACCGAAGCATATCCTCTAAAGTTTGGATAGTACGCTCAGTCTGACCGTCGGATTGAGGATGGAAAGCGGTGCTAAGGTTAAGACGAGTGCCTAGGGCGGATTGAAATGTTTGCCAAAGGCGGGAGGTGAAATGAGCATCGCGATCGGAAATGATGTCAACGGGAGTACCATGACGACTAATGATTTCATCCGTGTAGATATGAGCCAATTTCTCGACCTTGTAATGTTCACGAATGGCAAGGAAATGAGCGGATTTGGTCAATCGGTCAATGATAACCCTATACTGTCATGACCAGACGAAGTACGAGGAAGCTTGGTAATGAAATCCATAGCAATACTCTCCCATTTCCAGACGGGAATTTCTGGTTGTTCGAGTAAGCCAGAGGGGCGTTGATGTTCAGCTTTCACCTTAGAACAAGTAAGGCACTTCGAGACTAGAGAGCAATATCTTTATTCATCCCAGGCCACCAGTAAGATGCACGAAGATCATGGTACATCTTATCAGCGCCAGGATGAATGGAGTATCGGGATTTGTGGGCTTCATCCATCAAGGTGGTTCGAAGGTTAAGACAATTGGGAATCCAAATGCGATCATGGTAGTAAAGGATACCATCGGGTTTAGCTACGAGTGGGTTTTTGACTCCACAATTTAACTCGTTATCGAGGTTACCCTCGTTAATGACGGGAAATTGTGCTTGGCAAATTAGCTCGTGAAGTTTTCCCATGATTTTGTGACAACGAATACTCTTGACATGAGTCTTACGACTAAGTGCATCGGCTACAACATTTGCCTTACCAGGGTGGCAGCGAATGTCACAGTCGTAGTCGTTTAACAATTCTACCCAACGACGTTGACGCATGTTGAGTTCCTTTTGATCAAAGACATGTTAAAGGCTCTTATGGTCGGTGAAGACCGTACACTTTGTACCATAAATGTAGTGTCGCCAAATCTTTAACGCAAAAACAACTGCACCAATGTTCAAGGTCGTGCGTAGTATAGTTTTTCTCATGAATCTTGAGTTGTCCCGACGCGTAAGCGATAACCTTGTCCCGTTGCATAAGGATGCAACCAAGACCTTGGTTTGAAGCACCGCAATACACGATGAAATCGTCGTTTCCATCAGGGAGGGTAAGGATAGGAGCATAACAGAGCATGTCCTTGAGGGTTTGAAAAGACTCCTCTTGTTCGGGACCCCAAACAAAAGGTTTATCTTTTTGAGTCAACGACGTTAAAGGAATGACAATCTTGGAGAAGTTCGAGATGAAACGGCGATAATACCCAGCTAGGCCAAGAAACGAACAAATTTCATAAGGCGATTTAGGTGCAATCCAATTCTTCACAGCTTCTATCTTTGCGGGGTCAACATGAATACCGAGTTCATTGACGGTGGGACCAAGAAATTGAACCTCTTTTAGCCAAAATTCACACTTGGAGAATTTGGCATAAAGACGTTCGGTTCACAAAAGTTGAAGGATAAGTTGCAAATGTCGCCCATGTTCTTCTTTCGTCTTGGTGTAGATGAGAATATCGTTGATGAATACGATGACGAATTGATCAAGGAAAGGTTTACACACACGGTTCATGAGGTCCATGAACACTGCAGGCGCATTGGTCAAACCAAAAGGCATGACCACGAACTTATAGTGTCCATAACGTGTGCGGAAAGCAGTCTTAGGTACATCTCCTTCAAAAACTTGAAGTTGATGGTAGCCGGAACAGAGATCGATTTTCGAGAAACAAGTAGCACCTTGAAGTTGATCAAAGATATCGTCAATGCGAGGAAGTGGGTATCGGTTCTTGACTGTAAGTTTATTGAGTTCACGATAGTCGATGCACATCCGAAAAGACCCATCTTTCTTCTTGACGAACAAAACAGGAGCGCCCCAAGGGGAAGTACTAGGGCGTATAAAGCCTTTATCAAGAAGCTCTTGAAGTTGGCTAGATAGCTCTTGCATCTCCAAGGGTGCTAAACGATAGGGAGCTTTCGCAACAGGAGTTGTGCCAGGGATAAGGTCAATACAAAAGTCAACAGATCGAGGAGGCGGAGGACCAGGAAGATCCTCTGGAAAGACATCAGGGAAATCGCAAACAACAGGAACGTCGCTCACGCTCGGGCCTTTGTCTTTCTTTTCCACAACATGGGACAGAAAGGCAAAGTATTCCTTGCGCAAATATTTGTTTGCTTGAATACACGACATGAGCTTGAGACCTTTAGAAGGTTTCTCGACGTAGACGTGTAAGGAATCATTGTTAGGAAGGCGAATGAACTTTTCCGAACAAACAACTTCGGCACGAACTCGCTTAAGCCAATCCATGCCTACTATGACATCAAAACTACCCATTTGCATAGGTATGAGGTCGATCGAAAACGTATGATCGTTTAGAATCAAGGAGCAATTAGAAAGGATAGAATCAACAGAGACGGTTTTACCATTTGCGATTTCGACAACGAAAGGATTAGGCAATTTGGAACGCACGCACTTAAGTAAAGGTTCAAATTCAGTCGAAACAAAACTTTTATCAGCGCCAATATCAAATAGACATGAAGCATAAACATGGTTAACAAGGAACATACCAGTTATAACATCGTTTGAACTTTGAGCTTGAGCGTTGGCGAGGGCAAATGCTCTTCCGCGTGCCGGTTGAGGCTGTTGCTGCTGCTGAGGCTGCTGGTTGGCTTTGCTCTGAGGGCAGACGTTAGCAAGATGATTTGGATCACCGCACTTAAAACATGCTCGCACAGGAGCATTCTGAGAATGAGGTTGAGCAGGGTTAGGCATGAGGGCTTGGTTGGTTTGGGGTTGAAGATTGTTGCGACATTGTTTAGCAAAATGCTCGAATTTGTGACATTGAGCACATTTGCGACACAGGGTACCAGTGGGATGATGCTGTAAACAGGTTGTACACTGGGGGTGAGACCCAATGTAGCCCTGTCTTGGCTGATCAGGGTTGGCAGGAACGATGGCTGCAACGGCTTGGATGGGTTGAGGGTTCGGCGGAGTAACAACCGCGCAATTTTAACCAGAAGCCTTCTGCTTCTTGTTCTTGGGGTTGTTGTTGTTTTTGGGGTTTTAGGTGAGGGTTCAACGGTGGCAGGTTCGGCGGTGGCTTGGTGCGCGTTTTTCAGCGAGGCCTTCGCGACATTCCTACGCTCGACCTGGTTGCTGTTAAGGCGAGCAGCCAAGCGGTAGGTTTCCTCGATAGTTGCTAGGAAGGCAGCTTCCACGAGGTTCATGAAGGAGTCGGGTAGGCAATGGATGTATTTGTTGATAGCTTTCTCAGTGGTATCAACCTGGGTAGGGCAAAGGATATTAAGCTGCTTGAAATGAGTGGTTAGGCCATCATTATCATCCCCATTTTGCTTGAGGTACCAAAACTCTTGTTCTAGCTTCCTAAGCTCATGTGGAGGGCAAAATTCGTCCATCATGATCTTCTTCAATTCGGACCATGGCAGGGCGTGGGCTACATCATCCCCTCGAGTGCTGCATTCGGAGGTCCACTAATCGAGAGCTCTCGATCGGAACACCCCTGTGGCGTTTTGGGTATGCAGATCATCCGGGCAGCCATTGTGACGGAACGCGAGTTCCATGGCTTCGAACCATGTCAACAATGCTGTTGCGCCATCCTTACCTGTAAACTCTAAGGGTTTACAAGCAATGAAGTGTGAAGAGGAATTACGGCTTGGGTTTCTCCACCTTGGAGTCGACTGAACCATGATGTAACAACTCGAAAATTCGATTGTTATATTTTCTTTTGTTTTTCCGTTTATCTATCCTTTGTAAATCCGAGGTTCGGTTATTAATAAAGTTTATGTTAATTAATTATGGTGTTGAACGTTATTATCGCTTCTAATCGCTTATTAAATCGCATTGCTAATCTCATCGCATCGCAAATCGCAATCATTTATGTGGTTTTAGATTATTTATGTGTTATGTGTGTTTGTGGTTATGTTTACGCTCACTATCGCATCGCTCTCGCACTCTCGAATCGCTAAATCGCACTATTATATCAACTATAATGCTTAACGCTTAATATAACTATCTAATACGAACCGAACAACCAAACGAACTCTTAACGCGAAAAAACAAAGAAAACCCAACATTGGGTCAAGTTCGCTCAAACTTGGTGACCCCAAGTTCGGCCGAACTTGACTGGCCAAAACAAATTCCTCTTTTTAACCTCAAGTTCGCTCGAACTTGTCTGAATCCTTAGAGATTCAGCAAGTTCGGCCGAACTTGATTGAATTCTCTTGAAATCCTAGCAAGTTCGCCCGAACTTGCATGAATCTCATGCAAGTTCGACCGAACTTGGTCTCCATCAGCTCTCATTTTGCCTTCTCCTGTAAATACCAAGCTCTGTTCACTCATTTGAACTTGCTGCAAGTTTGCCCAGAGCTCTCAAAACCCGAAACCTTCATGTTCTAAGTAAGAATCAACCCGATTTCACTGCGACAACGTTATTCAGCGATCTACAAAGGTTTACAACGATTTTGGCACAATGCATAGCTTTCGTTTTCATCAAAACTCATTCTTTTACGAAAATCTTCATCTTTTTCTTCAGAACTTCTGTTTTAAGCTTAGATCTACACAACACGAGTTCGTTTGGCGATAGTAGAGACTTCCCAAACACGAGATCTGGAAGATCTCGGTTTGTAAGTGATAGATCTGAGAAAAACCTTTGAAAACCATTGATTTCTACACAAAATACGAACTTTTGATGATGTTTTGTTCATTTTCTGATATGAAACGAAGCATCTATCATTCAAGATCCCAGATCTGGAAGCACAAGGACGTTTATGTTGGTTTACACAAGGCGGACTAATCCGAACGAACCCCGAGTTCGCCCGGATTAGCCCACGCTTTTGTAAAACGGCTAAAACAGCTCTAAAAGACCTCTCCGACCTAAGTTTGCTCAGTAGCACAGGGTTGGAAGGATGAACACTCGATTTTCCTCAGCAAACGACGCGAAAACGCAAGATTTTGGACCCGAAAACATCAAGTTCGCTCGAGAATCACCAGTTCCCCAAGTCAAGTTCGACCGAACTTGTACCCAAATGGGTCAAGTTCGACCGAACTTGGGTACTTTTCACCAAGTTTTCTTGCAAGTTCGCCCGAACTTGCATAGTTTCTTAGGAAACTATACAAGTTCTCCCGAACTTGTCTCCTCAGTAAGGATTCTCCACAAGTTCGCCTGAACTTGACAAGATTCTTAAGAATCTCATCAAGTTCGACCGAACTTGGCTCATAACTCACCAGAATTACACAAGTTCGCTCGAACATGTGGGTTTACGCACAAGTTCGCCCGAACTTGGCCACTGCTCAACTCAAAGTTCACCATTTCGGCTTTTCGGAGACTGATGCACTTCCGTTCGCGTATGCAGGCTGATCCGGCGCTCTTCTCAACTCTCCTCAGAATCTTTAAGCTAACTAAAACGCACTGTGAGTATACTTGACCCATTTTCGCTTTAGCGCACTTTTTGGGTGTTATATATGTTCCTATATCAAAATCACTTCACAAATTAAACTGTTTATTACACGCGAATAATCTGATTATATATGCTCAATACGTGATACTAGAAACATGTAACTAGGACTTATTTTCGTTAACTTGCCTCCTTAGCTAGTATGGTACTATAGTGTGGCTTACATCCGACGGGGTCTAGTTAGGATAGACGCGCAAGCCTTCTCACGGTAGTTAGCATGAGAAATGAGCCTATGTTATGTTAAGTGTTTTGGTGTATCATGATATGTAATTAGATTGTTTCGCAAACACTTTCTCGACTATGCTAGTATTATTCAAACTCGTATGCTCACCTTTACTTAATTGTATTGACTTGTATTTTAAAGTATGTAACCGGATGAGGATTTTGAGCTTGGATGCTTGGATGTGGCTTGCGTAGTTTAGTTTTGACTTTATTTTGTTTAGTTTCCAAGTGTATTAAATCTAGGGGATATCGAACCTTGTTGTTTTTGTGGGAGAACTTAGATTCTGTAATGATTGTTTAAAATGTTATGTTAATGGTATGGGACGTTAATGTTTGAATGATATTGTTAAATGATTGTTATGGAATTCTCACGAGACAATCTGGTCGCCTAGTGCCACTACCCTGATGATTCCTCCATCGGTTGGGGTGTGACACATGAAGCAATTCGGTGTTCGATTGGATCTTACTAACGATATCAGGCATGATTCGGGCCATATGGTCAGCCATTTGCTTAGTGACGAGGTTCGCAAGTTCTTTCTTGGAGTTGGAACGAGAGTTCTTCTTGCTCTTCTTGTGTTCATCGGATGAGCTTGGAGATGCCATCTAGAAGTTCGAAAGGAAGAGAAAGGATGAGACTTTTTATCATAATGTAAAAATAAGTTTGGCATGTATAAGTATGTAAGCATGGTGTAACACATATATTTCACATAATTAACATGAATTCAACAAGTATGGCATGTATAAAACGTATGAATGCGTATAAGGAGTATAAATTTAGTTGGTTCACGAGGAGTATTATTGTTTTTGATTGCGATAACGTGCGAATTGTGTAACGGTTCGAAATGAACGAGGTAACATGTATTAAAACGCATAAAAATTGAGTCACATAAAAACGAAAGGCTTATAAAACATGGGAATGATTCGGGTAGAGAATCGTCGACAATTCCAAAGTGAATCGAAGTCCTTTCGAATTAGAGGAACGTGCTTTGGCCTATAGGTAAAATACTCTCATCGAAAAGCGACTAACGGTATTTTACCCTTCCAGTTACTACACGTATCTAATCGATTGGCAAATCGAGACTTGGCGAGAACGAAAATCAAGGAATGAGACTTAATCGACAAGGTGCAGGTTTCACCCCTAACTTGAAGATTTCGTACCCTAGGTGTGGTTGGTACTTACCAAACGAAGTGCAAGTTCCGATTCGTTGGTAAGGGTCCACTAGAGTTTTGAATTGGAAATTTTCCATTAAATTGTGGATTTCACTCCTAGATTAATGGCGTAATTTCGTGCAAAATAACAAGAATAACGGATTGAGAGTCATTCACCAAATCGCGGTTTTCACACCTATGTTAGTGAAGTCGTCTCGTTTGTATTACGAGTGTCTTCAAGCGTCCAAACGTGTATTGTGTAAAAAATGTCTTAGGAAAGACATTGTAAATATGTATTAAGACCAAAAGAAGGAGAAAGAAGCAAAGTAGGAAGCATAATATTTTAAGCATAAACAAGAATGGTCCAAACGGGTACTTAGAACTATAGACTAGGTCGAACATGGCAATTCTACCTAATTCCCTATAGTTATGGCTCTAATACCAATCTGTCACACCCCAACCGATAGCGGAAACATCGGGATGAGACGAACAAATCGTTCAAAAGCATCATAACACTACTTTGTGACGATATGTAATTAAGCAAAATTTCATTTCATAATAAAATTGTCAAGTACAACATAATTCAAGAAAATACGACAATACAACAAGTTTGACAAATAACAACATAACAAAATTGATACAACAATAATAAACCTAACGTCTATGTGTGTATCTAGCGTCATTCGCTAATTCTTTTCATAGCATCATCTACTCATCCTGTAACATGTTTAAAATACGAGTTCAATGCAAAAGCAAAGGCGAGTATACAAGTTTGAGTATAGTGTAAGTATAAGCATATGTTTAAACAAATCCACATGGCAACAAGAATACATACGAGCATACACTAGGCATGTGATATTTCTAGTCAACTCTCTGTTTACGCAACTAGGATAAATAATTCAACATGACCAACGTTCACAGGCGGTGCGTTACTCCTATAGCGCTATACATGTCAAATGGAGGCTCAAAATAAGCTAATGTCTTTAGTATCACATACGTTCAATCCCTAGTACAAGCATCACATAAATATCAAGCGTTCATGTATATTGGATTATTTTTTGCAAGTAATAAAGCATAAGTTTTGTGTTGTTTTGATACGTAAACATAGTACACCCCAAAGTGTTTAAACGGAAAGGGGGATTCGAGTATACTCACGGTTTGTTTTTGGGTCTTTTCTACACTTGAACAATTCCGTGAAGATGTTGGTTCGTGGGAGGAGACGCTGAGTTATCCTACAAGAGGAAAGGAGGCGTATGAGTAACGAGTTAACGGTGGATTTGGAGTATTCGGGTAAATGTAAGAATAATGTATGGAAAAGTATTATAACATGAAAAATAGTCACTAGACATAGCACTTGTCATCGACACTATAGCAAATCCATAAGGATTGAATGTGTTTTCATAGGTCCAAGACCTATTAGAATCGTGACAAGGAACTACATACAATAGCGACGAAACTTAATAACTTAACGAATGATTCACTTAATCATTTATCAAGGGTTCGGTTTCTAAGTTTATTATTTAGTTCATATACATAATTAGTCCTATAGTCATGTAAGAGGTGGGATGATAATTCATCCACTTTGGTACCTCTTGAATCAAGTAAGTCAAGTAGGAGGTGAGAGGATTAACCATCCACTTAGGAACCTCTAGGTTTGTTCACCACTACACAAGTCACCATAGGTGACAAGGAGGGTTCAAGAACATAATGACAAAATGTAAATATGGTGTCATCTAGATACCAAGTAGCCAAGTGTGAGTCAACCCGAAGAGCACACGAGGACAATGGTCAACGGCTATGTGGGGTTGCGACACTTTAGGTTTAGCAAACTAGCTTGGGATCTTGTTGAAAAACATCAAGTGATGTGTGGTCTCGAAAGGTTTAGGATAGCCTAAGCTAACCAAGGTGGACACACATGAACAAGTCTTAACCTTGCATCACTTGTGAGCTAAAAGCTCTATGAAAATAGAAAGTTTAGAGTGTTTAACACTCCTATTTACATGTATAACAACCTAGGTTAGTCTCCTTAATCACAAGATTGATTAGAAGCTCAAGAACACTAGGATGGTTTGAAGTAAACATAAGTTTTGGAAAAGTTTGTTTTAAAACAGGGAATTTCTTGCACTTCAACCTCAATATAAAGGAGTTCCATCTAGGTTTTCTATGGAACAACCTAAGGAAGAAGAAACAATGAGAAAGGTGAAATAGAAGTGAGCTAGAACTCACTTTGAGAGCTTTGAACTTTCTGCTCAATTTATGAGTTTACCAACTGATTTCAAGTGTTTAGAGAGTGAGATTAGAGTGTTTGTAAAATGGAGGAAGTGTGGGAATGGGTTGGGTTTTATAGGAGGTGATTAGGGTTAGTTAGGTGAGCATTTAGTGCAAGAAGCACAATTCTTGTGCACTAAAATTGACCAATAATGAGCCAAAATCACTTTCTGCCGAAATGGGTGGCTGGCGGGCAGCGAGAAGGGAAAGGGGACACGCTGGCGGCCCGCGAGAGGCTGGGATAAGTTTTATTTTTGGCAAAACAGCCCCCTGGGGTCTATATTTAGGGGTTTGGGGTGTTTTTAAGCATAAAAAGTGCATTTTCAGGGGGTTTTAAGTCAGTTATGAGCAAGTATAATTGTATATATGTATCATGTATAAGTATCATATAATGTATGTATGTCAGGTATTTGTAAGTTCACGACACGTTTTATGAATATCACAAGTATGCGTTACATGTTTGAATGTATGAGTATAAAATGTTTATGATCAAGTATAACATGAATAAAATATGAATTTTCATTATGATTCAAGTATCGGATTACAATGGTTTACAACGAAGAATGATTACAAGATACAACGTTTTCCAAAATAGAAATACAACGTGAGCTTGCTATAAATAGAAAGCATGGAAACACGAGGCGTTACAAATCAGCATTTGAATGGATTGATGGTTTTAGAAAAGTTTAACCAAGTTAACCCGAATAAACTTTTAAAAAAATCCCGATTATTTTCGGGGTTGTCACAAGTTGTTATCTTGGCTATTTTTATCTTTGAGACCCTTCATATCATTGAGAGATCCATTGTGCTTTCTTATAAGTTAGAATTAGAATGCTATACAAGCCGAGGTTGACTGCTATTATATGTTATGCAATTTTTACCTCCATAATCAACCTTCTTTGCAACGTCTTCATTTCATACGCGGTCGCTTGCGATAACAAAGTCGAGTTCGACTGCAGCCTAGTGACTCCCAACCCAGTCGATCGTCATTACAATCCAATTTCTTGCAGTGTAGTAGGGGTGTGAATTTTTGACACGACCTGAAAACACGACACGAACCTAATACGGAATTCGCAGGTTTAGGTTTAGTCTAAAATGGGTTAGGGTCAGTTTCAAGTTGAACCCTGGAGCATGTTTAGCTAAACGGTCGGGTTCGGGTCAACCTATCGGTTTGGTGGGTTGACCCGCTTAACTCATTTATATTATATTATATTTTTTGTCATAAATTAAATTGGGTGTATATTTTACGCCATAATTATAATTTAATTTACATGATATTTATAATTTAAATGTAATTGTATTATATACAGTTTGTTTTTTAAGTAAATTTTAAATTTAATATATTAATTTGTGAAAAAAAATTTAATAACCCGGGTTGAACAGGTCGTGTTCGGGTCAACCCACAAATATTTGGATCGGATCGGGTTCATATGTATGACACAATTTTCAAGTTTGGGTCGGGTTCGTGTTCGTATAAAATTTTCCAGTTCTGGTTGGTTGAACCCGTAAACACGACTCGTTTAGCACCCCTACAGTGCAGTGGCTTCATAAGAGGTATACAAAAATACAATCTATCAAGGTGTATGCTCCATAGTCCATACTTATACTTAGAAACCATAATAGCAAACAACACAAACCAAAGTAACCCAAATCTTTTTGAGTCAGTAAACAGGTTAAAATCTCACAACCAAAAACCCGAACAACCCAAACCCCCCAATAACAACCTTAGTTGTGGGTGGTTGTTAGTTGTAAATCACATAAGGATTTGCTTACTATATATGGAAACCCTAGATAACATCCACTAAAGATCTCAAAACTTGCATAACCACCATTATTTCCTCTATAAAAATCATTTTTAACCACAATAAGGTTTCAAACACCTCCTTTATTCTCATTTTCCGTTATTCGGATGGTCGCGAAGCTCGCGACCAGACTCGAATTACGTGAAAAATGTCATCTAAAGATCATGGCAGCGATCTCGAAGAAAGCAGGGCAACCAAAGGCCAATCACCAAGAAGAAAATATGAAGGTTCAATGTTTTGTTCTTCGCCCGCCGTTGTTGTCAGCCAAAAAGTGTTTGCGGAAACCATTGGGACATATTTCTTGATATTCATAGGTTGCGGTGCATTTGTTGTCGACAAACAATTTGGGTCGGTAACGTTTCCAGGAATGTGTGTCGCGTGGGGTTTGATTATCATGGTCATGGTGTACGCGGTTGGGCATATATCCGGGGCTCATTTTAACCCTACGGTCACCA
This sequence comes from Scalesia atractyloides, assembly GCA_947069175.1. Lineage (NCBI taxonomy): Eukaryota > Viridiplantae > Streptophyta > Magnoliopsida > Asterales > Asteraceae > Scalesia > Scalesia atractyloides. The sequence continues at coordinate 69,324,296 of CAMTDV010000006.1, read as the reverse complement.
TCACATTCGCTATCTTTCGACATTTTCCTTACTCGCAGGCATGATTAATTTTGAGTAATGAATACGTTTGTGCACAAGGAATTATATCAAAATTAATAAAACTACCATTTTTCATTGTTAAAGTGGTCGCAAAAAAGTCACAAATGCGCTTTTACAGTCACCAATATTTTTAGCGACCTAAGTATTTTATCAACAAAATTTAGCATCTGAAATTCCCTGCTAATGAGTTTGCAACTGTTTTACTACCGCATTATTTTTGCGACAATTTGCCGACAAACTTTTTTTTTAAACTTTTGCAACCTAATTATATGCTATTTTATTTTTTATAAATTTGAGATCGATTTTGCTACCCACCTTTTTTAACCGCATTATTGTTGTTGTTGTTGTGATTGGCTTGAAGCTCTCACCTTACCAACGAGACGACAGCTGATGGGTGTTGGTCACGACTACTACAAAAAAGCTTTTACGAATTTTTCTGTCTAGTAACATTTGTGACCAAACTATTTCTTGTTTTACATATTTAAATTTTGCGACTAAGCTTGGTATTGGTACCAGTACCGAAAATACCGATCCGAAAATCGCCAAATATGGGTATCGTTCCTGGTACCGAAAATGCTCAGCACGGTACCGTATTTGAAGGTAAAATTCGCTAAACACACTGTACCGATCCCGAAAACGTCAAAAAGTGGGTACTGAAATTTGATCAGTGTGGTACCAATATTTTTTTGTATTGGTACCGAAATGCTCATCCCTTATTTAGACCAACTTTATCTATATGACTAAATTAGTGACCATATTGTCGACCGACTTGGTTGCGGTCGCTAGATTTACAGCCGTTTCAAGTTAAGTCGCTTTTACTATGAGGAATTTTATTTGACGTACTTTTATTTATTTATTTAATTTTTAAAAATACAGGTACCATCATATATATCAGCACAATTGCTAGGATCTATTGTTGCAAGTGGCACATTGTGCCTATTATTTGATGTTGAGCAAAAACACTTTTTTGGGACGTTACCAACGGGTTCAAACGTTGGTTCGCTTGTTCTTGAGATCATAATATCTTTCCTCCTGATGTTTGTGATATCTGGTGTCGCGACAGATAACCGAGCGGTTAGTTTTGCATTTCTCGATATAAATTTTCTAACGTTTTGTTTCCTTAATCTAATTTCACCATTTATATGTGTGTTTAGACCGGAGAATTGGCTGGAATCGCCATAGGAATGACTATACTTATGAATGTGCTTTTTGCAGGGTATTTTCTCTTTCATGATAAAAGTTATATAGAATATTACATGCTATATAAGTATAAAAGATCTCGAGAAAACTAGTTATTCGTGAGAAAACTAAAATACTAAAAAAAACCCTTAAAAATCACACCAATTTTTGTTACTATTTTCTTTAATAAAAATCGAGTATTTAGTAAATAAAAAAACCTTTTATTTTAGATTTTTTTTTTGTATTACACATGTGCAACATATGTATATGTTGCGTTGCACACCCAATTCTAGCCTTAGGGTTTGTCTTGCGTTAGCTTAACTTTTAGTATATTTTTTTGGGTTTAGGTTTATTTTTAGTGGTGTTAGTTTTTATCGTAGCATTGCACAATAAATACTCTTTTTTTTCAATAAAAGTTTTTTTTTTTATCTTAAATGTTATTTACAGCAAAAAAGGTTTACTAAAAATTTGTAGTTTATTTAAGGATTTTTGTTTTATGGAGTTTTAGTTTTCTCAACGAAAAAGAGGTTTTCTTATGATCATCTCATTTAACTATCACATAAGGGTGTTTACGAAAGAAGTCACACAAAAAAAGAAACGATCGTAATTTAGTGACGGAATCAAACCGAAGAAAGAGCGACCACAACCATTCCAGTCGCAAATTGACGCAAGACGTGAATAAAGAATGATATGATATTAAAAATATTGTGGGTATCAAAGCGGTTATAATAAAAGTTATAAAGAAAAATTTAAAAATTATTATTTTCGGGTGAAAATTCGAATTAAAAGTAAATTATAATTAAAGTAATTATACCAAAATAGGAAAAAAAAATGAGACTAAAATTTAATAAATAAATCAAAACTAAAATAAAACTACCCGTGGTGAAATAGTCGGAAACAGGATGGAAAAAAGATAATAATATTAGTTTAATAATAAACTAAAATTCGATTGTAAAAGCTGGAATAAAAAAAATGATGTAAACTAAAAAATAATTTGTCGTCGCAAATAAGTCGTAAAACAACAATACATGAGCAAATAAATTAAATTTGTTGCTGCATAGACCAAGTTTGTTGTCGCAAAAAACCTGACACAATATAACTTTGGTTGCAAAAAAAAGTATCGTAAACACATCAGCGACAAAAGTTTACAATAGCTAGTTTTGGTCGCAAACTTATCACATATTTGTTTGTGCCTGTATGCTAACATATTTTATGACTACATAATAGGAATTATATTTTGTTGCAGGCAGGTATCGGGGGGCGTCAATGAACCCTGCGAGGAGCCTTGGCCCGACAATAGTCATGCGCAATAGTCATGCACGAGTACAAGGGAATATGGATTTACATAGTTGGCCCGTTGGTGGGCACAATTACGGGCGGTTTGTCTTATAATTTGATTAGATACACCGAGAAACCTCTCAATGAGATAGCGAAGTCATCGACACTTTTAAGAAGTTTTACGAGTCATCGATGATGTGGGACTGATTGTTTGGTTTTATAGTTAGTGTTTAGGGCATTGTATACTATTGGATTGTGTTGTTGGGTTGATTAATAGCATTTCATCTAAATACTTGGTTTAAGAATATTGTATGAAAGCATGAGGGGTAAAGAGTGATCATAGGATACAAGCCATAGATTGAAGTGTTTATGAGGGGTCAAGAGTGATCAAGGATACAAGCCATAGATGAAAGTGTTTAATAGTTATGAACATGAGTGAATTTTTTGAGAGTATTATATATAAGAAAAAGAGTAAAATTTCATTTCCGTCCATGAGGTTTGGTCATTTTTGCGACTTCCGTCCAAATGTTTCTATCTTTCGCATCTGAATCTAAAATGTTTGAAATCTTGCCATTATCAGTTAACCTCATCCAATTTTTAACTTTAAGTCAAGGGTATTTTCGTCATTTTAGACATTGTTTAATTAAAATAAACCTTCTTTATTCCGAAATACTCCTGACGTAACGTTAAAAAGATGGGAGAAATTAACGAGCCAGATGAAAATGACAAGATTTCATACATTCTGGATTTGTTGATGCATATGTCTGTTGCCTACGTCATCGTATAACATCGAGTCTGTATTTAGGAGCGAAATGTCGAAGAATATGTATGTCTGGGAACAAGTTCGCCCGAACTTGTCATGTGGTTGACAAGTTCGGCCGAAGTTGTCATATGGAGGACAAGTTCGGCCGAACTTGTCCATGGCACATTTCGAGCAAACTTGTTCTACTATATATAGGATAGTTGTCATTTCATTTGTAAGATTAAGAGATTTTGTGTACTGGACGGCGAAGCTCTGTCCAAGTGTTTTCAGGATTTGTAGCGTTTACTTATCAATGAAATAATGATTAAATAGTAAAGAACTTGTATCCAATGTCGCCTATGCAAACGGATTCCGCACGTTTACCTTAGGTTTGCCAAATTAGGACCAGAACGATCCGTACAACGGACCTACAGGATTCAGATGCGAAAAAACAAACCTTTAAACGAAAGTTAGAAAAGTGGCCAAACCTCAGGGCCGAAAATGGCATTTTACTCAAAAAAAAGTATTAAAAGCTTGTTTTTTAAGTATAGAAATATGGTAACAGGGTTAGTTTAGAAATGTGGTAACATGGTTAGTTTCTAATAGATAATATAATTGTAAATATTATAGGAATAGATATTCCAGGATTTGATACATATCTCTACCAATGAATAGGAGATATTGTTTTGTAATTATATATACCGATGTTATGAATCAATGAGAGGCAAGCAATTATACAAACTCTTTCATGGTATCAAGACCAAAACCCTATTGCCGCCGATCCTAGCCTCCCATCACCTCTCTTCCGTCACAACTCACTATCTCTATCCTTTCACTGTCCTTCAATGGCTTCTAACCTACACCCTGCAGTCACAGTCTCGAACTTCAAACAACTGTTTCCTGTCACCCTAGACATCGAAACCGGCCACTACACAACATGGTCGGAGCTCTTCAAAATACAGTGCAAGGCTTATCAAGTTTTTGATCACCTTTAGCCGAAACCCGCAACCTCTTCTTCTGACAAAGACAAAGGCACAGCACCAACCGACAAAGACAAAGGCCCGGCACCAACCGAGTCTTGGGAGCGGCTCGATTCTATAGTTCTGCAGTGGATCTATGGTACCATCTCTACTGATTTGCTCCACACTATTCTCAAACCTAACACTATGGCTTTTGATGCTTGGACGGCACTCGCCAATCTTAAAGCTACCCGTATCATTGATCTAAACAACAAGTTTGCTCATACCCGCCTTGACCAGTTTTCTTCAATGTCAGCCTATTGCCAAGCCATGAAGGTCATCTTCGACCAATTAACGAACGTTGGATCTCCGATATCTAACGAGCAACTTGTTTTACAGATTCTCACCGGGTTGACAGAAAAAATACGAAGGAATCGGCCTCATTATACAACAAACCAAACCCCTACCGGATTTCTATGAAACCCGGTCCCGTTTGTGCATGGCTTGAAACCCAGAAAATTAATCAGGCAAAACACGCTGCACAGGCAGCAGGTACCACTCTTAACACCGTTACAAATCGCAATGAATCTTCTCAACGAACTGATTGGACGACTTATAATGCGGAGCGGGGCAGGGGAAGAGGCCGCGGATGAGGGCGCGGCAGGGGACGCAGGTCAAATTTTTCAACAAACCAGTCTCAAAATTACATGCTTTAGGCCAGGGTATTTTAGGCCCACGACCAGCCCTGTCGTATGCCGCCAGTTATGCACCAAGCTACGCTCCAACAGACATCGACCAAGCTCTCCATGCCATGTCACTCAACTCGGCCGATCCATCATGGACTATGGACACTGGTGCTTCAGGTCACATGACTCCTAACTCTACTCTTTCGTCTAATTTTATACTGGCATTACTAAAAATATAATTGTGGGCAACGGTAACACCATTCCCGTTTATGGACAAAGCAACCTTACCCTTCCACCTCCCATTCCTCCTTTTAAACTAAATCAAGTCATATATGCCCCCTCTTTGATTAAAAATTTATTGTATGTTCGTCATTTCACTACTGACAATAAACTATCTATTGAATTTGATCCGTATGGTTTTTTGGTGAAGGATCTCAATACCAAGACCCCTATCTTACGATGCAATAGCTCCGGGGATCTTTACACATTCGATCCGACACAAGTTCTCAAGATCACCTCACCTACCGCACTCACCGCTATCACTCAAGACACATGGCACCAACGTCTCAGCCACCCATGATTTAATTTATTGCATTCTCTTAAAAATTCTGAATTCATTAAGTGTGGAACATTGAAAAATAAAGTTTGCCAATCTTGTGTTTTTGGGAAACATATCAGACTTCCTTTTGTTGATTCTATGAATTTTACTTCCTTGCCATTTGATATCATACATAGTGATCTTTGGACCTCCCCTGTTTTAAGCATGGGCGGTCATCGTTATTATATCTTATTTCTTGATGATTTTAGCAATTTTCTGTGGACATATCCGTTAAGTAACAAATCTGATGTTTTCTCTACCTTCACTACTTTCTATAACCTTATTAAAACTCAATTTGAACGTCACATTAAACAATTCCAATGTGACAATGGCAAAGAATATGCTAATTCTATGTTTCAACAATTTTGTAAACAAAACGGCATGCAATTTAGATTTTCGTGCCCACACACATCTTCTCAAAACGGCAAGGCCGAACGTAAAATCCGAACTATCAATAATATTATTCGGACACTTCTTGCCCATTCGTCATTACCCAACACTTATTGGCATCATGCCCTCGAAGTGGCCACATACCTTCTCAATATCTTACCTAGTAAACTTCTAAACAACTACTCTCCCACCCAATTATTATACCAACGTACTCCATCTTACACACATCTTTGTGTGTTTGGATGCCTTTGCTATCCTTTACTACCTTCCACCATAATACATAAACTCTCTTATCGTTCTATGCCATGTGTTTTTCTCGGTTATCCCCTAACCATATGGGTTATAAATGTCTCGACTTAGCCACCCACAAAATCATCATCAATCGACATGTGATATTTGATGAAACCGTGTTTCCATTCGCAAATCATCCAACACCATCCCTCCACTGCTACGACTTCCTTACTCAGCCCATAAACAATATACCGTGGACCGCTATGCCCTCTCCTTCCACCGGCGGCCCAGCCCACTCCCCTACAAACCCACATCGGACAACACCTCCTTCTCCTACTTAGCAGCCTACACAACCTGTTGTCCACTCCTCTCCGATCTTACACACTTACTCACGCCAGCCCAGGCCCAACATCACCACTAATCAAGCCCAACAACCTAACCCGCCCACCCAACCTCCACCTCTAAACATTTCCTCACAAACACAGACTACCTCATGTCCTAATTCCTCACCCATCCCCACTCCACCTCCCCTCCTACTCGTACCATTCGTACACGCGCAATGGATGGTATTTCAAAACCTAAAAGAATTCTTAATCTTTTTCCATCTACCATTGTTCCTATACCTAAAACCCCAAAGGATGCCTTGTCCACAACGGAATGGCGTGACGCCATAACCACATAATTTAATGCCCTTATTAAAAACAAGACTTGGGAGTTAGTTCCACGGGAGTCTAACATGAATGTCATTCATAGTATGTGGATTTTTCGGCACAATTTAAATCCGATGGAACTTTGGAACGATACAAAGCTCGGTTAGTATGTGATGGTAGCACACAGCAGATTGGCATTGATTGTGGTGAGACTTTCAGTCCAGTTGTCAAACCCACTACCATATGCACAGTCCTCACACTTGCAATATCCCAAGCCTGGCCGATTCATCAACTTGATGTTACCAATGCTTTTCTACACGGTAATCTATCTGAAACGGTATACATGTATCAGCCAATGGGTTTTCGACATCGTCACCTTCCAAATCATGTCTGCCGCCTCAAGAAATCATTATATGGGTTGAAGCAAGCACCTCGAGCATGGTATCAAAGGTTCACAGACTTTGTTATGACCCTTGGTTTCTATCAAAGTAAATGTGATAACTCGCTTTTCATATTTCACAAAGATCATTTGACAGCTTACTTACTAATCTACGTCGATGATATTATTCTTACCACCTCTACAGACAAACTTCGTGTTCACCTCATGTCACGTTTGGCAAAAGAATTTGACATGAAAGATCTGGGGCCGCTAAGTCACTTTTTGGGGGTACATGTGGCTCGGAATGGTTCCAATATGTTTCTTTCTCAACAGACCTATGCCAAAGACATTATTGAACGGGCCGGGATGTCTTCGTGTAAGCCCGCAGCCACTCCGGTCGAGTCAAAACCAAAGCTTAGTGCAACCGTGAGTCCAGAATTTGAAGATCCTACCCTATATCGCAGCTTAGCTGGTGCTTTACAGTACCTCACCTTCACCAGACCAGACATTAGTTATGTTGTTCAACAGGTATGCATGCATATGCATTCTCCACGGGTTGATCATTGGAACGCTTTAAAACGTGTTATCCGTTACATTCAAGGTACCTCTTCTTATGGTCTTACTCTCACATCGTCCAATGACAAAACGCTTCGGGCTTATACTGACGCGGATTGGGTCGGATGCCAGACACTCGTAGATCGACATCAGGTTATTGTGTTTACTACGGTCCAAACCTACTATCTTGGTCTTTTAAACGCCAAGCGGTCGTATCTCGTTCTAGTGCCGAGGCAGAATACCGTGGGGTGGCAAACGTGGTTGCCGAACTATGCTGGATTCGAAATTTGCTGTTGGAATTACAAAGACCCGTTAAAGCTGCCAGTTTAGTATACTGTGATAACATCAGTGCCATATATTTATCCGGGAATCCAGTGCAACATCAGCGAACTTAACATATTGAACTCGATATTCATTTTATGTGAGAGCTTGTTAAACGTGGGGCTGTTCATGTGCTTCATATTCCGACTCGCTATCAAGTTGCAGACATCTTCACAAAGGGGCTCCCAAAAGTGCTTTTCGATGATTTCGGATCCAGTCTCAGCATTCGACCTCCTCTAGCTTCGACTGCGGGGGTGTAATAGATAATATAATTGTATATTATAGGAATAGATATTCCAGGATTTGATACATATCTCTACCAATGAATAGGAGATATTGTTTTGTAATTATATATACCGATGTTATGAATCAATGAGAGGCAAGCAATTATACAAACTCTTTCAGTTTCTCTAACATAAATTCCTATATCTTTTAGATATACACACCAATTTGCACCATGAAGTATTTGAACTACAAACCTTTTGGTTATGGATAACACCACTTGCGAGCAGGATGTCCCCTTAAGGACGGTAAACATGTTGGTGACCACGATTTCGTCCCCCCTCTAAGTTTGAAACTACTTATGTTAGGATGTTAGAAAAACTAAGTGAAATATTGTTTAACACGGAATGTGATATGAAATATTTGTTATTTTGGTCTGTAGCTATCTTAGAAATGGAAAAAGTCACTTGAGGTTGTTATTATCTTATCAATTTCAAAGGATATCTATAGATATTTGAGGTGAAATTAGTTTTACTATGTTGTATTATTTAGATGCAATATTGAAACGATTGAGATCATGATCAAGTTAAATTGGAGAAATAATGTCGGTCCAACAAACAGGTTTATAGGTCTCATTTGTAATATTTTATCAATAGAGCAATATAACAAATATATCCTACTATAAATGCAATTGTTTGATACCATCTAATGAATTTGAGATGTGTCGATACTTGAAGCATACCAATCGAGAAGATTTGGCGTTCAACAAGCTAATGATGATAAGCGTGAGTCCGATAATGGCTCTAGTGTTGGTTTTGATAATTCCGTCGAATGTAGCTTAGAAGGTACTCAAGATTAAAAGTGATATTTCAGCGGTGCTCGGATAAATCTATAATGATATTTGTGAAATAACATGAAATTACAGTCCATCCATCGTAGTATTTGAATTATTCAATGATTCACTCGAATAGTGATAAATTATTACGTCGGTGTTAGGAAATCAATACAACGAGTTACATTGTTTGAAGAAGAATAGAAGATCCAAAAGAATCTATGAAACGAAGCAAATAAACTTCAATCTAGGTATGTTTTTAAATTCTAGATGAAGCAATGTATGTCATCCAAAGTTCGAATCCTACCTCTAATAAGGACCTCATAGTAGGGGAATGCACAACAAGATGCTACACTAAAAGCAGTTATTTCACTTCTTTTCCTCACACCTCAATGTGCATGGTTTGTTCACACCTAGTGTAGAATTTTAAATTGAGTTTCTTCATATGACCGCTATAAAACATACATATAACTAAAATATTAATGATGTCCTAACCTACTATGTGTTTCATACCGAGATGGTCTTAGAGCATTCACAATAAGGTGTTCTTTAACGATTTTGGATGAGAGAAAGTGAGTTGGAGGAACGAGAGGCTCAGGTGGAGATAAGAGATGAAGGGTATGTTCTTGGACAAAAACATCTAAAAACAACATTGTGTCATTGTGTCTAATTAGAAAATAGAAAAAAGAGAGAGAAGTGATGTTTTTATGGTTGGTTGAATAAAATATAGCACGTAAAAAACCCTAAAAAAAAAAAAAATCCTTTGGTGGTTTTTTTTAATGCTCGAATTTATTAGGGGTGGCAATTCTTGACACAACTCGTCAACCCGACATGATAAAAACAGGTTTGGGTTGACTAACACGATCCATTTAAAAAAACAGGTCGGGTTCGGGTTGACCCATATTAAAAACAAGTCGGGTTCGGGTTGACCCGTATAAAAACGGGTTGACCCATTAACCCGTTTAACTGTTTAGAAAAAAATATTTTATATTTTTGTTTTTTCCGTTTCTATTTTACATGGTTAGTTATAATACTGTTCATTTTGACGCATTATATTATTTATTTGTCACACTCATACTCATCATTAACCATGTTACAGATAACCCGCTTAAAACCCAACAACTCGCTTATAAATCGTCTAGTTGTATGACTCATTAAAAATATGGGTTAAACGGGCTAGGTTCGGGTTGACCCGAATAATAATATGGGTCGGATTCGGATTGAACATTTCGATCCACCAACCCGTCAACCTGTCAACCCATCAACTCGACACGATTGACACCTCTAGGATTTATAACAAATCCGGTTCAACGTATTCTATTAATTTGGGTTAACAATTGGTGAGCGGGTAATAGGTTTTGGGTAGATAAACATAATGGGCCTTTTTTAGTTAGTAAACATGGACTTTATTTCAAATTAACCGGTTGGTCAGGTCTCAAAACAGTCGGTCAATAAAGCAAGAAGACAACAGAAAAGCATCGGAGTTTTACAGCAGTTTTGCTTGATGCGCTAAAACTCGCGGATTTAATTGATTCTAACCGAACCAACAACACACCAATTCTCGGTTTAATCGGTTAGAGCGGTCAACCACATTTCTTAAACATCAACCTTGGAATACACAATGATATGCATATACATTTTGCGAAAGTACAACAAAGACATATAATGAGGCAAAAAGCTAAAATGTTAAGTGTAACTAGATTTTTACTTGTGTCGCTCGTTGCGACGGCAACACTACGTTTGTAAATTCGGTACACGCGTTACAATGATAACATTAAAGTGTGTTTGATGTCCACGCATGAAGTGACGCATACTAACATCAATTTAGATTTTGATTATTCTCATAGTTAGTTTATATTCGTATTTCGGATAATATTAAAAAAATGATTTGTTTAGGGTAATTTCATTATGAACCTTGCTATGTCGTTCTACGTGGCAATTTTAACTACACGTTGCCATATTTTGCAAGCAAACATGGCACATGTGTGTAACGCAAAACGTGTTCACCTTTTTTTTTTCATATTTTTTAACTTTTAAAAATACAAAAATATAACTATAAAATTAAACTTTAAGTTTTTAAAATACAAAATATACCTAAAAAGTAAAATAAAATAAAAGTAGATTACAAATCATATCATTTTAGTATTGCAGGATCAAATGATGATTATTTAAAACACTTAGGTAATTAATGAACAAGTTTCAGTGGCATGAAAACTCATTTCTACATATGAACACATTCAAACCACTTGAAATTCACTTTATTCACATCACTTGTCCCCTCTCATCACATCTTCATCCTGATTCCCGAGTCGGGTCCAATCGCGGTCATTTTTGTTCCGATTGTTTAGCATCGCGGGCAGCGGTTCACAAGTCCATACCGCGATTGTACAGTTTCTATATGCACTCGGTTTCTCGCATACCCATGCCCGAAAACGGGTTAGTGTTGGCTCGTGCTCGTTTCGAACTTCTTGGATCATCATTCAAAGTGAACATTTGTTGTGACCCAAGATCATTGTCATCTTCAAAACAAGAACCAGAGTAGTTGAAACTTTTTGCCATTTCCCAAAACATGTTCTGTATTTCACCAAAACTGTAGATTTTTTCCTGTAAAATATACATATTTTAGACTTAATTAGTATGTAAATCTAAAAAAAACAAAAATACTTTTCAAGATTCATGACGAAAATCGCTAATCAAGAGTTGAATGCTTGAAAATAGGTTGTTTAAAGTCCGGTTTGATCGATCAAATTTATAAAAGAAATTGAGACCGGACCACCAACTACACTTTCTGGGAACAACAAACAAAACCGGCCTGATTGGGTGAGCGTTGCTCTATTCAAAAAGCTCGAGCGTAGCGCTATTCAAAAAGCTCAAGCGTAGCGCTATTCAAAAAAATCGTTTGTAAAAAAGCCGAGCTGACTTGTTTTGTGATTGAGCCGAGCCGCGAGCTAGGGTTGGCTCACTCGGGTGGCTCTTTTAAATTAATCACCATTTTTTATATATAATTATAAAAATATAATATAAAAGAATAATGAGAAAAAAACAAAAATTCTACATATAATATATTTAGAATCCGTCTCCGGATCTAAAAAAAAGTCACAAAAGCAAAAACAATAAAAATGTGTATGTTAACAAAATATCTTATCTGTCTTTGTCTTTTATGTTAAAATAAAAGAAGATTATAGACCTGTGTATTACACGGGTTTGAGGATAAAAATTATATAACTTAATAATACACGATCGAGATAGGTGTCATATTTACTTTTTTAATCAAGTATCGCAAATATATGGTAACCATATCATATTTACTATGGTAACCATTTCATTTCCATAATTATGTGATTTTATGGACGTTTCTAAACTATTTTACACGTTTTTTATTTTTTAGCTCACGAAACATTCTTAGAAATATATCTAATCATTTTTAATAAGTCGTACATTATGTTCTCATCTTACTCTCCAATCTATTATGGAGTTGCTAAGACAATGTAGATACAAGTTTGCTTTATGCTACTACTACTCTTCTTTTTTTTACATAGCTTTGCTTTGTTATGATTTGATTCTAGTTATATTTTCGTTATAATAACTTTTACAATTATTGTAACTTTTTTATAAATATATTTTATTTTTTCACAGATACATTAACCATAACATCAAAGTGGTTAATAATGAAATTGGATTGACCATTTATTAAGATTTAGATGAAGTCATGACCAGAAATAAAGTTTCATGATTGGCTACCTCCATTGCCCCTCAAGTTTCATGGTTGAAAATAACTTAATTATGTAAATTTGGGCATACATTTTTAAATTATATAATTTTAATCCTCAAAACCGTGCAATAGACAAGTTAATAACCCGTGTAACTACCAGTAAAATTTTTAAATAAAACTTATATTAAACATAGAATAAAATAAATACGTTGCAACACTGTAGAATTTTGTAAAAGTTGTTCTAAAAAGGAAAAATAAATAAATTAATGTGATCTTGGAACTTTTAAATATAAAAAAATTAAAATATATAGATTAATAATAATAATACTAATAACAATAAGAATAATAATAAATCACACAAATAAATTTTCTAAACTAAATTTATTTACGTACAATATAAAAAAAAATAAAGACATATAATAATAATAATAATAATAATAATAATAATAATAATAATAATAATAATAATAATAATAATAATAATAATGATAATAATAATAAATCACACAAATAAATTTCCTAATCTAAAGTTACTTACGTTCATTATCTTGATTTCCCCGCATTCATTTAAATTATTATTATTAATTTATATAATAGCAAAATATATAATATATATTTATTTGAAATCTTTTATTAATTGTTAGATATTATACTATATTATATTATATTATTTGATATATTTATATTAGTTATAGATAATTATTAATTAAATTTGAATTATACGTATATATCTAACTATATTAATTAATATTATACTATATTATATTAACTATTATTAAAAGTGAGAAGGAATCAGAGATTGACACGTTTACAAAAAAAATTTCATTTATTAGTACAGAAAGATTAATACACTAACTAATATTATATATGTATAAAAATAAAATATCTTATCGGCTCAACTCTTCTGTATTATAGATATATAATAAAATTAACGAGCCGAGCAAAATCCATGAGTTGACTCAAGCTTTTCACGAGCCAAACTTTAGTTCAATTTTTCTAACTCGATACAATTAATGAGCGAAGCCATCTTGGCTCGTTTAAGCCCAAGCCCTACTATAAGCAAGTGGGTTGAGTGTTTTAACGGTTTTACCTGCTCGAACTACTCGTTTTAATTATTCTATTCATCATTATTAAATATATTTAAAATGGTAATAGTTTACACGGCTAGTTTCAAGTATAAATAACACCGAACAATAAAACCGTCAAAATAGAACCATGAATCAAACTATTTATACCTCTTTCTTAACATTTTTCATCAAGGATGACATCTCTTGCATAAAATCAGCAAACCCCTGATCAAAAAACAAAATAATTAAGATGTAATCAACATATAAAAGTTAAAATCAAATAAATAACGCAATAATTAGCAAAACCCTAATTAAGACTATGAACAGAGTACATGCAAAATAAGATCATTAACATAACAAACTACCTCATCTTCTTCTTCCAAAGGATCATACAACCCAACATCATAAACCGATCTCTTTTTCCGATCCGACAACACTATTCCACCACACAAAAATGATACAAATCATCTAGGAATTTCATCAAACACTTTATAAGCATAAAACAACCCTTAAACCAAACCAACACTTACCCGAATACGCCTCTTGAATCTGCTGAAACTTCCGCTTAGCATTCCCCAAAAACTCCGTATTCGTTGTCCACTTATCCGGATGCCATTGCTACACACCATAAAACCAAAACCCACAATCAAAACACATTCAGAAACCAAACCAAAAATAGTGACGGACCCAGAAATTATTCTTAGGGTGTGAAACAGGGGTTTAACTAAACTTTGAAGAGGTGCAATCAGAATTTTACCCTATAAAATACACTAAATACTTTTTTTCAAGAGAGCCCACCCAACCAGCGGTAGATCTAGTAAAAAAATTCAGTGATATCCCAAATTCTTTTTTTTTTAAGATCAGGAATATCCTTTGTATAAAATCGAAAAAAAATTACATTACGTAAACAGGTTATCTTTGTATAAAACCGAAAAAAAATTTACACTACATGAACGGAGTTAAGGGTGTTTTTACAGACGGAGTTGAACGGTAGCCTATGCTATCCTTGCTTGTACACTAGTTCCGCCCTGCACCCAACCCTCTAATAATTCCGCCCCTGACCAAAAAACCGAAAACACGTCCAACATGAACCAGAACATTACCATTGCGAGCTTTCGATAAGCCCGTCTGATCTCTTCATCTGAAGATTCAACAGACACACCAAGAACATCATAATACGATGGATGTTCTTGAAGCATTTCTTGATTCAACTCCATCTTTATGTTATTTTTCAATTTTAAATCAGTGTTACCGATAATATATGGTTCTTGAAACACAATGGTGGTGAAGGGTTATGGGGAAATAGTGAAGGGTGGGTTATATAGAACTTGACCCATGATTTGAGTCGGTTTATTGAAAGTGGGTCCATGTGAATTTGATAAATTTCTATCAACATCCGGAAAATATCTTGGGTTAGATATATTTTTGCATGGTTGAAGAAGATGTGTAGAATGTTCTTGAAACGTGATAGATAAATATAGGTTGTATGTTACGTGTGGGGTTGGGTTGGGTTCTCAACTTGGTAACATGGCACTAGAAGTTTCTATACATTTTTTGAGTCTTCTTTTCCTTTATTCACTTTTTGATGTGTCAAGTTTCGAGTTGAAAATGTAATACAACGTTTTCAAAAAGATAAAAACTTGTAGGGAATAATTGTCAGGTAGTTTTTTATTCGTAAAGACCGTTGAATTTTATTATATTATGTGTTTTTTAAATTTCTAATGAGGATGTTCTTTTCATTATTGTATCATACTTTTATTATGTGATGAACTTTACGCGATTTAAACCATTGAACCGACCCGAATTTTCTTATGTTCGGTAATATGAAATTGGAGCATCTAAAAAGATGAACCTAGTGAAAAAAAATTCTGGATCTATCATTGAATAAGGGTAGTTGTGCTGTCGGAGACAACCAACATGTATGATACGATATAATATGATATTGGTTTTTTGTTTGTGGAACCGATCTCGAGTGTTTTGGGCTGTGTTACGTGTATGATGTTGAGAACAGAGCTCTGTTTGTGTTTGTACAAGAGAATTGAGTCGTAAGAGTGTGTTCATGAAACTCGAAAAAAAATTAGGGAACTCTTTTTTTTTCTTGGATCTTTTGCTTTTTTTTAATGAACCAAACCTGTTTATGCTTAAAAAAAATCTTATAATCAATCAATACAAAAACGTTTATACATTAAAACACACTTAGGGTTGTTTGTTTCAGCTCTTAATGAGCTCTTAATTGTTCAAATCTCTTACTAATTCAACACTTAATAGATTGGACCTTTGGTTCGCGAACAGATGTCTCAAAGGTTCATACATTTATCTTTAAATGGTTAAGCATTATATCGAGTCTGAATGGTTAAACATTATACTGAGTCTAAATGGTTAAGATCTCTTATCTGAATTGGTCAGACATTTGCACATTTGTCTCTGAATAGTTAAGCATTCACTGACTCTTAATGGTTCAGACCTCTTATTAATTTAGCTTTTACTTGTTTCGAAGTTACCAAACAACCTCTTAGTAAATTAGTTGTATTCATTCATGTACTCAAATAAGAATGCTTTTTGCACTCAAATAGTCGAATATTGTACTCAAAAAAATTATTTTATTGTATACGGTTGCATTATACTGGCTCTTAATGATTCAGACCTCTTATTAATTTAGCCTTTACTCGTTTCAAAGTTATCAAACAATCCCTTGGTAAATTAGCTTTATTCATTCATGTACTCAAATAAGAATGTTTTTTGCACTCAAATAGTCAAATGTTGAACTCAGAAATTATTTTATTGTATAAGGTTACACTATGAAGTTCCATGTACAGTTATTTTATGTGATTTCTTTTTGTCTTTTAGTATATTTTTCTTTTTAACCTTTATTCTTTAACATATAGTATCGTCACTTACAACCTTTTAACTTTACTTTTTAAAAACTTTATTATATTTCTTACGTGCTTATTTATTTACGGTATAAATTCAAGTTACTTACGTATGTTTGAAAATGAGTAAGCTAAAATGTAATATTTTTTTATTTTTATTTTTTTTGCTTTTTTATGGACGTTTTCAGTTGGTCTGCATTTTAGCATAAATTTAGTTTTAAAACAAGTCGGGTCAAATATAATATGTTTTCCTTAGATTGTATAATTTCGACTTACTTTACGTTGGGTGCTACTGTAACGCGTGGTACCATTTTTAACTAAAAAAACATAATTTTGTATTTATTTTTGGTATGCGTCGGTATATGTTCAAGATGGTGTTCGACGTAAATTTCTTTCGCAAATAAATCGGGTCAAATATAATACGCTTTCGTGCTTATTTTTATGTACATCTTCAGTTTATATACGTTTTGACGTAACTTTGTTCAGAAACAACTCGTTTCTTAACGGTATAAATCCGAGTTACTTTACATTTGGACCCGCTGTAACGCGCGGAAAATTTACTAGTTTACTACATTTAAATGAGTGTGGTTTAAATATCATTAATGAACTGCCACGGGCACGCATGGTTTCATATTTCCAAGTTGTTTGCTAGTATTTTACATCCCCGTCACTATTCGGTGTGCAAATAAAACCAAAGAAAGGTCTTTTTATCAATAATCTTGGTTCATTTCACGATCTATGTCATCACACGAATATGCTTAAGTTGAATTTTCATATCTAATCCCTTTGATAAGTGGATTGTGTTTGTGTTTAACTAAATTGATTCGTTATAATCACAACCAGAGAAGCAATCAAATGAAACTTTTATCAACTATATATTTATTGATTTCATAGAATGGTTACAACTAGGATATTAGAAGCAAAGTAGAAACATATACTCCAAACATATACTCCAATTTCTTATGACCGAATATAAAAAAAAATTTCAGGCCGAATTGACAGTTCGGATTGGGTAACGTTCATCACATGATAAAAATACGATACAATAATGAAAAAAAACCCTTATTAAAAATTTAAAAATACTTAATTTAGAAAGTCAATGTTCATTTTTGTAGATGTATCTGTGAACGAACATTTCTATTTTGGTTATTTTTTGGTAAACTTATTATGTTTTCATCTTCTACTTTAATGTTCTACTAACTAATTCTTAGTTCATGCATAGTGGGGGTTATAGAGGCCATGTTCTACATATTCTAACTCTAGCAGTCTTACTACCCTGATTTCCATTATTTTCAGGGGGCTGAACCATGGGCGGAGGATAAAAGAGGCCTGGGTGTCCCCCCCCCCCCCACCACCACCACAATTTTTCGCACATAGTTTCTTTATTTTTTTTATTAAAAATATTGGATTTTTAAGAGTTCTCCCACCCACCGATTTGATTTTTAGAGTCCGGCCACCGCCGATTTTTCATTCAAGCTCTGCTGCCATTGAACAGAACCACGTGTAATGATAGTCTTTAGATGAAAGATGGATGGAGATTGGAGTTGTGGTCCTTGGAGGCTGCCGACAGCTGGACTTTAAAGGTGTAGGTGGCTTGAGGTCGAATGAGCTAGAGGTTATGTGTCACACCCCAACCGATGGCAGAAACATCGGGGTAGTGGCACTAGACGACCAGATTGTCTCATGAGAATTCCATAACAATTATCTATCAACATCATTTAACATTTAACGTCCCCATTAAACACAATATTTCAAAATAACCATTGCAGAAACTTGTTTTTCCCACAAAACAAAAAGGTTCGATTTTCCCTAGATTTATTACATTTTGAACTAAACAGAACAACTAAATGAAACAAACTACTTTCAAAGCTCCAAGCTAAAAATCCTCAACCTGTTACATACGTGAAAATACAAGTCAACACAATTAAGTAAAGGTGAGCATACAGGTTTAGTTAATACTAGCATAATAGAGAAAAGCATTCGCGAAATAGTCTAACTACATATCATTGTACACCGTGAGAAGGCTTGTGTGTCCATCCTAACTAGACCTCGTCAGGTGTTAGCCACACTATAGTACCATACTAGCTAAGGAGGCAAGTTAACGAAAATAAGTCCTAGTCACATGTTCCTAGTATCACGTATTGAGCACATATAATCAGATTATTCGCGTGTGATAAACAGTTTGATTTGTGAGGTGATTTTGATAGAGGAACGTATGTAACACCCAAAAAGTGCATCAAAGCGAAAATGAGTCAAGTATACTCACAGTCAGTGCGTTTAGGTAAGATTAGAGATCTAAGAAGAGTCAGGAAGTGCGCCGGATCAGCCTGTAAACGAACAGAAGTGCATCAGTCTTCCGAATTGCTGAAACGGTTAAGTTTGAGTTGAGCAGTAGGCAAGTTCGGCCGAACTTGTATAAACCTTCTGAGTTGTGAGTCAAGTTCGGGCAAACTTGCAAGAAGTGTTGCCTGAAGAGTCAAGTTCGGGCGAACTTGTATAGTTTCTCAAGGAACTATGCAAGTTTGGTCGAACTTGTAAGGATTCTGGTGGGAGGAAACTCAAGTTCGGTCGAACTTGACCCAGATGGGTGCAAGTTTGGTCGAACTTGACCTAGGTGCTGGTGATTCTTGAGCGAACTTGACCTAGGTGCTGGTGATTCTTCGAGCGAACTTGACCCAAATGGTTGGGTTTTCTTCGTTTTTCGTTCGTTTATCGATTGTTTAGTGATGTAATCGAGTTATAAGGTAACGTTAAGCTATTTAGTGATGATTTAAGTGTTGTAATAACGAGTCAACGTGGGAGAGCGAGTTGCGTGAGTTTGCGAGCGTTTAAACCACGATAATTACAATCCACATATAACACATAAACACGTATAACACACAAACACGTAAACTAATATTACCACATAATTCCAATGTACCAAATTAAGTAATTGCGTTGCGATTGCGATGGGACAGCGATGAGATATGCGAAGCGAAGCGTTGCGTTAAATAAGCGTTTAAATAGCGGTTAGCTGTGGTGTAATAATGCGATGTAATGACAAAACATATTTTATTTAATACGAACATTTCTATTAACGAATCTCGGAGTACAAAACTAAAAATCAAAATAAATACACAAAAACAGGAAGAACGGAAAATACGGGTTGTTATAGCCTCCCCTACTTTAGGGAATTTCGTCCCGAAATTAAGCAGTGGCCGTAACGAAGAGGTGTGGATATTTCGTTTACATATCACTTTCGAGTTCCCAAGTGAACTCGGCGCCGCGTTTACCCTCCCATCGGACCTTCACGATAGGGATGCATGAGCATCGAAATGTCTTGGTTTCTCGATCCATGATCTCAACGGGTTTTTCCACGAAATGGAACGTTTCATTAATTTGCAGATCTTCGAGAGGGACATGCAGGTTTTCTTCGGCTAGGCACTTTTTGAGGTTAGACACGTGGAAGGTCGGATGTACATTATTAAGTTCCTCCGGCAGTTCGAGTCTGTAAGCCACTTTGCCGATCCTTTTCAGAATCTTAAAGGGTCCTACGTATCATGGCGCTAGCTTTCCTTTCTTTCCGAAGCGGACCACTCCGTTCCAAGGTGCAACCTTTAGGAGTACGTGATCTCCCACTTCGAATTGCAGGGGCTTGCGTCGTTTGTCGGCGTAAACCTTTTGGCGACTTCGAGCTTTCAAGAGATTGTCTCTGATCTGGAGGATTTTGTCTATCGTTTCTTGAATCAGCTCGGGACCGGTGATTTGTGCTTCTCCGATCTCGTGCCATGCAATAGGCGATCGACATTTTCTTCCATACAGCGCCTCAAAAGGAGCCATTTGAATGTTTGGTATGATAACTATTATTGTACGAGAATTCGATTAAAGGTAAATGTGTATCCCAGTTACCACCAAAATCTATGATGCACGCACGAAGCATGTCTTCGAGGGTGCAGATCGTGCGCTCAGTCTGACCGTCGGTTTGAGGGCGGTAATGAGATTGAGAGTAGTACTGAGAGCAGATTGAAAAGTCTCCCAGAGACGCGAGGTAAAGCGACCGTCGTGGTTAGAGATGATGTCACGAGGCGTCCCGTGTCAACATATAACTTCATCGGTATAGATTCGGGCTAACCGTTCGACCTTAAAGTCTTCTCGTATAGCAATAAAGTGCGCTAATTTAGTAAGACGATCCACGATAACCCAAATGCTATCGTGACCAGAAGATGTACGTGGGAGTTTAGTAACGAAGTCCATGGCTATACTCTCCCACTTCCACATCGGGATTTCAGGTTGTTCGAGTAAACAAGAGGGCCTTTGATGTTCGGCTTTAACTTTCGAACAAGTTAAGCACTTTGAGACGTACAAGGCGATATCCTTTTTCATGTCCGGCCACCAATACTTAGGACGAAGGTCCGGGTACATCTTGTCGGCACCGGGATGAATGGAATATCGAGATTTATGAGCTTCGGTCATTAGCAACTTTCGAATACTATTACGGCTTGGAATCCAAATGCGATTGAGGTAGCAATAAATACCATTAGGCTTAGCTACGAGCTGAGTTTCGCACCACATTTCATTTCGTCTTCTAAGGTGTTATTGTTAAATAAGCAAACTGGGCTTCGCGAATCAGAATTTCAAAGTTATTCAAAGCCTGAGAGTCACGAACACTATACACATAGCTTCGTCGACTTAGAGCATCGGCAACGACGTTTGCTTTGCCGGGATGGTAGCGTATCTCGCAATTGTAATCGTTGAGAAGTTCAACCCATCGGCATTGGCGCATATTAAGTTCCTTTTGATTAAAGATATGTTGTAAGCTCTTATGGTCGGTGAAGACCGTACACTTTGTACCGTAAAGGTAGTGTCGCCATATCTTTAATGCAAAAACAACTGCACCGAGTTCGAGATCGTGGGTTGTGTAATTCCTCTCGTGGATCTTGAGTTGTCGAGACGTGTACGCGATAACCTTGTCTCGTTGCATAAGCACACAACCAAGACCAAGATTAGAGGCATCACAATAAACAACGAAATCGTCGTTTCCTTCGGGTAAAGCGAGAATGGGAGCATTGCAAAGCATGCGCTTGAGAGTTTAAAAAGCTTCCTCTTGTTTAGAATCCCAAACAAAAGGTTGGTCCTTATGAGATAAAGCGGTAAGCGGAACGACGATATTTGAAAAGTCGGCGATGAATCGATGGTAATAACCCACCAATCCAAGAAAGGAACGGATTTCGGATGCATTCTTCGGCGTAATCCAACTCTTGACGGCTTTGATTTGTAGGGTCGACGTGAATTCCTTGACTATTAATGATATGGCCGAGAAATTGGACTTCTTCGAGCCAGAATTCACATTTAGACAACTTAGTATAAAGGCGTTTACCTTGGAGAAGTTCGAGGACTAAACAGAGATGGCGCGCGTGTTCGTCTCTCGACTTCGAATAGATAAGGATATCATCGATGAAAACAATGACGAAATGATCTAAGAAAGCTTTACATACACGGTTCATCAAATCCATGAAGACCGCGGGTGCATTGGTAAGACCAAAAGGCATGACCACGAATTCGAAATGGCCATAGCGAGTACAAAAGGCGGTTTTCAGAATATCTTCTTCCAACACGTGTAATTGATGATAGCCGGAACGTAAGTCGATCTTAGAAAAACAAGTAGCACCTTGAAGTTGATCAAATAAGTCGTCGATACGAGGAAGAGGGTACGGTTCTTTATCATGAGTTTGTTAAGTTCACGATAATCGATGCACATTCGGAACGATCCATCCTTCTTTTTCACGAAAAGGACAGGTGCGCCCCATGGTGAAGTGCTCGGGCGTATGAAACATTTATCAAGAAGCTCTTGAAGTTGGCTAGATAGCTCGCGCATTTCTGATGGTGCGAGACGATAAGGAGCTTTAGCAACGGGAGTAGCACCGGGAACTAAATCAATACGAAATTCGACATCGCGAGTAGGGGTAAACTGGGTAAATCGTCGGGAAAAACTTTAGGAAATTCACAAACAACGGGAACATCTTTATAAGTCTTCTGTTCTTTCTCCGGGTTCACGATATGGGCGAGGAAAGCAACACATTGTTTTCGCAAACATTTGTGTGCTCGAGTACATGACAAAAACATCAACTTCTTTGAGGGAGTTTCACCATAGACATGAAGTTGATCACTGTTAGGGAAAGGGAAGCGAATCATTTTATCGAAGCATACAACTTCAGCATGATTTTCACGAAGAAAATCCATACCTACTATGATATCGAAGCTACCTAACTGCATAGGTATGAGATTGATCGAGAAGACATGGTTGTTGAGATCAAGAGAACAACCACGTAGGACGGAATTTACGGTAACGGTTCTTCCGGTGGCGACTTCCACATCGAAAGTCTTTGGGAGTTTAACGCGCTTACATTTTAAAACCTTTTCGAATTCTAACGATACAAAACAATTATCGGCACCAGTATCAAATAAACATGAAGCATAAATACCATTTACGAGAAACGTACCATTGACAAATTGTTTTCATTTTGAGCTTGGTGATGGTTGAGCTTGCTGCTGAGGCTGGGGCTGTGCTGGCTACTGCTGCTGCTGAGGCTGGGGCTGTGCTGGCTACTGCTGCTGCTGAGGTTCTTGCTTGACGGTACGGTTCGGGCAGGCATTGGCAAGGTGGTTCGGATCACCACACACGTAACACACACGTATTTTTGGTGCTGCTGCTTGTTGCTGCTGGTTGTTCTGGGGAGTACGCTGAGGAGCTGGTAGTGCTGGAGCTTGAGGAGCTGGCTGACGAGGGCCGGTACGGCAACTCACAGTGAAATGGCCATAGATGTTGCAGTTAGTGCAAAAGCGACAGTTTTCACCCACCACATGATGATAAGTGCACTTAGGGCACAGTGGGTGAGGGCCGGTATACGCACGCTTAGCTGGAGGTGCGTTCGGAGCGGCTGACTGAAGCGGCTGAGGGTTTGCTGGAGCTGCGAGCGCATAGTTCTTGCTCAGGTTTCCTCTTTTGCGTCCCTGACGCTTTCCCTTCGGATCACTGGATGGTTCGGTAGCAGCAGTTGGTTCGGTGACAGCTTGATTGGCAACTTTCGCATGGTTCTTGAAATAACCATCTTAACTCGCTGATTATTGATCTCAGCGGTGAGCATGTAGGTTTCCTCGACGGTTGTAGTACGAGCAACTTTCATGAAATTTGCAACACATTCGGGCAAACCTCAGATGTACTTTTTGATAGCTTTTTCAGTAGTATCAACTTGGCTGGGATAGATGATGCTCAAAATCTTAAATCGAGCGGTAAATCCAGCATTGTCGGGACCATCTTGTTTTATACCCCAAAACTCATTCTCGAGCTTCTGAATCTCGTGCAGAGGACAGAACTCCTTCATCATCACTTCCTAGAGTTCTTCCCAAGACAGGTTATAGGCTTCATCATTACCACGCCTATTTCTTTCGGCGGTCCACCAGTCGAGAGTACGGGACTGGAAGACTCCTGTAGCGTTCACCGTGCGAAGGTCATCGGGGCATCCACTTTGACTAAAGGTGGCCTCAATGGCATCAAACCAATGGAACATAGAAGTCGGTCCATCATTGCCCGTGAAGGCGAGAGGTGCACAAGCCTTGAAATTTTTGAAGCTGAATCGTGGCTTGGGGTTTTCAGTTTTCGAGTCGACTGAGGATTTACTGCTCACAACATGAATTTTTAAGACGATTTGCGGGATGACTTTTGCCATTTGCTTGGCGACTAGTGAAGCGATGCGCTTGTTGTCGCTGTGGCGCTGAGCAGTACAGCGAGTATGAGATCCGAGTGACGACATCTACAATGAAAATGTTCGATAGGATGAGATTCGATTAATAGATTTATGTTCAAAAACCTTAATTATTATTACAAGTAAGGCATGTTATCACATAAGCACGTAGGCACATAAGCACATAAGCACCTAAGCACATAAGTACATAACCACATATTTTGCACGTATTCACCTCCTAATAGTAACAATGCGAAACGCATTTCAAGAGATAGCGAGCGAGGCAGCGGTACATCGTAGCTTAGTGTGAAATAACGAGAGAAGTAGCGCGTTGCAAGCGAGCGTTAAGTTGGATTATATGCGTTTGTTTATTAATGTTTTAGATTGAGATAGTTGTGCGAGTTGTGCATACATTCGATGGAGCGTAAATGCGATAAATCAAGAAATCGATAAAGCGTAAAATCATAAAATCCGTAATTCCACACATAAATAATAAATAAACTCGATGATGCGTAAATCGACAATTAGGCTTAAATCAATTGGGAGTGTCCGGGGTTTTGAGACATTTGACACGCCAAAGTGGTTCGACTACCCTTTGCATTTGGACCCACGCTTTGGCCTGATAGATAAATGTTCTCACCGCAAGCGGCTAGCGAGGTTTACCCTTCCAGTTAATACGTGTTCCAAACCATCGGTATAACCGAGACTTTGGTGAGATTGAAGATCGAAGAATGGAATTCATCATTAAGGTACGGTTTTCACCCCTGACTTAATGACAAGTTCCAAATTGTGGTTGTGCTCGCCGATCACATCGGGAGTTCCACTAGATAGAAATGGAGACTTTCGTCGAGGTTTGGATATCACTCCTAACTCAAAGAATATATCTCGTGATGAGTAATACGCGGGATGAGCGATCTTATCGAGAGTTCTTGGTTATTACACCTAATCTCGACTTGATCCTCGTTTGTGAGATACGAGCGTTTCATAATCGAGTGTTGTGGCAGCTTTAGGAAAAGCTAAGTATGTTGGCTGTTTCATGTGGAGTTGTCGGTTCGTACCAAATGGTACTTCTCGCTTTGAGGAGTAACACTTCGTAGGAAAGGACTTGTTCGCACGATCGGGTCAGTTCATAAAGTTTTGGGTGGAAATCACAAAGTTCAAACGGGTGGGACATCAAGTTCGAGCGAACTTGATATGCCTGAAGTTTGGAACTTCTGATTTGAGGAGATTGAGGCAAGTTTGGTCGAACTTAGGTCAAGTTCAAGTGAACTTGATCAATTTCCAGCGAACTTGCCCTCAAGTACGGGCGAACTTGTCTGTTTTCGTGCGTTTCGGGCACGTAATCGATGCGTAACAGTCTGATCTAGTAACCTAACTATAGTCTAAGGCAAACATGGCAGTTCTGCTTAATTTCCTACAGTTATGGGATCTGATACCAATCTTTCACACCCCAACCGATGGCGGAAACATCGGGGTAGTGGCACTAGGCGACCAGATTGTCTCATGAGAATTCCATAACAATTATCTATCAACATCATTTAACATTTAACGTCCCATACCATTAAACACAATATTTCAAAATAACCATTGCAGAAACTTGTTTTTCCCATAAAACAAAAAGGTTCGATTTTCCCTAGCTTTATTACATTTTGAACTAAACAGAACAACTAAATGAAACAAACTACTTCCAAAGCATCCAAGCTAAAAATCCTCAACCTGTTACATACGTGAAAATACAAGTCAACACAATTAAGTAAAGGTGAGCATACAGGTTTAGTTAATACTAGCATAATAGAGAAAAGCATTCGCGAAATAGTCTAACTACATATCATTGTACACCAAAACACATCACACAAATAGGCTCATTTCTCATGCTAACTGCCGTGAGAAGGCTTGCGCGTCCATCCTAACTAGACCCTGTCGGGTGTTAGCCACACTATAGTACCATACTAGCTAAGGAGGCAAGTTAACGAAAATAAGTCCTAGTCACATGTTCCTAGTATCACGTATTGAGCACATATAATCAGATTATTCGCGTGTGATAAACAGTTTGATTTGTGAGGTGATTTTGATAGAGGAACGTATGTAACACCCAAAAAGTGCATAAAAGCGAAAATGGGTCAAGTATACTCATAGTCGGTGCGTTTAGGTAAGATTAGAGATCTAAGAAGAGTCGGGAAGCGCGCTAGATCAGCCTGTAAACGAACAGAAGTGCATCAGTCTTCCGAATTGCTGAAACGGTTAAGTTTGAGTTGAGCAGTAGGCAAGTTCGGCCGAACTTGTATAAACCTTCTGAGTTGTGAGTCAAGTTCGGGCGAACTTGCCTAATTTCCAAGGAAATTATGCAAGTTCGAGCGAGCTTGCAAGAAGTGTTGCGTGAAGAGTCAAGTTCGGGCGAACTTATATAGTTTCTCAAGGAACTATGCAAGTTCGGTCGAACTTGTAAGGATTCTGGTGGGAGGAGACTCAAGTTCGGTCGAACTTGACCTAGATGGGTGCAAGTTCGGTCGAACTTGACCTAGATGCTGGTGATTCTTGAGCAAACTTGATGTTTTCGGGTCCAAAATCTTGCGTTTTCGCGTTGTTTGCTGAGGAAATCAAGTGCTCATCCCTCCAACCTTAAGCCACTGAGTAAAACTTAGGCTGGAGAGGTCTTTTAGAGCGAACTTAGCCATTTTACAGAAACTCGGGCTAATCCGGGCGAACTTTATGGTTCGTACGGGTTAGTCTAGCTTGTGTAAAGTGACGATTTCTTCATTGTGCTTCTGGATCTGAGATCTAGCTTCGACAACGCCTCGTTCCACTCAAAAGTGAACGAAACATACGTCATTAGTCCAAAAACGGTGTAAAAATCAAGGATTTAAAAGGTTTTGCTCAGATCTAGTATAGATCTGAGTGAAAACAGAAGTTTTGATGGAAAAAGATGAAGATTTTCGTAAACAGAAGAGATTTGATGAAAATGAAGGCAATGCCTTGTGCCAAAATCGTTGTAAACCATTGTAAAACGTTGTTGAACCATCATTGTGGTTGAAATCGGGTTGATTCTTACTTAGAAAACAGAGGGTTTCGGTTTCGGGAGCTCAGAGCAAAGTTGCAGCAAGTTCAAATGAGAGAATGAGGCTGAGTATTTATAGGTGAAGGCAAAATAAGGGAGCTGGGGAGTCAAGTTCGGTCGAAATTGCATGAAATTCATGCAAGTTCGGGCGAACTTGCAAGATGTTCAAGGGACTCAAGTCAAGTTCGGCCGAACCTGATGATCCTATGAGGAATCAGGCAAGTTTGAGCGAACTCGAGGGAAATGAAGGTTTGTTTTGTTGGCCAGTCAAGTTCGGCCGAACTTGGGGTCACCCAGGTCGAGCGAACTTGACCTAAATGGTTGGGTTTTCTTTGTTTTCGTTCGTTTATCGATTGTTTAGTGATGTAATCGAGTTATAAGGTAACGTTAAGCTATTTAGTGATGATTTAAGCATTGTAATAGCGAGTCAACGCGGGAGAGCGAGTTGCGTGAGTTTGCGAGCGATTAAACCACGATAATTCCAATCCACATATAACACATAAACACGTATAACACACAAACACGTAAACTAATATTACAACATAATTCCAATGTACTAAATTAAGTAATTGCGTTGCGATTGCGATGGGATAGCGATGAGATATGCGAAGCGTTGCGTTAAATAAGCGTTTAAATAGCGTTTAGCTGTGGTGTAATAATGCGAAGTAATGACAAAACATATTTAATTTAATACGAACATTTCTATTAACGAATCTCGGAATACAAAACTGAAAATCAAAATAAATACACGAAAACAGGAACAACAGAAAATACGGGTTGTTACATCATGAGGCGAGGTGGTTGTGATTGCGATGTTTGTTTTACTTTAACCCTACTATGGGTAGAAACATGGTACTACACCAGGAACGCTTCCTACTTTATTTTATGAGTTCCTTCTATATTTTCTATATAGGTTTTCACTATAAATTCCAAACCGAGTGGGTTCCTAGGAACCCACTCCTTCTCAAGTAAATCCACCCTCGGGGGTGTCCTAGGGACATCTACTCTTGGTGTGTGTGTTTTGGTGACGTATTGTTGCCGTAAGCAAGGTTGGGACAATTTCAAGTGTGACTGGAGTGTGTGGGCAGAATTAAGAGGTTAGGGAAGTGTAAATAACAGTGATGGTTATATTGGATCTTACGCTACAATGCTTCTTTCGTGTGTTATATATTCGTGTAGAGTGATTATTTTCTTTTCTGGGTGGGGTTTTAAGAGTTATTAACTAGTACCTGAGCATATAACTGCTTCATTAGGCCATGTGTAGTGGTAACACCCTTTATGGGAGGTTATGTGACAAATGGCAAAAAATGAATTGTGGGGGTTATATAATATGTGTGTAGTGGGAGATTATGTAGATATGGGGTTGTATATGTATGTATATATATGTGTGTGAGAGAGGCAAATTGTTCACTCGTTATATTTTTTGCGAGGCATCCAGATTCAAGGGCTCGGGGCGGCGTGGGGAGGTGCCATAGGGCGCTATGTTGGCCAGTGACGCCATATCCTTCCCCACTACGGAAGGACTTGTGGTAATATTGGTACTACGAATACAATAAAGAAGAATGACATAACTGGAACATTACATTATTGAACTGAAACAGTTAGATAAATACATGTAGTATTATTTCATATTATATTATAGTATACTATATTATATGGTCTGAATTTGATATTTGGTATACTTATATGAATAGAAAGGGAATTTAACAAAAAAAAATATTAAAGAACTTAACTTGTCATGATTAATTATAAATAATCACTTTTTACTTTATTTCAACATTATCACATTTTCAATAATATATATTATAAGCTCCGACGTCTCAGAATGTAAACGTCAAAAAAACATGAATCAATTGTAAATAACTTTTATTAACACTGATTCAATCAACAACAAGATATAATAAGAACACAGAACTCTTAACTCACCAGCAAATCATCAACGTGATGATCTGCAACCACTTTAAACAAGATCTATACGACGAACCCTAGATCTACAAGAACAATCTAGACCTTTACAAGTGAAAACCCTAAGAGAGAGAATAACTCACACAAAAATATCTAGTGAGAATGTGACTGAATGATCTCATATGTTATGATGAGATCATTTATATAATATCCAAGCTCTTGACCCATGCCCGCTCCTGCTATCAGTATCCATGCTCCGCATTTCATCCAAGCCTTTTAGCAGACCAAGCCCAATGTCCAAATAAGCCCATTAGGATAATGTCCAGTCCATGATAGCTGTCCATGTGTCCAGAACAAGTAATTAATTAAAGAGTTAACTGTCATTTTAATCCCTGTGTTTTGAGTCATTTTGCCAGTTTAATCAAAAGATTTCATTTTTTACATATGGGTCCAAAAATATTTTACCGTTGCCATTTTAGTCCACTGGTTTAACTTCATGCATTTTTTCTGTTAACGGGAAGGGCAATTCGGTCATTTTAACAGAACTAGTGGATGAAGTTAACCCAATGGACTAAAATGGTAACAGTGAAATTTTTTTGGACCCACAGGTAAAAGATGAAACATTTGGACTAAACTTACAAAATAATCTAAACCACATAGACTAAAATGACATTTAACTCTTAATAAAAACTATAACAAATAACGAGTGTATTAAACCAACTTTATAACCAGAACTAAAAGTGACAAATATATAATGCTATGATGTATTTTTAACAGCGAGTTAACAAGGTAAACAAAATAAGAGCAAATTCCAGTTTCCGTTCTTATAGTTTGGTTAGAACTGTCACGTTCATCATTTTATCATTTTTTTTCTTTGAGGGAAACTGTAATTCTCAGTTTTTATCATTTCAATCCAACTCACTAAGTTCGTTTTTTATGTTAACTCAATTCAAAGGACAACTTAATCTTACTCCAAAGTAAACAAAACACTAATTTTTCCTTTGATTTAAAAGAAAAGCAAACTAAATTAATTAGCTGAAACGAAATGAAAAAAAAAACAAAA
Source organism: Scalesia atractyloides (assembly GCA_947069175.1). Lineage (NCBI taxonomy): Eukaryota > Viridiplantae > Streptophyta > Magnoliopsida > Asterales > Asteraceae > Scalesia > Scalesia atractyloides. The sequence goes on along the minus strand of CAMTDV010000006.1, from coordinate 69,293,842 downwards.
ACAAAAAACAAAAGTTAGAAAAACTTAAGAATGAGATTGGTACAGTACTCATATCTGTACCGGCACCGAAAATACCGGTACCGAATTTAAACAAAAGTGAGTACCAAATACCGTACGAAATATATTGGTACGATACGGGTATTTCGGTACGGTACCTGCGTTGGTACCAGTATTTTTTATTTTTGAGCATTCGTACGAGTTATTTTTTGAGCACTCGGTATAGTTTATTTTTTGAGCACTCGTACAAGTACTAAATAGGTAAAATCGGCACGAGTACCAACACAATACTAGTACCAAATTGGTAAAATCGATACGAATATCAATACGATACGAGTACTAAATAGGTTAAATCGATACGAGTATCGTAAAGACCATAATATGAAATAAAACATAATATAAAACAAACTTTTAAAGTTCAATATAAAATTCGGTACCAGTACCCGTTTTTACCCGTACTTGTTCCGATACCGAAAATACCTAATACCAAAATCAATAAAACTAGGTACTGATACATGTACTGAGTATCTAAAATCTGTATGAATACAGATATAAATACGGATAGAGATACAAGTATTTGGAGAAAAAAGCTCTATCCCTACACCAACTGATATTATACCGTATTGTACTATAGCATTTAGTTTGATTTGATTTAGACTCGTGCAAATAAAAAATGATTTCTTATCAAAATCGTTTTTCTCTGGCTGCTTAGGAAAATAATATATTAAAAGTTTTAACTAAGCATGTCTAATTATAAAAATCACCATCTACTTTATCTCAGTCTCGCCAGCTTTCAACATAAACAAGTTATTAGTTTAATAGAGTAAAGATTATTTTTTAATAATTGCATTTCCATTATATACAAATTGATAGAAAAAAATTATCAAATCACAAACAAATATACACATTAAACATAAATCACTATCCTAAACAAAATAACCTTCACTTTAACAAATTCATGGGAAGTTAAAGAAGAAAACAATCAATATGATTGCTATATTTAAAAGAATTAAAGTACAAAAAGCTAAAAAAAATATAAAAAAAGAAACTAATATAGTGATGCATCTTTGATGACTACACAAGCACAAGATTCACATCTTGAGTGAGCTAGCACAAATGACCATATTCATGGGCATATGATATCATCAGGTGGTGGCGGCGGAGGGTCGAACGGAAAAGGAAACTGAGGATAAAACGGTGGTGCAAACGGCGGCACAAATGGTGGCGCAAAGGGTGGAGCTTGATGTGTTCGCTTTTGCTCCAGTATGTTGTGACACGGTGATGGACCCGAGGGGGGCACTATACCTTTTGGTAGCATATCCGACAACCCATTAGGAGCATCCTCTTCGTTATGTACCCCTCTAACCCATCTTGCATCAATGCTCGCCACAAGTGAGCCCGTTAACAACAATAGTATCAAACAAATACTGTAACGCGTTCGCCTTAATACCATCGCCGCAATGTGATCTCTCTTCTTCTTTCTTATCTTGTTCTTCCTTCCATGAAGAAGTTTGTAGATGAAGAATGAGTGAGATTATAAATATATGATCAACATTTTCTTTGTTAATGGGCCGTATTTTATATTGGCTATGAGATCATGGTCAAAACTGAATTTTGGGTATATAAACATCCAAATATACAAGTTTTGATTTTGGGAGTTGTATAATTTATATATTTTCGTTTGTGTATAGTGGGATAGTGGGGTTAGTATTATAGTTAACAATATGATTGTTGTCTTTGTTTATTGACCTACAAATATATATGTCACGTGAATACAAATTTAAATCTTTAATCGTTATTTTTATTTTTATTTTTATTATTATTTTTTTTTAAATTTTGACAAGTACCTAGCAAACATCTAGTTACTAGTAGCCATGATGGTAAAGCATGTCGGGTTAGCATGTTTATGAGTTAAAATTAACAAAGTAAAACATGAGTTATATATGCATTTGTTCTACAGACAAATGTTCTAACTTCCATTTGTTTTTAGTACAATCCAAGTCCAACCTATTTAGTATATGTGGTAGATAAAACAACTCATTCACGACATATATATTATCACGTCAAATACATCAACCATAAATTGGACGTACTTAAAAGCGTGTTACCCTAACATGACATGTGTAACGCAATCGTCTATACCATCAAAATAAAATGGGTTGGAAGGTTAAAGCAGATAAAAAAATATAAGCTTGATTATGAGTTGAGTTTATATATATATATGTGTGTAAATATATAAAAAAAGAATTCTAATTTTAAATGAGACGGTCCAATTTATTCTAATCCAATCCCACGTTATTTAAAAGTCACTAAACAACTCAACATTTATAATCAAATTCTTAAATAAACTCCTTAACATGCCACATCAGATTTCAAACCTTCCTAAAAAACTCTTAATTTTCCCACAACACCAAACATATACCTTCACGCTCTACTTTTTATATATAAAAATATTGTTTGTGTGTAGAGCCCGTCCATTGGCCCGCTTGAGATCCGCAGACAAAGACAAAAGTTCTAGACTTGAGAAACGGACATGACCTACAATGCATTTTGGCTCGAGTTAGGGTGGTCCGAAGTTCCAGACTTGGCCACCTCACCCCATTGTAAATGCTCTATGGATTATTTATTCTTATATGCTTTAGAATATAACAACAACGACCTTACCCCGTTAATCCCACTTATAGCTATTAGTAGCTATTGGTTGGGCCTGGGGATGTGAGATATAGGCATCGACATACCTTACCTCAATCCTAGGGGATAAAGAGGCTGCTCTCTGTGAGATTCTCGACTCCAAAGACATATCAAGATATAAAAGTTATACAAGCATTCATATGCACACATCTACACACAAAAAAAAAGTAGCAGAAAAACATATTGGGTTTAAATATCACCAAAAAGGAACCACAAAAGCTAAAACTGCTAAGACAAGAAAATGCTACAGAAAGGTAACCCTACTCCATACAAGTCTTTAACCTTAATCCTACGTCTCCACGAACTTCTATCCTCGACAATGTCCTCAAAAAGGTGTAAGTCTAACAAATCATTTCTAACTCGTTCTTCCCAAGTCATTTTCGGTCTACCTCTACTCACCTCCCCTCCACAGTGAGAGTTTCTATTGATCTAACTGTAGTCGTCACTTGTCTCCTCCTGGCATGCCCAAACCATGTCAACCTTCCCTCCCTAATCTTATATGAAATACATGCCACTGCCAATCTTTCTCTAAAAACCTCATTTCTTATCCTATCCAACCTAGTGTGCCTACACATCCACCTTAGCATCCTCATCTCCGCCACATCCAGCTTACGCGTTTGTGTCTTCTTGATACCCCAACATTATGTTCCGTATCACATAGCAGGTCTAACTACAACCCTATAAAATGTTCCCTTTGTCACACCCCGACCCGCAGCGGAATAAGAGTCGGGGCATAATTGGGTTATCACCAAAGCTCATGATATTTACTAATATGTTTCGTATTTATTAAAGTCAAAATTACATTCTCAATAATCCAAACATGTCCATACAAATACAAAGGAAAATAACCAAACTAAACAATCCAAGCTCTAAATCAGTTTATTCTTCTAATCCAATCCTAGGTGTTTCTCGCTGCAGCTGGTTCACCTGTATCATGTGTAAAAATGGGGTTTTTTGGGTCAACATAAGTTGGCGAGTGAACCTTGTTAGATAAACATTTATTATTGATTTTCTTGTTATTTTATCAAGGAAAAATTGTGCAATAATCATAAGTGAGCAAATGTACAAAATCAAACAGTAGCAATAACAACCACAAACTATAACATACAATAACATACAATGACAAACCAACAGCATACCATAACATATCAACTTGCATAAATATATAACATGAATGAAACTGTGCGATCAAGGCTCAATCAAACGGAGTCGATCGTATTGCATGTACTGAAAATGATAAATGTCTGTGCGATCAAGGCTCAATCAAACGGAGCCGATCGTATGTTGGCACGCCAGGTTCACGCTCATAATGTAATGGGGAACATGCTCAACGCTCATAATGTAATGGAGAGCGGCGGCCTATGAAATTGCATGTACTGAAAATAATAAATTAAATCTAAACAATAACCACACAAAGAGTTGAAACAAGCTGAATACACATTTGTTCATGATATGATGTATGCACAATGATTTAAATAAATAAATGGCAAGACACATGATACACCCCAAAAACATGATTAAAACGAGGAATTTGTAAAGATTCACTCACATTGGATGCGTTTGGTTGAAGATGGTGAGATGCGCACGAGTTGGAAGAATTGAACAACGAGAATTAACTAACCTAAATAATAACGGAAAATATAGTAAATGAGTGGATTTTATTAATAATTTTAATAGGATTTTAAGATATATTTTTGTGAGTTTAAAGCTATTTCCTATCTTTAAAAACATCATTTTTAAGTATTTTTAATTGATTTTTAAGTTAAATTAAATAAATAAAATAATAAAAAAAATATAAAAATATGTTGACTTTTGCATTGACCGTTGACCGTTGACCGTTTGACTTGTTGACCGGTTTTATTGTGTAATTGTATGCGTCGGGTGAGGCTTGAACCCGAGACCTCCCGTACGCGTGCACGCAGCTCTACCAACTGAGCTACGTGTCTAACCCGAAATAATTCTGTTTTTAATTATATTTATATACTAACTCAGTTTATTCAAAATTCTTTTATTTTCAAAATGTTTAAAATCATCGAACCGGTGTCACCAACAGGTCTCGAATCCGGGACCTGTGCGTTAACGCTACACACAGTCCACCGCTGGACTGTGTGTCTAACTTGGTTAATATACAGATTTTTATTATACTTAACATCTAACGTACGTTAATCCGGTTCAGTTAGAAAAATAAAACATCTTTATTACAGAGAGGGTGTGTGTATCAAGGATCGAACTCGCGACCTGTGATTTGTATGTGCACACAGTCCACCGCTGGACTGTGTGTCTAACCCGAGATAATAACCAGATTTTATTAATCTTAACAACATTCGCTACTTCGTCTTCTTCATCTATAACACAGACAACGATTATCTAGATGTTATCTGTTTAAAAATAAAACATCAACCATAAATTGGACGTACTTAAAAGCGTGTTACCCTAACATGACATGTGTAACGCAATTGTCTATACCATCAAAATAAAATGGGTTGGAAGGTTAAAGCAGATAAAAAAATATAAGCTTGATTATGAGTTGAGTTTATATATATATATGTGTGTAAATATATAAAAAAGAATTCTAATTTTAAATGAGACGGTCCAATTTATTCTAATCCAATCCCACGTTATTTAAAAGTCACTAAACAACTCAACATTTATAATCAAATTCTTAAATAAACTCCTTAACATGCCATATCAGATTTCAAACCTTCCTAAAAAAACTCTTAATTTTCCCACAACACCAAACATATACCTTCACACTCTACTTTTTTATATATAAAAATATTATTTGTGTGTAGAGCCCGTCCATTGGCCCGCTTGAGATCCGCAGACAAAGACAAAAGTTCTAGACTTGAGAAACGGACATGACCTACAATGCATTTTGGCTCGTGTTAGGGTGGTCCGAAGTTCCAGACTTGGCCACCTCACCCCATTGTAAATGCTCTATGGATTATTTATTCTTATATGCTTTAGAATATAACAACAACGACCTTACCCAGTTAATCTCACTTATAGCTATTAGTAGCTATTGGTTGGACCTGGGGAGGTGAGATATGGGCATCGACATACCTTACCTCAATCCTAGAGGATAAAGAGGCTGCTCTCTGTGAGATTCTCGACTGCAAAGACATATCAAGATATAAAAGTTATACAAGCATTCATATGCACACATCTACACACAAAAAAAAAGTAGCAGAAAAACATATTGGGTTTAAATATCACCAAAAAGGAACCACAAAAGCTAAAACTGCTAAGACAAGAAAATGCTACAGAAAGGTAACCCTACTCCATACAAGTCTTTAACATTAATCCTACGTCTCCACGAACTTCTATCCTCGACAATGTCCTCAAAAAGGTGTAAGTCTAACAAATCATTTCTAACTCGTTCTTCCCAAGTCATTTTCAGTCTACCTCTACTCACCTCCCCTCCACAGTGAGAGTTTCTATTGATCTAACTATAGTCGTCACTTGTCTCCTTCTGGCATGCCCAAACCATGTCAACCTTCCCTGTCACACCCCAACCCGCAGCGGAAAAGGTGCTCGGGGCATGATTGGGTTTTCATCAAAGCTCATGACATTTATTATAACGTTTCATATTTATTATTACAATTTAAAGGGGTCATACAATCATAATTACAACATGTTCTACACATCTTTTTAGACTTCTTTATTTTCTTCTAAGGCATTTCCTATGTTTTCCTTGCTTCATCCTGTTCACCTGTATCATTTGTAAAAATGGTTTTTGGATCAACAAAAAGTTGGCGAGTGAATCCTATGAAAAACATTTAAACAAGTTTATTGAATTGATCATAAAATAAAGTGCATAACCACATATGAGTAAATATAGATGTAAACTTATTCACAAAACACTTAATATTAAATAATGCACACACATACAATAATAGATTGTTTTGAGGCACGCGTTGTTCAACTCGTCTCCCACGAGGAACTGATGGGCCTAATGAATGAGTTTTGAGGCACGCGTTGTTCTACGAACTGATGGGCCTAATGAATGAGTTTTAAGGCACGCGTTGTTCAACTCGTCTCCCACGAGGAACTGATGGGCCTAACAAATAATTTGCATACAACTTGACAATATGTAATACATAACTACAAACAATATTTACATTCTAAGTTTAAATCATAATATGGTATGGCACGAGTTTGAATAAACGAATTAGTTTAAGCGACACATGATACACCCCAAAACGTGTGATAAAAAGGGGAGTTGTAAGATTCACTCACAGTGGTTACGTTTCTTGGATTGATGATGAATGCGCACGAAATTGGATTTAACTACGAGAGAAACTAACCTAGATAATAACATAATGGTTCGGTAAATAAGTGGATTTTATTAATCAATTTTAGTAGGATTATTGGATATATTTTTGTGAGTTTAAGGCTATTTTCTAACTTTAAAAACGTTATTTTTAAGTATTTTTAATTGATTTTTTAAATTAAATAAATAAATAAAAATAAAAAAAAATGTTGACTTTTGACCGTTGACCGTTGACCATGACTTGTTGACCGCTGACCGTTGACCGGTTCGGTCGGTTATATAGTTGCACTGAGTGAGACTCGAACCCGTGACCTCCCGTACGCGTGCACGCAGCTCTACCAACTGAGCTACGTGTCTAACCCGAAATATTTCTGTTTTTAATTATATTTATACACTATTTCAGTTAATCCGAAAATCATTTATTTTAAAAAGGGTTTAATTGTAGCGACTCGGTGATCCCCACAGGTCTCGAACCCGGGACATGTGGTTTAGTTTGGCACACAGTCCACCGCTGGACTGTGTGTCTAACTTGGTAAATATTCTAGTTTTTATTATACTTAACATCTTACTGCGTATGGATCCGGTTCAGTTTAAAAAAGAACATTTTTATTACAGCGAATGTGCGTGTGTCAAGGATCGAACTCGGGACGTGTGTCTAACCCGTTCATATAACTTGTTTTAATTAAACATATATACAACCGTAGCTTCATTTTCTTCGTTAAACTTTACCCAGAAAAATCAATTCGACTGTTTAATCGGAAATTATCGTTGAATTAGTTGATTGCTTTTACTGATTGACGAAATTAATTTAAACAGAAAGATTTTAAGGATGTTGTACCGAACAGGTGTGATTTCCGACGAATTCCGGTGACTGGAGTTTTTCCGGCGGCGTGTATCTTGCGACAGAGAATCTTCAGGAATTCTGAGGTAAGTGCGGGTGACTTCTGTCCGAGCTCTTGATGTCCAAATTATAAGGTGAAGCAACAGTAGAATCGATTCTTCGGTTTTCCAGCAAGTATCTGAGGATTCCGGTGAACACAGATAAGTTCCGGCGACTGATTCCGAGTGTTTTAGCGAGAGTTTAAGAGAGTGTTTGAGGGATTAGACTGGTTGGATTGAGAAAATTAGCTCTGTATTTATAGGCTGCTATGCGACTTGATTTCTCTTGCTACTTCAGCGGTTATGACCCAAAATTAGTGCTAGACATCGGTTATAACCGATGTCGTCGTTAATATATACGTTAAGTCAAGAGTAACCGTCGATAATTGGCGAAATCGTCGGATTTTCCGGCATCTGCGGATTTGGGCGCGCTGAGTAATTGAATTCGATTTCCAGTTTTATTATATGTATTAATTGTTTCAATAATTCAACAAGAATCACAAGTGGCGGAGTGGTGGAATGTTTGTGTGTTAAGTCTTTGAGGTTACCCGGCTGACCCGGGTTCGAAACCCGGCATCAGCATTAAATTTTTATTTCACTGTTTTTAATACATTTTCAAATATAAATTTTATATTCTAATATACTTATTAATTATGTATCATTTAAAATTAATTTGAGCATTAAATACGTAACGAAAATTTTTAACTGGATGTTCGGTTAATAAACGAAGCGGGTTTGGAAAACCCGTTTTTTTTTACGGATGTTACAGTATCCCTACTTTTAGAAATTTCCTCCCGAAATTTAAGTAGTGGCATGTTTGTCTCAAAAGGATGGTGTTTTAATTTGACAATTACATACTTAGAAGGGAGTAAGAGTTTAAATTTTTGCTTGAGGGGGTAACGTTCCTTGTAAGGGTTGAGTACCCTGCTACAGGAATCGCTTTTTGTTGCCTACGGTAAAGAATATTTAGAAACAGAGTTGATTCACTAAGTATGATTTCATGCGCAAGAGTTTTGATATGTTTGGAAAGATAAGGTTATATCCTAAAAACAAAACTTCTACTACTAAAACCTACATGGAACTTCTCATAATCGCCATGCCTCTGATCCTTTGACAAGAATACTTATATATAGGAACTACCAGCGGCGTATCCACCATATTCTTGTCAAATTTTCATTGGTTTTATCAGTAAGTCATGATTAGTCCTATGTGACCCTAAAACATAAACAAACACAACAACCAAAGCTTGAGTCTTCATTCTGATAGTATACATGTTTGAATGGTGACAGTACCTCTCTCGTTTGTTATGATGGAGAGGTTAGTCTATGTAGAAATATAACACAATCCAATTTATTTAAATGATGAGATGATATGAATGCTAAATCAGTGAGTATAAAACAAACTTCAACCAAGACAATACTAAATCCTACATGGAACTTCTCATAACCGCCTGATAATGCCTCTGATCCTTTGACAAGAATACTTATATATAGGAAGTACCAGCGGCGTATCCACCATATTCTTGTCAAATTTTCATTGGTTTTATCATTAAGTCATGATTAGTCCTATGTGACTCTAAAACATAAACAAACACAACAACCAAAGCTTGAGTCTTCATTCTGATAGTATACATGTTTGAATGGTGACAGTACCTCTCTCGTTTGTTATGATGGAGAGGTTAGTCTATGTAGAAATAGAACACAATTCAATTATTTAAATGATGAGATGATATGAATGCTAAATCAGTGAGTATAAAACAAACTTCAACCAAGACAATACTAAATCCTACATGGAACTTCTCATAACCGCCTGATAATGCCTCTGATCCTTTGGCAAGAATACTTATATATAGGAAGTACCAGCGGCGTATCCACCATATTCTTGTCAAATTTTCATTGGCTTTATCCGTAAGTTATGATTAGTTCTATGTGACTCTAAAACATAAACAAACACAACAACCAAAGCTTGAGTCTTAATTCTGATAGTATACATGTTTGAAATGGTGACAGTTCCTCTCTCGTTTGTTATGATGGAGAGGTTAGTCTATGTAGAAGTGAGACACAGCCCAACTTATTTAAATAATGAGATTGAAATACGTTGAGATGTATGATGATATGAATGTTAAATCAATGAGTATAAAAACAAAACTGAAATAGTAATTCGCATTAAAATTCTTGGATAAATTTATAATTGAGATACGTGAAAGTTGAGAAAACATAAAAACGAAGCGGTTGGAGTTGAATCTTGATTTTTGGTGAAGGAGACTAGTTGGGTGGTTCGTTTGGGCCGTCATTATCTTCAACAGGATTTGCGTTGATGTTGAAAACTCTTCCTCTTGCTGGTGGCCTAGTGGTTAGGTTTCCTTGATTTGCTTGGTTAACTGGGTTTGCTTGAGCTTGGGCGTTTATGATGTTAACCAATCGAGGGCACGTGTTTCTATAATGGGTAGGGTCGTCACAATTAAAACAAGCTCGAACATAAGGTAACATGGGATATTGGGGTTGTTGATATGTTTGGATCATGTTTTGAGTAGGGGGTGAGATTTGGGTTTGAGGGGTGCGGCAAACCTTGCTCAAATGACCATAGCGTCCACAATTCGCACATAGCCGACAAGGTAAGGTAGATGGATGGTGATAAAAACAGGTGTTACATTGAGGGTGAGGTCCAAGGTAAGGTTTCTTATTTGGGTAAGTTGAGTTGGGTGCTACTTGAGTGATTGGGATAGCTTGGAGGGGTACGGCTTGTGAGGCTGGTTGATTGCGTTGGGTGACAGCGAAAAGTTGCCCATCTCGTTTTCGCTTAGAAATGGGTTGAGAAGGGGATTCGGTTTGGGTGGAGTTTGAGGTTTCAGTCGATGCTTTATCCTTCTTCTTCTCCTCCTTGAAGTCTTTATTCCGTATGCGGTTCTCGGTGAGCTCTGTAGCTAACTCCATTGCTGCTTCCAAGGTTGCAGGTGTGGTACTTATTACAGAGTCTTGAATTTTTTAAGGAAGACCTCGAATGTAGTGCTCGATCAAACGGTAGAGGGGAGTGAACAAGTTGGGAACCATTTAATTTATCTCGAGGAATCTCTTGTTGTATGTGGTGTGGTCGCCTTCCTTTTGTTTCAACGAATAGAACTCATCCTCTAATTTCTTGATTTCACTCCTTGGGCAAAATCGTCTTGTCATGATTTCCTTCAACTCTTCCCAAGTCAAAGTCATAGCATCTTCAAAACCTCGTTTGGCTTTCTCTGTATTCCACCAAGTAAGTGCTATTCCAAGTAAACGACCAGTAGCATATCGTACTTTGCGATCATCGGGGCAATCCCAATTTAGAAAAGTGTTTTCCATTTCTTCAAACCAATGGAGGAGAGCGGTGACACCTTCAGTCCCTTCGTATTTGGAGGGTCGCAGGATTTGAAATGCTTGTAGGTGCATTTAGTGGTTTTTGGGGGAGGATTGACAATATTTTGATCGTCTTGATTGACGGGATTTGCGGTAAGGGCTTGTTGGACTTGAACTACAATGTTGGGTATTACGGCAGCCATTTGTTGAGCGATTTGGGCAGCCATGCGCTCGCGGGCTTTTCCTGCTCTCATCTTCCTACGAGCGAGACTAGAAGACATCTTCAAGTAATACATATCAAGAGTATGAGTTGGATGTTTTAGGGATCATGTGTCGTATTTAGGAATGAACATTCATAAAATAAATATCGAATAATAAATCTACTACATCCATAGGATGTCTTGGGCTTTGCTCGTAATTGGGCCTTGCATGCCGCCATACTTCACCTTCGTAATCATGTGGGCCCCATGACTACCGGGTTTTTCATATGGTTCGCATGTGTTAGCCTGGTTTCGTACACTAAAACCCGGAGAAAATCGAGAAATATTTATGTAACGTATGATATTCGGAATGTATCCAGGTGTGGACACGATGACACCTCAAAGTGGGGTTAGTTCGAACGACGTTTGGTGTGGCATGCTTTGGCCTAATAGGTCCTTCGTACTCTCATCGTTAGTCCCCAGGTAGGCAAACTGGTCCGTTATATTGGATTTATACGAATGCCAACCTAGACAGGACGTTCCGACTACCGGTACTTGTACCCTTACAGTTACTACATGCCCGTCGCAGAACTCACTTCGATGAGATTTGAAAATTGAAAAATGCGACAAAATCTTGAATAACGGAAGTATGAAGATGATTTGAATATGTGAGCATTGAAATATGTATAATGAATGTGTATGTAATTATGTATGTTTGACTGTAAGTATAATTCACTATGTATCACAAAATGTAGTATTGGAAGTGTTTGCATGCATTTGTGTATGTAATAAATATGAAATAAATAAACATCATGAGTTTGCATATAACCACATAAACAATTAAAATCTAATCAACTATAGTATAGGCTCTAAGGGTCTAATAACCTATCCTATATCCCTATAGTCAAAAGCTCTGATACCAATCTGTCACACCCCGACCCGCAGCGGAAAAGGTGATCGGGGCATGATTGGGTTTTCATCAAAGCTCATGACATTTATTATAACGTTTCATATTTATTATTACAATTTAAAGGGGATCATACAATCATAATTACAACATGTTCTACACATCTTTTTAGACTTCATTATTTTCTTCTAAGGCATTTCCTATGTTTTCCTTGCTTCATCCTGTTCACCTGTATCATGTGTAAAAATGGTTTTTGGATCAACCAAAAGTTGGCGAGTGAATCCTATGAAAAACATTTAAACAAGTTTATTGAATTGATTATAAAATAAAGTGCATAACCACATATGAGTAAATATAGATGTAAACTTATTCACAAAACACTTAATATTAAATAATGCACACACATACAATAATAGATTGTTTTAAGGCACGCGTTGTTCAACTCGTCTCCCACGAGGAACTGATGGGCCTAATGAATGAGTTTTGAGGCACGCGTTGTTCTACGAACTGATGGGCCTAATGAATGAGTTTTAAGGCACGCGTTGTTCAACTCGTCTCCCACGAGAAACTGATGGGCCTAACAAATAATTTGCATACAACTTGACAATATGTAATACATAACTACAAACAATATTTACATTCTAAGTTTAAATCATAATATGGTATGGCACGAGTTTGAATAAACGAATTAGTTTAAGCGACACATGATACACCCCAAAACGTGTGATAAAAAGGGGAGTTGTAAGATTCACTCACAGTGGTTGCGTTTCTTGGATTGATGATGAATGCGCACGAAATTGGATTTAACCACGAGAGAAACTAACCTAGATAATAACATAACGGTTCGGTAAATAAGTGGATTTTATTAATCAATTTTAGTAGGATTATTGGATATATTTTTGTGAGTTTAAGGCTTAAGTATTTTTAATTGATTTTTTAAATTAAATAAACAAATAAAAATAATAAAAAATGTTGACTTTTGACCGTTGACCGTTGACCATGACTTGTTGACCGCTGACCGTTGACCGGTTCGGTCGGTTATATAGTTGCACTGAGTGAGACTCGAACACGTGACCTCCCGTACACGTGCACGCAGCTCTACCAACTGAGCTACGTGTCTAACCCGAAATATTTCTGTTTTTAATTATATTTATACACTATTTCAGTTAATCTGAAAATCATTTATTTTAAAAAGGGTTTAATTGTATCGACTCGGTGATCCCCACAGGTCTCGAACCCGGGTCCTGTGGTTTAGTTTGGCACACAGTCCACCGCTGGACTGTGTGTCTAACTTGGTAAATATTCTGGTTTTTATTATACTTAACATCTTACTGCGTATGGATCTGGTTCAGTTTAAAAAAGAACATTTTTATTACAGCGAATGTGCGTGTGTCAAGGATCGAACTCGGGACGTGTGTTAATCGTTTGCACACAGTCCACCGCTGGACTGTGTGCCTAACCCGTTCATATAACTTGTTTTAATTAAACATATATACAACCGTAGCTTCATCTTCTTCGTTAAACTTTACCCAGAAAAATCAATTCGACTGTTTAATCGGAAATTATCGTTGAATTAGTTGATTGCTTTTACTGATTGACGAAATTAATTTAAACAGAAAGATTTTAAGGATGTTGTACCGAACAGGTGTGATTTCCGACGAATTCCGGTGACTGGAGTTTTTCCGGCGACGTGTATCTTGCGACAGAGAATCTTCAGGAATTCTGAGGTGAGTGCGGGTGACTTCTGTCCGAGCTCTTGATGTCCAAATTATAAGGTGAAGCAACAGTGGAATCGATTCTTCGGTTTTCCGGCAAGTATCTGAGGATTCCGGCGAACACAGATAAGTTCCGGCGACTTGCGGCGACTGATTCCGAGTGTTTTAGCGAGAGTTTAAGAGAGTGTTTTAGGGATTAGACTGGTTGAATTGAGAAAATTAGCTCTGTATTTATAGGCTGCTATGCGACTTGATTTCTCTTGCTACTTCAGCGGTTATGACCCAAAATTAGTGCTAGACATCGGTTATAACCGATGTCGTCGTTAATATATACGTTAAGTCAAGAGTAACCATCGATAATTGGCGAAATCGTCGGATTTTCCGGCGTCTTCGGATTTGGGCGCGCTGAGTAATTGAATTCGATTTCCAGTTTTATTATATGTATTAATTGTTTAAATAATTCAACAAGAATCACAAGTGGCGGAGTGGTGGAATGTTTGTGTGTTAAGTCTTTGAGGTTACCCGGCTGACCCGTGTTCGAAACCCGGCATCAGCATTAAATTTTTATTTCACTGTTTTTAATACATTTTCAAATATAAATTTTATATTCTAATATACTTATTAATTATGTATCGTTTAAAATTAATTTGAGCATTAAATACGCAACGAAAACTTTTAACTGGATGTTCGGTTAATAAACGAAGCGGGTTTGGAAAACCCGTTTTTTTTTACGGATGTTACATTCCCTCCCTAATCTTATATGAAATACAGGCCACTGCCAATCTTTCTCTAAAAACCTCATTTCTTATCCTATCCAACCTAGTGTGCCTACACATCCACCTTAGCATCCTCATCTCTGCCACATCCAGCTTACGCGTTTATGTCTTCTTGATACCCCAACATTATGTTCCATATCACATAGCAGGTGTAACTACAACCCTATAAAATGTTCTCTTTAACTTAATTGGGAACCTCATGTCGCACAATACCCCAGAGGTTGCTCTCCACCTACACCATACAGCTTGAACACGATGGGATACATCACTATCTATCTCCCCATCATTTTGTACAAATGATCCTAGATACTTTAATTTAGTTACCTCCGGAATCACTTGCCCTTCAATTGTGATTTGAGTGTCCTGGTCCTCGCATGCACCGTTGGAATCACAGTAAGATACTCAGTCTTAGGGCGACTAATCCTTAAACCTTTACCCTCTAAGGCTGTACGCCACTCCTTTAACCTTACATTCAGGCTTTGTTTACTCTCAGCCACTAACACAATTGCATCCGCAAAAAACAAGCACCACAGAACTATCTCTTGAATCAACTTAGACAACTCATCTAGGACAACTGCAAAAAGAAACGGACTCAATCTAGACCCTTGATGGAGTCTTACCTCCACAGAGAAGTAATCAATATCCCCTATAGGTTCACACACACTAGTTTCAGTCCTAACATACATATTCCTAATTAAGTCTTTATATTTCCCCATAACCCCTTTACACTCCAAACTATCCTATATCAGCATGCTTGGTACACTGTCATATGTCTTTTCAAGGTCAATGGACACCATATGTCGATCACGCTTCTTCTCCTTATACTTTTCCATCAATCTCCTTAGAATGTGTATTGCTTCCGTAGTTGACCACCCTAACCTGAAACCAAATTGGTTTACTGAAACGTGAGTTTCTCTTCTAAGTATATTCTTAATTACCCTCTCCCATAATTTCATAGTATGACCTAGCAGTTTTATCCGTCTGTAATTCCCACAATACTAAGAGTCCCCTTTGTTCTTAAGGGCGCTATGACGTTGCTCCTCCACTGATCTGGCATGCTTGCAGATTTGAAAATAAGATTGAACAGAGTAGTTAACCATAGAACTCCTTCATCATCTAAACACCTCCACACCTCAATGAGTGTGATATCCGGACTAACTGCCTTAGCCCTTCCCATCTTCCTGTGTGCGGCCCTCACCTATCCATGTGTTATACGCCGGCGGTAACAGTTATTATGTTGTCTCCTTTGAGCTATTGTGTTGTCACTTTCTTGTTGGTTAGCCCCCCATTGTTGAAAAGTTTATGGAAAAAGGTTTTCCATCTCAATTAATGTCATGATCCTTAACTAAAACTTGACCATCCTCCCCCTTTACAACCTTCACTACCCTTATATCTTGTTTTCTACGCTCCCTAGCTATTGGCGATCTTGAACATATCATGCTCCCCGTCCTTTGTTATCAATTGTGTATACATCTGCTTAAAGGCTTTGTTATTTGCCTCTGCCACTTCCTTTTTCGCCTCCCTCTTGGCCTTTTTGTATTGCTCCTTCAATTGTCCTCTCTCCTCTTCATCTGTGCACCCCAAAAGATCTCTAAAACTCCCTTGCCGATCCCTTATTTTGGTTTGCACATCTTCACTCCACCCCATGACTCCTTATATATACTCATCTTTCCTGTTGTGAGTCCTAGCGTCTCCTTCGCCACAGGAGTAATGATGGTTGTCATAACCTCCCACATTCGGTTTGTGTCCCAACCAGTCGAGTCGAAGTAGTCGAGATAACCTTATCTTTGAACGCTGTAATCTTGTCGCCCTTCAAATTTCCCCATCGGATCTTAGGTCGTATGTTCCTCTCCTCTTTAGTCAATTTTCTCTCATGACTATATCCGCTACTAATAGACGGTGTTGAAACATTGTTGTCTCACCTGGTATTACCTTGCACTCTTTTCACCATCATCGGTCTCTTCGTCTCATCAAAAGATAGTAAATATGTGTACTACGTCCTCCACTACTAAAATAATCAACTGCGATAAAAGAAATATAAACATGATATTAAATAAACTAATCATCCCATGTTTCATTTTAACTTCCCACTAATTGTAAAAAAATGAAAGCATATGGCACGAGATTGCTAAAGAATTAACTAAATAATATCAGCCGGTAAAGCAATAGGAAAATGGGTAAATGACAAAAAAGGTAAAGAGTCCCTAAACAAAACTAACAAGAACTTTGTAGCTTAATCTAATATACATAGGCCCTTAACTATCAAATCCAATCATTTCCTTTTGGTCAAAACTAGATCACAATTAGAGAAATGATTTCGAATTGATTTTTCATTACAATGTTAATTTTACTTAGACCACCCGTAGTGGGTGTGGTTTTGTGCTTTTTCTCCCGAATCACGCCCAATCACGCCTCATCCCCACCCCTATGGGCGCTATGTGGCGTTTTTCGCAAAAATCCCCCCTTCCGCGTGATTTAAAACACGCTCAAGTGCCCCTTTCTTCCACTGTTTTGGCCAATGAAATTATTCCATGTAATAAAAACCATTAATTTTAAATTTAAAAAAATAAGAAAATATTAATTGGGTAATCATTGATGGGGCATTATTGGGCATTATCCCACTACGCCCATTGTAAAAAACGCCCATAATGCTCCTTTGCTGAATAGGATGACACGTGTCGTAAAATGCCCATAGGTATGGGCATTATTCATGTGTACCACTGTACATGGTCTTACAAATTTATAATTTTGATTCTTTTTGTTACACAACTTTCATAATGTTTATAAATTTCATTGTTTTTTTTATGTAAAAACAAGTGGTGATAATAATATAACAAATGAATCATAACGAATTAACTTTTTTTTGAAATCTAATTAAACAAATAATCGATCAATTAACTAACCCATTTTTTAAGAACATGATTTTATGGTTGGTTTATGTTATGATTTACGTCATAAACAAACTAATATGCTATTTATTTTGAGTAGTTGATTTTGATATCATTATTATTGATGTTAGAAAAAGTAGGCCTAAATGTGTATATTTTATTTCTAAACCTATTAACCAAACAACCATAACATAGATATAATTAATAAAACATGGTTTCAATTAAAATGTGGGATAAAATAATTTATATAAGTAAAATGTTAATTCACCTTTTGTGTCATTATATAGTGGGCATTACATTTTCTCTGTGTAGACAAACTACTGAATATTAATGATACTTTTTTCTGTCACTAAAATACAATTTTTTTAGTAAAAAAATGTGATATGAAGTGAGGGAAAGAGTTAATTATTTTAATACTTAAGAAAAAATAATTATAAATTTAGAAAACAAATTATATTTGTTCTTAATAAGCAACGAATCTTTGTTTGTTAAAACTAGTGTGTCTTTGAACTAGTTTGTAGTATTTTTTAATTTAATGGAACAACACGTGTCATTATTATGACATTTAGTTCACACAGTTTATAAGACGATAATATATTTTTTAACGTGATTTTTAAATCGTAATTAAAAAAAAGATGAATTCGAACACATCAACTATTGTGTATTTATGATTATATCGAAATATTTATATTTTTTTTATCGTAAGATATATCGAGTGTCGATGTAATACCGATAACGTGATAAATAGAACTTATACCCATCGATATATATTTTATGGTTTTTTTAACAATATAAAACACGACTATTTTACTTGTTACATGACTTTATTTGTTGGGTAATATGAGATAGCTTTTGTGTAATGAAACCGGTTTTTTTATCAATATAAAACACGACTATTTTACTTGTTACATGACTTGATTTGTTGGGTAATATGAGATAGCTTTTGTGTAATGAAACCGTAGTAAACAAACTTTTTTTTGTATCATAGGAGTTGTGTTCAGAATAATGTATATTTTTGTGTCATAAACTGTATCGATTGCGGGTACCATATCTGTAAAGAAACGATTTGGACTGACAGTAACCGAACAACGCCGGTACCGGTATCATTGTATTAGTCTTATTGAAATAGATTGGGTAAGTGCGGATAACCCGACAATATAATGAATCAAACCGATACTAAAAAAATTCTAGATGTTATTGTGACAAATTTTTATATATCAATACACCTATGTCAAAATGGAATAAAAAAAATCTAAAAAGATAGTAAATATTGGCTTTGTTAACACACTAAAAAAACTTATGATTGATCTAGAAAAAACACAGACTCACACATTTTGGTAAAGTAATAAATCATTTGAAGGACTTCTAGAAGCTTACTGCATTCTTGCAGTATGACAGCAAAAAGAATTATTTGCATTGTTTTAAATGGGTTTGTTTCTTGTCATTCTTACTTATGTTTTTACAAAGAGAGTATAAAATTTACGCATGTGGGTGGAGAGTGTGAAAATCTCGAATATTTTAAGTAGGGATTTCAAACGATTTGTGATTGCGGGTTGATCAGTCGAATCTGTATAGGCATGATCAAGTCCTAATCGGCAATTAAACTGAAAAACACCTGATAAATTTGAATGGAATAACTCTGAATCTTGTGAACCATAAAATAAAACTTAAAAACTAGTTACAACTTTCAAACCGTAACTCAGTTTATATACATTAACCCAACTTGTTAGCCTAGACATTACCATTAGGGCTGGCAATAAATATCTGTATAAGACACAATTAGACCTGTTAACAGAAAAAAGTACACAATGTCATTTTTTACTTTTTTTAAAAATAAAGAGTGAATTTCAAATTTTGTCCTTTATCTTTATACCAATTTTCAATCGGTGTTCTTTGTCTTAAAAATTGACGAGTTTTGTACTTTATGATTTCATATGTTGCACGTTATGTCCTTTGGGCCTAACCCAGTTAATATTTTTTGTTAAATCTGGTCATGTGCCTTGCACAAGAGGGCAATTTCGTCCTTTTACCATGTTATTTAAAATAATACATCTTAAAGAAATTAAATATTAATTATATAAGAATATATAATTATATCTTTATCTCTTTCTCTAACAAACACCATCTCTCTCCCTCTGTAATGATTTCACCACCACCGCCTCCTTCCACCATCAGACCCGTTCATCCACCACACCACCGTATCATAACCCCACCCCCTTCATCCACCACACCCCCTTCATCCACCACACCCCCTTCCAACACCACAACCTCCTTCCACCACCACCCCTTCGTCCACCACAGCTCCACCACACCAGTAGCAACATATCATAACCCAACCCCCATTCGTCCACCATACCTCCACACTTTATCTCTTTTGTCGCTGCCCTCCACCAACCACCGATAATTGCAACCGATTCTCTGTAAATTCAAGAAATTGTTACGAAATCTCACAAACCCCATTTAAGATTTGAGATTTATGAAAGGAACCCATCTCAGACGGTACCGGCGTAACCCATCTAAGACGACACCGACGCCTTTATCAAGAATTAAAGTAGGTTTTGTGAATGGTGATGCGTGGTGACCGAGACATACCTGAACCGACGACGATGGAGAGGTGGTGGCAGTAAATAGTGGTGCGTGGTGATAGGTGGCGGTTGAAGATGATGACCGGCGGTGGTGCCGCGGTTAGAACCGGCAACACAGGTGACGGAGGCGGTGCAAGATGTCTGCCGCTAGTGGTTGGCGAATGGAGAGGGTCCGATGATGGTGGAGCAGAGGTGGTTGAAGGGTTCCAGTCGGTGAGTTTGTGACGATGTGGGTGCGACAGTGACCGGAATTTGATGGGGAGGTTTTTGGTGGACAGAGACTAGGGGTGTCGTGGTTTGAGGGGAATTGTGAGGATGAGTACTATTAGGGTTCATAACTAAAAGATGATAAGTTTTGTTAAAGTTATTTCTAAAGTAATTGGTAAAAAGACAAAAATGCCCTTAAGCGATCAAATTTAACAGAAAAATTAGCTGGGTTAGGCCTAAAGGACTTAACGTGCAATATTTGAAATCATAAAGTACAAAACTAGTCAATTTTAATGACAAATGACACCGCTTGAAAATGGGTATAAAGATAAAGGACAAAATTTGAAATTCACTCAAAAATAAATAAAATAGTCTAGGATCCATTATTTCTTTTTCTTGGTACTTAAAATATAAAACTGTGTTATAGAAATGAGATATCAAGTAGTTAAACGAGTTGTATTCATATTTAATATGTGTGTTATACGCGTCGTCAGAGACCTGTAAAACCCGATAAGACACGATTTGCCAGCCCTAATTACCATTCTATTCTAATTATAATACAATTATGAAACTTATCCAATTTAATAAACTTGTCAAATTTGATCCCCAAGTTCACCAACCCGTGACTTGTTTAAACCCATTTAACTTCCGGGTTGGGCCCCTTGCTCGAGCCAAACAACAATTGAGCCTACATATGAACTCGAGAATCATTTTACGAACACAAACAGGACATTAGTTTTCTAGAGTTAACACGAATACACAACTATCTAATCCGATTTTTTTTTTCATATTTATACTCTAAAGTTAAAAACTTGCACACGGAGACGATCATATTTGGTCCACCACTGGGGTTCAGCAGGGAGACCCCTTGGGGCCTCTTCTCTTTGCCTTAGTTTTGCATCCCCTCATTCATCAGATACGAGATAGATGCAAGTTACTCTTCCATGCGTGGTACTTGGATGATGGTACGATTGTAAGAGATGCTAAGAGGTGGCTAAAGCTTTAAAAATCATCAGGTCTATGGGGCCCTGTTTGGGGCTGCAACTTAACGTCAAGAAAACAGAAGTTTTTTGGCCATCGTGCAATGGAGTTAAAACGCAAAAGGGTTTGTTTCCTAGTGGGATTGGAAGTTCGGTGTCGGGTGTCAAACTTCTTGGGGGCGCTGTTAGTCGGGATGCCAATTTTATCAGTAGGTTGGTCGTGAAACAGGCATCTTGTGCAGTGGATCTGATGAGCTATCTTCCGCATCTGCGGGACCCTCAATGCGAGCTCCTCTTGTTGCCCTCTTGCATGGGTGTTGGTAAGCTGTTGTTTGGCCTCAGAACGTGCCAACCCACGTTTGTTGGGGAGGCTGTTTTGGTTTTTTACAAAGGCCTTCGGAGAGCTATCGAGGATATTGTGGTTTGTGGGGGTCCATTTTTTGGGGATCTTCAATGGAGGCTTGCATCCCTCCCGACCTGTTTTGGGGGTTTGGGTTTATGTTCGGCTGAGGATGTATCTACGTATGCTTTCGTGGCCTCGAGGACGCAATCTTGGAGTTTGCAGGACCACATTCTTCGAGACTGTGGTATTGTCGGGTTAGATTCTGATTATGTGTGCGCGTTGGATTGCATGCACATGTCCCTTCCGGATTTCGATCTTGGCGGTTTCTTTAATAAGGATACCGCTCCCCTAAAGCCCATAATGCTTTGGCGAGTGCCCTATTTAGTAGAACTGTCCAGAGTTTGGGAGAGAAGTTTAGTCTATCCCTCGTCAAAAAGCTATGTTTGATTGTCTCCGGGCACCTCATTCTCAGGATTTCCTTACAGTCATTCCCATTGAAGGACTAGGCCAACACATGTCGTCAGTGGAATACCGGGCAATTCTTAAGTACCGGCTAATGATCCCTCTGTTTCCGGTTGATGAGCCATGCCTAGTTTGTCGCAAGGTCTGTTTAGATACTTTTGGCGAGCATGTGGTCCATTGTAAGGAGTTACCTGGTTTTAAATATAGACATGATTTGGTAAGGGATGTTCTCTTTGATGTTCTAAAGCGGGCAGGGATTTCAACGAAAAAGGAGGCTCCGGTGAACTTTCTGACAGATCCGCTCGATGGGAGGTCTACTCTTCGGCCCGGTGATATTCTTGTGTTTGGGTGGGCCAGGGGAAAACACGCTTGTGTGGATCTTACAGGAGTGTCCCCTCTTGTTGGGCTTAGGGATAATGGGTTTGTTGCTGGCCAGGATGCGTTGAAAGCGGAATCAGCCAAGGTGGCTAAACACGAGAAGGCTTGTTTAGAGAATCAACACGTGGTTATCCCATTCGTGTTTGATACATTTGGGTCCCTTGTAACGCCCTGCTATTTCAAACTTTCTATATTTGGAAAGTTCATGTTGTATTTCTATTTCAAGAAACCCTTGTAATCATTTGTATTCATTTTTTCGTTGTAATCAATATTCCGAGACTTGAATCATAATGAAACGCGTGTTCTATTTTAATCATTTTCTATTTTAATCATGTAATATTTTAATCATGGTCTATTCTAATCATGTCAAACTCATTTGTGTCTACATATATGCTACTTGATCCGTAATACACGCAAACGTTTGATAAACTTACAATATGTGACTTACATGCTGAAATACGAAACTTATACGCGATGTTCATACTTGATCATATTTGTTAATACTCATTATTATGCTTACATTACATAAGTAACCCTTATACTATGCATTTTATGCTTAAAAACCTTAAAACTATCAAAAACAAACTTCAGGGGCTAAAAATGACAAAAAATAATGAAGTTTGGGAAAATTACCTTCTCGCGGGCCGCGAGCGTGTTTCCCAATTCTTCTCGTTCCCCGCCAGTCCTCCTAATCCGCAGAAAGTTATTTTCAGCGCCTGGTTGGTCAATTTTGTGTTTGTAGGATTGTGCTTTCTTCATTAAACCAAACCCTAATCACTTCCTATAAAACCCAAGCCTCCTCAACACTTCCTCCACTTTGCAAACACTCTAATCTCTCTCTCAAACACTCTAAATCTAGCTGAGAAATTAGTAGCAAGGCAGATTCACTGAAGTTGCAAAAGTGAGCATAACCTCACTTATACTTCATCTTTTTCATTCATTCTTCTTTCAAACCACTTGGAACAACCTTGGGTATGATTCCATGGGTTCTCCTTGGAGAATCCATACCTGGAACTTCACCACAAAGGCTCCAAAGGGTACTAAACTTTCTGTTTGATTCTAAACTTTGTTAAACTTGTTCAAACTTGAGTTATCTCATCTCAAACCTATGTCCGAATGCTTACAACACTATTAGTGGTTGGTTAGGCTTAAAAACAAGGTTGAGACATGTCAAACTAGAGGTGAAAACCTCACAAACTTTCTGTTTTCAACTTGGGTTTACACCCACAAGTAGTTTCCGAGTTCAACTTGTGCACGTGTGAAGATGGTCTAGCCTTGGCAACCCATCTTGAATCCACACACTACTTGATGTTTTACCTTAGATTAGTTGTTGTTATTACTTAGTTCTTGACCCTCCTTGTGTTTATAACACAAGTGTAGCGGTGAACGTTAGAGGTACCTAAATGGAAGCTTGTTCTTCCTATCTCCTACATGATATCCATGACACTAGAGGTGCCTAAATGGAGACTTTGATCTCCTACCTCATGCTTGATTTATGATTTAAAGTACCTAAACTAAGTATATAATATATATGTATACATACACGTGACAAAGACTTAATAATAACTCCATAGTTACTTGTTAAGAAACTAGTTACATCATCTAGAGACCATACACTTGTTACGATCTAATGGGTCTTCGAATCCATGAAAACACACCAACCCTTGCGGTTTTTATAGTGTCAAGAACAAGTGTCATGAGTACAACATGATTACTTTCATAATACTATTTTTACATTATTTAAACTCCGAATCCATAATCTCCCGTTAACTCCCAACAGTCATACGCCTTTGTTACTGCTTGTAGAAGGACAAGGTGCTCCAAGATAATCAACCTACCACACCCTCGGGATTCAAGTCGGATTTAGCTTGCAAAACCGTGAGTATACTCGATCCCGTTTTCCTATTTTAATATTTCTGGTGTAACATGTACAAAAACCATAAAACTAGTTTACCAACTTGCTCTATCCATTATAACATGATACTTGTTTATATACTCAATTAAACGCATGCTATGTTAGACTTGTGATATATGATCATTAACTTTGCTAGCCAACCTTAACAAATATAGCGCTATAGGAGTAATGCCCGCCCGTATGCTTGTGGTATTGTTAAGTAACCTTTTAAACACCCGTTTTAAGACTATGTTGGGTAATCACAATTGCGTTAGAGTTTGGTTTGACATATAAATACGCATGTTCTAGTATGTAATCACCATTTATACACAAGTTGCCATGTTGGATATGAGACGAAATTATTCTTATTTATGCTATGTATCAAACTTGTATGCTCGCCAACATTTTGTTGATATATATATATATATTATTTTAATACATGTTGCAGGAAACTGAGTTGACGTGATGGAAGAAATGCAATTAGGGTGGACTAGATAAACACCCAAATTTTGGATAATTGTATTTCGTTTAAGTTGTTTATGCTATTTGACCTCGTTGTATTTCGTTTATTGAACAATGTATCTCAATTTTTAATATCAATGAAATTATTACGTTTAACTTATTATCGCAAAGTAGTGTTATGAAGTTTTGAGCAATTTGTTCGTCTCATCCCAATGTTTCTGCAATAAGATTTGGTTGTGACAGATTGGTATCAGAGCCATAACTATAGGGAATTAGGAAAATTGCCATGCTCTTGACATAGTCTATAGTTTAAGTGTCCGATTTTTTACCATTCTTTATTCATGCTTAAAATGTTAATTCTTCCTACATTGCTTCTATCTCTTCTTTTGTCTAAATATTACTATGTGTGTTTCCTAAGACATCTTACACAAATTACACACTTGAAGACACTCTTATTACATCAACGAGACGATTTGCACCAAGATAGGCCCAATGGCCCACAATTTTTGGTGAAATCCCTCATTCCGAGTTTGCAATTTTACACTAAGTTATGCCATCAAGTTAGGAGTGACATCCACACCTTCATGGAAGACTTCCATTTCAAACTCTAGTGGATCCTTACCAACGAGTCGGAATTTTCTCCTCGTTTGGTGAGTACCAACCCATTTAGGGTACGATGTTATCAAGTTAGGGGTGAAACCCGCACCTTGTTAACTAGTCCTATTCCTCGATTTTCAATCTCGCCAAAGTCTCAAATTTTCGGTCGACTAGGGACATGTAGTAACTGGAAGGGTGAATACCGTTAGTCACTTCTCGATGAGAGTATTCAACCTATTCGGCCAAAGCATATCTCCCTAACTCGAAAGGATTTTCGACCCACTTTGGAATAGTCGACGTTTCTCTACCCGAAACATTCCAATGTTTTATTGAGCCTATCTTTTATGCTAATTCAATTTCAATGTGTTTTATACCTTGAACGTTACTAGCTTCGATTCATTTACACAAGTTGCACTTGTCTCGCAATCTCAACAATAATAATCCTTCGTGAACAAACTAAATTTACACTCTTTCATGTCAATATTTGTGATTATACTATGTAAACTCTTATTTTGCCAATGTAAACTATTTGAAACTATGTGCTACATGTTACATGCTAAATTATGCAAAATGTCTTTTCTCAAAAACATTATAATCAAGTCTCATCTCTTACCATCAACCTTGTATATGTCTTCCAACCGTCTTTCCAACTCCAAGAAGAGCTCAAAGTCAAGCGCCAGCAAGAAGGAATTGCTTGCATTCATGGCGAAGCAAATGGCTCAAGTCATTCCCGACATTGTGAGCAAGGTTACCGCTACTACCGCCAACTCGTCCGTCAACTCCAAAGCCGACCAACCTAAGCCTACCTCTTTCAACTACAAGCACTTCATCGCTTGCAACCCTAGGCCATTCACTGGCAACGAGGGTGTCACTGCTATGCTCGAATGGTTTGAGAGCATCGAAGTGACATTCATACACAGTGATTTTCCTGAGCACCTCAAAACCCGAAGCGCAACGGGCGTCTTCTAGGCTCGAGCTCTCGAGTGGTGGACGAACGAGCGTAACATCCGCTCCAATGAAGAAGCCTATGCCCTACCTTGGATCGAGGTTAGGGAGATGATGACGTTGGAGTTTTGTCCTCCCCATGAACAAGAAAAGCTTGAGAATGAATTTTGGCACCTCAGGCAAGTGGGTGACGATAACCTTGGTTACACCACCCACTTCAAACAATTAAACATCATCGTTCCCCACCTCGTGAACACGCCTGCTTGTGCTATTAGGAAATACCTCAACGACCTTCTTCCTACCATACGTGATGCCATTCGAGCCTCCAGCCCCGATAACCTTGACCATGTTTACCGTCTCGCTGCCGAGATCAATGATAACCGTGTTCGTGATAAAACCAAACCCTCCAGCTCCACCAAATCTGCCAACCAAGCCACCACCGAACCTAGTGAACCCAAATCCCAATCGCGAAACAACAATGGTAAGAAGTGAAAGTTTCAAAACCAAGGTTGCAACGCGAACACACCAGCTACAAACCCAAATCCCCCACAAGAACCTGCTAGAAAACCGTACGTTGGGAATCATCCCAAGTGTACCATATGCCACCACCATCACCCAGCCAACATCGCATGTCGCCATTGCACCAATTGCAATCGGTTTGGGCATGTAACCGCTGCTTGCCGAAGTGGTCCTACACCACAAGGCAACCAAAACCAGCAACCTCCCCAAAACCAAAACCGTCATGCTCTTGCCAACAACGCCCGCGGTGATCCAAATCACCTCCGCCCTCAATGTCCTCGGATCAATCAAGAGCAGCAACAACAGGCTCCTCGTGGTCGCGCTTTCAACATCAACGCAAACCAAGCGCAACACGACATGTAGTCGTGAACGGTACGTTCCTTGTCAATGGCTTATATACTTCTTTACTATTTGATAATGGTGCGGACAAAAGTTTTGTATCCGTAGAATTTGAACCAATGTTAAATTGTGCACGTTCTAAGCTTCCAAAATATTTCACCGTCGAAGTTTCCAATGGCAAGTCTATCACTGTCGACTCTGTCCTTCGCGATTGTTTTCTCACCCTCAATAATCATGTGTTCTCTATCGATCTCATACCTATGCAATTGGGTAGTTTCGATATTATAGTAGGTATGGATTGGCTTCGTAAGAACCATGCTGAAATCGCTTGTCATGAAAAGTTTGTTCGATTGCCTCTTCCTTCCGGTAACACTTTGCACGTCTATGGAGAAAGACCCTCAAAAGGTCTCAAACTCATGTCGTGCACCCAAGCGAACAAGTACTTACGTAAGGAGTACTTTGCCTTTTTAGCCCACATTTTGGAAGAAAAGGGCAAGGGAAAGGACGTAAGTGATGTTCTAGTGGTGTGTGATTTTCCCAACGTTTTCCCCGAAGACCTTCCTGGTCCACCTCCTCCTCGTTCAGTTGATTTCCGCATCGATCTCATTCCTGGCGCTACTCCTGTTGCTAAATCTCCTTATCGCCTAGCACCCTCGGAAATGCAAGAGCTATCGAGCCAACTTCAAGAACTTCTTGATAAAGGCTTTATACGCCCTAGTACTTCTCTTTGGGGTGCTCCCGTTTTATTCGTCAAGAAGAAGGATGGTTCGTTTTGGATGTGTATCGATTATCGCGAACTCAACAAACTCACCGTCAAGAACCGTTATCCTCTTCCCCGCATCGATAACCTCTTTGATCAACTTCAAGGCGCAACTTGCTTTTCCAAGATCGACCTTCATTCCGGTTACCATCAACTTCGAGTCCTCGAAGAAGATATCCCTAAAACCGCCTTTCGTACTAGATACGGTCACTACGAATATGTAGTTATGCCATTCGGTTTAACGAATGCACCCGCGGTCCTCATGGACTTAATGAATCGGGTGTGTAAGTTATACTTGGATCGCTTCGTGATCGTGTTCATAGACGATATCCTCATCTATTCCAAGACTCAAGATGAGCACGAGCGACACTTACGTCATATCCTTGAACTTTTTCAACGTGAAAAACTATACGCCAAATTCTCCAAGTGTGAATTTTGGCTAAAGGAAGTTCAATTTCTCGGTCATGTTGTGAACGAGAAGGGCATTCATGTCGATCCCGTAAAGATCAAAGCCTTAAAGAATTGGATCGCTCCAAAATCTCCGTCCGAATTCGTTATTTCCTTGGTTTAGCCGATTACTATCGTCGCTTCATTTCGAACTTTTCAAAATTCGCCGTTCCTCTTACGTCTTTGACCCAAAAAGATAAACCTTTTGTTTGGGCTCCCGAACAAGAGTCTTTTCAAACACTCAAGGACATGCTTTGTAATGCTCCTATCCTCGCTCTTCCCGATGGAAACGATGATTTTTTTGTGTATTCGATGCTTCAAACCGAGGCCTTGGTTGCGTTCTTATGCAACGGGATAAGGGGTTATCGCCTACGCTTCAAGATAACTCAAGATTCATGAGAAAAACTACACTACGGACGACCTTGAACTTGGTGCGGTTGTTTTTGCATTGAAGATATGGCGACACTACCTTTATGGTACTAAGTGTGTGGTCTTCACCGACCATAAGAGCCTTCAGCACATCTTCAATCAAAAAGAACTCAACATGCGTCAACGTCGATGGGTAGAATTGCTCAACGACTACGACTGCAAGATTCGCTATCACCCTGGTAAAGCGAATGTTGTAGCCGACGCTCTAAGTCGTCAACCTCATGCGAAGAGTATCTACTGTTTCCAGATCCCAAGCAATCTTCAGGACCAAATTCGTAAGGCTCAACACTCACCATCAACGAGAACAACTTATTCAATGAGATGAAGTGTGGTGCCGAAGATCAACTCTCGTCCAAAGCCGATGGTATGTTATACTATCTCAATCGAGTTTGGATTCCAAATCGTGACAACCTTCGTGACTTCTTGATGAAGGAAGCCCACAAATCCCGATACTCTATTCATCCTGGAGCCGACAAGATGTACCAAGACTTGCGATCGTCTTATTGGTGGCCTGGCATGAAGAAGGATATCGCTTTTTATGTCTCGAAATGTCTCACGTGTTTCAAGGTCAAAGCCGAACATCAACGCCCCTCTGGCTTACTCGAACAACCAGAAATTCCCGTTTGGAAATGGGAGAGTATCGCTATGGACTTCATTACCAAACTTCCTCGCACGTCTTCTGGTCACCACAGTATATGGGTCATCATTGACCGTTTGACCAAATCCGCGCATTTTCTTCCCATTCGTGAAGATTATAAAGTCGAGAAATTGGATCGTATCTACACGGATGAAGTCATTTGTCGTCATGGTATCCCCATTAACATCATTTCGGACCGTGATGGCCGTTTCACTTCGCGTCTTTGGCAAACCTTCCAAAAAGCTCTCGGTACTCACCTCAATCTTAGTACCGCTTTTCATCCTCAATCTGATGGTCAAACTGAGCATACTATTCAAACTCTAGAAGATATGCTTCGTTCTTGCGTAATCATTTTGGCGGCAACTGGGATTCACATTTGCCTTTGGTAGAATTCTCGTACAACAACAGTTATCACTCCAGTATTCAAATGGCCCCATTCGAGGCATTATATTGTCGAAAATGTCGATCATCTATTTGTTGGCACGAGATTGGTGAAGCTCAACTCACTGGTCCCAAACTCATACAAGAAACAACGGACAAGATCTTGCAAATACGTGATAACCTACTCAAAGCTCGAAGTCGCCAAAAGAGCTACGCTGATAAAAGACGCAAACCTTTGGAATTCAACGTTGGTGACCATGTACTTCTCAAGGTGTCCCCTTGGAAGAGTGTAGTTCGCTTCGACAAGAAAGGCAAACTCGCACCTCGCTACGTAGGTCCTTTTAAAATTCTCGAAAGGATTGGTAAGGTTGCGTATCGACTGGATCTGTCAAAAGAAATCAACAACATTCACCCTGCCTTTCATGTTTCGAACCTCAAAAAGTGTCTAGCTGAAGAAGGACTTCAAGTTCCACTCGAAGATCTCCAAATAGACGAGACTTTACACTTCGTGGAGAAACCGGTCGAAATCATGGACTGAGGAGTCAAGCAATTGAGGCGCAGTCGAATTCCTATCGTCAAGGTTCGATGGGAAGGTAAACGTGGCGCTGAATTTACTTGGGAACTCGAGAGTGATATGAAGACCAAGTATCCGCATCTATTCGTTACATCTTCCTAAATTTCGGGACGAAATTTCCTAAAGGAGGGGATACTGTAACGCCCTGCTATTTCAAACTTTCTATATTTGGAAATTTCATGTTGTATTTCTATTTTTGGAAACCCTTGTAATCATTTGTATTCATCTTTCCGTTGTAATCAATATTCCGAGACTTGAATCATAATGAAACGTGTGTTCTGTTTTAATCATTTTCTATTTAATCATGTTATATTTTAATCATGGTCTATTCTAATCATGTCAAACTCATTTGTGTCTACATATATGCTACTTGATCCGCAATACACGCAAACGTTTGATAAACTTACAATATGTGACTTACATGCTGAAATACGAAACTTATACGCGATGTTCATACTTGATCATACTTGTTAATACTCATTATTATGCTTACATTACATAAGTAACCCTTATACTATGCCTTTTAGGCTTAAAACACCTTAAAACTATCAAAAACAAACTTCATGGGCTAAAAATGACAAAAAAAATGAAGTTTGGGAAAATTACCTTCTCGCGGGCCGCGAGCGTGTTTCCCGATTCTTCTCGCTCCCCGCCAGTCCCCCTAATCCGCAGAAAGTTATTTTCAGCTCCTGGTTGGTCAATTTTGTGTTTGTAGGATTGTGCTTTCTTCATTAATTACTCACCAAACCAAACCCTAATCACTTCCTATAAAACCCAAGCCTCCTCCACACTTCCTTCACTTTGCAAACACTCTAATCCTTCTCTCAAACACTCTAAATCCAGCTGAGAAATTAGTAGCAAGGCAGATTCACTGAAGTTGCAAAAGTGAGCATAACCTCACTTATACTTCATCTTTTTCATTCATTCTTCTTTCAAACCACTTGGATACAACCTTGGGTATGATTCCATGGGTTCTCCTTGGAGAATCCAGACCTGGAACTTCACCACAAAGGCTCCAAAGGGTACTAAACTTTATGTTTTGATTCTAAACGTTAAACTTGTTCAAACTTGAGTTATCTCATCTCAAACACAAGTGTAGTGGTGAACGTTAGAGGTACCTAAATGGAAGCTTGTTCTTCCTATCTCTTACATGATATCCATGACACTAGAGGTGCCTAAATGGAGACTTTGATCTCCTACCTCATGCTTGATTTATGATTTAAAGTATCTAAACTTAGTTGTTGTTGTTACTTAGTTCTTGACCCTCCTTGTGTTTATAACACAAGTGTAGTAGTGAACGTTAGAGGTACCTAAATGGAAGCTTGTTCTTCCTATCTCCTACATGATATCCATGACACTAGAGGTGCCTAAATGGAGACTTTGATCTCCTACCTCATGCTTGATTTATGATTTAAAGTACCTAAACTAAGTATATAATATATATGTATACATACACGTAACAAAGACTTAATAATAACTCCATAGTTACTTGTTAAGAAACTAGTTACATCATCTAGAGACCATACACTTGTTACGATCTAATGGGTCTTCGAAATCCATGAAAACACACCAACCCTTGCGGTTTCTATAGTGTCAAGAACAAGTGTCATGAGTACAACATGATTACTTTCATAATACTATTTTTACATATTTAAACTCCGAATCCATAATCTCCCGTTAACTCCCAACACTCATACGCCTTTGTTACTTCTTGTAGAAGGACAAGGTGCTCCAAGATAATCAACCTACCACACCCTCGGGATTCAAGTTGGATTTAGCTTGCAAAACCGTGAGTATACTCGATCCCGTTTTCCTATTTTAATATTTCTGGTGTAACATGTACAAAAACCATAAAACTAGTTTACCAACTTGCTCTATCCATTATAACATGATACTTGTTTATATACTCAATTAATGCATGCTATGTTAGACTTGTGATATATGATCATTAACTTTGCTAGCCAACCTTAACAATTATAGCGCTATAGGAGTAATGTCCGCCCGTATGCTTGTGGTATTGTTAAGTAACCTTTTAAACACCCGTTTTAAGACTATGTTGGGTAATCACAATTGCGTTAGAGTTTGGTTTGACATTTTGTTGATATATATATATATATATATATATATATATATATATATATATATATATATATTATTTAATACACGTTGCAGGAAACTAAGTTGACGTGATGGAAGAAATGCAATTAGGGTGGACTAGATACACACCTAAATTTTGGATTATTGTATTTCGTTTAAGTTGTTTATGCTATTTGAACTCGTTGTATTTCATTTATTGAACAATGTATCTCAATTTTTAATATCAATGAAATTATTACGTTTAACTTATTATCGCAAAGTAGTGTTATGACGTTTTGAGCAATTTGTTCGTCTCATCCCGATGTTTTCGCAATCGGTTGGGGTGTGACATCCCTTGCCCCAGAGTCCGTAGAATTCCTAAACATGGTCCAACGGGTTGTAAATAGTAATCTCTCAACCTTTAAGGGTCGTTTCGTGTTTAGCAGGATTGGTTTTGCAATTCAAAAAGGGGTTGCGGTGCAGCTTGTTGCCCGTTTACCTGCCACTTGTTTGTAATTTGTTACTTTGATATATTAATTTAGAGAAATCAATACGCGAAAAAAATAAAAATAAATAAATATGATATAAAGAAAATATTGAGTTAATTGTCCTGTATCTTTTAAATTTTTGCACAAGATACCCAATTATAACATTAAACATATTTTTTAATAATTAAAACAAACGGGCTAAATCTTGAAACCACTAGGCCGACCCGAATACAACCTCGTTTAGCTAAATGTGTTTGTGAATTCAAGCTTAAATAGATTCAAACGTAAACCGGTGTAGACTAGACCTAAACTCATGGATTTCAGAAATTATGCTCATATTATTAAATGTTATAACAAATAGACTATAAACGTAGCACAGAAATTACACTCCTATTATTAAATGTTACAACAAATAGACTATAAACGTAGCATAAGAAGCCTGAAGTTGATCATGGTTTGTTTAAGAGTAGTAATAGGGCTTTTTCATAGATTTATCCTTGTGTATGTTTCAAGAATCAAATTCAGGATATACACTATTTAAATAAGTTTCAATCAATTGAGTAAAGGATGTATTTTACAAATTATATATATTATGCGTAATAATATATAATAATATTAAAGAAGAGAAGATGAATAGCGTTGTACAACTTCTAATGCATGTTTTATAAATGCATGTTTTACAAGTCCGTATTTTTTTGTCTTTTATTCTATTTCGTCATTTAGTGTAAACTTTTTCATTTACAACCCATGTAGTTTAAATATTGTATCTTTTTCTTTTACTTTAACCAAATTACTTTTCTACCCGTAAATAGTTTTTTTAACGAACACGTTAATTCCATTTTAGACATATTTTTTATTTTTCTTTGCTATAACGAGTGTGGCAAAAGTTTTTTTTAGTTTTATATTTTTTAACGAACACGCCAATACTCTTTTGAACATATTTAAAAAAAAATCTTTGCTATAACGAGCGTGTCGAAACCGACTAAGTTTGTATCATTTTCTTTTTCATTTACCTTTGTTATTTACTATATCGTTTTACCTTTTGCTATAATTTTGATGTTCAGAGCCGAGTTACGACGCAAATAGCATAACACATTAATATATCATTTTAATTAATTTTACAAATTTATTCATCGACTGTCATGGTGTACTATACGTTCTGAATTCCAAGCACATCCCTGCACAACCCGCGGGTAATTACAACCCTAGTTTTAATTAAACGAAACTCTTCAAAAACATGTATAAGCCAAAATCAGAATATATGGTCAAATGTTAAAAGAATTATAATCTTATTTTTTTTTTCCAAAAATATGCAATGGCCGAAGAAAACGCGTCACAAAATAGTAAATTATAACAATTTTCAATAATTTTATTATACCAAAGGTAACCAAAATTTTAATAATAACCTTATTTTTTTTAACGGCAAAGAATCTTATGTGTAAACTCACTCTGGTCGGAGCTATGTCATCATGAGACCGTGCCCCATGATGCGCGGGAACCGGATGAAATCCGTAAACCCCCTCCCCCTGTCAGGTTCGTACCCGGAATTAAACTCTTGATTCGTCTATTCACTCAGATGTCCCTCGAAAATGAGTCAAACGGGAATCGAACATGCGTCTCTACTAGGGAAGACAGACCATTTTACTACTGGACCAACATCTCAGGACACGTTCATTATTGATTGATGGACTATGTTGATCCAGATTAACACCCTTTTTCTCTCATTGCAATTCAAAATTCACTCTCAAATTTTAAGTTTTGTTTTTTAATCTCACCAATGCAGCTATGATTTTGTTTTGTGTAAATCAAACATTTAATTGAACCATTCACATGCTGACGGATCTAGAAAATCTGCCAAGCGGTAACGTTTAAAAAACGGTAACGAAATCGAAAAACGTTAAATTTTTCCAAAATTTACACTACCAGCGGGGTTGCCCCTTGTTTTAAACGAGGTCCGCCCATGCACTAAGAATTCTTTGATTTGATCTTTGTTTCATCTCAGAGTGCAAGATCGCAGTAGAGGGCTATAACAGGATGATAAAAATTATAAAATTTTGATGATAAAAGTTCCAAAAAAAATTGGTAAAATAATATATGATTTGAAGGACTTCTAGAAGCCAGCTGCACTCTAGTAGTATCATTTGTTTCTTGTCATTGTTACATGATTCTTTCAAAAGGTAGAATATAAAACAGAATTCAGATTGTTGGTCAAGAAATCTCTTAAGGTCTCTGATATAATAGATAGACTTTAAATTTTACATAAGAAACCAAAAAAAATAATAGGGTGAGTTCCTTTTTATACTTCTTTACAAAAACTAATTCTAAATTAGTTACTATTGGTTAAGATTTAACCTAAAACCTTCCTTTTAAAATCTTCCTTTTAAGAGGCATGTGTGTTTACTCTCATTAACATAGTTCTACGTATAGACTATGATTAAATATGTTATCTAATACTATTAGAATGCGTATGTTTGGTCAATACTTAGATAGTATTTGATATGAAAGAATGTGAGCTTTGATGGAATGGACTATTGTGAGTAAATGAAAAAGTAAGAATGTGAGGTGTAATGTAATGGACTATTGTGACTAAATGAAAAAAATATGTATGGTTGGTCAAGGTATTCGAATCACCCATTATTACATAAGACATTGTATTCCCTCTAAAAACCTCAAATTCATTTCATCCAACCCCTTTTTTTCATTCCGTTCTCTCTTTCACCCTTCATCACCACCACCCGTCCACCCACCAACATCGCCACCACCCACTGCCACCGCCACCGCCGCCACCATCGCCACCCCCCGTCACTGACCACTAGCCACCACCGCCACCCACACGACCCGCCACTACCACCACCGTCGCCAACCACTGGCGCCATCGTTGACCACCACCACCGCCGACGCCATCACTCATCATCGCCGCCACTCACCATCCTCCACCAGCCCCATCGGCGCCACCGCCAACCACCACCCACTACCGCCACTCACCGCCACCGACCAACGTTGCAATCCACCGCTACCACCACCACCCACCATCGCCACTCGCCACCCATTACTCAAAAGTGTAGAAATATTCATATAATGATATGTATAGTTTATAGCATATCATCGTTAGTACATACACTAAGCTAGGGATGAGCAAAATGGACCCGGTACCGGCACCGAATTTACCGAACCGGGTACGTTTTCGGTACCGACTTTTGACATTTTCGGTATCGGTCCGGTACGATACCGGTTCGGTACCGGTATTTACCGGTTTTACCCTCAAATACCGGTACCGTACCGGTACCGAACCGAACCCGGTATATTCGGTAACGGTACTTTCGGTACCGGTCGGTACCGAGCTCATCCCTACACTGAGCCCAACTCTGGGGGCGTTACCGTTGCCTCCAGAGGTATCCATTTTGGTAGATGCAACCACTGTTTTATCTTCCTAGGTAAAGTCCTTATCGAAGATGGTGAAGGACATGCAAGTTAAGATGAGTGCTAAGTGTGAGGTTTGTAGGGGAGGTTACAAGACTATAGCTTGCCTCATAGATGCGGATGATGGTGTGTGACACTCGTGAAAATCCAGGTAAACCTAAAATCGAACCATTTTATTTACACGACTAACGAAACAAAACCGTACGTGTCGTAAATGATTCTGGGGGAAGAATGATTCTGGGAGTACAAATTAGCTTAAACATGATCTTTATCTAATAACAAAGTGACATTGAGGCCTTAACTCCTAGCGTACACGTTAAACGGAGTAGTTTCCGGCTAATGAACGCCTTCGTTTTAAATACGCAATGTATCATCCAAACATGCATTACATCATCTGTCAAGCCTAAAGATACTTATAAAACATTTATTTAAGATGTTTTAAGCATAAATGTGAAAGCGTTTGGGTTTTCGTTAACATAAGACAGCTTTTCTTAAAACGCAAAAAACAACACAGAAATCGCTCGTTTCGCGACCGTTTACCGAATCGGGGGAGCGTTTAAACTCGGTTTTTATCCTCAAGCTCAAATATCTCCTAAAACATATTTTATGTGTGGAAATTATAACCTTTGAAGTCAAACATGGATACCCCCCCCCCCCCCCGATCCCTTTGTCCGCTCGGCCCAAGCACACACACAAACACCTCATTCGCAACAAACATCTCGCAAACCCTTTCACTTCTTTTCTCAATCCCCTTAACCAAACTCAAGAAAACATCTAAGGTAAAAATACCCTTCTCAAGTGATTTTGATGTCTTTTATTGTGTTAAGTGTATTAACGAAAAGAAAAGTGTTCTTGATCCATGAAACCCAATTCTTTAGCCACAAGGGTTGTTTAAACTCCGATTATGTGTAACAAGATGATTCATGATGTTTGATGGTGAAAAACTTCGGATTATGGATCAAAAACACAAAAGATTCGATAAGAAGCGTATTTAAAACCCTAATTAAAAAAGATAAGTTCTAAGGCTTGATATGTGATTTTTTATACATGTTTGTGTTGAATATGGTATGTAGGTGTGGTACCTAGCCTTACACAGAAGTGTAGACATTATGCAAAGTCATGAGAAACTGAAGGTATAACACCCAAAAACTGAATCTAAGCGTACTAGACTTTGTTTAAGCATAAACTATGGCATGGGTATTGTTAGCTCATCAAATTTTACAGGGTGATCACATATAGTAAAATAAGAATTTGTGCAAAATCTAAGGGTTTTTAAATATATGAGAAATTTTGGTAAATTTATTGGTTTTTAATAGCATTAATTCAGGAAAATTAGCAAACAGATTCAATAAAGCCCCAATTTTTGCAAAAAGTCTCTATTTGGCATGAGAATGTTCCACAAATTTCGGAGTTCATTGGTTAACCCTAATATGGTATCGTGTTCTATCGAACTTCCATGGCCGAAAACCCTGTTTGGGATTTGAAGTTTTAGAGGATTTATTTGGATATATTTTATTGAGTAAAAGTTTTGGAATTAAATGAAGTTGGAGGGCCAAATTAACGGTTGATCAGATTTTAAAAACTAAATTATTAAATTGGATATATAAATGTAATATTTTCTAAAAATAATTTTCCTAAAACTTGTATATCATTAGGATTATTTATAAATAAAATTTTGAATTTAATAAAATTCGGATGTGTAGTTATGATAATTACGCGTTAAAAACACTGTTTTTTACATAAAACGGCAAAACAATCATTTAACGAACCCATCGGGACTTTTATGTGTTTTAATGACTAATTGGGGATAGCTGGAAAGTCTGGAGTAAATATGTACTTTTCTTGGGTAACTCGGGTAAGTTGGATAAACTACACGCTAGTTTGGCTAATTTCAAACTGCAAGAATTGAAACTGTTGTTGTGGCAAATTTAATTATTCTAACGCCCAAACTTTCTTTATAAAACAAATCATTCGTATTAGTAAACGAGTTTTTGCATTGTATGTGATCATCCCATTATCCTAACTCTTAAACGAACATTAGTGACTGGCACGAAAAAATGGTGAACCGAAGACAAACCTGATTTCGAAATGCAGACATTACCCAACCCCATACTTTGAGGCTATTAGCCCATTCTCATATGTATATTCAAACCCAAACTTAGTATATAACAAATACCGATCCGAAGGTTATTTTCAGTGATTAACCATACAATACTGATACTAGGACCGGATTAGCACCACGACTGTACTATTATATTGTTGTGCATACTACGAGCATATACTATCAGGTGAGTTTCATGGCCCCTTTTTTATACATGTTTCATTAAATGCTTTGGGGAAAAACATTTTTCGTACGCGTACGCACATGAACACAAGTGATTAACTATTTGGCTGGTGGATAGTACTATTTGGCCCAATGAGCCTAAACCGCCCGATTAGTTCGTCTCTACTGTGTGCCACTAGAGAAAACGTGGTTGCACATATTCATTGTATAGGCTATGTTGTGTTAGGCATAGCTACCTGGGGTATTGTTATTGGTTGTTGTGGTTGTGTTAGGCATAGCTTCACTTGTGAACTTGGTATAATTACATCATATGTGCAAAACTTTATTTGTGTACTTGTGCATAGAGACCAACAAAACCTCTGAAACTCACTAATTATTGTAGTTAACCGTTCCATTTTAAACTTGCTTTTCATGTAACAGGAACCTGGGTGATATCTGTGTTGCTTCTTCAAGTTTTGCTTTTCGGATAGTTACGCTCATAGAAGCATACCTACAATAAGAATAAAGTTGTTCGCTGGAACATGCCGTTGTAACATACTCGTGGAGTGTAAACAACATGTAACATGATGTATAGTTTAATGTTAAATATAGTATCTTTATAAACAATGCGCTTCTACTAGAGATGTCTGTTGCATCCCTTTTGTTTCTGTGGCTAGTTGGGGTGTGACAGAAGTTGGTATCAATGTCTAGAATTCATGTCAAGGCCGGAGTTACAACTCTTGATGCCAGCCACGCCAGAAATCGAACCGGAGGAGTGGGAATCTCCCTGGATTTCAGCCTCGCCAGAGTCTGTTTTAGGGCTCTGGCGAATGACATAGTGTACCGGATCGCAACCCTAATACGACTGAGTTCTTCAAGATGAATGAGGAGAACTAGAATAGGACCAAAAATTGTTAGAATCCATAGTTCGTCAGGGTGAGAATAGATACCAAGAGAATAAGAATCAACAGTTTGAACTGATGATTAGGAATCAGGGTGGCACTATATAGAATTTAGAGGAAACCTTAGGGGAGATAGCTAATAGACTTCCTAATATCCATTAGGCATTTTCTCTAGTACCACTTAGGCTAACCTGAATGCTACTGCGAAAGCAGTGACTACTAGGAGTGGTAAGGCACTGCAATTGAGGAACCGGTAGTAGATGAAGAACCAATTGATGAGGAGATAGGGATGGAGGCCCAACCTAGCAAGGTGCAAACTAGGCTCAGCCGAGCAAGTATAACACAACCAGAGGGGCCCCATAACGAGTAGATATGTGAGAGAAAATTCGATAGGGTTCTGTATCTATCTAGACTTAAATCCTAGAAATTCGAGGTGTATGATCACTTCCTTGATCTGTTCAAGCAACTCAAGGTGAATCTCCATTTGTTGAGTTATGCTAAATTCTTAGAGGACCTCTTGTCCAACAAGAATATGCTTATGGATATTTTGACAGTGACTCTTGGTAAGGAGTGCTCTGTGGTGGTTCAAAACAAACTACCTCAGAAAATGGCAGACCCGGGTAGTTTCACTATTCCATGTTTGCTTGATGGTTCGTCTGTGAGTTATACGTTAGCCGACCTTGGTGCTAGCACCAATTCGATGCCTTATTCGATTTACTCGAAACTAGACCTTTGTGAGCCCAAACCGACGCGTATGAGCATTCAGTTGGCTGATAGATTTGTTAAGTATCCTAGAGGGATTGTAGAGAATGTCTTGGTTAAGGTAGATAAATTTGCCTTTCCGATAGATGTCGTGATTCTAGATATGAAGGAGGATGAGAGAGTTCCATTGATCTTAGAGCGTCTATTCTTGCTACTGCGAAGGTATTCATAATTTTTTATGGTAAGCTCACCCTTCATGTAAGGACATTAAAGGGTCAATGCAACACACACCAGTTCTATTGATGATACTCTATACTTCCTTGATTCTTTTATATCCCATGTCGGTGATAGTTTGAGTACCTGGTGTGGAGGTGACCATGAGTTAGATACTTTGGAGGAGAGTATGGAATACCAGAAGGCCAAGGTGATTGCTCTGGAAAGTGAGACTTCCAAAGAGTGTAAGGATAGTGTAGAAATTGAGAGAGAAGCCTGTTGAGAAAACTTCAGTTGAGACCCCACCATCCTAGAGCTTAAGGAATTGCCCGATCATATCCAGTATGCATTATTCGATGACGAGGATCGTTTGCCCGTCATCATCCCATCTGACCTGGTAGCCGATGAGAAGGAGAGGCTGGTAAACGTGCTTAGGAACCACAAACGCGCCATCACTTGGAAGCTTGTGGACATAGAGGGTATTCATCCATCTTTTTGGACTCATGGGATTCTATTAGAGGATGGTTTTAAACCCGTGGTGCAGCCTCAGAGGTATTCATCTCATTGCTTGGAAGCTTGTGGACATAGAGGGTATACATCTTGTCTCATCTGACAATTTTTGTTCAAACAACAAAAGAAATATATAAAACACCACCGGCTAGCATATGACTGGGAAATAAAGGCAAAGTTACAAGAATATGAGCGGATTTTTTAACCACTCAACCAAATTTAAATTGACAATAGAATCAAAAAAGTTGATTCTTCCTTCTCTGGCTTAGCTTTGAAAACATCATCATTTTTGAACCGCCACAAAATCCACCAAGAGGTAAAAAGTATCGCTTCCAACATTTCCTTCTAGATTTTTATAAACCAAGTTGTCACAATCCAATTCAAAAGGTATATCAGATATATAGAGTCAGGTAACCAAATATTAAACTCACACCGTCTACAACAAATAAAAAAATTGTGGATGCAAAGATTTACTAAGGAAATGAGAATTTATTTAATTTAAGTAAAGATCACTCAACTATAACAAGTTACATTCTGAAATGTTCAACTCATTTTTGGGAAAGGGTCAAACTAACATTTTAGACGAAAAAGTACCATCTTTGGTGAAACAAGGCAAGTTGATGACTAATGAGTACCTTCTATAAGGAGAAATTAGCACAAACAATACAATTTGGTTAAGTATTTAGTCATATATAAGGAGAGACTAGCAGAAACAATACAACACGCCATCTACATTGTGGTTAGCATATATGATTACAAAAGCATTGTTTAATCTACATTGTGGGTGCAGGATAGAAGGTGTTGGGGGCGCCCGACCCTCCAAACTTTTCGTTCAGTAGTGTCCGGTATATAGTTTTCGTATAGAATTTTTTAGGTATATACGTTTTCGACCCCTCGATCGGAAATCTCAAGTTTTGCCACTGAAAGTACATACCATACCGGTGTTAGTCACACACCCATGGTTGTGCATTACCAAAGATTCCGAAAGCTGCTACATTTCACAAAAGTACATACATATTGAATCTGTGTGGTACTTCAAATGGCCCATTAACTCTAGAAAAAGTACATATCATACCAGTGTTGGGTTACACACACAGTGATTGTGCTTGTGGCTTTAATTCCATCTCAAGATTAAAATTGTCCAAATGAGTAATTATCACTTTTAGAACACGACTAAAACTTTATAATCTATATTTATACAATATAAATTAGCAACATTTTGTGCATTCGGAGTTGTACTCCAAGCTTAGGGTGTTTTTAAAAAAAAAAACTATGATTTTCACTTTTAACCCAAGCACTTTCATATTTTGTATTTTAACCCCTTTTAATTTTTTTATTTTTAACACAAAGTTTTTCATCTTTTATAATTTAACCCAACACTTTATTATTTACAACTTTGGTCCCTCATACTTTTTATCTTTTGCAAGTTTTTCGTTTTACGTTTCGTTCTAAATTTTGTGAGTTAACACACGTCGTAGCGTGCATGTGAGGTTCAACATTTTTGCTCTATTTTTTCGAATTTGATAGGCCCGTCGCAACGTGTCCACTTTTCCCCTTTTGACAAGTTTTCCGCAACGGGCGGGTCCTTGATCGACTAAGTTATTATTTTCTACGTTTTACGTTTCTGTTTAATTTCTTCACATTAACACATTGTAACGGTGTGTGTGTGGTTCAACGATTTTAAGTCCGCTTTTCGTTCGGTGTAATTTTTTCTATTTTATCTATTTTATTTTTACGAGATTTTCCGATTTTGGGAGTCAATGCCAGTGTGGCATTGGTGCTACTTGGCACGGTTTTACGAACGTTTTTAACCTATTAAATTTTTTTACTAATATTTTATTTCGGTTTATGCTTATACTTCCTTTACTTAAAAACTATTTTTTACGTGCATATATTATGTACAGGTAGGTATAAATATGATTTGTTCTACATTTCCACGTAAACTTTTTTTAATAACAACTATAGGTCAAATCTAATACGTTTTCGTTTAAAGAAACTATTTTTACATGCATATTTTTATGTACGTGTCGGTATACAATTAACTTGTTTTACCTTTCGAGGTAAACCTTTTTGGGAAATGATTCAGGTAAATATAATATGTTTTCGTGTTTATTTTATGTTTGTTTCGTAAAGTTTGTTTCGAACCGAGTGTAGTCAAATTATGGTTTCTTTTTTCCCTTTTATTCGAAAGCTCTAATTAATCCCTTTCGATTACATGCGTCAGATTTTCCTTTATACCCATTACGTTGTTTATGTATGAGTTGGGTCACATATAATACGTTATGATTGTTCGATATGAATTTGATTTACTTTAGGTTTGATCCAATATTCTCAATGCTTATACATGTTACATTGTGTGCAACTGGATACGTCGAAATGCGTGTTTTCATATGGTTAATGCAACATATAATGTTTGGACTAATCCATTGAAAGTTTACGATGTACCCGCGCCGCAACGCGGGCGGGTCTTAATCCTAGTTATATAAATTAGCAACGTAAACTGAAATCAGAGGCACGTTTATTATATGAAGACACGCATAGACATTACTGTTGGGACATTATTTGTCACATAGAACCATTAATCAAATGATACACCGCCACCTCCTTGATTGATGGTGGTTCACGTGAATCGAACCACGTTTACCAGGGCCCTCTCATTTGATGATTTTGAGACAAAAATATATTTAAAAAAATTAAGGGTATAGCGGTTTGGGTCATGACCACACCCTTAGGGTAGTGGTTTTGGATGGTGGATTAGAGATGGGTGACATGGCGTCTATGTGGAGGGTCAGGACTACACCCTTTAGCCTTAGTAATCAATGAAAGCCAAATGTTCAGTGAACCGTTTGGCAAATAGTTTATTTATGTTCGTTTATATATTTAACGAACAAACATGAAAAAAAAATGGGCAAATATTAAAAAAACAAAAAATCAACATACTTTCTATTCTTTCTTGTAAAAGTCCATTCACAATTTTGTAGCAAACAAACACGAACATACCCATGCATGTTCGCTCGATTTGTTTACAATCCTAACCATCTTTCTTAGAAAACCAACCAACCTTGTCATTTTAAAGTACTTTCCAGTGAGGCAACAATATTAGTCCAAGGAACTTTTCTAGATGGTTTAAATCAGTGTTTTATTTTAGAGGAAATTGAGATTTAAGTGTATGTGCACACACCTTTTAACAAATCGAAACACTTCTAATAATACGGATACAATGTGTCTCTC
The DNA here is from genome assembly GCA_947069175.1 of Scalesia atractyloides. NCBI lineage: Eukaryota > Viridiplantae > Streptophyta > Magnoliopsida > Asterales > Asteraceae > Scalesia > Scalesia atractyloides. The sequence goes on along the minus strand of CAMTDV010000006.1, from coordinate 69,249,446 downwards.
TAGAAACCGCTTAAATTCCCAATCGACTTGTTAGAAAAGAGAGTGTACTGTCAGAAAAGAGAACATGAAGGGGAAAAGAGGTATTCAGTTGATTTGCCTCGTATATCATGAGCGTTTTTTTTTTATTGGGTCAGAAGCTGGGCCATGACAAATGGTTTACATACCATTATAGTATAGTAAGTATACTGCATGCATCTTGGGCCAACTTGTTGAAAGGTTGGATAGGGTTTCCAGGCCCTATAACGTACACATTTAGGCCCAATTTCATGTACACAAGGTGGTATTAAATTATTAACGTCAACAATATTTGACGGGTCTAGAGGTGCACGAAATAACCGGTTAATTAACCGTAACCAGTTATTAACCGAAACCGCAACCGGTTAATAACTGCTCAAGGAATAATCAGTTAGTGGTTATTTTTAACCGTAGATTAGTAACCGGTTATAAATATTTAGTATAGTAACCGGTTATTAACCAGGTTTTTTAAACCGGTAGACCGGTTAAACGAAAAAAACCTGAAATTCAATAAAAAACACAAAAAAATAGTTATTAACCAAAAATAACCGGCTAATTAACCGAACCAGCTAAAGTAATTAACCGGCCCAATTAAAAAATAACCGGTTAAAGTAATAACCGGTTAAAGCATTAACCGGTTAAAGTAAAAAAGTCAAATTAACCGTTATAACCAGCTAATCGATCCGGTTGTTGAAATTAACCAGTTTGCGCATCTCTATACGGGTTTATAGGTTAGATAACAAGTAAATGGGTACACTAATTACGTATATAACAAACGGGTTGGCGGGTCAAAAGAAAATACATGTTTTTTCTTTAAGACTTTATAAATGATTTATGATTATATTATACTTTAAATATATATTATTATTATAAATAATAATCTAGTGTTTTTATTCCTCTTTGATTTGTATAAAACTTTTAATTTTTAAATATTATTCCTCTTTGATTTGTATAAAACTTTTAATTTTTAAATACTATTTAATGATAAGAGATTGGGCCTTTGGGAGCGGGTTTTTCCTGAATCTAGAGATGACGGGTTTGGGCTACCTAACGCTGTCTGTGATCACGAATGTATAGGATCATCTTTTATCACTGAGTTACCCTGAATAATTGTGCTTTTATTTTGTTTGCCTTAAAGATAATGATAAAAGATTGGAGCTAGTTGTTCAAATCTCTTGATCATGTCTTAATAAACGTGCATATGTGAAATTAAAATAAGGAATAAACTATTGGACGTTATTCAACTTTATAGATCATCGAAGGAACACTTCTGACTTGACTAAATATAAAACACAAAATTACAAAATTAATTTTAAATTTAAATTTTGAAATCTATCATTCTCAAAACTTGTTCTAAAATTTAAAAAAAAAAAGTAAAAAATAAATTGTAGTTCTTTCTAAGTTTCTTCTAATCTTATACATGCTTGATTCTATCATACTGATTTGAAAATCAGCCCATATCTAATTAAATAAAACAATCATTTATACCGTTTGATCAGAAGGGTCCATATCCTTACATCTATTTTTATATTATACGACTCACCGCAAGATTTCGCCTTCTTTTAAATGCCCTTTCAAGTTATGCTCGTTTCGGTAGCTCGTTTATTAAATTCTTGGATTATGTAATTTGGGCTAATTGTTCTTGATCTAATTAAACCATGTCTATCAACTTACAAACTTTTTTAAATAATCCGCTCACTAATCATGAAATAGATGATGTTGATTTTGATATACAACATTTCCTTTATTCTTAAAGTTCGTATCTTTACGTATCTAATACTAATATCAACATGGACTAAAAGTCATAAATTTCGTTCAAACACGACATTATAACATCACTAGATATCTTATCCATGACAAGCACAAAGTAGTGGAGATTATGGGACTTTTTGTAAAATGTATAGAAGATTCAATTGACCTAATTTGGTGAAGTGGGTATGAGGCCATTATCATTGTATCAAAAAATATTGAAACTTCCCAGATGGTCATAATTAAAAAGAGGTAAAAAGGTGGGTGAAATTTGACTCTACTCAAAAGCATTTCATGATCCAATACCCCATTCCCCATTCCCCATTCCCATTAGGTTCTTGATTCCAAAGCCAAGCATAGTGCTTCAAAATTGACTTAAAACATATGGAGGCCATCATCTCATGGGTGTGTTGCTCTCTTGCAATAAAGTTGATGCCTTTACATCTATTTGATTATAAAATTATATATATATATATATATATATATATATATATATATATATATATATATATATATATATAATTTTCAAGAAGGACCATGATTAAAAAGTTTAGTTTGATTTGTACCAACTGTTCAGTTGTTGTCAATATAAAAATGTTTAAATGGTTAATATGTAGAGTTATAATTGATTAAGTCATCTAAGGGGCTGTTTGGCAACTTCTGAATGGTTAAGTGTGAAACTAGTAAGACGTCTGAACCATTAAGAACCAATATAATGCTTAACTGTTCAGAGGCAAATGTCTGACCAATTTAGATTAGAGGTCTTAATCATTCAGACTCTGTATAATGCTTAACCATTCAGAGGCAAATGTCTTAACCTTTCAGATATCTACTAGCGAAGCAAACAGTCTGAACCATTAAGTGCTGAACCATTAAGAGGTCTGAACCATTAAGAGTCTCATTAAGAGGTAAACAAACAGCCCCTAAGTAAATAAACTTTTTTTGAACGGCCACTAAATCACTGGATAAACATCCTGGGAATGCCCTCAATCGAGCAAATGCATCTCCTCCTCCATAACAGTCAGAGTTGGATGCATACCCGATCCACCAGTTCCGGGAAAACCCGCCCACCTGAAGGCCCACTGTGGTAAAACCCTGTTCGGCTCGGTTTCGAACTGGCGACCTCCAGAGAGGTCTAGTTCTAAACTTCATTGCCACCACCAATGTCCTTTAAAGTGATGCTAGTGGGAGTTGAACTTGGGACCTCAAAGAGAGAAACCAAGTGACTAACCACTCGACCAACTTGTCCGGAAAAATTACTAGTTTACAAATTACTTTTGGGTATTTAAACTAGTTTACAAATTACTAAAATAAGTTTTTTTTTGTTAACAACGGAGACTTTTATATAAAAACAAGGCTAACAAGAAACTAGACATACAAGAAGAAAAGAAACAAAGATTTGATATCAGTGTGACACTAATAATCTAGAATACAAAACTACGCCAAGTACTCAAATCTAATAAACACAAATCCCTTGTTGTTTTAGCCATAAGAATGAGGTTGGTTTTCTCTCCTCCAATATTTCGCTTGTAATTTGATCTCTTTCATTAAAAAGCTTCTTGTTTCTTGCTCTCCAAATGCACCATAATAATGTAAGAGATATTGCATATTTGCATGTATGACCCTTTTTATTCCTTTGCTAGGTGTACTGATCTCCAGGATCTCCAATACTGGTTTTACCGTATCTCTATTAATCGATTGAATCTATATGTATCTAGTCTAATAACTTATATTAAGTTCGATTAAAAACATGCCGGATTACGAACAATTCCGTCCATCTAGTGTAATAACTAATATGCTTATGGCTTTACTAAGCCTAAGACCACATAAGCTACTTGATCGAATTTATTCATTATTTAAAAAATATATGATCGAATTTATTCATTATTTAAAAAATAAATTGTTCAAAAGTTTTGACATGTATAGGAAGCTAAGGCTTATTTTTTTTTAATTTTATAAACGAAAATATAGATTTAATAAAAAGGTTATTTCTTTTAAGTAATCTATATAAAATATTATATATTGGATGGGGGATTAACAAGCCGATAAGGAGACAATTAGACAAAAGTCCCCCCGAAACTAGTGTGATTTTCAAGGTTTTCTAAAAACTAGTATGATTTTCTAGGTTTTACAAGAGAGATTTTTGTTTTTGAACTCGAGAAGCTATGCCTAATTTTTGTTTTTTGCTATCGAGACTTTTAAAATTGAAATTTAGATCTCGGTAGGGTTGTTTCTTTCTATGTATATGTGACTACTTTTTTTAACGGCCAACTAAATAATCAGATAAGCATAATGGGATGCCCTCAATCGAGCAAGTGCATCCTTTCCTCCATAACAGTCAGAGTTGGATGCATACCCGAGCCACCAAGCCACCAGTTCCGGGGAAAACCCGCCTGCCCAAAGGCCCACTGTGGTAAAACCCAGTTTGGCTCGGTTTCGAACTGACGACCTTCAAAGAGGTCTAGTTCTAAATTTCATTGCCACCACCAATGTCCTTCAAAGTGATGCTAGTGGAGTTGAACTTGGGACCTCATAAGAGAAACCAAGACTAACCACTAGAACAACTTGTCATGACTGTAAATGTTACTATTATTTGTAAATACAGCCCATGGCATTTTATCTTAATGGCATTCTCGGACGGGATAAGACTTAAAGACCATGAGATCCTGGTTTGATTCTCATAAGTTGGTTTTTTTCATATTTATTATGTTTTCTTCTAAATTTGTGTATATGTATTATTGTCTAGTGGAGATAAATATGATTAGGTGGTTCCGTTGGTGGCGCGATGATACTCTAATGGTCTGTCAGTGATCCAAATTTGTCATTAAAAAAAACTGTAAATGTATATTTTAAAATTGTTTTAATACATATGATTTTTAGTAGGTTAACAATTATTAGATTTGTTAAACATGTTGTTACTAGAAGTTATTATTAAATTTACTTATCAATATACAACAAATCAGGTTAGAAACTCGTGTATAAAAAATATATTGAATAGGCGTAATGAAGAATTAGTAATTATAAAACAATATTTTAAGATAATATATAACCAAATATATTATATTTTATTACTATTAAATTCACTTTTTAAAGTCTTAAAACTAAGAAATAAAATACAGCAATAACAATCATAAATGGTGAAATCCTACAAATAGCAAAGAAATAGAATACGAATTGTGAAATAAGATAAGTGGGAAAAAGAATTTTGGTCTCACATAATTGTAACACGTTAAGTAACTAATTACTAATAAAATTTATTAGGTATTGATAAATAAATTATAACTCAGAGAAATTTCATAATCTAATCAAAACTCATATTTAAAAACCTATATCGTTGTGGATAATGTATTTTAATTAAAACATTGACCTATAAAGTACCTGATGAGTCAAGATATGAACATATTATTTTGATTTCAGAAACTCTATTCGCAACTCATATTTAAAAACCCAAATTCGTAAAAAGCATGAACCATTGTTAAAGAAATTTTATTTACCATATAGGAACAATAGAAAGTAATTAGCAAAATGTCCAAAATATTATGAAAACTAGATATAATTTTATCCGTAGCAAATATATACATAACTAAAACATACCCACAAATTAACTAGTGTGTATACCACCATTGCAATTGCAAATAAATTTATCGTGTTATTTTAACATTCACAAGAATTTTAAGATTGTTTTTTTTTTAAATATTGACTTATTTGTCCAACAAGTATTATAATTTGTTGGGTATATTAAAGAGACCTAATAAATCAATAACAAATGAAAAAACTCCATCATTTGGAAAAACATTTCCTTTTAGACTTAAAGAAAAACGGTTAGCCCTATGTGCTACATATTCTCTTGTTTAGCTTTCCTTAAAAGCTTTTTCTTGAAACAATATATAATTTCTATGAGCCAAATTCCATAAATGGGCACATTGGCATATATAATTTCATATATACCTTTTTATTTAGTTCTCAACTGGTAAAATTCCAAAAAAAAACGCCTTAAACTATATAGAGTGGAGGCGTGGAAGTGGCATGGAAGCCACAATCATGCTGGTGGAAGTGGCATGGAAGCCACAATCATGCCGGAACACACCCTTGAGGCGGCGTTGTGGCTGCGAAAGAATTTCACCGGACGTTGTGTTGTTGATGATGATGTGGGTGATGGTGATTGGGTATGGTTTAGAGATTTGTTTTTTTTTTTAATTAATAGATTTGTTGCATACTTTCTTGTTAAAGGATTTACTATTAACGTGACATTTTAATAAACGCTTTACGATCGTCTATAACATACATTTCTTGCACACTTTGTTGTTAATGTATTTGTTGATAGTTGTTCTAAATGTACAAAGATTGATCATTTAATTTATAAGTATAATCAAACACTTTTTGAGCATTGTTGATGGATGAAAATATGAGCTAGTTTTCTAAATTTGTTAGCTTCTCATGAAAGTGTTTGGCTTGCATATGCAATGTTTAGAACACGTTGGAATACTTTTCAACCACCCTATAATTTCATAGTTTACATAAAACTTGACATGTGTATAAAATTCAGTTTGTTTAATAAAAGTCTTCAATAAGTTTAATGTGTTTTATAAAAAATATAGTTTTATAAATAAAAAAAAGGTCTTATAATTTTGTAAAATTTGTATGATGGCCGTTAATTATTTTTAACATATTTTATAACTCGGTGATCTTGAACTTGACTTTATTGATTCGAATTTGTATCATGTGTTGCTCTTATCTTGTAATCGAGTATTACACAATTACACAGGCACACACCCTTGTGTTAATTTTATATTCACTTTGTCAATAATAAATCAACTTTGATAGTATTGTAGTTATTACATGTTAATCTTATAAATCACTTTGGCAATAATACTTCGGTATTTAGACATGTAAGGAAATTTTTATCTGGTCAGGTTGGGCACCGAATTACACAAATAACACTGATATACACTTAAGGAAAAAAAACACAAACAAAGTTAATCACATGAACAATATCCCGATTAGTTAGACTCATGCAACAAGCCTAAACAACTTGAAAACCATCCCACTTCGGTTTGTTTTGGGCTTGTCGTCCTATCATCGTCCGAAATCACATGGTGTCACTGTCACTCCATTGTCTGATACAAACTATTTTTCATGTACATCTATCTCAACGAGCTGTCTATCGAATCGATCCAATTGATATATGATCTTGGAGAGTGAAAAGATTTTTGACAAGTGGGTTTTTATGATTATATTGAGAATCAAACCTATTTAAACATATTGCTCTTATCTATTATATTGAAAAAAGGCACTCAACTTATAGGAATTGTTCATTATATTTATTAAAAGGTAATGTGCTTTAAGGAACTTCATCAAAACACTTATTGAAAGGTAATGCGTTTTAAGGAACTTCACCAAAACACTTAAAAAAAGTTACGAGTGTCATATGATATCGATACTCTCAACCAAAATTCACCCACGCATATGCGTATACATATCACCTATAACAACAACAACAACAACAATAATAATAATAATAATAATAATAATAATAATAATAATAATAATAATAATATTATTATTATTAATTATTAAATAAAGGAAATAATGGAATCTGAAAAAGGAAGTAGGCAACCAAAGGTAACATTCCAACATGAAAGAATTGGCTTTTGGAACAATCATATCATGCCATACTTCTATACTTGACACAAAAGGCATCATTGTTCTAGCAATTGTTGCCATTGTATTCGTTTCTTTTCAAGACATAGATAAAGATACTTTTAATAAATATATATATACTAGTTTAACATCTCGTTTGTTACACGGGCGAAATAAATAAAATATTTTTTTATAAATCTATTAATTTAATAAATTACACATAGATGTAGATTCTACTATATTCACAATTAATTCTCGTGTTATGATTATTAACATACATTAATACCCTCACCCTTTAACACGAACTGGCTTCTCATTAACAAATAAATACAAAAAAAATCACAGGTTGTTTTATATAATATATTTTACTTTATTTAATACATAGTATAATTCATTTTATAATAATACAAAATGATGCATTAAATGTAGAACAGGTTAAATTACAACATACAGGTTTTTTTTCTTTATTTCTGTTGTATATGAGATTTGAAGTCTTGAACCTAAGACCTTTAAATCTAAGTGTACCTAAATGCTTTTACCTCTGGTCATTGATCATCAACGTCATTGGTAATTACAATATATAAGTAATAAACATATAAGCAATCTATAAATCTCTAAATATTTCTTTGTACCACATATTTGTCGTCTTATTTGTAAGATTTTTCATCTTTGTATAATATTAGTAACTTAATTTTGCATCTTATTTTTATTCTTTATAGTGTCTTGCTCATGAGAAAAAAATTGATTCTTTTAACTACAAACCAACCTTTAATAGTGATTATGTTTGACTTTTATTAATAATCATTGACTAAACGTCAAGTTGTTTATTTATAAGTTTTACAAACATTTTTAATAGAAATGATTTGCAGTTATCATTCACGATTTCATTAAAAAATAATAATAACAATACACAAAAGGTAATAATTATTATATTAATTTATTTAAACAAAAAAAGAAGGCAATTTAAACATAATTAAAAACTTTAATTATTTTATAACTTGAATGCGTTAAATATATATATATTATAATATTTAAAAGTCAGTTAAATTTCAGTTACAATTACAGATTATTTTAAAAGACCATTGTATTTTATTGAGTGTTTTAAGAATAACGACTTCAAAAAGGAAAAAAAATGACAGCTATAACGAAACTGCATTTACAATTTAGTTATAAAAAGAACTTTATATAAAGGAGAACACAATCTCAAAACTAAAGTAAAAAATCTCATAAACATAAAATGATTTGATTAACCTTAAAAATGAATGTAACTAAAATTTCAATGATACATCAAAATAATAAAAAATATTTTGAATTAATTAATATAAAAAATACTTATGCAATTGTTAATAGATTAAAATTTATTATAGAAAGTTTGATAAGAAAAATAAATTTATATAATCTTGAATAAACTATTGACAGATATGTATTGAATGGAAAGAATATTATTATATGTCAATAAATCAAAGGATACAAGTGAACATTTAAAATGACATCGAAGTTTCATTGGAAATGTTAAAGTAATTAAATATTGAAAAATTTAATGGGTCAACAAATACCTAGTTAAAATCGATGTAAAATAACTAATCATATGCAGACTTCTGCAAATAATTTTTTATGAAGAAAATACTATTGTAAAAAATAATAAAGGAAAGTGGATATACTTTAAAAAAGCATAAATCCATAATATTTTCTGCAAGTAATTTATTTAAAAGGAAATAGTCTACACAAAAAGGAAAGTCTGATTTATTTAAAATTTGTGACAAAAATAAGTGAAACAAAAGTCTTGTGTTTTTCCCTCCTAAAATAAAATAGTAATGATTATAACAATGCCACGTGACAATTAATAACTTAAGTGATTGACATGTAGCCTAAGATGGTTTTGATTTATTATAATTTATATATATATATATATATATAAAGTTATAGTTATTTATTTATAATATTATTATTATGGTTATGTAATATCCTTTTCCATAAATACTATTCTTATCTAATACGTGGGTAAACGAAGTATGATTAAAGATAACACACCTATTTGTAAGAAAACATTGTATTTGTTTTTTTAACGATAAATTTGGATCAGTGATAGACAACTGGAGTATCATCGTGCCACCAATAAAATCACCCGATCATATCCAACTCCACTAGACAATAATGCGTATACACCAATTCATAAGAAACCCCAAACAATCTGAAAAAACCCCTTGAGAGAATCGAACAAGTAAGAAAAAAGATACCATAAAAGTTACTCTTTTTAGTTATTACGAAAAAAGTAAATAACAACCTTCTAGTTTTATAAATGTGTCATAATCGAAAAACAAAACTCTATTTCGTTACAATGTTGTTTGGAATCAAGTAGGAATTGTGGGTAATCTTTTGAAAATCGGACATAACATAAGTTCAAAAAAAAAAGTTCAAACATCATTCATCATTCCAAATATCAATGATGTGCATTTAAATCATTATCATTAATTACAATCACAAGATCATCCCCATCTCCGTCGTTGCTTTTATTACTTACAAATTACAAAAAAAAAAAAAAAAAAACCCACATGTAGCGTGATAAATTATGAATAAACAATATACCACATAATTGTCATATAAACAACAAAAACTACTAACATGTTTTTAAATACTAAGGGGCTTTTTGGCAACCCCTGAATGGTTAAGTGCTGAACCAGTAAGAGGTCTAAACCATTAAGTGTTGAACCAGTAAAAGGTCTTCATCATTAAGAGCCAGTATAATGCTTAACTGTCCGGAGGCAAATGTCTGACAAATTCAGATTAGAGGTCTTAACCATTCAGACTTAGTATAATGCTTAACCATTCAGAGGCAAATGTCTGAACCATTCAGACATTTGCTCGCGAAACAAACAGTCTGAACCATTAAATGCTGAATCAGTAAGAGGTGAATCATTCAGAGCCTCGTTATGAGGTAAACAAACAGCCCCTAAGATGTTTATGTTTTATAAATTATCACATAAACAACAAAAACTACTAACATGTTTACCTACATAATCAACCGAATCAAGATACCTCTTTATCATACTTGTCACTAAAAACAATATTCACTAAATAAAAAGAACAAATGTCAATTAAAACCACTGTATCATATATATATATATACATATATATATATAAATATATATATATATAACATCTCAAGGAATAGTACTTTTTTGTCTTTTGTGATTTTTATCTTTATAATTTTTTTTGTTTTACATAATAAACTTAAAAGAGTTTAACTTTTTAATCAAATTTGTTTTATGTTTTTTCGGATTTAGTAGTTTTAGCATGGTTTTTGATGATGACATTTGGCCCCTCAAGTTTTTTTATCCTCTCGCCTTTCTAATGCGTGTTGATATAAATTTCACTTTGTCTATGTTTTATGTCACATGAGTCACTTGGTGTAAAACAATGTGCTTTTGTTTACGTTGTAACATCCGTTGTAAAACGGGTTTCCAAACACGCTTCGTTTGTAATCGAATATCAAGTTATAAAAATTTCGTTGCGTATTTATGACTTATTTTAATTTTAAACGATACATAATTAATAAACAATTTAGAATTTATAAACTATAATTGATAAAAAGTGAAAATAAAATAAATAAATAAAAAGAAACCGGCTGCCGGGTTTCGAACCCGGGTCAGCCGGATGAAACTTCAAAGACTTAACTCACATACATTCCACCACTCCGCCACTTGTGTTATTTGATGATATATCGAAACAATTAATACATATAACAAAACTCGAAATCAAATTCAGTCAACAGCGCGCCCATTTCGCAGTCGCCGGAAATCCCGACGACTTCGCCAATTATTGACGGTTTCTATTGACTTAACGGATGATTTAATCTCAACGTCGGTTATAACCGATGTCTAGTCCCGCGACATCAGTCATAACCGCCGGTGTAACATTTGTCAAAAACGGGTTTCCAAAACCCGCTCCGTTTTGTAATCGAATATCAAGTTATAATTGTCACGTTGTGTATTTATGGTTATTTTGATTTTTAATGATACATAATTAATAAACAAACTAAACTATAAAAATTATATTTGATAAAAAGTGAAAACAAAATAAATAAAAATAAAATGTTGCTGCCCGGGCTCGAACCCGGGTCAGCCGGCATTGAAATCCAACGACTTAACACACACACGCATAACCACTCCGCCACTTGTTTGTTTTCTGTCAACATTAAGAAACAAATAAGTCTTATACACAAATATAGTTAAACCAGTTGCGCCAACTGAGAAACCGAAATCGGCAATTCAACCGTCTAATCGTTTGTTTAATCGCACATTCAGGATTATAACCGATGCGCCGACGATTTTAATCAATTCGGATTGAATGAACTTCAATTTTTATCATCATCGGTTTTTATAACCGAAAATAATCAAAGTCCAAATTACTTCAATCAAGACCCCTATCGCGACTCAGAAACATCATACCAACCTTCCATTTCACTTTCGTCATACATTCAGTCCATCAGAACGCTTAAATCAACTCGCCGGAAATTTCTGCAAGTTCGCCGGAAAACCGTATTCATCATCAAAACGGTAATTCTTTCAGTACCGTCGTAGTCTAACAATTGTTAAGCTATTTCTAACTTAAACCTTTCAATTGAAATCGAATTCAGACACCGTTATCAGATAATTCCAGTTCGCCGGAAAATTTCTGGAAATCGTTATCTTCGTCTGTGAAACGGTAAGGACCTTCAAACACACTTTTAACGTTTGTTTATCACTTCAATTCCACGATTGGCTAATCAAAACGTTTAATTGTTTTGTTCAGTTGAGGTGCACAAAAACAGAGCCGACGCATTGCCGGAAATTCTGTGATAAATCATTCCTACGGTATGTTACTTCCAACACCGTCTCTGCCATTTCATTTTAGCCTTAAGAATGATTGTTAATCGTAAAAACAAGAAAACGGATTAGTAACACCGTCGACTGTAATTTGAGTGAAGAAGACGAAGATAGTTAAGTTATAAGTATAATTAAAATTGGTATTTTAAACGGGTTAGACACACAGTCCAGCGGTGGACTGTGTGCAAATAATACGCGCATGTCACGAGTTCGATCCCTGATACACGCACTCCCTATGTAATAAAATGCCTTTTTGTTTAAAACTGAACCGGGTTAACTCCGTTAGTTGTTAAGTATAATAAAAATTTGTATATTAACCAAGTTAGACACACAGTCCAGCGGTGGAATGTGTGTGATGTTAAAGCACAAGTCCCGGGTTCGAAACCTGTTACTGGCACCGGTTGAACAAATCAAATGTTTTTGAAATTAAAAGAATTTTGGTTAAATCGAATTAGTATATAAATATAATTAAAAACAAGATTATTTCGGGTTAGACACGTAGCTCAGTTGGTAGAGCTGCGTGCACGCGTACGGGAGGTCTCGGGTTCGAGTCTCACCCAGCACATACATGCACACTGACCGAACCGGTCAACAGGTCAACAAGTCAACGGTCAACGCAAAAATAAACAATTTTTTTTATATTTTATTTATTTAATTTAATTTAAAAATCAATTAAAAATACTTAAAAATAATATTTTTAAAGATAGAAAATAGCCTTAAACTCACAAAAATATATCTAAAAGTTCCATTAAAATCCCTAATAAAATCCACTCATTTATTATATTTTTCCGTTATTATTTAGGTTAGTAATTCTCGTTGTTCATCTCTCCCGACTCGTGCGCATCTCATCACCTCCATTCAAACGCACCCAATGTGAGTGAATCTTTACAAATTCCCCGTTTTAATCACGTTTTGGGTGTATCATGTGTCTTGCTATATATTATATTTAAATCATTGTGCATACATCATATCATGAACATGTGTATTCAGATTGTTTCAACTGTTGTGTGGTTATCGTTAGATGCAATTTATTATTTTCAGTACATGCAATTTCATAGGCCGCCGCTCCCCATTACATTATGAGCGTTGAGCATGTTCCCCATTACATTATGAGCGTGAACCTGGCGTGCCCACATACTATTGGCTCCGTTTGATTGAGCCTTGATCGCACAGACATTTTTCATTTTCAGTACATGCAATACGATCGGCTCCGTTTGATTGAGCCTTGATCGCACAGTTTCATTCATGTTATTTATCGTATGATGTTGGTATGTTAATGTATGCTATCATGTGTTATTGTATGTTATAGTTGTGATTGCTATTGCTACTGCTTGGTTATTTACATTTGCTCATTTATGATTATGCACAATTTTTCATTGATAAACTAATAAGTAAATCAATAATAAATGTTTATCTAACAAGGTTCACTCGCCAACTTATGTTGACCCAAAAACCCCCATTTTTACACATGATACATGTGAACCAGCTGCAGCAAGAAACACTTAGGATTGGACTAGAAAAATAAAATGATTTAGAGTTTGGGATCGTTTTGCTTGGTTTATTTTCTTTGTATTGTATGGACATGTTTGGATATTTGGGAATGTAATTTTGACTTTAATAAATATGAAACATATTAGTAAATATCATGAGCTTTGGTGATAACCCAATTATGCCCCGACTCTTATTCCGCTGCGGGTCGGGGTGTGACAGCCGGAGAAAAGCTGACCAACGAATCAAGACAGAAATCGGACCCAATTCATCGAAATTCTTTCCTATAAATACACACCCAAGCCTCTGGTAATCTTTTCGCTCAAAATCGCACCATTTCTCGAAGCAATTTCACTCGCCGGAAATATTCTGCCATCACCGGACTTTCGCCGGAAAACCGAGACTCACATCAAAACGGTAAATACCTCGACTCTTTCTGTTTCAATCCATTGTTTGACCATTACTAACATCAATCCATCACCCAGAATCAATCCCAGACGACGTTGCCGGATATTCTGCTTTCGCCGGAAAATCTCTGGAATTTCCAGAATCACGCTGTGAATCGGTTTGATCATCTAAACCTCCTGATAATCGTTGTTCAGTAATTCAATTTCACATCTAATCAATCAAAACTGTTAGTTGATCCGAACAGACGGAGTTCACAAAACAGAGCCGACGATCCTTGCCGGAGTTCTGAGAAAGACATCTGTTCCTGTACATTCTTTCCCCAAACCCCCTCTGTCCATCACATTTCAATCGCTTATAAATTTCGTTAATCGAATTAAACAAGAACAGATGATTAATCGTCGTCTGAATCTTTGAACGAAGAAAATGAAGTCGAACTATTGTATAAGTATAATTAAAACCAGATATTAAACCGGGTTAGACACACAGTCCAGCGGTGGACTGTGTGCAAATGATTAACACACATCCCGAGTTCGATCCTTGACACCATCTCATTCTCTGTTATAAAAATATTCTTTTTTAAACTGAACCGGATCCACTCGCAGTTAGATGTTAAGTTTAATGAAAATCAGTATATTAACCAGGTTAGACACACAGTCCAGCGGTGGACTTTGTGCAACACTAAATCACAGGTCCCGGGTTCGAGACCTGTTATAAGCACCGGTCCGATATAATTAAATCCTTTTTAAAATAAATGATTTTCGGATTAAATTAAATAGTGTATAAATATTTCGGGTTAGACACGTAGCTCAGTTGGTAGAGCTGCGTGCACGCGTACGGGAGGTCACAAGTTCGAACCTCATTCAGCGCAAACATACACAAGTCCGAACCGGTCAACAGTCATGGTCAACGGTCAACGGTCAAAGTCAAAAAAGTCAACATTTTTTTTATATTTTTATTTAATTATTTAATTTAAAAATAAATTAAAAATACTTAAAAATAATGTTTTTAAAGTTAGAAAATAGCCTTAAACTCACAAAAATATATCCAAAAATCCTATTAAAATTGTTAATAAAATCCACTTATTTACCGTACCTTTTCGTTATTAATTAGGTTAGTTATTCCTCGTCGATCAATCCTCTAAACTAGTGCGCATTCAACATCATCAAACGAACGCACCCAATGTGAGTGAATCTCTACCAATTCCCCGTTTTAATCATATTTTGGGGTGTATCATGTGTCGCTATTTAATTATTTCAATTAAACACTTGTGCATCCATCATATTCATGATCAAATGTGTTGCCAATATATATCAATTGTTTGTGTGGTTAATGTTTAGATTAAAGTTATCATTTTCAGTACATACATTATCATAGGCCGCCGCTCCCCATTACCTATGAGCGTGAGCTGTTCCCCATTACCTATGAGCGTGAACGAGGCGTTGCCAACATACGATCGGCTCCGTTTGATTGAGCCTTGATCGCACATACATCATCATAGGCCGTCCGTTCCCCATTACCTATGAGCGTGAACGAGACGTTGCCAACATATACATTGTCATTCATATCATATACTCATGCAAGGTGGTTTGTGATTGTTTGTTTACATTCGTTTGTTCATATATGATTATTGCACAACTTTTCTATATTAAATACAACAAGGAATCAATAACAAATGTTTTTAACAAGGTTCACTCGCCAACTTTTGTTGACCCAAAATTTCCCCATTTTTACACATGATACAGGTGATCCAGTTGAAGCAAGAAACATATAGGACGGCCTAGAAGAATAAATCAGTTTAGATTTTGGATTGTTTTACTTTGTTTCATTTCCTTGTATTTGTATGAATTTGGTTTGAACATTAAAGTTGTAATTTGAATTTAATAAATATGAAACATTTAGTAAACATCATGAGCTTTGGTGATAACCCAATTATGCCCCGACTCTTATTCCGCTGCGGGTCGGGGTGTGACAGATTGGTATCAGAGCCATGACTATAGGGATACAGGATAGGTTATTAGACCCTTAGAGCCTATACTATAGTTGATTAGAATTTTTAAATTGTTTGTGTGTTACATGCAAAATTCATGATGTTTATATGCTTTATGTTTATTGTTACATTCAATGTTATGCAAGCATGTTCATAAATACATACTATTATACAATGCTCATCATGAATCATATTCTCATAACATACCATATCCATGAGAGCACACACCTCACAATTCTTATGATTTTTACAACGATTTTTGTGTTTTCAAATCACATCAAAGTGAGTTCTCATGACGGGCATGTAGTAACTGGAAGGGTACAAGTACCGGTAGTCGGAACGTCCTGTCTAGGCTTGGCATTTGTATAAATCCAAAATAAAGGACCAGTTTGCCTACCTGGGGACTAACGATGAGAGTACGAAGTACCTATTAGGCCAAAGCATGCTATACCAAACGTCGTGTGAGCTAACACCACTTTGAGTTGTCATTATGTCTACACCTGGACACCCTCCGACCATACATCTCGCAAACATATTTCATGGTTTTCATTCGGGTGATGCGAGTGTTAAACCGCCAATACAATGTGAATCCTACTAAGCCAATAGTTATGGGGGCCCACATGACTATACAGGCGATGGTATGGGGGACATTGGAGGCCCAAACATGAGCAAACCCAAGACATCCTATGGATGTAGTTGCATTATTGATGATTATGTTATTTTATTTTTTTAAAACGACACATGACACCTAAAGACTCCTTAAACTCACCATCTTCCTATGTATGTTCCTGTAGATGTCGGCTAGGCAGCTACGTGGAGGTCGAAAGTCAGGAAGGTCAAACGAACGCTTGGCCACTCAAATTGCAAAACAAATGGCCGCGGTGCTTCCTGATATTGTAATTCAAGTCCAACAAGCTCTCACCGCAAATCCTATCAACCCACCCAATCAAGAGGATCAAAACATCGACAACCCTCCCTCCAAGAAGTGCTCCTACAAACACTTCAAGTCTTGCGATCCCCCAAAGTATGAAGGGACCGAAGGTGTCACCGCTCTCCTCCACTGGTTTGAGGAAATGGAAAACACCTTCCTCAATTGCGATTGTCCCGAGGATCGCAAGGTACGTTACGCAACCGGGAGACTATTTGGGGTAGCCCTGACCTGGTGGAACACCGAGAAGGGTAAGAGAGGAGTTGAAGATGCTATGGCCTTAACGTGGGAAGAGTTAAGGGAAATAATGACAAGACGCTTCTGCCCAAGAAGCGAAATCAAGAAGTTGGAAGATGAATTCCACTCGCTGAAGCAAAAGGAAGGAGATCATACTTCCTACAATAAATGATTTCTTGAACTGAATCAGATGGTTCCTAACTTGTTCACCCCAGTATACCGCTTGGTTGAACACTACATTCGAGGCCTCCCCTCGAAAATTCAAGACTCAGTTCTCAGCACTTCGCCTGCAACTCTCGAAGCTGCTATGGAACTAGCTACCGAGCTTACCGAGAATCGCATCAGAAACGGTAAATTCAAGGGGGAGAAAAAGAAAGCTCCCATTGAGGTTCAAACCTCAAATTATTCTGGCTCCTCTTCGAAATTTACTGGCAAGAGGAAGCGAAACAACAAAAACTTTGTTGTCACCCAAACAAACCCCCCAATCACTGCTGCACCCATCACCCAAGTTGCCCCTTCATCTACACCATACAAAAGGCCATACTCCGGCCCCTACCCAAAATGCACCCGTTGCCAATACCATCACTCTCCCGAACACCCCTGTCAATATTGCACCAGCTGTGGCCGTGCAGGTCACACTATCCAAACCTGCCGCTCACTGCAGCGAATGAACCGCAACCAACCCACAACCCAAACCCACCATCAGATAATGGGTCGAGCCCAACAACCCCTACTACTACCACCTACACAACATACGACCCAAACTTACTACCAACCCAACTACCCCATGATGCAACCCATGCGGGCTTGTTACAACTGTGGGGACCCAAACCACTTTAGAAACACTTGTCCACGCTTGATGAACATCATACATGCTCAAGCTCAAGCAAATCCGGTGAACCAAGCTAACCAAGCTCCTCCACCTGCTAGAGGAAGAGCTTTCAACATCAACGCCAACCAAGCTAGGGCCGACAACAACGTGGTTAACGGTACGTTTCTCATCAATGGTAGTTATGCATCCATGTTATTTGATACTGGCGCGGATAAAAGTTTTGTGTCCTTAGAATTTGAACCCATCCTCAACCAAACCCGTGATAAACTCATGGAATCCATAACGGTGGAAGTTGCTGACGGAAAACCGGTCTCATTAAACTCCATTATCCGAAACTGTACTCTCACTCTAAACGATCACGATTTTCCAGTTGACCTCATTCCTATAAAGTTGGGAAGTTTTGACATTATAATCGGCATGGACTGGCTCAGCCAACATCATGCTGAAGTAGTATGCCGCGAAAAGTTCATTCGCATTCCTCTTGCAGACGGTCAAACCCTACGAATCTTTGGAGAAACCCCTTCGAAAGGACTCAAACTGATGTCCTGTCTTCAAGCCCGAAAATATCTCCGCAAGAATTATGTCGCATTCCTAACTCATGTTGTCAAGAAGGGAAACAAGGAGAAGAAACTCGAAGATATACCTGTCGTGAAAGAATTCCCACAAGTTTTTCCTGACGACATCTCAGGACTTCCTCCCATGAGAGAAGTCGAATTCCGCATTGATCTTATACCTGGCGCTACATCCGTCGCGAAATCTCCTTATAGGTTAGCCCCATCCGAAATGCAAGAGCTGGCCAGTCAACTGGAAGAACTGACTGACAAAGGATTCATACGTCCTAGCTCATCGCCTTGGGGTGCACCTGTTCTGTTTGTGAAGAAGAAGAAGGATGGAACATTTCGCATGTGTATCGATTACAGAGAACTCAACAAATTAACGGTCAAGAACCGCTATCCATTACCTCGCATCGATGATCTACTAGACCAACTTCAGGGCGCCACCTGTTTTTCAAAGATCGACCTTCGTTCTGGCTATCATCAACTCAGAGTACATGAAGAAGACGTCCCAAAGACCGCCTTCCGAACTCGTTATGGTCATTACGAATTCATGGTCATGCCATTTGGATTAACCAACGCCCCAGCTGTGTTCATGGATCTAATGAATAGAGTATGCAAACCCTATCTCGACCGCTTTGTCATAGTCTTCATCGACGACATCCTCATCTACTCAAAGTCTAAATCTGATCATGAACGACACCTTCAACTCATCCTCACGCTCTTAAGAACCGAAAAGCTCTACGCTAAATTCACCAAATGCAAATTCTGGTTAAAAGAAGTACAATTCCTTGGACATGTCGCCAATGACAAGGGAATACATGTCGACCCCTCAAAGATCAAAGCAGTACAGGAATGGCAAGCGCCAAGTACTCCTACCGAAGTAAGATCATTTCTTAGTTTGGCTGGTTACTATCAACGTTTCATTGCAAATTTCTCTCGTATTGCTGTACCACTCACGGCTTTGACACATAAAGGGAAAACCCTTCATATGGGGACCTAAACAAGAAGAAGCCTTCCAAACCCTTAAGCAAAAGCTTTGTGACGCACCTATCCTCACACTCCCCGAAGGTTGCGATGACTTTGTAGTATATTGCGACGCATCAGGGCAAGGACTAGCCTGTGTATTAATGCAAAGGGGAAAAGTGATAGCCTATGCTTCTAGGAAACTCAAAGTGCATGAGAAGAACTATACTACCCACGACCTGGAACTTGGAGCCGTTGTGTTCGCTCTTAAGATATGGAGACATTACCTCTACGGTACCAAGTGTGAAATATACAATGACCACAAGAGCCTCCAACATATCTTTAATCAGAAGGAGTTGAATATGAGACAACGAAGATGGGTCGAACTTCTTAATGACTACGACTGCGAAATTCGGTATCAATCCTGGCAAGGCAAATGGTGGCCGATGCACTCAGTCGAAAGGGTTATGCGAACTCCATTCGTCTTCTATGTTCGCAAATCATAACCGACATCAAAGATCAAATCCGAGAAGCTCAACATGTTTCCATAACAGAATACGACATACGCAATGAGTTTCTTGTGGAGCAGAACTTAAACTCGAAACAAAATCCGCCGGTATTCTGTATTATCTAGATCGCATATGGATTCCCGATCACAATAACCTTCGCGATGTCCTTATGAAAGAGGCGCACAAAACACGATACTCTGTACACCCAGGAGCTGACAAGATGTATCAAGACCTTCGATACACCTACTGGTGGCCTGGCATGAAAAAGGATATTGCTGTTTTTGTTTCCAAGTGCCTTACCTGTTCTAAAGTAAAAGCTGAACATCAAAGACCCTCATGACTTCTAGTCCAACCTGAAATACCTGTATGGAAGTGGGAAAACATAACCATGGACTTCATTACCGGGTTACCTCGCACTTCTGGTGGGTATGACACTATATGGGTAATCATTGATCGTCTCACAAAATCAGCTCACTTCATTCCGATTCGCGAGGACTTCAAGAATGAGAAGTTAGCTCGTATCTATATCAGCGAAATCGTAAGCCGTCATGGTGTACCGTTAAGCATTATTTCAGATCGTGATGTCCGTTTCACTTCACGAACATGGCAAGCCGTACAAGCCGCTTTGGGTACACGATTAGACCTCAGTACCGCTTATCATCCTCAAATTGATGGACAATCTGAACGCACCATTCAAACTCTTGAAGACATGCTTCGAGCATGTGTCATAGACTTCAAAGGGAATTGGGACGCTCATCTACCATTAGTTGAATTTTCGTACAACAACAGCTATCATTCAAGTATCGGCATGGCACCTTTCGAAGCGTTATATGGTCGTAAGTGCCGATCACCAATATGTTGGCACGAAATTGGAGAAGCTCAAATCACCGGTCCATAATTAATCCAAGAAACAACAGACAAGATCCATCAAATTCGAAACAATCTTCTAGCAGCACAAAGTCGTCAAAAGAGTTATGCAGACAAACGACGAAAGCCCTTGGAGTTTAACGTTGGTGATCATGTACTTTTAAAAGTATCACCGTGGAAGGGTGTGGTTCGTTTTGGCCAAAAAGGCAAGCTAGCACCACGCTATGTAGGACCTTTCAAGATACTCGAAAGAGTAGGACCTGTAGCATACAAGCTTGACCTACCAGAAGAACTCAACAGAATTCATCCCACATTCCACGTATCGAACTTGAAGAAGTGCCTCACCGATGAAAATCTCCATATTCCTCTAGAAGACATTCAAGTCGATGAATCTATGCATTTCATTGAAAGACCAGTAGAAATTATGGACTTCGGAGAGAAACGATTAAGACGAAGCCGTATTCCAATTATCAGGGTACGCTGGGAGTCGAAACGAGGACCTGAGTTTACTTGGGAACGTGAAGACTCAATGCGCGAGAAATACCCACATCTTTTTCCTGTTACCACTACTACTTAAATTTCGGGACGAAATTTCTAAAAGTAGGGGATACTGTAACATCCGTCGTAAAACGGGTTTCCAAACCCGCTTCGTTTGTAATCGAATATCAAGTTATAAAAATTTCGTTGTGTATTTATGACTTATTTTAATTTTAAACGATACATAATTAATAAACAATTTAGAATTTATAAACTATAATTGATAAAAAGTGAAAATAAAATAAATAAAAAAAAAGAAACCGGCTGCCGGGTTTCGAACCCGGGTCAGCCGGATGAAACTTCAAAGACTTAACTCACACACATTCCACCACTCCGCCACTTGTGTTATTTGATGATATATCGAAACAATTAATACATATAACAAAACTCGAAATCAAATTCAGTCAACAGCGCGCCCATTTCGCAGTCGCCGGAAATCCCGACGACTTCGCCAATTATTGACGGTTTCTATTGACTTAACGGATGATTTAATCTCGACGTCGGTTATAACCGATGTCTAGTCCCGCGACATCAGTCATAACCGCCGGAGAAAAGCTGACCAACGAATCAAGACAGAAATCGGACCCAATTCATCGAAAAATTATTCCTATAAATACACACCCAAGCCTCTGGTAATCTTTTCGCTCAAAATCGCACCATTTCTAGAAGCAATTTCACTCGCCGGAAATATTCTGCCATCACCGGACTTTCACCGGAAAACCGAGACTCACATCAAAACGGTAAATACCTCGACTCTTTCTGTTTCAATCCATTGTTAGACCATTACTAACATCAATCCATCACCCAGAATCAATCCCAGACGACGTTGCCGGATATTCTGCTTTCGCCGAAAAATCTCTGGAATTTCCAGAATCACACGGTGAATCGGTATGATCATCTAAACCTCCTGATAATCGTTGTTCAGTAATTCAATTTCACATCTAATCAATCAAAACTGTTAGTTGATCCGTACAGACGGAGTTCACAAAACAGAGCCGACGATCCTTGCCGGAGTTCTGAGAAAGACATCTGTTCCGGTACATTCTTTCCCCAAACCCTCTCTGTCCATCACATTTCAATCGCTTATAAATTTCGTTAATCGAATTAAACAAGAACAGATGATTAATCGTCGTCTGAATCTTTGAACGAAGAAGATGAAGTCGAACTATTGTATAAGTTTAATTAAAACCAGATATTAAACCGGGTTAGACACACATTCCAGCGATGGACTGTGTGCAAACGATTAACACACGTCCCGAGTTCGATCCTTGACACCATCTCATTCTCTGTAATAAAAATATTCTTTTTTAAACTGAACCGGATCCACTCGCAGTTAGATGTTAAGTTTAATGAAAATCAGTATATTAACCAGGTTAGACACACAGTCCAGCGGTGGACTGTGTGCAACACTAAATCACAGGTCCCGGGTTCGAGACCTGTTATAAGCACCGATCCGATATAATTAAATCCTTTTTAAAATAAATGATTTTCGGATTAAATTAAATAGTGTATAAATATTTCGGGTTAGACACGTAGCTCAGTTGGTAGAGCTGCGTGCACGCGTACGGGAGGTCACAAGTTCGAACCTCACTCAGCGCAAACATACACAAGTCCGAACCGGTCAACAGTCATGGTCAACGGTCAATGGTCAAAGTCAAAAAAGTCAACATTTTTTTATATTTTTATTTAATTATTTAATTTAAAAATAAATTAAAAATACTTAAAAATAATGTTTTTAAAGTTAGAAAATAGCCTTAAACTCACAAAAATATATCCAAAAATCCTATTAAAATTGTTAATAAAATCCACTTATTTACCGTACCTTTTCGTTATTAATTAGGTTAGTTATTCCTCGTCGATCAATCCTCTAAACTCGTGCGCATTCAACATCATCAAACGAACGCACCCAATGTGAGTGAATCTCTACCAATTCCCCGTTTTAATCATATTTTGGGGTGTATCATGTGTCGCTATTTAATTATTTCAATTAAACACTTGTGCATCCATCATATTCATGATCAAATGTGTTGCCAATATATATCAATTGTTTGTGTGGTTAATGTTTAGATTAAAGTTATCATTTTCAGTACATACATTATCATAGGCCGCCGCTCCCCATTACCTATGAGCGTGAGCTGTTCCCCATTACCTATGAGCGTGAACGAGGCGTTGCCAACATACGATCGGCTCCGTTTGATTGAGCCTTGATCGCACATACATCATCATAGGCCGTCCGTTCCCCATTACCTATGAGCGTGAACGAGACGTTGCCAACATATACATTGTCATTCATATCATATACTCATGCAAGGTGGTTTGTGATTGTTTGTTTACATACGTTTGTTCATATATGATTATTGCACAACTTTTCTATATTAAATACAACAAGGAATCAATAACAAATGTTTTTAACAAGGTTCACTCGCCAACTTTTGTTGACCCAAAATTTCCCCATTTTTACACATGATACAGGTGATCCAGTTGAAGCAAGAAACATATAGGACGGCCTAGAAGAATAAATCAGTTTAGATTTTGGATTGTTTTACTTTGTTTCATTTCCTTGTATTTGTATGAATTTGGTTTGAACATTAAAGTTGTAATTTGAATTTAATAAATATGAAACATTTAGTAAACATCATGAGCTTTGGTGATAACCCAATTATGCCCCGACTCTTATTCCGCTGCGGTCGGGGTGTGACATACGTCGTTTTCCGGTTTTGGTCGTCTTTTATGTTAGGGGCTGATTTTTAGCATGTCTGGATCATTTATCCTGAGGCTTAACCTGAATCATTTATCCTTAGCATATGAAGCAGGGAGTCTGAGGATCTAGGATCCTTATCTATATGTATGCTTACTAACAATTGTTTCCTTGTTTGTTTAACATCTGAATGCAGGCCTTGGAGGAGGAAAGACTTGTTCTAACAGGGAATCGCGGGGAATATGCTTATAATTCCAGCACGTGCAAAGAGCGTCATGACCGTTGGTGGAAAACGTGGGTGCATGGCTGAAATTTCGGATAGTTAGTTCATTGAGATGAGCTAGATATTTAATGGGATTTTGAGCTTGATAGAACACACCTTTTTCGTTATACAACACTTCTGCTACTCTCTCTCGAACACACACACACTAGGAATCATTGTAACAAGCTCAATACCTCCAAAGTTGTAATCTTATTTGTTCAATATAGTTGATAGTGATAGTTTTCACTATCTGAGGTTTTTTATGCCGGAGATCAATTGCTGATCAAGGGCTTTTTCCACGTACAAAAATCTTTGTGTTTATCACCATTTACATTTCTAGTTTGTTCAAGCATTCATTCGTCATTCAAGCACTCAACCTCACATTCAAAGTTTGGTTACATTATCCTTAATCAGATTTTTGACCAAAACATTTTAGTTGCTACTTAACACAGTTTTACTCTCGTGCCTTGCAACGCTGGTAACACGATTTTGCGACCCCACCTCGCAACGCGGGGTCTTAAGACTAGTTGTGATTAATGCAGGAATAAAGTCGAGAGTTGAGAGCACCTCATAAGATGTCTAACTATTAAGGGGCTGTTTGTTTACCTTTTAATGGGGCTCTTAATAGTTCGGACCCCTTACTGGTTCAACACTTAATGGTTTAGACTGTTTGTTTCGATAGCAGATGTCTGAATGGTTCAGACATTTGCCTCTGAATGGTTAAGCATTGTATCGAGTTTGTATGGTTAAGACCTTTAATCTGACTTGCTCAGACATTTGCCTCTGAATGGTTAAGCATTATACGAATTTGTATGGTTAAGACCTCAAATATGAATTGGTCAGACATTTGCCCCTGAACGGCTAAGCATTGTACTGGCTCTTAATGGTCCGGACCTCTTACTGGTTCAACACTTAATGGTTCAGACCTCTTATTGTTCAACACTTAACCATTCAGAAGTTGCCAAACAGCCCCTAAGAGCCAATATAATGCTTAACCGTTTGTGCTCAAATGTCTGATCAATTCAGATAAGAGGTCTTAACCATTCAGACTCGGTATGATGATTAACCATTCAGATATCTGCTCGTGAAACAAACAGTCTGAACCATTAAGTACTAAACCGGTAAAAAGTCCATTAAGACCTCATTAAAAACTGAAATATACATCCCAAAAGAGTTATTTCGGATGCATGAGTTATCTTTGACACCACACCCTCTTTTGGTTGTTGTACCATGTGAGATACAAAATCTGTTTAATAAGACCCGCGTTGATCATTAAGTCTCAACCAACACTAATAATTTTGTTTGTTCATTTATTTATCTGCTACTGAAATTACCATTAATCAATGAACTACTGATCAACTGGCATGTAATAAGTAATAACAATTTAACATACAACGATATTAATTCTGGATGCATTGTAAAAGCTACCATAACATATATAAACAACTTATGCAAAATTGTATAAATCACGTTGCAAAATGTATCCAAGATTTAGCATGTGGAATCACTATAAATGAAAAAAAAAGAACAATCTTTGATATAATGTTTTAGTTGTTCATTTCTAAATAATATTAATATTAATATATGCTATTAGTAAATTAAATGATAAAGAAATGAAATGAAATCAACCTCCCAAGATCACGAATCTCACAGCTCATAATTAAGAGCTCCTTCCATATCTCAAACTCCCACATGTCACCGATAACTAATGCAATTCGAATGCATTCACATCACCATGAAGTATTTTAATAGTTATGTTAGCATCTTCGATAATGCACAAATAGATGAATATTCCCTATTAGTTATTAGAAGTTACATGTTGTGGCGGGAATTTGGTCAGTATTGATACGATATTGGCACTCGGTATAGCAATAAAAAAATAGAAAACAAACTCGCGGTATGCCAAAAAAAGATACAGAGAATGATGGATAAGTATAGAGAGAAGAAACGAGATCTACATTGGTGTTTATTGACCTTGACAAAGGCATATGACAAAGTGTCACGTCCAATTGTACACTGATTTAGGAAAGTTTGGAGGGTAGCAGGGTTCCAAGGAATTATGTAGACATAATCATGAATATGTATGATATGAATGAAGCTATGGTTCGTGCGCGCCTATAGGGGAAACTGATTTTTTCACTTATGGAGGTAGGAGTCCACCAAAGGTCTGCGGTGGGGTATGTTTCTTTTTGCACTTGCTCTGGATGAGTCGTCCAAGTCTATTCAAGAGATAATTTAATGGTGCATGCTTTTTGCAGATGATATTGTGTTATTTGTGAAGAATAGTCAAATCCTAAGAGCAAGGCTAGAGGAGTACAGAGCAACTTTAGACGACAAGGGTTTAAGGATTAGTCGCTCTAAGACTAGGTACCTTTATTGTGATTTCAGTGGTTCAAGTGACAATATGGACACTCAAATTATAACAACTCTCCAAAACACCCCGAAATTGAGCCGAAACGTAAAACCGGACACGCAAATCAAGACGCAGCACGCAAAACGAGACAGGTCCACCTGGACAGTCCTGGCGCCACGCGCCAGGGACACCGGTCTCTGTCGTGACGCGCGGGAGGTGTCAAGGTGACGTGTCACCGTTTCGCGCCATCTGGCAACCCTACACTTGTGACCAGGTTGACCTAGCCTAGCTAGGCAGCTCAGGCGCCACGCGATAGGGAACCCAGATCCCCGCGCGACGCGCGGGGTGTAACATCCGTCGAAAAACGGGTTTTTCTAAAACCCGCTTCGTTTATTAATCGAATATCCAGTTATAATTTTCGTTGCATATTTATTGCTCAAACTAATTTTAAACGATACATAATTAATAACTATATTAGAATTTAAAAACCATAATTTATAAATAATCTTAAATAATGAGAAAAAAATAAAATGGGGACGCCGGGTTTCGAACCCGGGTCGCCCACAAACTCAAACACTCAACACACCGCTCCGCCACATGACTCCTTTGTGTAAATACTGAAACAAATAATACTTAAATTAAAACTCGAAATCAAAATCCGGAAATCAGCGCGCCCAATCCGCAGTCGCCGGAAAAACCGACGATTTCGCAAATCACGACCGTTTTCTTTGACTGAAACGCGTGAACTAATTTCGACATCCGTTGTAACCGATGTCTAACCCCCAATTCCAGTCATAACCGCTGGAAAAGTTTTGACCTCGAATCAAGACCAAAATTCGGACTCAATACCTTCTGTTCTTCCCTATAAATAACCACCCAAACCTCTGGTAACCTTTTCGCTCAAAATCGCACAATCTCTCGAAGTTTTAGCACTCGCCGGAGTTATTCTGCATCCTCCGGACTTTCACCGGAAAACCGAGACTTACTTCAAATCGGTAAAATTCTTGATTCTTTTGTTTGTAATCCATTATTCGACATGTATTAACTTCAATCCTTCAACCAGAATCTGTCCCAGACTACGCCGCCGGGAAATCCCACACTCACCGGAATTTCACTGAAACATCGAAGTCTCAGTGTCGATCGATATAATCATCTAAAAACTCTTGATATCTCTTACTCAGTAACTTAATTTCATAACACAAGAATCTAAACTGTCAAACACTTCACTCAGCCGAGAGTCACAAATCAGAGCCGACGACTCCTGCCGGAAATCTGAAGTAAACGCGTTGTTTTGGTACATTCTATTCTTTAATCTCGTTAACTATGTCATTCCAACCAACTATAAGTTTTGATAATCGAATTAAACAAAACAGTCGGAACTCACTGATCTGAGTTCTTGTAAATGAAGAAGATGAAGTCGAGAATAGGTATTAGTATAACTAAAACCAGATATTCAAACGGGTTAGACACACAGTCCAGCGGTGGACTGTGTGCGCAAACAATACGCACGTCATGAGTTCGAATCGCACACGTTACCGAATTTCATAAATAAAACCAATCCTTTTTAAAACCTATTCAGATCACCTTTCAACATGTATATAAATATAATATAATTCAGTAATTAAACAGGTTAAGCACACAGCCCAACTGGTTGGGCTGTGCGTACTCGAACCGAACGTCTCGAGTTCGACTCCGGGTCACTGAAGGCGGGTCGGCCATTTTAAATCATTTTTGAAATAAACTAAATTAGATAAAAGTTAATCAGTATATATATATAATTAAATTAGAGAATATTTCGGGTTAGACACGTAGCTCAGTTGGTAGAGCTGCGTGCACGCATACGAGAGGTCCCGAGTTCGAACCTCACTCAGCGCATATAATTAACACCATCCGACCGGTCAACGGTCAACGGTCAGAGTCAAAAAGTCAACATTTTTTATTTATTTTTTTCTTATTTATTTAATCAGAAAATTATTTAAAAAATACTTAAAAATAATATTTTTAAAGTTAGAAAATGTCCTTAAACTCACAAAAATAAATCTAAAAATCCTATTAAGATTATGAATTTAAAAGTATTAATCTCAAATAAAATCCATTTATTTACCGAACCATTTCGTTATTATTTTAGGTTAGTTTTCCTCGTCGATCAAATCCCAAAACTCGTGCGCATCCAACGTTATCAAAGAACACACCCAATGTGAGTGAATCTTTACAAATTCCCCGTTTTAATCACATTTTTTGGTGTATCATGTGTCGTTTAATTCCTTATTATATTTAAACACTTGTGCATCCATCATATCCGTGATCAAATGTGTAGCAATTATGTATCAATTGTTGTGTGAATTATGTTTAGATTGAAGTTATCATTTTCAGTACATGCATTTCATTAGGCCCATCAGCTCCCCGTGGGATACGGGTTGAGTATCAGGTGCCTCATTCGATCGGCTCCGTTTGATTGAGACTTGATCTCACATACATCATCATTCATGTCATTCGATCGGCTCCGTTTGATTGAGCCTTGATCTCATATACATCATCATTCATGTCATTTACGCATCCAATGTGGTTTGTGTTTTCTTATATATATATGTTTGCTCACATGTGATTATTGCACAAAATTTTCAATATTAAATACAACAAGAAATTAATAACAATGTTTTCTCAAGTTTCACTCGCCAACTTTTGTTGACCCAAAATATCCCCCGTTTTACACATGATACAGGTGATCCAGTTGAGGCAAGAAACACATAGGAGGGCCTAGAAGAATAAATCAGTTTAAGCTTTGGATTGTTTAAGTATTTTCATTTCCTTGTAATTGTATGGATTTTGATTTGAATATTTAAGTTGTAATTTGAATTTAATAAATATGAAACATTTTAGTAAACATCATGAGCTTTGGTGATAACCCAATTATGCCCCGACTTTTATTCCGCTGCGGGTCGGGGTGTGACAGGGGAGGTCAAAATCGGGTATAAAAGGAGCAGCGTGGGACTCAGTTCTGTGCTCATTTGCGATCGAAAAATTCGATTGTATACACTCTCTATCCCCGTTTCTCTGAACAATACCCCTAAAACCCTAAACCCCTAAACCTGCGAAGCGCTGCCTGCTGTAAGTAACTTAACCCTCCCGATCACTAATTCACTATCCTACCCAATCGATCTAGAATCGCCAACGCATGTCTAGGCTCTGCCCGACTACGTCCGTTGGAGTTCTGTCGAGTGTTGTATGGACACCCTACACAATCGATCTAGAATCGCCAACGCATGTCTAGGCTCTGCCCGACTACGTTCGTTGGAGTTTTGTCGAGTGTTGTATGGTTAAAGTGACTTGGGTTAACTTACTAACACATGTGCATTGTATGTTTTAATAGAAATCCCAGGAAGTAATCAAGAACTATCACCAGGAACTCCGTAGGAATACTTAAGTGTTCAAGGCGAGTACATTCTCTTTTTGTAAATCTTTTTGTGAGTCAAAATGTGTTACCAAAACCTCAAATGTTTTAATTATGCTTAATAGTGATTGAGTATATGTATTTTACAATTACTGCCGGTATGTTTGGGTTTTGTATACATTGCTAGTCCAAAGTCACGGGAATGTGACAGGAACCGTTACTGTTGGGTGACAGGGCCCAAAGTAATATGACCCACAAGTCAGGATTGACAGTACTGATTGAGTAATTATGTAGATATAAACATTGTAAATGCGGATGCTCCTCAATAACTGTAAAGTATAATCACTTGTTTTGATAAAACTGAGATGGATTCGCCAGTATTTCTTGCTGTTAAAATATTTTTAAAACGCGTTTCAGGTAACTTAATGTGAAGCTAACAGAAGCCAGCTGGAGAGCACCGAAGGCTTAGAAAAGTGGCTATAAAAGTTACCTAAATAAAAAGGAGTTTCTGTTTTCCATAAATTAGGGCATGTCCCTAAAAATATGTATTGTAATGGAAACATGGGTTTTACCCCATTTGTCTAATATAAAAGTTTGGTGTTTTGAAACTCTGATATTAATTTTCTAACTACGGTCATGATGTCGTAATTCCGCTGCCAAGTTAATAAACACCGGTACCATCAGCTCTGTGTCTCGCGGCCCCCGCTCCCGGGGTGGGGTTGGGGGTTGCGACAGAAGGTGGTATCAAAGCCATGCCACTGGTTTAAGCCATTTAGGTGTTCTTTTGAAATACCTAAATTTTAAACAAATATGTATATATTATTTGCTATTATTTTACTAACTTCTTTAGTTTATAGAATGAGTGATCATGGTACTTCTGACACTTATCGTCACCTACCTCATTCTTTGATGATGAAGGAACATCCTAGCCAACCACCGACTACACCGCTGATTCCGAAGATGCTTTTGTTTTCAAAGCCAAATCTGTAGAACCTTTTCCTCCTAAAAAGAGAGATTGGTTTAGTAGAGCCAAAGTAGAGAAAAGGAAAAGATTGAGACAAGCTCAACAACGAGCCATAGCAGCTAGAACTGAGAGAAACACCCGAAACCCAGAAATTAGACTCTTGTGGGAGGAAGAATTGGATAGGCAGCTAGCAAATTATCACATGTTTGGAAAAGCAAAAGGAGAACCTAATTTCAATCAAGTAGCAAATCCAGAACCCCTGTTGCTTCCCTTATTTCCTAACCAACCCATAAACCTAGAGCAGAACCAGGAAAATCAATTTCCAATACCAACCTTTGACCCCAATGAGAAACCTAGAATTCCAGCACCAAACCCTTTAGATCCATGGTGGGCTAATAACTGGGCAATTCAGAACCTGCTAGAAAACCCAATCCCATATGAAGAACCAGTTCCACCTTACCCTGAACCAGTGCCAGCCCCAATACTACCCAGGGAACATGTGGAAGAACTCCGCCAGCTTGGAGATGAATTGGTGGAGAAAGGAAACCGAATCCGCCACATCGGAGAGAAGCTCGTCTGGAAGTATGACGAGCGAGAAATGCAGTTTTAAGTAAGCCATAGCTTAATATATAATATAATATATATATATATATGTGTGTATTTTGTAACGTTAAAAAAAGTAATATCACTTATATAAATATATCGATGCATAAGTTAGTAATATTTGAATTCCAGTTATGCTTGTACTAGATGCATATGTATGAAAAGAGTAAAAGTCGCAATGCTCGACGATTTTGGTTTATTGTGTTGGTGTAATTGTTATTTAATTTATTCTGTGATATTAATACCTGCTAAATGTTTATAATTCAGATGTCAGACGAAGTAAATCAGGAAACCCCGAATAACGATAATAACGGGAATTAAATGAATAAAAGTGCTACCGAACACATAGTGGCCCAAGGAATCATAGATGCTATGCCCTATATTATCGACACCATTAAAAAGGTAGGAAATAATGATTTCATAAACGGAAATAAACGTGTACCCCCTGAAGCAAATCACAGCGTGAATGGAAATCCCGAACTGTTAATCCAAGCTCCAATTCCAAAAAGAAGAAGAACCATCTCATATGGTTGTTCTTATAAAGAATTCTTATCATGCAAACCGATAGAATTCTCCGGAATGAAGGAGCTATTTCAGCCTTGCGCTGGATAGAAAAGACAGAAGCCGTCCTCAAGATAAGTAAATGTGCAAATGAAGATAAAGTCATGTATACTTCTAATCTTTTTAAAGATGCAGCTTTAGAGTGGTGGAATACCATTCTTCAGTCCAAAGGAAATGACAGAGTTTACAGAATGGAACAACTTTAAGGAAATAGTTGAAAGGAAATTCTGTCCTCCTAATGAAAAGGAGCAGATTGCTAATAAACTCCTAAATCATAGAATGACTGGGGTAAATTGTAGGGAATATACTACCACATTCTTTGAATATGCAAGGACTGTACCAACCCTGGCCTCACCAGAACCAATATTAATCTCCCGTTACATCTGGGGATTAATCGGTGAGATCAGACATGTAGTCAAAGCAGCTAGACCACAAACCATAGAAGAGGCAGTGGAATTGGCAAATACTTTGACAGATGAACTGGTACGTACGCAAGAAGAAAACCAGAGAAGGAACCTAGCTCAAAAGAGCATACATGAGCTACGTTATGGAAATTCCAACCGTGGAAAAGGAGCAAGTTCTTCTTCACCCCGTGTAAGTACTGCAAAAGGAGACATTCAGGAAAATGCTCTACATACTGCAATTTTTGCAAATTTCCAGGGTATAAGGAAAAAGACTGCAGAAAGAAAGTTAGCAATGGGCTATGCTACCATTGCGGGGAAGCCGGTCATATTAGAACTAACTGCCCGAAACTAGCTCTAGCGGCAAACAATAAAGCAAAGACAACCGAAGGACCCAAGAAGACTACCAGAGCGTTCGTGCTGACCGCTGAAGAAGCAAAGATGATTCCGGATGTGATTGTTGGTACGTTTTTAGTTAATGATGTTTATGCAAAAGTATTGTTTGACTCTGGTGCAAACCAAAGTTTCATTAATACTTCCTTTTGCAATTTTCTTAGTCAACCATTAACTAAACTTCACCAAAACTGTCTGGTGGAGACGGCAAATGGATCTTCTATCCAAATAAGCAAAATCCTGCGAGGAGCAAAGATAGGAATTTTAAATCATAATTTTTCTGCTAACCTTTTTCCAATGGATCTTGCCGGATTTGATGTTGTGTTAGGAATGGATTGGTTGGTAGCCAATCAGGCACGAATAATATGTGATCAAAAGTCTGTAGAAGTAAATGTGCCATCTGGTGAAAGGATCATAATTAAAGGAGATAAGTCGACAAAATCAACAAAGTTCATCTCTGTGATGAAAGCTGCAAGCTATGCACGGAAATGAGAAATAGTGTATATGATTTCCGTAATCATTAACACTAAAGGAAAAGAATTAAAGGATATTCATGTAATATCTAGTTTCTCAGATGTCTTCCCAGAAGAGTTGCCTAGATTACCACCAGATCGAGAGGTTGAATTTAGAATTCACCTAAATTTAGGAACGGCACCGATTGCCAAAGCACCCTATCGCCTAGCACCGACAGAGATGCAAGAATTGAAGAAACAACTGGACGAATTACTAGAGAAAGGTTTCATACAACCCAGCTCATCGCCATGGGGAGCGCCGGTGTTGTTTGTTAAGAAGAAAGACAGATCAATGCGTATATGCATTGACTACCGAGAATTGAATAAGGTTACAATTAAAAATCGGTACCCGTTACCAAGAATTGACGATTTGTTCGACCAACTCCAAGGAGCCTGGTTCTTTTCTAAGATCGACTTACGCTCAGGATATCATCAGTTGAAAGTACAGGAAGAAGACATTCCTAAAACAGCTTTCCGAATAAGGTACGACCATTATGAATTTACTGTCATGCCATTTGGTTTAACCAATGCCCCAGCTGCATTTATGGACATGATGAACAGGATATGTAAACCATACCTGATAAATTCATAATTGTTTTTATAGATGATATTCTAATTTACTCTAAAAGTGAGGAAGATCATGCAAAGCATTTGCATATACTCCTAACATTGTTGAGGAAAGAAAAGCTTTACGCAAAATTCTCAAAATGCGAATTTTGGTTACAAGAAGTACAATTCCTTGGACATCTGGTGAATCATGAAGGAATTCATGTGGATCCTACAAAGATTGAAGCAATTACCAAATGGAAGGTCCCAGAATCACCAACGGAAGTAAGAAGTTTTCTAGGATTGGCAGGATATTATAGACGTTTTATTCAAGATTTTTCTAGAATAGCCATCCCGTTAATCAAGCTAACTTGCAAATCGGTTAAGTTTGAATGGGGACCAAAACAGGAAGAAGCATTCAGGATTTTGAAGCAAAAGTTAACCAACGCACCAATGCTCGCTTTGCCAGAAGGAACTGAAGACTTCGTAGTTTATTGTGATGCGTCTAAGTTAGGGTATGGGCTGATGCAACGTCAAAAGGTTATTGCTTATGCCTCTAGACAACTCAAGAAGCATGAAGAGAATTATACAACCCATGATCTAGAGTTAGGAGCAATAATTTTTGCCCTTAAGATTTGGAGACACTATCTTTACGGTAGTAAGTTTGTAGTATTCACAGATCATAAGAGTTTAAGATATGTCTTTGGACAAAGGGAATTAAACATGAGACAGAGGCGATGGATGGAAATCCTTAGTGATTATGATTATGATATCCAGTATCATGCAGGAAAGGCTAACGTAGTAGCTGATGCTTTAAGTCGAAAGTATCATGAGAAGCCAAAAAGAGTACGCTCTCTTAGACTAAGCCTGCAGATAGATTTAAATGAGCAAATTAAACAACAGGAAACAGCAATCGAGGATGATGCTGAAGGATTAAAAGGAACGATTATAGAACTAGAGAAAGGAACAGATGGAATTTGGAGATTCCATAAGAAAAGGATTTGGATTCCTATCAAAGGAGACCTACGAAATCGAATACTAGAAGAAGCCCATAAGACTAAGTATACAATGCATCCTGGAAGTGATAAGATGTATAAAGACTTGAGAAAGAATTTCTGGTGGATAGGAATGAAAAAGGATGTAGCAAGCTACGTTGCCAAATGCCTAACATGTTCACAGGTTAAAGCTGAACATCAGAAACCTTCAGGCCTGTTGAAACAATTGGAAATACCTATTTGGAAATGGGAAATGATAACCATGGACTTTGTTACCAAACTACCCAGGACACGAAAAGGTAATGATACTATCTGGGTGATTGTAGACCGGTTAACCAAATATGCTCATTTCTTATCGATGAAGGAAACATTCAGTATGGAATAATTAGCTAAATTATATGTAAATGAAATAGTTTCATTGCATGGAATTCCTTTATCTATTGTATATGACAGGGACAACCGTTTACCTCTCATTTTTTGACAAGTCTCCAAAAAGCAATGGGAACAAGACTAAATCTGAGTATGGCATATCATCCTCAAATAGACGGTAAAAGTGAAATAACAATTCAAACAATGGAAGACATGCTTAGAGCTTGTGTAATTGATTTCGGAGGAAATTGGGATGAACATTTGCCTTTGATAGAATTTTCCTACAACAACAGCTATCATACCAGCATCAATGCTGCACCATTTGAAGCCCTCTACGGGCGGAAATGTCGAACTCCAGTATGCTGGGCAGAGATTGGAGAAAAGCAACTATCAGGTCCTGAAATTGTGCAAGAAACAACTGATAAGATCATTCAAGTCAAGGAAAGACTGAAAATGGCTCAAGATCGCCAAAAGAGTTATGCAGATAACAGACGTAAACCCTTGGAATTTCAAGTCGGAGATAAAGTGCTGTTAAAAGTCTCACCCTGGAAAGGAGTTGTAAGATTCAGCAAGAAAGGAAAACTAAGCGCAAGGTATGTTGGACCTTTTAAAATTGTCAAACGAATAGGGCCAGTAGCCTATCAGCTACAATTGCCAGAAGAAATGGCAGGAATACATGATGTATTTCATGTATGCAATCTCAAGAAATGTCTAGCAGACGAATCATTGGTGATACCTCTTCAAGATGTAGAGGTAAATGAGAAACTAAAGTTCGTTGAGAAACCCATTCATATTGAAAATAGAAAGATCAAGAATCTCAAGCGCAAGAGATTAGTTTTGGTAAAAGTAAAATGGGATTCAAAGAGAGGACTAGAATATACATAGGAGCTAGAGTCAGAAATGCAAAGAAAGTATCCACACCTATTCAAGTGAATCTCGAGGACGAGATTTAAAACAAGGTGGGGAGGATGTAACAACTCTCCAAAACACCCCGAAATTGAGCCGAAACGTAACACCGGACACGCAAATTGAGACGCGGCACGCAAAACAAGACAGGTCTACCTGGACAGTCCAGGCGCCACGCGCCAGGGACACCAGTCTCTGTCGGGACGCGCGGGACGTGTCAAGGTGACGTTTCACCATTTCGCGCCATCTGGCAACCCTACACTTTTGATCAGGCTGACCTAGGCTAGCCAGGCACCTCAGGCGCCACACGAGAGGGAACCCAGATCCCCGCGCGACCCGCAGGGGAGGTCAAAATCGGGTATAAAAGGAGCAGCGTGGGACTGAGTTCTGTGCTCATTTGCGATCGAAAAATTCGATTGTATACTCTCTCTATCCCCGTTTCTCTGAACAATACCCCCTAAACCCTAAACCCCTAAACCTGCGAAGCGCTGCCCGTTGTAAGTAACTTAACCCCCCGATCACTAATTCACTATCCTACCCAATCGATCTAGAATCGCCAACGCATGTCTAGACTCTGCCCGACTACGTTCGTTGGAGTTATGTCTAGTGTTTTATGGACGCCCTACCCAATCGATCTAGAATCGCCAACGCATGTTAGGCTCTGCCCGACTACGTGCGTTGGAGTTCTGTCGAGTGTTGTATGGTTAAAGTGACTTGGGTTAACTTACTAACACATGTGCATTGTATGTTTTAATAGAAATCCCAGTAAGTAATCAAGAACTATCACCAGGAACTCCGTAGGAATACTTAAGTGTTCAAGGCGAGTACATTCTCTTTTTGTAAATCTTTTTGTGAGTCAAAATGTGTTACCAAAACCTCAAATGTTTTAATTATGCTTAACAGTGATTGAGTATATGTATTCTACAATTACTGCCGGTATGTTTGGGTTTTGTATACATTGCTAGTCCAAAGTCACGGGAATGTGACAGGAACCGTTACTGTTGGGTGACAGGGCCCAAAGTAATATGACCCACAAGTCAGGATTGACAGTACTGATTGAGTAGTTATGTAGATATAAACATTGTAAATGCGGATGCTCCTCAATAACTAGGTAAAGTATAATCACTTGTTTTGATAAAACTGAGATGGATTCGCCAGTATTTCTTGCTGATAAAATATTTTTAAAACGCGTTTCAGGTAACTTAATGTGAAGCTAACAGAAGCCAGCTGGAGAGCACTGAAGGCTTAGAAAAGTGGCTATAAAAGTTACCTAAATAAAAAGGAGTTTCTGTTTTCCATAAATTAGGGTCTGTCCCTAAAAATATGTATTGTAATGGAAACATGAGTTTTACACCATTTGTTTAATATAAAAGTTTGGTGTTTTGAAACTCTGATATTTATTTTTTAACTACGATCCTGATGTCGTAATTCCGCTGCCAAGTTAATAAACACCGGTACCATCAGCTCTGTTTCTCGCGGCCCTCGCTCCCGGGGTGGGGTGGGGGTTGCGACACAAATCACCATAGACGGTCAAGTGATTTCGCAAACGTTAAAGTTCTGGTACATAGGATCGTTTGTACGAAGGGATAGGGAGATAGATGGTGATGTATAACAACGCATCCAGGTTGGCTGGTGTAAAAGGAGAGCAACTACTAGGATTTTGCACGACAGAAGGTTCCCAACTAAATTAAGAGGAATATTTGTAAGGTTGCAGTTAGACATGCAATGTTTATTCGGGACAAGTTGTTAGGCCATCAAGAAGACACAAACTTGCAAGATGGGAATAATAGAGATTAGAATGCTGAGGTGGATGTGTAACCACATGAGGTTAGACCGAATAAGAAATGAGGTTTTGTAAGGAAATGTTATGAGTAGCTAGAATATCAGATCAAATAAAGGATAAGAGATTGAGATGGTTTTGGATGTGAAGAGAAGGTAGTCGACAGAACCAGTTGGAGCATTGGAAACCCTCACATTGGAAAGGAGGAGTAGTAGAGGCAACCACTTCTCTGAGAACATGGTCAAAGATAGGAGTTCTTGAAAACATAGAATTAAGGTTAAGAACTTTTGAAGAAAGGTACGGATGTGTCATTGCTTTGCCTTAGGGATTAGATATCTCTTACACTTTAGGTAGATCTTACATAGGAATATTTTCTTGTACTTAGGCATATATGTTATAACCTGACCGTTGTCCTCTCACCACTTTTCATGTTGCTACTACTTTTCTATTTGTTCATCTTTTGTTATGTCTATTTTTTCTGAGTCGGGGGTTTCTTTGAAACCATACTTCTCTATCATCAGGTCAAAGGTACTCACACCATCTACATATCCTACCAATAACTTTGTTATTTGTGAGAATTAGGCTGCATGGTATGGTTTAGAGGTGGCAGGGGCTCCAATGCGTCACGTCAACCAGAAGGGCTCTATTGCCTGTTCTCAATAGCTAACATGGTATGGGATAAAACGCCCTCTTTTCTATTCTCACCAATGGCACCCCCATGCACGTTACACACACACAACACCTCGCTATTGTCCGCCATCACGATGGCTAACACTCAATCCCCCCCCCCCCCACTCTAATGGCGCTCGCGGTATGGTTGGAGGAAGGGGACGCTATTGATCTTTTTTGGCTGAGATGGAATGGCAGTGATGCTCATACCATGTAGCCTTATTAAATATGGTTGTTGTTGCGTATATATATAATATAAAATATTAAGTTGTATGATAGATTCTTACTTCTAAAACAAAGTTTAATGTGCAAGTAGCAATTTACAATATGATATACACGAAATTGTTTTAGTCGTAAGTCAGTCGTAACATTCATTTGCCCTTATCTATTACAAAGATACACGCATGTACACAACAAAAATATTCGACTCCATTGACAAATTTAAGCATGAATAAAATTTAATATAGGTCAATTATCATCATCATGATTGATTGAACTAATCGCTGCAAAATATGAAAGTTAATAAAATAATGATTAGTTATGAGATACCGGTCTAGTTTTATGGTACTTGCTACGTGATTTATAAATATCATTAAATTTTTTTTCTTTTTTTCGTAAGCTTTGCACCACAAAACTTTTTTGTATTTGATCCTTGCATTATATATACCGGAGTTTATTTTAGAAAAAAAATATGATGGAACTGCAAGAATCACATAAGCACTTATACTTTTTGTTATAAGTGTGCCATAAAAGACCGTTACCCCACTATATGTACAATTATTCTATATAATTTCATTATAAAAAAGTTACGTAACTAAAGGCTTCCTTGACACGCTTCATTTACATGTAACTAAAGACTTAAGCCAACCACTTTTAAGATATTCTAAAGTCTGCAGAGGGTTAAACATCATTACTCACCACCACCCACTGTCCACGTCCACCACCACCACCACCACCACCACCGTCCACGTCCACCGTCAGTTTAAATTAGAAGTCTACATACGTTAAAAAACAAACAACCTTTTTCTTGTAAACTGTAGAGATATGATCCACCTTTTCTTCTACAAATTTCTACATATATGGTATGCAGACTGCAGACATTTTACTTTTTAAAAAACAAATTACACCTATATGTACATATACAAAAACTATTGCATATGTCTCTTTCAATATACAAAATAAATTCGGATCTTTACATCCTTTCCTTAATAAAAAACCATTTTACATCATCATTTGGTGACTTTGATGACTTTAAACTAGATAGGATAAGTCATGTCTGTTTTCTGGTTGTCTTGTTTTGTTAGTTGTTGGCATGGATTATACATTTTTTTATATGAATACTAAATTGTGCTAAATTAACTGAGGCATGGAGATGACTTATTCCCTAATTATAAATTATATGAAACAATATAAATGCAAATAAAAATAAAAGATGATGTCAACCTTAGATGGATTAATCAAATAATTTTATAGCTTTCGGTATTATATTCTTGTATGATTCATCAAACTCATAATATTGATAGTGACTCCTTCATGTTTCTTGGATTGTTCTCCCCATTGTCAAACACCAAGAATATAATCTATAGTGAGTTTAATTATCTTCTCCTTTATTTACATATAAAATGATTTATATCTTATATCCTTATGAAACCTAGCGTCATTCGATAACCGAAATCTTATATTATTTTATGCAGCGACAGATTCAGAAACTGTTTTCTGGGGGTGCAGACGAGTGATTTAACCAAACTTTCACGGAGTGCGATTGAGATTTTTGCATATAAAATACATTAACTTTTTAAGGGGTGCGCCTGCCCACCCAGCCGACCTAGGTCCACCCTTGACTTTATGCATTTTGATTGATATTTTATGTAAAATCTACGAGGTTTTTTGCATATATGCTTGTCTGTTAAGTGAGTTTATAATATTAGAGCTGAAGTCATGAATACAAATACCAAAATATGTTTTATGCATGTAGATGATAATAAAATTAATTAAATTATTTGATGTGTATAGATGTTATAAGTTGTATTATTATTATTGTTATAATAATAATAATAATAATAATAATAATAATAATTATTATTATTTATTATTATTATTATTATTATTATTATTATTTATTATTATTATTATTATTATTATTATTATCAATGATCTTTTGTAGCACACAAACAACAAAGTTACTATATATGTATACCAAACTGTTTCACTTGTTGCATAGATCACTTAAGTATAATAACAAATTCTTTTTTTCCGTATGAGGTAATTTATGCTCTAGTTTAATGTGACTTATAATTTTTCCATTGTTTTAATTCTAGAGATGTTATAAAAGCACATTGTATTTTAGGATGAAAAAAAAAGTCCTTCATGTGCATTTCACATGGGTTTTCTTCACAAGTTAATCTTCTTTATATGTAATATTAAATTGTTATGTAATCAAATTAAAGTTATGGTTATTAATATTATATAATGTATTTTATTACGTATTTAATGTAAAGATTGAAGAAAATGCACGCATGTCTTAGTATTTGGTATACATTGATTATGATTAATGACTTTTTATTTGATGTTACAAAAATTATATATATATTTATATTCACATTATTAATTTAAAAAAAAAATTATTTACCAATGAGGGGCCAATCAAAATCAAACCAGAATTCTGCTGCTGTTGTTGCTGACTGGACAGACATATTACTTTAAATTCTCTATTAATGGCACCATACCAAACAAGTGTGTCCAATGCTTGTTTTTATAAAGAAGGGCCTCAAGTATTCCAAATTTTAGTTAAGACCCCTACACTTTTAGCAATTATTAAATGACAAATAACTGATTGGAAAGCTACAAAATGTTGCAAGTTTAACATAGCTAAGAGGTTCTTTGTGTAGTTGATGTTGTGGTAGTCTATGCACATGATGGGTATTTATTTACGATCGACTAAGAGGTTAAATAATTTTTTTATTTGAATTCGATAAGGATTTATGAATAGTTATTATAACTGATGTACACTTACAAAGTAAGGACTGAGTTAAAATATAGCAATATGATAAAATAGACTACACTTTTGATCACATCGTATGCAAAGTTGTTACAACTTGAATATTATCGTTACCTTGATAAAAGAAAATATGGCTTGCATACACAACTTAAGCATAAGTAAATACCGAAGAGTGAAGGCTAATAGATAAAAAGGTCAGATGCACAACGATCAAATGCTACAAGCGCTTAAAAATTATTTTCATAAAAAATCCACCCGTTTAAGTTGATACTTTATTCATAATATTTTCATAAGCCTTTGTTGAAAAATAAACCCACTGAAATGGTAAACGTGAAAATTACTTTTTAAAGAAAAACACACGCATTAACTGCATATTACCATCCACCTAAAAGCTATATTCTAGATGGTACATTGTATTACATATTAGACTATATTGTTAGCAAAATATAAAAATTTCTTAGAATATTAAAAACCTTAATTCAAGGAATCAGTTATCACATCCACATTTTAGTTTATTAGACATTATAAATTAAACTTCAATATCAGTTATAGTTGATTTAGGTTACATCAAATATAAATATATAATCGAGAATGTCAGATAAATAATATAAAAAAGCCAAAAGTATACACATTAAATGAACCAACCAATTAAAAGCAACCAAGAACGTGGCTTTTATTATTACATACAACTTAATAAAATCTCTTATAAAAAGTCTTCGATCATTATCGTAATCCCCACATGTTTATACTGACCCGACCTTTAAAAGATAAACGAGGCGAGATACACGACTTTGCAAAGACTTAGGGGCAGGGGGTATAGTAAATGTAACCTGAAACATGCATTTTATTACACACAATTTATCATTATAGTAATCGTGGAGATACCAACTCTTATCATCTATACTACCTGCCTTTTAAACAATAAAAGGGGCGAGATACACGACTTTGCAAATACTTAAGGGGGTAAAGTAAAAGTAATCGGAAACGTGTTTTTTATTACATACAACTTACCATTAT
Organism: Scalesia atractyloides; assembly: GCA_947069175.1. Classification (NCBI taxonomy): domain Eukaryota; kingdom Viridiplantae; phylum Streptophyta; class Magnoliopsida; order Asterales; family Asteraceae; genus Scalesia; species Scalesia atractyloides. The sequence continues at coordinate 69,206,446 of CAMTDV010000006.1, read as the reverse complement.
AGTAATCGTGAACATACCAACCTTTATCATTATACCACCCTGCCTTTTAAACAATAAAGGGGCGAGATACACGAGTCACGACTTTGCAAATACTTAAGGGGGGTAAAGTAAAAGTAACCGTAAACTTGTTTTCTATCACATACAACTTACCATTATAATAATCGTGAACATTCCAACTCCTATCATCTATAGTGCCCTGCCTTTCAAACGACAAATGGGGCGAGATACACAACTTTGCAAATACTTACAGGGTAAAGTAAAAGTAACCCAAAACATGTTTTCTATCATATACAACTCATCGTTATAATAATCGTGAACATACCAGCTCTAATCATCTACACCAGCCACGCTTCTAAACAACAAATCGGGCAAGATACACGACTTTACAAAAACTTGAGGGGGGTAAAGCAAAAGTTTAAAAAAGGGAAAGTTATCACTTTCCAAGGGGGGTCTCATTACAAAACCATGGTTAAAGATTCTCTCAAGATTAAGACGGTCTAAAAAAGAGAGCAAAATTAGGGTTTCAAACACCAAAAAATTTGCAGAAAAGAAAAAAAAAATACAAACAACACACAATACAATAATGGGTATTAATCTACAAGCATTTGTGTATGTATCCCCATATTTTAATCATACTTGAGTAGAGGAAAAAAAATGAAAGCATTGCCGCAAAATTCGGGAAAAAAGCAAGAAGAAAAAGTGTTGAAACTCATTCAATTTCACATGGAGATTCGAGCCCTAATTTCTTCATCTTCCATTAGAAAGGGAACTAATTCCGTACTCTTATCTCTTCATACTTTTGATCACCATCCTTTGTGTTCTTTAAGTCCATTTTCATCTTCTTATTGCTTGATTTCATGCTTTATTAGTTGAAATTTGACATAAAGTTTCCAACTTTTGCATCAAGTTTTGATCTTTCTTGAATCTTGTTGAGTTCTGGATCTTGTTTGGTTGATGTTCCATCTGGGGTTTGTTGATTCTGATGTTGTTGATGATTCTGGGATTGGTTAGCTAGTTAGGGTTTGTTCTTGAGGATTTTTAACATTTTATAATATTTTTCAATATTTTACAATATATTTATAAAAAAAACTTTTTATTTGTGTAAATACATTTCTTAGTTGAGATGTTTTCTGATTTCAAGGAGACCTTTTTGTTCCTTTCTTGAATCTTTCCATTTACAAAAGAAAAAAAAAACATCATATAGTTTCATAGGGCTGTTAAACTGTTTTAACTGTTAATCTGTTAAACAGCCTTAATATATGCAAAAAAAGCCCAATTTCTTTTCCAGTTTTTGGGTTCTACAGGTATAAATTTGTTAGTTGATAGACAGTCTTGACATAGGATATAATCATATAACCATAACCAGAATTCGGGTTTTTATACGAGTTTTCGATGAGCGGTTTCGATATTTGATGGGAGTGCCTGTTAATTCACTACTAGATTTGATTTCTAAAGTTAGATCTTGGGTTGATTGGGGGATAAGTGATATGAGTTCTTTATCTGGTGGAGTCAATATGGCTGAGGGTGATCAAAGTCAAAGTCAAAGTCAAACCATGTGTTGTGGATGTGAATTGGGGGTTTCGGAGTCTTGCGTTGGTTATTCGTGTGAACGGTGCAGCCGTTTGTTTTGCGAGAGTTGTGTGGAAGGCTGTGGATTTTTTGTGGTTGAGTTGAAAAGTATCCGATCTTGCAAGTTTTGTGCCAGTTTTGAAATTAAACAAAAATTTGGAGGCAAGTTTAGTCATAAGATTCATCCTTGTGATTCGCCCCGACAAAGCCCCGAACTTGCTTCACCAAATTATTTGGGTGAGAGATTTGACGGGTCAAGTCTTAAAGCAGTATCCGTATACCGCTCCACGATCAGGTATAGTTTTTTGTTTATTTGATCAAATATGTTTTTTTTGTATATTTGATTGAATTTGATCATGGTTTCTATATTTGGACATTTTGATGGTATTATAGAACTTTTGCCATAAATAATATTAAAATAAATCACAATTTGTCGAAATATATGTAATTCGTCAAACAATATTTGTAAATCGTCAAAAAATATATATGTAATTCGTCGAAAATATTTGTAATTTGTTCAATAAAAATCTGAATTTTTCGAAAATATTTGTAATTTGTCGAAGAATATTTGTAATTCTTATTGCCTTGATACCCCAACCGATAATCTGATTAACTTTAAACAATAATAATTATTTGATTTATCTTATTCCGTTTAACTGCAGGAGTGATGAAGACGAAGGAGAATATTCGTCAAAAAGCATCATCAGCCCGTATAGTATCGACTCATCAGATGTCGAATCAAGTAGTGTCAATACCCGACATGACTTTTACAGTTTCATGTCGGTTGATTCGAGTCCATCAGACAGCCCGTGTAGGACTCGCTTTACGTCCACTAGACTTAGCCATTCTGTACAGCCCGACGAGCAGGAAACTCCTCGGTCTCTGACCGATGGTTCTTACGACCATGAACCGTTGGTGGCTGTTTTAAAAAGCCATCAAAACGGGCCCAAAGAACCCGATAGTACTACTATCACTAACGACGATTTGTCGACATTTAGGGACCAATACGAGCCGTTGGATCTTGAAAACAACGGTCTTATCTGGTTTCCTCTGCCCTTACATGATGAAGAAACCGGTTTCTTCTCGTACGCTGACGATGACGATGAAATGGGCCCACCGGGGGATGTTTTTTCCTCGAGTGATACCCTTATGAGCGTTCTTTCGGAAAATAGTAAAAGTTTCGAGCATAAGAAACCGTTGGAAAACGTTGTTCAGGGTCATTTTCGGGCTCTTGTATCGCAACTATTGCAATCTGAAGATGTGGCAGGAGACGCTTGGCTCGATATCATAACGTCTTTAGCATGGCAAGCTGCTAATTTCGTGAAACCGGATACTAGCAGAGGTGGTAGTATGGATCCTGGAGATTATGTAAAGATTAAATGTATAGCGTCTGGAAGTCCCGATGAAAGGTAACCAAAAAAATTTTTGGTCTTGATTAGGGCTGCAAACGAACCGAACGAACACGAACAAGACCTTGTACGTGTTCGTTTGTTAAGGAAATATATGTGTTCACGAACTGTTCATGAACATTTACCGAACGAGATTCTATGTTCGTGTTCGTTTTAAATTTTAGGTAACAAACGCAAACGAACGTTCATGAACACAAACTAATGTTCATGAACACAAATGGAAACAAACACAAACAAGCTATATAATACACTGATACTTATTAAATATTTTATTTGTCGAGATTTTGAAGTAGTTAAATAAAATGTAAAACTAAAAAAATTAATGAACTATCGAAGATAAACGAACACGTTACCGAATGTTCACAAACGTAAATGAACCAATGCGGCCTCTGTTCATGTAATTTCTTGTTCGTGTTTATTGATTTATTAAACGAACAAACACAAACTTCCCGCCGAATGGTTCACGAACTGTTCACTGAACGTTCGGTTCGTTTGCAGCCCTAGTCTTGATTCTTTTTATAAATAGAAAGATTACGTGGCGTTTAAACTTTTTTTTCGCTATGCAGTGTGTTTGTTAAAGGAGTAGTATGTACAAAGAATATAAAGCACAAACGCATGACTTCACAGTACAAGAACCCTCGGTTGCTTATTTTAGGCGGAGCGCTCGAGTATCAACGTGTTCATAATCAACTCGCATCTATCGAGACTCTACTGCAGCAGGTTTGTTATTATTAAAGGCGAGAAAATGGGCTCGTCTGGGTTTTGGGTAACGGGTCAAAAACGGTAACTTTTGGTAAGGGTCAATTGGGGGGGGGGGGATTGAATCGAAACACTTCATGTCGTAAATTTGTCGCTCTTGTAAACACTTAGTTTGTCAAATGCGAATGCAAAATTACATTCTTTACGTAATAACACGGCATTAAAACAGGAAACGGATCATTTGAAGATGATTGTTTCAAGAATCGAGGCTCGTCGTCCAAACGTGCTACTAGTAGAAAAAAGTGTATCTTCATATGCACAAGAGTATCTTTTAGCCAAAGAGATCTCATTGGTTTCGAATATCAAACGCCCTTTGTTAGAGCGTATAGCCAGGTGTACAGGTGCACCTATAACTCCATCTGTAGATAAGATCTCCACCACACGATTGGGCCAATGTGAGCTTTTCCGGTTAGAAAAATTCACCGAACACCATGAAGCCGCCGTCAGTCAGTCCGCCAAGAAACCATCCAAGACGTTCATGTTTTTTGATGGTTGCCCTAGGCGGTTGGGTTGCACGGTAACAATTCCAACTCTCATTTTTGGTGTATCCGTATATGTGAAACGGGTCGGGTTGGGTTGGGTTGTGACATGAAACACTTTTTGTCCTTTCTTTTTAGTACGATTACAAAAGCTATATTGCTTTACTCATCAAAAAATTGAACAAGTAATTTAGGAAATCGTATATAACACTTTGGGCCGCTTCAACATGTTCGACCCATTGCACTAGTTAGATATTAAGTTATTAACGTTAAGTTGTTAACCCAAAATCAACCCATTTAAACGTAAATGGGTCGAAACACTTTTTGTCTGGTTTTTTAGGTATATAATTAGTTTGTTAAATATGATTACAATAGATATTGTTAAAATCTATGTTTTGAAAACCGGACCGGGAACTGCGGGTCTGACCGGTGTCTGATTGGTCCGCTTCACCCTATCATGACCCGTTTTGGGGGTTGAACCAGATCTTTATTAAAAAAGTCAGTTTTACCCTCTTTATTTTATTTTATTTTAAAGTTAACACATATTCACCCGTTAAAAAATAAATGGTTTGATTTTGGTTATTTCTTTTATATATACTTTCAATGTGTTTTGTAGGTCTTGCTAAAAGGCGCAAGTCGGGAAGAACTAAAGAAAGTCAAACACGTTGTTCAGTATGCGGTATTTGCCGCTTATCATCTATCACTCGAAACTTCTTTCTTGGCTGATGAGGGTGCTACTTTACCTAAAATGACTATTAAGCCCTCAGGTGTTACCAACTCCCCAAAATCTGAAGAACATGATGCGGATATCGACAATCATATGATGATGATGAATATAAATGATGTATCTAGCCCCCCTACTGTGGAAGAAATAGTATCATGTGAATCAACCGAAAGAATTGAAGTAAACGAGGACTCAAATGAATATTATTCAGCAACAGACAATAATCAGAGCATTTTAGTGTCGTTTTCTAGCCGATGTGTGTTAAATGGTAATGTATGTGAACGTTCGAGACTCTTGCGGATAAAATTCTATGGCTGCTTTGATAAACCGCTCGGGAGATACCTCCAAGATGATCTTTTTGATCAGGTAAAAGTTAATAATAAGTTCTTTATTTGTACTGCATTTGTTATTAAAAAAGATTGGAACTTTACCCTTGACATATATGCAGTATAAAAAAAAACTTATTCGTGCTTTTGTTATTTATAAAAAGATTGAATCCTCGAATCTTTGACGGTTGGATTTGACATGGGATTTTTCATTTAGGTATCATTGTGTCGATCTTGCGACAAACCAGCGGAAGCCCATGTGATATGCTACACTCACCCACAGGGGAATCTAACAATTAACATCAAACGACTTCCAACTCTAAACCTACCCGGTGAGAAAGACGGAAAGATATGGATGTGGCACAGGTGTCTCCGGTGTTCTCCCGTAAACGGTGTCCCACCTGCGACCCGTAGGGTCGTTATGTCGGATGCCGCATGGGGTCTCTCTTTCGGGAAATTTCTAGAACTTAGTTTTTCAAATCACTCAACCGCTAATCGCATTGCGGGATGTGGTCATTCTCTGCAACGAGATTGCCTTCGCTTCTACGGGTAAGATCATTATTTCTAATATTATCTATATATATATATACACACACACACACACATAGGGGAAGGTTAACACACAATAGCCCTTAACGTGCGACGGTACGCGACTGTGCGAAGTGAATTACGCATGTTCATTTTTTAAATACGCACGTTATAATACATAATTACGCATAGGTTGGGTTAAACCCTAATTATGCACATTATTTGCATTATTACGCATGGGTTGGGTTAACCCTAATTACGCATGTTATTTTGGTGGTTGCGCACCGTCAAACGTTAAGAGCCTTTTGTATTCTAAACTTTCACTATATACATATACATAGTTGTATTTAAATGTGATTAACTTTTAGCTTGTGTTTGACGTACAGGTTGGGGAGTATGGTGGTGTTTTTCCGTTACTCTCCGATTGATATTCTTTCCGTTCGTTTGCCGCCGTCTGTACTACAGTTTACCAGCCACGTTCAACAGGGTTGGTTAAAGAAAGAAGTAACCGAGCTTTTAAACAAGACGAAAGCGTTGTACGCTGAGATATCCGATGTATTACACGAGACGAAACAGAGGAGTGTTTCTCATGGTGGGCATGCGGCTTCGGATACCGACGAGTTAAATAAACAAATTGAGGAGTTGAATAAAGATTTAATCAAAGAAAGAGATGTATACATAGTAAGCAAAACTAGTTTGAAAATTTTTATATTTAATTTTTGTCATATGGTTATTTATTAATTTACTAATGATTACTCACTTATGTCGCGATGTATGAATTAGGAATTGATTCAACCGTGTGGCGGAAGTGTGGCGGAAATCGATGTTCTTGAACTTAACCGTTTGAGACATTCGCTTATGATCGATTTGCATGTTTGGGATCAAAGGCTCGAGTCGCTTAATTCCATCTTTAAAAGGAATTCTAGTTTCGAAGTCAAACACCGAAGAGCTTATTCGACTCTTGAAGTTATTGTTGACCATAGTCATGCATCCGATGACCCCGAATCCGATCAAACCGACTCGAACGAAGAGACTGGCGAATCCAATCAAACCGACATGAAGTCGATCTCTTCCGATCAGTTTAGCGAATGTAATGCATCGTTTTTATCCGACAAGATCGACTCTGCGTGGACTGGCCCGTTGACCCGACCCGAGAATCAACAAATTAGGCGGTTGATATCCACACCTGCTCGCGTTTATTCATTTGATTCCGCAATGACGCTACAAGAAAGAATGAGGTATCAAGACTCAAGAAATTATACCCACATGGCAAAAGTCAAAGTCAACGATAGCATACAACGGAGTTACTCACAGGTCATTCCGAACGAAGATCCGAAGTTGGATTTCTTGTGGAGGACGAAACCATTATTCATTTCCCGAACGTCACTTCTCCCTGACGGGGCCCGTTTGATTCGTGGTCAAAACGTCGTGATTGCCGTTTACGAAAACGAGCCCTCGAGCATAATATCGTACGCCCTTGCTTCTAAGGAATACGAAGCGTGGTTTGCCGATAAACCACATCTACACAAACATCATTCCGTAGCTTCAAAGCTTTCGGCTTGGCAGTCTTTCAGCTCTAATAACGACTTCGACTACATGCCGTATAGTAATTACGGGTCAGAAGAAACGTCAACGACAATGGGATCGTTGTTTTCCGAGCCGAGAAGCTCTCATCACTTAACGATTCAGTTTGAGGATGAATCGGGACCCGGTGAAAAAGTCAAATTCTCGGTGACGTGTTATTTTGCTAAGCAATTTGACGGTCTTAGAAAAAAATGCTGCCATAGTGAAACCGATTACATGCGTTCGTTGAGCCGATGCAAGAAATGGATGGCGCAAGGAGGTAAAAGCGGTGCTGATTTCGCAAAATCGTTAGACGATCGGTTTTTAATAAAGGGTGTCACTAAAACCGAGCTGGATTCGTTCGAGGAATTCGCACCGCAGTATTTTAAATACCTGACGGATTCGCTAAACACTGGGAGTCCAACTTGTCTTGCTAAAATCGTCGGCATTTATCAGGTTGACTTATGCTTTGACTTTTTTGTTTGCTTGTTTGTTAACTTGTTTTAAATTTTAATGCTAATTTTTATGATGATGTTATTGTAATGGTGATAGGTTAACGTGAAACATTTGAGAGGTGGGAAAGAATCGAAATCGATTGTGATGGTGATGGAGAATTTGTTTTTCAAGAAAAATATATCGCGGGTTTATGATCTAAAAGGGTCTGCAAGATCACGTTATAACTCGGATATTACGGGAACGATGCTCGATATGAACTTATTGGAAGCCTTGCGGACCAATCCGCTCTTTCTTGGAAGCAAAGCTAAGCGGAATCTCGAACGAGCCGTTTGGAACGACACATCCTTCTTAGCGGTATCATCTAAATTTGTGGTTTGAAATTGTAGTAGTTGTCTTATGCTTAGGGCTGCAAACGAACCAAACGTTCAGCGAACAATTCACGAACCGTTCGGCGGGAAGTTCGTTTGTGTTCGTTCGTTTAATAAAATGAACAAACACAAACAAAAAATTTCGTTCGTTTAGTTAAATGAACGAACATGAACATAGGCCACGTTCGTTTGTTATGTTCGGTAACGTGTTCGTCTGTGTTCGATAGTTATTAGTGTTTTTAGTTTGTATATTTTATTTGATTACTTCAAATTCCAACAAATAAAATATATAATAACTATGAGTTTATTAAAATTCCAAAAAGTAAAATATATAATAAGTTATTTATATATTCTGCTAATGAACGCTTGTTTGTGTTCGTTTGTTTCCATTTGTGTTCATGAACGTTCATTTGCGTTCTCTGTTTAAAATTAACAAACGAATACAAACGAACACAAACTCATTCATTTCCTTAACAAACGAACATGAACATAAAATCTTGTTCGGTAAGTGTTCATAAACACATATATTCCTTAAAAACAAACACGAACAAGGTCATTTATGACCATGAACACATATAATCATAGAAAGTTGTACATTTTATGCAGTCGATCGACGTGATGGATTACTCTCTACTGGTCGGGGTAGATGAAGGGAGTAAAGAACTGGTTCTCGGGATCATCGATTTCATGCGACAGTATACATGGGACAAACAGCTCGAAACATGGGTAAAAGCATCCGGGATCCTAGGCGGGCCCAAGAACGCGTCGCCAACGATAATATCTCCGAAGCAGTACAAAAGGAGGTTCCGGAAAGCCATGACGAGTTACTTTCTTACCGTACCGGATCAATGGTCTTTATGAAAAATGAAATGAAGGTGTTCTTTGTTTAGTTTTAAAGAAAGAACAGATTTTTATTAATAAAAGGACATTAGAGTTTAAGATTAGAATGAGTTTGGTCATATATTGGGGTAGCATTTACCCTTTGATTTGTTATATTTTGTATACAAATCCACATGTATCATTCCTGTAGATGCTCTCTTGAGTTAAATGAAAACTTGCTGGTCAAGATTCTGGTCTCTTTAGCTTGTGGTCAAAGTAAAGTCAAATTTTTTTTCAAGATTTTTTACGAAAAATTCATGACTGACCATGACTTTTCCAAAATCGACACTTTCCAACTTAAGCGTCTAGACCAATCAGAAAGTGACACGTAAGGCTGCTAAGTCTTAGCCGTTGACCAGCCGATATTTTTGTCACAAAAATTCATGTTTACCGGCATCCTACGGCTGGGAGCCTTTTAAGCATGCGGCTAGGGGATTTTAGCGTTAGCTGGCGGCTGATTTGACTATTTTGGAAAGGACAAAAAAAGTGTTTCGATTTTGGAAAAATGTCAAGGTAAATGCATCCTCGCTTGTGGCATAGTGGTAGGAGGCTTGGTTTCTCGGGTGGAGAGCCAAGTTCGATCTCCACTTGTGTTATTTTTTGTGGATTATTAAGATAATGAAGGATTTGAGCCAGGTCTTGTGCAAGGTTAGTTCGAGTTTCGAGCCCACCCGGGTTTTCATCTCACTGTGTGTTACGCCAAAGAGTTCTGCTCTTGTGATGACACAATGACTGTCAAGTGGCAGCCGGCGGTATGGTTTCCTGGGAGAACGCCCAAGTCAAACTGTGAAGCCAGCGTGGGCGGTTAAGACAACATAGTCTGGCCGGAGTGAGACAACATGGCGGTTAAGACAACATAGTCTGTCCAAAACACAAGAAAGTCGTCGTTCCAAAAAAATATATCAATTTTAGTAAAAAAAAATATTATTATTTTATTTTTTATGTAATTTTTCATTAAAATGCCAAAGTAACAAATTACAAACAAGCGCCGCAACCCCCTTTTGAATTGCAAAACCGATCCTACTAAAGACGAAACGACCCTTAAAGGTTGAGGGATTACTATTTACAACCCGTTGGACCATGTTTAGGAATTTCACGGCCTCTGAGGCTGGGAACCAGATGTATCAAAAGCGAATGAGATAAACACATGTTGATTCTCTAAACAAACCTTCTCGTGTTTAGCGACCTTGTCTGATTTCGCCTTCAACACAGCCTGGCCAGCGACAAACCTATCATCTCTGATTTTTTTAATTGGACAACTATATAGATAAAAAGAGTCATTAATAAGCTCACTTGGAACTTTTATTATTGTGTAATTTACAAATTATTGCACGTGAAAGGTTCATTATGATTGTGTAATCTACAAATTATTGCTGGAGAGAGCTGTAACAATTGTACTTGTTTGCTTGATGTACAAGTCAAATTTTCAAAAATGGAAATTATTGATTCATAAATAATGGCTTTTGTAACATGATTTGTCAATAATCAAGCATTAAATTAAACTTATGTTGTAGCTTTAAATTTTGAAATTTAAAATAAATATAATAAATATATAATTGATACAAACAAGAAAATTATGGGAAGATTTTCCAAGTCAAGAAAATTATAAGATTGAACAATTTGACAGAACGTCTGACACGTTAAGACATAATCATCCATATCTTATAGGTCCCGTAAATCCAAACAGCCACATGTTAAACCCTATTTAACTTAAAATATTTTTCACTTGTTTTACCTTTCTTATGTCATGATTGAAAATGACCATTCGATCGGGCAACTAGTATGATGAAGGTTATTACAAGTTACCCATGACCTGGTGGTATGGTGTATGTCCCTCGTAAATGAAATACGGACCCGCACTTGAAAGTTCTACTTCTGTTATTATATCATTGTTTAATTTCCAAGCTAATATTGCATGAGAAAGTTGAAACAAGTTGTACCTCTTTGCTTAATGTACAAGTCAAGTTATCAAAATTAAATGGAAACTAGATGTAAGATCTGTCGCGTTGCGGCTAGGGCCTTACAAATTACGACACAATGAATCTATTTTATACGGCCAGGACCTTACAAGTTGCGGCGCAATGAATCTATTTTATACTTCTTTATTGACCCGTCTGTTGCATGTTAAACCACATACCTAAGGATTAACTACTACACCTTTGTATCAAGTTAGATATCCAAACGATCACATTGTGTTTCCAAATGTCTTGTGGAGGGAAATACAAATACTTGATGTTGATTAGGGATGAGCACGGTACTCGTTCGGTATCGGTACCAGTACCGGTATTTACCGGTGTTTTACCTGCAAATACCGGTACCGTTCTGATACTGGTACCGAAAAATGGGAAAAGCGGGTACCGGTACAATTAAAAAGAGTTGGCCCAAAACACTAACCTACACCGGCTAGTGGTTTTGTAGAAAAACTATTGTCCAAGAATATATGGTTAGAATACAACTTCTAATGCATCATTTGTTTTGTAAAAAACCATTGTCCAAGAATATATGCTTAGAATACAACTTTTAGTGCACCATAATGTTAAAGATTAATAGTATATAAATTATTGGTTCATAAATACTAGCATTTGTAGCTTTTTAAACTAACATGAAAACCTGTTACCAGGTAATATCTTGCTAACTCAACAATCTTATTTATCTTTCCTAAAATTCAAATCTACACATGAACCAGATATCATTATCATCATCATCTTCATACTCAGTAAATTCCATCAATAGCAAAGGTAAGGTAGGGTCTGAGGAGAGTAAGATGTAGACAGCCTTACCTTTACCTCGTAGCAATAGAGAGGCTGCTTCCAGTGAGACCCCCGGCTCGATAGTAGTTTTGCATCAAGACTTGGACATAAGGCACATAACAATCAGCAATCGGGACAGACCTATTAGTGCATGTACCCTTTTGTCTTTCAGCTATCAACGCCACCACATGATGCATGATTAACCGTTCTCCACTTTTAACGTTATTTTCACAAAAAAATTAGTAAAATAACGTTAAAATTAGTGCACTTTCACTTTTGCCCCCAATGGCCCACACATGAACCAGATATGTGTAGGCAAATTGTTAAAAAAAGCTTATGAAAAACTAGCTCAATGTTCTTGTATAACATATACATACATTTTCATGTGCATAACATAACTATCAACAAAAATTAAACGATTTATATTTGTTGTTTTGATTTACAATAATTTAGTATTCTGTAATTACACTTATCACATAAAATGTCATATTTAGTTATATATATTGAAATTATATTTATAATAAAAACATTTATCATGTAATGTGTACTTTTAGATATTAAATATAAATTATTATATTTATATATAGCTCATTAGCCTAAACAAACTCGCCATAAATAAATAAATAAAAAAACACGTGAGCTAATGGATTATAATCCATAATAAACGTGTTATACAACAACATATGGAATTATACAACTATACAAGTACAAGAAAATTATAGGAAAAAAAATCAAAATTGGGCCTCCATGCCAAGAAATTCAACTCCATGAGTGGGCCCTTTGCCAAAGGGTCCGGCCCGTTAAGACATATCCATCCATATCTTATAACTCCAAATGAATCAGACGTCGAGCCCGTTTTAAATTGGATCCCTTTCTAGCCCATTAACTTTTTAATCGGTCCAAATACAAGTATGCTAATTCTGCTTTTACTGAATTTAATCAAGAAAATGTTGCAGAAACTGAAGGTACCAAACCATTTGAAGAAATTAAGGAATTAGAACTAATGTTCTTGATTTTGTCCCTTCTTAGTGAATTTGGGTCTACCCCTACCTTATGAGCTGCAACTACTCCTATAGCCTCCCAGTAGTTTGAAACCTTTACCTGCAATAATATAAATTTATTTGATGCATAATATATTAATACACAATGAAATCTAGTTATGAAATCATCATATTTTAACGTACCACATCGATCCCGAGTTTATCTGGTGTGTCATTCAGCACGGTTTCATTCTCTTGCACGCAAATAATAACCGGCTGCAACATGATCGTGTCATATTACATTACATTGTATCGTTTTATTTTCTCTGAAGGTTAATTTCTCTAGATGCGTTACAAAGTGCAAACCACAGGGACCATATGTGTACTTTTGGAAAGCTAGGGACCAAATCCAAAATTTTGGTAAACCACAGGGACCATGCGTGTACTTTATTTATTATTAGTAAGAATTATAAAAAGCAAGTTATTAATATGAGAAAATATAAAAGATGCGATATTTCTGAGTTTGTTATACAAATATAGCCATGTCAGAAACAAACCACTCTTTTAGCCAAGAGATACGCGCTCAGAGTCGTGTATCTACTTTTACTCGCATATCAGACTTTTTCTCATCAGTAACGACTTAAACTAATGTGATAAGTGGCACCATATCGTGTATGTATTATTAATCACATATAGAATTAAAATTTTAGAGCTTAGGCAAGTAAAAGTAGATACGCAACCTAAGATTCATTTATCTTATGGCTATATGTGACCTTTCCCATCTATAATGACTGAAACTATTGTAATACACGACACCATATCACGTATAGGTTCGCATATGTAATGTTATTCGCGTATAGAATGAAACTTTTAGGGCTTAAGAAAGTATAAGTAGATACACAGACCAAAGATTCACCGTATCTCATGACTATACATGTGACGTTTCCCATCTCTAATGACGTATATAGTCCCTAACTTTCCAAAAGTATAAAAATTTTGATTTGGTCCCTAACTTTCCAAAAGTACACAGATTGTCCATGTGGTTTGCACTTTGTAACACATTTAGTCCCCTAGTTTTTTTTCGAAAGTACATGGATGGTCCCTGTGGTTTGCACTTAGTACCACATTTAGTCCCTAACTTGGACATGCTAAAACCTTTAGATTTGTTGGCTGGGGACTAAATGCGCTACAAAGTGCAAACCACAGGGACCATCCGTGTACTTTTGGAAAGCTAGGGATCAAATCCAAAATTTTGGTAAACCACACGGACCATCCGTGTACTTTACTCAAAAAGAAAAGATTACCTTGGTTTTTTTACTCGCAAATGCAAGAACAGCGTCTCCACCACACGCATCCGCTGGGAGAATGATACTATCAATGTCATTTGCCACTATGCAACCGTTTTCTTGAAAATTGAACTTATTAGTCAAGTATTGTGGTGCGTTAGCTAACCCAGCAAGCACACATGGCAAGAAGGTATATCCCAACTGTTCATAACATTTTTCATCAAAAAACACCATTTCAGATGTATGTACGAATGAATGAACTTATACGTATATAAGTAGAGCAAGGACAGAACAGTCATTTACTTCTTCGGCAGCAGATTTTGGACACAATGATTGGGTGAGTGGAGGAGGTAACAACGCAGGAGCGTGTGCACACGGGATTCTGAAATTTTTAACCACTAAATGGCTTATTATCGCTTCAACTCCTGCCAGGAGATCAATTCCCTGTAAATAATCAGTTATATATACTCGTTAGATCTAATATATGTATATACAAACTATAACTCATGCTAATAGTTAGAGTAAAATGCCAATTTCGTCCTTGAGGTTTGGCCGGTTTCGCGACTTTCGTCCAAAGGTTTGTTTTTTCGCATCTGGATCCAAAAGGTTTGAAATCTTGCCATTTTCATCCGGCTTGTTAACTCCATCCATTTTTCTCCGTTAAGTCAAGAGGTATTTTCGTCTTTTTTTAACTTAAATGGAAATTCGGTCTTTTTCACTTTATGCACAAGCATTTAGCATAATATACAAGTATTCAAAACAAAACAAGACAAAGCAGGCAAAAAGACGGAAATACCCTTGACTTAACGGAGAAAAACAAATGGACATAACGAGCCAGATGAAAATGGCAAGATTTCAGACCTTTTGGATCCAGATGCGGAAAACAAACCTTTGGACGAAAGTCGCAAAACTGGCCAAACCTCAGGGACGAAAATGGTATTTTACACTTTCAAAACACACATCGAAACACCCCCTAACGTTACCTTTCCTTGTCTATACTCGTCGACATCGTCGACATCATCATCTGGGAAACGGGCCACAACAGCAACTGCATTTACCATTGACCGATCACTCAATGACTGTACTGCCCTTAGTAGGGAATCGGGATGCTTTATCCTCCCTGTTGCCTGCCCGTTCTTCGGATCGACCCACTTTTCCACCTGCATGTTCTCAAACTTCAGATATGTTTGGAATTAAAATGATTTTTTACAATTTTAACTTAATGACCTCTAAAGGTGCGTCAGTGACGATACACTCGAGAATCGGCAAACCAAGAGAAGCCCTTGCTGCATCAACTACTTGTAAATGGCGAATTCTTAGGTCTTCTTCGATTCCTGCATCAAGAACCAATCCCACCTGTACACACAAAATGACAAAATCATGAAACCTGAACACGATCTGTGTGACCCATTTATCTAAACGAGCCAAACGGGTTGGCGGGTGGTAATAGATGGGCTACACGGGTCATGAATGGGTTGACCTTATAGGATATATTTTTTATTCTAATTTTAAACAGGTTGACCAGGTCAACCCGAACATGACCCGTTTATTAAACAGGTTTGAAATGACAGCCTAAACTGTCAAAGTTTCGTGTCGTTTAGGCCCAGCCAGAAACCTCCACCCCTAAATTATTAACAAATATAGTTGCATAGAAAAAAACCTTGTTTTGGTGAACTGGTTGCAGTGCCCATAGGTTTTCAGCAAATCTATCAAGAGCATAGCCTTCCACATACAAAACATTTGGCATTGGCCAGTAAAGCATTGCTGCATTAAGAACCTGTCAAATTTCTTTCAGTTTCTGTTTTAATTCTTCTAAAACTTACAAAATGTTGAAGAAAGTATCATTATTGGAATAACTCCTAACTAATCTTCTTATCTTTAATCTCGATCTCCTTATTGGCTTATTCCTTTCAATCTTAATCCAGATTAGTCCAACAATCATATCTATATAAAGCATTCAAGTTCTAGGGTTTGAGTGAGGAAATAACCCTTAATTCCAGCTGCTGTGGGGCTGTAACCGAACCAAACAGAGCCTTGTTCATGTTCGTTCAGTATTAAACTTGTTCACAAACACTAATCAAACGAAAATTATTGTTCGTGTTCGTTCAGTATTCAACTTGTTTACGAACGTTTCATGAACACAATCAAACATATACCATTTTAATAATTTAAAGAAAATCCATATTCGTAATCCCGAACATTAGCTTGTTAAGCACGTGATACAATAAACATAACATAAGTATCCCCAAACAAAAAGGAACAAGTTAGACATAATAAATATAAAGGGGGAGGTTAACGTGCGAGCGTACGATATGAAATTACGCACGTTATAAAACTCAAAACCCTAATCACGCATGTCGACACAAAACATAAACTCGGAACACTTCCATAATCACACATGTTGACACAAAAACATAAACTCGGAACATCTACTTCACAAACTCGGAATCATCTTCATTCTTTCAACACGCGTAATTATGTTTTCAACATGCATAATTTCATAGCGTACGCGCCCTCAGTGGAAAAATACGTTTTTGTCCCCAGTTTAAAATAAAATTATGCTTTTAGCCCAACTAAAAATTACGATTTTGCCATCCGTTCAAAATTACAATTTCATCCCCAGTTTAAAATTACATTTTCGCCCGCAGTTCAAAATTACGTTCTTGCACCCAGTTCAAAATAAAATTATACTTTTGCCCTTAGCTAAAAATTACAATTTCGCCTCCAGCTCAAAATTAAACTATGGTTTTGCCCCAGCTTAAAAATTAAAAATTTGCTCTCAGTTCAAAAATATGATTTTGCCCCCGTTTAAGCCCTCAGTTCAAATTTACGTTTTTGCCCCCTATTCAAAATAAAATAATGCATTTGCCCCCAATTAAAAATTACGATTTTGCCTTCGGTTCAACTTATTTTACACTTTCACTAAATATAAATATAATTATCCCAAACTAATGTTTCAAATATCTAAGTTTCTAACGAGTGAACATAAACTAAACTAAACGAAACAAAAGACCATGAACAGATGGAAACAAACGTATTACCGAGCGTTCACAAACGCAATTAAACAAACACAGCGCAAATGAACTTCCTGCCAAACAGTTCAGGAAAGCCTTGCTGGCTGAATTTTCGGTTCGTTTACCGCCCTATATACATTACACAATCACAATTTGAGAATCAACAAACGTACATTAGGATGAGAGATAACACAATCAGCAACAGAAGCTAGGGTTCGAGCAACCGGTAAAGCGTCACCGGCGTAACCTCCGATTGAAGCACCGACTCCTGTTGGCACTATCAATACGCTAGTGTACGGCCTCTTCCACTGCACCAAAATCGATCATATATATATGAATTTGAATTCAGTTTTGTGTGTGTGTGTGTGGAAGCTTAAAACTCACCTTATTGGATAAATGAGAGTTCGAGCATGAGACTCGAAATCGTGTGTGTTTTGACGCGTTGAACCGGACGGGGAGTTTCCGGCAGCTGGATACGGTGGTGGAGAAGGTTGTGGTGTGGTGTAGAAGTGACATTTATCGCCGGCGTGAGAATATTCCGGTGAGGTGGAGGCTAGTAGTGGGCGGAGTTGTGTTATTTGGTTGAAGAATGTTTTGGGTGTGGGGGAATGTTACAGTTTGAGCCCTGTACTTTGAGATAAGAACATTTCAACCCTTTTAAACTTTTTTTCTTTTAATTTGGATGAAGAATTGAATGAAGAGTAGACTAAATTAAAGGGGTGAGAAAAACATATTAACCGAATTTAAACCGAACTAATGATGAAATTGCAGTGAAATAACTTATCCAGACTAATGACTGTTGGTTTGGTTTTGCCATTTTGAAAACTGAAAATTACGGTTTGGTTTTGGTTATATCTCGTTCAAATATCAAATCAAACCAAATTGCACCGAACATAGAAACTAAACCGCACTAACTTCTTTGTTAACGTTTTGATGTAGCGTTACGAATACACGTGATGATCTTCCTCAAACCCCCAAAATTCAACCCAAATTGCAAGAATTTGAAGTGAAAAGTGATTATTACATAAACTGATCAATGACCATCCGAATTACATCTCAAGAGCATAAATAACAACCGAAATTTGAAATGAGCCATAAAAAGACCATGGGCCAAACAGAAGCCCAAAAAGAAAATACATAAAACATGGAAAAAACATAAAAATGCCCGAAACTCCCACTAGAATGCGGTTTTTGGACCGAAACTCGGACAACCACGACGTGCTTCTTGTTTCAAGCTTCGATTTGACTGGTCGAACGCCCAACACGGAGACCCGTAGCCAAAGTTATGCCCGTTTTCGTAAATTACCTTTGGAAGCTCGATCATGGGCCTCCATAAACGTCATGGTCCGATCTTCTACACTTGAGCCTGCATTACGTTTTCATGGGCCAATTTGTTATTATGAGCCGAAAGTTTCAAACTCAAACTTGGTTGATGAAAATGACAAGACAAAATTTCACTCTCAAATTTATTATCTTTGGCCAGCTTGGCTTTTTCAAACAATCAAACCCAAAGTAAAATGGTAACCAACACATAACCAAGCCAAACCCATCCGTGTAACCGCAACCAATCGTTGTCCAAAACTGAAATTTCGGGTTTTGTTTGCTTTGATATTAAAACCGACTCATGCACATCTCTACTTAATAATTTCACTTTTTGATTGTTTTTTAAAAAATAACGGATTTGAGTATCACTATCTATGTCGACTCATGAAGCGCCTGACTTTTTTCAATAACAAATGTTAAAATTTGCGAATAACATCTAAATTTATTCGCCATGTCAAAGAAAAACCAAGGATCAAACATCATTAACCTAGTCATTTCAACATGGTTAACAAAAGATCCATCAACAACAACATCCTCAATTACATCAAAATCAAACTTCTACAACAACAAACGATCTCAACTTTTTCCATATTTACCCTTCACATAATAGAACAACTACTTGTGTCTTCATCACACCACATGTTCACATCACCACCACCAATGCCACCATTGTAATAGCACCCATGTGGAGTCTCATAGTAAGGGTAAGAGGCAGGGGCAGGATTGTAATTGTAGTAGTAGCCAGTTGTTGGTTGCATGATAGTGGGCCTCTGATACATTGCTTGCCTGTTTTGCATGTTCATCATATTCAATGATGATGCAGCTGATTGTTGTACATTTGCTGCTGCTGGTTGTACCTTAAACCCATTCATGTTCATCATCATGTGTTGACCATTTTGACCACCATTAGCCATTTCAAAACCTCCAAGATTACCACCACCACCACCAAGAGGTCCAAGAATGACCCTTTTGCCCTCACTCAAACCCTCAAAATTACCCTTTTGCCCTCCTCCGACATTCTGACTTTTCTTCCCAGTTCCAGAGTTGTGTTGACTTTTGTTTTTTATTTTTTTATTATTATTTGCAGAAACTGCTTCTTGTTGTTTCTGGCTCAAATCTTCATTATCTTCAAAAGATTCATCATCTTCTCCAGAGGTCAAAGGTTTGACCTTTTGCTGTTTTTCCAAGGTTTCATGGTCTTTTTTGCTCTTGTCATCTTTTTTACAAGGACCCTTTGGATTTTGACTTTGACTTTGGTTGTTGTTTGACTTGTTTGACCAAGTTTCAGCATGCTTACCAGCTTTCACAAGCTTCTTTATCAAAGTTGAAGCATCTACACTTCCTAAAACTGTCACCTTCTGTTGTTCTGCATCTATGCTCACTTGATACACACCTATATAATTTACCATTATTGCTAATTATAGTAACTTGTACGTTGTGCATCAAAACTTGTACATTACCAAAGCCATGTTATTTCCTTAAAATCAGCTTCAAGAAAAGGATAAAAATTGTAACTTTTCTAGTGATGCAAATCCAAAGCAAAACTGCAAATGTGACTTGTACATCATGCATTAAGAGATGTACATTCCAGAGGATTACATCACAATTCACAACTTAAAAGAATACCACATTTTGCATAAAGTTTCAATCTTTATCAAAATCCCATCTCCCTATTTACATAAAAGAAGTAGCAAAAGCAAATATGTCACCATGATTTGTACATTATGCAAGAAAGTTGTACAATTGTTGATTTACAACAGGGCTTGCTGTTCACACACTCCCCAACTTATTTCTACACGCATAATCGAGCTGTGACCAAAGCACGGCGTTTTGTCCGGTCAACCAGACAAAAATTGACGGGTCTGTTGACCGGACTAAAACGCCGAGCTTTGACCGCTTTTTGGTCCGGTCAACAGACCCGTCAGACACCCGTTAGTCTTTGTCTGGTTGACCGGACCAAAACGTCGCGCTTTGGCCACAGCTCGACACTGCAGGTGTGTGAATAGACACAAAGGGTATGTGGATATACATGGCCTTTACAAATTTAAGCCCTAAAAAAGAGTTTTGACCATGCATAACTTCAAAAGAATACCACATTTTGCATAAAGTTTCAATCTTTATCAAAATCCCATGTCCCTTTTACATGAAAAAGTAGCAAAAGCAAATATGTCACCATGATTTGTACATTATTCACAGAAAGTTGTACAATTCTTGATTTACAAATTTGACCTCTGAAAAATAGTTTAACCATGCATAACTTCACAAGAAAACCACATCTTGCATAAATTTATGAAAATTTTCAAATCCAAGATCATATTTTTGCTAAATTCATCACAATTAAAAAAAAAAGTGAAAATCACCTTCAGTTCTTTGCAGGATTTTCTTGACTTGATGCTTGCAACCATCACAATGCAGATTCACCCTCAGAGTACATGTCTGTGTGTTTAACAAAAAAAAAAGAAAAATAATGAAAAAAAAAAAAAAAGTAAGGAAATTAGGGGGGGGGGGGGGGGGTGACCTGGATTTTGAGAAGCTTAAAGTCTTCATCTTTAGCCATTTCTTGAATTTGCTTTGGATATCCAGGATAAGCAAAAAGGAGGATACAAGAAAGCTAATGTACTGTACCACTCTGAATCTCTGACTGAAGAAGAGGGGTAAAATGGGAAAATCACCTTGTATATAGTTAAACACTTTCACCAATATGTGTAGAAAGTAAATGTTTTGAATTTATAAACATTGAAATAGACCAAACATTTTGACACATTATTAGACACAAAGTCAACATTTGAGCCGGTCCCATAAATGTTCATTGGTGTCAGTCTATGTGTCAAATCTTATTGGTTCTGTTTAAACACAAAAGGTAATATTTATTTTGATTAATATTTTAGTCAAAATATAATATAATTTTCCCAAGTAAATATTTTTGAACTTTAATTTTCGCAAGTAAATAGTAATTCATAAAAAAAAGTTATTATATCAGTTTTAGAGTAAATTGTCAAAATTGTCTCTGAGGTTTAGATATGTTGGACAGTTTAATCCAAAACAACTTTTATGAATAAATAGTCTTTCACTTTTGAGATTTTTTGTTATTTTCATCCAAAAGTCTAATTTGCTTTATTTTTCTGTCAAATATTTGGATAAAAATGACAATAAATCTCAAATCTCAGGGACGATTTTGGCAAAAAAGTTAGACGCTTGGATGAAAATTGAAAAAATCCCAAAAGTAAAGGACATTATGGTATTAAAAAGTTGTTTTAGATAAAATTGACAAACATACCCCAACCTCAGGGACTATTTTGACAATTTACTCTACTTTTAAAAAAATTTAAATTGAGAAAAAAGTACATTTCTGTACTTCTTGGGCTTATGAATTACTCAAAAGTACTCTATAAGAATGCAAAAGAGGTCCCTGGTGGTTTTTTTCTTAATTAAATACTTTTTCCCAAAGGTACTACAATTATGAAAAAACATGTGACTTGTTTTAAACACTTTATAAATATACTTATTATATTTATTTGTGCATAAAAGATTCTTTTAACACTCTTAAACGTCCTACTATTTACACCAAATCTTTTGCTATTTACATCAAGTGATGTAAATTAATAAATTAAATTTGTGTTTTTCATTTATAACTTCCCATATATAGAGTTTTATAAAAAACGAATATGCTTTTGTAATGTGCTAATTTTTATCTACGTTTTGATATAAATTTTATAAAAATCGGAGCCGTATCAAATATAACGTTTTATAAGTTGTTATAAATTTTTATATTCCGTTTTTTATAAAATTTATATCAATACGTAGATAAAAATAAGCACATCACAAAACCATATTCGTTTTTTAACAAAAAATTATATATCGAAAGTTATAAAAGAAAACATAAATTTGAATTTATTAATGTCAAATCACTTGGTGTAAATAGCAAAACATTGAGTGTAAATAAAATCACCCCTCCTAAATAGCCATGTATCTTATCTACATTTTACATAAAAAAATGTCTTCGCCTTTTGAATAAAAGTGAAACATCTTACACCCGTTATGTCTTGTAAGAACTATTGTGCATAACAATTAAACTTTATTATGTATAGCAGTGAAACCAATAAAAGTATTGTGTACGAATTTTATAATGGGTATTATCAGTAGTGTCTTGACATATTCTAAACTCAGTTTTTATTTATTTTTTATTTATACATGTGATTTTTGTAGTATTTATTTGTCATATTTACATTATTTTCTTAAAAAGTGTGTCATATATGTATTTGTAAGTATCAAGATATTTTTAATGTTACATAAACAAAAGTGAATACAAAAAAAAAGTTCTCGTCATTGACCTTTAATAGTTTTCTTTTTTTAACGGTAAATTTGAATCACTGACGGACTACTGGAGTATCATCGTGCCACCAGAGTAACCACCCGATCATATCCATCTTCACTAGGCATAATGTCACACCAATTTAGGAGGAAACCCAATAAACATAGGAAAATCCCCCTTATGGAAATCGAACCTAGGACCTATTGGTCTCAAAGTCTTATCCCACCACCAAGATGTCATTACGCTATAAAGTCATGGGCCTTTTAATAGTTTTCTTAATGGCACATTTGCCTCTTGCTAAATATAGTTATGCCCCTAGCTAGACAAAGTTAGGCAGTTAAAACATACAAACTTAACTATATCAATAAATGTTTAGAAAGGTAACAAACTGGTTTTGTATACAAATAAGTGAACAACTATTATCATAAGTATTAAGTAAGATACATAATTAATATTTATAGCTTTGTATTCTTCATTAGAATTTCAGAACAACCTAAAATGTGTTCTGTTGGAATAAAAATGAATAAGATGTCTATATCTAAAGTCAGTGTTGTAAAAATTCACGGCTAGTCGGCGATTAATCGCTAGTCAGCCAGTAACTGAGTAATTTTTCGTTTATCAGTCCATTAATCGCTAGCCGGCTCTAGTTGGGCCTAGTTGACCGGCCAAAAATCTACGATTCCGGCAAAAAACATGTATATTCCGGCCAAAACCTCTAAATACCGGCCAGTTTCCAACCAAACCATGTGAATTCCAACAATCACTCTTGCATACCTAAAAAAATGAATTGAGTAAGAGTTAAAACCTAGTTACTTAAAATAATGTATATGTATACATAAAACTGAAAATTACATATAAAAAAACCCGATTCGATTAATCCCGAGTAGTCGCTAGTCCCCATCTCACTGACCGACTAGCGCCTAGCAAGTTCTCCAACCTTGTGTAAAGTATGGTGTTTGAAATAAAACTTAAAAAAAGAAATTTGGTTAAAAGTATTGGGATGAACAAATCTTGAAAGTGTTTATAAGTAACGAGTCAATATGTTTGGTAAGTTCCTTTCTTCGGTTTTACTCCCCACACCTCAGTTTAGACCGTGGGGTATGGTGGGGCGGGGGTTTGGGGCATGGCCGACACGTGGATTTTGAGAGGCACCGCTGGTCAAGCAATCGAACGGTGGGTATGGTGGGGCATGGCTAGACGCGTGGGTAGGCCACATGTATTTTTTTTTAATTTTTTTACAAATAAACATAATATTAAAAATTACAAAATTATACATAAAAAAAGATCACTAATCTTCGTCTTAGTAGGAGTCGAACCCAGTAATCGTTGAAACATGTTCCACCAAATCAGATCGAAGGTTGTGATGTATATCCCTAGACTTGATCAAAAATTCGTTTGTTGATCCGTACATATCCTTAGAAATAAGTTTTTACTCATACGAAAACGACGCCTAAACATTTTTTCATCGTATTTAGGTTCAGCTGAGAAATAATCGCTTACCAACAAATGGTTAGCAGTGTGCCGTTCACGAGGGTTATACCTCCTCCGTTTCGGTTGCGAAGTCTCTCCCTTATCTTCTTCTACGATAGCTTTCACCACAGTCGCGATCGTTTGTAGAAATATTTTCGTGCCGCGTCGGATGATGATGACGATTCACTCGAATTTGAATAATTCATTGTGTTTTATGACTTTGAAAATTTTGTGAGAAAATTGTTATTTGTTAGTGTATTTATAAGGAATTTTTTTTTTTTTATTAAATTTCACACCCAACGGCTAGTGCTCTCCGCCAATTACCTGCCGCCATGTCACTCGGATAGCACCACCCAACGCTCGGCCTAAATCCCCCGCCCAAGGGGCCACACCAAATCTCAAGCCCACCCGGGGTGGTGAAGCAGGCGTTTCTACCCAACCCAAGCCCAAACCCTACCGCATAGCCTTACAAATTTTGGACCACAAGTTTTAATATAAAGTTGAGTATCAAGAGCTAACTAAGCATGTTTGAATATAATGGTTGTCATTAAATAAAATGACAATTTCAATCGGACTACGACAAATGTGTCATAATATGGTTTTGTTATTTTAGTGTCATCAATGTCAATTTACTATACCACATTCAGTCAAGACTAAATGAGAAATTGAAATAAATGTTTGTTCTTGCGCTCTTTCTATTATGAGGTTACCGAAAGGGCATTCTTTTTGTGCTGAAACAAATTATAATCAAAGATTATAGGATTCATGACACAAAGAAAGACATGCCACTTCACTTTCACAAAAAAAAAAAACTGTTTAAAATGATCGTTGACCATTTATACAATTTTTGTAATATAACAATCTAAAACCATTTTTTTAACAATTGTCAAACCTTAAACAGGTTAAAACATTTTATCACATAAAAGTAGTATCAAAAATCAAACAAAAAAACTTAAAGCTTATCAAACGTAAGTGTCGATCAAAGACTTCCTCATCTCGTCCACAATGGCACTGGGTTGGGCTTCTCTCAGCTTGAAAACACTCTCAATCACAGACAATTCAGTAGCGGTAGTATCTGACCCGCAAAACGCGGTCCAGTCATTAACCGTTAAGCCCGCCGCTATCACTTCACTACCACGGTTCACTGTTCCCGCTACCAAAGGAACTTGGAGAAGGGTTGACAGCTCATCCAAGTCTTCAATAGAGGTATGAGGGTGCACCTGCAAACGGGTCAACTTGGGTCATTGTTTATTTCTAGACCCGTAAAAGATTAAACAAGAAAGTAAGTGTACAATACTAACCATGCCACCTCTATTTGAAAATGCACAGTAGCTTCCGACAAGAATATTTCCGGCAATTGTTTGTCGGAAAACTTCTACACCGAGAACATCAGCTATCATTTCCTCGGTTTCCTAATTGAAAAACAAAACATGTTAAACGTCATGCATGAATAATAACACTGTTTAACAAAGAGTAAAATGTCATTTTCGTCCCTGAGGTTTGGCCAGTTTTACAACTTTTGTCCAAAGGTATGTTTTTCCACATCTAGATCCAAAAGGATTGAAATCTTTGCCAATTTCATCCGGCACGTTAACTCCATCCATTTTTCTCCGTTAAGTCGGGGATATTTCCATCTTTTTTGCTAACTTAAAGGGCAATTCAGTCTTTTTTTACTTTATGTCAAAAGACTGAATACCCCTGAAAAAGACCGAATTGCCCTTTAAGCTAACAAAAAAACAGAATTACCCCTGACATAACGAAAAAATGAACGGAGTTAACGAGCCAGATGAAAATCCAGATACGAAAAAACAAACCTTTGGATAAAAGTCGCAAAACTGGCCAAACCTAAGGAACAAAAATGCCATTTTATTGTTTTTAAAATTAATATGATGTTTACTCTGTCTAGATCAGTATGGGTAAGAGCAACATGGTCATTGCACGCTATGCAATTTCCAAGGGCAGATAGTCTCTCGTCGATTCGCTGAACCACAACTGAATCCGGCAGACTGTTCCTCAAGTGTTGAAGCTCTGAAATTACACACAAGCAAATTATATATAATAATATGATATATTGCAGTTGAAGAAATTAAGTTATTTTTATTACCTTGGTCAGTAGTGGTATGAGGTAAAAGTAGCCCGTTTTTGTTACCTGCAAAAGATAATATATATTTAGTGTTTGAAACCAAATAATGTAGAAAGTAATCAAGTATAAGCTTATATAGATTGTACCGATGCAAAGTCGGCCGATGATACGTGTGCCGCCGATGGAGGTCTTAACAACGGGAATAACATCAGCTAGCTCAGACTCAAATGTACTACAAAACAAATACTTTTAGCAGCCGGTAAAATGTTCTTCAATTACATAAAATTTGTTATATATCAAGAATCACGAAAATAAACCTGTAGAAATTTTCGGAACCACCAATTGCAACTAAACAGTAAGCGTTAGTTAGCTTTGAGAATACACCAATTTCACATGAGTTCTCAAACTGAAGTCCTGTATATATCAGAAAAACAAGTAAGAATCAAATGAACACTTCGTATAGCAAAAGCGTAGTATCTGAATTTAGTTGTAATAAGTTAAGAACGGAACTTCCTCGCCAATGCAAAGTTACTAATGAAAACGCAATATGTTGTCAACGTGATTATTAAGATTATATGATGAGCAAAAAGACGATGGATGTTAGTTCAATTTTAACGACCATTTTACTATTCCCAAGGGATATGATGACATGTTTTCTACAACAATCAATAAGAACATCCTCTACAAAATCAAATTAACATACTTGATGTATTAGTTTCAAAACGAGAAAAAAAATAAGATATGTTATACAGTCATATGATGTCTACAAGCGTCGTCATCATCATCATCATACTCAGTAAATCCCACCAATAGCAAAGCTAAGATAGGGTCTGAGGAGGGTAAGATGTAGACAGCCTTACCTCTACCCCGTAGGAATAGAGAGGCTGCTTCCAATGAGACCCCCAGCTCAATGGTAGTTTTGCATCAAGCCTTGGACATAAGGCACATAACACTAGGCAATTAAGGCAAAGACCAATTAGTGCATGTACTCCCTTGTCTTTCGGCTATCACCGCCACCACATGATGCATGATTAACCATCCCCACTTTTAACATTATTTTCACGAAATTGGTAAAATAACGTTAAAATTAGTGCACTTTCACGTTTGCCCTAGCGCGCCCACACATATATACATTATATGCGCCACCACATGATTCATGATGTCTTCAGGCGTCGTCAAAGATTCAAATTAACATTTCTTAAAAAAAAGTTTTCTTTACTCTGACGAGTTTGTTCACACATGATACTTGCAAAATGACCATATAGCCGAAGCATAACCATAACGCAATAAACAGGTAAAGTTTTAGTAACCAATCCCAAACATAAGTTATAAGTAATCTGATTGAAATAAAAGATGAGTCACAAAAAAGGTATCATTTAACTTACTTGTTGCCATCAGAAAAGCAGCAGAAGATGATTTGTTTGAACACAAAAGGTATCTGTCAAACACAAAAACATGTGTTATTCACATATGTATATGTTAAGATTTAAGAAAGTCTAGTAGGGCTGCAAACGAACACGAACAAGACCTTATTCGTGTTCGTTTGTTAAGAAATATATGTGTTCACAAACTGTTCACGGACACTTACCAAACGAGATTTTATGTTCGTGTTTGTTTGTTAATTTTAAACAACGAACGAAAACGAACGTGATTAGCACAAACTAATGTTCATAAACACAAATGGAAATAAACGAACATAAACAAGCGTAATGAACAAGATATATAATACACTGACACTTATGAAATATTCTATTTGTTGGAATTTGGAAGTTTCTAAATAAATTATAAAAACTAAAAATACTAATGAATTATCAAACACAAACGAACATTCACGAACATAGATGACGAACGTGACCACTGTTCATATTCGTTAGTGTTTTTCGTTTACTAAACGAACAAACACAAACAAACTTCCCACAAACGAACATTCACGAACATAGATGACGAACGTGACCACTGTTCATATTCGTTAGTGTTTTTCGTTTACTAAACGAACAAACACAAACAAACTTCCCGCCGAACGGTTCACGAACTTTTTCGCCAAACATATGAGCAAACAAAAACATTTCATCTAATTTTCCAAAATCTTAACATGAATATAAAACTCAATGGGAATTCAAACGCATATTCAATCCAACACAAATCATAAAGAAGTTATTAATAAAACCCTGATTCAGATCAACATACATAATCTTACATCATCAATCTATGAATTGAACCAAAAGATTTTGTATAAGCACCGAAACAGCACAAATACCTTGATGTGCGGAGAAGGCTTGAGCTTCAATTGTTATTTTAGGGTTTTGTAATTTAGGGTTTCGATTGAAGAGAGACAATTTATACACCACCTCCTATTTGGATATTTCGGGTCGGGTCGGTTTTGGATTTCAACCGAATTAAACTCGGATTCTTTTTTATTGGATTTATACATGGTTTTATTTAATTATATGTTTGTTTTGAACTTTCGGTTCGGTTTGATTCGGTTTTTACTCTCCCGGCTGTGGATTGGTTTATTAGGGTACAAGAGGCATTACTCGGGTAACCATTACTTGATGTACGGTTATAGCGGCTACAACATTGCATACATATCGGGTAGTGATGGACGGGTAGGATTGGAGGGAAGTAGTCTCTGAGGCAAGTAATGAATTTAAGTGTATGTTTTTGACCGTTGGACGAGGTAATGATCATGTGACCGTTTCCTATTAAAACATTAATTTTATTTTTTTAAACGATGAGTACAACATACTTTTATTTTATTTTTCTAAACTAAAAAATTACATTATCTCTATTACTTTAATACTTCATATGTAATGGCATGATTGAAAGAAGAGTACTCAATGTTGGCTATTACACCAATACGAGATCAACATAAATATTTCTTAGGTTGCATCATACAACTTTTGTGTAATGAAACTGTTTTTAGCAAAGTTTTTTGTATCGTACGTTGTGTTTAGAATAATGCATTTAAGTGTGTCGTAAACTATATCGATTGCTAGTACGTACCAATAACAACCGGCCAACCCCGGCCGAATAGCGTTGGTACCGATAACATTATTTTTTTCTCGATCGATGTAAAACACTTGTCGATATCTTTTGGCGTGTCATAACTTTATATCTTTTGGTTTGACTTTCGTTGCTATGACTATGTCGATATTATAAAGAAAGTAATCGATAACGACCGAAATCTTGTCACATAGCACCTCTAAACCACATTAGTTATTATAATTATAATTATAGGTACTATTAGGCTGTGGTCATGACCCTTATAGTCACCATGACTCTCCACCTCAGCGTCATGTCACTCATTTATATACCATCATCCAAAACCACTATCCTAATGGTATGGTCATGACCTAAACCACTATTATCTTATTTTAAATTACTTTTGTAAAAAAAATGAAATATTGAAAAAGGAAAGGAGACCCATGGTTGCCATTCGTTTAATCCATGCCAACCATGATGATAGGGCAAGGGGATGATGTAGCAAACTAGCAATCCATTAATGGTCCTATGTGACGATTGATGACCCAACTCATATAACCCACACCTTTCAGCCTTAAATAACAACTCTTTTTTTACTGTAGTCGCTACAATAACTTTCTTATTTACCTTTTTAAGTTTCAAAATTCACCCTTTCACCCTATACATATACACAAGCAATAGTTTTATTTTGTCTTATAACTTCCGTTCGTTATTCTTTTGTATTACAAAAACTAAACACTAAACATGTGATCTTTTGTATTACAAAAACTAAACACTAAACATGTGACATAACTTTTTTCGAAAACTAATCAAGCCAGTACCCACTGAAAATCATCATTACCAGTATTGATACCATTAGAACCGCTATCAGTTAGGGATGGCAATCAAACCCGAACCCGATGGGTAAACCCGAAACCCGACTTATTTGGGACGGGTTTGGGGACAGATAATCGGGTTTGGGATTAATTTTTATTTTTTTGCGGGTTTGGGATTTGGTGATATACCCATTTACCCGACCCGATTACCTAGGGGTGTGAATTTCTGACACGACCCGAAAACCTGACACGAACCTAACACGAAATTCACGGGTTTAGGTTTCGTCTAAACGGGTTTGGGTCAGTTTCGGGTTGAACCCGCGAACCCGTTTAGGTTAACGGGTCAGGTTCGGGTCAACCTGGTCGGGTTGGCGGGTTCACCCGTTTAACACATTTATACTATATTGTATTTTTTATAATATATTTTATCATAAACTAAATGGGGCGTGTATTTTTATGTCATGATTATAACTTACAAATAGAAATTAACATATGATAATATTATATACATTTGTATTTTTTTAAGTAATTTTTAATTTTAATATATTAATTTCAGAATAAAAATTAAAAAATTTGGGTTAAACGAGTCGTGTTCGGGTCAACCCACGAAACTTCGGGTCGTGTTCGGTTCATATATATGATACGATTTTCAGGTTCACGGGTTCGGGTTCATGGAAAATTTTCGGGTTCGGGTCGGGTTGAATCCACCAACCCGCGAACACGACGCGTTTAGCACCCCTACGATTACCCGATGAAGCATACCCGTTTACCCGATTGTATACCCGATATAATTTCTTTTATATTTTTAAATATGGATATATATGATACACCCATTTTTTATACATATAGGTATTTAATTTCATGTACATTGTAATTGATCCATACATTTTTATAGTGAAAATATTTAATGTAACTAATTAGTAGTTACCTGCTAGAAACCCGACAGGTTTGAAACAGGTTTGAGACAAGCTTGTCTAACCGGGTTTGAGTTTGGGATTACCTGAACTCGTCCCAAACCCGACCCATTGTCATCCCAACTACCAGTATTTATTTACTATGGTTTTCACTTCTCCCTCCCAAAAATGGCATTCTCCCAAATCCTCAAGCGTTCATCAACAACACTCAACTCTTCAATCCACTCATCATCTTCCTCATCAATCTCTGCGTTAATCTCTGTTCATCTTCACCCCAGAACCTTCTGCAACAAACCCACCGAAACCCCAGATGAATTCAACCCCCAAATCATCAAACAAGCAGACAAACTCTGCAAAACAATCTCCAACACTCCCGATCGTTCAAAGCTTGAATCTTTATTAAACTCCACTCAAATTGAACTCACCCCACCTCTAGTTCTTCAAGTTTTAAAGAAATTAACCAATGCGGGTGTTTTCGCACTTTCGTTCTTCAAATGGGCAGAGAAACAACCCGGGTTTAAACACAATTCCGCTAGCTACAATGCGGTAATCGAAGCTCTGGGTAAGATCAAGCAGTTCAAGATTGTTTGGACATTGGTTAATGAGATGAAAACTAAAGGGGTGTTGGATAAGACCACATTTGCTTTGATTTCGAGGCGATACGCGCGTGCGAAGAAGGTTAAAGAGGCAGTCGAAGCGTTTGAGAGGATGGAGAAGTTCGGGTTTAAGTGTGAGTTATGTGATTTTAATCGGTTTCTTGATACGTTATGTAAGTCGAGACAAGTTGAGAGCGCACACCAGGTGTTTGATAAAATGACTAAAAGAAGGTTTAAACCGGATATTAAGTCGTATACTATACTTTTGGAAGGTTGGAGTCAAGAAATGAATCTTTTGAAGTTGGATGAGGTTTATAGAGAAATGAAAGGAAACGGGTTCGAGCCGGATGTTGTTGCGTATGGGATTGTTATAAACACGTTATGTAAAGCGAAGAAGTATGATCAAGCGATCGACAAGTTTGATGAGATGAAACGGAAGAATATAGAGCCAAGCGCGCATATATACTGTAGTTTGATTAACGGGTTAGGGTCCGAGAACAGGTTAAGCGAGTCTTTAACATTCTTCGAGCTACACAAGTCGTGTGGGCATCCTATCGAGGCTCCAATTTATAACGCGGTTGTGGGGGCATATTGTTGGTCAATGCGGATAAATGATGCTTTTAAGGTAGTCGACAAGATGAAACAATGTGGGGTCGGGCCAAACTCGCGAACTTTTGACATAATTCTTCATCACTTGGTTAAAGCGCGAAAAACAGAAGAGGCGTACAACGTTTTCAAACGAATGAAAGATGAGTTTAAGTGTGATCCGAGTGTGAGTACTTACGAGATCATAATACGGATGTTTTGTAACGAGGGTAAGGTGGATGATGCGACAAGTGTTTGGGACGAGATGAGGGGTGAAGGGATGCTACCCGGAATGCATATGTTTGCTACTTTGATTAACGCGTTGTGTCGCGAGCGAAAGGTGCAAGATGCTTGTAAGTATTTGGAAGAGATGTTGGATATGGGTATAAGGCCTCCTACACATATGTTTAATAAGCTCAAACAAGCTCTTGTTAATGAAGGGAAAGAAGATGTTGTGATGGTGTTGACTCGTAGGCTTGAGAAATTGAAAACACTTTTAGTGGTTAGTTGAGAAAAGGGTTTCATTCATTAAAGGTTTTTTTTTTTTTTGAATATTGATAATCAACACTAGAAATGTTATGGGTGTCTTGGAAACATGTTATACAAGATTACTATGGTATCGATTTTATGATTTAAAGTTTTATATAAAAAAAGAGCTCAAGTGAAGTTGCCATGAGATTTTTTTTTGGAATTTTTATAGCGAAGTGTTGCCATATCTAATAAGATTTTACATATATACATAAAATTCGAGCCAGGGGTCTCATTAGAAGCAACCTTTCTATTTCTACGGGGTAGAGGTAAGGTTATCCACATCTTAACCTCCTCAGACCCTACCATAGCTTTGCTATTGGTGAGACTTACTGAGTATGATGATGGTTATCTATGCATAAAATGCATAATACATTTTAGTATCCTCTTTGTATGAACATAATTATAGATGTCTTGAATGTATTTGTAATGATGTTCGGACAAAAATACCAAAAAAATATATTATATATCATTTATTTATTTATATTTAATCTATATGATTTGTAAAGGGTGATGAATAGTTATTTTAGTTGATTGGGCCATGGATTGTCATGAGCATGCGTATTCATTTTTGCCTCACACACGCTTATGCGTTGTCCCTTCCCTTAACACCCATTTTCTCTGGTTCTAGCACAACATTTTGTGCCCTCTTTCTAGATAACACCAAAACCCTAATCTCACTTTCTTCTCTTCTTTGCTCAGTTCATTTGTACATCAAAGATTGATAGGTGTAGCCGGGAGGTTCCTCTTTCGACGGCATCCCACAGCAGCGACAGTACTGTTGAATTAGTTTCTAACGTCGCCGACATGACGGTGAGCCTAGGCTCATCTTATTGCTACTTGAATTTGTAATCTGCTGATTATGGGTTTACACCCTAATAGCAAAATAGCAAGTTATTTAGTTTTGGTTTTATAAGTGATGTTTTTTGTGCTTTTTATAGTTATGTAGATTTATTTTTTTCATATTCATTATTCTCAAAATAGCAAAAAAACAATCATTTTCTTTCATAAATAGAAAATAACTAGTAAGTTTACCCGCCGCGCGTTGCAACGGCGTCTAAAAGTAAAATAACTTGAAGTTATACTATCTAATTAAACGTAATATACTTAACTCGACTCGTTTTAGAAAAAAGAAAATTACGTTAAACCCGAGACCAACCGAAAACGTATATAAAAATAAGCTCGAAAACGTATTATATTTAACCTGACTCATTTCCAGATAAAATTTTCGTCAAAATATAAATTAACTTGAATTTATACCGATACGTACATGAAAATGAGCACACAAGGAAACTGTGTTTTTTAAGTTTAGGAATAGTAAACTTGAAACTTTAAAAACTCGTGGGATTAAAATGACATCTTATGAAGGTTTTCGAAAGTTAAAAGACAGTTAGTATCAACGTTGAAAGTTGAAAAGGTGATTAAATACATAAAGAAAAAAATATAGTGATAAAATACTATTATAGTTTTTGTTTCCAAATTTGTTATATATACTTAGAAAAAAATAGGATTATAATTCATATTACGAAAAGTATATTATAACGAATCACAAGGACAAATGAACATTAATTCATTTACATCATTTCTGATTTATCCGTTGGAAAACGAAAACCACCGACATAACCTTTTTATATATATGGTAATGGTAATGTAGCGAGTACTTGGAGGTAAGGTGTACCTTTTAAATGTTGTTTGAATACTTTGTGTAATTGAGTATTTGCCATTTGGGGTATTGAGGCAACGTACATTTTTTTAACGACCAACTAAATCATCGTATAAGCATCCTGAGATGCCCTCAATCGAGCAAATGCATTTCCTCTTCCATAACGATCAGAGTTGGACGTATACCCAAACCATCAAACCAATTTGTTAGGACGAGATAAGGTACATCGATAGAACATAAGTACGAGACACGTTAATTCAAAGAGCATTGATTGAACATTTTGGTAATTTAGTTTAAATTAAAATAAAAGTCCAGAAAAAAAAACGTCCAAATATTTTTTTAGAGCATTCTAGAGCTCCTTTTCTTTTTGTTGATACAACTCATCAATTTGAAAAATGATGTACAAGTACATCTAGTAGTTAATGGTTATTAATCGTTCACCAGCAAACACATGTAGTGGTTATTAATGAATTGTACAAGTAAGAATGCATAAGTTACAAGTTTCACAATGTACAACACTAACTTTCCTTGTATATTTCAACCGATAGACACTTTCACTTTTCATACACTAATCTCGCTAAACTCTCAAGTCTCAATGATAAGCTCGTTAATATGACTTTGTTTTTCATCAATGTCAAAATTTATCACGTTATTCTAAGCTTTAATTGTCAGGTAAGTTTTATATTGAATACGATTTAAAGTAGTCAAGTTATATTCCTTGTAAAAAGGTATGAAAGTATTTAATTTGGTTGTGTGGTTTATACATGCATTATTATTAGATAACCAATATTAGTGAAATATTGGTATAATAGTTATGTTTATTTATACACTTTAGTTAGACTTGGAAAGGTAAACATTAATACAATTATGCCCAAAGTTGTAAACATCAAGATTAATTGTCGATTAATCCGTAATTAGTAGTTACCGATTAAATTTCACCTACACAATCGATATTGGTTTAAAATATCTGGGTTATTTGAAAATTATACTTTATTAATTTAATCCGATTAGTATGTTTGAAAAGGTAGAAATAAAGTTTTTTGTGTATATATAAGCCGGAAAAGTTACATTATTAATTTCAATCTGATTAATCCCAATTAACTGCAAGTCTATACCCTATTGCGCGATTAACGCCTAGCTATTGTTACAACCATGCATATAATAACTCTCAGGTAGATAAGGGGATGGATTTTTTGTTGATATTATGTTGAGCAATTCAAATTCACTAACCACATATTTTAATTGTATTCACTTCAGGGGTTAAAGATTGTGGAGTTGAGTTTCCGTGTTGTAGTGAACGGGAGACCATGCGTTACCGATCTGGCACATGGATCCTGATTTTCATGGGGCTCGGATGTGTGTGAGTCTTGTTTCTGTAAATTATACTCCCCCCAGACTGCATCACGTAGTCTCTATATGTTAGTATTGCCCATTCATTGTTGCTCGAGGTTCCCATAGTGTTCAAAACCTCTAACGATATGAATGCTTCATCTACGTGGCCCAAAGGCAAGAATCCTCATTCAGCGTTCTTTCTTCGAGCACTTGGAGACGCATCCTTCTAATCTTCCTACAACCAAGTCTATAACACCATATACTGATTAGACCTAGCCTCAATGTAGTTTGTTCATCCCTCTTTGTAGTATGTGGCAATATCAAGTGGCTCGATCATCCTTATATAGTTGTTTCCATTAAGAGTCGCTAGGCGCTAGTCGAGCGGTGGGGTACGGACTAGCGATTAGTTGTGATTAATAGAAATTAATCGGATCAAGATTTTTATATGTAATTTTTAGTTATATATATATACACACACATTTTTATATGTAGTTTTTTAAAGTAGACATGTTATAACCATTTATTGACCCATTTTATTAAGTAATTTAAAGGAATTTTATAAGGTTTGGTCAAAATTTGGCCAGCGTCTAGCCAAAATTTGACTAGAATAGGACCGCTATTGACCGCCTAGAGATTAATTGGCCATTAATCGGTAAACCTCCGATTAGTGATTAATCGGTGACTAATCAGGGACTAGTCGGGATTTTTACAACCATGGGTATACCCGAAGACCCCCTCTGGTGACTACCAACGGACTTTTTATATTATGAAAACAAAAGTTAAACCTCTAATTAATGACTATTACTATGTTATACTTGATATATTTTGATCCGCTACAAAAGAAAAAGATATATATACCAGCTCCTTTTCTAGCCCTTTGAGGTCGTTTGTAAAATGCTCAATACAGTTCGAGTTCAACCTACAAGTGTTTTGGATTAAAAAGAAGTCCATTAATGACTTGAAAACCCATTTACTATATTAGGCTGGAGGGTGTGAGAGCGCTATAAGGTCACAACATCGCCTATAGCGCCTCTATAGCGTCACCCCTCCACCCTCACCTAATTAATTCGGGGCGCTATAGATGGCTCTTCACCATGCTAACGGCTGAAAATCGCGTGGATCGAGGAATTAAATATATATATATATATATATATATATATGTATGTATGTATATATATATTACCGTTGTTGAACGGTCAAATTTTAAAAAAAATATCTTAATTTATAAATTTAACCTATACATACCCCACATTCTTCACCCTATTTTTATACCTTCTCTACACACATTCTCTACACTTTTATAATCTAAAATGTTTCCCAACAACCAAAACCCATGGGATCCGAGCAATCCCTTTTGGCAAAATCTACAAAATAACGAGCAAGAGGACCGTTATCGACGAGACCCCGTACGGGTGATCTTGCATATTATCCGAGCCACCGAGCACCCCACTTCGCCTCATCCCTCCACTACACCGATGCTCGGTTTTTTTCGGGTATTATCCTCAACCCACATTTTTTTCCCAAAACATACCTACAAACATATGCCAAACCCAAAACACAACCCAAACCGAATCCGTACACGAAACCCAAGCCGAACCCGTACCCGAAACCCAAGCCGAACCCACTTCCTCAAAAAAGCGAAGTCATCGAAAGAAGGATGAGTCTGAAAAATGTGCTACTAAGAAGGTCGAATTTTGGACGCCTAAGAAAGAATTCGAGTTGGCAAAAGCATGGCTTGACGTTTCGGAAGACGAGATCGTTGGCAAAAATTATCTCCATATTTTTATTCGCATACTTTTATAATCATGTACTTTTGTAAATATTTTTTTATAGGAAACGGCCAAGACATAAAGATATTTTGGGCTCGTATACGTGACAAGTTTTTCACAGCAATGGGTCGTGGCGAATATCGCGACTATTTTTCAGGAAAGTGGGGCAATATGAGGACGAAGGTTAGCAACTTCAACAATGTATATACTAATCTCGTGGACAATCGAAGAAAAAGTGGTTCAAGCGACGTGGACGTCATGACCCAAGCCCACAACGACTATAGATTGTACCATCGGCATCACTTTACGAAGTTGTATTGTTTTTTTGAGTTATGAAGTTATATTGTTTTTTTAGTTATGAAGAAAAAGTGGTTGGAGCGATGTGGACGTCATGTCTTTTTCCTTTTTTTAGTTATTAAGTTGTATTTTTTTTTAATTATGGCATTTTATTTATATTATTTCAATTATGGCATTTTATTTTTATTATTTAAATCATGATTTATAAATTAAAAAAAATAATAATTAGGTAATGATGACGGGGCTTTATCCCACAACTGCAAGTTAATGGAGTGGGTTATAAAGCACCCAGACTGACGTGGATCCTAGGTGGCGCTGACGTGTCCTGATAAAACCCGTAGGGGCTTCATCCTACATCCTCCAGCCTTAGCGTTTTAGTTAATATTTAGGGTTAGAAATAATGGAAGGGTTGTGAATGCTCAAACATTAGCTAGACTTCATTGATAGGTCAAGGTCATATAACACCTAGGAATCTTACCATTTAAAGAAACAAGAACGGAAGTGGACAATGATAATTAGATGCGAGTGTATGTAACAAATGTTGCCCTTTTCATCTAAAGCCCATAAAAATATAGCGAATATATG
Source organism: Scalesia atractyloides (assembly GCA_947069175.1). Lineage (NCBI taxonomy): Eukaryota > Viridiplantae > Streptophyta > Magnoliopsida > Asterales > Asteraceae > Scalesia > Scalesia atractyloides. Next base: position 69,168,102 of record CAMTDV010000006.1, on the reverse strand, counting down.
TGACATAAGTACATAACCACCAAAAATCATCTCTAACTTCATTATTTTCCTATGTTTAATGTGTCCAAATTGAATGAAATGTTTTAAAATGAAATGTATAGAGTATAGACCGTTCGGACTTCTTAGAAAATAATAAAGTATGCTCATTATTTCCAACATAAAGTTATTTAGAAACTAATGAAATGTGTAAAGTATAGACCGGTCTTACTCGAAGAGTACACATGAAGAAATAGACACTTAACAAAATGTCACTTGTATATAAAAATCCTATTAGATGTGTATAATTGAATGCATTTACGATGATATTCAAACATAAATACCCCAAAAATGTATACTATATAGTATTCTCATTATTTCCAACATAGCAAGTTATTTAGTTTTGGTTTCAATGTTTCATAAGATGTTTTCTTTTTTCATTCAATGTTTTTTTTATATTTATGTGGATTTTTCATATTCATTACTCTCAAAATAGGAAAAACAAACACTTTCTTTCATAAGCAAGCTATTTACTTGAAAAAACCAACCCCTAAATGAATAAATTATCTCTTAATATTACAAAAATAGACAAGAAAACAAAGAATAGAGACAGAAGATCATTACAAATATGTTTTACAAAATAAGAGGAATCCTCTTATTGTTTTACTTTGATTTGACCTTCACTACTTCACAACAAAACTCAAAACACAATCCCCCAACCCCCCCCCCCCCCCCCCCCCCCCCCCAATCCAAAGAATCTTTGTAAACACCAAACAATGCATCTTCATCTTCAACCCATGATCAAGCTTCAATCTTTCTTTTATTTGCATTGATTTGATTCGGATCCCATATCATCTACCAAATTCTTTAAAGATTCTTCAAACTTCTTCCCTCGATTTCCCGGTCTCAAAACATTAACATCATCCCATTGTGAACACGGGTCCACAAACCAGCCCCGCCTAGCGGTGCACCATGCACCCAGGGCGGGTCGGTTACCACTACGTTTTAAGATTTTGCTATCAACCATGTCTAGCACCGGGTCGTTTTTGGCAAACTGTCTTGCAAAAGCGGCACCACTTTGAACCATTTGGTTGTAGTTTGACTTGTTGAGGAAAAGTGGCTCCATTTTAGGGGGGTTGTCCCAAACCATGTACCTTAGGTCCGCGTTAACGGTTGTGTTTTTGAATTCGGGTGTGTTGCAAATGACGGTGTGGAAGTAGACTTCTTGAGCCAAAGCCACGTTGTTAACGTACATTAGAAGAGTGCGAGGGAGATTATCCCACGCAAAAACACAGTACTCGAGGAACGATCGGCTTAATATCACCCACGGAGATCCTGAAACAATCAAGAAAAGATTTGTAGGGTATTAGATTGCAAGAATTGCACACGAGAAAATAAAAAACGAGTGGTTAGTCAACAGATGGAATTGGTTGTGATACTACGGGCCGGCTCATCAAAGCACTTTCGTGTGGAGTATCAGATACGATTAAAATAGTTATATTATATCAATGATACGTTGGCTTAGGGTGAAGGGGGTGCAGCCCAAAAACACAAGGGGTGGTTGTGGTTTCCCCCAAACCATTTAAAAAAAAAAGGTATGATTGGTTGAATATTAGTGGCCCCCACCTTTACACCCTCTCCCTCCTCTTCACCGCAAGCGGCAGCTAGTCACCGCAAAACCTCTCCCTGCGCGGCATTTGTTTGATGGCGGCACTCTCCCCTCGCGGCAAAACCACCTCCCCGCACGGTTTGCCGCTTACGCGGCGCGTACCCTTATGCATTATAATTACATCTTTGGCAACTTTTGACCAGTTTGACCCATTTGACCCGTATCATTTTAGACATTTTTTTATTTTACCTGCTTGACACGTTGGCTGTTGGATAGAACATTTGAGCTGCCAAATTGGATTAAGGGTCAAACAGGTAATTTTCGTTACTACGAGCTAGCTCGGGTTGACCCGAAAAGTGTATCTATCAAGTATGATTAGATAAATATATTATTTCAATAATATTCTTTTTTTTAATAAAAAATGACTCGGGAGATTCATGCATTAAAAATACACATTGAAAGATTTTTGACCGGCTGTTTCATTTTGCACGCAAGAGAAGGGTCAAATAGGGTTCAACCAACTGGTCAAATAGGGTCAGGTCAAGTGAGCAAAGTTGGTCACTGGCATTATGGGCCAGCTTGGGTCAACCTACTGGTCAAATAGGGTGTTTTATGCATTAAAAATACACTTTCAGCCACTTTTGAGCGGGGTGACCCATTTGACCATTCTATCAGCGCAAAGTTCTTTATCAGTTTGATCAATTAAGAGAAAAAAAAATATAATCCGAATAAAGCCATTCATAAGTATATTAAGAGGGAAAAGAACTTTGCCTGTGAAAACTTTAAAAGCATTAGGCAAAGGCCGTTTCTCAGTGGCCCGGAAGATTTGGGTCCGCCTTGCCAAGTAGATCCCTGGATCAACTACAATTGGCAGAACTCTTTGACCCCTGAACAAAGATAAACTTGGTATCAATTCGAGAGGTTCGATCTAGAGGATACAAAAAAGGAAACGAAAAAGCATGGATTATAATAGAAGTATGCGTACTCTTTCCATCCAAGATCACTGGTATGATCGATGAAATTGCTGTCTCTACCAATGGAGGAGAATGCATGAGACAAGTCTGTTAAGAATAAAAATAAACAAGAATCACATGTAAGATACAATATTTGTATATGTATACATGTGTATGTGTATACCTATACCTATAGGTATGTGTACCCTAGGTAAAAGTCATGATCAAGTGATCAACTTAACCTAGGATGTTACTAAACACAAACACATAGAGTTAACTATAGTTATCAATAACTTCAAAGTAGCAAAATAGCTTCCTTTTGAGAAGTAAGCTTCACTCTCAATGATGCTCAATTGAATATTCTATGAATGCTATTAAATTAAGCATGCTAAACGAACAAAACAGAAATCACCAACACAACCCTATCTTGTCATGCGTATTACACACACACATATATGTGTGTCAGTGTGTGTAATGCGGTTACTATATTATTGCAATAGTGTTGCCAAATATTTTGTGATTCTGTTGAAATATATATGCTGCACTAAATTCTTAGACCCACACATGGAAAACGTAATCTCCAAATAGATGGCAACAGCAATCACAAAATGTATGGCAATAGTATAACTAAGTAACCATGTTATATCGATAAAAGAATTAAAAGACATTATTTAGCATGATAAATAGAGAGTATTCATATCGAGCAACATTTAAATATTATCCATTTGCATCCTAACCTAAAAGAGTAGACAATAACTGCTTATGGCAAGATCAAGGTCAAAGGTTACCAATAAATCAGGAGGTTTCTTAAATTTCTAAAGTAGAGCTAACAAATTCTGTTGTTGAACAATCTTATCTAGCCCCGCCTTGGTACAAAAAAGCGGGAAGCGCACAAAAGTGATGAGGTCTAAAACCAATTTTTAAAAGCGAAGCGCAAAAGCGGTGAGCTTTTTTGTACGCAAAGCGCAAAGTGAATATATAATTTATTTTATAGATCCCATAAGTGTTTAGCATCCAATACCTATGATTTAGCTATAATTAAGCTTTATATATGTTTTAAAATGAAAAAAAACATAAATGTACAGCATAAAAAGCCTGTTGTACAACACTCAGAAGCATAGAAACACCCCATGTACAAAAAGTGTGCGCCTCAGCTACGCCTTAGGTCGATTTTCACCCTATAAAGCGCGCCTCAGCTGCGCTTCTTGTACATCGTGCGCCTTATGTCACACAAGGCGATGGGGTTTGCGCCTTATGTTACACAAGACCGATATTTGACACCGATATTTTACTAGGGGACCTATATAACCGATGTATCACCGATATTAACTGCATAGCTTATGCCTAACCGATTGTCCACATCCGATTATCATAATCATAATCACACAGTTAGATTTTCAAAGCTGATCATCCAAATCCGTTAATCCACTCTACTCCTAACTATCATAAACTTCCTAACCAAAATCAAGTCACCCAAACACTACCAAACGAAAACCAAAACAGCACAAATACCAAATACAGTTATACAAATATTATTAACAGTAAACAACAATACCATCTTGCGTGAGCAAAGGATAGTCCCCAGCACTAAGAGTAACAAACCAATCCCACTCCCCATCCACCTTCAACAAAACAGCAGCAGCTCTTAAAACCGCCGCAACATTACTCGCCCCCATATACGTCGTCGTATCAGGCTTCCCAATCACATCAACATTCCCAAACGCCCTAACTGCCGCCACAGATCTCACCATCACACTCAACTTCCTCCGTTCATCACCATCACCCTCCGTTCCAATATGCAACAAATACCTATTTCTCGGATGATACACCGCCAGCAACAGCCGGAATATCCTCTCAGCATCGCCACGTGTCCCGGATATGTAGTACGCGAACGCCGGAGGGTGGCCGCGTCCGCGGCGTACGTTAGCGTAGGGTTTGTATGACGAATTGGACACGCGGATCGAGGAGATGAATATTATTAAAGAGATGAATGCGGCGATGAAGAGTGTGAGTATTAACTTCTTCTCAGCTGCCATTGATGTGTTGAAACTGATTCAGATGTTGAATTTAGTGATCTGTTGTACATATGGAGTCAAATCAGGGTTTCAAACTCTCGATTTTGCATTCATTTTGTGATCTGTGGTGCATATGGAGTGAAATTGGGGAGAAAATTAGGGTTTTAAACTGTCGATTTTGATTCAACCTGTATCAGAGTTTGATTTTGTGATCTGTGGAGCATATGAATTGAAATTGGAGGAAAAATAGGGTTTCAAACTGTCAATTTTGCTTGAAACTGATTCAGATTTGAGATCTGTGGAGCATGTGGAGTGAAATTGGAGGAAAATTAGGGTTTCAAACTGTCGATTTTGCTAGATACTGATTCAGAGTTTGATTTTGTGATCTGTGGAGCATATGGAGTGATTAGGGTTTAAAACTATCGATTTTGCTTGAAACTGATTGAATTTGTGATCTGTGGATCGTATGGGTTGAAATTGAAGGAAAATTAGGGTTTCAAACTGTCGAATTTGCTTGAAACTGACTGATTTTGTGATTTGTGGAGCATATGGAGTGAAATTTGGGAAATTAGGGTTTCAAACTGTTGATTTTGGATGAAATTGACAGGTGAGATTGAATCAATGTGTTGATTTTGTGTATGAGAGTGATGAATAGTGAGGTTTTTAGGGTTTTGTTTTGAATTGATTGAAGAAGATATTTGGTAGGTGTGAAATTGGGGAAAATTGGATTTTATTATTATTAATATTATTATTATTATTATTATTATTATTATTATTATTATTATTATTATTATTATTATTATTATTATTATTATTTTATGGGGAAGCAATAAGGATCTTCTCTATGTTGATTATGTTGGAAATTTAATATTTGGTAGAGATGAAAGAAAATACATAAATAAGACATTTGGTTTACTTATTGACTATGAGACATGAGTCCATGATTATTCTTGTGTGGGGGATTTTAAATAATCACACTTGATGAAAGATATGTGTTTCTAAAGAAGTTAGCATGTGTGGGTATATGATTAAGTTATATTAAATACTAGTCGGGTTTTAGGAGCGTTGACTGTTGATCATCATAGCCAGGTTTGTGTTTGCTTGTTTTTAAAGATTATCGAGAAGTTGAGCAAGAAGGTTATCTGGTTAGGCTTACGAGAAGTGAAGTTATAACAAAATTGAAGATCGAGTAAATGATAATATTTTAGTATACTGATACAGACTGGCTATCGTACAATAAACAATTGTCGTTGTCTAACTGTGAAAAATGTAACGTGTGTTTCACAACCACATCAAAGCTTGATTTTGATAAAGAGATTAAGAAGATAATTCCATAAGAAATACTTGGATAAGAGCTTTAGACATACTGCCCATGTATGTCAATATAAAATATAGGCATTATGTATTTTGTGACAACAAGCATCAAAATAAACACAAGATTAATGGAAATTTGGAGTGCTAGTAAATGAGAATTTCAATACTTTCTTTATAATACCGTTATTCTTTAATGTAAAAGGTGTGATTTTTAGCGTGAACGTTTCATATTATATAAAACCGAGAATTCCAATACTTTCTTTAGAATTAGTTATTACTTTTGTATGTTGTAATCAAATTCTATTTTTATTAGTTTATTATTTCAATAGTTTGTTAGTTTCACATATAAGTTATATTTTTAAAGTTCATTAATAAGATTATAAAGATTAAAAAACAGTGCCCAGCTTAATAATATTACAACATACATATATTGAATTAAGGTTTCAAAAGTTATATTCCATTTCAGAAGGTTAAAGTTATCACCCAATGAATGTGAAGGGTTCAAGCTCTAGCAATCACACAATGAATGTGAATATACATTGACCTTTTTTAGCATACCTCCATGGTAATAAATACCAACCGTGTAAGATAAATAAGAGTAAACTGTAAAAATAATCCATAAGGTTTGGTCATTTTTGTTATTTTAGTCCAAAACTCAAATCTTTTAAATTGGGTTCCGTGGTTTCAATTTTGTTGTCATTTTCATCCAAAATCAAAACCTGGTCAGATTTTTCAGTTAACATCCAACATTTTTGTTTTTTTTCCTCTCTTTTAATGAAGGGCAAAATAGTTAGATTTTTTTAATTTGTTATAATAAAACGTTAAAAGACCATTTTGACATTCATTAAAAGGGAAGAAAAAGACAAAAAAAAACTAGATGTTAACTGAAAACTATAACCATATTTTGATTTTGGATGAAAATTGCAACAAAATTGAAACCACGGAGACCCAGATTCTAAATGTTTGAGTTTTGGATTAAAGTGGCAAAAGTGACCAAACCTTAGGAACCATTTTGGCAGTTTACTCGATAAATAATAACATAACATAAAATTTAATATGAATATATAAAGTGAAGTGTCCTACTTTCCTATTGTTTCGTATTATTTCTTGAAATTATGATTTCATTTTGTTTTTTTGAACACTTTGGAACTGATTATTAACATGGTTTGTTTATCATCATTTAATTAAAGGGAGTTTTTGGGATTTTCAGCTCTATGCTTTGGTAGCTCTTGGTTTAATCGTTAAATTGGTGAAGCACATTTTGATTAGAATTTGTTTTGACCATAACCTATTTGGTACTTTTTCAAAACAACTTGTTAGCCGATCTGACCTATCCATTTTGCAAGGCTTAAGAAAAAGTTTTCACACAAAATTATTTAGTTGAATTCGTAGTTAGTAATCTTTTTAAAAGAACTTGTTCATTGAGAATTTTTGTTATGTGATTTGGATGGAAATAAATTCATATCGAAAGATAGGTGGTGTCTGAATTTTAGTTTTGAAATTGATTATTAAGATTACCATCAACATTTTCTTGAGTTTGATCAGGGTGACTTAAGTGGTTCATGTGGAACAAATTTGAACCATTGGTGTGTGTGGTTGTGGTTGGATAGGCGAGGCGGGATATGTATATGACAAGGATTATTGGCTTGCTAGGAACTTATGAGGTAAAGGATTGTGTTAACAAGACTACACAAGAATGGATCAAAATGTAAAATGTGAAATTGCAATCGAGACATATTACCCCATCAAAGAGGGTATGGACACACCTAAAACGAAATTGAACCCAAGTTTTTTTTCCCTTTGAGGAGTTACATAGTCATTGACCCAATTTTTCTCTTGGTCTAGTAGACTCTCGTATTGAACCCCCGTTACAAAAACATGTTTCATTTTCTTCCATGCCTACGTTATATCTTACTCAAATTGCATGTATTATGTTATATACGACTAGAATACCAAAAGCATCCTCATATTTAAAAACATCTTTATATATCGAAAATGCATTGGAAATCACGCCAAGATTTTTTTTTTCACATGAGTCAAAAATACGTGACACTTACAACGTAAAACATCAAACTTTTGAAGAAAACTATGTATGAAAATTGCAACCTTTTCCTTTAGCTTGGCATAAACAAAACGAAAAAATATTTAATTGGTTTGTATTCTTATTTTTAATATATAAATGGTAAAGTATACTTTTGAAGAAAGAAATATATAAACAACAAACAACGAATATCATATATATTACCAATTCTAATAGATTGGTATATATATATATATATATATATATATATATATATATATATATATATATATATATATATAGCTTTTAAGCTAAAACTTGTCATCATCCGACCTTAGCTCAGTTGGTAGAGCGGAGGACTGTAGTAGGTCGGATTTTTTTTCTTTTAGTTTTTACACTGCTTTAAAAAAAATCATTTAAAAATAAAATAAAAATACAATGAGGGTGTTGAAGAGAGAGTTCGAATTTAGTTTAATTTTAATAGATGTTGGATCCAGCTGAAAACTTAACAGCTGACTATGTTTTTTTTTTTTAATTAATGATTTTTTTTTATGTATACAAAACTCAAAACAATAAACTAACATGATTCTCACATATAGGAGGGAAGAAAAATGAGAAATCAATTATAACCATGGGAATTTGTACGAGCGAGTTACCTTATGAAAATTAAAATTCTAACAAGGTGGAATTGTTTAACGAGAGAGTTTGAGTTGAGTTTGCCCAAATCAAGATGTTTGATATGAGTTAAGCTTTCTCACACTGTGTTGTGTTTCGATTAGATGGCTCTTTTTTTTCTAAATGAGTTTTATGTTTTTATTTATGTATTTTTTTAAATAATAAGTTAACAATAAGTTTGAATTATTCATATTCATGTTAATATATTACCAAACGGGGAAAAATTAGAAATCCATGATGGAATTGAGAATATATTGTGACACCCGGCTATTTAGGCTGTCCCGTATAAACGTAATACGTGTCATGAATGAATAAAATGTCGTATTTGATTATTTATGATGTTTATGTATAGTATTTGATGTGTTGGTAAATCCAAAGTTTGATAAAAATTACGTTGGCAATATTAAGATAAACGCTTCTCGCGTAACGGTTAAAATGCGAAACGAACGTCGGTGACCGCCGGATAATGTTAAAATCACAAAAATAATCCGTTATTAGTTAAATAATATATTTAATCATAATCGTGAGGAAAAATTATTTAAAACGCTAAGAAACTCTATTTTTCGAGTTTAAGCGCGTACTGCGCGTATCCGACAAAATACTGTCAACACAGCAAGTTCAGGGCAACCCATAATTATTTTAGTAATAATTTGACAAGTTTATTTTTATAAAATGATAAAAATAAATTAAAACGCTTAAAATCCTTATTTTGCGAATTTAAACGCATTACCGACAACGTAGCCGGACCAGGCAAATAAAATATTGATTAGTAATATTTTGATGTGTTTATTTTTATAGAGCGTTGAAAATAATTTAAAACGTGTTAAAACGCAGTTAAAACGCTAGATAAAATGCCCGGTATCCAGTTAAATACCAGTAAATAGCATATATATGTGTATGTAATGAAAATATGTGTGACTGTGGGCATAGGTGGCGGCATTATGGGCTGCCCACCTTTTGCCTTTTTGCTTCTAATTAGCCAAGTGTGGCCTTGGAACCATAAACCTAATCATGTTCACATCTAACACACTCCATTTAACCATGCAAAATCAGAACAAATCTCATCTCTCTCTCTCCTTCTCTCTCTCGGCCGAACACACACATATACACACACTACACATTCAAACTTTGAAGATCTTGAAGAATCCATGTTCATACAATCCCATTTCAAGTGTTTCTGAAGAATCAAAGGTGTTTCCAAGGAGTTCAAACTAAAACCAAGCTTCATACCATCATCTTAATCAAAAACCCAACAAAAATCTTGAGATATAACTTTACTTTAAAAATCTATGTTCTTGATTCTTGATGATTTTGGAAGTTTCTCTTGTTCTTGGACATAAACACTAACTTAAAAACAATAATAAATGGGTTTTCAAAGAAAATGAAAATAGATAAGTGTATGTATGTAGGGCCGTGTATGTATGTGTGTATATATACACATGAGATTTTGAGTTTTGATGATTGATTGATTCTTGTGGATAAGGTGTTAAAAGTGAATGCATGTGATATTTAGAATGTTCTAAAAGTTGTTTGAGGATTTACATGAGTATGTGAAAAGCATGAACATGAAAAGTTAAACTTTGGAAGCATGTATTTATGTATATATATGGCCGTATATATATATATATATATATATATATATATATATATATATATATATATATATATATGTACGTATATGTGCATGCATGTAAAAATTGATACTAGTTCATAAATACGTAAGATATAGATTCTTGCATCTAAGTCCAATGGATAATGATATGAAGGTTTAAATGTCATGGATATTATGGATATGAAATAAATGAATGTTTGAATGCATATGAATACATGCATGATGATGAAGATATGTTATGGATGCATTAGGTGCTTGTACATAAGCATGCATGTGAACATATGGCTATGAAATGATGAACTAAGTGTGTTTTGATAAAAATAAGTTTTGATCAGAATATAAAGCATAAAGTTAATGTTATTTGAAGTTTAAAATGGTATGGAACTTTGACATAAAGTTTACTAGCTTTGCATGTTGTACTATGTGTTTAAAAGTGTTGTAAGAGGTGTGAAATCGCATGATTTATGTGCCTTACACAAAAACTGCACTAATCTGATCATAACCATGATTTTATTCAGTATATAGCATGTATTGTGTTAAAATATGAAGTCGTTTCGAGTTCGGATGGTTATAGTAACGTTTGATGCAAAACTATGCGGTAAAACGGTAAAAATCGCCTTTTAAGAGGATTTTACGAAACATTTTTTTAGATCAGTTGTCGCACCCCGATTCCACGTATACCCGGTGGGCCCGGAGGGGAATATTGTGACGTATGTTAATATCATCATAACCAAACAACACAGAATAGCACAGCGGAAGTCTTGAATTTAAAATATCATTACAAACCGAAATATCCAAAGTTCAAAATATAACAACAATGGTTTGTAACGAAGATCCACATGCGGATCAAAAATATACATAAAATGATAACAGACTCTACAGGCAAATCCTAAGGTCGCAACTCCTCGGTATATGCCCCGCAGCTTCCGGCCTATTTCGTACTTGTACCTGTAACTTGATCTTTGAAAATACGTCAGTTTACACTGGTAAATACACTCAACCGACTCATTTTGAAAATTCTTTCAAAAATGGTTTAGGTGCACTCGGCACGTTTTCATAAATAACTTGAGACAGTACAAATGACCTTGTTTACATGCTGGCTTTTACATATCGGGCCCAGTAACCGAGACATGATCGACTGACACACCACTCTGAACTTTCACACAGAAAGCAGATAGCAATTACCCAGTGTATGCCTACACGCCATGCTATATTGTCGTGGCCACTATCAATTTAATGAGCCAAGGATATCCCAGACGCGGTCAAGCCCACACTCAATGTTTTAGTTTCAGTCAAAACAGATCAAAACCGGGTTATGTAAGATTTCAGTTAATTATCACAACTGGATAAAACATTATCCCATACCTGAACAAGCGGTAGTAATCTACCGTATCCCAAGCCCGTATAGGGAAAATAAGTTAAGAGTATTTACCTGAAATTAAGTCTTGTAAAGTCAGAACTCAGCCGCAGATCAAAATAAGTACAGGTACAATTTACTGGAAGGCGTTTAGTCTGGGAGTGATGGTAATTATTAATCAATATTAGAATGCTAACGGTTCTTAATGAAGTCTTATACTTGAACCGGTTAGACTTACATTAAAATAATATTGTACGATACGCTAGATTAAGCGATGATCGGAATAGAATGTAGTTTAAACCCGACAAGTACTAAGACTTGTATAATATGGGAAAACTATTTACATTCTGGAATTTGAGATAAAAATGATAAGGTTAAACCCGTTTTGGTTAAATTACGTAAACTAGTTACATAAGCTTAACCGTGCGCATATAAGCGATACCGGGTAACCGGATGAGTCATGAACGAGTTCCATATGCCAATATACTTTAAACAAGTTATAATTTCAGTAGGATATCAACTTGTATGTCCGTTATAGTTTTAAAATCAAACAATGCATCAAAAGGGCGTTTTGGTCATTTAGCGACGTATAAAAGGAAAGTGCGTATCATCTGATGTTACGACCATAATTATTCTTTATTTATTATATAATATCAGTAGGTATCAAACATATGTGTGTTTTATAGTTTAAGACCAAACGATGCACCGTAGAGGCATTTTGGTAATTTCACACATAGTTTCGAAAGCTTATTTGGGATTCTGAGTTTATATTATGCACCTACTGTAAAAATACTTTAAATGAGTTATAAAATCAGTAGGTAACAAGTCTTGGTTGGTAAATATGGTTTAAAACCATACTATGCACCGAAAAGGCGTAAAAGTCGTTAAATGACGATATTTGCGATATTTTGTGAAAACTGATGTTATGACCAGGTTTTAATAATTAAAATATGTTATTTAGTATAACATATCAGTAGGAAAAGGTTTCATATGGAAAATCATGATTAAAAACCATTTTAAGTGTCGTAAAGGGCGTTATCGTCATTTAAGAGCGTAATAAAAGAACTTGTGCATAAACTCAGCTTATAAACTGAATTGATATCCCAAAATATCCTAATTATGATATGACATAGTAGGCAATAAGTTTGGTATGAAAATTTATGATTAAAACCGTTCTACGCGCCGAAAGGGCTTTACGGTCACTTTAAAGCTTTATTTACGATATTTTACGAAAACTCAGTTTATGCTCAGATTTGTAACATCAAAATATGTTAAACATGTTAACATATCAGTAACTAAATTATTTGAAAGTTTGTTGGCTTTTAAAACCTTATTTTTAAATAAAATGACGAAATAATCAAAGTATGGCATATTTGCGGAAACTCACATAAAACTCGGATAACTATTATTATCATGTAATATAACCTCAGAGGGTTGTGCTACATCATAATATGATCATAACGAGACCTTAAAACAGTAGCATACTAATCTAATTCAATTCATAACCAAAAGTCAATGCAGAAGTCAAACTTCGCGACTTTCGGTTGCGAATCGATCCTAAAACTAAAATTGCCGAGCCGAACTTGTTTACACATGTTCTAATATTTATTACCAAGTTGTTTATGTGTTAAAACATATTTTAGAAAGCCTTTAATCTCAGTTTATGAATATTTCGAAAATATCGCATGTTGACTTCCAAAAATATATATATTGGCTCGTCAATTGATCTAGCAAACGTGGTAATTAGGAGATGCCCTTTTAAGGGATTAACACCTACATTATTACAATCACATAGCCACTTTCGTTATGCTTAATGGCTGGATTATCAAGGCCTTAGCTCAAAGTCAATGCGTATTTACGACAAGACTTTGACTATGGCTTAAAACTTGATGAAATGACTTAGCATGAATTTGAAACACTTACACATTGTCTAGAGGTTGCTAAGAACTTAGAGGAATCCTTTAAAATGGTCAGGAGCTTCACTTGGTGAACTTGTTGAGATAGGATGATGAAGAAAAAGTTACAACACCCAAGGAAGCAAGTTATAATATTCATTTGAGGAGCTTGGAGGTAATGCCAGGTGTTGTGGCATGATATAAGGTGTCTACAAGTGTCCTAGAGGTGTCAAATGGTGGCAAGAATGCGAGCAAGGTGGCACAAATTCGTGAAAGTAGTGTCCAAGTGCAAGCTGGCAGCCAACAAAAATTTTCTGCCCAGATAGGGGCTAGGTGTCGCGCGACGGGTATCCCCCCAGGGCGTCGCGCTACGCCACGCTCCCCTACGAAATTTCAAAATGTGGCAGAACAGCCCCCTACACATATTTTGATGATTTTGACGTTTTTAACACCCGTTAACCCAATTTTTAAGATCTATAAGGATGTTAAAGTATAGGGAACTATAAATATGTTCAAAAATATCTCATAGGTTGGTTCGTTCAGTTGTACGGTTGCGCGTTTCGCTAAAAATGCGTAAAACGGTTAAACGGACACAAAAACGATCAGAATTTCGCAACGATGGACATCCTTGCATCCTCATCAATAAAACATAATATTTTATTGTATGCAATATATTTGGATCCATATATTGGGTCTGTAAATGAAAATACGATAATCGACAAGTTTCCGCAGTTTGTCAGGAATAGTCCCTGGACTTACAAACTTGCGTGAAACGTTATAATTAGTGCGTAAAGCCTCCATTGTCATATAGTAGGCACACATAAGAGTATGAATAATATTTTAAGATTCGCGGTTCATTAAAAGGTCACTCAGAGGCTTAGTTTGAGCATGTTGACACTTTTAGTCCCTTAACTATTAATTTATCGTTCAGAGGTTATAAAATAACATAACGATGCATTTGGTCCCTCTCATTTTAGCACGTAGCATACGAGGATCAGTGGGACATGTGTCGGAATTTTACAGGACGGGTTTTTACGAGGTGTTACATCAGTAAATAAACTGATATTTTTTATATAAGTATAAGAATTTTAACTTATATTAAGATTATTTGGTGTTTGGTTAGTCATACGTGACTTCCGACGCCCAAAAACGTTACCGAATCGCTAAAATACGCATTTTTCAATGTACACTAGAATGGGTTGTTCATGACTGAACCTTATGTGTTTAAATGTGTTATGTGATTTAAATATGTGTATATGATGATATGTTAAGTGTTGACATGATAGCGAGAATTAGGACTATGCATGTACGCTTGTATGTTTAAAACGGTAGAATCAGTAAAATCGCGTTAAATGTGTAACTTATTTGTCGAGCATGAAAAATTGATACATAGGTTAACTTAATAAGTTATTTCATGTATGCATGCTTTAAAAATGATAAAGTGTATAAGTTAACAAGATTTCGCGTGTTATGATATTGTGTTTATGTGCACGTTTATGTATATATATTACGACGCGCAAATCGTAGATATATAGTACACATAAACGGGAGTGTTAACGGATATAACATTAAGGTCACCAATAAAATCGTTCAAGTCGCAAAATCTTAAAACTATATTAATATGCCAACATAATTAATAATAATAACTTTTCGAGAAAATCTCAAAGTTATGTGAAAATTCTAAGTATTGGAGAAACTTAGGAATATTGTGAAATATTGATTATTAAATCGTTCCTACGTATATTAGGACGTGTAGAATCAAATTGTGGGATCGCGCTATTTAAATACGCACCCAAAGGTGAGTGTCACTAAACCCCACTTTTTACTGTTTTGTATATGTTTTGGGGGAAGAACACGCCTTAAAAGGATTAAAGATGTTTTCGAATAACATACATTTGCTTATATAAAATGTATATTTTCATGGAAAATATATGATTTTGATGATATTAATATGTTTCGGGTAGAAACGGTTTTGTGAATAAATATGTTTCGGGGATGAAACGGGGATTTTACGGTGTTTTAGAGAAAACGACCGTGTAGATTTAAAAATGCTTAAATCTAAAGTTGTGATGAATTGGCTCGCTCTCAAGAGAGTAAATATCGGGATTAGGCTTACGTTTCGGGGGGGACGTCGGGGATTTGTACAACTCGTTATATATTAAATTTATCATTTTAGTAGGATATATATATTGTTCATGAGGCAAGTGATTTAGATGGCCCTTATGGGCGCATGCAAGTATTGATGTTTAATCATTTAAGTATTGAACACGTAGAATTGTTGGTAGATCTATCGGGTTGACTACCCCGTCGTGATCGGTCGCTCCGATCAAGTCAAACGACGAATTGATATTCTATTATAGTCTAGTCTTGATTATACCCTTTTTGTTAATATATTGTTCGTATTGTCTTGCAAACATACGAGTCTGAACATTTGATGCATTAAATTTAATATGTGAAACTTGGGAAGATGCTTAGTTCGAAGGTTTCGGGGAAACGCTTGCGACGGCTGACTTATTGATTTTATTAAAGAAATAAATTAACTTTCGAAAATATTATTTGGATATTTTAATAATAAACTCATAATTAGAAAGTTTTCCTTGTTTTAAAGTATGAATATGTGAGCTCACCCTCCTTTGTGTTGACACTTGATTTTAACGTGTTCTTCAGGTACTTGAGCATGGCTTCGGGAATCTTTGGCGTGTCTTGTGGTTATGATGCATGTTTTGTTTAATATTAAACTTTGGACAACTTTTAAAACTTATTTGGGACCGACTTTATTAAGATCCATAAGGATCGAGACAACTTAACTACTCTATGGTTGTGGTTTATGTTTAAGCTTGTAAAAAATGTTTTAATTAAGTAATGTGTCCAAAATTAACGATGCATCATCCACTAAGATATTTATGGGCACCAACTTCCTTCACCATTACGTTTGTATTTCCGCTGCGATGTTTTTGGGGTGTTATAGAAGTTGGTATAAGAGCCAATGGATGTTAGCAAACTAGATGTTTTCACGGGAAAACTCTAGACTTCAACCAAAGAATTTTGAGATATAAGTCCAAAATTCGCGAAGCCAAAATTTTTAAATAAACATGGATTTTTATCATGTATGAGAACGCAGCAGGGTTAACCTAGAAGGACGAAGCGAATTCGGCCGTATCGACAAACTGTGGAATCGTAGGGAATACCTCTGGTAATACGGATCTAGGTTAAGTCTCTAATTTTGGCTCGCTCTCAGAGTCAGTAATCTCGATGACCTCGTGCTCGTGCGACATCTGTGACATATATAACCGTACAAAGTAAGTGTGTGTTCAAATGAAAAATAACACATAAGGCCCAATAAACAGATTAACACGTATGCACAATAACACGGAATTTAAAAATTTTGACCCACGTTATGCTTTTACAAGCAACGGTTGGATCGAAGACGATGATGATGCTCCATCCTCGATCTACGAGACCGGGCAATCATCAGGTACCGTGCCAGTTATCAATGACGTGGATAGAGGTGTTCCGTTGATCGGAAGATCTTATAGTATCGCACCAGTAGTAGATGCTACCATTGTACGGCTCAGCCACTAGAGCCATTGGTCGTCTCATCTACTGTCATTGCTGAGCCCACTACTGAGATCCCTCCACCTGTTGTTGCCGAGTCGTCATTTCCATCGATCGAGTCGCGCGCTCCTACTGCACCCCTATTGGTATACTTTCGACATAGGAAGAGGATACGACCAACTGAGGACATCGCTTCAACTTCCAGAGCTGAGACTGCATCTGCTTCGAAGAAGCAGAAAGGAGTGTGGGTTAACCGATGCTCTCAGTGTGACCGTCAGTAGGGGGCCATACACGGAGATCTGGAGGCGATCAGGGGAAAGGTGAAGGACTTGGAGGGGCAAATGGACTGGTTTGATGAGCTTAAGGACTTGGATGACAGTGTAATGGATCAGATGCACTAGAGGATAGTTGAGCTAGAGGAGCTTGTGAGGAAGCTTCTAGAGTTTGTTGGCATGAAGAAATGATGGTTGGTCGTCATTTGTGTTGTTTGTTTGTTTTGTATGTCTCTTTTGATAAACCCTTATATTGGCTTGCATGCTAAATTTTTGGATATTTAGGAGGAAATTTCATCTAGACTTGTTATTGGTGGTTGATTATGTCACACCAAATTTGGTTAGTTGTTGTACTATGAACAAGCTTGGTAATTTCGGTGATAAAAATCAATGACATGGGTTTCTTTTGGTTAAATTATCCTCATTATTATGTGGATGCATGTGTATTGTTTAGTCCACTATTATTTAATGATTGAAATATTTAAACAATGTCTTATGTTGATATTATTATTGCAATAATAGAAACGTCAAGATGCCTCCAAAAGCGAGACAGGGTACTGGACTACCTACCACCCCAGAAGAGTTAGCACAACTCATAGCCCAACACGTTAATACTGCCTTGGAACAACGTGAAGCTAACCAAAATATTGGGCAAGGACGTGGATGTGGTGCTCCTGGGCATGGTGATGGTGGTGTACATATTGGAAACCCGCAAGGAAATATAATGATCGGAAAAGTTTTAATGGTTCCTGTGTTATGATATAATCAGAGCGAGATCTTGATTTTTCATTAACCTTGTGAACAGTGCATGGATGTACGTATAAAACATTTCAGGGTTGTAACCCACGATCATTTACCGATACTGAAGGGCCTCTTGAAATCACTAGATGGATCGAGAAGATGGAATCTGTGATGGCCATCAGCGGTTGTGCTACGGATCAGAGGGTTAGGTATGCTTCATGTTCATTTCTTGACGAAGCTTTATCTTGGTGGAACACTCAAGTTCAAGTTTTGGGTGAAGACTGCCCGCGTAGTAAGATGCAGAAAATTGAGACTGACTTCTGGAATTTGACCATGGAAGGCCTGAATGTCAGAGCTTATACGTCTCGGTTCAATGATTTGGCTAGAACCACATTGGTTCCACAGATGGTTACTCCTGAGTACGTTAAGGTAAATGGGTATATCTGGGGATTGTCGCCACAAATTCGTAGTATGGTTACGTCAGCGAAGCCCACTACCTATCTGGAAGCTACTACTCTAGCGAAATCATTAGCGGATGATGTTGCTCGCAAAAGTAGCCTTAACAGGAAAGAGGAGACTGGGAAGTCGTCGGGAAAAGTCAAGGCAGATGGGAAATCTGACCGATCTGGGGATTCACGGAAGCGAAAGTCTGAGGGCTCAAGGAAGGATTCCGATGTGAAGCGTGAGAGGAAACGCAATTCGGGGAAAGCATATGTGGATAATTCTAGTGGTTCGAGGAAGGATAATGCCAGGGATGGCGGAAGTGGTTCAGGGAAGAAGACTCACGGTGATGAGCAGGGAAAGTGTGCCAGATGTGGTCGAACTGGACATGTTACTCGCGAGTGCTATACTAAGAGTACGTCGGAGGGAGTTAAGCTCGAGGGATGCTATGAATGCGGAGAGCAGGGACACTACAAGAGGAACTGTATGAATGTGAAGGGTCAGAATGCCAGGGGCAGAGCTTTTGAGCTGAATGCTGGGAAGGCACGTGACGATCCTGCAGTTGTTACCGGTACATTCCTAATCAATGACCATTCTGCGTTCGTACTATTTGATACTGGTGCTGACTTGAGTTTTGTATTGAAAAACTTTGAACCGTTTCTGTGTTCTCAAACAAGTAAGCTAAGTAAAAAGTACTCGATATAATTAGCAAATGATAAATTGATAGAGACTAGCAAAGTTATTCGTGGTTGTAGAATTCGGTTATGTGATCATAGTTTTAGTATCGATTTATTACCAGTGGAGCTGGGTAGTTTTGATGTAGTCGTTGGCTATCCAAGAACGAAGCTGAGATCATTTGTTCAGAGAAACAAGTGCGGATACCTCGTCCTGGTGGTGGTGAAGCTTTAGTTGTTCACGGTGACCGATCGAGTCGAGTATCAGGAGTTGTTAGTGTTAAGAAGATGCACAAGATGTTGCGTAAAGGCTATCCTGCGTTCTTGGTTAACGTAGTGGATAAGAAAGCCGAAAGTGGGAAGATTGAAGAAATTCCTGTAGTTCGCGATTATCCGGAAGTTTTCCATGAAGACTTGCCTGGATTACCCCCTGTAAGACAGATTGAGTTTAAGATTGATCTTGTACCTGGTGTTGTACCAATTGCAAAATCTCCTTAAAGATTAGCATCGTCATAGATGAAAGAATTATCAAATCAGCTTCAAGAGCTATTGGACAAAGGTTTCATACGACCAAGCTTTTCGCCTTGGGGAGCACCTGTGTTGTTCGTGAAGAAGAAAGATGGTTCCTTCAGAATGTGTATTGATTACAGAGAGTTGAAAAAGCTGACTATCAAGAATCGGTACCCGTTACCAAGAATCAACGATTTGGTCGACCAGCTTCGAGGATCAAGCTACTACTCGAAGATTGGCATGCGTTCAGGATACACCAATTGAAGATTGCTGAGGAAGATGTTTTGAAGACTGCTTTTAGAACACGTTATGGCCATTATGAGTTCCTAGTCATGCCTTTTGGCTTAACTAATGCGCCTGCAGTGTT
The DNA here is from genome assembly GCA_947069175.1 of Scalesia atractyloides. Classification (NCBI taxonomy): domain Eukaryota; kingdom Viridiplantae; phylum Streptophyta; class Magnoliopsida; order Asterales; family Asteraceae; genus Scalesia; species Scalesia atractyloides. The sequence goes on along the minus strand of CAMTDV010000006.1, from coordinate 69,148,116 downwards.
CATGGATCTCATGAACAGGGTATGCAAACCCTATTTGGACAAATTCGTGATAGTATTCATTGACGATATACTAATCTATTCGCGAACCAAAGAAGATCATGAGCAACATTTGAAGATAATTCTCGAGTTGCTGAAGAGAGAGAAGTTGTATGCCAAGTTCTCTAAATGTGAATTTTGGATTCGAGAGGTGCATTTCCTCGGACATGTCATAAATGAGAAAGGTATACATGTGGACCCGTCGAAGATTGAGGCTTGGGAAGCGCCAAAGGCTCCGTCAGAGGTGCGATAATTCTTACGACTTGCTGGGTATTATAGAAGATTCATTTAGAATTTTTCCAGAATAGCGCAGCCATTAACGCTATTGACCCAGAAGGATAAGAAGTTTGATTGGACGGATAAGCAGGAGATAGCTTTTCGGATGTTGAAGGAGAAGTTGTGTAGTGCGCCTATTCTATCCCTTCCTGAGGGAAATGACGGTTTTGTTGTATATTGCGATGTGTCACGTTTGGGCATTGGTTGCGTGCTTATGCAGAAGGACAAAGTGATAGCCTATGCATCCAGACAACTTAAAGTGCATGAGAAGAACTACACAACTCATGATTTAGAGTTGGGAGCTGTTGTGTTCGCTTTGAAGATTTGGAGACATTATCTATATGGCACGAAGTGTACGATTTACACAGACCATAAGAGCCTCCAGCATATCTTTGATCAGAAGGAACTCAACAAGCGACAGCGGCGTTGGGTAGAGTTACTCAATGATTATGAGTGTGATATTCGTTATCACCCGGGAAAAGAAAATGTTGTTGCTGACGCGCTCAGTAGGAAGGAGCGGGAAAAGCCTATGCGTGTGCGTGCTTTAGGTTTGACCATACAAACGAATTTGACCGATCGAATTCGTAATGCACAGCGAGAAGCTTTAAAAGATGAGAACCTGAGTAGGGAATTTTTGGGAGGTTTGGAATGTGAACTGATACCAAAAGCGGATGAAGTGATGTACTTCATGAACTGAGTTTGGGTTCCGCTTAGAGGTAACCTACATGAACTGGTTATGAACGAGGCTCATAAGTCTAGATATTCGATTCACCCAGGTTCTACCAAGATGTATCAGGATATTAAGGAGTCATATTGGTGGCCTAATATGAAGAAAGATATTGCGGTGTATGTGAGTAAATCTATGACATGCTCGAAGGTTAAGGCTAAACATCAAAGGCCGTCTAGGCTTCTACAGCAACCAGAGATTCCTAAATGGAAGTGGGAGCATCTTGCTATGGACTTTATCACCAAATTACCCCGTACGTCACATGGACATGACACCATTTGGGTAATTGTGGATCGATTGACGAAGTCTGCTCATTTCTTGCCCATTAAGGAAACAGACAAGATGGAAAAGATATCGCAGTTGCCCTTGTGATGGGATGAAGTTGGCGAAAGGCAACTAACCGGACCTGAGCTTATCCAGGAAACCACCGACAAGGTTGTCCAGATCAAGGAAAGGTTGAAAGCTGCCGCCGACCGACAGAAAAGTTATGCAGATAACCGAAGGAAACCGTTGCAGTTTCAAGTCGGGGGATCGTGTTCTGCTGAAAGTACCTTGGAATGTCACACCCCGACCCGCAGCGGAATAAGAGTCGGGGCATAATTGGGTTATCACTAAAGCTCATGATATTTACTAATATGTTTCATATTTATTAAAGTCAAAATTACATTCTCAATAATCCAAACATGTCCATACAATACAAAGAAAATTAACCAACTAAACAATCCAAGCTCTAAACCAGTTTATTCTTCTAAGCCAATCCTATGTGTTTCTTGCTGCAGCTGGTTCACCTGTATCATGTGTAAAAATGGGGGTTTTTGGGTCAACATAAGTTGGCGAGTGAACCTTGTTAGATAAACATTTATTATTGATTTCTTGTTATTTTATCAAGGAAAAACAGTGCAATAGTCATATGTGAGCAAATGTAAATAATCAAACAATAGCAATAACAACCACAACTATAACATACAATAACATACAATAACATATGAACTTGCATGAATATATAACATGAATGAAACTGTATATGTTGGCAACGTCACGTTCACGCTCATAATGTAATAGGGAACACACGGCCTATGATGAATGTCTGTGCGATCAAGGCTCAATCAAACGGAGCCGATCGTATGTTGGCAACGCCAGGTTCACGCTCATAATGTAATGGGGAACTGCTCAACGCTCATAATGTAATGGGGAGCGGCGGCCTATGAAATTGCATGTACTGAAAATAATAAATTAACTCTAAACAATAACCACACAACAGTTGATACAAGCTGAATACACATTTGTTCATGATATGATGTATGCACAATGATTTAAATATAATAAATGGTAAGACACATGATACACCCCAAAAACGTGATTAAAACGGGGAATTTTGTAGAGATTCACTCACATTGGGTGCGTTCGGTTGGAGATGATGAGATGCGCACGAGTTGGAAGAATTGAACAACGAGGATTAACTAACCTAAATAATAACGGAAGATATAGTAAATGAGTGGATTTTATTACTAATTTTAATAGGATTTTTAGATATATTTTTGTGAGTTTAAGGCTATTTCTTATCTCTAAAAACATTATTTTAAGTATTTTTAATTGATTTTTAAATTAAATTAAATAAATAAAAATATAAAAATATGTTGACTTTTGCGTTGACCGTTGACCGGGACTGTTGACTGTTTGACCGGTTTGAACGTGTATATGTATGCGCTGGGTGAGGCTCGAACCCGAGACCTCCCGTACGCGTGCACACAGCTCTACCAACTGAGCTATATGTCTAACCAGAAATAATTCTGTTTTTAATTATATTTATATACTAATTTAGTTTATTCAAAATTCATTTATTTCTAAAAAGGGATTTTAATTATCAAACCGGTGCCGTCAACAGGTCTCGAACCCGGGACCTGTGATTTATCGTTACACACAGTCCACCGATGGACTGTGTGTCTAACTTAGTTAATATACAGATTTTTATTATACTTAACATCTAATTGCGAAAAGGATCCGGTTCAGTTCGAAAAATAAAACATTTTTATTACAGAGCATACGTGTGTCAAGGATCGAACTCGCGGCGTGTGATATGTATGTGCACACAGTCCACCGCTGGACTGTGTGTCTAACCCGAGATAATATCCAAATTATATTAAACTTATAATCAAACTAACTTCGTCTTGTTCGTTACCGAATTACAGCCTACGATTACTCTATTGTTTCTTGCTTAGTTTGATTGACAAACATTCATAAGACTAAAGTGAAATGGCAGAGACGGTGTTGGAAGTAAACATACCGGAGGAATGATGTATCTCAGAATTCCGGTAAGGCGTCGGCTCTGTTTTTTATGAACTTCGACTGAGCGAACAAATTAACAGTTTTGATTAGTTAATTGTGGAATTGAAGTACTAAACAAGAGTTATCAGAAGGTTTGAATGACTATACCGTTTTACAGCGGAAGTTAGGAATTTTCAGAAGTTTTCCGGCGAGAATGAATTATCCGATATCGACGTCTGAAATTGATTCCGATTGAAGGGTTTGAGTTAGCAACAGCTTAACAACTGGTAGACAATGAAAGAATTGAGAGACTTACTGATTTGGTGGAAAACACGGTTTTCCGGCGAAAGTCCGGCGAGTTCAAATAGCTTCTCCGGCGAACTGAAAGTTGTGCGAAAATGCAATTGAAGGTTTGCAGAATGTGTTTGAGTCGCGAGAGAGGACAATGATTGAAGTAATTCAGGAATTGCAGACTTTTCAGTTATTAAAACCGATCCCACATGAATTCAAGTCCATTCAAAGCTAAATTGATTGGAGGTGTCGGTGTATCGGTTATACTCAGTAAACCGCGAACAATCAAACGTTTTTGGACGTTTGGTGACCGATTTCAGTTACAGTTAGCGTAACCAGGTTGGTTTGTGATTGACCATAAAATTTAATTGTTTCCTAGAATTTACAGAAAACATCAAGTGGCGGAGTGGTTATATGCGTGTGTGATAAGTCTTTGAACTTAAACCCGGCTGACCCGGGTTCGAGTCCCGGCAGCCTATTTTTCTTTTTATTTATTTTATTTTTACTTTTTATCAATTATAACTTTTATATTCTAGTTTGTATATTAATTATGCATCATTAAAAATTAAAATTGACATAAATACGCAACGAAACATTTATAACTTGATATTCGATTACAAACGGAGCGGGTTTGGAAAACTCGTTTTTGACAAATGTTACAGTATCCCCTACTTTTAGGAATTTCGTCCCGAAATTTAAGTAGTAGTAGTAGGAAAAAGATGCGGGTATTTTTCGCGCATTGAGTCTTCACGTTCCCAAGTAAACTCAGGTCCCCGTTTCGACTCCCAGCGTACCCTAACAATTGGAATACGACTTCGTCGTAGACGTTTTTCTCCAAAGTCCATGATCTCTACTGGTCTTTCAATAAAATGCATAGATTCATCAATCTGAATATCTTTCAGTGGAATATGGAGGTTCTCATCAGCGAGGCACTTCTTCAAGTTTGATACGTGGAATGTGGGATGAATCCTGTTGAGTTCTTCTGGTAGATCAAGCTTGTATGCTACAGGTCCTACTCTTCCGAGTATCTTGAAAGGTCCTACATAGCGTGGTGCTAGCTTGCCTTTTTGACCAAAACGAACTACTCCCTTCCACGGTGATACTTTTTAAAGTACATGATCACCAATGTTAAACTCCAAAGGCTTCCGTCGTTTATCTGCATAACTCTTTTGACGACTTTGAGCTGCTAGAAGATTGTTTCGAATTTGATGGATCTTGTCTGTGGTTTCTTGAATCAATTCTGGACCGGTGATTTGAGCTTCCCCAATTTCGTGCCAACATACTGGAGATCGGCACTTACGGCCACATAAAACTTCAAAAGGTGCCATGCCGATACTTGAATGATAGCTGTTGTTGTACGAAAATTCAACTAATGGTAGATGAGCGTCCCAATTTCCCTTGAAGTCTATGACACATGCTCGAAGCATATCTTCAAGGGCTTGAATGGTGCATTCAGATTGTCCATCAGTTTGAGGATGATAAGTGGTACTGAGATCTAATCGTGTACCCATAGCGGCTTGTACTGCTTGCCATGTTCGTGAAGTGAAACGACCATCACGATCTGAAATAATGCTTAACGGTACACCATGTCGGCTTACGATTTCGCTGATATAAATACGAGCTAGCTTTTCGTTCTTGAAATCTTCGCGGATAGGAATAAAGTGAGCTGATTTTGTGAGACGATCAATGATTACCCATATAGTGTCATACCCACCAGAAGTGCGAGGTAACCCGGTAATGAAGTCCATGGTTATGTTTTCCCATTTCCATACAGGTACTTCAGGTTGGACCAGAAGTCCTGAGGGTCTTTGGTGTTCAGCTTTCACCTTGGAACATGTAAGGCACTTGGAAACAAAAAAAACAATATCCTTTTTCATTCCAGGCCACCAATAGGTGTATCGAAGGTCTTGATACATCTTATCGGCTCCTGGGTGTATAGAGTATCGTGTTTTGTGAGCCTCATTCATAAGAAATTCACGAAGGTTGTTGTGGTCAGGAATCCATATGCGATCTAGATAGTACAGAATACCGTCAGATTTAGTTTCAATTTTAAGTTCAGCTCCACAGGACAGCTCCTTTCGTACATCATCCTCCGTTACTGAAACATGTTGGGCTTCTCGAATTTGATATTTAATGTCAGTTATGATTTGCGAACATAGAAGACGAATGGAGTTCGCATAACCCTTTCGACTGAGTGCATCAGCCACCACATTTGCTTTGCCAGGGTGGTACCGAATTTCACAGTCGTAGTCATTTAGAAGTTCGACCCATCTTCGTTGCCTCATGTTTAACTCCTTTTGATTGAAGATATGTTGAAGACTCTTGTGGTCAGTGTATATTTCACACTTAGTACCATAGAGATAATGTCTCCATATCTTAAGAGCGAACACAACGGCTCCAAGTTCTAGGTCATGGGTGGTGTAGTTCTTCTCATGAGTCTTGAGTTGTCTCGAAGCATAAGCTATAACCTTTCCTCTTTGCATTAGAACACAGCCTAGTCCTTGCCCTGACGCATCGCAATAAACCACGAAGTCATCACAACCTTCAGGAAGAGTGAGGATTGGTGCATCACAGAGTTTTTGTTTAAGGGTTTGGAAGGCTTCTTCTTGTTTGGGTCCCCATATGAAGGGTTTTCCCTTATGAGTTAAAGTCGTGAGTGGTACAGCAATGCGAGAGAAGTTTGAAATGAAACGGCGATAATAACCAGCCAAACCAAGGAATGATCTTACTTCAGTAGGTGTACGTGGCGCTTGCCATTCTTGTACCGCTTTGATCTTTGAGGGGTCGACATGTATTCCCTTGTCATTGACTACATGTCCAAGGAATTGTACCTCTTTTAACCAGAATTCGCATTTGGAGAATTTGGCGTAAAGCTTTTCATCCTCTAGGAGTGTAAGGATGAGTCGAAGATGCCGTTCATGACCAGACTTAGACTTTGAATAAATGAGGATGTCGTCGATGAAGACTATAACAAAACGATCGAGATAGGGTTTGCAGACTCTGTTCATTAGATCCATGAAGACAGCTGGAGCGTTGGTTAAACCAAATGGCATGACCATGAATTCATAATGACCATAACGAGTTCGGAAAGCGGTCTTTGGGACGTCTTTTTCATGTACTCTAAGTTGATGATAACCAGATCGAAGGTCGATTTTTGAAAAACAGCTGGCGCCTTGAAGTTGGTCAAGAAGATCATCAATGCGAGGTAATGGATAGCGATTCTTGATTGTTAACTTGTTGAGTTCTCTGTAGTCGATGCACATGCGAAACGATCCATCTTTCTTCTTCACAAAAAGGACAGGTGCACCCCAAGGCGAGGAGCTAGGACATATGAATCCTTTGTCAGTCAACTCTTGCAATTGACTGGCTAGCTCTTGCATTTTGGATGGGGCTAACCTATAAGGAGACTTTGCAACTGGTGTAGCACCAGGTATAAGATCAATGCAGAATTCGACTTCTCTTACTGGAGGAAGTCCTGAAATGTCGTCAGGAAAAACTTGCGGGAAATCTTTTACTACTGGGATGTCTTCGAGTTTCTTCTCCATGGTTCCCTTTTTGACGACACGGGTTAAAAATGCGACATAATTCTTGCGAAGATATTTTTGAGCTTGAAGACAGGACATTAATCTGAGCCCTTTCGATGGGGTTTCTCCAAAGATTCATAGAGTCTGACCGTTTGAAAGAGGAATGCGTATAAACTTCTCGCGGCATACAACTTCAGCCTGATGTTGGCTGAGCCAGTCCATACCAATTATAATGTCAAAGCTTCCCAACTTCATAGGAATAAGGTCAACTGGAAAATCGTGGTCGTTTAAGGTGAGAGTACAATTGCGTATAATAGAGTTTAATGAGACCGGTTTTCCGTCAGCAACTTCTACTGTTATGGATTCCATGAGCTTATCACGAATTTGGTTTAGGATGGGTTCAAACTCTAAGGACACAAAACTTTTATCCGCGCCAGTATCAAACAACATGGATGCATAACTACCATTGATAAGAAACGTACCGTTAACCACATTGTTGTCAGCTCTAGCCTGATTAGCGTTGATGTTGAAAGCTCTTTCTCTTGCAGGTGGAGGAGCTTGGTTAGCTTGATTCAACGGATTGGCTTGGGCTTGAGCATGAATAATGTTCACCAACCGTGGACAAGTGTTTCTAAAGTGGCTTGGGTCTCCACAATTGTAGCAAACCCGCATAGGTTGTACCATGGGATAGATGGGTTGGTAGTATGATTGGGCTAAATGTTGGGTAGGTGGTAGTAGTAGGGGTTGTTGGGCTTGACCCATTATTTGTTGGTGGGTTTGGGTTGAAGGCTGGTGGCGGTTCGTTCGCTGAGGTATGCGACAGGTTTGAACAGTATGACCTGCGCGACCACAACCGGTGCAATGTTGGCAGGGATGATCAGGAAAGTGGTGGTACTGGCAACGGTTGCATTTTGGTAATGGGCCAGAGTATGGCCTTTTGTATGGTGTAGGTGAGGGGGCAACTTGGGTAATGGGTGCAGCAGGGATAGGGAAATTGGTTTGTGTGACAACGAAGTTTCTGGTGTTACGTTTCCTCTTGTTAGCAAACTTAGAGGAGGAGGTGGAATGGTTTAAAGTTTGGCCCTCAACGGGGGCTTTCTTTTTCTCTTCTTTAAACTTACCATTGCGAATTCGATTCTCGGTCAGTTCAATAGCTAGTTCCATAGCAGCTTCAAGTGTTGCTGGCGAAGTGCTGAGAACTGAATCTTGAATTTTCGAGGGAAGACCTCGAATATAATGCTCGATTAAACGGTAAACTGGGGTGAACAAGTTAGGGACCATTTGGTTCAACTCTAAGAACCTCATGTTGTAGGAAGTATGATCTCCCTCCTTTTGCTTCAAAGAATGAAATTCGTCCTCTAACTTTTTAATTTCACTCCTAGGACAGAATCGCCTCGTCATGATTTCCCTTAACTCCTCCCACGTTAAGGCCATAGCATCTTCGATACCCCTCTTACCCTTTTCAGTATTCCACCAGGTAAGAGCTACCCCAAATAGTCTCCCGGTTGCGTATCGTACCTTGCGATCATCGGGACAATCGCAGTTGAGGAAGGTGTTTTCCATTTCCTCAAACCAGTGGAGGAGAGCAGTGACACCTTCGGTCCCTTCAAATTTAGGAGGATCGCAAGACTTGAAATGTTTATATGAGCACTTTTTGGTAGGAGGGTTTCCGATGTTCTGGTCTTCTTGCTGGGGAGGATTGGTGGGATTTGTGGCGAGAGCTTGTTGTACTTGAACCACAATGTCAGGAAGCACCGCGGCCATTTGTTTTGCGATTTGAGTGGCCAAGCGTTCGTGAGACCTTCCTGATCTTTTACCCCCTCGTTGTTGTCTAGCCGACATCTACAGGAACATAAATAAGAAGATTGTGAGTTTATGGAGTCTTTTTAGGTGTCATGTGTCTTAAAGAAAATGAAAATAACATAAATATCAATAATGCAACTACATCCATAGGATGTCTTGGGTTTGCTCATGTTGGGCCTCAAATGTCCCCCATACCTTCACCTGTATAGTCATGTGGGCCCCCATGTCTATTGGCTTGGTAGGATTTACATTAGTATTGGCGATTTAACACTCGCATCACCCGAATGAAAACCACGAAATATGTTTACGAGATGAATAGTCGGAATGTGTCCAGGTGTAGACACAATGACAACTCAAAGTGGGGTTAGCTCACACGACGTTTGGTATAGCATGCTTTGGCCTAATAGGTACTTCGTACTCTCATCGTTAGTCCCCAGGTAGGCAAACTGGTCCTTTATTTTGGATTTATACGAATGCCAGCCTAGACATGACGTTCCGACTACCGGTACTTGTACCCTTCCAGTTACTACATGCCCGTCATGAGAACTCACTTTGATGTGATTTGAATATACAAAATCATTGTAAAAACAATCATGAAAATGATGTGATGTGTGCTTTCATTGATATGATATGTTATGAGAATATGATTCATGATAGGCATTATATACTAATATGTACTTATGAACATGCTTGCATAACATTGAATGTAACATTAAACATAAAACATATAAACATCATGAATTTTGCATGTAACACACAAAAATCTTAAAAATTTCTAATCAACTATAGTATAGGCTCTAAGGGTCTAATAACCTATCCTATATCCCTATAGTCATGGCTCTGATACCAATCTGTCACACCCCGACCCGCAGCGGAATAAGAGTCGGGCATAATTGGGTTATCACCAAAGCTCATGATATTTACTAATATGTTTCATATTTATTAAAGTCAAAATGACATTCTCAATAATCCAAACATGTCCATACAATACAAAGAAAATTAACCAACTAAACAATCCAAGCTCTAAACCAGTTTATTCTTCTAAGCCAATCCTATGTGTTTCTTGCTGCAGCTGGTTCACCTGTATCATGTGTAAAAATGGGGGTTTTTGGGTCAACATAAGTTGGCGAGTGAACCTTGTTAGATAAACATTTATTATTGATTTCTTGTTATTTTATCAAGGAAAAACAGTGCAATAGTCATATGTGAGCAAATGTAAATAATCAAACAATAGCAATAACAACCACAACTATAACATACAATAACATACAATAACATATGAACTTGCATGAATATATAACATGAATGAAACTGTATATGTTGGCAACGTCACGTTCACGCTCATAATGTAATGGGGAACGGACGGCCTATGATGAATGTCTGTGCGATCAAGGCTCAATCAAACGGAGCCGATCGTATGTTGGCAACGCCAGGTTCACGCTCATAATGTAATGGGGAACTGCTCAACGCTCATAATGTAATGGGGAGCGGCGGCCTATGAAATTGCATGTACTGAAAATAATAAATTAACTCTAAACAATAACCACACAACAGTTGATACAAGCTGAATACACATTTGTTCATGATATGATGTATGCACAATGATTTAAATATAATAAATGGTAAAACACATGATACACCCCAAAAACGTGATTAAAACGGGGAATTTTGTAGAGATTCACTCACATTGGGTGCGTTCGGTTGGAGATGATGAGATGCGCACGAGTTGGAAGAATTGAACAACGAGGATTAACTAACCTAAATAATAACGGAAGATATAGTAAATGAGTGGATTTTATTACTAATTTTAATAGGATTTTTAGATATATTTTTGTGAGTTTAAGGCTATTTCCTATCTTTAAAAACATTATTTTAAGTATTTTTAATTGATTTTTAAATTAAATTAAATAAATAAAAATATAAAAATATGTTGACTTTTGCGTTGACCGTTGACCGGGACTGTTGACTGTTTGACCGGTTTGAACGTGTATATGTATGCGCTGGGTGAGGCTCGAACCCGAGACCTCCCGTACGCGTGCACGTAGCTCTACCAACTGAGCTACGTGTCTAACCCGAAATAATTCTGTTTTTAATTATATTTATATACTAATTTAGTTTATTCAAAATTCATTTATTTCTAAAAAGGGATTTTAATTATCAAACCGGTGCCGCCAACAGGTCTCGAACCCGGGACCTGTGATTTATCGTTACACACAGTCCACCGCTGGACTGTGTGTCTAACTTGGTTAATATACAGATTTTTATTATACTTAACATCTAATTGCGAAAAGGATCCGGTTCAGTTCGAAAAATAAAACATTTTTATTACAGAGCATACGTGTGTCAAGGATCGAACTCGCGGCGTGTGATATGTATGTGCACACAGTCCACCGCTGGACTGTGTGTCTAACCCGAGATAATATCCAAATTATATTAAACTTATAATCAAATTAACTTCGTCTTCTTCGTTACCGAATTAAAGCCTACGATTACTCTATTGTTTCTTGCTTAATTTGATTGACAAACATTCATAAGACCAAAGTGAAATGGCAGAGACGGTGTTGGAAGTAAACATACCGGAGGAATGATGTATCTCAGAATTCCGGTAAGGCGTCGGCTCTGTTTTTTATGAACTTCGACTGAGCGAACAAATTAACAGTTTTGATTAGTTAATTGTGGAATTGAAGTACTAAACAAGAGTTATCAGAAGGTTTGAATGACTATACCGTTTTACAGCGGAAGTTAGGAATTTTCAGAAGTTTTCCGGCGAGAATGAATTATCCGATATCGGCGTCTGAAATTGATTCCGATTGAAGGGTTTGAGTTAGCAACAGCTTAACAACTGGTAGACAATGAAAGAATTGAGAGACTTACTGATTTGGTGGAAAACACGGTTTTCCGGCGAAAGTCCGGCGAGTTCAAATAGCTTCTCCGGCGAACTGAAAGTTGTGCGAAAATCCAATTGAAGGTTTGCAGAATGTGTTTGAGTCGCGAGAGAGGACAATGATTGAAGTAATTCAGGAATTGCAGACTTTTCAGTTATTAAAACCGATCCCACATGAATTCAAGTCCATTCAAAGCTAAATTGATTGGAGGTGTCGGTGTATCGGTTATACTCGGTAAACCGCGAACAATCAAACGTTTTTGGACGTTTGGTGACCGATTTCAGTTACAGTTAGCGTAACCAGGTTGGTTTATGATTGACCATAAAATTTAATTGTTTCCTAGAATTTACAGAAAACATCAAGTGGCGGAGTGGTTATATGCGTGTGTGATAAGTCTTTGAACTTAAACCCGGCTGACCCGGGTTCGAGTCCCGGCAGCCTATTTTTCTTTTTATTTATTTTATTTTTACTTTTTATCAATTATAACTTTTATATTCTAGTTTGTATATTAATTATGCATCATTAAAAATTAAAATTGACATAAATACGCAACGAAACATTTATAACTTGATATTCGATTACAAACGGAGCGGGTTTGGAAAACCCGTTTTTGACAAATGTTTCATGGAAAGGTGTTGTTAGATTTGGGAAAGGGGGAAAGCTAAGCCCACAGTATATAGATCCTTTTGAAATCGCATCTCGAGTTGGATCAGTCGCGTATAGGCTTAAGCTGCCGCATGATTTGAATGGAGTTCATGACGTGTTTCATGTTTCCAACCTGAGAAAGTGTTTGTCGGATGAGACACTAATTATACCCCCTGATGTGGTTCAAGTAGACGATAAATTGAGATTTATCGAGGAACCGGTTGAAGTTCTGGATGAGAAGATTCAGAAGCTTAGAAGGAGTTGGATCAAGTTGGTCAAGGTTCGCTGGAATTCCAAGCGTGGGCCCGAGTTCACATGGGAATGAAAGGACCAGATGCAACGAAAATATCCGTACCTCTTTAAATCTAGTGCGAAAACGAATCCTGTAGTGTAAGAATTTCGGGGACGAAATTCCTTAAACAGTGGGAGACTGTGACACCCGGCTATTTAGGTTGTCCCGTACAAATGTAACACGTGTCATGAATGAATAAAAGGCCGTGTTTGATTATTTATGATATTCATGTATGGTATTTTATGTGTTGGTAAATCCAAAGTTTGATAAAAATTACGATGGCAATATTAAGATAAACTCTTATCGCGTAACGGTTAAAATGCGAAACGAACGTCGGTGACCGCCGGATAATGTTAAAATCCCAAAAATAATCCGTTATGAGTTAAATAATATATTTAATCATAATCGTGATGAAAATATATTTAAAACGCTAAGAAACTCTATTTTTCGAGTTTAAGCGCGTACTGCGCGATACTGCGCGTATCTGACAAAATACTGTCAACACAGCCAGTTCAGGGCAACCAATAATATTTTAGTTGACAAGTTTATTTTATAGAATGATAATAAATTAAAACGCTTAAAATCCTTATTTTGCGAATTTAAACGCATATTGCGCAACACAGCGCGTATACTGCCAAATACCGACAACGTAGCCGGACCAGACAAATAAAGTATTGATTAGTAATATTTTGGCGTGTTTATTTTTAAAGAGCGTTGAAAATAATTTAAAACGCGTTAAAACGCTAGATAAACTTGTAAACAATGTTTTAATTAAGTAATGCGTCCAAAATTAACGATGCATCGTCCACTAAGATATTTATGAGCACCAACTTCCGTCACCATTACGTTTGTATTTCCGCTGCGACGTTTTTGGGATGTTACATATATACGAGCCAACAAGTGAGTTACTAATTAGTACTTGACTAAAAAAGTTATACGAGTCAACAACTTCGAGCTAAATCAACTCAAGCTTTTGATGTATTGATATATCAAAGAACTAGCTAATATGCAATGAAAGAAATGAGAGATCAATGATGGAATTGAGAATTTATACGAGCCAACAAGTGAGTTACGATCAACTCGTACACAACTAAAAAAGTTATACGAGTCAACTATCTCGAGTATGAGTTTAATTATAATCGGGTTTTTAACAAACATGTATTAGAACTAGGCATGATCAGTAGTTATTTTTTTTTTTCAATCCTATTTAAAAGTGGAATTTAAAATTGAAATTGAGAAAAAGATTGAAATATCGTTGATAAAATGTCCAGTTTCCAAAAGTTTATAGATAGGAGAGGATTATTTTTTGTCCAGTAAAACCAAAGTGATCATTTAATTGTAACAAATTATTTAGTTTGTGTTCTCGTAATATTCATAAACACTTTTATATATCATATATCATAAATAAATTGTTATACTTATTAATTTGTAAATTACAGAAACTAACACCCATGTATAGTTCAACTTTTATGTTTTAATATCAAACAACTAAATACTTTCATTTTTAACATAAAACACCCTTAAAACAAATTTATAAATAATTGGTTCAACAAGTAAACCTACCATGTTGACTCGAGGCAAACCCGACTAGCTAAACGCGATCAAACGTTTAACCCAAAGCTAAACTAAACACACCCGTTCAAATTTCATCTTAAGGGCGGACTAAACACACCCGTTCAAATTTCATCTTAAGGGCGTACAAAGTCCGCCACCTAATATTGTAGAGTATAGTATAGGGACAAAAACTTTAAATAATTTAATGGTATTGTTTTCGATCATTTTCTCTAGTTCATCACAAACATGGACCTCAAAGCTTTGACGATTGTCTTCTTTGATTTTGATATAATCTAATCATAACATGATCAATATCAAAATTTAAAGACCCAATCTATTTCGGTTTCCTTTTTCATCGACTACATAGTACAAATACATATTTTCACTCTTTATTTAGTCAAAGCATGAGTAATAAATCGTTTTTAGCATCTGTTTTTCTAGTTTTTTCACCTCAAACGTTTTTCACCATTGGGGAGCATGTTTTTTATACTCGTTTTTTTTGTGTATGTTCTTGGCCAAGAACTATAAATAATGAATCGTGGGTGAGGTTATGTTACTTAAAATTACAAAATATTTCTTGAGAGAGATTGGTGGCTAAAAGTTTTTTTATGTTATTTATTTTCTTGTTCGTTTGCTAAGAAATTATAGTTGTTCACGAATCATTCATGAACACTAGTCACGAACATAGAAAAACGTAAACGTACATTAAACTTGAAACAAAAAAGGCATCATTTACCTTAAACATCCGACACAAGTAGTCAAATAAACTATTAAATGATTAAAAAAAATTAAGATACAAGAAGTCTACTAAAAACACCATATGATAAATCAAGTTTAGCTAATTTAAGACATACTTATAGACATATCCCAAAAAAATATTATTAATATCCAACATATTCGTATGTTTAGATAAGTGTTTACATTTTACTATTTATATAATATAATTATTAATTAATGTTTATGGTAAAAAGTAAAAAAAAGGAGGGAAAGTGAAACTAAAAAAAACATTAAAATCTTTTAACAAATTAACATAAACAAATGAACACGAACAAACGTAAACGAACGAACATATTACCAAACGTCCACGAATGCAATTGAATAAACGAGAGCTTTGTTCATGTAGTTAATCGAAAGGGATATCTTGTTCGTGGGCGAAAGGGATATCTTGTTCGTGTTCTTCCATAAATTAAATTTAAATATCTATTTCAAATATACAAGAGAAAACAAACAGTATATGTACAAAAAATAACATAACTTTTCTTCCATAATTTAAATTTAAATCTCTAAGGGGCTGTTTATTTACCTCTTAATATGACTCTTAATGGTTCAGGCCTCATACTGGTTCGACATTTAATGGTTAAGACTGTTTGTTTCGCGAGCAGATGTCTGAATGGTTCAGACATTTACCTCTGAATGATTAAGCATTATACAGAGTCTGAATGGTTTAGACCTCTAATCTGAATTGGTCAGACATTTGCCTCTAAATGGTTAAGCATTATACTGGCTTTTAATGGTTCAGACCTTTTACTAGTTCAGTACTTAATGGTTCAGACCTCTTACTAGTTCAGTACTTAACCATTTAGAAGTTGCTAAACAGCCCCTAAAATCTAAACCTAACTATAATTTAACACTACCACAGCAAATTACCATTCTACCCTTTACCAAAAAAAACCATTTCATCTTAAACAAACCGGCTCCTCCATAATAGTATCCAAAACCGGCTTCCTTGACCTACAAACCACCATCCTATAACTAAACTCCGGCACCTCCACCACCAACCGTGGCGGCTCCGCCATCCTCTCTCCACCACCACCACCACCCACCCGACTCATCTCCGGCGATATCCTCCCGGAAATCCGCTTCCCGGCACTATTCCCAGCCATCCAAAAAAACCGCCATATCAGCCGGAGTAACCATCGAATTCACCCGCCTCATCGGAAACATGATGTAAACATTCCCCGGCTCCAACTCTTCATCGGCCGAAAGGGCGGAGAACCTACGGTTGATGGTTAGAGACTTGGAGTTGACCAAGAAGAAACTTGGGCTCTCCAACATGATCTCGGCCGCCTTAACCGGCTCTCGAAACTGTCGAATCTCGCCGGAGGGGAATATTACTCTAGCCGATTTTGTGCTTTTCATCATTGGTGTGATCATGATCATGTTGCATGCTGATGCATAGTTTCCCATTTTTTGTTACTAGCTATTTTTTTTTATTTTTTTTGTGAAGATGTGGTATGAATGGGTGGATGTGTGTATATATATATGTGTTTGTATGTATATGTGGTGGTGTGCTAACATGCGCGTGGTGGAGGTGTGGAGGAAGAGAGGAGGAAGGTGGGGTGGAGATTTTTGACATGAGGATGTTATGGTGTGACAGTTGGTGATTGGTGGATGTGTGTGTGGGACTAGTTTGAAATAAATTAATATTTAATGTGACATTTCATAGTCAAATTTATGTTGGGGACAACGTGTGTGATTGATGTTTTATGAAATGGTCAATCTATGTTGTTTATGGATTTTTTTGTTTTATTAAGGTTGTATATGTTAGGTTGGTGTGCTTCAACTATGTACATAAGTTTATTTTCATATGTACATTTCTTTATTTTCATGTATGAATATTTAGTTTGTGTGTTATTACGAAGGCTACACGGTATAGTGATGGTCCTTCCTTGGAGGATAGTCCGCTACGTAAGCGCCACGTAGGATTGACATGAGGATGTGGCAAAGAGGATGGAGGTAAAGAAACGGGGGATGATCCTAAAATATATGTATATGTCGTATGTATATATGTGTGTGTGAGAAGGTTTTGTCCTCTAGTGGGACGGTTTGAACGGCATGGAGAAGTCGGAGAGGACGCTGGCAAGGGGGCGAAATGGATGGAGGTACGACGCCGGTCCTCCACGTATGATGCCGCCCCTATGCCAGGGCCCCATATCGTGCAGCCGGATATATATTTCTTTGTTACATTTATAGCATCACTAATAACTCATATCAACAGGTTTTTACAAGGTGATGTGGCGGTTTTTACATTTTTCATTATCGTGGGGTTTGTTTTTTCCATCCATTTTTACCCTTCCGGTTTTATACAAAGAATATCTCTGTTCTTTAGAAATTAGATTGGAATGCCCTGAAATTTTTAGGCTAGATCTGCTACTGATTGAGATGATATGAAATTAAATTGGATCAAGACGAATAAGTCGTTTAGTGAAGAAGATAGCTTAACTAAAATGTCACCCAATTGATTTAGTTTTATTTTCTGAACAATGTGATATTAAAATAGTTAAATAAAACCGAGTCTAGAAAACAAACCCTTGACTTGGAGTTCGATGTTTTTGGCTTTTGTTAGGTTTCTTATTTAATATAAATCTTTTTGGCAAGCTACTACTAGAAAGTCTTCACTTGGTAGCCTGGTTTTGGTTTCACACGCATAAGGTCATGTGAGTAGTGGGGCGGTTTGAGAGGGGAAAGGTAGCTTAAAGCGTCTCCAACACCACTGCGGAGGGGCGTTTTGAGGTAAAATTTTTTGATGGGCGCCATACTGAAGGCGGCGTTTTGCAAAACTCTCCACTCACACACACATATATATACATACGTTTATATGTATAATTAAAGGATTTATTTATTAATTGGGTAATGATGAGGTAGGAGCGTTATGACTACGGCATCTAATGTCAAAACGACACAAAACGCCCCTGCTGACGTTGCACGCCATGTGTCAGAAAACGCTCCTTCAGAGGCGTTATGACTACACATAGGCATGTACAAGGTATATGACTAGTAGAATTTCGTAAAAAGAAGCAAATTCAAAACCGAACTTAAATTATCCGAAATTTCTAACTCAATATATTTGAAAATTCGAATATCTGAAGTATCTAAAATATTATTCTATATATTGTTAAATAATAAAATATTAATTAGAAATTTTGGATTTTTCAAATATTTCTGATTTTTCTTCTGAATTATCCAAAAATAATCTATAAATTGTTAAATAGTAAATGTTAGTTAGAAATTTCCATTTTTTTAGAATGCGGATTGTTAAATAATAAATGTTAGTTAGAAATTTCGGATTTTTTAGAATACGGATATCTGAAATACGAATTCACATATTTAAATTCAATATTCTAAAATTTCGTATATCCGAAATTTAAATATTTGAAAATACGGATATCCAAATTTGAACACCGGACCAATCCAATAACATATTGGCCAAAGTTATTGTATTTTTTATCTTTTTAATTTAGTAATGTTTGACACTTGAGTCACTACTTGGTTTTTCTCATATAGTAAAAATATGACTGTCATCTAAGAACAATCCTATCGTATAATCCTTGAAATGGCTGGTCATGTGGTTCAGGTAACCTAAACATGCTTAGTTTAGTAAAACCTAAGAGTTGTTCCACGTTCGGATAGTAATTAGTCCTAACATTCATTTTTTCACCTTCTTCTTTTTTTGTTTTTTAAATAATAACTAGGGAAAAACTCATTTATCTTTTGTGCATAGTTTTATCCTTATGTTGATTTGATAGGCATGAATAAATAGTTTAAAAAAAAATTCATATGGTTGGCCATGCCCAGCTAAGGGATGCCCCACCACATCCCTCGTTTTTTATTATTAGCTTGTAGATTATTCCTTCGTCACGTGTTGAATAATGCCCCTAATCCAAACTCTTTCACACTCCATAGTCTTAGGTTCTTCTTCCATATAAATGGTTATATTTAAAAAAAATATCATGACTGTTATGAGAGTGTATCGGTTATCAATTCAAGTCAACTTGTGATCGAATTTAAAAATGAGACTTGTGATTTTGAGACTGACAAATGTCATCAAACTAAGACTAAATATTGATATAAATTTTATAAGTAATAATTTGATCACAAATGTTGTGTGTTGGTCAAAATTTGACCTTGAGATGGTGGAGGAGAGGATAACAAATAAAGTAGTTTTGATTATGGTGGTAAAAAGTCAAATACCTTAACCATAACCAAAAATGACCAAACAAGTTTTGAATACGAGTACTTATATGTTGCAACTAAAAGTATATTGTTACAATTCTTTAGGGATAACTAGTGATATCAAAACATAAAAAAAATTATATAATATATTATTCAGCAATAAGTTTTTGAAATTTATGACGTGACCTATTAAGCACTTTACATTACATTACATAATTATTTTATAATAAAATCTCAAAGACAACGGGATAATGGAAAGTGAAAATTACTAGAATCATCATTTTTTTTATTTATAATTAGCTAAATTGGATTTAAATAATCTCAACTTTCTCAATTAGGCCGATAATAATCCACTAAGTTACTTATCGATTATAATCCGAACCGGTACACTTTTGACCGATAATAGTCCGCCGTTAAAAATAGCTTAACGGAGTTAAGTTTTTTTTTTCGAATTACAAACCGATGTTTTAGGGATTTTGATCAAAATGAGGATACGAGTCGATTTATGTAAAACTTATCTCGAAACGATGCTCCAAACGCCTTGATTTTTGTTGATTGGAAGTTTAAACACCCGAATTGAAGAACCGTTTTCGTCATTTGGGGCAGTAGTTTGAGGTAAATTTTACATCAATAAACTCGTATCCTCGTTCAAATCAAAAGCCCTAAAACGTCGGTTTGTAATTCGGAAAAAAACTTAACTCCGTTAAGCTATTTTTAACGCAGACTATTATCAGCCAAAAGTTGACCAGTTCGGATTATTATCTTCAAATAACCGAGTCAGGATTATTATCGGCCAAATTGAGAAGATTAGGATTATTTAAATCCAATTTGCCACTAATTATATGTAATATTTCAAGTAAAAAACTGTATAATTACTTTACTTATACTTAATTGACCATTTTCTCTCTTACGATATCTAATCAGCTTACTACATTTTTCATAATTTTCTTCCACTATAGAGCGTGCGTGCTTCGTGTTAATATTAGTTTTTTTTTTTATAGTAATAACCCATAAAGATAATCATTGGGGTGGGGGTGTGGTTCAATGGTAAAATTATTGAAGATAAGATGTTGCACTTTTGAAATCAAGGATTCAAACATGTTAAAGATGAATTTGATATAACTGAAGCCGTTCAAAAAATAAAAACCATAAAGATAACCTGCTTTTTTTTATTTTTGCTAACAATATATGTAGGACCATTATACGGATCGTTCGGGCACTAATCTGACAAACCTAAGGTAAACGTGCGGAATCCGTTTGCTTAGGCGACATTGGATACACTCATTTGTTTCTATTTAATCACTTTTTCATTAATATTCAACGTTACAGATCCTGGAAACACTTTGACAGAGCTTCGCCTCTGTCGTGACAAAATCTCTGAAGTTACAAATGAAATGAACAAGCTAGCTATTATACAAAAACAAGTTCATTGGAGATTATTGAAGTTCGAGCGAACTTGACATAGTCAAGTTCGGCCAAACTTGTCTTCATCTTACAATATGAGCGAACTTGACTAAAAACCTTATAAATACTTCGTTTCGCTAGCCTATTCTATACAGACTCGATACAAGACAAAGACATAGACATACTATACTAACAGACTCCCCTTGGATATAGTCTTTGTCTTGATCAGTCTTCCAAATCCTTTATCGTTAGATTGTGATGACGTAGGCAACAGACATATGCATCAACAGACTCCCCCTTAGATGTTGCCGTAGTCATCATTCTTCAATTAAGTTCCTGAGTCTTTAATATTTCTTGATCTTTATATCTTGAATAACTTTAACATCCATGCTCCCCCCTGCTTTGAGCTTTCTGGTATCTTTAATCAACGTGTTTATCTAGCTCCCCCTCAAATGATGCTTCGAATCTCTAAGATTTGACGATTAAGAACAATCACAGGTATCCACACACAAACAATTTCTTAACAGTCTCGTTGGTCCGGCTCACATTCAACATTATCAAGTTACCATGGAAGATTTTTGAAAGAAAATCTTTTTGGAATTTTAATATTGAATGCAAAAATGTAAACAAACTGAAATGTAATATTTACAGCTTATATTTTTTGAGAAAACGTGCTAGAGGATCATATCAGTTTTCTGAGACATATCAGCTGCACCGTTGATCTAGATGAAACACTCAGTTTAAACAATTCACATGGATTGTCGATATTGTTGTTCACCTAAACTCAATCTATAAACTTTCGTAATGCTTACTGATACATTAAGGTACTTTAGTTTGCACTAAGTTCTTATAGACCCCACGATCTCAGCATATCCCCTCATCATGTAATACACTGACTCAAGTAATGCCTTTAAACTTTCATCAACTGTGAATTGTGTGAAGATAACGCAGAATATTTAAACATTAACAATCAGGTCGATCTTTCGATACGCAGAGAAAGTCTAATGTTTAAACAAAATAAGAAATGAAAAACAAGTTGAAATTGTTTAGGTCTTAACCACCAGTTCGATATTCACATATACGCAGAGGTGATCCAAGATTTAAACGAAACACCAAGTAAAATAAAGCAGAAACGTTTAGGCACTAACATCCAGTTCGATACTTTCGTATATGCAGAGGATGTCCAATGCTTAAACAAAATAAAGAAATAAAACAAGTTTAAATCTTTTGAAAATGAAAACACAATCACAGTGATTATTTCAGTAAGATGTGAAAGTTCACAAACTAACCGGTTTTTATGCTTTTCAGCATTTAGCGATTACCGAGTAGGCACACACTCACAAAGGACAAAACTAAGTACTATCATTTCAATCGCGTTTCCCACTAGAACTAGGATTTTCTTTTTAGGTTTGTATCGTTTTCATAAAACTACTAGTCTAGCTGAGCCTACCGACACATCTTTAGTAAGATAACCATTTTAAACAATACATATCTTTTGCGTGCACTGATAGTTCACTGATTTACTATCATTTCCTCTTTTCGCACAAGTAATCTCATTTTTCATTTTTCAATGTTTTTGATATTTTGAAAAAAAAATTATCTATCTAAAATGATTTTGAAATAATGTTTTTCAATTTTACAGGAATTTTACAGAAATTTTTTATTTTTGACAATTTTAAAATTTTTCTCCCCCTAAAATTGAAAACATCTTTTCGAAATCGAATATAAAAATCTTCCATTTTAACCATTTAATGATTTTTTTTACGAATGTGAACGCGAGACTACCATTTTGTTTTGTGTGGAATATCACTCCTGTCTCTTGTCTCTATGCATAAACAACCACTGCTTCTGAACTGACGATTAGGTTGAAGCTTGGTTATCCTGCACATTCAAACAAACTTTAATCAGTATTGAATTGGAACCCAATCCATTCTGGACTTAGGTTTACCAAATTCATTAACATCTGAAGTAAACAAACATTCACACTCTTTTTTATTTCAAACAGTTTGATAGAAACTTTATTTGAAAATTTTACTTTCTTTGATTTTTTAACTGTTTGAATTATCAATTTTTTCTTCACTGCTCTCTCTTTTATCCTCAGATTTGTATCTGATGAATTCGTTTTACTTGACTGTGAGTAAAATGATTCATTAGAACTTTTATCTGATTTTTTAGACGTATCCGAGGACAAAATCTTTTCCAAATACTCTCTAACTTTTTTCCTCTTTTTTCTCAATCTGTCTTTTTGCCCTTGTGATAACTTGACTTTTTGTTCTTTGGGCTTCTCTACAGTTTTCTCATTTTTCTTCTCTGTTTTCTTCTCCTCTGGTCTTTTCCCCACCTGAGATTTAACCGATCTTCTTTTCAGATTAGTCGGACAATCCCTGGAAATATGACCTTTGATTTGACATTTATAGCATCTTCTCGTATCAAATCTCTTTTTCAGGCAGTTAACAGCAACGTGTCCACCAAATCCACAGTTGTAACACACTCTGTTATCGTACCAATCTCTCCATTTAGACCAAACACCCAAATCAGCACATTGATTTGACATGTAGTAGTCATCTTTCCTGCTTCTTCTATAAAATTGATTTGACTTTGAAGCACTGTGATCCGACCTGCACCACTTATTCTCAAATTTTTGTGAGTTTTTATAATGATTGGATGACCGTACCGATGAGCTTTTATTTTTGTTTTGAAAATTTTTAGAATTTTGTTTTTCATGTTGTTTTTGCTTTCCATTCTGCTTAGAAAGTTTTTGCGATGAGCATTCACTTTTTTTAGCAGATTGTAGAACAGTTTTTTGAAAATTTTCTTTTAGTTTCAAAAATATTTCTTTTTTATCATTTTCATCATCGGTATTATCATCACAATCCTTAATTATGACATCGTCATAATTTGTGACATTGTCACTTATTGGAATTTCCTTTTTATTCTTATTGGACGGTTTAGGACATATCTGATCTAACATTACAGATGAAGTCACAAAACCTTTCAATTGTTTTTCTAAATCATCAATTTTATTTTTTGCAATCTCAACATCTTGTTCAAGTTTTCTAATTTTTTCAAGATGCGAGTTTATTATATTTTGTTTTTCAATAACATTTTTATTCAAAACAGATTTATCATTTTCTAAATTTTTTATATCATTTTGAAAGTATTTCACATTTTGTAATTTTTTATTTTCTAAAATTTTTATTTGATTTTCAAAATTCTTTTCATTTTCTTTTAACTTTTTATTTTCTAATGACAAACATTCCAAATCTTTCAAAAGTTTGACATTAATAGATTTGAATTTTTGACAATTAAGCACACAGATTCAGTATACTTTGTGCAAGGTTTTTCGACCTCCACAATTTGTACCTTTACCACTTCTTTATCAACAATTTTTACCTCTGACTTTACCTTCTTGCTTTTAATCATCTCAGCACGCTCCAGATATTTAGCACGTAGAGCATTCCATAGCTTTTGTGCCGTATCACATTCTGGTAGCAGATTCAAGATATTTCCTTTCACCGACTGCTGTGTCAGATTAATCATTTTCTTTTCAGCAAAATAATCATCTTGTTGTTGAGTAGAATATTTGCACTTCTCCAGAATTTGCTGATTTTCATCTCTAGGAATGACATAACCTGTCTCAATCACGACCCAACTACGGAAATGCGTAGCTTTAACCCAGCTCTCAAATTTCCTTTCCAAACATCATATTCATCTATATTCATCAACATAGGAGGCTTCATGGACTCCATTTCGTTTTCCAAACTAATCTGTCGTTCAAAACACTTGAAAAATGATTAGCAAACAGACAATTTTTTGAAAAATTTGACTTTTTAACCGACAATATCAACGTATCGGTTTGCTAAAAACGTTTAAAATTTTTCGGAAAACTTTTTTTTACCAGATTAGAGTTTTTAACTCGTCTCGTCAATACGAATCTAACGATATATAATGTCCGAGACGTTTTTCGGGATTTTCATGCCTTTTTTTATAAAGCTTGGACAAGTTCGGTCGAACTTGTCACAACGTGTGAAACTCAGCTATTTAACAAGTTCGGGCAAACTTGTATAAGTTTCAAGAGAAACAAGCAAGTTCGGGCGAACTTGTATAAGTTTGAAGAGAAACAAGCAAGTTCGGGCGAACTTGTACTAGATTTTCAACAAATTTTAATCAAGTTCGGGCGAACTTGATAAAATTTGATTGAAAAGTAAGCAAGTTCGAGCGAACTTAACCTAAAACCTTGAAAAATCAATCAAGTTCGGGCGAACTTGATGAAAAATGTGAGTTTTTCAGTCAGGTTCGAGCGAACTTGATGTTAAGTTCGAGCGAACTTGATGTTAAGTTCGAGCGAACATGTGTTTTCAAACATGGTTTTTTTCAATTTTTTGGCATGAATTCGTTTGTTTTAAGCTCTGATCTTTTCAAGGGTTTATCTATTATGGATTTTACGTATTATACTTGAAAATCAGTCCATTTTATCCGTGAATCATCCATGAAAAGTTAAAAATGAAATAAATGAGTAGAAGATGAGATGATTTCAGTCCAATGTCTTCAAATTAGGCCAATCCTGCTCTGATACCACTTGTAGGACCGTTATACGGATCGTTCGGGCACTAATCTGACAAACCTAAGGTAAACGTGCGGAATCCGTTTGCTTAGGCGACATTGGATACACTCATTTGTTTGTATTTAATCACTGTTTTATTAATATTCAACGTTACAGATCCTGGAAACACTTTGACAGAGCTTCGCCTCTATCGTGACAAAATCTCTGAAGTTACAAATGAAATGAACAAGCTAGCTATTTATACAAAAACAAGTTCGCTGGAGATGATTGAAGTTCTAGCGAACTTGACATAGTCAAGTTCGGCCGAACTTGTCTTCATCTTACAATATGAGCGAACTTGACTAAAAACCTTATAAATACTTTGTTTCGCTAGCCTATTTTATGCAGACTCGATACAAGACAAAGACATAGACATACTGTACTAACAATATACTGAATTTTTATTTGAGTGTTTATTTTTTTCATTCATCTATTTTTCACACGAAAAGATGAATTTGGTGTAACTAAAGCCGTTCAAAAAATAAAAACCATAAAGATAACCTGCTTTTATTTTTGCTAACAATATACTAAATTTTTATTTAGTGTTTATATTTTTCATTCATCTATTTTTCACAAGAATTTATTTTTCTTAAATGGATAAGGTTTGAAGATTTCGGGTTACTTTTATATACATATAATAAAAAAATACGTATGATGTTTAGTTGTAATTTTTTTTTTCATCTACGTAAATATGATGTGTAGTTGCATTTTCTTTAAATGTGTAGTTACTCTATTAGAATAATTGTGTGTAATTACTCTAGAGTGATTGTAATTACCCTACTAATGTAAATGCATGTTTTTTTTTAGATTTTACAACTAAAATACGTGCTTGATAAAATGTGAGAAAACCATTTTTAAAAATAGAAAAAAACTCATTTGTACACTAAGGATACTTAATCCCCTTCTCTATTAAAGGAGAGATGAGCATGACATAAGAAATGTTGAGGTGTCGAGCTCTCAGAAATGCCAACTCAGCTTTTCTTATGTCATTATTACATCATAATTTATCATTTATTTATTTAATTTAACAACTTAAAATACTTAAATAATTTGAAATTCGAATTCAAATTAATAATCAATAATTAATAATAAAAGACATGGAGACATGTATCTACACATAAATTGAGGGAGGAGATTCAAAATTTAAAAATCAAATCTCACATATATATGCACATAATGGATGTGGGAGATTCAAAATTCAAAATTCAAAATCAAATCTCTAACATTTTTTCCCCACGTCTTCTCCAACACTCAAACCCTAGAAAGCACATCCCTCTGCAACAAAAATGGCATCTGCTTCCCCTATTATTTACTCATCCACAAACCCTAAAAAACAAAGTTGTAGCTCTCTCTCCCTCCTATCGCCACCGCCAAGATCCTTCATCAGTTCCATAAGATGACGTCATTTCCTTCTGATTGAATCATCTACGATCCAGCAAGTACAATCCATCAGGTATGTAAACCTAACAGGTTTTCTTTATTTTATAAAGATTCATGCTTTAATTACTAATAATTTTATAGAAGTTTCTTGATTTTATAAAGATTCATGCTTTAACTACTAATATTAAGATTTAAACATTTTGCTTGTGAAATTCAGTATAATTTTGAAGGGAGGTATGGTTTGGTGAGATTCTTGGAAGACGATGCAAAAAAGTAGGGCTTTATGCTCATCTTCGTATTGGATCTTATGTTTGTGCTAAATGGAATTTTAGGTAATTTTTTTAAAATAATTTTCAAATGTTTATGTCTCAGATCTGGAATTTTATTTTAGTTTTTAGGGTTTAACACTTAACAATTAATATTATCTAAGATTACTAAAAAATTATTTGTGTTAATTCTTTCAGAGGATTGCTGAAATATGTTCCTAGAATTAGCTACAGAATTACTTTTTTATACGAAATTATTTTTCTCATAATTCTCATCTTTGTCAACTCCATAACAAAAATTACTTAATTTCACTTATGAAATATTATATTATAATAAGTATATAAAAAGTTTTTTTAATTTTCCTTCTTGCATAGGGCTATTAAGGGTTTCACTGAGAAAATTGTGAATATGATGAAGAGTGAAAAACTGTTCGAGTCAGCAAACATGGTGATCATTCCCTTTATGTGATATGGCAAATACATATCTTTTTAGACAAGCTACCGAAAGTTAAAGAAGAAAATGCTCAGAATCTCACTTGGTAATCCATGAATAAAACCATAACAATTCAGAATGTTTGATGGAGAGAGAATCTATGATTATTATTAACTGTTTTTTTTTTCAATTGGGAAGGTTTGAGGAGCAAGCAATTTGCCTACTTTTATCTCTTTGTATGCTATCTTGATTTATATATAATACAATTTACTTTTTTGACAATTGATTCTTTTGGTTGCTGCGAGAATGTTAAAGTTGAAGTAAAGATATGGCAAGCTTTAAGGGGTAATGGAAATGTGGTTAAGTTTCAAAATAAGTATGAAGATACTTCCTATGTGCTATGCATTTAATGCGGTAAAATATCAGATGTCGGTATCTGTCAAGGACTGATACTGAGATAGAGTTTATCTCGGTGAGATATCGGTGGGATATCGGTTATTTTAATATAATGCAGAATTTACATATATAGAATTTAGCAATAATAATTCAGTGATATATCAGTTATATTGGTTAAATATCGGTGATATATCGGTCAATATCGCCGATAATATCGGTACCGATATTTTACTAGAGGACCGATATAACCGATAGCTCACCGATATTAACTGCATAGCCTATGTGTGCATAGATATCGGAGTATTGGTTGATTTTTTTTATTGTCAAGAACTTAACTTTATGGTCCACACCCTTTTTTTTTTTTGTCAAGAGCTTAACTTTATGTTTTAGATTACTTATTTTATGAAGAGAACAAAATTTACAAAGTATCGAAATATCAAAACAAAATTTAAGATTACTTATTTTATGGTGCTTATTTTAAATTAACTAATGTTAATTATTATTTATCTGTGTTACATCTCATTAAAGTACATTTATGTTCTTTTCACGTAAGTCATATATGCAATCAACAATTATTGGTTATGTATTGTTGTTTATTGGTCTTAGGATTAGTAGGCTGGTCTTAGGAATTACATCAAACATACTATACTGAATGTCATCGTTATAAACCATAAGCAATCTTCTTATAGTTATAACCTTTTTTATTCTTTTTTGTTTCCAGTTTCTTTAGTTGTTGTCCCTTTTCTTTATATTTTCATTGTGTGACTCCAAAGTATCATCAGGTAGATGTAGAGACCCAATGAGCTATATGCTCAAATGACGTTGCCACTATGGAGTTTGGTATGTTCTTTCCCTTTAATCATTTTACAAATGTGGAGGTTTATTACCAATTTCTTAATCTTTCAATTGTTTTGCAATTTATGTAGGAAGAGCAAAATGAAGCATTTCTTCCGGTAGATTTCGATGCCCTGGTAAACAACCCACAAATCATCTTTCCTTACTGTTAAAGGAGACTTTGCGTTGACATCGCATTTGCTTGAAAGTAGAAATGAGTTGCTTTGGGTTATTATTGATCACAAGCATCTTTAAATGCTTATAGTATTTTGTGATGATATAAAATATATTTTATTTTTGTAAAAAATTATAACGAATCGTTGTTAAATAAAATGTGGTATGTAAAATTTCTAAAAATCACTCGTGTTTTTACACGGGTTTTACTACTAGAGTAGCATGATCTTGCTTGGTTAACTATAGAAAAAACAAGATATAGGTTAAGTAACTTTTGGTCTACAAGACTTGAAAGAGTTGAATAAGTAACAATTTTTTTATGAGTTAAAAAAAAAACACAATAATCCTTTTCTACGGGTTAACTACTAGTATATATAATATACCGAAATATTAAGTAAGAGTTATCATATAGAATATACTTAAAAGAATAATATTCTATAGAATAGTACTCGTGCCGGCTAGAATGGTCGAATAGATGATAGTGTTTGACTATATTAAGTCAACTTAGTCAAAATTAACTTTAACCACATATTTGGCCACTTCAAGACCGCTAGTTGAAGACGTGTCAATTCTAATTGTTCTAGAACACCAAACATTCTTTTATGGTGACGTCATTACTCCATCATTTCCTTAGCTCACGTCGCTCTTTTCTGGGGCCAACCCGGTTCGGATCCGGTCAAGATCAACATCCGGTTTTGAGTCAAGATCAACATCCGGTTTTGACTCAAAACGGTCCGGTCTGAAACCGGTTTATAATGAGATAAAGATGGGTTCGGTTTAGTATTTATAACTAGAAGGATTTTGCTTGTGGGTTCATTTGGTCTTGTAATGGGTAAATTTTGGTCTACATGAGTTAACAAATAATGTAAAGCGCCATCCACCTATGTGTCGCCAATAGATGACGCCACCATTGCCACAACCTCTCCCGCAATTGTTGTCACTGACAGTCGCCCACGCACCCATACAACCACACTAACATGCCAGCATAGCCATCGCCGCTGCCTCCCCCACCCCCACCGGCTTTTCACAGCCATCATCATCGCCACCTCAACCACTGACACCTTTGTCATCATAGCCGCCATAAAAGCGGGCGCACCCATTTTTTTCCTTTCTAAAGCGACTCATTTTAAGGCTAACCCACTTTCAACCCGTTTAACCTGAACCAAATTGACCAAATCGGTATTTCTCTCTAAACCGCTTGTTTTTACTAATCCGCTAAACTTAACATGCATTATGACAACTTCGAAAACAAGCACTTACTAATATAAACCGTTCAGAATCCTATATCCGTGTCTTTCTTTTGTTAAAAAAGAGTCGAATGTAGAAAAAAAAACGAAGTATCAAACGACTAAGCTGTCCCGTTACTAGCCCCTTACAATACAATGGGTTTTGAAATAGTGGGTCTAAAAAACATGGCCACATAAGCACATGTCCACCGGCTCCAAAAACACGTCCTCTCTCATTCCCCTTCTCACACAACTCGTTTTTGGGCGTTACCGCACACGAACATTCATCATCCCTCTCTCCTAAAAATATCCAAATCTGACCTATTGTGAATGCTCTAAATGAAGCTACAGTGTCTTCCTCACAGTTATTGGTTCTTTTCTAAGTCCTGAGATTAAAAAGAAGACTCTTAACATGATCACCCACATGAAACCGAACAAAACAAAATAACAATGTCAAGAAACAATACCGTTGATTTAAAATACAAAACCGGCAAACATGAAAGCACAAATGTAATCAATGAAACCGCAGACGTAGGGAACCTTGTTCTCTGTCGATATACCTGTGTACACAAGCTCGATTGTCTACTAGTATGCAACTTGTTTACAAACGACTTGCAGAAGAAGAAATGGACGTCGCAGCCACAATACATGACCGGATAAACAATATATATAAACAATATTGTTAAATCAAGAGCAAAAACCATATATGAGAAAACAAAATCATTGTTTATTATAGTAACCACTCTGGTTAGGAGGGTAAGGAGAAGGAACCGTATACGGAGGCCTCGGAAAAGATCCGGGTTGCTGACCTTGCTGACCCTGGACTTGTGCGTTATAGTACAACCCTTGCCAGCCAGGATATGCAGGCTGACCGTACTCATAGCCACCAGCAAGTGGCGGCTGTTGGCCCTGTTGTGGCGGGTATGGAGACGGAGACCCATTATAGTAAGGTGGTGGCGGTTGGGGACGGGAATAGGGTGGTTGCTGTGAATATTCTGATGTGGCAACAGGCGGTGTAGGGTGTTGCTGAGCATATGCTGGTGGTGTAGGGTGTTGCGGAGCGTATGCTGACGGTGAAGGGTGTTGCTGAGTGTATGCTGATGGTGAAGGGTGTTGCTGAGCGTATGCTGGTGGTGAAGGATGTTGCTGGGAATATGCTGGTGGCGGTGGCTGGTGGTAGGGTGTTTGAGGGCGGGGTTGGCTGGTGGGCGGTTCGGACTGGGAAGATGGTTGTTGTGGCGGTCCAGTTGAGGAGTAGTTGTATGCGCTTGAATTTTTACCGTCTTGAAAGCTTAGGCCAGACATTTGTTTTTGTACGTCTTCGATCATATCCCGACACTGTATGCTTCGTGTCTGCACTGTTGCTTTACACTTGTGATTGCATCCTGTTCAATGAAACAAGTAATTGAATTTAAAATATAATGATTAAATATATTCAAAATAAAGGGTTTATTTTAAAATACATAAAAGATTTATGCCTAAGAGTAACATAAAACTTGAGCCCTTCATTGATGTTTTCTTTGATTTCTCGATACTTGGCTATGGCAGCTTCAATTTGCTTATAGCACTTCTCACAAGCCGCGGCATATATAATGGAATATACAATAACATAATATATTTAGAACAAATTTATATAAATGATCACACAAATAACAGCAAATGTAGCCAAGCCGCTAGCATGCCACTCGAGACCAGCTCATTGCTTATATTAAGGCAAGTTAAATTGCGCAACGGCTCAAGCCTGATCTCCATATACCGAGCTTAATTAGCTTGCAAGCCTAAACTAGCTTATTATATATACAAACACAACAACAATCATCCAATATTATATAATATATAATTACATAATAGATATTATTATATATAACTGTGATAAAAGTAACAAAAATAGTATATATTAACTTACATACTTATATATACATGATTTATATATACGGGAAGGTTAACGTACAATATTCCTTAACATGCGATGGTACGGTATGAAAAACTCAAAACCCTAATCACACATGGTTATGATTTTTCAACATGCGTGATTAGGGTTTTAAGTTACATAACGTGCGTAATTTCATATCGTACGTATTGTATGTTACGGAACATTGTATTTTCACTTATATATATATATGTGTGTGTGTGTGTGTGTGTGTGTGTAAGGTAAGGTTAAAATGAGAACACATATATTTCGTGAGATCTGCGAGAACTTGGTCAAAAACCATTCAAATTCAAAAAAAAATTACACTATCCGTTATTATTCGAATAAAACATTAGAAAAAAAATTTACACGTTTAAATTTACATGTATTTGTATATAAAAAAAACTTACACGTGTAATTTGCCATTTACACACGTATGAATTTGTTGTATTTACACGTGTAAAAATTTATCAAGAGTGATTTTGAGAGGAGAGATGAGTTATTTAAAGTAGTGCATTCTTTTTTTAGTGTTGTATTTAGTTATAATGAGGGTTATATTAAAAAAACAACGACTTTGATTGGTTTTTTCATTAGTTCTCTTGGTTCTCTCAATATTTAGCGTTCTCAAGATAACCCTCCCTAAATGTATATAAAAACACACACTTAATTATATATGAATATGAAAATATTATATAAAAAATTAAACGGAATGGAGCTTCTAAAATTACTCACGAACTGAGCATGCGCTTTTCAAAAAGCTTGAAACAAGTCAATCTCAAGCTCAAGCTCGGTTACTCCCCTCAGTAAAAGGAGAGCAGAAGCCTAAAAATTGATTTCACGTCCAAATACTTGATGAAAGAAAAGATTACCTCTGTAATCCTCAATGTTAAAGGTGGCAGCAAATTCACTATTCTGAGCCTGCAAACAATAAAACCTATTCGTAAAACTAACCGTCTAAAACCATGCTTTGTGTACTACAATTTCGATTTTGGGATGACAGATTTAAAAAAAAAAAAAAAAAGTTTTCCCCGGACCCTACAAGTAGCTCTACTATTTGTGGGATTTACTAATTACTAGTTACGGTTGTTGTATAGTTTTTTTAAAGAAAGACCTGAATATGTAGCAATAACTGCTCCTGGGCCTGGAGGTTTTGAGATATTTCTTCACATATATGATCATACTTTGCTATCTCTTTTCTGAAAAGATCTTCATATGAGCCTGCTGATGTCATCAACTTCGGGAGTATATCATCCTATAGTCAGAGAATTATATTGTTAAAAAGAATTATATGATTCAAGCGTGACAACATATAACATAATTTGATAAACCTTTCTCTTCATATCTTTCAGCATGTCTTCTAGACCCGCCCGTTGAGCACCTAAAGTTTCTAATTGCCCCTGCATAACAAACCAATATATAAAAAACAAGGTAAAGAAAACCAATATGTTGATAACCGCATAATGCATTTGTATCTATGCTTTCAATGTAATACGTGCGACGGTTATGTAACTGCCTTTGTTTCTCTATCCAACTACTTACCGTCTTTCATGCACTATGTACAAGTTATGTGGTTCTCACGGTTCTCAACATGTCTTGTATATATGGATGTATGTATATATATGATACATGTCGACTTGCTTGTTCAACACTCAAGCAATATAAATCCTTATAGAATATAAGTAAAATTACCAAGCTCTGTTTTAGGGTCCCCACTATAGCATCTTCATTGGCATCCAAAGACATGATTGGCTTAGCCAGGGTTGGTAGAGCAGATTCAATCTGGCAATAAATAAAGGCAGAAATAAATTGAAGATAGTATAAGTTAAATCATACAGCTTCTTTGTCGATAAACACCACATGTTTTCAAAAAAAAATCATAAAAACTTACGGGACGGCGATCTAGAATAGACATGAGTGACATGTTCTCTCTCACTGAACGTTCGATCTTAGCATCACTTTCTGCAGCTTGCTTCAGATTTGCTGTAAATCTATTTAACCGGTCCTGCAAGTTTTTCGTAAAGAGTATTAGACTGAGGCCTGGTCCACCGGGTCCCAAATTGGCTTCTAAATTGTGTGTCTTCTGCAGCTTCTTTTTGAATAAGCTCCTCAGTCTGAACTAACAACTCATGGTTAACCCTACTCAAATCACGAAGCTGTTGAAGCTCACTTTCCAACCCAGCTGGACCGCCACTAACTTGAACCGCTTCCACATCTTCCCATAAAGCCGTTGGCAAGACAGCGTGTCCATCCAATGCAAGAATCGAACCGGGCAAGTCCATTTCTTTCAGACTCACTCGAGCCAGCTCACTCCCTTGCTGCAATCTCTCGGCTTGAGTTCTGATGATGTCATCGACCATTTCCGTGTACCTTGAAAGAGCTTTCGCACTGCTGTCAGGAACGAGACTTGCAAACATCTTCTCTTTGCTTGCATCCAATACCTCGTTCATGTTCAATGGTTTGACCATTGCAAATGCAGAAGAGGTTGTAAAGCGCTTTCCGGTGGAACCCTCATAAGGTACACCCGATCATTCTCTTTCATAGCCCTGTCTAAGTTATTCTTAAGATCGAACTTATTAACCGCATCAAGAATCTGCTGTGCAGCCCCTTTTGGAGATGACTTTTTGGCGTCGGTTAAAGCCCCGATACCACTCTTTAACCGTGCGATTTCTTCTCCGATCTCTTCTTTTTCGTGAAGTTCTAAACTGTATCTATAACAAGCCTCTGCGTAAAACAATGCTGCCTTTAGTTGAACATGCGACAACCACGCCTTGTCGAAATGCTGAGTAAGAGGCGCAACGTTTAGTGCAGCCAGTGCTTCTTCGTAATAGAGACCCACCTATATGTGAACAAAATGCATTGTGTAAGACTGTCCAGATTCAAGATTGCAATATCATATAGCAACTTGAACTCATAATATATCATATAAACTTTGGTTTTGATTCAACTGGCCAATTTTAATTAACATTCTAATATGTTTCCATTCCAAAATCTTTATTAACAATCTAATATAACCAGTCAACATTCTAATAAACCAAAATTTGAAACCACAGCTTCCACATTCTTGTTTCTTTATTTTTACTATATTTCTTTAATTGTAAGTGAACAAAATGCATTGTGTAAGACTGTGCAGATTCAAGATTGCAGTATCATATAACAACCTGAATTTATATCATAGGAAGTCTATTCACGAGAAATCACATAACCGTTCACCTTGATTTTAAAATGCGCTATGCGCTCCGATGTGTTTTGATCCCAAAAGCCGATGTGCAATGCGTGATGCATCGCATCACGTATGCGAGGCGTTTGTTATTTAAAAATTTATATACAGATAATATTTTAATTTGTTAACTTTAAACACTAAAAATTATAAATACAAAAAATCAGCTCTAGTACCCTCAAAGAAGTTCAATATGACCAAAAAGTCTAAAACTCTTATGTGTACAAGTACTAGTAGTCTATGCAAAAGGTACAAGCAATCTATGTAGGAACTCACTTAACAACATCATCAACTCATTGTACAACTTTACACTATAGTGGTCGATTTCAGAAAAATGTGTGCATCAGGATCGCATTATGCGATTTAGAGCGCATCACGCATTATGCGCTCCTGATGCGTGCATTTTTAAACATTCACATGAATGTAACCACTTAACCAATTTTGGTTTTGATTCAGGTGGCCATTTTTATTAACAATCTAATAAGTCCCCGTTCCAATCTAATATTACCATTTCCACATACTAGTCAACCAAAATTTTGAAACCACCGTTTCTACAATCTTATTTGTTTATTCTTACTTAATTTTCTTCAATCCTAAGTTTACATCTTAAATATGTAAGTAACAATCGCGTATGCACCTAAACGTTTTGTTATAATCCGTTAATTTGCATCCCTAACTACAACAACCCTACTACCATTCAGACTAATCATCAGTGTGTCAAAGCAGGTTCGCATTTACTATTCATTTTGCTAAATCCGACACCCGGCACTCTATATATATACCAAACAACAAACTAACAACAAAATTAAGCAACAATAACCTGTCTAGCAATCTTAGAACAAACACCATTACTACTCCCTTTCGCAATACTATTCTCGAACACACACTCTTGCGCCTGAGCAAGCATCAACCTCTCCAACATCCCGACACACTCGACTGAAACATCCACCGTAGTCGAACTCCCAACCGACGCCTTAACCGACTCATTCTCCCTCAAAACGCAAACGCACCAGCCGCAGCGATAAACGCATGTGACGCCTGCCGTCTTCCTTCCACCGTCCTATCAAACCCTAACCCTAATTGACTATACACCGCCCCCAAATTAAACAACACAGCAGCCTTCTCAAGATGTACACTCTGTTGTGATGCTTTCTGCTTGTGTTTGAACGCATCATGCCATGTGAATGTAACAGAGGTGACGGAGGTGACGTCATCGTTACTGTTTGTGATCGGAAACCTAGATTCGATTACGGTTAGGGTTTTGAAGTAGTTTTGGAGGAGATCGCGGCGTGAGGTGAGGGAATCGACGGCGGAGGATCGTTCGATGCTGTTTCGCATGGATTTTCGGGTTTCGAGATCGTCTTCGAGGTTTTGAGCTTCGCGTTCGGAGTAATTGAAGGCTATGTAGTTGCGGAGAGGACGGTAGAGGTCGATTGCGGTGGTTTTTTTCTCGTAGATTGCTAGCATGATGTTTGAGGAGGAGGATGGTGACGGAGAAGACATGGTTGGTGATGGATCGCGACGGTCAATACGGTGGTTTGCAACGGTCAACGCGGTGGTTGATTTAACAGATGACTGTAACTGTGTTAAGTTTTCTTATGTGTCAAGAAATGGACAATTCTATTTATGTCATCATTATTGTTTGTTGGTGTCACATGTGGGTGAATGAAACTTCTTAACCACATATTAAAGCGCGTCTTAATTACACTTGTGGAAAATCGCGTAGGTGAGACATTTGTGGATAATGATAGGAGACTCACTGAAAATTGATTTGATTTTTGAGCCAAACGGGTTTTACTGGTAATTTCACCGTCGTGCCTATAGGCGGATGGGTTACCGGGTTTTCTCCGAAATTGATGATGGACTTGAGTTACTCTTAGAGTACTCCGTCTGGTCTAGTGGATGCCCTAAAAGTGCTCTTGATTGATTTTGTTGATCGTTAAAAAAATTAAACTAGCATCGCATGTTGTTGTGAAATCAACAATTTCTGTTAGTTTTATGTTAGGTTATGAATCACTTAAAAAATTAGGGGTTACGAGTTGGGTTAGATAATGAACAAAACACATGAAACTTAAAGAACATGGGATAAAACCCCAAAACCCATTAAACTTGTAGATAGAAACATTAATGAGCAAAAACGAACGCTTGAGAATTATGAAATGTAGAGGCTCGACTTTGTCATTTTCTATACTCCTACTTCTAGATCTTAGACTTTTGTATGTATCACGAAGTTTGGAAAAACTTGAGTGATCTCCCCGTGTTAAAACATAATACTCCATCCGTCTCATTAAATGTGTTCTATTTTGAAATTTCAAAGTCTTTATTTATAAACTTTGACTTTAATTATATATTTTTTTGTGTTATACAAAACTTGATGAAAATTAACCCGATAAAAACACTTGTAAAATACACTCAAATCATATAACTTTTATCAAGTATTATCTAACGCAAACAAAATTAATTAAGGTCAACGTTTAAAAATAAAGACTTTGAAAATTCAAAATATGACATTTTTAATGGGACAGAGGGAGTAATTGTTTAAATTTTTTCTGATGTTATAATTAAAAAAAACATATTAATTGATATTAAAACTTGCTTTAGAAGGGGAAATGTCATATTTTAAAAAATGGGTTGATTTTTTTAGACAGATATCTTCCATTGTTCTAAATCAGTCTTTCCATTTCCATTCAGATTTGCATCCAGAATTGTCACATCTGAGTAAAAAGTCAAAGAATAAAAGTCAAAATTAAAGACTTAAATTGAAGCCTAAATTAGCATCATTAGTGGATTTATACAGAAGGTGATAGTTAAGGGTTTGGGGTTAAAATGTAACAGTTAAAGATAACACATTCAACGAATAAAGAATGTACCATGAAAGAAAAGATGTTTAGAGAAAGAGAATCAAAGAGATCGTCTGATTAGTGTAATGCTTCTATAAACAGTGAGACCATTAGAAATCGTGAAGGTGTATAAAATGACATAGTATTTTATGATGAAAGTATGTTATAGTTTAATAGGATACAAAACGGTTACAAAAAAAACTTTCTTATTTCTTTGTCGTATGGCAAAATGTTTGTAATATAATACAAATTAATCAAAACTTATTTAAATACTTTTATTCTTATTTTACACAAATTTATCATAAAAGTGTTAACAAAATTAATTAGCATTTAAAACTTTCAGATTGTGACACGATGATATTTTTAATACAATAAATTACAAGTTTTGTCCTTTATCTATGTATCAAAATTCAGGCGATGTTCTTTGTCTATAAATTCATGAGTTTTGTATTTATTGTTTCCAAATCTTACACGGTGTGACCGTACTTTTAGGTTAACGCCGTTAACCCTCTCGGTTAAATCTTTATGATTTCATAGACACAATTTTATATACGTGCTATTATATTTAACATGTAAGTTATAACACAACACATAGTTCTGTGCATACATGCAAAGTTAACATATTAACTTCTACACAAATGGTAAAGTTCGGACACACGAGAGACTTGGCTCGTCATAACGTAAAGTTATATTGGGATAACTTTCTACGTAAGTTGCAAGTTTGTAACTTGGGGGATTTATTGTGTAATTGTTATAAATTACCTTCCATAAATTTTGAATAGGGACTTAGTTCTAGTTTTTATATATTACATTCCACAAGTTCCGAATAGGGACTTAGTTGTAATTATTATAAATCAGTGAAATTGTAGAGGATAAGAAATGAGAGTGAGAATGAAAGAAGTCAACTTACTTTAGGTTGGGCAAGAGTGCAAGACTCCCTTTTTATAGACATATCACTCTGCCCAAGGGAGCCTTATGCCAGTTCATACCTTCTTGTCTTGGTAAGCTTGTCCTCATTTGACGTTGCTTGCAGGGTTAGCCTTGCCTCTTTGGGTAAAGTTAAGGTTTGTGTTTCTCGAGGTCACCTTTATGTGTTTTAGGGAGAAGTCTAATCACATTGACCTGCTGAGTTCAAGTTCCAATGTTGTACAGTAACTTTAGCTTCCGGTTTTCAGCTATTGGCGTTTCAGCTTCCAGTCGAGAGCTTCCAGCTTCCGACTTTTAGTTTCTTATTTCCAGTTTATGTTTTTTATTCTGTGTTGCTTATTTGCGTTTGTTATTGACCTTAATTTTGCTGAATGGGATTTCCGAGTACCCACGTCATTAATCATACTTATACCATACTTGAATACACTTTGTATACTTAAAAATGAGATAAAATACAAGTTTATGGCTTAAAATAACCTAAAAACCAAATCCATGGGCTAAAGTGACAAAAACAACCAACTTTAAAACATGCATCCTCGTGCCACGCGAGAGCCTAAGGCTCTCCCGTCGCGTGGCGCAAGGGGGGTTGATCCGCAACTAGTTATTTCTAGCCTACGGGTTGGTCACTTTTTGCACCTCATTTCACCCCCAATCACCTACTAACCTCATTCAGACCCAAACCCTAATCCCCCACTATAAATAAGCCTCCCACACCTCAGTTTCATTTTCCACACTCTAATCCACTCTCAAAAACTCTAAATCTTCAAGAACTTTGCGACTTTTGGGCAGAAACTTTCAAGTGAAGAAGCAAACTTTCAACTCATTTTCTCCGTCCTTTCTTCTTGTTTTTCTATTTCATACACGTGGATAACCTCTAGGTATGTTTCTCCAAGACTACTATGGTAAAGTAAGTTGGGGAATCACCACATTTGAGGCTCAAACTTGGTTTAAAATTCCATTTTTGTTAAACTCTTTGAAACATTGTTCATCCTTCCTCATTTCTTGAACATCTTCAAGTTGCCACAAATCCCATTGTTGGGATATGTTGGATTGAAGATTAATACAGAAATGAAAGGTGTTTAGCTCACTACCTAAGTCACCAAAACAACTTCCAAGTAACAAAGTGAACAAGACTACATCAAGTGTCCAAACATTATCCATGTTTGGGATGCACTCTTCTAATCAAGTCATTTGGTTGTTTAGGTGATTTAGATTATTTGGTTTGTCTAAGTAGCTTCCAAGAAATCAAAGTGAATCAACCACATGTCGTCTCCAACATTTTCCATGTTGGGTATGTAGACGTCTTGATTGCTCTCATTTGTCTACTTAGTATATTTAGATACTTTTAGTTTACATACTTATGTTTCATGACCATCTGAATCATCCTTGTGATGATTTGTGTATTGGTAAACAATAGGGTTTATGGATTCATACAATCCATGCATGGCCATACTTGATAATCTATGACTAC
Source organism: Scalesia atractyloides (assembly GCA_947069175.1). Lineage (NCBI taxonomy): Eukaryota > Viridiplantae > Streptophyta > Magnoliopsida > Asterales > Asteraceae > Scalesia > Scalesia atractyloides. The sequence goes on along the minus strand of CAMTDV010000006.1, from coordinate 69,107,785 downwards.
ACACACACGCACACACGTATATATAATATCCAATCCAAAACCAAACCATGGTACTTACCAAAATAATGGTAGGATATTTTGTAACGCGCCGTATTTTCCGTAATTTTATTTTATATTATTATCCTTCCTTTTGAAACAAAATATTAAGGTGTTCTGTGAAAGTTCGAGTGCGAAACGGGCCTTGAAACGCAAATGAACAGCTAACGGGCTAAGCCCAACCCAGACAAAACCATAGGCCTATATATTCATCGCTTCACTAGGAAACCCTAGCCCCCACTCAACATACACCCCTCTGCCTCTGACACTCGAAGTCCGGTCACCTGACCGAACTCCGCCATCCTTTCTGGCGACCCGCCTCCGGCCACACCCATTCTACAAACCCACTTCCACCGCACTCCTCCTCTCGTCTCTCACATACACACCCGCAGACCCTCCTTCTCTCTCGATCATCTTCGGTGACCCTCCAGCCGTCGTTTCTCCGGCAGACGAGTACCACACCATCGCCATCTCCCTGCTCCACCGGCCACCTCACGACAACCCCCTCCTCGTCGTTCCTTTTCTAGCGACACACCTGCACACCACAAATGTCACACCCCGACCCGGCGGAAATAAGAGTCGGGGCATAATTGGGTTATCACCAAAGCACATGACATTTACTATTATGTTTCATAATTAAATGAAATCAAAGTTACATTTCTCAAACATCCAAACATGTCCATTCATTACAAAGGAAAATAATCAAACATAATAATCCAAATACTAAATCGTTTTATTTCTTCTAATCCAGGTCCTATGTGTTCCTAGCTGCTGCTGGTTCACCTGTATCATGTGTAAAATGGGAGGTTTTTGGGTCAACATAAGTTGGCGAGTGAACCTTATAGATAAACATTTGATAATGATTTTCTGGTTAGTTTATCAATAAAATATTGTGCATAATCATAAAAGAGCACATGTATGAAATCAAACATTGGCAAAACATCAGTTACAATTATAACATACATCAACAATCGATAGCACACATGAACATACCATCATCATATAATAATTAACATAAATGAACTGTGCGATCAAGGCTCAATCAAACGGAGCCGATCGTATTGCATGAACTGGAAATGTAAATTGAACTGTGCGCTCAAGGCTCAATCAAACGGAGCCGAACGTATTGCATGAACTGGAAATGTAAATTGAACTGTGCACTCAAGGCTCAATCAAACGGAGCCGAGCGTATTGCATGTATTGAAATGTAAAATGAAATGACCGATCAAGGCTCAATCAAACGGAGCCGATCGTGCGGGCACGCCCTGATCAACCGCATAATAAAATGGGGATCAAACTCAACCTCGATGGATGGGGAGCTACGGCCTCGGCAATTGCATGTACTGAAATAATAATTTGCAAACAATAATAACTACTTAACAGCAACAAACTAATACACATGTCATGATATGATATATGCACAATAACTTGGTTATAATATGTAAATGAACAAGACACATGATACACCCCAAAAACGTGATTAAAACGGGGAATTTGAAGGGTTCACTCACATTGGGTGCGTTGGATTGGAGATGGTGAGATGCGCACGATTTAGACGAGCGAGTCGACGAGGAATATTAACCTAAATAATAATGGAAAGATATAATAAATGGATAGATTTTATTAAGGATTTTAATGGGATTTTTAGATATATTTTTTGTGAGTTTATGGCTATTTTCTATCTTTAAAAATGTTATTTTTAAGTATTTTTAATTGATTTTTAAATTAAAATAACCAATAAATATTTAAAAAAAATATTATTTTTTTACTGTTTGACCGTTGACCGTTGACCGGTTCGGTCAGCGGTAAATATTTGCGCCAAGCGGGATTCGAACCGGTGACCTTCCGTTCACGCGCACGTAGCTCTACCAGCTGAGCTACGTGACTAACCCGTTAGAAATTCAGTTTTAATTATATTTATATACTTATTCGAATTTACCGAAAATTCCTTTATTTTGCAAAACGTTTTAATCTCATGGACCGGTGCTTGTGACGGGACTCGAACGCGCGACGTGAAGTTTATTTTGCACACAGTCCACCGCTGGACTGTGTGTCTAACCCGGTTATATTCTTGATTTATATTATACTTAACAACTACCCGCCCTAACCCGGTTAGTTCATGAATAAAAAGAAATGTTATTACGTAGAGCGTGTGTGTAGTAAGGATCGAACTCGGGACTTGTATATAAACTTTGCACACAGTCCACCGCTGGACTGTGTGTCTAACCCGTTTATTATTCGAATTTTAATTACTCTTATCCCGTTCTTAAGTTCGTCTTCTTCATTACAATTACCGACTTTACTCAAACAACTGGTTCATGATTTAACTACTTAAATAACATGACTACTAGCTTGAATGTACAAAACCGAACAGTTTGGGGAAAGGATATACCGGACAGGTTGTCTTCTTTAGGGAGTCCGGCGAGAACAGACAACTCTGTTTTTTGAACCTTCGGCTGAGAGGGTCTAACAACAGAATTAGGGAATTAGATTTGAAATTGAACCAGAGTACATGGATTATTAGCACGATTTAATGTGTTTACCGTTAACTAGCGAGTTTCCGGCAATTCCAGAATTTCTCCGGCGAACCCAGAAAATCCAGCAAAGTCTTCTGTGACTGATTTTGAGTGATGGACTAATGTTAGTAGAGTCCTAACAATAGATTGAAACCGCAAAGGAGGAAAATCTTACCTGTTTGTGTTGAACACGGTTTTCCGGCGAGTTCTGCAGAGAATTCCGGCGAACAGTTTTTGGTGCTCAAATGACTTGAAAACGCGACGAAAAGGAAATGGAGTGTTGTTGTGACAGTTCTGAATCGCACAAATGATTGGAACTTGAATTATTCGGAGTTTGATAACTTTTCGGTTTCAAAAACCGAAACTATAAGTTCATTCAATTTGGACTTAATTAGAAACCGATATTCATCGGTTATAAGCTAGCTAAACGAACTTGAACTGATTTGGCGATTCGGTTTACCGATTTCCGTTATTCAGATATCATTAACTGTTAATTCGAGTTTGCGTATAAAACCCAATTGTTTTCCTAAGATTAACAGAAAACACTTGGTGGCGGAGTGGTTTGGGGACGGAATGATAAGTCTTGGCGACAGCTGACCCGGGTTCGAGTCCCGGCAGCTACAATTGATTTTTATTTATTTTATTTTAACTTTTTATCCAATTTAATTTTTATAGTTTAGTTTATTTATTAATTATGTAACGTTTAAACTCAAAATAACCATAAATAATTACTGTATTTTCATAACTTGGTATTTGATTACAAAACGGAGCGGGTTTTGGAGACCCGATTTTTTACAAATGTTACAGTATCCCCTACTTTTAGGAATTTCGTCCCGAAATTTAAACAGTTGAAGTAGTAGGGAAAAGATGAGGGTATTTTTCACGCATTGAGTCTTCACGTTCCCAAGTAAACTCAGGTCCCCGTTTCGACTCCCAGCGTACCCTAACAATAGGAATGCGACTTCGTCGTAGACGCTTTTCTCCATAGTCCATAATCTCCAATGGTCTTTCAATAAAATGCATGGATTCATCAATCTGAATATCCTCCAGTGGAATATGAAGATTCTCATCAGCGAGGCACTTCTTCAAGTTCGACACGTGGAATGTGGGATGAATCCTGTCGAGTTCTTCCGGTAGGTCAAGCTTGTATGCTACAGGACCTACTCTTTCGAGTATCTTGAAAGGTCCTACGTAACGTGGTGCTAGTTTTCCCTTTTGACCAAAACGAACTACTCCCTTCCACGGTGATACTTTTAAAAGCACATGATCACCAACGCTAAACTCCAAGGGCTTCCGTCGTTTATCTGCGTAACTCTTTTGACGACTTTGAGCCGCTAGAAGATTGTTTCGGATTTGATGAATCTTATCTGTGGTTTCTTGGATCAATTCTGGACCAGTAATTTGTGCTTCCCCAATTTCGTGCCAACAAACAGGAGATCGACACTTTCGACCATATAAAGCTTCAAAAGGTGCCATGCCGATGCTAGAATGATAACTGTTGTTGTACGAAAATTCGACTAAAGGTAGGTGGGCATCCCAATTTCCCTTGAAGTCTATGACACATGCTCAAAGCATGTCCTCAAGGGTTTGAATGGTGCGCTCAGACTGTCCATCAGTTTGAGGATGATAGGCGGTACTGAGATCTAGTCGAGTGCCCATAGCGGATTGTACTGCTTGCCATGTTCGTGAGGTGAAACGGCCATCACGATCAGAAATAATACTTAATGGAACTCCATGTCGGCTGACGATTTCGTTGATATAAATACGAGCAAGCTTTTCGTTCTTGAAATCTTCTCGAATAGGAATAAAGTGAGCTGATTTTGTAAGTCGATCTATAATCATCCATATAGTGTCATACCCACTAGAAGTGCGAGGTAACCCGGTAATGAAATCCATGGTTATATTTTCCCACTTCCAAACAGGGATTTCTGGTTGGACTAGAAGTCCTGAGGGTCTTTGGCGTTCAGCCTTTACTTTAGAGCAAGTGAGACACTTGGAAACAAAAACGGCAATATCTTTCTTCATTCCAGGCCACCAATAGGTGTACCGTAGGTCTTGATACATCTTATCGGCTCCTGGGTGTTTAGAATATCGCGTCTTATGGGCTTCATGCATGAGTGTTTCATGAAGATTGATGTGGTTGGGAATCCATATACGATCTAGGTAATACAAAATACCATCAGATTTAGTTTCAAGTTTTAGCTCGGCTCCACAGGACATCTCTTTTTGTACATCTTCCTCTGTTATGGAAACGTGTTGAGCTTCTCGAATTTGATCCTTAATATTGGTTATAATTTGCGAACATAGGAGATGAATGGAGTTCGCATAACCCTTTCGACTAAGTGCATCAGCCACCACATTTGCTTTACCAGGGTGGTATCTGATTTCACAGTCGTAATCATTTAGGAGTTCGACCCATCTTCGTTGCCTCATATTTAACTCTTTCTGATTGAAGATATGTTGAAGACTCTTGTGGTCAGTGTATATTTCACACTTCGTACCATAGAGATAATGTCTCCATATCTTAAGAGCGAATACAACGGCTCCAAGTTCAAGGTCATGAGTGGTGTAGTTCTTTTCGTGTGTCTTGAGTTGCCTTGAGGCATAAGCTATGACTTTTCCTCTTTGCATGAGAACGCAACCTAATCCTTGCCCTGACGCGTCGCAATAGACCACAAAATCATCACAACCTTCAGGAAGAGTGAGGATTGGTGCATCACAAAGTTTTTGCTTGAGAGTTTGAAAAGCTTCTTCTTGCTTGGGCCCCCATACAAATGGTTTCCCTTTATGGGTTAAAGCCGTGAGTGGCACCGCAATGCGAGAGAAGTTTGAAATGAATCGACGATAGTAGCCAGCAAGTCCAAGAAAAGACCTTACTTCAGTTGGCGTACGTGGAGCTTGCCATTCTTGAACTGCTTTGATCTTTGATGGGTCCACATGTATTCCTTTGTCATTGACTACATGCCCGAGAAATTGCACCTCTTTTAACCAGAATTCACATTTAGAGAACTTGGCATAAAGCTTTTCCTTTTCTAGAAGTGCAAGAACAAGTCGCAGGTGACGCTCATGATCAGCTTTAGATTTTGAATAGATAAGAATATCGTCGATGAATACAATAACAAATCGATCAAGGTAAGGTTTGCAGACTCTATTCATTAGGTCCATGAAAACAGCTGGTGCGTTGGTTAATCCAAACGGCATAACCATGAATTCATAGTGACCATATCGAGTTCGAAAAGCAGTTTTAGGGACGTCTTCTTCATGCACTCTAAGCTGATGATAGCCAGATCGAAGGTCGATTTTCGAAAAGCAACTGGCACCTTGTAGTTGGTCAAGAAGGTCATCTATGCGAGGTAAAGGATATCGATTTTTGATAGTTAACTTGTTGAGCTCTCTGTAGTCGATGCACATGCGAAAAGATCCATCCTTCTTCTTTACAAAGAGTACAGGTGCACCCCAAGGCGATGAGCTGGGGCGTATAAATCCCTTGTCAGTCAACTCTTGCAATTGACTGGCTAGCTCTTGCATTTCAGAGGGGGCTAACCTATATGGAGATTTTGCCACTGGTGTAGCACCAGGTATAAGATCGATACGAAATTCGACATCTCTGATTGGAGGAAGTCCTGAAATGTCGTCAGGAAAAACTTGTGGAAAATCTTTTACAACAGGGATATCTTCAAGTTTCTTTTCTGAGGTCCCCTTCTTGATGATATGGGCTAAAAACGCGACATAATTCTTGCGAAGGTATTTTTGAGCTTGAAGACAAGACATTAAGTTGAGCCCTTTCACCGAGGTTTCTCCAATAATTCGAAGAGTCTGACCGTTTGAAAGAGGAATACGAATAAATTTCTCACGACATACAACTTCCGCATGATGCTGACTGAGCCAATCCATTCCGATTATGATGTCGAAACTTCCCAGCTTCATAGGAATAAGATCGACTGAGAAATCGTGGTCGTTTAGGGTGAGCGTACAGTTGCGTAAAATAGAGTCTAACGAAACTGGTTTTCCGTCCGCAACTTCCACCGTTATGGATTCCGCGAGCTTATCCCGATTTTTGCTTAAGATAGGTTCAAATTCTAATGACACGAAACTTCTATCCGCACCAGTATCAAATAACATAGAGGCATATCTACCATTTATAAGAAACGTACCGTTGACCACATTGCCGTCAGCTCTGGCCTGGTTTGCGTTAATATTGAAAGCCCTTCCTCTAGCAGGTGGAGGAGCTTGGTTTGCTTGATTCACAGGGTTGGCTTGGGCCTGAGCATGAATAATATTGACCAGCCTTGGACATGTGTTCCTGAAATGACTTGGATCACCGCAATTGAAACAAGCCCGCATAGGTTGGCCCATAGGGTAGTTGGGTTGATAGTATGTTTGGGCTAAATGTTGAGTGGGTGGAAATGGTTGTTGTTGTTGGGCTTGACCCATTAATTGTTGGTGGGTTTGGGTTATAGGTTGGTGGCGGTTTGTTCGTTGAAGCGTGCGGCAGTTTTGAACAGTGTGTCCAGCGCGACCGCAGCCGGTACAGTATTGGCAAGGATAGTCAGGGGAGTGGTGATACTGACAACGGTTACATTTTGGTAGTGGCCCTGTGTATGGTCTTTTGTATGGCGCGGGTGGAGGAGTGGCTTGAGTGATGGGTGCAGCAGGAACAGGGGTGTTGGTTTGGGTGACTGCAAAGTTCCTGGTGTTACGCTTCCTCTTGTTAGCAAATTTAGAAGAAGGAGTGTGGTGGTTTGAGGTTTGTCCCTCAGCAGGGGTTTTCTTCTTTTCCTCCTTGAACTTCCCATTGCGAATTCGGTTTTCGGTCAGTTTTGTTGCCAACTCCATGGCAGCTTCGAGTGTTACCGGTGAAACGCTGAGGACCGAATCTTGGATTTTCGAGGGAAGTCCTCGAATGTAATGTTCGATCAGACGGTAGGTTGGAGTGAATAAGTTTGGTACCATTTGGTTCAACTCCAAGAACCTTTTATTGTAAGTAGAGTGATCACCATCTTTTTGCTTCAAGGCATGAAATTCATCTTCCAATTTCTTAATTTCACTTCTAGGACAGAATCGCCTAGTCATGATTTCCCTTAACTCCTCCCAAGTTAAGGCCATCGCATCTTCCGTTCCCCTCTTTCCTTTCTCGGTATTCCACCAAGTGAGAGCTACCCCAAGTAGTCTCCCGGTGGCATAACGAACTTTGCGATCCTCAGGACAATCGCAGTTTAAGAAAACGTTTTCCATCTCCTCGAACCAATGTAGGAGAGCAGTGACTTCCTCAGTCCCTTCGAATTTTGGGGGATCGCAGGACTTAAAATGTTTGTAGGAGCATTTGATGGTAGGAGGGTTGTTGATGATCTGGTCCTGTTGTTGAGGAGGGTTAGTAGGATTTGCAGCAAGGGCTTGTTGTACTTGTACTACGATGTCAGGTAATATCGTGGCCATTTGATTCGCGATATGAGTGGCCAAACGTTCCCGAGACTTTTCCGATTTCCTACTCCTTCGATGCGGTCTAGACGACATCTACAGGATCATAAAATGAGAAGATTGTGAGTTTATGGTATCTTTTTTAGGTGTCATGTGTCTTTAGGAAAATGAAAATAACATAAATATCAATAATGCAACTACATCCAAAGGATGTCTTGGGTTCGCTCATGTTGGGCCTCAAATGTCCCCCATACCTTCACCTATATAGTCATGTGGGCCCCCATGGCTATTGGCTTGGTAGGGTTCACATTAGTATTGGCAATTTAACACTCGCATCCCCCGAATGCTAACCACAAAATATGTTCATGAGATGTTTGGTCGGAACGTGTCCAGGTGTAGACACAATGACAACTCAAAGTGGGATTAGCTCTCACGACGTTTGGTATAGCATGCTTTGGCCTAATAGGTATTTCGTACTCTCATCGTTAGTCCCCAGGTAGGCAAACTGGTCCTTTATTTTGGATTTATACGAATGCCAGCCTAGACAGGACGTTCCGACTACCGGTACTAGTACCCTTCCAGTTACTACATGGCCGTCATGAGAACTCACTTTGATGAGATTTGAAAACACGAAAATCGTTGTAAAATCAATCATGATGTGGTGTGTGCTTGCATGGATGTGATATATTATGATCATACGATTTCATGATAGGCATTATTTGATAATACATACTTATGAACATGCTTGAACAATATCAAATGTAACATTTAACATAAACATATAAACATCATGAAATTTGGCATATAACACACAAAATTCTTATAAGTTTCTAATCGACTATAGTATAGGCTCTAAGGGTCTAATAACCTATCCTATACCCCTATAGTCATGGCTCTGATACCAATCTGTCACACCCCGACCCGCAGCGGAAATAAGAGTCGGGGCATAATTGGGTTATCACCAAAGCACATGACATTTACTATTATGTTTCATAATTAAATGAAATCAAAGTTACATTTCTCAAACATCCAAACATGTCCATTCATTACAAAGGAAAATAACCAAACATAATAATCCAAATACTAAATCGTTTTATTTCTTCTAATCCAGGTCCTATGTGTTCCTAGCTGCTGCTGGTTCACCTGTATCATGTGTAAAATGGGAGGTTTTTGGGTCAACATAAGTTGGCGAGTGAACCTTATAGATAAACATTTGATAATGATTTTCTGGTTAGTTTATCAATAAAATATTGTGCATAATCATAAAAGAGCACATGTATGAAATCAAACATTGGCAAAACATCAGTTACAATTATAACATACATCAACAATCGATAGCACACATGAACATACCATCATCATATAATAATTAACATAAATGAACTGTGCGATCAAGGCTCAATCAAACGGAGCCGATCGTATTGCATGAACTGGAAATGTAAATTGAACTGTGCGCTCAAGGCTCAATCAAACGGAGCCGAACGTATTGCATGAACTGGAAATGTAAATTGAACTGTGCACTCAAGGCTCAATCAAACGGAGCCGAGCGTATTGCATGTATTGAAATGTAAAATGAAATGACCGATCAAGGCTCAATCAAACGGAGCCGATCGTGCGGGCACGCCCTGATCAACCGCATAATAAAATGGGGATCAAACTCAACCTCGATGGATGGGGAGCTACGGCCTCGGCAATTGCATGTACTGAAATAATAATTTGCAAACAATAATAACTACTTAACAGCAACAAACTAATACACATGTCATGATATGATATATGCACAATAACTTGGTTATAATATGTAAATGAACAAGACACATGATACACCCAAAAAACGTGATTAAAACGGGGAATTTGAAGGGTTCACTCACATTGGGTGCGTTGGATTGGAGATGGTGAGATGCGCACGATTTAGACGAGCGAGTCGACGAGGAATATTAACCTAAATAATAATGGAAAGATATAATAAATGGATAGATTTTATTAAGGATTTTAATGGGATTTTTAGATATATTTTTTGTGAGTTTATGGCTATTTTCTATCTTTAAAAATGTTATTTTTAAGTATTTGTAATTGATTTTTAAATTAAAATAACAAATAAATATTTAAAAAAAATATTATTTTTTTACTGTTTGACCGTTGACCGTTGACCGGTTCGGTCAGCGGTAAATATTTGCGCCAAGCGGGATTCGAACCGGTGACCTTCCGTTCACGCGCACGTAGCTCTACCAGCTGAGCTACGTGACTAACCCGTTAGAAACTCAGTTTTAATTATATTTATATACTTATTCGAATTTACCGAAAATTCCTTTATTTTGCAAAACGTTTTAATCTCATGGACCGGTGCTTGTGACGGGACTCGAACGCGCGACGTGAAGTTTATTTTGCACACAGTCCACCGCTGGACTGTGTGTCTAACCCGGTTATATTCTTGATTTATATTATACTTAACAACTACCCGCCCTAACCCGGTTAGTTCATGAATAAAAAGAAATGTTATTACGTAGAGCGTGTGTGTAGTAAGGATCGAACTCGGGACTTGTATATAAACTTTGCACACAGTCCACCGCTGGACTGTGTGTCTAACCCGTTTATTATTCGAATTTTAATTACTCTTATCCCGTTCTTAAGTTCGTCTTCTTCATTACAATTACCGACTTTACTCAAACAACTGGTTCATGATTTAACTACTTAAATAACATGACTACTAGCTTGAATGTACAAAACCGAACAGTTTGGGGAAAGGATATACCGGACAGGTTGTCTTCTTTAGGGAGTCCGGCGAGAACAGACAACTCTGTTTTTTGAACCTTCGGCTGAGAGGGTCTAACAACAGTTTTGAAATTGAACCAGAGTACATGGATTATTAGCACGATTTAATGTGTTTACCGTTAACTAGCGAGTTTCCGGCAATTCCAGAATTTCTCCGGCGAACCCAGAAAATCCAGCAAAGTCTTCTGTGACTGATTTTGAGTGATGGACTAATGTTAGTAGAGTCCTAACAATAGATTGAAACCGCAAAGGAGGAAAATCTTACCGGTTTGTGTTGAACACGGTTTTCCGGCGAGTTCTGCAGAGAATTCCGGCGAACAGTTTTTGGTGCTCAAATGACTTGAAAACGCGACGAAAAGGAAATGGAGTGTTGTTGTGACAGTTCTGAATCGCACAAATGATTGGAACTTGAATTATTCGGAGTTTGATAACTTTTCGGTTTCAAAAACCGAAACTTTAAGTTCATTCAATTTGGACTTAATTAGAAACCGATATTCATCGGTTATAAGCTAGCTAAACGAACTTGAACTGATTTGGCGATTCGGTTTACCGATTTCCGTTATTCAGATATCATTAACTGTTAATTCAAGTTTGCGTATAAAACCCAATTGTTTTCCTAAGATTAACAGAAAACACTTGGTGGCGGAGTGGTTTGGGGACGGAATGATAAGTCTTGGCGACAGCTGACCCGGGTTCGAGTCCCGGCAGCTACAATTGATTTTTATTTATTTTATTTTAACTTTTTATCCAATTTAATTTTTATAGTTTAGTTTATTTATTAATTATGTAACGTTTAAACTCAAAATAACCATAAATAATTACTGTATTTTCATAACTTGGTATTTGATTACAAAACGGAGCGGGTTTTGGAGACCCGATTTTTTACAAATGTTACAGTATCCCCTACTTTTAGGAATTTCGTCCCGAAATTTAAACAGTTGAAGTAGTAGGGAAAAGATGAGGGTATTTTTCACGCATTGAGTCTTCACGTTCCCAAGTAAACTCAGGTCCCCGTTTCGACTCCCAGCGTACCCTAACAATAGGAATGCGACTTCGTCGTAGACGCTTTTCTCCATAGTCCATAATCTCCAATGGTCTTTCAATAAAATGCATGGATTCATCAATCTGAATATCCTCCAGTGGAATATGAAGATTCTCATCAGCGAGGCACTTCTTCAAGTTCGACACGTGGAATGTGGGATGAATCCTGTCGAGTTCTTCCGGTAGGTCAAGCTTGTATGCTACAGGACCTACTCTTTCGAGTATCTTGAAAGGTCCTACGTAACGTGGTGCTAGTTTTCCCTTTTGACCAAAACGAACTACTCCCTTCCACGGTGATACTTTTAAAAGCACATGATCACCAACGCTAAACTCCAAGGGCTTCCGTCGTTTATCTGCGTAACTCTTTTGACGACTTTGAGCCGCTAGAAGATTGTTTCGGATTTGATGAATCTTATCTGTGGTTTCTTGGATCAATTCTGGACCAGTAATTTGTGCTTCCCCAATTTCGTGCCAACAAACAGGAGATCGACACTTTCGACCATATAAAGCTTCAAAAGGTGCCATGCCGATGCTAGAATGATAACTGTTGTTGTACGAAAATTCGACTAAAGGTAGGTGGGCATCCCAATTTCCCTTGAAGTCTATGACACATGCTCAAAGCATGTCCTCAAGGGTTTGAATGGTGCGCTCAGACTGTCCATCAGTTTGAGGATGATAGGCGGTACTGAGATCTAGTCGAGTGCCCATAGCGGATTGTACTGCTTGCCATGTTCGTGAGGTGAAACGGCCATCACGATCAGAAATAATACTTAATGGAACTCCATGTCGGCTGACGATTTCGTTGATATAAATACGAGCAAGCTTTTCGTTCTTGAAATCTTCTCGAATAGGAATAAAGTGAGCTGATTTTGTAAGTCGATCTATAATCATCCATATAGTGTCATACCCACTAGAAGTGCGAGGTAACCCGGTAATGAAATCCATGGTTATATTTTCCCACTTCCAAACAGGGATTTCTGGTTGGACTAGAAGTCCTGAGGGTCTTTGGCGTTCAGCCTTTACTTTAGAGCAAGTGAGACACTTGGAAACAAAAACGGCAATATCTTTCTTCATTCCAGGCCACCAATAGGTGTACCGTAGGTCTTGATACATCTTATCGGCTCCTGGGTGTTTAGAATATCGCGTCTTATGGGCTTCATGCATGAGTGTTTCATGAAGATTGATGTGGTTGGGAATCCATATACGATCTAGGTAATACAAAATACCATCAGATTTAGTTTCAAGTTTTAGCTCGGCTCCACAGGACATCTCTTTTTGTACATCTTCCTCTGTTATGGAAACGTGTTGAGCTTCTCGAATTTGATCCTTAATATTGGTTATAATTTGCGAACATAGGAGATGAATGGAGTTCGCATAACCCTTTCGACTAAGTGCATCAGCCACCACATTTGCTTTACCAGGGTGGTATCTGATTTCACAGTCGTAATCATTTAGGAGTTCGACCCATCTTCGTTGCCTCATATTTAACTCTTTCTGATTGAAGATATGTTGAAGACTCTTGTGGTCAGTGTATATTTCACACTTCGTACCATAGAGATAATGTCTCCATATCTTAAGAGCGAATACAACGGCTCCAAGTTCAAGGTCATGAGTGGTGTAGTTCTTTTCGTGTGTCTTGAGTTGCCTTGAGGCATAAGCTATGACTTTTCCTCTTTGCATGAGAACGCAACCTAATCCTTGCCCTGACGCGTCGCAATAGACCACAAAATCATCACAACCTTCAGGAAGAGTGAGGATTGGTGCATCACAAAGTTTTTGCTTGAGAGTTTGAAAAGCTTCTTCTTGCTTGGGCCCCATACAAATGGTTTCCCTTTATGGGTTAAAGCGTGAGTGGCACCGCAATGCGAGAGAAGTTTGAAATGAATCGACGATAGTAGCCAGCAAGTCCAAGAAAAGACCTTACTTCAGTTGGCGTACGTGGAGCTTGCCATTCTTGAACTGCTTTGATCTTTGATGGGTCCACATGTATTCCTTTGTCATTGACTACATGCCCGAGAAATTGCACCTCTTTTAACCAGAATTCACATTTAGAGAACTTGGCATAAAGCTTTTCCTTTTCTAGAAGTGCAAGAACAAGTCGCAGGTGACGCTCATGATCAGCTTTAGATTTTGAATAGATAAGAATATCGTCGATGAATACAATAACAAATCGATCAAGGTAAGGTTTGCAGACTCTATTCATTAGGTCCATGAAAACAGCTGGTGCGTTGGTTAATCCAAACGGCATAACCATGAATTCATAGTGACCATATCGAGTTCGAAAAGCAGTTTTAGGGACGTCTTCTTCATGCACTCTAAGCTGATGATAGCCAGATCGAAGGTCGATTTTCGAAAAGCAACTGGCACCTTGTAGTTGGTCAAGAAGGTCATCTATGCGAGGTAAAGGATATCGATTTTTGATAGTTAACTTGTTGAGCTCTCTGTAGTCGATGCACATGCGAAAAGATCCATCCTTCTTCTTTACAAAGAGTACAGGTGCACCCCAAGGCGATGAGCTGGGGCGTATAAATCCCTTGTCAGTCAACTCTTGCAATTGACTGGCTAGCTCTTGCATTTCAGAGGGGGCTAACCTATATGGAGATTTTGCCACTGGTGTAGCACCAGGTATAAGATCGATACGAAATTCGACATCTCTGATTGGAGGAAGTCCTGAAATGTCGTCAGGAAAAACTTGTGGAAAATCTTTTACAACAGGGATATCTTCAAGTTTCTTTTCTGAGGTCCCCTTCTTGATGATATGGGCTAAAAACGCGACATAATTCTTGCGAAGGTATTTTTGAGCTTGAAGACAAGACATTAAGTTGAGCCCTTTCACCGAGGTTTCTCCAATAATTCGAAGAGTCTGACCGTTTGAAAGAGGAATACGAATAAATTTCTCACGACATACAACTTCCGCATGATGCTGACTGAGCCAATCCATTCCGATTATGATGTCGAAACTTCCCAGCTTCATAGGAATAAGATCGACTGAGAAATCGTGGTCGTTTAGGGTGAGCGTACAGTTGCGTAAAATAGAGTCTAACGAAACTGGTTTTCCGTCCGCAACTTCCACCGTTATGGATTCCGCGAGCTTATCCCGATTTTTGCTTAAGATAGGTTCAAATTCTAATGACACGAAACTTCTATCCGCACCAGTATCAAATAACATAGAGGCATATCTACCATTTATAAGAAACGTACCGTTGACCACATTGCCGTCAGCTCTGGCCTGGTTTGCGTTAATATTGAAAGCCCTTCCTCTAGCAGGTGGAGGAGCTTGGTTTGCTTGATTCACAGGGTTGGCTTGGGCCTGAGCATGAATAATATTGACCAGCCTTGGACATGTGTTCCTGAAATGACTTGGATCACCGCAATTGAAACAAGCCCGCATAGGTTGGCCCATAGGGTAGTTGGGTTGATAGTATGTTTGGGCTAAATGTTGAGTGGGTGGAAATGGTTGTTGTTGTTGGGCTTGACCCATTAATTGTTGGTGGGTTTGGGTTATAGGTTGGTGGCGGTTTGTTCGTTGAAGCGTGCGGCAGTTTTGAACAGTGTGTCCAGCGCGACCGCAGCCGGTACAGTATTGGCAAGGATAGTCAGGGGAGTGGTGATACTGACAACGGTTACATTTTGGTAGTGGCCCTGTGTATGGTCTTTTGTATGGCGCGGGTGGAGGAGTGGCTTGAGTGATGGGTGCAGCAGGAACAGGGGTGTTGGTTTGGGTGACTGCAAAGTTCCTGGTGTTACGCTTCCTCTTGTTAGCAAATTTAGAAGAAGGAGTGTGGTGGTTTGAGGTTTGTCCCTCAGCAGGGGTTTTCTTCTTTTCCTCCTTGAACTTCCCATTGCGAATTCGGTTTTCGGTCAGTTTTGTTGCCAACTCCATGGCAGCTTCGAGTGTTACCGGTGAAACGCTGAGGACCGAATCTTGGATTTTCGAGGGAAGTCCTCGAATGTAATGTTCGATCAGACGGTAGGTTGGAGTGAATAAGTTTGGTACCATTTGGTTCAACTCCAAGAACCTTTTATTGTAAGTAGAGTGATCACCATCTTTTTGCTTCAAGGCATGAAATTCATCTTCCAATTTCTTAATTTCACTTCTAGGACAGAATCGCCTAGTCATGATTTCCCTTAACTCCTCCCAAGTTAAGGCCATCGCATCTTCCGTTCCCCTCTTTCCTTTCTCGGTATTCCACCAAGTGAGAGCTACCCCAAGTAGTCTCCCGGTGGCATAACGAACTTTGCGATCCTCAGGACAATCGCAGTTTAAGAAAACGTTTTCCATCTCCTCGAACCAATGTAGGAGAGCAGTGACTTCCTCAGTCCCTTCGAATTTTGGGGGATCGCAGGACTTAAAATGTTTGTAGGAGCATTTGATGGTAGGAGGGTTGTTGATGATCTGGTCCTGTTGTTGAGGAGGGTTAGTAGGATTTGCAGCAAGGGCTTGTTGTACTTGTACTACGATGTCAGGTAATATCGTGGCCATTTGATTCGCGATATGAGTGGCCAAACGTTCCCGAGACTTTTCCGATTTCCTACTCCTTCGATGCGGTCTAGACGACATCTACAGGATCATAAAATGAGAAGATTGTGAGTTTATGGTATCTTTTTTAGGTGTCATGTGTCTTTAGGAAAATGAAAATAACATAAATATCAATAATGCAACTACATCCAAAGGATGTCTTGGGTTCGCTCATGTTGGGCCTCAAATGTCCCCCATACCTTCACCTATATAGTCATGTGGGCCCCCATGGCTATTGGCTTGGTAGGGTTCACATTAGTATTGGCAATTTAACACTCGCATCCCCGAATGCTAACCACAAAATATGTTCATGAGATGTTTGGTCGGAACGTGTCCAGGTGTAGACACAATGACAACTCAAAGTGGGATTAGCTCTCACGACGTTTGGTATAGCATGCTTTGGCCTAATAGGTATTTCGTACTCTCATCGTTAGTCCCCAGGTAGGCAAACTGGTCCTTTATTTTGGATTTATACGAATGCCAGCCTAGACAGGACGTTCCGACTACCGGTACTAGTACCCTTCCAGTTACTACATGGCCGTCATGAGAACTCACTTTGATGAGATTTGAAAACACGAAAATCGTTGTAAAATCAATCATGATGTGGTGTGTGCTTGCATGGATGTGATATATTATGATCATACGATTTCATGATAGGCATTATTTGATAATACATACTTATGAACATGCTTGAACAATATCAAATGTAACATTTAACATAAACATATAAACATCATGAAATTTGGCATATAACACACAAAATTCTTATAAGTTTCTAATCGACTATAGTATAGGCTCTAAGGGTCTAATAACCTATCCTATACCCCTATAGTCATGGCTCTGATACCAATCTGTCACACCCCGACCCGCAGCGGAAATAAGAGTCGGGGCATAATTGGGTTATCACCAAAGCACATGACATTTACTATTATGTTTCATAATTAAATGAAATCAAAGTTACATTTCTCAAACATCCAAACATGTCCATTCATTACAAAGGAAAATAACCAAACATAATAATCCAAATACTAAATCGTTTTATTTCTTCTAATCCAGGTCCTATGTGTTCCTAGCTGCTGCTGGTTCACCTGTATCATGTGTAAAATGGGAGGTTTTTGGGTCAACATAAGTTGGCGAGTGAACCTTATAGATAAACATTTGATAATGATTTTCTGGTTAGTTTATCAATAAAATATTGTGCATAATCATAAAAGAGCACATGTATGAAATCAAACATTGGCAAAACATCAGTTACAATTATAACATACATCAACAATCGATAGCACACATGAACATACCATCATCATATAATAATTAACATAAATGAACTGTGCGATCAAGGCTCAATCAAACGGAGCCGATCGTATTGCATGAACTGGAAATGTAAATTGAACTGTGCGCTCAAGGCTCAATCAAACGGAGCCGAACGTATTGCATGAACTGGAAATGTAAATTGAACTGTGCACTCAAGGCTCAATCAAACGGAGCCGAGCGTATTGCATGTATTGAAATGTAAAATGAAATGACCGATCAAGGCTCAATCAAACGGAGCCGATCGTGCGGGCACGCCCTGATCAACCGCATAATAAAATGGGGATCAAACTCAACCTCGATGGATGGGGAGCTACGGCCTCGGCAATTGCATGTACTGAAATAATAATTTGCAAACAATAATAACTACTTAACAGCAACAAACTAATACACATGTCATGATATGATATATGCACAATAACTTGGTTATAATATGTAAATGAACAAGACACATGATACACCCAAAAAACGTGATTAAAACGGGGAATTTGAAGGGTTCACTCACATTGGGTGCGTTGGATTGGAGATGGTGAGATGCGCACGATTTAGACGAGCGAGTCGACGAGGAATATTAACCTAAATAATAATGGAAAGATATAATAAATGGATAGATTTTATTAAGGATTTTAATGGGATTTTTAGATATATTTTTTGTGAGTTTATGGCTATTTTCTATCTTTAAAAATGTTATTTTTAAGTATTTGTAATTGATTTTTAAATTAAAATAACAAATAAATATTTAAAAAAAATATTATTTTTTTACTGTTTGACCGTTGACCGTTGACCGGTTCGGTCAGCGGTAAATATTTGCGCCAAGCGGGATTCGAACCGGTGACCTTCCGTTCACGCGCACGTAGCTCTACCAGCTGAGCTACGTGACTAACCCGTTAGAAACTCAGTTTTAATTATATTTATATACTTATTCGAATTTACCGAAAATTCCTTTATTTTGCAAAACGTTTTAATCTCATGGACCGGTGCTTGTGACGGGACTCGAACGCGCGACGTGAAGTTTATTTTGCACACAGTCCACCGCTGGACTGTGTGTCTAACCCGGTTATATTCTTGATTTATATTATACTTAACAACTACCCGCCCTAACCCGGTTAGTTCATGAATAAAAAGAAATGTTATTACGTAGAGCGTGTGTGTAGTAAGGATCGAACTCGGGACTTGTATATAAACTTTGCACACAGTCCACCGCTGGACTGTGTGTCTAACCCGTTTATTATTCGAATTTTAATTACTCTTATCCCGTTCTTAAGTTCGTCTTCTTCATTACAATTACCGACTTTACTCAAACAACTGGTTCATGATTTAACTACTTAAATAACATGACTACTAGCTTGAATGTACAAAACCGAACAGTTTGGGGAAAGGATATACCGGACAGGTTGTCTTCTTTAGGGAGTCCGGCGAGAACAGACAACTCTGTTTTTTGAACCTTCGGCTGAGAGGGTCTAACAACAGTTTTGAAATTGAACCAGAGTACATGGATTATTAGCACGATTTAATGTGTTTACCGTTAACTAGCGAGTTTCCGGCAATTCCAGAATTTCTCCGGCGAACCCAGAAAATCCAGCAAAGTCTTCTGTGACTGATTTTGAGTGATGGACTAATGTTAGTAGAGTCCTAACAATAGATTGAAACCGCAAAGGAGGAAAATCTTACCGGTTTGTGTTGAACACGGTTTTCCGGCGAGTTCTGCAGAGAATTCCGGCGAACAGTTTTTGGTGCTCAAATGACTTGAAAACGCGACGAAAAGGAAATGGAGTGTTGTTGTGACAGTTCTGAATCGCACAAATGATTGGAACTTGAATTATTCGGAGTTTGATAACTTTTCGGTTTCAAAAACCGAAACTTTAAGTTCATTCAATTTGGACTTAATTAGAAACCGATATTCATCGGTTATAAGCTAGCTAAACGAACTTGAACTGATTTGGCGATTCGGTTTACCGATTTCCGTTATTCAGATATCATTAACTGTTAATTCAAGTTTGCGTATAAAACCCAATTGTTTTCCTAAGATTAACAGAAAACACTTGGTGGCGGAGTGGTTTGGGGACGGAATGATAAGTCTTGGCGACAGCTGACCCGGGTTCGAGTCCCGGCAGCTACAATTGATTTTTATTTATTTTATTTTAACTTTTTATCCAATTTAATTTTTATAGTTTAGTTTATTTATTAATTATGTAACGTTTAAACTCAAAATAACCATAAATAATTACTGTATTTTCATAACTTGGTATTTGATTACAAAACGGAGCGGGTTTTGGAGACCCGATTTTTTACAAATGTTACAGTATCCCCTACTTTTAGGAATTTCGTCCCGAAATTTAAACAGTTGAAGTAGTAGGGAAAAGATGAGGGTATTTTTCACGCATTGAGTCTTCACGTTCCCAAGTAAACTCAGGTCCCCGTTTCGACTCCCAGCGTACCCTAACAATAGGAATGCGACTTCGTCGTAGACGCTTTTCTCCATAGTCCATAATCTCCAATGGTCTTTCAATAAAATGCATGGATTCATCAATCTGAATATCCTCCAGTGGAATATGAAGATTCTCATCAGCGAGGCACTTCTTCAAGTTCGACACGTGGAATGTGGGATGAATCCTGTCGAGTTCTTCCGGTAGGTCAAGCTTGTATGCTACAGGACCTACTCTTTCGAGTATCTTGAAAGGTCCTACGTAACGTGGTGCTAGTTTTCCCTTTTGACCAAAACGAACTACTCCCTTCCACGGTGATACTTTTAAAAGCACATGATCACCAACGCTAAACTCCAAGGGCTTCCGTCGTTTATCTGCGTAACTCTTTTGACGACTTTGAGCCGCTAGAAGATTGTTTCGGATTTGATGAATCTTATCTGTGGTTTCTTGGATCAATTCTGGACCAGTAATTTGTGCTTCCCCAATTTCGTGCCAACAAACAGGAGATCGACACTTTCGACCATATAAAGCTTCAAAAGGTGCCATGCCGATGCTAGAATGATAACTGTTGTTGTACGAAAATTCGACTAAAGGTAGGTGGGCATCCCAATTTCCCTTGAAGTCTATGACACATGCTCAAAGCATGTCCTCAAGGGTTTGAATGGTGCGCTCAGACTGTCCATCAGTTTGAGGATGATAGGCGGTACTGAGATCTAGTCGAGTGCCCATAGCGGATTGTACTGCTTGCCATGTTCGTGAGGTGAAACGGCCATCACGATCAGAAATAATACTTAATGGAACTCCATGTCGGCTGACGATTTCGTTGATATAAATACGAGCAAGCTTTTCGTTCTTGAAATCTTCTCGAATAGGAATAAAGTGAGCTGATTTTGTAAGTCGATCTATAATCATCCATATAGTGTCATACCCACTAGAAGTGCGAGGTAACCCGGTAATGAAATCCATGGTTATATTTTCCCACTTCCAAACAGGGATTTCTGGTTGGACTAGAAGTCCTGAGGGTCTTTGGCGTTCAGCCTTTACTTTAGAGCAAGTGAGACACTTGGAAACAAAAACGGCAATATCTTTCTTCATTCCAGGCCACCAATAGGTGTACCGTAGGTCTTGATACATCTTATCGGCTCCTGGGTGTTTAGAATATCGCGTCTTATGGGCTTCATGCATGAGTGTTTCATGAAGATTGATGTGGTTGGGAATCCATATACGATCTAGGTAATACAAAATACCATCAGATTTAGTTTCAAGTTTTAGCTCGGCTCCACAGGACATCTCTTTTTGTACATCTTCCTCTGTTATGGAAACGTGTTGAGCTTCTCGAATTTGATCCTTAATATTGGTTATAATTTGCGAACATAGGAGATGAATGGAGTTCGCATAACCCTTTCGACTAAGTGCATCAGCCACCACATTTGCTTTACCAGGGTGGTATCTGATTTCACAGTCGTAATCATTTAGGAGTTCGACCCATCTTCGTTGCCTCATATTTAACTCTTTCTGATTGAAGATATGTTGAAGACTCTTGTG
Organism: Scalesia atractyloides; assembly: GCA_947069175.1. Lineage (NCBI taxonomy): Eukaryota > Viridiplantae > Streptophyta > Magnoliopsida > Asterales > Asteraceae > Scalesia > Scalesia atractyloides. Next base: position 69,086,201 of record CAMTDV010000006.1, on the reverse strand, counting down.
GTCAGTGTATATTTCACACTTCGTACCATAGAGATAATGTCTCCATATCTTAAGAGCGAATACAATGGCTCCAAGTTCAAGGTCATGAGTGGTGTAGTTCTTTTCGTGTGTCTTGAGTTGCCTTGAGGCATAAGCTATGACTTTTCCTCTTTGCATGAGAACGCAACCTAATCCTTGCCCTGACGCGTCGCAATAGACCACAAAATCATCACAACCTTCAGGAAGAGTGAGGATTGGTGCATCACAAAGTTTTTGCTTGAGAGTTTGAAAAGCTTCTTCTTGCTTGGGCCCCCATACAAATGGTTTCCCTTTATGGGTTAAAGCCGTGAGTGGCACCGCAATGCGAGAGAAGTTTGAAATGAATCGACGATAGTAGCCAGCAAGTCCAAGAAAAGACCTTACTTCAGTTGGCGTACGTGGAGCTTGCCATTCTTGAACTGCTTTGATCTTTGATGGGTCCACATGTATTCCTTTGTCATTGACTACATGCCCGAGAAATTGCACCTCTTTTAACCAGAATTCACATTTAGAGAACTTGGCATAAAGCTTTTCCTTTTCTAGAAGTGCAAGAACAAGTCGCAGGTGACGCTCATGATCAGCTTTAGATTTTGAATAGATAAGAATATCGTCGATGAATACAATAACAAATCGATCAAGGTAAGGTTTGCAGACTCTATTCATTAGGTCCATGAAAACAGCTGGTGCGTTGGTTAATCCAAACGGCATAACCATGAATTCATAGTGACCATATCGAGTTCGAAAAGCAGTTTTAGGGACGTCTTCTTCATGCACTCTAAGCTGATGATAGCCAGATCGAAGGTCGATTTTCGAAAAGCAACTGGCACCTTGTAGTTGGTCAAGAAGGTCATCTATGCGAGGTAAAGGATATCGATTTTTGATAGTTAACTTGTTGAGCTCTCTGTAGTCGATGCACATGCGAAAAGATCCATCCTTCTTCTTTACAAAGAGTACAGGTGCACCCCAAGGCGATGAGCTGGGGCGTATAAATCCCTTGTCAGTCAACTCTTGCAATTGACTGGCTAGCTCTTGCATTTCAGAGGGGGCTAACCTATATGGAGATTTTGCCACTGGTGTAGCACCAGGTATAAGATCGATACGAAATTCGACATCTCTGATTGGAGGAAGTCCTGAAATGTCGTCAGGAAAAACTTGTGGAAAATCTTTTACAACAGGGATATCTTCAAGTTTCTTTTCTGAGGTCCCCTTCTTGATGATATGGGCTAAAAACGCGACATAATTCTTGCGAAGGTATTTTTGAGCTTGAAGACAAGACATTAAGTTGAGCCCTTTCACCGAGGTTTCTCCAATAATTCGAAGAGTCTGACCGTTTGAAAGAGGAATACGAATAAATTTCTCACGACATACAACTTCCGCATGATGCTGACTGAGCCAATCCATTCCGATTATGATGTCGAAACTTCCCAGCTTCATAGGAATAAGATCGACTGAGAAATCGTGGTCGTTTAGGGTGAGCGTACAGTTGCGTAAAATAGAGTCTAACGAAACTGGTTTTCCGTCCGCAACTTCCACCGTTATGGATTCCGCGAGCTTATCCCGATTTTTGCTTAAGATAGGTTCAAATTCTAATGACACGAAACTTCTATCCGCACCAGTATCAAATAACATAGAGGCATATCTACCATTTATAAGAAACGTACCGTTGACCACATTGCCGTCAGCTCTGGCCTGGTTTGCGTTAATATTGAAAGCCCTTCCTCTAGCAGGTGGAGGAGCTTGGTTTGCTTGATTCACAGGGTTGGCTTGGGCCTGAGCATGAATAATATTGACCAGCCTTGGACATGTGTTCCTGAAATGACTTGGATCACCGCAATTGAAACAAGCCCGCATAGGTTGGCCCATAGGGTAGTTGGGTTGATAGTATGTTTGGGCTAAATGTTGAGTGGGTGGAAATGGTTGTTGTTGTTGGGCTTGACCCATTAATTGTTGGTGGGTTTGGGTTATAGGTTGGTGGCGGTTTGTTCGTTGAAGCGTGCGGCAGTTTTGAACAGTGTGTCCAGCGCGACCGCAGCCGGTACAGTATTGGCAAGGATAGTCAGGGGAGTGGTGATACTGACAACGGTTACATTTTGGTAGTGGCCCTGTGTATGGTCTTTTGTATGGCGCGGGTGGAGGAGTGGCTTGAGTGATGGGTGCAGCAGGAACAGGGGTGTTGGTTTGGGTGACTGCAAAGTTCCTGGTGTTACGCTTCCTCTTGTTAGCAAATTTAGAAGAAGGAGTGTGGTGGTTTGAGGTTTGTCCCTCAGCAGGGGTTTTCTTCTTTTCCTCCTTGAACTTCCCATTGCGAATTCGGTTTTCGGTCAGTTTTGTTGCCAACTCCATGGCAGCTTCGAGTGTTACCGGTGAAACGCTGAGGACCGAATCTTGGATTTTCGAGGGAAGTCCTCGAATGTAATGTTCGATCAGACGGTAGGTTGGAGTGAATAAGTTTGGTACCATTTGGTTCAACTCCAAGAACCTTTTATTGTAAGTAGAGTGATCACCATCTTTTTGCTTCAAGGCATGAAATTCATCTTCCAATTTCTTAATTTCACTTCTAGGACAGAATCGCCTAGTCATGATTTCCCTTAACTCCTCCCAAGTTAAGGCCATCGCATCTTCCGTTCCCCTCTTTCCTTTCTCGGTATTCCACCAAGTGAGAGCTACCCCAAGTAGTCTCCCGGTGGCATAACGAACTTTGCGATCCTCAGGACAATCGCAGTTTAAGAAAACGTTTTCCATCTCCTCGAACCAATGTAGGAGAGCAGTGACTTCCTCAGTCCCTTCGAATTTTGGGGGATCGCAGGACTTAAAATGTTTGTAGGAGCATTTGATGGTAGGAGGGTTGTTGATGATCTGGTCCTGTTGTTGAGGAGGGTTAGTAGGATTTGCAGCAAGGGCTTGTTGTACTTGTACTACGATGTCAGGTAATATCGTGGCCATTTGATTCGCGATATGAGTGGCCAAACGTTCCCGAGACTTTTCCGATTTCCTACTCCTTCGATGCGGTCTAGACGACATCTACAGGATCATAAAATGAGAAGATTGTGAGTTTATGGTATCTTTTTTAGGTGTCATGTGTCTTTAGGAAAATGAAAATAACATAAATATCAATAATGCAACTACATCCAAAGGATGTCTTGGGTTCGCTCATGTTGGGCCTCAAATGTCCCCCATACCTTCACCTATATAGTCATGTGGGCCCCCATGGCTATTGGCTTGGTAGGGTTCACATTAGTATTGGCAATTTAACACTCGCATCCCCCGAATGCTAACCACAAAATATGTTCATGAGATGTTTGGTCGGAACGTGTCCAGGTGTAGACACAATGACAACTCAAAGTGGGATTAGCTCTCACGACGTTTGGTATAGCATGCTTTGGCCTAATAGGTATTTCGTACTCTCATCGTTAGTCCCCAGGTAGGCAAACTGGTCCTTTATTTTGGATTTATACGAATGCCAGCCTAGACAGGACGTTCCGACTACCGGTACTAGTACCCTTCCAGTTACTACATGGCCGTCATGAGAACTCACTTTGATGAGATTTGAAAACACGAAAATCGTTGTAAAATCAATCATGATGTGGTGTGTGCTTGCATGGATGTGATATATTATGATCATACGATTTCATGATAGGCATTATTTGATAATACATACTTATGAACATGCTTGAACAATATCAAATGTAACATTTAACATAAACATATAAACATCATGAAATTTGGCATATAACACACAAAATTCTTATAAGTTTCTAATCGACTATAGTATAGGCTCTAAGGGTCTAATAACCTATCCTATACCCCTATAGTCATGGCTCTGATACCAATCTGTCACACCCCGACCCGCAGCGGAAATAAGAGTCGGGGCATAATTGGGTTATCACCAAAGCACATGACATTTACTATTATGTTTCATAATTAAATGAAATCAAAGTTACATTTCTCAAACATCCAAACATGTCCATTCATTACAAAGGAAAATAACCAAACATAATAATCCAAATACTAAATCGTTTTATTTCTTCTAATCCAGGTCCTATGTGTTCCTAGCTGCTGCTGGTTCACCTGTATCATGTGTAAAATGGGAGGTTTTTGGGTCAACATAAGTTGGCGAGTGAACCTTATAGATAAACATTTGATAATGATTTTCTGGTTAGTTTATCAATAAAATATTGTGCATAATCATAAAAGAGCACATGTATGAAATCAAACATTGGCAAAACATCAGTTACAATTATAACATACATCAACAATCGATAGCACACATGAACATACCATCATCATATAATAATTAACATAAATGAACTGTGCGATCAAGGCTCAATCAAACGGAGCCGATCGTATTGCATGAACTGGAAATGTAAATTGAACTGTGCGCTCAAGGCTCAATCAAACGGAGCCGAACGTATTGCATGAACTGGAAATGTAAATTGAACTGTGCACTCAAGGCTCAATCAAACGGAGCCGAGCGTATTGCATGTATTGAAATGTAAAATGAAATGACCGATCAAGGCTCAATCAAACGGAGCCGATCGTGCGGGCACGCCCTGATCAACCGCATAATAAAATGGGGATCAAACTCAACCTCGATGGATGGGGAGCTACGGCCTCGGCAATTGCATGTACTGAAATAATAATTTGCAAACAATAATAACTACTTAACAGCAACAAACTAATACACATGTCATGATATGATATATGCACAATAACTTGGTTATAATATGTAAATGAACAAGACACATGATACACCCAAAAAACATGATTAAAACGGGGAATTTGAAGGGTTCACTCACATTGGGTGCGTTGGATTGGAGATGGTGAGATGCGCACGATTTAGACGAGCGAGTCGACGAGGAATATTAACCTAAATAATAATGGAAAGATATAATAAATGGATAGATTTTATTAAGGATTTTAATGGGATTTTTAGATATATTTTTTGTGAGTTTATGGCTATTTTCTATCTTTAAAAATGTTATTTTTAAGTATTTGTAATTGATTTTTAAATTAAAATAACAAATAAATATTTAAAAAAAATATTATTTTTTTACTGTTTGACCGTTGACCGTTGACCGGTTCGGTCAGCGGTAAATATTTGCGCCAAGCGGGATTCGAACCGGTGACCTTCCGTTCACGCGCACGTAGCTCTACCAGCTGAGCTACGTGACTAACCCGTTAGAAACTCAGTTTTAATTATATTTATATACTTATTCGAATTTACCGAAAATTCCTTTATTTTGCAAAACGTTTTAATCTCATGGACCGGTGCTTGTGACGGGACTCGAACGCGCGACGTGAAGTTTATTTTGCACACAGTCCACCGCTGGACTGTGTGTCTAACCCGGTTATATTCTTGATTTATATTATACTTAACAACTACCCGCCCTAACCCGGTTAGTTCATGAATAAAAAGAAATGTTATTACGTAGAGCGTGTGTGTAGTAAGGATCGAACTCGGGACTTGTATATAAACTTTGCACACAGTCCACCGCTGGACTGTGTGTCTAACCCGTTTATTATTCGAATTTTAATTACTCTTATCCCGTTCTTAAGTTCGTCTTCTTCATTACAATTACCGACTTTACTCAAACAACTGGTTCATGATTTAACTACTTAAATAACATGACTACTAGCTTGAATGTACAAAACCGAACAGTTTGGGGAAAGGATATACCGGACAGGTTGTCTTCTTTAGGGAGTCCGGCGAGAACAGACAACTCTGTTTTTTGAACCTTCGGCTGAGAGGGTCTAACAACAGTTTTGAAATTGAACCAGAGTACATGGATTATTAGCACGATTTAATGTGTTTACCGTTAACTAGCGAGTTTCCGGCAATTCCAGAATTTCTCCGGCGAACCCAGAAAATCCAGCAAAGTCTTCTGTGACTGATTTTGAGTGATGGACTAATGTTAGTAGAGTCCTAACAATAGATTGAAACCGCAAAGGAGGAAAATCTTACCGGTTTGTGTTGAACACGGTTTTCCGGCGAGTTCTGCAGAGAATTCCGGCGAACAGTTTTTGGTGCTCAAATGACTTGAAAACGCGACGAAAAGGAAATGGAGTGTTGTTGTGACAGTTCTGAATCGCACAAATGATTGGAACTTGAATTATTCGGAGTTTGATAACTTTTCGGTTTCAAAAACCGAAACTTTAAGTTCATTCAATTTGGACTTAATTAGAAACCGATATTCATCGGTTATAAGCTAGCTAAACGAACTTGAACTGATTTGGCGATTCGGTTTACCGATTTCCGTTATTCAGATATCATTAACTGTTAATTCAAGTTTGCGTATAAAACCCAATTGTTTTCCTAAGATTAACAGAAAACACTTGGTGGCGGAGTGGTTTGGGGACGGAATGATAAGTCTTGGCGACAGCTGACCCGGGTTCGAGTCCCGGCAGCTACAATTGATTTTTATTTATTTTATTTTAACTTTTTATCCAATTTAATTTTTATAGTTTAGTTTATTTATTAATTATGTAACGTTTAAACTCAAAATAACCATAAATAATTACTGTATTTTCATAACTTGGTATTTGATTACAAAACGGAGCGGGTTTTGGAGACCCGATTTTTTACAAATGTTACAGTATCCCCTACTTTTAGGAATTTCGTCCCGAAATTTAAACAGTTGAAGTAGTAGGGAAAAGATGAGGGTATTTTTCACGCATTGAGTCTTCACGTTCCCAAGTAAACTCAGGTCCCCGTTTCGACTCCCAGCGTACCCTAACAATAGGAATGCGACTTCGTCGTAGACGCTTTTCTCCATAGTCCATAATCTCCAATGGTCTTTCAATAAAATGCATGGATTCATCAATCTGAATATCCTCCAGTGGAATATGAAGATTCTCATCAGCGAGGCACTTCTTCAAGTTCGACACGTGGAATGTGGGATGAATCCTGTCGAGTTCTTCCGGTAGGTCAAGCTTGTATGCTACAGGACCTACTCTTTCGAGTATCTTGAAAGGTCCTACGTAACGTGGTGCTAGTTTTCCCTTTTGACCAAAACGAACTACTCCCTTCCACGGTGATACTTTTAAAAGCACATGATCTCCAACGCTAAACTCCAAGGGCTTCCGTCGTTTATCTGCGTAACTCTTTTGACGACTTTGAGCCGCTAGAAGATTGTTTCGGATTTGATGAATCTTATCTGTGGTTTCTTGGATCAATTCTGGACCAGTAATTTGTGCTTCCCCAATTTCGTGCCAACAAACAGGAGATCGACACTTTCGACCATATAAAGCTTCAAAAGGTGCCATGCCGATGCTAGAATGATAACTGTTGTTGTACGAAAATTCGACTAAAGGTAGGTGGGCATCCCAATTTCCCTTGAAGTCTATGACACATGCTCAAAGCATGTCCTCAAGGGTTTGAATGGTGCGCTCAGACTGTCCATCAGTTTGAGGATGATAGGCGGTACTGAGATCTAGTCGAGTGCCCATAGCGGATTGTACTGCTTGCCATGTTCGTGAGGTGAAACGGCCATCACGATCAGAAATAATACTTAATGGAACTCCATGTCGGCTGACGATTTCGTTGATATAAATACGAGCAAGCTTTTCGTTCTTGAAATCTTCTCGAATAGGAATAAAGTGAGCTGATTTTGTAAGTCGATCTATAATCACCCATATAGTGTCATACCCACTAGAAGTGCGAGGTAACCCGGTAATGAAATCCATGGTTATATTTTCCCACTTCCAAACAGGGATTTCTGGTTGGACTAGAAGTCCTGAGGGTCTTTGGTGTTCAGCCTTTACTTTAGAGCAAGTGAGACACTTGGAAACAAAAACGGCAATATCTTTCTTCATTCCAGGCCACCAATAGGTGTACCGTAGGTCTTGATACATCTTATCGGCTCCTGGGTGTATAGAATATCGCGTCTTATGGGCTTCATGCATGAATGTTTCATGAAGATTGATGTGGTTAGGAATCCATATACGATCTAGGTAATACAAAATACCATCAGATTTAGTTTCAAGTTTTAGCTCGGCTCCACAGGACATCTCTTTTTGTACATCTTCCTCTGTTATGGAAACGTGTTGAGCTTCTCGAATTTGATCCTTAATATTGGTTATAATTTGCGAACATAGGAGATGAATGGAGTTCGCATAACCCTTTCGACTAAGTGCATCAGCCACCACATTTGCTTTACCAGGGTGGTATCTGATTTCACAGTCGTAATCATTTAGGAGTTCGACCCATCTTCGTTGCCTCATATTTAACTCTTTCTGATTGAAGATATGTTGAAGACTCTTGTGGTCAGTGTATATTTCACACTTCGTACCATAGAGATAATGTCTGCATATCTTAAGAGCGAATACAACGGCTCCAAGTTCAAGGTCATGAGTGGTGTAGTTCTTTTCGTGTGTCTTGAGTTGCCTTGAGGCATAAGCTATGACTTTTCCTCTTTGCATGAGAACGCAACCTAATCCTTGCCCTGACGCGTCGCAATAGACCACAAAATCATCACAACCTTCAGGAAGAGTGAGGATTGGTGCATCACAAAGTTTTTGCTTGAGAGTTTGAAAAGCTTCTTCTTGCTTGGGCCCCACAAACTTATGACAAGTTCGGCCGAACTTGATGTCTGCCCACTTGTTTTCTCCTCACCTATAAATACCCAGCTCCTCATTCATTCAACCCTTGCTGCTACTTCGCTCCAGAGCTCCCAAAACCGAAAACCTTTGATTTTCAAGTAAGAATCAACTAGTTTTATGCAAACTACAAACGATTTTGCACAAGGATTACCTTCGTTTTCATCAAAACTCTTCTGTTTATGAAAATCTTCATCTTTTTCTACAAAACTTCTTCTTTTCACTTAGATCTACACTAAACGAGTGTATTTGGGCTTAGCTTTGGCTTCCCAAGCTAGAAATCTTGATGATTTTGACTCACCAAGTGTTATATCTAAGTAAAACCTTTTAAAGTATTGATTTTTACACAAAATACGGACTAGGTGACGTATGTTTCGTTCACTATGAAGTGGAACGAGGCGTTGTCAAGCAAGATCTCAGATCCGGAAGCACAAGGACAATGTCGTCACCTTGCACTAACTGGACTAACCCGTACGAACCGACAAGTTCGCCCGGATTAGCCCGAGTTCCTATAAAGTGGCTAAAAGTCACTCCAAGAGACCTCTTCAGCCTATGTTTTGCTCAGTAGCTTAAGGTTGGAGGAACGGACACTCGATTTCCTCAGCAAACGACGCGAAAACGCACGATTTGGTGACCAAAACAGTCAAGCTCGCTCCAAAAAGAGCACGTTCGCTCGAAGTTGTCATCAGATTGATGACCAACTTCGCCCGAACTTGTTCAAATTTCAAGAAAATCAGTCAAGTTCGCCCGAACTTGTACAGTTTCCAAGGAAACCAGACAAGTTCCCCCGAACTTGTATCGTTTCCAAGGAAACCAGACAAGTTCGCCCGAACTTGTACAATCTCCAAGAAACCTGTCAAGTTCGCCTGAACTTGTACCCATTTCTGAGGAAAAGGGTACCAAGTTCGCCCGAACTTGTACGTTCCAGAAGAATTCAAGCACGTTCGCCCGAACTTGTTCACTGCTCTTTCACACTTCGATCATTTCTGTAACATTTGTCAAAAACGGGTTTTCAAAACCCGCTCCGTTTTGGTAATCGAATATCAAGTTATAAATGTCACGTTGAATATTTATGATTATTTTGATTTAAAATGATACATAATTAATAAATAAACTAAACTATAAAAATTATATTTGATAAAAAGTTAAAACAAAATAAATAAAAAGGATATGTTGCTGCCGGGACTCGAACCCGGGTCAGCCAGATCTGAAATCCAACGACTTAACACATACTCGCATCACCACTCCGCCACTTGTTATTTTCTGTTATCTCTAGGAAACAAATAACATTTATACACAAACTCGGTTAAACCGGTTGCGCCAACTGAGAAACTGAAATCGGCAATTCAATCGTCTAATCGTTTGATTAATCGCGCATTCACGTTTTATAACCGATGAACCGATGATTTTAATCAATTCAGAAGTGATTAAACATCAATTTTCTTTATTATCGGTTTTTATAACCGAAATTAATCAAGTCCCAATTACTTCAACTCAAGACCACTCTCGCGACTCAGAAACATCATACCAACATTTCATTTCACTTTCGTCACACTTTCAGTTCGTCAGAACGCTTAAATCAACTCGCCGGAATTTTCTGCAAAATTCGCCGGAAAACCGTATTTCATCCTCAAACGGTAAATCTTTCAATATCATTGTAGTTCAACAATTGTTAGGCTATTTCTAACTTAAACCTCTCAATTGAAATCGAATCCAGGCACCGTATTCAGTTAATTTCAGTTCGCCGGAAAGATTCTGAAAACCTCTATATTCATCTGAGAATCGGTAAGGGCATTCAAACCCTCTGTTAACATTTGCTGATCACTTCAATTTCACGATTAGCTAATAAAAACGGTTAATTGTCTTGTTCAGTTGAAGAGCATAAAAACAGGGACCAACACATCGCCGAAATTCTGAAATAAACCGTTCATCGGTATGTTCACCCCTAATTACCGTCTCTGCCATTTCATTTTAGCATTACGAATGTTTGTTAATCGTAAAAACAAGAAACGGATTAGTTCAGTCGACTGAAATTTGAATGAAGAAGACGAAGTTAGTTAAGTTATAAGTTTATTTTAAACCAGTAAAATGAACGGGTTAGACACACAGTCCAGCGGTGGACTGTGTGCAAATTTTACACGCACGTCACAAGTTCGATCCCTGATACACGCACTCCTTATGTAATAAAATGCCTTTTTGTTTAAAACTAAACCGGATTAATCCCGTTAGTTGTTAAGTATAATAAAAACCGAGATGTTAACCAGGTTAGACACACAGCCCAGCGGTGGACTGTGTGCAACACTGAATCGCACGTCACGAGTTCGAAACCTGATATTGGCACCGGTTCGTTGAATTAAAATGTTTTTGAAATTAAATGAATTTTGGTTAAACCGAATTAGTATATAAATATAATTAAAAACAAGATTATTTCGGGTTAAACACGTAGCTCAGTTGGTAGAGCTGCGTGCACGCGTACGGGAGGTCTCGGGTTCGAGCCTCACCCGGCGCAAACAATTCCACTGACCGAGCCGGTCAACAAGTCAACGGTCAACGGTCAACGAAAATTAAACAATTTTTTTATATTTTTATTTATTTAATTTAATTTAAAAATCAATTAAAAATACTTAAAAATAACATTTTTAAAGATAGAAAATAGCCTTAAACTCACAAAAATATATCTAAAAATTTCATTAAAATCCTTAATAAAATCCACTCATTTAATATATTTTTCTGTTATTATTTAGGTTAGTATTTCTCGTTGTTCCACTCATCCAATTCGTGCGCATCTCACCATCTCCAATCCAACGCACCTAATGTGAGTGAATCTTTACAAATTCCCCGTTTTAATCACGTTTTGGGGTGTATCATGTGTCTTGTTATATATATTATAACCATTGTGCATACATCATATCATGAACATGTGTATTCAGTTTGTTTCAACTGTTGTGTGGTTATTATTGGATGCAAGTTATTATTTTCAGTACATGCAATTTCATAGGCCGCCGCTCCCCATTACATTATGAGCGTTGAGCATGTTCCCCATTTCATTATGAGGTTGAACCTGGCGTGCCCACATACGATCGGCTCCGTTTGATTGAGCCTTGATCGCACAGACATTTTTCATTTTCAGTACATGCAATACGATCGGCTCCGTTTGATTGAGCCTTGATCGCACAGTTTCATTTATGTTATTTATCGTATGATGTTGGTATGTTCATGTATGCTACCATATGTTATTGTATGTATAGTTGTGATTGCTATTTGCCACTGCTTGATTATTTACATTTGCTCATTTATGATTATGCACAATTTTTCATTGATAAACTAACAAGTAAATCATTAATAAATGTTTATCTAATAAGGTTCACTCGCCAACTTATGTTGACCCAAAAACCCCCATTTTTACACATGATACAGGTGAACCAGCAGCAGCCAGAAACACATAGGATTGGACTAGAAGAATAAAATGATTTAGAGTTTGGGATTGTTATGTTTGGTTTATTTTCTTTGTATTGTATGAACATGTTTGGATATTTGGAAATGTAACTTTGACTTTAATAAATATGAAACATATTAGTAAATGTCATGAGCTTTGGTGATAACCCAATTATGCCCCGACTCTTATTCCGCTGCGGGTCGGGGTGTGACAGATTGGTATCAGAGCCATGACTATAGGGATATAGGATAGGTTATTAGACCCTTAGAGCCTATACTATAGTTGATTTGAAACTTATAAGATTTTTGTGTGTTACATGCCAAATTTCATGATGTTTATATGTTTTATGTTAAATGTTACATTCAATGTTATGCAAGCATGTTCATAAGTATATATTATCATATAATGCCTATTATGAATCATATACTCATAACATATCACATCCATGAAAGCACACACCACATCATGATTGCTTTTACAATTATTTTTGTGTTTTCAAATCTCATCAAAGTGAGTTCGCATGACGGGCATGCAGTAACTGGAAGGGTACCAGTACCGGTAGCCGGAACGTCCTGTCTAGGCTGGTATTCGTATAAATCCAAAATAAAGGACCAGTTTGCCTACCTGGGGACTAACGATGAGAGTACGAAGTACCTATTAGGCCAAAGCATGCTATACCAAACGTCGTGTGAGCTAACCCCACTTTGAGTTGTCATTGTGTCTACACCTGGACACGTTCCGACCAAACATCTCATGAACATATTTTGTGGTTTGCATTCGGGTGATGCGAGTATTAAATTGCCAATACTAATGTGAATCCTACCAAGCCAATAGCCATGGGGGCCCACATGACTATATAGGTGAAGGTATGGGGGACATTTGAGGCCCAACATGAGCAAACCCAAGACATCCTATGGATGTAGTTGCATTATTGATATTTATGTTATTTTCATTTTCTTAAAGACACATGACACCTAAAAAGACACCATAAACTCACAATCTTCTCATGTATGATCCTGTAGATGTCGTCTAGACAACAACGAAGGGGTAAAAGATCAGGAAGGTCTCAGGAACGCTTGGCCACACAAATCGCGAAACAAATGGCCACGATACTGCCTGACATTGTGGTCCAAGTGCAACAAGCCCTCGCTACAAATCCTACTAAGCCTCCCCAACAACATGACCAGAACATCGACAACCCTCCTACCAGCAAGTGTTCATACAAACATTTCAAGTCTTGTGATCCTCCTAAATTTGAAGGGACCGAGGGTGTCACTGCTCTCCTACATTGGTTCGAGGAGATGGAAAACACCTTTCTAAACTGCGATTGTCCTGAGGATCGCAAGGTTCGATACGCTACCAGGAGACTATTTGGGGTAGCTCTCACTTGGTGGAATACTGAGAAAGGGAAGAGGGGAACTGAAGATGCAATGGCCTTAACTTGGGAGGAGTTAAGGGAAATCATGACTAGGCGTTTCTGTCCTAGGAGTGAAATTAAAAAGCTGGAGGACGAATTTCATTCTCTAAAGCAAAAGGAGGGTGATCACACCACCTATAACAAGAGGTTCTTGGAGTTGAACCAAATGGTTCCAAATTTGTTCACCCCAACCTATCATCTAATCGAGCATTATATTCGAGGACTTCCCTCGAAAATTCAAGATTCAGTTCTCAGCATCTCACCAGTAACACTTGAAGCTGCTATGGAGCTAGCAACTGAACTGACCGAGAACCGAATTCGCAACGGGAAGTTCAAAGAAGAGAAAAAATAAAGCCCCTGTTGAGGGCCAAACTTCAAACCATCCCATCTCTTCCTCTAAGTTAGCTAACAAGAGGAAGCGCAACACCAGAAATTTTGCAGTTACTCAAACCAACTCCCCTATTCCTGCTGCACCCATTACTCAAGTCACTCCTTCACCCGCACCATACAGAAGACCTTACACTGGCCCGCTACCAAAATGCAACCGTTGCCAATATCACCATTCCCCTGATCATCCTTGCCAATATTGCACCGGCTGCGGTCGCGCAGGTCATACTGTTCAAACCTGCCGCATGCCTCAACGAACGAACCGCCACCAACCTTTAACCCAAACCCACCAACAATTAATGGGTCAAGCCCAACAACCCCTACCATTACCACCCACCCAACATTTAGCCCAAACATACTACCAACCCAATTATCCTATGGGCCAACCTATGCGGGCTTGCTACAATTGCGGAGACCCAAGCCACTTCAGAAACACTTGTCCAAGGTTGGTAAACATTATTCATGCTCAGGCCCAAGCCAACCCGGTGAATCAAGCGAACCAAGCTCCTCCACCTACAAGAGGAAGAGCTTTCAATATTAACGCGAATCAGGCTAGAGCTGACGGCAATGTGGTTAACGGTACGTTCCTTATAAATGGTAGATATGCCTCTATGTTATTTGATACTGGTGCAGATAGAAGTTTTGTGTCTTTAGAATTTGAACCTATCTTAAACAAAAATCGGGATAAGCTCACGGAATCCATAACGGTAGAAGTTGCGGACAGGAACCAGTTTCATTAAACTCTATTATACACAACTGTACACTCACCTTAAACGACCACAATTTCTCAGTCGACCTTATTCCTATGAAGCTGGGAAGTTTTGATATCATAATCGGTATGGATTGGCTCAGTCAACATCAGGCAGAAGTTGTATGTCGCGAAAAATTTATTCGTATTTCTCTTTCAAACGGTCAGACTCTTCGAATCATTGGAGAAACCTCGTCGAAAGGGCTCAGCTTAATGTCTTGTCTTCAAGCTCAAAAATATCTTCGCAAGAATTATGTCGCGTTTTTAGCTCATATCATCAAAAAGGGAACCATGGAGAAGAAACTTGAAGACATTCCTGTAGTAAAAGACTTCCCGCAAGTTTTTCCTGACGACATTTCAGGACTTCCTCCAGTTAGAGATGTCGAATTCCGTATTGATCTTATACCTGGTGCTACACCAGTTGCAAAGTCTCCTTATAGGTTAGCCCCCTCTGAAATGCAAGAGCTAGCCAGTCAATTACAAGAGTTGACTGACAAGGGATTCATGCGTCCTAGCTCATCGCCTTGGGGTGCACCTGTTCTTTTCGTAAAGAAGAAAGATGGATCGTTTCGTATGTGCATCGACTACAGAGAGCTCAACAAATTAACAATCAAGAATCGCTACCCTTTACCTCGTATTGATGATCTTCTTGACCAACTTCAAGGTGCCAATTGCTTTTCAAAAATCGACCTTCGATCTGGCTATCATCAACTTAGAGTGCATGAAGAAGACGTCCCTAAGACTGCTTTTCGAACTCGTTATGGCCATTATGAATTCATGGTCATGCCGTTTGGTTTAACCAACGCACCAGCTGTCTTCATGGATCTAATGAACAGAGTCTGCAAACCTTATCTTGATCGATTTGTCATAGTTTTCATCGACGATATTCTTATTTATTCAAAATCTAAATCTGATCATGAGCGTCATCTTCGACTCATCCTTGCACTTCTAGAAAAGGAAAAGCTTTATGCCAAATTCTCCAAATGTGAATTCTGGTTAAAAGAGGTGCAATTCCTCGGGCATGTAGTCAATGACAAGGGAATACATGTCGACCCTTCAAAGATCAAAGCGGTTCAAGAATGGCAAGCTCCACGTACACCAACTGAAGTAAGATCTTTTCTTGGTTTGGCTGGTTATTATCGTCGGTTCATTTCAAACTTCTCTCGCATTGCTGTACCACTCACGGCTTTAACTCATAAGGGAAAACCTTTCATATGGGGACCCAAGCAAGAAGAAGCCTTTCAAACTCTTAAACAAAAACTTTGTGATGCACCAATCCTCACTTTTCCTGAAGGTTGTGATGATTTTGTGGTCTATTGCGACGCGTCAGGGCAAGGATTAGGCTGCGTTCTAATGCAAAGAGGAAAAGTTATAGCTTATGCTTCGAGACAACTCAAGACGCATGAGAAGAACTACACCACTTATGACCTAGAACTTGGAGCCGTTGTGTTCGCTCTTAAGATATGGAGGCATTATCTCTATGGTACTAAGTGTGAAATATACACTGACCACAAGAGTCTTCAACATATCTTCAATCAAAAGGAGTTAAACATGAGGCAACGAAGATGGGTCGAACTTTTAAATGATTACGACTGTGAAATTAGATACCACCCTGGTAAAGCAAATGTGGTGGCTGATGCACTTAGTCGAAAGGGTTATGCGAACTCCATTCGTCTTCTATATTCGCAAATTATAACCGACATTAAAGATCAAATTCGAGAAGCCCAACACGTTTCAATAACGGAAGAAGATGTACGAAAGGAGATGTCCTGTGGAGCTGAGCTAAAAATTGAAACTAAATCTGACGGTATTCTGTACTACCTAGATCGTATCTGGATTCCTAACCACAACAATCTTCGTGAAATTCTTATGAATGAAGCTAACAAAACGCGATATTCTATACACCCAGGATCCGATAAGATGTATCAAGACCTACGATATACCTATTGGTGGCCTGGAATGAAGAAGGAAATTGCCGTTTTTGTTTCTAAGTGCCTTACATGTTCCAATGTGAAGGCTGAACACCAAAGACCCTCAGGACTTCTGGTCCAACCGGAAATACCTGTATGGAAGTGGGAAAATATAACCATGGATTTCATTACCGGGTTACCTCGCACTTCTGGTGGGTATGACACTATATGGGTAATTATAGACCGACTTACAAAATCAGCTCACTTTATTCCTATCCGCGAAGATTTCAAGAACGAAATGCTTGCCCGTATTTATATCAGCGAAATCGTAAGCCGACATGGGGTACCGTTAAGCATTATTTCTGATCGTGATGGTCGTTTCACTTCACGAACATGGCAAGCAGTACAATCCGCTATGGGTACGCGATTAGATCTCAGTATCGCCTATCATCCTCAAACTAATGGACAATCTGAGCGCACCATTCAAACTCTTGAAGATATGCTTCGAGCATGTGTCATAGACTTCAAGGGAAATTGGGACGCCCACCTACCATTAGTTGAATTTTCGTACAACAACAGCTATCATTCAAGCATCGGCATGGCACCTTTTGAAGCTTTATATGGTCGTAAGTGCCGATCTCCTGTATGTTGGCACGAAATTGCGGAAGCTCAAATCACTGGTCCAGAATTGATCCAAGAAACCACAGACAAGATCCATCAAATCCGAAACAATCTTCTAGCGGTTCAAAGTCGTCAAAAGAGTTATGCAGATAAACGACGGAAGCCCTTAGAGTTTAACATTGGTGATCATGTACTTTTAAAAGTATCACCGTGGAAGGGAGTAGTTCGTTTTGGTCAAAAGGGCAAGCTAGCACCACGTTACGTAGGACCTTTCAAGATACTCGAAAGAGTAGGTCCTGTAGCATACAAGCTTTATCTACCAGAAGAACTCAACAGGATTCATCCCACATTCCACGTGTCGAACTTGAAGAAGTGCCTCGCTGATGAAAACCTCCACATTCCTCTGGAAGATATTCAGATTGATGAATCTATGAATTTTATTGAAAGACCAGTAGAGATCATGGACTCCGGAGAGAAACGTCTACGACGAAGTCGCATCCCAATTGTTAGGGTACGCTGGGAGTCGAAACGGGGACCTGAGTTTACTTGGGAACGTGAAGACTCAATGCGTGAAAAATACCCGCATCTTTTTCCTACTACTTCAACTACTTAAATTTCGGGACGAAATTCCTAAAAGTAGGGGATACTGTAACATTTGTCAAAAACGGGTTTTCAAAACCCGCTCCGTTTTGGTAATCGAATATCAAGTTATAAATGTCATGTTGAATATTTATGATTATTTTGATTTAAAAAGATACATAATTAATAAATAAACTAAACTATAAAATTATATTTGATAAAAAGTTAAAACAAAATAAATAAAAAGGATATGTTGCTGCCGGGACTCGAACCCGGGTCAGCCAGATCTGAAATCCAACGACTTAACACACACTCGCATCACCACTCCGCCACTTGTTATTTTCTGTTATCTCCAGGAAACAAATAACATTTATACACAAACTCGGTTAAACCGGTTGCGCCAACTGAGAAACTGAAATCGGCAATTCAATCGTCTATCTTTTGATTAATCGCTCATTCACGTTTTATAACCGATGATTTTAATCAATTCAGAAGTGATTGAACATCAATTTTCTTTATTATCGGTTTTTATAACCGAAATTAATCAAGTCCCAATTACTTCAACTCAAGACCACTCTCGCGACTCAGAAACATCATACCAACATTTCATTTCACTTTCGTCACACTTTCAGTTCGTCAGAACGCTTAAATCAACTCGCCGGAATTTTCTGCAAAATTCGCCGGAAAACCGTATTTCATCCTCAAACGGTAAATCTTTCAATATCATTGTAGTTCAACAATTGTTAGGCTATTTCTAACTTAAACCTCTCAATTGAAATCGAATCCAGGCACCGTATTCAGTTAATTTCAGTTCACCGGAAAGATTCTGAAAACCTCTATATTCATCTGAGAATCGGTAAGGGCATTCAAACCCTCTGTTAACATTTGCTGATCACTTCAATTTCACGATTAGCTAATAAAAACGGTTAATTGTCTTGTTCAGTTGAAGAGCATAAAAACAGGGACCAACACATCGCCGAAATTCTGAAATAAACCGTTCATCGGTATGTTCACCCCTAATTACCGTCTCTGCCATTTCATTTTAGCATTACGAATGTTTGTTAATCGTAAAAACAAGAAACGGATTAGTTCAGTCGACTGAAATTTGAATGAAGAAGACGAAGTTAGTTAAGTTATAAGTTTATTTTAAACCAGTAAAATGAACGGGTTAGACACACAGTCCAGCGGTGGACTGTGTGCAAATTTTACACGCACGTCACAAGTTCGATCCCTGATACACGCACTCCTTATGTAATAAAATGCCTTTTTGTTTAAAACTAAACCGGATTAATCCCGTTAGTTGTTAAGTATAATAAAAACCGAGATGTTAACCAGGTTAGACACACAGCCCAGCGGTGGACTGTGTGCAACACTGAATCGCACGTCACGAGTTCGAAACCTGAAACTGGCACCGGTTCGTTGAATTAAAATGTTTTTGAAATTAAATGAATTTTGGTTAAACCGAATTAGTATATAAATATAATTAAAAACAAGATTATTTCGGGTTAAACACGTAGCTCAGTTGGTAGAGCTGCGTGCACGCGTACGGGAGGTCTCGGGTTCGAGCCTCACCCGGCGCAAACAATTCCACTGACCGAGCCGGTCAACAAGTCAACGGTCAACGGTCAACGAAAATTAAACAATTTTTTTATATTTTTATTTATTTAATTTAATTTAAAAATCAATTAAAAATACTTAAAAATAACATTTTTAAAGATAGAAAATAGCCTTAAACTCACAAAAATATATCTAAAAATTTCATTAAAATCCTTAATAAAATCCACTCATTTAATATATTTTTCTGTTATTATTTAGGTTAGTATTTCTCGTTGTTCCACTCATCCAATTCGTGCGCATCTCACCATCTCCAATCCAACGCACCTAATGTGAGTGAATCTTTACAAATTCCCCGTTTTAATCACGTTTTGGGGTGTATCATGTGTCTTGTTATATATATTATAACCATTGTGCATACATCATATCATGAACATGTGTATTCAGTTTGTTTCAACTGTTGTGTGGTTATTATTGGATGCAAGTTATTATTTTCAGCACATGCAATTTCATAGGCCGCCGCTCCCCATTACATTATGAGCGTTGAGCATGTTCCCCATTTCATTATGAGGTTGAACCTGGCGTGCCCACATACGATCGGCTCCGTTTGATTGAGCCTTGATCGCACAGACATTTTTCATTTTCAGTACATGCAATACGATCGGCTCCGTTTGATTGAGCCTTGATCGCACAGTTTCATTTATGTTATTTATCGTATGATGTTGGTATGTTCATGTATGCTACCATATGTTATTGTATGTATAGTTGTGATTGCTATTTGCCACTGCTTGATTATTTACATTTGCTCATTTATGATTATGCACAATTTTTCATTGATAAACTAACAAGTAAATCATTAATAAATGTTTATCTAATAAGGTTCACTCGCCAACTTATGTTGACCCAAAAACCCCCATTTTTACACATGATACAGGTGAACCATCAGCAGCCAGAAACACATAGGATTGGACTAGAAGAATAAAATGATTTAGAGTTTGGGATTGTTATGTTTGGTTTATTTTCTTTGTATTGTATGAACATGTTTGGATATTTGGAAATGTAACTTTGACTTTAATAAATATGAAACATATTAGTAAATGTCATGAGCTTTGGTGATAACCCAATTATGCCCCGACTCTTATTCCGCTGCGGGTCGGGGTGTGACAGTTTCAGCACTTCTGAAAACTGATGCACTTCTGTCGCATTTACAGGCTGAACCAGCGCTCCCTTCAATCCATAGCAGTTCGTGTTTCTTTGCTGAGCACCGACTGTGAGTATACTTGAACCATTTTTCGTTTAAAACGCACTTTTGGGTGTTACATACGTTCACTATATCAAAACACGCTACACACAACGCTAAACTCTTTAAACGCTAACCGCTCTCGCATGCTATACATGAATTGCTAAATGTTTGTTTGCTATGTGTGAATAATGAGGACTGGTAGACCACCCTTAGCAACGATAGTACTATAGTTTGGACTCAGCACCCGATTGGTTCGGGGGTTGTTAAGGCTCGCAAAGTACTTTACGTGCGTGTTCGTTATTGTGAACACGTGTCGCGCATACTCCACATCGCAGTCGTGTTGTTTAACTTGTATCATTTTTGTTAGCTACTTATATTCACTTTCTCTACGCGTTGCATGCTGGTTATGCGTAAACGCTTTACTCACTATTATTATGCTATTAAACCTGTATGCTTACCTTTACTTTATTGTATTGACATTTATTTTAACGTACGTAACAGGTTGAGGATTATCTACTTGCAGCAATGGATTTAGGGCTTATCTTAGAAACTCGCATAATAGAAATCTATGTTGTCGAACTATGTTTGTTTAAGAGATTTGATATTTGTAATGACTGATTGAGGATTTTATGTTTGATTGTATGGGAAATCGGACCTTTTAAATATTATCGCTTAAATAGTCGTTATGGATTCTCTTGAGCAATCTGGTTCGCCTAGTGCTGCGCCCCGATGATTCCGCCATCGGTTGGGGTGTGACAGATTGGTATCAGAGCCATAACTGTAGGGAATTAGGTAGAATTGTCATGTTCGACCTAGTCTATAGTTTAAGTACCAACTTAGACCGCTCATCGACTTAAATGCTTAAACTACTTATCTTAAATGCTTACATGCCTTTCCTAAGGCTATCACAAAGTACACGCTTGAAAACGCTCGTATAACGCAAACGAGTGATTGTGTCGGAAATAGGTGTGAAAACCAAGAACTCTCGATAAGATCACTCACTCCGCGTACTATTAACTGCACGAGATACTTTCGTAAAGTTAGGAGTGATATCCACATCTTGATGAAAATCTCCATCTCCATTCCGTGGAACTCCCGACGCGTTCGGTGAAAACCACAAACATGGAACGAAGTTGTTAAGTTAGGGGTGAAACCCGCATCTTAACAACAAATTCCACTCCTCGATTTTCAATCTCACCAAAGTCTCGACTATTTCGATGACTGGGGGCACGACGTAACTGGAAGGATAAATGCCGTTAATCGTTGTACGGCGAGAGCATTTGTCTATTAGGCCAAATCGTGTGCCCGAACTCAGAGAATTTTCGAATCACTTTGGGTAGTCGTTGTCTCTAAACCTAGGACGCTCCAAATTGATTTAAGCCTGCAGTCGTCGATTTTAAGCATCATCGAGTTTTATTATTTATTATGTGTTTAAATTTTATGGATTTTATGCTTTATCGATTTCTCGTATTATCAATTTCTCGTTTTATCGCTTTCGCTTTACGAAAATACGCACTACTCGCACAGCTCTCGTAATCTAAAACGCTAAATAATCCCCAACCAAACTAAAACGCTCAACCCTCTTACGCGGATGTCCTCATACGCGGTATTACTCGCTTATCATGCTTATACTACTCGCATCTCATACGCAAGTTTTAGTGAAGGTGAATACGTGCAAAATATGTGCTTACATGCTTATGTGCCTATGTGATTATGTGCTTACATGCTTATGTGCCTACGTGATTATGTGCTTACGTGATTATGTGCTTACGTGGATACGTGCTTACGTGTTTTGTGCCTTATGTGACTAATAATAATAATAAAAAGTATTCGAACAAAACCCATTATAATCAAATCTCGTCTAAATACCCTATGTGAGATTCTTACAGAATCTCTCTTTCGCAATGGCATCAATGGGATCTCACACTCGCCGTACCGCTCAACGCAACAATGCCGACAAACGCATCGCCTCTCTCGTAGCCAAGGAAATGGCTAAGGTGATCCCCCAAATTGTCAGCGAAATTCAAGCGGTCAGCAGCAACTCATCGGTGTATTCCAAGAACGATGCTCCGAAATCCCGCTTCAGCTTCAAGCAGTTTAAAGCCTGCGGTCCTGCAGCATTCATAGGCGAAGACGGACCAACAAAGTTGTTTTATTGGTTTGAATCGATCAAAGTCGCCTTCAGACAAAGCGGATGCCCTTAAATCTCCGCACAGTTAACGCCACTGGAGTCTTTCAGTCAAGGGCACTTGACTGGTGGACCGTCGAGCGCAACAGACGCGGGAACGACGAAGCTTACTCTCTCGCGTGGGAAGAACTTAAGGAGCTCATGATCAAAGAGTTCTGCCCATCGCACGAAATCCAGAAGTTGGAAAATGAATTTTGGGGTATCAAGCAAAATGGTGGTGATAATGCTGGTCTCACCGCTTGCTTTAAGCAACTCAGCCTTATCTGCCCAGGTCAGGTGGATACTACCGAGAAAGCTATCAAGAAGTATCTCCGCGCTCTCCTCGACTGTGTAGCCGATTTTGTTCAAGCAGCTAGACTTACCACGATCGAAGAGACTTACCAACTCGCAGCCGAGATCAACGACAAGCGAGTCTTGGCTGGAGCTTTCAAAGTCTCAACCAAGAACCTCAGTCAGGCTACTGTTGAGCCAAGCACCGATACTGCTCCATCTCAAGCCTCCAAGTCAAACCACCAGAACCGCAAGCGAAAGGGTAACAACAAGAATTGCGCAATAGTCCCCGCTCCGAACTCCCAGTCTCGCCAAGCTGCTACTCCCAACGCACCAACTGCTAAGCGTGCGTATACTGGACCTCATCCTCTGTGCTCTAAGTGCACTTATCATCATGCGGTTGGAGGAAACTGCCGTTTTGTGCCAACTGCAACATCTATGTGTTCTTGATAGCGCATTGCCGCACTGGTCCACGTCAGCAAGCTCCTCCCGTTCTCGCAGCACCGCCAGCTCCTCTCAACGTTGCTCCTCTCAACCAGGAATCGCAAGCACCAGCAGTTCAGGCACGTGCTTGCTACACGTGCGGTGACCCGAATCATTTCAGCAATGTCTGCCCGCACCATGCTGTGAAACAAGAACCGCAGCAGCAGCTTCAGCAACAGCCACCACAGCTGCCGCAGCAGCAACAACCACAGGTTATGCGTGGAAGAGCTTTCAACATCAATCACCGCCAGGCTCAGAATGACAACAATGTTGTCAATGGTATGTTCCTCATTAATGGTATTTATGCTTCTTGTTTATTTGATACTGGAGCCGATAACTGTTTTGTATCGTTAGAATTCGAAAAACTTTTAAAATGTAAACACGCTAATCTCCCAAGTACCTTCGACGTCGAAATCGCCACCAGAAGAACCGTTACAGTTAACTCTGTTCAACTGATTGTAATCTCGAACTCAACAATCACAGCTTCTCGATCGACCTCATACCTATGCAATTAGGTAGTTTCGATGTCATAGTAGGCATGGATTTTTTTCGCGAGAATCATGCTGAAGTCGTATGTTTAGATAAAATGCTCCGTTTTCCCTTTCCAAACGGTGATCAACTACATGTTTACGGCGAAACACCCTCAAAGAAGTTGATGCTTTTATCATGTACCCAAGCGAACAAGCATTTGCACAAGCAATGCATTGCTTTCCTAGCCCACATCGTGAACCCGGAGAAGGAAAAGAAAACCTTGAAAGACGTACCTATTGTTTGTGAATTTTCTAAAGTTTTTCCCGACGATTTA
Source organism: Scalesia atractyloides (assembly GCA_947069175.1). Taxonomy (NCBI): domain Eukaryota; kingdom Viridiplantae; phylum Streptophyta; class Magnoliopsida; order Asterales; family Asteraceae; genus Scalesia; species Scalesia atractyloides. Next base: position 69,061,947 of record CAMTDV010000006.1, on the reverse strand, counting down.
CCTGGTTTACCCCATACTCGTGATGTCGAATTTGGTATTGATCTAATCCCCGGTGCAACACCTGTCGCTAAAGCTCCCTATCGCCTTGCACCATCCGAAATGCGCGAGCTATCTAGCCAACTTCAAGAGTTACTTGATAAAGGCTTTATAAGCCCGAGCACCTCACCATAGGGCGCACCCGTTCTTTTTGTGAAAAAGAAAGGTGGGACGTTCCGAATGTGCATCGATTATCGTGAACTTAACAAACTCACGATAAAGAACCGCTACCCTCTTCCTCGAATCGAAGATTTATTTGACCAACTCCAAGGTGCTACTTGTTTCTCAAAGATTGATTTACGTTCCGGATATCACCAGCTATGTGTTCATGGCAAGACGTTCCGAAAACCTCCTTTCGTACTCGCTATGGCCATTTTAAATTCGTGATCATGCCTTTTGGACTTACCAACGCACCCGCGGTCTTCATGGATTTGATGAACCGTGTGTGCAAAGCCTTTTTGGATCATTTCATCATTGTTTTTATTGATGATATTCTTATCTACTCGAAGTCGAGAGCCGAACACGCGCGACATCTTCGTTTAGTTCTCGAATTTCTCCAAGAAAACCGTCTCTAAGCTAAATTCTCCAAGTGTGAATTTTGGCTTAATGAAGTTCAATTTCTCGGTCACGTCGTCAATGACCAAGGAATTCACGTCGATCCCGCCAAAATTGAAGCTTAAAGAGTTGGAATACTCCGAAGAATCCATCCGAAATCCATTCCTTCCTCGGATTGGCAGGTTACTACCGCCGATTGATCGCCGACTTTTTGAAAATCGTTGTACCTCTTACCTCTTTGACTCATAAGGATAAACCTGTTGATTGGGTTCCAAACAAGAGGAAGCCTTTCAAACCCTCAAGCGTATGCTTTGCGACGCTCCCGTTCTCGCACTTCCCGACGGAAATGATGATTTCGTTGTCTATTGCGATGCCTCTAACCTAGGTCTCGGTTGTGTTCTCATGCAACGAGACAAAGTTATCGCGTATACTTCCCGACAACTCAAAATCCACGAGAAGAACTACACGACCCAGGATCTTAAACTCGGTGCAGTCATTTTTGCGTTAAAGATATGGCGACACTACCTTTATGGTACAAAGTGTACGGTATTCACCGACGACAAGAGCTTACAACATATCTTTAACCAGAAAGAACTAAACATGCGCCAACGCAGATGGGTTGAACTTCTCAACGACTATGATTGTGAGATACGCTACTATCCCGGCAAAGCAAACGTGGTAGCCGATGCTCTTAGTCGACGAAGCTATGTGTATAGCATTCATGATGTTCAAGCCCAGAATAAACTCGAAACCCTAATTCGCGAAGCCCAGCACGCATGTTTCATTGAGAATATCTTGTATGAGGAAATGAAATGTGGTGCCGAAACCCAGCTGGAGAATAAGTCTAACGGTATCTACTACTTTCTCGATCGCATTTGGATCCCTAGCCGCAATAACCTTCGAGATTTACAGATGACCGAAGCCCATAAGTCTCGATATTCCATTCACCCCGGTGCCGAAAAAATGTAGCAGGACCTCCGTTCCAGGTATTGGTGTATGTTTCAAAATGCTTAACTTGTGCGAAAGTTAAAGCCGAACACCAACGCCCCTCTGGCTTACTCGAACAACCCGACATCCCAGTGTGGAAATGGGAGAGTATAGCTATGGATTTTGTTACGAAACTCCCTCGCCCTAATTCTGGTCATGATAGCATTTGGGTTATCGTCGATCGCATTACGAAATCTGCTCATTTTCATTGCCATACGAAAAGACTATAAGGTAGAACGATTAGCACTAATCTATACCGACGAAGTTATTTGTCGACACGGGACGCCTCGTGACATAATCTCTGATCGCGACGGTTGCTTTACGTCACGTCTCTGGGAGACTTTCCAAGCCGCACTCGGTACTAAGCTTAACCTTAGTAATGCGTTCCATCCTCAAACCAACGTTTAGACCGAGCACACGATTCGCACCCTTGAAGACATGCTTCGTTCGTGCGTTATAGATTTCGGTGGTAACTGGGATTCGCATTTACCTTTAATAGAATTCTCATACAATAATAGTTATCATACCAGTATTCAAATGGCACCTTTTGAGGCATTATACAGTAGAAAATGTCGATCGCCTATTGTATGGCACGAGATCGAAGACGCTCAGATCACCGGTCCCGAGCTAATACAAAAAAAACCCGACAAGATTCTCTAAATTAGAGACAATCTCCTGAAAGCTCGGAGTCGTCAAAAGAGTTATGCCGATAAATGTCGCAAGCCCCTACACTTCGAAGTTGGAGATCACGTTCTCTTAAAGGTTTCACCTTGGAAAGTAGTGATCCGATTTGGAAAGAAAGGGAAACTAGCGCCACGATACGTGGGTCCCTTTAAGATTCTGGAAAGAATTGGCAAAGTGGCCTACCGACTCGAATTACCGAAAAAACTCAACAACGTACATCCGACTTTCCATGTCTCAAACCTCAAGAAGTGTTTAGCTGAAGGAAATCTTCATGTGCCACTTGAAGATTTGCAAATAAATGAAACTCTGCACTTCGTGGAAAAGCCAATAGAAATCATGGATTGAGAGATCAAGAAACTTCGACGCTCTCGCATTCCTATTGTGAAAGTCCGATAGGAAGGCAAACGCGGCGCCGAGTTCACTTAGGAACTCGAAGGTGATATGAAAGCTAAATATCCTCATCTCTTTGTTACCGCCTCCACCTGAATTTTGGGACGAATTTCCCTAAATTAGGGGACACTGTAACAACCCGATCTTTCAGATTGTTATCAGAATCCTTATTATTACCGTTATTTCTATTTCAAACTCGTTTTGTACTCGGAGATTAATTATAATGTTTAAATTATTTTGAAACACCTATTATATCGCTTATTTATCGTATTTTAATCGCTTAATACTCGCAACTCTCAACGCAAACTCAAATCGCGACTAATTATGTTATATTATGTTACTTATGTGTTATGTGTGCTTTATGATTTATGGTTGAACTCGCTATCGCAACGCTCTCACTCACACAAATCGCTCAATTGAATTTATTTTATTAACACAATGCTTCACGCTCACTAAAACGCTTAACATAATTATCTAATACAAATCGAATGGCCAAACGAGCACCTAACATGCAAATAACAAACAAACTTAGCCACCAGGCCAAGTTCGCCCGAAGTTGGGCACCCCAACTTCGCCCGAAGTTGGCCAGGCCAAGCAAAATGAGCAAGTTCGCTCGAACTTGCATAAGTTCAAGCAAAACTGGCCAAGTTCGCCCGAACTTGTGCCAAGTTCGCCCAAACTTATGACAAGTTCGGCCGAACTTGATGTCTGCCCACTTGTTTTCTCCTCACCTATAAATACCCAGCTCCTCATTCATTTAATCCTTGCTGCTAACTTCGCTCCAGAGCTCCCAAAACTGAAAACCTTTGATTTCCAAGTAAGAATCAACTCGTTTTATGCAAACTACAACGTTTTTACAACGATTTTGCACAAGGATTACCTTCATTTTTATCAAAACTCTTCTGTTTATGAAAATCTCCATATTTTTCTACAAAACTTCTTCTTTTCACTTATATCTACACTAAACGAGTGTATTTGGGCTTAGCTTTGGCTTCCCAAGCTAGAAATCTTGATGATTTCGACTCATCAAGTGTTAGATCTGAGTAAAACATTTTAAAGCATTTATTTTTACACAAAATACGGACTAGGTGACGTATGTTTCGTTCACTATGAAGTAGAACGAGGCGTTGTACAGCAAGATCTCAGATCCGGAAGCTCAAGGACGATGTCGTCACCTTGCACGAACTGGACTAATCCGTACGAACCGACAAGTTCGCCCGGATTAGCCCGAGTTCCTATAAAGTGGCTAAAACTCGCTCCAAAAGACCTCTCCAGCATATGTTTTGCTCAGTAGCTCAAGGTTGGAGGAATGGACACTCGATTTCCTCAGGAAACGACGCGAAAATGCACGATTTGGTGACCAAAATAGTAAAGTTCGCTCCAAAAGAGCAAGTTCGCTCGAAGTTGTCATCAGATTGATGACCAACTTCGCCCGAACTTGTTCAAATTTCAAGAAAATCAGTCAAGTTCGCCCGAACTTGTACAGTTTCTAAGGAAACCAGACAAGTTCCCCCGAACTTGTACAGTTTCCAAGGAAACTAGACAAAATATATACTTATTTATTACTTTTTCGACAAAACATATATATTTAATTATTACACTTTTCGACAAAATAAAAATATATATATCTTTTATACCTTTCGTCAGAATATAAATATATATATTTCTAATATGCTTCTCATCAAATATATATATATATATATATATATATATATTATATATATATATATATACATATACTAACTAGTCGAAAAATTAAGATAACGTAGCGAATTCAAATAATTTTCATAACAACTAAATATAAAGGTAGTGTTATAAATACATTATATTATGGTGACTATCCACATTCATAACTCCCAACTTTTATGTATTTCCTATTAATGTAATTACATTGTAAATAGTGACATTTTTATAATGTTAGATCAATGAAAATTGTTCTCTTATTTTTCATTCTTTCCTATGTTCTTATATCTACACACATCTTATATGAGTTGCTAACGGGTCGTTTTACAACACGTTATCAGCATGAGTTGCTTTTGAAGTTAGATTATATCATCTCATGGTAAGTCTACACACAATCCATTTAACTTGCTTTTGTTCATCATCTCAAACAAATTCCATATCATAATTCATACATTTTTTGGGTTGCGTTAAGATTCATAATGATTGTTTTTGTCTTGATTTTCTTAATCATAAATCTTATGCAATTCATACAATTTTAGGTTGTGTTAAAGATTGGTTATCAATTCTTATTCTTCTTCCCTCAGATCATTTAAACAAACAGATTAGAATCGATTTGAAAAATTAATTTGTGAATATAATTGGTATCAACATATAAATTGATGAAACAAATATAATATATTGATAAGATTGATTTAAATTCTAGGAAGCATCATGATTAAATTGTAATTTTAAAATTCAAGAACATTTCCATGAAATCAGTATGCATGGTAATCCATTTCCTTTGATTGTAACTTATGTATGAATTATGTGGATGGACCATTAGACATTTATCATAAATAAGTTGATTAACAATTTATCAGTATTTATTGATTTATACAAACGGATTAAAGGTGATAATTGTCATAATTTATACATTTACACCCATTAAACCCTACATTTAATAGACTGTGAGTTTCAATATTTGTGTTACTATATGAAATAAAATTAATTAGTACTTTTAATTTGTTTAATCAAGATTTAATTTTTATACTTTATAAACCTATAGACTTTCTCAACACTAAATGGTTTATATCACAATTATCCCTTGGCTAAGTTTTCAAGATCATTTAGATTGAAATTTTGCTCACTTATCGTTTATTTTATTACAATTAAGTATTATGTGGTTTTATAGACATTAAATTTAAAGTTAAACGAATAAAATTTATATTTTAATGGGCTTATGAATCTTATGACTAGATATACAGTATTGAAGCCATCTGATTGTCATAGCTAAATGGGAAATGTGTGTTTTAGGGATCTATTTTTTTCATATACGATTGCATATGATTTAAACAATTATATTGTACCATGGTTAAATGCATGATGTATGTACATATGATTTTAACGATTATACTATTTTGTAACATATGTATTAACTCATCTGCATAATATTTTAATGTCAACTAAATCATCTAAGATGTTGATAATTGAGCATGATATTATCACATATCATTTGGTGTAAGTAATAGGTTTCTTTATTTCGTATTGAATATATTTTATTGATGTTTCTATCTTCCTTATGTGAAAGAGAAAAATAATTTATATAAGATATGCATGTGATTGGTTATGCCATGATAAATGCATAATTATATATTTTGTTTGAAAGTGATGACATATTATTACTTCATAAAGTTTTATTATAACCTTGGTTTTTATTATAACATGTTATAATGTTATGTATTGCTTGATTTAACTTTGTAGTATACGTCATCTATATGTTGTATATTGTTTGTATGTAGATATTATTGGATAACTTAAGCAAATGAAAAACCAAAATTCGTGGTTTTTCAATACTCTCATGAAATATTATAAATATGTTTAGATATGACAATAAAAGTGTGTCATACTCTCTGAAAGATCGTCATATGTTGACCAATAAATCTTATACGAGTCGGTCATGCAAGTTTTTCTCGAATTATATATTAATGAGAAAGGAAGATTGTTTTTAAGGAAAAACTAGATAAAGCTTTCCATTGACCACACCTGAGATATGCTATTGAAGTAGCAAGATTATTGTCTATATAAGGTTTGAAAGGACAACCATGAAAGTTGTGTGGTTCTAATTCACTCCCTAAAGTGAGTGTGATGATATAATGATTAGTGTGATGGTCACACTCATGACTAGGGATATTGTAACGATGCTACCATGAAAGTTTAGTAGTCATAATCCATTCCCTTCAGCGAATGTGACGATATAATGATCAATGTAAAGTTTATGATCATTGAAATTGAGAAAATCATAATAATGCTCACGTTAACATTGAGTTCAACCATGTTAATAATGTGATGATTATACAATGATCCTTGTAAAGGTTGTGATCATGGTAAATGAGGAAATTGAAATGATCCTCATGTTAATAAAGAGTCGACCATGTAATAATGAAATTGGCCACAAGAAGTGGTGCATTAAGAGAGTGAATATACGAGAATAAAATACGGGAAACATGTTATACCATGAGATTTTAAAATAATAATACATTATTCTCTCGTATTTAGTGTCGTATATTAGACAAACAAGAGTGCACATATATGCTCATAAACCAGAAGTTTATGGATCATAATTATTTAATTAGTTGGCACGGCCGGTTAGACCGTACCGAGTATTAATGATGTGAAATGTATTAAAGAACCATATCTTCTTGATAGTTAAATATGTCATGTTGCTCTCAATGGAAGTTAATTATTTACCAGCTAAAGTAGGGTATGAATCCCTAAATATTCTGGAAACGTTAAAAGGATTTGTATGTATCCTAACATGAAACCATTTAGTATTTTGAAATCGATGCATTGGCTAAATGGTTATCAAGTTCACAACTTGAAGTATTGATCTTTTATGGCTTAGCTAATAAGATAGCAAGCATATTATTCTAGATTGGCACATTTATTTTGTAAATAATGATGAATTTGATTCCCATGTTATTAATGATTATTGGCATGAATGTTATTGTTGAGGCAATCACCTAAACATCTACAAGTGATTGAAAACCAATTGATCATGAGAGCAAAAGGTTCATGCTTATATTTTATTTTACATGTATTCACATCAAGCCAACAAGTTATCATATTTCTTCCCCATTATAGTTGGTATTGGTCAGGAACCAAATTTGTCCCTTCTAAAGTTTTTTGTTATACGATATGAATATTTAAATTCATCCACCACACTGCATAAAGATGGGACATCTAAAAAGGTTGAGAATATGTTGGGCAAAAGATAGTTGTCTGTGATTAACTACTTGAGCCATTAATGAGAGATTTGTTTACGGCTCATTGGTTTTTCACTTTAGTGAATGAATGTTCTCAACATTATGGGGAGATTAATGGCAGTTGGAAAAGGAATGGGTATGCATGAATTATCATTGATCCTCAAACTAAATTGTGTGAACAAGAAGTTCTAAATATAATTCGTTTACCTAGACTAAAGAATCAATTACCAGACATGTTCACTGAACTAAATATAGTGACTAAGTAAGTCACATAGTCAACTACTAATGCTCCAATTAAGTTAATTGTCCTAGTAGGACAAACCATAGATTAGTAATGAGTCTATTGCACGCCTGAAGCGTGGTAGACTAGTCGATTCCAAAAAAAAATTCCTCGAAAAAATTGGAGCAAGTAATTAAGAAGATGGTCAAGTCGAGGTTATAGTAAAAAGGTCTCTTGAAGAGACATTAGATGTGATGGTTCTTGAAGAACCTTAGGTACCTGAAGATAAAGAGCTCTTATTAAAATATATCAATTCTAGAAGTGTATGGAATCGAAACAAAATCGATGTCGTTATACTTTTGTATATATAGTATTTAAAATAATGAAATGATGAGGATCATGATTTAAGATCTGCCTACGAATGAAATATATAGATGAATGGCCAGAATAGAAAGATGAAAATAAGGCAGAGTTGAATTCTCTAATGAAATGGAAAGTTTTGGACCAACAGTCCAGACAAATAGTCCATACAACTGAAGTTGTAAAATATGTTGGATACAAATTGGTCTTTTATGCGATTCATATGAAAATCAAATTAAGAGAAATAAGGCAAAACTAGTGGCACAAGGATTTTCGGAAAGACCCATGATCGATTATAAAGTTGCACACTCTCTAGTAGTGGATGCAATGACTTTCTAATATTTTATTCGTCTGGTAATATAAAGAAATAATTGATATGCGTCTTATAATTTTATGTATCACGTGATACTAAAGGTTTACATAAAAGTCCATGAAAGATTTATATTATAAAAGTCATGTAAAGTAAGTTCTCGAAAATAATATGATCGTTGTATACAAATTCATATTTGCATACGTTGAATATAATTGCACCTCTTGATGAGTTTCCTAAACCATTTGAGTACTTAAAAGGTTAATTGAAACATCTTATGGATGTAATCCTTGTGCGCCAACAAACATACATAGAAAAGTTGTACTCAATGATTGTGATATCTCGATAAATAGTGTACACGCATGGTACAATATGGATTTTGGAGACAAAAGCAAATGTTCGTGCCATTTTTGCATATGATATAGAAATCTGTGTGTTAAATGAGCAAGGTTATGTAGCAAAACTCTTGAAGAGTGAACGCACATGCATATTTGGATAAGATGGAAAGAATTCCCCCATGGATTGATAATGCAAAAAGCATTGATATCAAAACCTCAAGAACGTACTATATGAAGTTGACAAAATATGTATGGACTAAAAAGTCGAGTTGAATGTGGTATAATGGACTCACTAGTGAGCTCAGAAATGAGAAATACATATGGTGAAGTTGGTCCATTTGTTTTCATTATAAGAAAAATATGAGGTTTACAAGTATTACAATATATGTTAATGATGTCATTGAATCTTCTGAAGAGAAAAAAAAATTAGCTCAAATATTAAAGCAAGGATTTGTAAATGAAATATGGTATTGCAAATTTATGGCTTGATACATAGAACATACATTTATATTATAATCCATCAATCATAATACATCTAGAAAATGGTGGACATTTCATATGGACAAAACTTATGGTGTAAGTGCATTTAATGACGTCCAAATATTTGATATAGAAAAAATGACTTTGATCATCTTTTATCTAAGGAGCAAAGATCCTTGGTCCTGAAGTACCATAGTTCAATACAAATTGTATTAATATATCTTGCTAGTTATACATGAACATATATCATTAAATTCATTGGCAAGATTTAACTCGTGTACAACAAAGAGATAGTGTAATGGGTAAAACATATATTTTCTATACCGTAAAGGTACGAAAGATATGGATTTATATTTTACTTACCTATCAACAAGTTTGGTTAGTTTGTAAATACAGGGAATGTAGCAAAACACATTATTGGATCTTATGTTATCTACTCACGAGAGGAGGCAATTAAAGTTTCACATATCACGCATCAATGTTCATTGAAGGATTTCCGACTAATGGATCAAGCGACACATCAAGTTGTACATCAATAGATTATAAAGTTTTTAACAACTTTCAAAGAATCTCGACATGAGCCACTTATAGGATACATGTAACAATGAGGGGGAGCATGATACAAGTTGCACTCTTTTTCCCTTAACTAAGTTTTATCCCATTGGGTTTTCTTAGTAAGGTTTTTTATGAGGCAACATACCTGATCTAGACGTATCAGGGGGAGAAAATACACGCTGCACTCCTTTTCCCTTAGCTGAGGTTTTGTCCCAATGGGTTTTCCTAGCAAAGTTTTTAACGAGGCAGCACCACCAAGCGTATAATACATTGTTTTCTTTTGTGACGTGGATAGTCAAGGGGGAGTGTTATAAATACATTATATTATGGTGACTATCCACATTCATAACTCCCAACTTATGTATTTCCTATTAATGTAATTACCATTATAAATAGTGGCATTTTGTATAATGTTAGATCAATGAAAAGTGTTCTCTTATTTTCATTCTCTCTTTCTCTCTAGCCTATGTTCTTATATCTAAACACATCTTATATGAGTTGCTAATGGGTCGTTGTTTTACAACAGGTAGATATATTTATTCATTATTTTGACGACATTTCTATAATACTTTTGATGAATTTAAACTTAGAATCGTTTCATAAACTATGTTATATATATACGTACATTCAAATTCAATTCAAATCCTCCGTTGTATTTCCGTTTACTCATACACTTTCGTTGCCATATAAGGCGACCTCGATTGTGCCATTCTCCAACTCATCGCGGGATTTCCAAAGAAGACTTAGCAATTTAGTGAGTATACTCGAACCCCCTTTTACGTTTACCACTTTTGGGGTGTAACATGTTTACATTATCATAAAACAACACAAAACTTATGCTTTGTTACTTGCACGAACAATCCATTATACATGAACGCTATGATACGTATGTGATGCTTATACTGGGACCGAACGTATGAGATACCATAGTCATTAGCTTATTTTGAGCCTCCATTTGACATGTATAGCTCTATAGGAGTAACGCACCGCCCGTGAACGTGTGGTCATGTTGAATTATCATAAACATATTGCTTAAACAGAGGGTTGACTAGAAATATCGCATGCCTTGTATTTGCTCGTATGTAAACTTAGTTGCCATGTGGATTTGTTTAAACTTATGCTTATACGTATGCTATGCTCAAACTTGTATACTTGTCTTTGCTTTTGCATTGAACTCGTATTTTAAAACATGTTACAGGTTGATGAAGATGATGCTATGAAAATGAAGTAGCGTTGAGACTAGATACACATATAGACGTTAGGTTTATTATTGTTGTATCAAATTTTGTCATTGTTGTTGTTGTATTTGAATTTCTCTTGTAATGTATGACAATTTACGTATGAAATGAAATCCGGTTTAATGAATTATTGTCAATATTAGTTTTATGAGCAATGAGCAATCTATTTCGTCCCGCCTCGATGTTTCCGCCATCGGTTGGGGTGTGACATATTTTATGTTAAGGTGGATAATATCTTAGTTCTTAATTCCTCAATTTGGACTTCTAATGGGTGAATTAGTACCCATGAAACACACACTAAACATAGTGTCCAAATGAGTATCTAAACAAAGATGTATTCTTGTATATTTTCATACTTATAAATTCCCAAATCCATTCCATCAACGAATCCATAAACCCGCACACCTTTGTTTATCCTTTTAGGATAACTTCGGTGTTCCATCCTCCAAAACGTCCAAGACTCGCTTTATGTAAAGCATTTGCAAATCGTGAGTATACTTGACCCTCTTCGTTTTTAACCACTTTTGTGTGTAACATGTATAATCTATTAAATTAACAAGACACACATAATCAATTTTATGCAACACTAAATCAATTAAAAACATGCTACTTATACTTGACATTTATACATGCTAGAATACGTTCATGCAAACTACTTGTCATTAACTTCATGAGCATGTCTTAACATGTATAGCGCTATAAGACTAACACACCGCGCCGTTTTGGGGTCATTCTTAAGTATTTTATCATAACGGTCTTGTTCATTTGTTGACGAGATTACGTTAGTGGACACTTTGGTTTGACACTTAGGTTATGCATGCTAGTATAATTGTTAAACTTAGTATAAAAAATGCCATGTTGGATTTGAGACTTTTATCATATATGCTATGTAGACCAAACTTGTATGCTCGACCTATTTTGTGTTGACGTATACTTTAATACATGTTGCAGGAATTTGATACGAAATCTCAAGAAAACTATCAGGGTGGACTAGAAATGCACAAAATATTTCGTTTATGTTCAGTCATGTTTAGATCCAAGTTGTTGTACTGTCTCTTTCGAAAAAATGGATTTCTTTTTAGTATCAAAAATGAAATGAAATATGGTTTATTAAATTATTGTCATTTTAATATGTTATGATGTTTTGAGCAGTCTCGTCCGTCTCGCTCCGAAGGTCAAAATAGTCCAGTTTTCTTAATATTTAGTTCAAGACCTATATGATGGACCCATCAACTTAATAATGTCCAACACTCTAGCCACCTCAATTGAATCTCCAATGACAATCCCATCATTAAGATACCATGCATGAAGAAGAAGCTTGCAATTCTATATAATTTGATAAACAAAAGGGTGTAAAACAAGAGCGAAAAGAAGTGGTCCCAATGGGTCTCCCTGTTGAATGCCAATAGTGGACCATATATGCTAATCTCCGAGATACAATTGTGATGGTTGTCGGTATATGGATTCTACCCACAAAGAGATAAAAGGGCACCTCATCGTTACCTCCTGAAGTAAGGTTGATCTATCCACCATACTAAACACGTTAGTAAAATCCACTATAAGCATAACAAAAGACCTATCTGCATGATGTTCACTCAAAACTCTACTGACGCTATGTAAGATGGCATCTACGCCACCTGACACACAAACCCCAAACTGAAAATCATCAAGGTACTTCGTTATATCTTTACCAACACCCTTCATAGCAACCTTGGAAACCAAACGCCTCCATATAGTACTCACTTCAATAGGTTGAGTCCCGTTCTCAGGTTTTAAGAGCGGCATAAGAGGAGCAGATTCAACAAACTTGGCCACACTCAACGAACATCTCCCCTAACCATCACAGTGATATCATGTACGAGATCGGTGGGTAACAACAAACCCATCTTGACATAAAGCATCCAAAATGTGTTGTGCCCTCAAACTGTCCCTCCCAAACAAAGTTAATATAGGAAATGATTTAATGCAACCAAGGACACTATCAACTGCCACTAAATATATAAACATATGTGGAGGTTGCATGTGTGGATGTTTAGTCTCTAAGGCCTTCGTGGTATCACCATTGTATGGAGCTACACCAGATGAGCATAAGGTAATGTTTGATACGAATGAATAGAAGGTGGAATGAAATGGATCAATTTAATGGAATGAAAAGAAACATGCTTGGTTATAAGTGGTAATGCAATGGAGCATTCCACAAGGAATGTAACTCATTCCATATATAACAAATTTCATTCCTTGGTAATACATGTTGGGTTTTTTTGGCTATATGAAAAATGTCCCCATCCCACATTGGTGCAAGGATGAAAGCTTAGGAGGACTCCAAGCCTATAAAAGAAGTCCAAGGCTTTGGTTTCAAAATGCCCCAACCAAAAATACACTTGAAGTTTTGGTTCTTTCTTTCTTTCTTTTAGAGTTCTTTTTGTCTTAAAGTGTAGAAAGGTTTTAGTTAAACACTTTGGAGAGTGTGGGTGTAATTGGGCGGGGGGAGGCCTGGGAGATTAGTCTATGTGATTGTAGCAATTTGTCGCATAGTGGATCGTTCTCTCTGGAGGCCCGTGGTTTTTCTCCGGTTTTGGAGTTTCCACGTATATTCTTGTGTTCAATTATATTTCTCTATTGTTAGCTTTGGGAGGGTTGTTGGGGATCCTTGAGACCGCTTGTTTCCCAACAAGTGGTATCAGAGCTCCAGGTTTTGGGGGAGGTCTCGGTTTAGAAGATTCGTAGTATGCTCTGTGGTTGCAGTTTAGTCTGATCTTCCACATCAAAAACGGATTTTCTTGGAGGGTGTCTTGGTATTTTGAAGGTCGTAGTATGCTCTGTGGCTGCAGCTTAGTCTGATCTTCCACATCAAAAATGGATTTTCTTGGAGGGTGTCTTGGTATTTTGAAGGTCGTAGTATGCTCTGTGGCTGCAGCTTAGTCTGATCTTCCACATCAGAAACGAGGATTCGGTTGACTGTTTTGTATACGATAGAATTATACGCATTTTGTCCTGGGAAGGTTCTGGCTAGGAAAGACTTGGTACCCTTAAGTGTGTCCATTGTGACCCCCTCTCTTTCCTGGGAATCTTTTGTTTGGTGTACTGCTTTTAGGCTTGGTGCATATTTTCTAGTATACAACATTATTTTTGAAGATACGGATATGATGTCGAAATACAGTCCCATGAGGTTCGACGTGGAGAAATATGATGGAAGAATCAACTTTGGTTTGTGGCAAGTTCAAGTCAAGGATGTGTTGATTCAATCTGGGTGACACAAGGCGTTGAAGGGGAAACCGACCCCTGTTTCAAGCAAGGATTCAAGCGGAACCAATAATGACGATGATGAAGAATGGGAATATTTGGATTTGAGAGCGGTAAGTGCGATTCGTTTGTGTCTAGCAAAGAATGTTCTTGCAAATGTGCATGGGATATCAACTGCAAAGGATTTGTGGGAGAAGCTTGAGCAGTTGTATCAAGGCAAAGGCATCTCAAATCGGTTGTATCTTAAGGAACAGTTTCATACCCTTCGTATGGATGGAGATACAAAAATTTCAGATCATCTAAGTGTTCTTAATAATATCGTGTCAAAACTGGAGGCTATTAGAGTGAAGGTTGAAGATGAGGATAAAACACTAAGGCTCATATTATCTTTGACATCTTCTTATGAGTATATGAAGCCCATTCTGATGTATGGGAAATAAACCCTAAAGTATGCGGATGTTACTGAGAAGCTATTGTCAAAAGAGAAAAACTGGGAAGTAGCGGTCATACTTCGTCAGAAGGAATGGTTTAATATGCTGGAACGGGAAGAAAAAGCACTCATAGAAGATTCCTGTATGTTGGAAGTGTGGACAGTCTGGGCATTTCAAGAGAAATTGTCCAGGTGGAGCAGATTCGGCAAGCAGCTCCAAGTCAGCTAACAATGTCTCCGTCGTTGTTGACGGTGATGATTTCTTTTGAAGCTTTTGAAGTTATGTCATCCCTATGGTATGCCCGCGCTACCATGAAAGGGGATGCAATTTTGTTAGCGGGTTCACGGATTTACACATGGCATTGGGTTGGCATAGATGCAAGATGTGTGGTGAAAAATTGATGTTGATAGCTGATGAACTTCCGGGTATGCCAAGCGGGGAAGTTGCACCATAATTTTCAGCAGGTTTTTCAACATATGCCGAGAAGAAATTCTTAGAATGGTCTATTCTAAGTGGCAATACTCTTTTATGGTGGAGTATGATCGTCGGTTGAAGACGATGTTCCTTTTAATGTGGTTGTGTTTCATATATCCAAGGTGGAAATTTGTTGGGTTTTTTTGCTATATGAAAAATGTTCCCATCCCACATTGGTGCAAAAAGCTTGGGAGGACTCCAAGCCTATAAAAGAAGTCCAAGGCTTTGGTTTCAAAGGGCCCCAACCAAAAATACACTTGAAGTGTTTGGTTCTTTCTTTCTTTTCTAGTTCTTTTTGTCTTAAAGTGTAGAAAGGTTTTAGTTAAACACTTTAGAGAGTGTGGGTGTAATTGGGCTGGGGGAGGTTTGAGAGATTAGTCTATGTGATTGTAACAATTTGTCGCATGGTGGATCGTTCTCTCTGAAGGCCCGTGGTTTTTCTCTGGTTTTGGAGTTTCCACGTATATTCTTGTGTTCAGTTATATTTCTCTATTGTTAGCTTTGGGAGGGTTGTTAGGGATCCTTGAGACCACTTGTTTCCCAACAATACAACGGTAAAGTGGCCATCTGCAACTTTTAGAAGACGATGCCTGATGTTGGTGTTGCCACATTTATCTCCTTATAAACATCCATGTCCATTTGACCCAAAAGGCCCCAAACCAGAACTATTAAACATATTTTAACTAACATGGCAATACCATCCTCCCCCAGGCGCTTTGAAAATTCATGACTGAACGTTGTTGCAAAACCTTCCTGTTACCAATCTTTGTTTTTTGCCGATCATTGGGTCTAAACACATGCAAAGTGCAACGAGGAAGAAGTAACAAACTAACCCACGCTTCAAATGACCCTAGTCGTGTAACCACCTTGCAGAGAGTTGTTTTCAACGCTTATAAGAAAGCCTAACGACATTTATGAAGGCTACTTTTGACAGTGACGTTAGATGCTTTAACTTAGGGGCTGTTTGACAACTTCTGAATGGTTAAGTGCTCAACCGGTAAGAGGTCTGAACCATTAAGTGCTGAACTAGTAAGAAGTCTAAACAAGTGTTGAACTAGTAAGAAGTCTAAACCATTAAATAACCCTAAATAAAAAAAAGGTAAGTTAAAAAAAAAAACCAAATTGAAAACATTTTTACTTTTACCAGGAGTGAATATAGGTATTCTTTTGTGCGTACGAATCTAAAATCTTAAAAACCCCCCAAAATTCCACTCATTTCAGATCACAGTCTCCCCCTGGGACGAATCTACCCACACATTTCAAACCCTAGAAACCCTCATCTCCATCCACCATGTCTTCCCGGCGGCTCCTCGCCACCCTCCTCCGCCGCTCCCTCCACCGCTCCCTCCACCGCTCTCCGTTAACTCACTCCACCAGATCCTCCGCCGCCCGCGCCCTCTCTCACTCTCCCTCACCCCCTCCCCCTTACATCATCAACCGTCACGCCACCTACTGCACCGCCGCTGCATCTACGCCACCGGCACCAACTCCCGCCGCTGGATCTCACTCCGGTAAGATCACCGACGAGTTCACCGGCGCCGGTGCTATTGGACAAGTGTGTCAGGTGATCGGTGCTGTTGTTGATGTTAGGTTTAGTGAAGGATTACCGCCGATCCTCACGGCTCTTGAGGTTTTGGATAACCAGATTCGGTTGGTTTTGGAAGTGGCGCAACATTTGGGGGAGAATATGGTGAGGACTATTGCTATGGATGGGACTGAAGGACTTGTTAGAGGTCAACGTGTTCTTAACACTGGTTCCCCTATCACTGTAAGCAGTTTTTTTATGTTTATATAAGTTTGTATGTGTGTGATTTTGTTTTGATGGTTGAGAAGTGTGATCTGTGTGTTAAGTTGAGTTTACTGGCAGTGAAAATGAATGTTATGCATTGATGTGTTTGTATGTATGTGTTATATGCCAATGTGGATTAAGAAGATGGTTGTAAAAATCGATGGCCGTTACTCGAGCTGTGGGTACTGACTAGCGATTAACAGGGGTTAACCGGGTTGGAAATTTTATATGTACTTTTTTATTTAGATATATACACACAATTTTTTTTTCAAAAGTTATGTATCTATTTTCTCGAACTTATTAATCGGATTGGATTTATAAGTAATTTTAAATACTCCAAAGATTTTGATCGATTTTGACTAATTCTGATCGATTTTGACCGCCTTTGACCGGTTTTGATCGATTTTGGCTGTCATTTGTCCGGTTTGTTTGATTTAGTCCGCCTTTGAGGCTTTGACCGATTTTGATTGATTTTGACTGCATTTGATCCATTTTGACTGCTTTTGACCGATTTTGATTACCTTGGACGATTACCAATTATAGGGGATGATTAGTTGAAATCACATTGGCAGTCCAGCGATAGCGATTAATTGGCACCAAGAACCGATTTTTACAACACTGATTAAGAATGAGCAATTTATTATTTTATATTTTCAACATAAGACATCTCTTATCCATGGTTGCAAAAGATCCGCCTAGGCTCCGAGTATACCCTGAGTGCTCGCTACAAGGTAGGCTGCCAAGGCCCGAGTACTGTTCGCCTAGGCTGATTACTCCCCGAGTAATCTCCGCCTAGGCCGGGTACTCCCGAGTACTCTCAAATCCGACTAGGGTGCACCTAGTGACTTTTGCAGTTTTGTATGCATTGTTATTGAACTGAATTCGGATTTGTTATTGTGATGGTAGGTACCTGTTGGCAGAGCTACTCTTGGTCGTATTATTAATGTTATTGGAGAGCCTATCGATCATAGAGGCGAAATCAGTAAGTCATTTGTTTCACATTGAGTATCCGCAGTTTTATAACTTCTTTTAGATAAGTGGCTTATCTTTTTTTAACTCGGTTTTTTATTTTCAACAGAGACCGATCACTATTTGCCTATCCATAGAGAAGCACCTGCTTTTGTTGAACAAGCAACCGAACAACAGATCCTTGTCACTGGTATCAAGGTAATTCATGAAATGTTGAAGTACACAATGCCAATTAAATATTGTCGCACCATTATGTGTTATAAGCTTATGACAATCTTATGCGGTCATCTAGGTCGTAGATCTTCTTGCACCATATCAAAGAGGAGGAAAGATTGGTCTGTTTGGCGGTGCTGGTGTTGGAAAAACTGTTCTTATCATGGAGCTTATTAACAACGTTGCTAAGGCCCATGGTGAGTAGATTTTAGTATTTGTATCAATACATTTCAGCATCTTAATCTGCTCGGCATTTCTTATAGAGCATTATTTATTTTCTTTTCTCAGGTGGTTTCTCCGTATTTGCTGGAGTTGGAGAACGAACCCGTGAGGGTAATGATTTGTACAGAGAAATGATGGAAAGTGGTGTCATCAAGCTAGGTGACAAGCAGGTATGTGCATTGGAGGCTTATATATCTATTGACAATCTATGCCCGTTATTTAATATTTGTATCTTCTTCATGTTTTAGAGTGAAAGCAAGTGCGCTCTTGTGTACGGTCAAATGAATGAACCACCAGGTGCTCGTGCTCGTGTTGGGCTGACCGGGTTGACCGTGGCTGAACACTTCAGAGATGCTGAAGGACAAGATGTGCTTCTATTTATCGACAACATTTTCCGTTTCACTCAGGTAACACTGCGTCTAACACAATAACTAACGTCTCTATATATATATATATGGAAGTGTCATCTATTAATCCTTGTCTTTATATCCTGCAGGCTAACTCTGAGGTGTCTGCTTTGTTGGGTCGTATTCCATCTGCCGTGGGTTATCAACCAACTTTGGCTACCGATCTTGGAGGCCTTCAGGAACGTATCACAACAACTAAAAAGGGTTCCATTACATCCGTGCAAGCAATTTACGTGCCTGCTGATGATTTAACAGATCCTGCTCCCGCAACAACATTTGCTCACTTGGATGCCACTACTGTGCTATCCCGACAGGTTTGCTTCATTCCATGAAACGGCTACCTATGATATTGTGTGTGTATTGGTGTATATATGTTAATGTAATTAAAGATTATATTATTTCACAGATCTCTGAGCTCGGTATTTACCCTGCTGTCGATCCACTTGATTCTACATCTCGTATGCTTTCACCCCATATTTTGGGAGAGGATCATTACAATACAGCTCGTGGTGTACAAAAGGTTCTTCAGAATTACAAGAATCTTCAAGATATTATCGCAATTCTTGGGATGGACGAGCTTAGTGAAGACGATAAGTTGACAGTTGCTCGTGCTCGCAAGATTCAAAGGTTCTTGAGTCAACCCTTCCATGTTGCTGAAGTTTTCACTGGTGCCCCTGGTAAATATGTCGAGTTGAAGGAAAGCATTGGTAGTTTCCAGGTCAGTTTATATTGTTTTAAACCATAAAAATTATTTCGCTTACTTTCGTGTCATGAATATGAGTCGACGCTCTTTTGAATGTACAGGGAGTGTTGGATGGCAAGTATGATGACTTACCAGAACAATCATTCTACATGGTTGGTGGTATCGATGAGGTCATTGCCAAGGCCGAAAAGATCGCCAAGGACAACGCCTAGATGAAGATTCTCTTTTTTGTTGTTTCATTTCTTGTTACCGTTTGAAATAATTTGTCGATTTTGGTGGCGGTTCTGTTTCCAGAAAACTTACATATTCCGGAATTTTTTATTTCGCAAGCCGATGATGTGTTGGCTTTGTTTTGTGATAGAGAAAGCTGAGACAATGTTCGATCCCTTTTGTTTTTTTGTGAGATAATAAGTGGGGACAATTGTTGGAATTGTACATTTTTTGTTTATGGTATACTCACATTTTCAGTGTCTTGTTTCTAAAGTACATGTACCTAATTTGTCGGGAGCAAAACTTTGTTCGTTTAAGTTTGGTCGACCAAACTGATGCGAAATTTCTTGTGTGTTTGTTAATAACTGCAACCTATGTGTGTTTGTTTGTGCCTGTGGGTTTTTAAAATGGACACTAAAGAACATAAATACACACCAGTTATGTAATTACCAAATATGAATAAATAGTATAAACTGATGAATATAAATAAACACAAACAAAGGTAAATACAAACGAGACAATCGTTTATCGCTTACCATTCCACAAGGACTTATTCAACGGTGTAACGTGGAAGCGGCACCTTAGGGTGTTACCCTAGCCTATCCAATCAGATGTTGCTATGTCATTTTCATCCCCAAGTATCCTAGATGGAGCGAAAGAGACGCTTACACACAAGTACTCTAGAATCATGGACCTCACTCTTTTATTCCACCTGAAAGAGATGGACCCCACCTCACACACATCCTTAAGCGGCAAAGGTTTGCCGTGTAAACTACCCCAGCTGCAACCCTAGGGGTGGCGCAAACTACCCCGCATTGCGCCCCGCCCCCCCTATTAGGTTATTACTTATAGATGGAGCTTCAGCGCTCACGAGCCTGCCTGGACAAAGCCTAGAGCATGACTTAGTTTGACCGAGTTTCAAGTAGCATCGCTGATTAATCAAGTCAAGCTTGAAAACTTGACCATTAGCTTAGCTCAACTCAGTAATAACATTTAATAATAACTTTATAAAAGAATAAATTTGACTTCAAGTTCGAGTACACCACGAAGACACCCTTAACATTGACTTCTACGGGGTTACGACACAACTTGTTGCCGGTTTACCTCATTCTACTGTAAATTTTCTTGTTCTTTGAGCCGTATCACATGTTGATTTCTTTTATAACCTTTCTATAGCTAATGTTCCTCACCTGACTCAACTAATTTACAAGTCTTATTTGCCACCTCTAATTATAATGTATATATTGATGTATATTTTTTTGAGAACGACTAGAGCATATATTGATATATTGTTCATGATCGTTATGTATGTGGAGGAGTCGCCTTGTTTTTCCAGCACTAGTCTCAAATGGACTTGGAGCCCGTAACCCACAAGGCAACAAAGACTCGGATGGGAACGACGGGTCAGACCAGGAACCCACTACATAACCTTGTCCGGTTGAGAATTGTCTCCATTTGCGGACAAGGTGGTCGTGACGGAACCTCAACTCTTCTTTTTATTCATTTAAAATCCCATTTACTAATCCCAGCTCCATATTTTGTTATTTAAGCCTTCGCATTTTATTAACATTGTAAATTCATACCAAAATATATTGAAACGTCATCCGGTTCTGACACGGTGACTGGTAAGGTGCCAGCCTGATGACTAGTCAGTAGTCAGCTTATGAAAACACTGGTTCACTTTTACTTAAGAGTTGACAAAATGAGCAGGCCGGTCATGTCAGGTTGACCTAGAATCTGTTCCTAATCAGGGTCCAACGGGCTGTCAGTAGTAATTTCTCGACCCATAAGTGTCAATTCGTCTTTAGTAAGATCGGTTTTGCAATTCAAAAGGGGGTTGCGGTAGGGCTGTTCAAAAAGCTCGCGGCTCGGAGCTCGCTAGGATTTAGCTCGGAAAAAGCTCGCTCGATATGGCTCGGTTGTAAAGTGAGCCGAGCCGGCTCGGCTCGGTTAGAAAGTGAGCTAGCTCGGCTCGGCTCGTAACGAGCCAAGTTGGCTCGCTTTGGCTCTCTTTGAAGCTCGGCTCGGTTTAGCTCTTTTTACTTATAATAAATTTTAATTTTATATACATTATAACATATTACAAAAAAAAAACTGATTACTATTTATATGTATATAGGTTTGTAATTTGATATCTATGCATATTGAAGGTTGATTACCATACTAATGAACTAATATTGTATTTTATTGAAATCAAAACTTATTTTCCGTTGTTGAACTTGATTTTGGTTTGTAATGCATTAGGTTGAACTTATTTTGATATATGCTTTTCTTGAAGAATAATTTAGGCTACTGAATTTTAAGAGGTATATATTAATTTTTCTTTATAAAATCAAGCCAAACCAAGCCCAGCCGAGCCCGAGCTTTGATTTTCAGCTTGGTTTCAAATCCGAGCCGAGCCAGCTCGGTTTATAATCGAGCCGAGCCCGAGCTTGGCCAAGCTCGGCTCGGCTCATGAACAACCCTAGGTTGCGGCGCAGCCTGTTGCATGTTTACCTGCCATTTATTTGTGATTTGTTGTTTTGGCATTTTAATAACAGAATTTCCATTTTTTTAATGATAATATAATTTTAACTTAAAAGGGTTTCAACTTTCAAAGGTTATATACATGAAAATACACTTTGGGTGTTCATCCATTTTCTTTTTAGTCACCTTTCCAGTTAACATGTCTGATGCGTTAACGATTAACCATAACCATAATTGACCCGTTTAAACGTAAAATCATTACTTATACTTTATTGTAAAACAACCAAGATCAACTATCATCATCCGGTTCCTAAAACCGTTGAACCATTAAACCGATAAGGACACGAGTTCAACATTACAACAAAATCAAGATTACAACAAACGACAGTCTTTCGACTAACATAATCATCTAGCATTTAGAACCCTGACCTGGCTAGCCGTCTACAAGTTAGTTCATGGTCCATGCATCACAAGGACGCTTACTGGTTACCGCCCCATCAACTTAACGGTCCACGCACCACCGAAGTAAAGACCCAAAAGTGGACCCGCCAGAAGCAACTGAGTAAGCGGGTCAGTTGAGGGAGTTACAATAGCAGCAGCAATAACCGCACCAACCACCACGTATCTCCATATCGACAACATTTGATCACCGGACACCAAACCAACTTGCCCTAACAGTAATTGTATCACCGGAACCTGTCAAATTTAACAACTATTTAAGCAGGGGTGTTAAATGGGCCGTGCTAATGGGTTGGTGAGCCAAACACAACATGAACGTGAACTTAGACACGCCACGAGATTTCGTGGGCTGACACGAACACGACCCGCTTAACTTGAAATTTGGTTTTGTTTTTTTTTTCTTCATATTAATACTCTAAAAATTACAAAATTACAATAAAAATTTCAAATGTATATAAAAAAAGTTATATTTTAACCATATAAATTTGATGTTCATTTCTCTTTTATCTTTCAAATTTTGGCATGATTAAGCAAGAGTAAAGTACACGAATTGTCCCTGTGGTTTTCCAAAATTTTGGATTTGGTCCCTATATTTCCAAAAGTACACGAATGGTCCTGGTGGTTTACACTTTGTAACACATTTAGTCCTCAACTTTTGCCAAAAGTACATGGATGGTCCCTGTGGTGTGCATTTTGTAACGTATTTAGTCCCTAACTTGGACATCCTGAAACCTCTAGATTTGTTGGTCGGGGACTACATGCATTACAAAATGCAAACCACAAGGACCATCCGTGTACTTTTAGAAAGCTAGGGACCAAATCCAAGATTTTGGAAAACCAACGGGACTATCCGTGTACTTTACTCTTTAAGCAATAACATAAGACACATTTAAAGAATCAGTATCAAATGAAACGGGTCAACACACGGAAACACGACCCGTTTATCTAAACATGCTGGACCTGAAACTGTCCCGAACTTATTTAGAAACTCTATGTCAGAAATTCACACCCTACTATTTAAGTACCTGAAAAGACAACCCTGTACTGAACATAAGCACGAGCACAAACTCAAAATATTGATCAATTGACCACAACGATTCAACGGCCCCTTCAGCATACGTAACAAAGAAAGTCAAGGCAGCTGGAGTGAGAACTGAGTACGAAAACGCAATTCCAGCGTAAAAGAGTATCGACGATCCTAGAACTATCGGTGCGAGAAACTTTCTTTCCGATTTTGTTAATCCCGGAAGAACAAACGCTATGATTTCATACAGAATCACCGGGCTTCCTAATAGAATACCACAGTACCCAGATACCTACAAACAAAAATCCACATTCGTGACGGTTAAAGAACTAATCTTGCGATGATTTCCTTAAGTCTAGCATAGAATTTTGACAAAAAGTCAAACTTTAAGTCATCGGATACCCATGTACCAAAATTGATACTCATTTGATTATAAAAAGCAATGTTTTCAGGACTGGAATCGGTCTCCTTACCTGTCCACTGGTCGGGCCATCGAACCGCTCAAATTGGATGTAATAACCGGGTAATGCCGTAAATATTAGAAAAAATAAATAGGGTGATAATGAAAAACGTGAACTTTGACTTTTAGGGTCAAACGAACTAATTCTGAGACGACCGTATCAACTTCTTGATAGAATATAGATACGAAAGGTGGTTCTATAACTAGAGGTGGCAGTTTCAACCCGTTCGCTTATGAACGGGCCGATTCGGGCTATGTTTTATTTAATGAGTCTAATAGAGAGGAAAGGGTATGTTCTTGTTTGACCTGAAAAGTCAAAGGGTATACAAGGCGATACTGACCTTTAAGCTTGTGAAGAAAAACTCTCCAGGAGCTAACTGCAAGAATCTAACACCTTGACTACTAACGGGAGCTTCTAGAAGCAATATGAGTTCCTTAGAGTATACAAAACACCCCATGATTGAAGCCCCAACTGCCAAAGCCGACATAAAAAGTCGTTCCCGCAATTCTTCTAGATGATCGAAAAGACTCATTTCTTTATCTTCCGGTAAAAGCTCTTTATCTGGTTTAAGAAACTTATACAGGGCACCCTTCACTTGTGTATCTTGTTTGACCTCATTAGCCACCTCTAAAATCATAATCACAGTATAAAGGCGATTAATTCATAAAACAAATTTGAAAAAAAAATGTAAAAATAGAGCAAAAAAATGTGTAGATTTGAAGAGCTGTATCATATATATTTGTTCATTACAACACACATCTTTACGTATTTATGAGAGCAGATTAACGAGTTATGAAAGGTCAATTAATACAAAACCAATTTTAATTAGAGAACTGTGAGAACCGGCATAAACACATGTACATGTTGCTTTAATAGTGATACATAAGACGGTTATTAAACCACATAACCGCCTCTCTTTCTCTATCCTACTACATCTTGTCGGCAATTAGCACCACGTACAAGTGCTTATGCAGTTCTCTAATTTGTTTTGTATTGAATACCTCCCTATGGAAGTCAAAGATAAACTATAGTCACACATCAACTTATATGTAATTATCCGTTCGACCCATCCTTAAAAGACGACGAACTCAAAAACGCCCTACACATGCTCTTAACTCTAAACACATGAACATTCTTAAAAAAAAACTTTTTAAAAAGAATTGGATTCAACATAAAGGAGGAATAATCACATATCAATCATTTTAATTCTTTTAGTGAACGAAGAATGACTTCTTTAAGCCATCAAACCAATTCAAAATTCAACATTTTCTTGAAACCAACCACATATCACTTATTAACATGGTTGTAGAACTCGCTAGGCGCTAGTCAGCCGGTGTGGTGGGGACTAGCGATTAATCAAATCAGACTTTTTATGTATAATTTAAGTTTTATACGTATACACCCATATTTTTATACGTAATTTTTTTAAGTAGACAGGTTTTGACAGGAATCTGGCAGGTTTTGGCCGGCCAACTAAGGCCGACTAGCGATTAATGAACTGATTAACGAAAAATTAATCAGCAGAGGGCCGACTAGCGATTAATCGCGATTTTTACGACACTGCTTATTAATAAAGTATCAAATTCAACATTTTTCATGAATCATGATTCATCCAACAAAAAGTCAACTTTCTTTCACCAAGCATGATCAAACAAATTACCCATCAAACAAACAATCTTCAACATTTCAACTATAAAACAAACCTAAACCCAAAAAAAACCCTAATCTTAACAAACATTAAAACAACAACAATAACTCCAAATTTAGGGTTTCAAGTTTCAACTCACTAGTTTGACTTTGACTTAGACTTTGACTTTGACTTTCAACAACTGGTTCTCCACCTCCAATACCAAGCTTCCTTTGCATATCCCTTATGTCATCAATAGGAAACCTAGCATAACACATGACCCCATTACCCTTACTTCTCTTCTTGTTTGAGATCCACAAGTGGGTCTTTTTCTTATTGATCTGCAACAAAGTTGACTGCTTTGTTCTTGAAATAACACATTTGGTGCAACTGCTTGTGTTGGGATCAAGATTGAGGATACAAGTTGATGCTGCCATTGTTGTTGATGTTTTTTTGGTGAAAGTTGAGGTTTTTTTAATGGGGTTTTGCTGAAAATTGATTTTGTGTGCTCATGATCGGTGGTAGTTAGTGATTTTGACTGATTTCAAGGTGTGGTGCATGTTAGCATGTGTATAATGAGGGTGGTCTAATCGTGCGCTTGATGTTCTTTTTTCAAGAAAAAAAACGTGGAAATAGTTATACAAACATAAGCCCCCCTTGTGTTTATGAAAATGTGAAAATACCCCCTTCCACTTTTTGTGTATTTATAGGTGGAGAAAAAAAAAGATTGTTAGAAAAGAGGCTCTCGATTATATTTTATGAGTCGAGTCTCACTGTATCTTTAATAAAAATAACAACGTAGCCACAAAATTCCACAAATATTAAAGTCATTCGTAGAGTATGTGGAAGATAGAATGCAACCAAACCTTAAACTGCACAGTATGAATCGTGTGGTGATGTAGACTCAAACACCAACCCGCATCATGTTTGGCCAGCATTGCCTAAGGGCAAACATTCCACATTTCCACAGGCGTTTGGGCGGTTGACCATTGTGTCGATCATAATTTTTTTGTTGGTTTTAAAAAAGAGTCATTACAACGGATATGATTATAAAAAAAATCCTTAAATTCGTTTAATATATAAACACACTTTGTCAACCTATTTAACCTACATCTCCACACAAACAACTTCTATCACCCTAAAATTCCTTCTCTTAAATAAATGCAATCATCAAGTTCATCATCATCTTCATTTGACGAATTCGATTTATCATTTTCATCTGACGAGGGAGCCGAACTAATAATATTATCGGTTCAAAGATTCGTACATAGTATCGTTGAAGATGTCAGGAGTTCACAACTGGGACATGATTATTTTTTACTTAACCCCCTATATGATCATAATAACATTAGGCGATATCTCCGTATGAGTCAACAATTATTTCTACGAATAGTAAGCGATTTAAAAAAAAATATTTTTTTCCAACAAAAACCTGAGTATGGATTTAGCACGTTACAAAAAGTTACTACCGCTGTTAGACAATTAACTTATGGCACTCGTTCTGACATAATGGATAACTATTTAATAATGCTGGAACGGGTGACGAGAGAAAAACTTCATTGTTTCTGTGAGTATGTTATTGAACTCTACTTAAAAGGTATTAAAGAAAACCTACGTTTAGTGACATACAACAAATTTTGGAGTTTCATCATGATAGACATGGTTTTCCCGGGATGATCGGTAGTATAGATTGTATAAAGTGGGAGTAGGAAGTTTGTCAAATTGTGGGGCGCGGCCAACACACAAGTGGACATCATAAAAACCCGAGCTATGATGCTTGAGGCGGTTGTATCACAAGATCTTTTGTTTTGACATGCATTCTTTGGTATGGATGCTACGAAAAATGATACAAATACTATCAATCAATCACCCATTTTCAACGACATTTTTGAAGGATGAAGGATGCGCAATTTTTGAATGCTACGAGCATGCTACGCAACCAAATATTGTAGACATGGGTGAAGAAGCGAGACAAGTAAACCGATGCGTATTTTTTTATCAAAACAGACGCATAACAACCTTTGAGCGGATTTGGTTAAATACATTTGGCGTCTTCCACGGTACAACGCGATGATGAGTATGATAATTAGACTATGTAGTTTTGTTTTCTTTTTATTTGGATAACTTATTAAATTTTATGTATTTTAAAAAAATATTATTTTCTTTATATAATTTATTATAAATTTATTTTCTTATTTAATTGTATTTTTTAAAGAATAACAAAAAAAAATTAATTTTACCCACTAACCATTGCTTTTTGTGTTTTGGAGGTAAAAGCCCCCACTGAGTTACAGGATTTGCCCCTTTGCCTTTGCCTTACCCACCCCATCATATAGTCTCACCTTTATGGCGAGCTATGTCCATAGAGATAAAGAACTTGCTTTCAGAAAAACCCTATTCTCAAAACAAACAACTGACAAACAAACCAAGCCATGATTACACATAACACAAGAAGTGATAACATAGTAAAACAGAAACATATATAACATCATAAATCAACATACACGTAAATAGAATATGATAATCACATACAGAGTTCGCCAAAAAGGAAATCTAGGCCCTAAGACCGAGCTCAGGTAAATATATACCTACCCCTAAAAGTCCTTAACTTTAATACTTCGTCTCCACGAGTTCCTTTCCTTGACCATGTCCTAGAAAAGGCGCACCTCTAGAAAATCTTACCAAATCAGCTTACCCCAAGTCAATTTAGATCTGCATCTACTCATCTTCTCCTAAAAAAGGAGGGTTGCCATTGGTCTAACTAATGTCTTCGTAAGCCTCCTTTTCATATGACCAAACCATCTTAATCTCCCCTCCTATATCTTATCTGATATACTAACTACCCATAATATTTTCATACTCATATTTGCTACCTCCATCTTACGCGTCTGTATGTTTATAAAAAAAATAGCAGTTTTATTTTGTGTAAAAAATGACTTCTATAAACATCTAACTCATACACCACCTAATTATAATTTTGTCTATTATGAGACTAAAATTCTTAACCTTATAATTTTCTATAACATCTTAATACCGTTAATCTATGTTAATAAGTTGTTTACCAAAACTAAAAATTGTGTAATGAACTATTTATAGTATTACTTATTTAATGATATTTCATATTCAGCACACTTAACGTAATTGACTTTATGTAATAGTTGATACATCATGTAGCAAGTCACAAATAGGTTTTTTTTTGAAAGGTAGACTTCATTAAACAAACGCGGGATATCTCCAAGCTAGAGACAACCGCAAACACAAAGTTACATCATATCAATCAAGAAATTACACCACCCTTTCCAATCTATCGTACAATCCTTAATCGACTCTTATACCAAAGATATCCCAACCCCTTAATGTCGGACACTATATTAGCAATGGTCGTGTCAATGTTAGCAAAGGCCTTTTCGTTCCGAGCTTTCCAGATGCGCCAAGCTGTCAAAATAAACACACCATACACGATATCTTTCTTCATCTTCGAACTCCTCATATTGTCGACATACTCTTGAACATCACGGATCGAAAAAAGAATAGAGGAGGTAACTTGCACCAGAAGCCACACCGGCCCAAACGCCATTCGCAAATCTACACGCCGTGAAGATATGTTCCGTATTCTCGTCCTCTTCCCCACAAAAATAACAACCCAATGAAGTTCATCGTTCCCGCCACAAAGAAACCGCTTGATAATTGACTCCAACTTGTTCAGCACGGCCACCGGAGCTTTATACAAAGAAAAATAATATGATGGAAGACTCTCCAGCACGAACTTGTTAAGCAACACCGGACCTCCTATAGATAAAACATTCGCTTTCCAATTGGACAATCTTTTAATAAGCACATTCACCACCGGATCCCAATTAATAATAAGATTCATATTCGCTCCTACTTGAATCCCCAAATACTTAAAAGGAGAGGCACCCGAATTACAACCCATAGAAGCCGCCTCAAATTTAACTTCTTCCAAACTCTTTCCAACGCCATATAATAATATTTATCCTGAGACCCGAGCATAGATGAAATATCCTCCTAAGCGCTTGAAAATTAAATTTAGACCATTCACCCATTACCATAGCATCATCCGTACAATAAATACGAAATTAAAGGTCCCTCGTCTTTAAGCTTCACCCCATCAAATGAACCAATACTACACGCCTTCCTTCCGAATAATACTAGAAAAAGCTTCCATGACAATAACAAAAAGAAAAGGGGATATCGGATCTCCTTGCCTAAGACCTTTCCCACACCCGAACTCGAAAGTTGGCGACCCGTTCACCAGCACCGAAGATCAAGCCGACGACAGTATACCACCAATCCACTTGCACCATAACTCAGGAAATTTCATTTGCCTCATCACGGACAATAAAAAATCCCAATGAACGTTGTCGTAGGCTTTTTCAAAGTCAATTTTAAACAAGAATAATTCCTTCCCTTTACTATTCGCCCAATCAAGAATCTCACTAATGATCAATGGCCCGTCCAAAATATACCTTCCCGAAAGGAAGGCCGATTGTGTCTCATAAGTAACTGAACCCATAACCATCTTCAACCTATTAGCAAGAACTTTAGAGATAACCTTGCTCACGAATCCAATTAGATTGATAGGCCGATAATCTCCCAGCTCGACCGGGTCACTAACCTTGGGAATCAATGTAATAACGACGAACCAACTCCCCGGATAATCGAACCCGAATAAAAAAACTCATGCATAATTGACATAAAATCCGAAGATAAAGAAGTCCAAAATCTCTTAATAAAACCGGAAATTAAACCCGTCAGGACCCGGCGCTTTGTCACTACCACAATCATCTTAGCCGATAATTATGAAGATAATTATGTGTATTATTATTAGATAAATATTGTATAGAATTGTGTTTATCTTTTCCTAAAATACAGCTAGGGTTGTTATGTATCTGCTCTATATAAGGAGCCTTTGTTGATCAATAACATTCATTCACAATTCATACCATAAACACTTTTATGGTATCAGAGCTCCGGTTCTGTTCCAGCCGCTGCGATGACAAAAAACAGCCGATTCCGATTCCCCTGAATCTTCACAAAAAGCCGTGAACCCCCTTCACCCTGCCTACTCGGTTACGAATATCCAACAGAAAATTCGTACACTCGATGGCACGAAGGTTCCCTATTCGTCCTGGACAAAGCTTTTTAAGCTTCATGCAGTCGCTTACAAGGTTCTTGATCATATAGATAACACCCCACCACCGCCTGATACGGCTCCTGAGTACCCTGCATGGAAAGAAATCGATGTCCTCGTTCTGCAATGGATATACGGCACGATATCAGACGATCTTCTTGGCAAAATTATTGACACGGAAACTACTGCACGAGCAGCATGGTTAAAGATTGAAAAGTTCTATCTTAGTAATAAACGGGCACGTGCAGCAGCCTTAGAAACCAGGTTCTGCAACCTTACTCTTGCCGCATGTTCGTCTCTTGATGATTATTTCCAGCGTCTTAAGGAACTGGCGAATCAATTGGGAGAGGTGGACCAGCCAATCACTGAGTCTCGACTTGTTCTCCAGTTGGTCCGTGGGTTACCTGCTGAGTTTGACACCACTGCTGCCCCCATTAACAGCCAAGACGCCAATTGGGACTTGGCTAGGAGCATGTTGCATGACGAACATATTCGCCTTGAGGCGTGTCAGCAGTCCGGCTCCTCTGTTCTGGTTACAACCCAGCAGCCCAACCACTCTTCTCAGCAGCCTGAATACAGTCAGTCTTCTCAGCAGCAAACCGGGTACCGAGGACGTGGTCGTGGGGGTCGTGGACATAATGCTCGTGGTCGTGGAGGTGGTCGAGGCCGTGGTAGTTCTCGACAGCAGCAGCAACAATAGTGGAACTCTTCAAATCAGTCTCCACAGCCTCCAACTCCCTGGCCTTTTACCAATACGGGCTACCCACAATGGGCCTGGTGGAACACTCCACCTTGTCCCTACCCAACCCAATCTCCTTGGCCCATAAACTGGCCCAATAGTGCAGCTTCGGCCCAACAACAGCAGCCCACTGATCAGTCCTCTCAGGCCACTTCACAGGTTACCAGCCTATGGCTCCCTCTGCTGGACCACCGCAGCCACCTAGCTACAATGCCTTTTGCCCCTCTGATCTTCAGGCAGCCTTCACCTTGATGCAACTTCAGCAACCTGGCCTAACTCTTAATATGGACACTGGGGCAGAAAGACATGTCTCCTTTGACCAAGGTATGATTTCTATCCTATCATCTTCTCCTGTTTGTAGTAAATTACTGGTTGGCAATGGTGAATGTTTACCCATCCTTGGATCTGGCACAGGTTTTAAAACCATAAACAACCGAACCTATATCCTACCCAATATCCTTTATAGCCCAAAAGTTATCAAAAATTTAATTTCTGTACGCCGTTTTACTCGCGATAATAATTTATCTATTGAATTTGACCCTTTTGGTTTTACTTTGAAGGACCTTCCAACTGGACAAATTCTTTCGCGCCACAATAGCACAGGAGACCTTTACCCGCTCACTGCTCCTCAACTTCCTCCACAAGCCTGCTTTCTTACTTCCGCCTCTCACCCTTGGCATGATCGTCTTGGACATCCTGGTGTTCAAGTATTAGATATTCTTAGTCGTAATTTCAAATTTCAATGTAATAAGACAAAGTCTACTTTTTGTCATTCTTGTCAGTTATCTAATAGTAAACGATTGCCTTTTTACACTTCCAATTCTTTTACTTTTGCCCCATTTGATATTATTCACTGTGATTTGTGGACATCTCCTGTGCTTAGTAAAACTGGCTATAAATATTACATGGTACTCATTGATAACTTCTCACATGTCATATAGGTTTATCCCTTAAAACATAAATCTGAAACTTTCCCAACCTTTGTCAAATTTCACCGTTTAATTGCCACACACTTTAATCGTCCCATTAAAACCTTTCAATGTGACTTAGGGGGTGAATTTGATAACACTGCCTTCAGAACCTTTGCTCACCAACACGGACTCCTTTTCCGTTTTGCGTGTCCCCAAACCTCATCTCAAAACGGTCGGGCGGGACGGATGATTCGGCGTCTGAATGATATCATTCGTTCTTTGCTCATTCATGCCTCACTTCCTCCTAATTTTTGGGTGGAAGCTCTTCATACCGCAGCCTATCTACACAACATTCTCCCCACAAAGCGCCTCAACTATTTCACTCCCATCTATGCCCTTCATTTACGCCATCCCATGTATGATCAACTACGTGTTTTTGGATGTGCCTATTACCCCAACACCTCTGCCACTCAACCTCATAAGCTTCATAGCCGTTCTGTGAGGTGTATCTTTCTTGGTTACCCTCTAGAATTTCGCGGGTATCGTTGTTTTGATCCCACCACCGGTCGAGTCCATATCTCCCGACACGTCACCTTTGACGAACATACATTTCCTTACATGATCCCTACCCCCACCCACTTCATATCATTTTCTTGCCGAACCCCTGCCACCTCTCTATCAGTTTCATCAGCCCAGCACCTCATTGCCTAAACAGCCTCACCGGCCCCCATACCCTTCCCGCTTACATACACTCGCTGGAACCGTCCAACATCAGCTGTTCAAGGCACTTCTGTACCATCCACAGACCACCACCTGCTGCCCAACAACAGCCAGCTCAGTCCGCTGCTACTCCGCCGCCTGCCCCTTCTAACCTTCACCCGATGACCACCAGGTCTAAATCTGGTTCACTTCCACCAGCCCTTCACAGCCTTGTTTCGACCACTATTTCCCCTGTCCCTACCTCCTACACTAAAGCTTTTGCCGATCCAAATTGGGTACATGCTATGAAATCTGAGTTTACTGCTTTACAGGAGAATGACACATGGGAATTGGTGCCTCGTCCTTCTGACAGGCCTATTATCAGGTGCATGTGGCTCTTTCGACACAAGTTTAAGTCAGACGGTTCGTTGGAACGTTATAAGGCTAGATCGCTTTTTAATGGTAAATCTCAGACAGTTGGGGTGGATTGTGATGAAACTTTTAGCCCGGTTGTTAAACCGGCCACTATCAGGACAGTGCTCTCTTTGGCTATCTCACGAGACTGGCCTATCCACCAATTGGACGTTAAGAATGCTTTTTTGCATGGTACTCTAAATGAGGTTGTTTTCATGCATCAACCTACGGGTTTTGTTGACAAACGGCATCCAGAATTTGTGTGTCGCCTGAAGAAATCATTGTATGGTCTTAAACAAGCACCACGGACATGGTACACTCGTTTTGCTAATTATATCCTTTCTCATGGATTTCGTAGCAGTGCTTGTGATAATTCATTGTTTATCTATCATCGTGGGTCAGAGACTGCTTATTTATTGTTGTATGTTGATAATATTGTTGTCACAACCTCTACTACCACTTTGTTACATGAGATCATCCATACTCTGTCTCGAGAATTTGCTATGACAGATTTGGGCCATTTGCATCATTTTTTGGGCATCAAAGTTACACGACAGCCCAATGGTTTATTTTTGTCCCAAGAACAATATGCTAAAGACATCATCTCTTGGGCGTCTATGTCCAATTGTAAGCCGTGCACTACTCCGGTTGACTTATCAGCTAAACTTAGTGCCACAGATGGTGCACCCTTTTCCGACCCGACTTTGTATAGGAGTTTAGCCGGTGCTTTACAGTACCTGACATTTACACGCCCAGATATCTCTTATGTGGTCCAACAGATATGTTTATTTATGCATGATCCTCGTGACCCACATTTTGCATTCTTGAAGCGTATTATTCGTTATCTTCAGGGGACTCTGGCCTATGGATTGCGTATAATGAAGTCTGGTATAGATTCATTGATTGCTTATTCTGACGCTGACTGGGGTGGTTGCCCTGATTCGCGCAGGTCTACAAGTGGGTATTGCGTTTTTCTCGGTGATAATCTTATCTCATGGTCTTCGAAATGACAACCCACCATCTCTCGTTCGAGTGCTGAAGCAGAATATCGGGGCGTTGCAAATGTTGTTGCTGAAGCTACATGGATTCGGAACTTGTTACTTGAGCTGCGTACACCGTTGCAGAAGGCTACTATTGTTTACTGTGATAATGTTTCAGCTGTGTATCTCTCTGACAACCCGGTCCAACATCAGCGAACTAAGCACATTGAGATTGACATCCATTTTGTTCGTGAAAAGGTTCGAGTTGGACATATTAGAGTTTTGCACGTTCCTTCATCTCTACAGTATGAAGACATTTTTACCAAAGGCATCTCCAAGCAGTTGTTCCAGTCTTTTCGTACCAGTTTGAACGTCTGTCCTACGCCCGTTCAAACTACGAGGGTGTCTTAGCCGATAATTATGAAGATAATTATGTGTATTATTATTAGATAAATATTGTATAGAATTGTGTTTATCTTTTCCTAAAATACAGCTAGGGTTGTTATGTATCTGCTCTATATAAGGAGCCTTTGTTGATCAATAACATTCATTCACAAAATTCATACCATAAACACTTTTAAATCAAACACAGCTTCTTTTACCTCACGCTCCGAAAAAGGTCTAATAATGTCTGCCGCCTCCTGCTCCTTCAAGTGCTTCAAATCGCTACACATCAAGGATGGACGAATATGCATATCTTCAACAAACTTATTCTTGAAAAAAAGGAATACTTCTTTTTTACCAACGACGGCTTAGTAACCCAAGACCCATTTATATTTAACCCCGGCAAGGAATTAGACACTCTTCGCTTGTTGGCCACTCCATGAAAAAACCTTGAATTTTCGTCACCTTCCTTCGCCCACCGAACTCTAGCTCTTTGCCTTAAATCTTTATCCTTAAACGCTCGTAGCTCTTTTATCTTCACATTGGCTTCGTCGTAAACCCATCTTTCCGCCTCCGTAAAATCTCTATCCTCGATAATAGAGTCCAACACATTAACCTCATGCACAAGATTCTCCTCCTCCTCACATTCAGAAGCCTTTGTTCGATCAACCCACTTGGATATAACTTGCCTCACAAATTTGAACTTTTTCATAAGAACCACATCAGGCGTGCCATCCCCTCTAAAGTCCGCCATAGTTTATTCACAACCTCCTCAAACCCGTCTCGATAAAGCCAAGAATTAAAAAATATAAACGATTTAACACCCTAATTCCGATACTCCACTTTCAAAATAAGAGGACTATGATCCGAACCTTCCCTAGCAAGAGCTCTGCATTCCGCATTCGGCCAAGCACTAAGGAAATTACACGAAACAAATATCCTGTCAATACGACTACACTTATTACCGGTGACAAAAGCAAATCTTCGGCCCCTCAACAAAAACTCATGAAGCCCCACTCCTTCTAAGAACTCATTAAATTCATTGGACTCAGCCGCATTAAACTTGGAATTCCGTCTATCTCCACGCTCTCGAACACAATTGAAATCTCCCCCCACGATCCAATCATTATCATCTTGCGTTATAACCCGTCCCAGCTCGGCCCACAAATCCCTTTTATCTACCAATTTCTGTGGCGAATACACATTAATAACCGACATACCCATACCACTATCTCTAGCCGTACCATGAACCACCAGGAGGTTTCTATGCTTCTCCACTCGATTTTTAACAAACTTCTTAGGATCCCATAATGATAAAATACCACCCGGCCGACCGGTAGCATCAACATGTTCAGACATGAATTCCCCGTCACCCCAAAATCTGCGCAAATCCATCCCCTCTAAAGATTCAAATTGAGTTTCCTGTAACATCATAAACCCAATATCATTGTGCCTACGTGTTTTTCACGTTAAATCACTTTTACAATGATTATCCAACCCTCTATTATTGACGGACATCAAATTCATTCTTCAACCGATTGAAAGCCTTCTTCGTTCACGACCTTGGTTACCGACAACTTGAAGTTCTCAAAATTTTCTGCTCCAAAAGCCTTGGCCAAAAGAACTGTGTGAGAGAATGGCAGGCGGGCAAAACTTCAAGGTTGGCCAATGGTATGATGTTCCGGCAAAGAAAGGGAGGGGTAACAACGGCCATAACAGATCTAACAATCGTGAATTAGGGACTTTTTAATGCAACCACTTTAATCGTAGTTAGTAGTCTAACAACGGCCAAAAGTTCTTTTTCGTCCAAACCAGCCACACCTAGGGATGTAAACGAGCCGAGTCCGACTAGGATTGAGCTGGCTCGTTGTTCTTTTATGAAACCCGAGTTCGACTCACTTCGAGCCTACTATTTTGGGATCAAGCTTGGCTCGAAATTAAAATTTAAGAGATCGAGTTCGGCTTGGTTTGAGGAAATGTGAGAACAATTTCAAATGAGTCAAAAGCTCGGCTCTCCAGTGTTAAATATTAGGTATATTATGTATAAAATAATTTACATAAACTTTATTTGGGCTCGTGGGCCTAAATGAACTTTGTATGTTAAGCTCGAGCTCAATAACTAAACGAGTCATACTTCAGGCTCGAGCTCGGCTCGTTCGAGCTTTTCATCGATCCCGAGTAGCTCTTGAGCCACTCCGCCTCGTTTACACCCCTAGCCACATCAAACTGTAAAAACCCTTACCCAATAGAATCAACATTTTTGCGGATATCAGTGCATTCTTGCTTGGACCATAAAGCATGAACGCCGATTTAAAAACCACCACAAAGTTTAGTAACCAAATCATGGAAAAGTAAATGTTTGATGCCCGTTTAGAAAAAATCCCATAACTTAAGTACCAAATTACGAAAACATCAACTTAGACAAGCATTATACAAACCCATCAAACCTAACCGATTTGGTTTGTCGTTTACAAACCGTAGTTAGCTGTTCAACTACACTTTTCATCATAACCCGCCCAAACAACAATAAATGTAAAGTACACTGATGGTTCTTATGGTTAACTAAAATTTTAGATTTGGTCCATAGCTTTTTTTAAAGTACACAAATGGTTCTTGTAGTTTGCACTTTATAATGCATTTTGATGATTCTCTTTACACCAGATATTTTGCTATTTACACCAAGTGATATTACATTTTAAAAAAAATTCAAATTTGTGTTTTTCTTGTATAACTTCCGATATATAATATTCTATTAAAAAAGAATACGGTTTTGTGAGGTGCTTATTTTTTTCTACGTATTGATATAAATTTTATAAAAAACGAAATATAAAATTTTATAACGACTTATAAAACATTATATTTGATACGGCTCCATTTTTTTATAAAAAAATATCAAAATGTAGATAAAAATAAGCACATTACAAAGCCATATTTGTTTTTTTTTATTTTTATAAAACACTATATATTAGAAGTTATAAAAGAAAAACACAAATTTGAATTTATTAATATACATCACTTTTGACGCAAGTAGCAAAAAGTTGGGTATAAATAGTGTAGGACCGATCCTCGATGCTTAGGAACCTAAATTTGATATCTAACGTCCATAATAGCGGAAATATTACGTCGTGTTACCAATAGACAAGAATTACTCAGTTAAATGTCAGTTTCATTGATTAAACGTTCAGATTATAGAGTTTCGCCTCTACAATGCCAAAGTTACCAAAGTTACAAATGAGACACACAAGCTAGGTATTTATACCACAACAAGTTCGGCCATGGAGGGTGCAAGTTCGCCCGAACTTGCCTATGCAAGTTCGGCCGAACATGCATACATTACATGACATATGACCGAACTTGGCTAAAACACTTTATAAATACTTCAAAACCTAGCCTATTCAGCTCTATACAATACAGACTCGATATAAGATTAAGACATAGACATTATGCACCAACAGACTCCCCCTTGGATATCGTCTTCGTCTTTTATCAGTCTTCAAAACTCTGTCTTCATATATACATTAACGTACCCGAACAAAGAAGTTCTTGTAGGGATTCTCTCGTCTCTCTTGTTTCGGATCCGGCGTCTGATCAGTTGGCGGTGGTCTTTTAAAGTTAGCCATTCTGAGCGAACTTTGTCTTACCGCTTTTTCCATCTTTTCTTTGATCGCCTCACTTCTGATTTCTTCGTTAAGAAATTCAACTCTTTCCAGATCCCTCCACTTTGTTTGCCACATTTCACTAGAATTTACATTACGTGCATAACAAACGTGGACAACTTTCTGATACTGCATCGCTTGAACCTTTTCTCTTTCTTCAAACACAATCTTGCTATAGAAAAGGCATTTTATATCTTCTCTCGAGCTGTTAACCAACCACATAGGATCTAGAATCCTTATCGTCCTCCACAAACCTCTCATACCCTGATAACCCATCACTTCAACTCTTTCCTTAGCAATATCCAAATGATCTTCAAACTTCAAAACAATCACTGCTTCGCATGTAGCTGGATCAATCTGCCACCATTTGAATAAAGGATAATAGTTCTGTTCGATCGGCATAAGCGGCATATTCCTCATGGCTCTAGGACGTTTCATAATCAATGTTATGTCCTTTTCTCCTGTAACCTTGTTAATCTTTATTCTACGTCTCGGAATAAACGGCTTCGAGTGATTCCAACCTTTTTCAGCTTCGTACTTAATCATCTTCCACAACAATTGATCAACTGTCTTCATCTGATAAGTAACATTCACTGTTTGCACTAGCTCTTCCATATCCCAATAAGGCAATGTCTTTAAATCGGCAAGATATTTGAAGTATTGTACTCCAAACTCTCTTTTGTTTGCATAAACGTTGAGCTCCTTAAACCATCCCCAACTCAGTATATCTCCCAAAGAAACATCTTTATCTCTGGTGAAGAATGCTAGTGGACGTCGAAACTTACGTTCACGAGGCATCTCCTTGAACCAGGACTTTCTCGCTTCAGCTATCTCTTCTTTGGTCATTGGTTTAGGAATCTTTCCTTCACGAAGCTCTTCAACAATTCTATCTTTAAACATATCTTCATTTAGCTGTTTATACATTTCTTCAAATGTAGGAAAACTTTCTGAATCCTGACCAACATATTTAGCTTTCTGTTCTGTTTCATCATCTGAAGACCAATCTTCCACTATCACACGATTATACTTATCGGCTTCAAATCTTCTTTCGTACTGATACTCTTTAGGTTCAAACGTGTTAACATTCATAATCTCTTCAAAATCAAACTCTAAATTTTCAACTTCAGCTTCAACTAGCTTCGCCAGATCTTATTTCGAGTAATTATGTACAAACTCACCTTCTTCAACATTGTGTTCCAACATCAGTATCAAAGGTTTCGTAGGTACTGCAGTCATAGGCTTCGCACAACGATCAACATCTAACAGATCAATATCATCTGAAGGCCCTTTTTGCCCTGACTCCCCTGGCTTTTATCTTCCATTAAATTCGATTCATCGTCCATCAGATCAGAAAAATCAAATTCATCAGAAACTTTAGCTTCATTGATCTTTAAGCATGTACCACCCTGATCAAAATCATCTCCTTGATCAAAATCATCATCATCATCATCCCCAACATTCCAATCTTCATATCCTTCTTCCTCTTCGTCATTCTTATCCTCTTTCTCGGCTTCTTCATTGTATTTTTTTTCAGTAACAATGGTAGGATCAGAAGGCTTGACAGATTCGTCAACCTTTTGGATATCAGACTCAGAAGCTTTTGAAACATCTTCAGTAGGCTTCTCGGAGACATCGGAAGATTTCTCAGCAGTAGATTTAGGGGCTTCACCCTCAACCTGCTTCCCTTTACCACTCTCAGCCAATTCTTTATCAGCACGTTCCTTGGCTTCTTGACGATCCAGTCGATCGTATTCAGCGATAAAATCAATATTCAGATTATTGGATAACACCTTTTGTAATCTGATGAATCTTCGATCGTTCAAAGCTTGAATTTTCTTTAACTCTGCAATCTCTGTCTGTAGTTTTTCATTTGCGTCCTGCAAACTTTCTATCAACGCCTTGTAATATTCTCGTTCATTTTTGAGCACCTTCACTTTATCGTCAAGTATTTTTTTTCAACTTCACGCTGATTCACCTTCTTTACAAGCTCAGCCTTTTCAATCTCAATATATGCAACTTTATTCTCTAATACTTTCACACGTTTTTCTAACATTTCAGCATTCGTCTCTTGGAAAAATTCATCCAAGTCTTCAAGACTAATTGGACCGTGTGGCATATCACCAAACATACCCCTTGGCATCTTAGCTGTTGAATCTTTTGGTGTTGCAGTTTCGGTTTAGACTTCTTTGGCGTAGAGCTTTCAGGAGCAGAAGTCTTTTGAGTACTCGGCGATTCAGCGATCGGAACTTCAACAAATTCTGACTTGGGAGGTTCTTGTGTAACTCCTGGCCTTTCAGCTTCATCATGAACAATAACAGGAGGTTCTTGTGGAGGAGGTTCTTGTGTAGCTCCTTTTACCTGAGCACCAGAAGGTTCTTGTATGGCTTCTGTGCTTTTCACTTTGCTCTTGTATCTTTTGCTCACCGCTTTCTGAGCGTTCTTAGCTTTTCTTTTTCCTTTTGTATGCGGTGACCCTGTAGTTTTCTTTGATATTTCGATTGCAGGAGACTTTGTACGCTTCGCCTTTTTCTTAGGCCTCTCCTCATCAGATTCTTTTTCAGCACTCTGATCAAAATCTGCATCCAACTTTCTTTCTTTTTCTGCTATGATCTCTGCTTCTGTCTTTTCTGGCTCTTTATCAGATTCTTCGTTCTCAGAAGTAGCAGAAATTACCTCTTCTTGAGTCGACTTCACAGTCTCTTGACTCTCAATAACTACTGCAGCGCTCGATCCAGCCACTGCTTCAACATTCTCAGTTTCCTCCTCATCAACAAGCAAAGTTTCTACTTTCTTTGATGTTCGCTTCTTTTTCGGTTTATCGGCTTCAGCTTTCAAAAACCATTCACTCTTTGCCTTTGGTTTGAATTCTTTAAACCACTCCTTCTCGGCTTTAAGTTCATTCTCATCATCACTACCATCTTTTCTCCATTTGTTTCCAGGTGGCGAGACATAATCAGAATCTTTAATCGCTCCGAATACTGGCTTGGCAATAGGAGCTGAAGCTTGTTTCTGGAACTTGATAAGCTTCTTCACTGTGGTCTCATCGAGATGAACTAGATACAGAACGTCATTCAGATCTCGAGCAATGTTGGCACACTTTTCATCAATCAACATCTGAATAAACCTCGGATAAAGGCACAATATCGAATCCTCCATGTTCTTCGACATGTGAGTAAACACTAACTTTGAAACGTTGAACGGCTTCTTCAGAATAAGCGCCGCTGCCATGCTAGCCAAATAATCATGTACATAATCCAAACCGGCTTTGCGATGGCTAAAAGTATGAATCAATGCATGAATCAGAAGCTTATAGGGGTTAGGCACTTCCCCTTTCTTTAGCGTCGGCTTATTTACGCTTCCTTTATAGCCCATGCGGAAAAAGCATCCGCGACCCATCTTCTCATCTAGACGAATCGGATCATCTTCTTTATCTTTGAGCTCTAAAATCCTTCGAATATCGCCTTCGGTTACTGTGATCGGCTTTAGCTCATCACCAACCTGTACTGTAGAAGAGATCGTCTTCTCGTCAGCGCTCAAGCTCGCGTTCATCCAAAAATGAACAATATGAGATCGATAAGATACGATGCGCTCAGTAATTGCACGCGAATGTGACTATCTTCGAGAAACTTCAAAATGCTGTCATATTCTTTCAGCGACAGACAAATAGACTTGTCAAGCGTAATACATGTATTGTGAGTTTTGGAAAACTCAACTGAGATAACACGCGCTGGAATCTGTGCATGAAAAATGACGTAAAACAATTAGCACGCTTTTCGAGAAAAAAATCACAATAAAAATTTCTAAAACTTTAATCAAGTTCGGGCGAACTTGATTAGTGTTAAACACTCTGATTTTAACAAGTTCGCCCGAACATGTAACAAACATGTTCAATTTTTTTCTAATGCAAGTTCGGGCGAACTTACAGTTTTTATTATTCAATTTTACCTAAGTTCGGCCGAACATGTATGAGACACATGTTTCACATTAAAGAACAAGTTCGGGCGAACTTATGTTATCAACATTTAGTTTTATTAAGATCCAAGTTCGGTCGAACATGAAACTGAATCATTTAAGCCTATTTTGGACAACTCCGGTCGAACTTGACAACAAGTTCGGCCGAACTTGTCGTCTTCTTCAACAGACCAACCAAGTTTTAAACATGCAAAAATGCATTTCAGTTCAATCAAAATCAATTTCACGGTCGATTTTAAGTGTAGATTCAGAATTTATGATCAATTTTGTCCAATAACACCTAAATCTATCAGATTTTAAGTTTTAGATCTGGTTATGTCTGTTAACAGTTCAATCCATGGTTTTATAGCAATTTTATACCTCTGCCATTGTGATTGGTGTGCAAATCACCAAAAACAATCTTGATTCGGACAGTATAACGGTATACAAATGCCAATTTCTCACAAATTCTCTCTAAAAGCTCAAGTTCGCTCAAGTGTTCTGATAACAGGTAAATGAGTTCGGCCGAACTTGAATGGTATTTATACCATGTCAAGTTCGGGCGAACTTGCTAAGCCCAACATAAAGGCCCAGACTAAGTTCGAGCAAACTTATTATAAAAACAACAAACAACTATCTGCAAGTTCGGTCGAACTTGCTGATTGATTGAATTGTTTAGCAAGTTCGGCCGAACTTGCCAAACCTTAAAATTTCAATTTTTTTTCAAATTTTTCATTTTTAACCCTGAACTTTCCAACTTTTTACCAGTTATGAAAATTCACTCAGTTGATCAAATCCAAGTTAATGACCTTGGTTAACCGATTTGTCTGCCGAGTCCAAGTTAATGACCCCGGTTTGACCCGTTACGAACAAACTGTTGATATTTTCAAAATCAAAGTTTCAAATTAATGAACTTTTCATCGTTTTATCTTTTCAGATTTAACAGATTAGCTCCCAGCCCGTTGTAAAAAAGATTCCCACCAGTTCTAGCACCTTACCAGACTTCGAAGATCCGTTTTCTAACATTGGTTTGCTGAAAACAAAAGTAGAAATAAAATCTTTTTGCATTTTTGAAAGTTATGCTAAAACTCACCGAAAATCTTTTTGATTTTAATCTGTAAAGCTGAAATATAATCAAATAAGCAATATAAACTATGTACAAACATATTTACAGACATATTTTTGTGAATTCGTGTCTAAGGATCATATCAGTTGATTGAGACATATCACCAGTACCATTGACCTTTACATGACTTTAAGTTTTAAACTTGTTTACCTAGATTGTCGATATGTTTGTCCACTTAAGCTTTACCACATTTCTCAACTGTTTCAAGATATGTTAAGGCAGAAATTATGAAACTTGACTTATCTGTGGTTCCTACTTCTTGAATATACTCCCGTATCCAGATTCCCTAGATTTCATCTTACAGGTGAATATAGCGTAATTGATATCTGTATCTGGGTTGTGCGAGACCTTGAGAGCTCAGGTTAGTACTACCGTACAGACAAAGAGATGATGGCTCGT
Organism: Scalesia atractyloides; assembly: GCA_947069175.1. Lineage (NCBI taxonomy): Eukaryota > Viridiplantae > Streptophyta > Magnoliopsida > Asterales > Asteraceae > Scalesia > Scalesia atractyloides. The sequence goes on along the minus strand of CAMTDV010000006.1, from coordinate 69,017,760 downwards.
CTTTAAGGTGTGTTCCTCTTAAGGAATCTTTTCAGCATTGCATATGATTATATCTTTCGATATTTTTCAATATTGCATGCATTTTGAAGGTTTAAATCGAAAGTATTATAGAAGTTCTAGGCCATTGCTTCCGCAAAATCAGAAGAACTTGTATAATACCCTAGATATCAACTATCTATAAAGACCTCGTATCTCAGAATCAGGCAATCTTTCAAACGAAATTTCGGAGTACTAAGTCCATATATCCAAGAAGTGTTAATCCACAAGATTAAGCAGTTGTAAAATTTAGTTTATATCTTGAAAACAGTTTACTGAACGTGTTAAGCCTATCGACACATCCACAGTAAAACTCGTTTACCACTTTTAAACTTTACATTTCTTTAGCATACTGTGATAGTCCACTGATGTACTATCATTTCCTTTTATGACACTGAACATTTTTTGTCTTTTTCAATGCTTTTTTATATATTTTGAATTTTTATATGTTTTTGGATTTTAAAATTTTATAATGTTTTAGTATTTTCTTTAACATTTTCTCCCCCTAAAATCAAAAACATCTTTTTGGATTTTAGTTTTTCAACAAAATTCTAAAGTAGAAAGGTATTTACAAACCAATGTAGATCACGCGAACTCGTCGTCCGTTCCGTATTCAACCTCAGCATCCGCACCTGTCAGCAAATTTTTCATATCATTAATTCTCAGCAAGTATTTAAATCGTGACAAAGAAAATGGTTTGGTATAAAAATCAGCGTTTGTTCGTCGGTGTGGATTTTTCTATTCGTACCAATTTCTTTTCGTAGCAATCACGAATGAAATGATAACGAATTTCAATGTGTTTTGTACGTGAGTGATGAACCGGATTTTTAGTTATATCGATGGCTGCCTTGTTATCAACATACAGCGGAGTGTCTAGAAATTGCAGACCAAAGTCTCTCATCTATTGTTGAATCCACAGAATCTGTGAACAACAACTGGAGCCCGAGATATATTCAGCTTCATAGGTAGAGAGAGCGACCGTAGTCTGTTTGTTACACTGCCAGGTTACCATTCTTGTTCCAAAGAACTGGCATCCCGCTGTAGTTGATTTAAAGTTCAACTTATCTACACCAAAATCGGAATCAGCATAGCCTGTGAGGTCGAAATTGTCATTCTTCGGGTACCACAAGCCGGTGCTTGGGCATCCTTTCAGATATCTGAAGATACGCTTCACGATCTGCATGTGTAAGATCCTCGGGCTTGACTGATATCTGGCGCATAGGCAGGTTGGATACTAATATCTGGGCGCGATGTCGTCAGATACATCAGTGATCCAATCATCGATCTGTATAACGTCTCGTCAACTTTGGCTCCAGTCTCGTCAACGCAAATACCATGATTTAGAGCGAGAGGCGTAGATAGAGGATTCAAGCTTTCCATTCCAAACTTTTTCAAGATGTCGTGAACATACTTACTCTGGTGAATGAAAATACCATCCGGAAGCTGATATACTTGCAAACCAAGAAAGAACTTCATTTCGCCCATCGAGGACATTTCGAATTTCTTTTTCATGGTTCCCCCAAACTCTTTGCAGAGACTATCGTTTGTAGATCCAAAGATGATGTCGTCAACGTATATTTGAACTATAATTAGATGGACATCAACTTCTCTGGTAAAAAGAGTATTATCCACATTTCCTATGATAAAGCCGTTTCCGACGAGATGTTGCGATAACGTCTCATACCAAGCTCTCGGGGCTTGGTGTAGACCATAAAGAGCTTTATCCAGTAGGTACGCTTTCTTCTTGTTAAGTGGATCGACAAACCCCGGTGGTTGTCCAACGTACACCTTCTCGCGTAATTTGCCGTACAGAAAAGCCGATTTGATATCCAATTGATAGACCTTAAATCCTTTCTATGATGCGAAAGCTAGAAATATTCGAATAGATTCCAATCGAGCCACTGGTGCATAGACTTTTGTGTAGTCTATCCCTTCTTGCTGGTGAAATCCCTTGACAACAAGCCTAGCTTTGTTACGAACAATAACCCTTCTATCATCACGTTTACACTTAAAGACCCATTTTGTATCAGTTGCTTTCTGATTTTCTGGTAGGTCTTCAAGCTTCCACACATCCAACTTCTCAAACTGCAATAATTCTTCTTGCATTGCTTGTACCCAGTTTTCATCTGCTAAAGCTTCATTAACTGTCTTAGGCTCAATCTGAGAGATGAAACATGAATGAAAACAATAGTTCTGGGTTGTAGCAACACGTGTGTAGAAACCACTGAGTGCTTTATTAATTTGCCCTCAAGTTTTAACACCAGTTTGAAGTTCTCCGATAATATTTGTTGACGGATGATATGAATATGATCGCGGCAATTCTTCACTTGGAACATCTACTGAGTTTTGCTGATTTGTGATGTTGAGATCAACAACCAATTCAATATTTGGAAGGCTTGATGAAGCTTCATTTCTGTTGTTCGGGACTGCAGATTGATTAAGAAGACTTGTTATCTGCTCCACTTCTTCATCTGAAGAAGTGATTCCCCATCAGCATCAAATGTTGGTGCTTCATCTGAATCAGAATCTTGATTCTGAGGCATATTGGGCTCCGTTGTTGTATTCATTGGTTCAGTAGAAGCATTCGTTGGAAGATTAGTAGGTGTTGATAATGTTTCAGAAACATTTTCAGCCGGAACACCACTAATGTTTGAACTTGCGCCAGAAGAGAATGGATCCACGTAGGTTGATTAACCACAATTGGTCGAACAATTTGCTCTTGATTCGCTGACTGGTGAAGATAATATAACGTTGCAACTTCTTCGTCAGTTAGTTCTTTGGGCAAGTCAAATGACTTCCAAAGGTCTTGATAATTAAACAGCCACGCGTCACCTTTCCTTTGAATAGGATCCGTGTAATTGAAACAATCCACGTGCTGTGCTTCAATAACCTTTCTTAATGAAGGAACATATACTCTTCTCAACGGACTTGCATATCCGATAAAGAAACCTTCGAGAGATTTAGCTCCGAATTTGCCATCTTGGTCTATTACGGTACATGGAGCACCAAATGGTTCTAAGAACTTCAAATTTGGCTTTCGTCGGTTTATCATTTCAAAACATGTTTTCTTTGTTGGTTTGACAGTGAGAACCCTGTTTAGCGTGGAGCAAGCCGCAGCAACCGCTTCACTCCAGAAGCTGTTGGAAGTTTAGAATCTGCAAGCATGGTTCTCGCAGTTTCAATCAAAGTTCGGCTCTTCCGTTCAGTTACTCCGTTTTGCTGTGGAGTATAGGGAGCACTAAACTCGTGCAGAATCTCTTTTGCGTTGCAGAATTCCTTCATTTTGTTATTCTTAAACTCTGTGCCGTTGTCACTTCTAATGCGTATGACCGGCAGATGATAAATGTTCTCGAGTTTCTTGAATAGAATAACCAAGTTCTCGAACGTTTCGTCTTTTAATTCTTGAAAGAATACCCACGAATATCTCGAATAGTCATCTGTCACGACCAAGCAATACAAGTCTCCTGAGATGCTACGAACATTTACAGGACCAAATAAGTCCATGTGGAGACGTTCTAATGGCAACTTGATTGAGTTTAGGATTTTCTTCGGATGAGATTTCTTGATCTGCTTTTCCTTCTTGCATTCCAAGCAATGATCAGACATCTGAAAACTTCAAAGATTTACGCCTTCTACAAGATCATTATGAACCAAGAAATTCATTTTTCGCAAATGAATATGCCCTATCTTACGATGCCAAAGAATAGAATCCTTTTCAGTAACCTTTGATACAAAACATTGTGCTGATTGTGATGAAGTGGTAGCAACACCCATATCAAGAACATATAAATCATTCTCTCGCGGTGCTCGCATCAAAATCCACTCATCTGGTATTTTGAAACCCGACTTCAAGATAATACGCTCCTTGTTGTTGAAATGGGCTGTAAACTTCTTGTCACAAATCTGCGATATACTCAGAAGATTGTTCTCAAGCTCTGCAATATAGTTCACGCGATCAAAAGAAACTACGCCATTGGAGAGTTTTCCCTCAGCGACTATCCTTCCACCTTGATTTCCTGCAAATCCAACATATCCACCATTGATATCTTTAATGTCGAATAGCAATGCCTTCATTCCCGTCATGTGTCTGGACACTCCACTATCCAAAATCCACTTTGAAAGTACGGATCTTTGAAGCCCCTGCAAAATTCAGAAATTAGGTGAAAAGCTCTACCCAAGCCTTCTTGGTCTTGGGTTTTACTGGATAACCATCAACAAAAGCATATTCAAACTCATCAACATCATCAAAATCAAATTCATCATCTGTTTCAACAATGTTAATGTTTGAAAATCTCACTTTTTTCTTATCTTTTACAGATTTGTCATTATCGTTCTTAATTTCTGTTTTAACTTGTTTCACGTTCTCACTAGTCTTTACCTGCTCAGACTTAGTGATTTCAGACTTAGATTCTTTTGTGTTGTCAGTCTTTACTAGCTCAGACTTAACAATACCAAATGTTGTTGACCTTTTCTTGGCAATCCAGGTTTGAGATTTGATATTAGCCTTTTTGATGTAAAACTTGTTTTCATTAGACCTAGAAGTTTCACCTTTTTCGAAAATGGAATTTTCAAAAATCTTTTCAGACTTTAGTTTAACTTCTGGTTTTGATTCATTTCGTTTCAAAACCTTTACATGTTTTAAAAACACTGGTTGCTTTGGCTTAACAACATTTGAATCTTCTTTTCTTCGAAGATAAGCCGGTTTTGATTTCGGACATTGTTGTGCAATATGACCAGTTTCAGTGCACTTGAAACATGTCCGATTATCAAGTGGATGTCCTTTAACAGGTGGTTTTACTTTACTTGAAGTTTTGACACCACTTGTAACCTTTGCTTTATCTCGAATTTCTTTCTCCTTCTTGAACTCATCATTTGATTGTTTACCAATCAAACTTTCCTCATGAACTGTACTCGTCCCATATACAAACTTCATGTTTTTGTTTTTATATTCATGAAATGGTGACGGTTTCTTTACCGATTCATCAGTTTCTTCTTCTAAACCCAACCCCGCTCTCCGGTTTTCTGGATGATCACCACCGTTTCTTCAGTAATTGTTTCTTTTAGGTTTGGAATAGAATTTTCGTTCATTGATTTCCAATTCTTCTGATGTGACTCCACGAGCTTAAAGAATTTATCAAGCAATTCTTCCTTCCACATTCTGAATCGGGAAGCTATCATCAAAGTATAGTCTATCTGAATCCTTAATTTTGTATATTACAATATTAGGATCATCAGTTAGACCATCCTCTGACGACTTATCATCATTTTCAGATTGTGAATCAGAATTCTTTGAACTCGAGTTGACGCTTTTGAAGCTGCCGTCATCAGAATCACTTAAAACATTTTCAACAACTTTGTTAACCACAACGTTGTTATCGTCATCAGATTTAGCATAGACTATATCAATGTTCTCTGGCAACTCGTTTTTCTTTTCAGAAAGTAATTCAACATTGAGTGCCTTGTCCATCCCGTCTGCAGATTTAACACAATATTTTTCGCAAAGAGGTGGAGGAACATTGCTATATTCTTTGCCCGCTTTCTTTTTAGGTTTTTCTTCCGATGAGATTGTTGGAAGAATGTGATCGATAACATACGTATTGGTGGTATGACTTCTTAGCAATTGTCGAACTCTTTTAGTTTCAATTGTCATGTCTTGAAGTTGTTGTTTGATTTCAGCAATGGTGTTAATATAAATGTTAATTGCTCTTTGTTTATCCATTATTGTACCACTCAACATCCTTATATTATCATGTTGTTCGATGTTATTTCTGTCGAGTCTGCCGTAATCATTTTTCATTTTGTCATACGCTTCTTTCATTGTGCGATAATCATATTTCAATAAATCGTTATGCACATTGTTTTCAGCGATGATCTTTGATTTTTCGGCACATTCGACACAAGGTTTAGTACATTTTGTACAAGGTTTCTCAACCTCTACAATTTGTACTTTGACAACTTCTTTCTCGATAACCTTTACCTCTGGACCTACCTTGGTTAGATTCGCCATTAAAGCTTTATCTGCCTTGTCCTTGAGGTCTTCGACTTTCATTTCTTGAGTGACATTAATGATCACTTCATCACTCTTTTTCTCCTCAACCACTTGTTCTTTCGTGCTTCCATCAAAGTGACCTGCAAAATTGTCATAAGAATTAGAGGATAAAATTCCTTGTCTCTGCATATGGATATATTCCTCTTCTTCCTGCTGTTGATGCAAGTATTGTTCCAGAATAGCTTGTTCGAAAGCTGCTGCCGCTGCTTCCTCTGCAGAATTATCTTCAACTATCTCTGCCATCAAAGCAACTCCGGTCTTTTTCCCAATATGAGAATTCCAATCAAAACCGTCATCTTCTGTTGATGCAACCATGGCTTTCTCAGTGGTACTACTGTTTGGTTTTTCTTGAATCTCAACTTGAGTTTTCTTCGGGAACGGTTTATATTGAAGTGCCCTCTTGTAATATTCATTCCCTCCTCCGAAAGGACTTTGATTTCCGGTTGCCTCGGTGTTCTTACACTCTCTTTTAAAATGTCCCTTCTGTCGACATTTAAAGCATGTGACTTTTGATTTGTCAAAACCCAATTTGTTGCTGGAGTTTCCTATGTCACGGCCAGTGAGTGCAACGAACTTTGTCACTCTCCTGATGATCGAAGCTAAGGACCATTTGATGTCCATTAGTTCGAGTTCTTCCTCGCCTACCTGGTCATAATCTTCTGCGGTCATCTCGGGATTTCCGATCTTACCGCAACAAGACATTCATACGACTCTAGGACGGTAGCGAGTAGTGACATATGTTGTTTTGCAACTTCTTCTGAAACAACATTGTTCAAATTCACTGCGATGTTGCATTTGTAAACATTCGGATCAGAACTTTGATGTTGGTTCTGATTTGCTTGACTTTGGAATGTTGAATTTGAACCAGTGCTCGAGTAAGAACTTTGTGGACTTTGGTCATACTGAGGCTGTGAATGATTCTGATTATGTGGAGAAGCATTCATGTTTGCACTAAAAGCAGTTCCAATTTTTTGACTCGAAATGTTATCTTGCATTCCGGTTTTGTAGTACAAACCAATGTCTTGAACAACATTGGCGTTCTTTGACTTCGCTATCTTTAGAAGCTCCATTTCGTGGCCTTCGAGTTTATCGATAAAAGTTGACAACTTGAAGAAATCCCACTTATCACTATTCTTCAGAACCATCAAATACGTAGTCCATTCACCCTCTGGTAGTGCGTCAGCAAGTTTGTCGATGTATTCTTGTTCCGTTATCTCAAGACCGTGTCTTCGCATTTGCACTTTGAGATGACAGAACGCTCAATCATTTGCTTAATGGTCTCATTCTTTAGCATGCTGAAGATATCGAACTCTTCCAGAATGAGAGCTTTCTTGCTTTTTATCATTTCAGCACTGCCTTGGTATTTCTTTTGTAATGACAACCAAAGTTCTCTTGCTGTAGTATATTCTGGTAACAAGATCAGGATATCTTCTTTGACAGACTGTTGGATGAGACTGATCATCTTTTTCTCTGCAATGTATTCGTCTCTCTGAGCTGTCAAGTGTACTTCTCAAGAACTTGTTGATGCTCATCTATCGTAATAGTATAGCCTCTTCAATTGACACCCAGCCAGCGAAGTGCATGGCTTGAACCCAGTAGGTAAATTTCTCTTTCCATGCTTCGTATTCGTCCATGCTCATCAGCTTGGGCGGTTTGACAGTCGTTCCCATTTCATTATCAAGATTGACTTGATTAATCACGTTGGCATTTGACGAACTAGCTCCGGACATATAAGCTCTTAGTTGATCCTCCATGGTGAATAACGAAACGTGTACGCTGAAAAACTTTCAAAAACTTTGAAAACAATTAGTCCTACTACAAGTTCGGTCGAACTTGTAGTAACTAATGAAGAATTCTTGTATTTTCTAACAAGTTCGGTCGAACTTGTTAGATCTACTTTGAAAATTTTCGTTTATCTTCGGTCGAACTTATAACATCAATCACACAGATCTTCGAGCTAACTTATCACCACAATTTCGATGAAATACAAGCAAGTTCGGGCGAACTTACTTAAAATCTTCTTGATTTTACATAAGTTCGGTCGAACTTGATGTAAAATTTATGAAAATTCAGTATCTTCGAGCGAACTTGACTAAACTTTCCTCAAAAATCACCTAAGTTCGGGCAAACTTACTAAAAAATCACTTGAAAAGTGATGTTTTAGTGCAAGTTCGGCCGAACATGGCCAACAAGTTCGTTCCTGAAAATTTTTAAAAACATGTTTTTTTTTCAAAATTTCGACATGAATTCGGTTGAATTTGGTCTCCCATCTTTCAAGGGTTTATCTTTGTTGTATTTTACATGATATATTCAAAATTCAAAAGATTTTGACCATGAATTCTTCATTTTGTGATCAAAAGTTAAGAAAAAAGAAGAATGGAGTAGAAATAGAAGTGTTCTTGTCTTGATACTATCAAATTAGGCTATTCTAGCTCTGATATCACTTGTAGGACCGATCCTCGATGCTTAGGAACCTAAATTTGGTATCTAACGTCCATAATAGCGGAAATATTACGTCGTATTACCAATAGACAAGAATTGCTCAGTTAAACGTCAGTTTCATTGATTAAACGTTCAGATTACAGACTGACAGAGCTTCGCCTCTATAATGCAAAGTTACAAATGAGACACACAAGTTAGGTTTTTATAGCACAACAAGTTCGGCCATGGAGGGTGCAAGTTCGGCCGAACATGCATACATTACATGACATATGACCGAACTTGGCTAAAACACTTTATAAATACTTCAAAACCTGGCCTATTCAGCTCTATACAATACAGACTCGATATAAGACTAAGACATAGACATTATGCACCAACAAATAGTATGGCTCAATCCATTTAGTCCCCAACTTTTGCCAAAAATACATGGATAGTCCCTATCGTACACACTATGTAACACATTTAGTCACTATTAATGACTAAATGCGTTACAAAGTGCAAACAACATGGACCATCGGTGTACTTTTGGCAAAAGTTAGGGATTAAATACGTTACAAAGTACAAACTATAAAAACCATCCGTATACTGGTTAAAAAACTAGAGACTAAATCCAAAATTTTGGTTAATGATAAAACTAAAATTTGGATGCCACTTTACAAAAAAGCCCAAAAATTAGTGCCAAAATTATCAAAACACCAACTTAAAGAAGTAATTGGGGTCATGTATTCGAGAGATGAATCAAAGCAAAATAGCAGCCGCCGTTCACTACTACTGGTGGCAATGGATTCATCTACGTAGATCACTTCTTCAACATTTCCCAAAACCCTAACTTTCCTTCGATTCACCACCAATTAATCCCACTTCCATTCATCTTCTCACATGAATAATCTCTCCACATCTTCACTCAATGACCCTCCATGTTAGATCTTCTAAATCCATCGTCTCCACCGGCAAACACAGCTTCAACTTCATCAAGGTTCGTTTAACATTCACATCTTCCAACTCTTGTCACCAATCCCACACCTTTATCAACACCCATCACTCCATTAATTGCCAAGAGTTCCATTTCAAAAGCCTCATTTTATCCGCCATTGAAAGAAACTATAAGAACACAAACCCTAATAATCAATACCCATTTCAAGAAAGATTGCAAGCAGTTATCTTGGAGCCCCAGTTATTCACTAGGGTTCTTTATTCGATTAAAGAACATCCCAGAATTGCTCTTAGGTTCTTTCATTGGGTTAGTAGACAACCCGGGTGTGTGTTGTCGAATAGCGCGGTTGTGGCGGTTCTCGAGATTCTTGCGGAGAGTAATTTGATGAATCGGGCGTATCCGGTTATGGAGAGGATGGTTTGTGGGGATTTGAGTGGGGTTTTGGATGGTTTGCTTGATAGAAATTTGAATGAAAATGTTGCAGATAAGGTGTTCGACTTTATGCTTTTCTTTTTAGCTAAAAAGTTAATGGTTGAACAATGTTTGTTGGTGTTTAATAAGCTGATTAAAAGCAAGTTTTTGCCTGATGTGAAGAATTGCAATAGGATTTTGAAGATGCTTAGGGGTATGAAACTTGTTCGACCGAGAAATCAGGTGTATAGTATGATGAATGAGTATGGTATTAAACCGAACATCATAACGTACAATACTTTGTTGGATTCGTATTGCAAAGAGGGGGATATCGAGCAGGCTTTGCATCTTTTAGAAGAGATGCAAGCGCGAGGCTGTGCGCCGAATGACGTTACGTATAATGCGTTAATTAGTGGGTTGGTTAAAGAAGGTGATTTCGAGCAGGCAAAAGAGATGATTTCGAAAATGTCGGTTTTGGGTTTGAAGGTTTCGTCGTATAGCTACAATCCTTTGATTCGTGGGTATTGTGAAAAAGGGTTGATTGTCAAAGCGTTTAATCTCGCGGAAGAAATGACGGTTGCGGGAGCTTCACCAACTGTGTATACATACAATATTCTCATGTATGGTTTATGCAAACAGGGACGGGTATTAAACGCTAGACAACAGTATTCCAATATGTTAAAAAGGAATATAATGCCGGATATAGTTTCATATAATATTTTGATTTACGGTTATTGTTTTTTCGGGAGTTTAACTGAGGCTTTCTCGTTGTTATATGAGTTACGGCGTATAGATCTTTTTCCTACAATGATTACCTATAATACCCTTGTGCAAGGGCTATGCATGAATGGCAATTTGGAAAAAGCGAGACAGTTGAAGGACGAAATGGTCAATCTTGGTTTTCCGCCTGATGTTTACACGTACACCATATTGGTCAATGGTTGTTACAAAGTTGGTGATTTGACCATGGCTAAAGAAATGTTCGATGAGATGATGACCCGTGGGTTGAAACCGGATCATTACGCTTACACGACTCGGATAGTCGGAGAATTAACGCTTGGTGATACATCAACGGCTTTTAATCTACTAGAAGAAATGCAGGAAAAGGGTTTCATGCCGAATTTAATCACGTATAATGTGTTTGTACACGGTCTTTGTAAGGCTGCAAATGTTGAAGAAGCTAATAAGTTATTAAACGAGATGGTTAATAGCGGTTTCGTTCCCGATCATGTGACTTACACGAGCGTTATATGTTCGTATATAGATACGGGAAATATTCAAAAAGCAAGAGATTTGTTTTACGAGATGGAAACCAAAGGCGTGAATCCAATGGTTGTTACGTACACTGTAATGATCCATGCTCATGCAGTTACCAGAAGGGTAGAATCGGCATTTATGTATTTTATGCAAATGCTAAAGAAGGGTATTATGCCGAATGTGATTACGTACAATGCGTTAATCAACGGTTATTGTAAAGCTGGAAGAATGGAAGACGCATATGAATGTTTTTCGGAAATGGAGTCAAGAGGTTTAGTTGCTAATAAATATTCGTACACAATTTTGATAAACGGAAACTGCGATTTGGGTAATTGGAGTGAGGCGTTACGGTTATATAATGAGATGGTGGATAGAGGAATCGAGCCTGATACGTGTACACATAGTGCGCTTTTGAAGCAAATAGGGTTGAACGCGAAGGTTCATGCGATTCATTATCTTGAAAATGTGGTTCTTGGTGATTATGTGCATGATGAGCCGAAAGCAGTTAGGTATTCGTAGCGATTGTTGAAGATGCAAAGTTTTTTTAAGTTATGTGGCTCATTAGTTGTGAAATGACTATGGTGGACACATTGGGAGATCACTTCCATGGTTTTTTAGGTTGGTTTGATTTTATATTCTCCTTTCTAACTCTTTTAAAGTGCGCGCGTGTGTGTATGTGTGTATATATATGCTTTGGATCAAGAGAAACCCCCCCCCCCCCCCCCCCCCCGAGTTGTGAGAACTTACAGAATTCTGACTTCCTGTGCGAGTTTTGCCACCATTTTTTGCACACACGTAGATGAAAATGTTACAAACTCAGCTGTAAAAAAATAAAGATTTCCGAGCGGAGTTTTCATCCTTTTTACATCACTGTAAAATGTAAAAAGTATCAACAAAAACAATTTTTTTTGGAAACGTTTATTTTTTTACGATTTTTGGTAAATTATTTGTTTGAAAAAGCATTCGTTTTGACCGAGTTCTCTAAGTTCTCTCAACTCAGTAGGAGTTTTTATTTTACCCTGTATGTGCGCGCGCGTGTGTGTGTCAGTGTGTAATATATAAAACTATGGAAGAAACATAAATGGATATATGTGATTATTGTAGTAATATTGTTGTGTAATTATAATTATATGAAATATTTATAAAATAAAACAACGGCTTACGTTCCATGTTTGTGTTTTTGCAGTGATATTGACTCGGATGTTTATACTTTCAAGACAAAGACTTGATATTCTACATGTCACGATGAAAAAACAATCCTTTTGGCCATAAGACGGGACCGTATAACAGGTATGTAGATGAGAATCTGAGATAGATGTTTGAAAAAAATTAAATTTGTATTCTTTAATTTTTTACTAAATGAGTGTTGATGTATGATGATCATGTCAACCATAATACATGCCTTGTTTTCTTCCCCATGGGGACAATCTACACTTGTAAAATGAATTCCCCTTATTTGTTCTAATTCTTCGAGAGCTCATAGGAAATGTTTATATGATAGTATGGCTCCTTACAACATATGTTAAAAACTATCGTATGACTTGCTCATGCTTGGTTTCGTAATAAAATAAAACAAAGTATTTATTTTCTATTTTTTTCTATACACACGTGACACGTGGACAGAGATACTGAGAGACAGACACACATATCCATAGTTGTCGATAGCAGCTATAGCGATCACAATAGTGCGCTACGCAGCGAAGCGATGTAGTGTCGCAATCAGGGTTATAGCGACTGATAGCGAGAATAGCGACAATTATTTTTTTTTAATATATAGATAGCAATTAAATATAACTATAAAATAGCTGGATTATAGGTTTTTATTAAATATACATGTAAAATACCCCATATATATACCAGGGTATTTTGATATAATATACATATGAAAATTTTTAATTTTTTTTCCTAGTGTATCGCTATTTATAAAATAGCGCCCGCTGTTTATCGCTATTTGCTATGTAGCATATAGATAGCTTATCGCTATTTGTCGCTATTCTCCATTAACTACTATGCACATATCTATATGTATGTGAATATGCGCACCTATACACACGCACACACATAGGGTCAACTAGTTTTATAGGAAGCTGCAAAAACCGCATAACCACATATATCTATTTGCCTAAATCACGACACATAAGGCAGTTATGTAAACGAAATTCCCATCTTTCTCTCGATAAATAAACCTTGTTTCGTGAGGTTATTATTCGTTTATGGAGGTCATACTGAATGTCAACTTATCACTGTAGTTGCAAATATGAGCTACAAATGCAGAATAAACTGTAACACGGTATGTTTGTCCTAGTTGTGCTTAATGCCTGCAAATATTATGCGTTTTATATTCTAAACCTGATGAGAAACAGCTCAAATGCCATCTGCTGCCATTTATTTATAACAAGCAGGTACGAATCTCTGTTTCTCTCATGATCCACCGTTTAACATGTAAACGGAAGTGATTTAAGTTGGAAGACTTTGAAATGAGACATTCGGCTGATGTTATAACCTTCATTTATGCTCATATACTTCTAGTTTTAGACATGTGCTGTTATAATCATGCATTTAGTGTCAGTTCAAGAATCACACACATTACAAACACGTATGAATTTTGACGGCCACCTGCATTGCGTCCCATTGGTTAGCAGGGTATTGGTGGGGGCTGTAAGTTTTCTAAAGGTAAGAATGAACAAGACAAGAAAACCATCATTTGCAGAATTTGGATATCTAAAACCGCACAGATTATTGCAAGCGTCGTAATTGTTCATGGAAGATGAATGTTTTTGCGAGTGTGTTATGCGCTTATCATGTTATGTTGTATTGTATGACTGTATGTAGCCGTGATCATTATTTCTTGGTACGATTACATTTTCTTGATGCAGAAGCCTGACCCAAGAGGCTAAAGACCAGGTTAAAACATCAGATGAATGTTTGTTGCACAAATATTACACAATGGTTGTATGTGGTTCTCCTTCAGTCAAAAAATGAAAATGCCAAAAAGGTCCCTGAGTTTAGGCACTTTTGCCACTTTAGTTTAAAAAATAAACCTTTTGTACCTGAGTTCTCGAGGTTTCATTTTTGTTGTCATTTTCATCTAATTGACAAACTGGGTTAGAATTTTCTGTTAACTTCTCCCTTTTTTTGTCGTTTTCCTCATTTTATTAAATTATATATGACATAAAATGACGATTATACCCTTCATTTAAACAAGGAAAACAACAAAAAAGGGGATAAGTCAACATAAAATTTTAACCCAGGTTGTCAATTGGATGAAAATGACAACAAAAATGAAACCTTAGGGATTCAAATATAAAAGTTTTCATTTTTAGATTGAAGTGGCAAAAGTGGTCTAAACTGACCATTTTGGCATTTTACTTAAAATTATGTAACAAGCCTTGGCAAATGGATATTTGGGTTGAGTGGTGCCAGTTATTTACCACATGTATGAAGTAAAAAGAGTGGCTGGGTTTAGGGCTGCAAATGAACCAAACGTTTGCCGAACGGTTCGTGAACCGTTCGGCGGAAGTTCGTTTGTGTTCGTTCGTTTAATAAATGAACGAACACAAACAAGAAATTTCGTTCGTTTAGTTAAACAAACAAACATGAACATATGCCGTGTTCGTTCGTTTATGTTTCTGAACGTTCGGTAAGGTGTTCGTGAACGTTCGGTAAAGTGTTCGTTCGTTTATGTTTTTTTATGTTCGTTTGGATTTGTTTGTTTGTTTGCGATAGTTTATTAGGGATATTAAGAATTATTTTTTTACTTAATACATCAAATTAGCACTGATATATTATTTAATAAATAAACTATTTAGTAAATAATAATGTATTGGATATCTCATATACATATTATCTAAAACGTGAAACCTTATTAAAATATCTAAAACGTGAAACCTTGTTGTTCTCCCGCTCTCATTCCAAGCTTCTAGAGACCGACTCTTCTAGTCCTCGCTCTCATTCCAATCCGATTAGGGTTTTTGCATCCTCATTTTCTTTGTGTTAGTTTTTGTTAATGAATGCTTATTTGTATTTGTTTATGCTCGTTAGTGTTCGTGAACGTTTGTTTGTGTTCATGAACGTTCATTTGTGTTTGTTTGCATTCGCTTTGTCTAACGCCTAAACTTCACAATTCACAAACAAACACAAACAAAAACGAACATGTCCATTTCCTTAACAAACAAACACAAACAAAAAACCTCTTTCGGTAAGTGTTTGTGAACCATTCGTGAACACCTATTTTCCTTAACAAACAAACACGAACAAGGCTTGTTCGTGTTCGTTTGGTTCGTTTGCAGCCCTAGCTGGGTTAAATATACCTATATATCAAATCAAATACATAAATAAATTTCGTGTAATGTTACACTTGTTCACGAATTATAAAAGTGTCACCAAAGCTACATTGGCCAATGCAAAGTATTTAACTTGCATTCGGTTTATGTGGATTTAGTATTTGAGGAGGAGTGTATTGGAGAGGTTTACATTTGAGTGGATGTTCTTGGGTAAAAATGATGCATTTGGTGGGATTGTGGGCCCATAGTTTTGTTTTGTATTTATTTTATTCTTTTCTTATTTTGATTTATTTTGATATACATAAATAAGTTGTACACTATAAGCTTTAGTTACTTGTACACCATTTTTTTTTATTTCAAATATAGTAATTTGGCAAATAACAAAAGAATGTACTTTTTATTTAAAAACATAAGTTTATTGATGCTATGTTAATAAAAAACAATAATGCAAAAGTTTAAGATAAATATATATAAATGCTCGTGTTTGGAAGTTTAATGTTTTTTTATAACTTTCGATATAAATAATGTAAATAAAAAATGTATATTTAAAGAAATAACTTAATTATTAAAAATAAATGTAAAAGTGATGGTGGTTAAAGTTCTACTTACTTGTTTAAAATATATTTTAATGATTAATATGTATACTTATGTTATGTCCTATTTTTTAGTTTCAAAATTTTAATGATAAAGTTCTACTTACTTATTTAAAATATATTTTAATATTTAAGTTATTACAGTTATAGTTAATATGTTAAGTATATTTTATTAAAATTAAATTAAAAGAAATGTATCAATTATAAAATAGAGTTTTAGTATTAAATAAATGTAAAACACGGTGATGATGTGGAAATTAGGTATTGGTAAGTATGTTTGTTGGGTTGAAGAGAAAATAAGCATTTTTGATGCATTTGTGAAATCTAATGTAGCAGCTGACTGTGATGGTCAAAGAGGCGACCTCTTCTCTCCATTTCTTTTCATCCTCGCTATGGTCCTATGGAAGCGTTAACCACTTTTATTTGTAGTGCATGTTCTTTTGGTATTTTCCACAGGCTTGACACAAAACAATGGGCATCTTTTATCTCATCTCATTTACACGAACGATCTTATCATATTGGGCAAGTGGTCAGACATGAACATCAATAACATGAATAGATCGATGAGGCGTGCTTCCACATAGTGTCAAAGAGGCGAGCTTCCTTTCACTTATCTTGTATTGACAATGGGTGCAAATATGAATATGTCATCATTGGACACCTTGGAGGCATGACTTTCTATGTGGAAGGCTTCCACCACATACGATTGTCTGCCAGTCTACTATTCCTCGTTGTACAAAGCCTCCAAGTTGGTGCTAGATAGGATGGAAAGTTTTAGGAAAACTTTTCTTTGGGGAGGCACGTGAGAGAAGAAAAAATCCATCGGGTCAACTGGGATCAAGCCATGACCCCAAAGAAATCGGGTGGGTTAGGACTCGGTTTGCTTAAAGACATCAACTTTGGTTTATTAGCGTCAAATGGTGGTGGCGATTCAAAACAGAAGATCAAAGGCTTTGGCGCATGATTATCTTTGGTTTATTATCACGTTTCTCCAAGAACGTGTACAAACATCTTATAAAAGGAGAAGTTGAAGACGGGTTTAACACCCCCCCCCCCCCAACAATATCCGCTTTCACAACTCAAGACCTAGTGTTATACTGCATTCCTGTCTCAGAACATAAAGAAGAATTTGGTTCAGTCGGTGATTCTCATATCATATCTTGTTGGTCCATTTGGAATGCGCGTAACAGTATGGTGTTCAGTGTTCTCTAACAAGGTATTGTCGGTCTCAACCTCAAGATTCGGCTAAGCTCTTAGACCAAGCCAATTAATAGGATTTGAATCGAAACGAATGCTTATTTTAAAATAAAATAAGAAAAAGTAAAAGCACATGGGCTGACATATTTAAGGGGTAAACAAGATTCAAACCAAACAACAAAATTTCCAATCTAAATTACCAGAAAACGAAACTCTATTCAAAACATGTCTACAATGATGCATCTCTAAGATGGTAAGTAAATACACCCACCCTCACCTTTGACCTCACCACATATTCAAGGGTAAGTTCTTAGTATTCTCATGATCTTCACAGACCAAATTATTCAACCAAAACCGAAATTACAAACATATGTCGAAACAAACGAAGAAACCAAGCACGTAAATTGGTTCCATAACCGTAGAAACTAAGACCGACCAAATTAGTAGGTGTAGCCCTTAACGAACATTCCTTTCTTGGCATCATCACTTTCACCTTCCGCAGAGTATTTTCCAAGTTGGGCCAACGAGTTTGCTTTCGCACGGGTCAAAAGTGCTTTCTGGGCTGCTTCAACATTCTCGGGCCGCCCTTGCCATGCCTTGAGCACAGAGTTTTGAAGTGCACGTGCATATGAGAAGGACACGTGCCACGGGTTTGGGCTTTGGTTCATTGCATGTAGGTTTAGTGTAGCTTCCATTTCTGATTGTCCACCTGACAAGAACTAGATAACCACCATCTTCAGTTAGAAATTAAGATTATTCGTGTAAAAGGTTAATTACATCAAAATGTAACTTTTACTTTCATTTTTGAGTAAAATGCCAAAATCGTCCCTGAGGTCTGGTCGTATTTGCTTGTTCCATCCAAAAAGACTTTTTTGTGCATTTGAGTCCTTCGGGTTTGCGTTTTATTGCCATTTTCATCCAAATCACTAACTGAATTTATAATTTCTGTTAAGGTGAATGACATTTTTTTTCCTTTTGATGATACAAGCAAATATAACTAAACCTCAAGGACGATTTTGGCATTTAACTATATAAAGGGGAAACAAGTAATAAAAAAAATATGTATTTGCTTGTTCCATCCAAAAGGACAAAAATGCCCTTCAACTTAACAGAAAAAATAAACTGAAAAAATAAACTAAGTTAGTGATTTGGATGAAAATGGTAATAAAATGCAAACCTGAAGGAGTCGTATGCACAAAAATGACATTTTGGATGAAACAAGCAAATATGACAACCTCAGGGACGATTTTGGCCTTTTACTCTTCATTTTTTTTGTTATCAATAGAGGTATGGATTTAGAACAATGAGATTTTATTATTAGCAAAAGGAGAAAGTGACAAATGGTACCATGATGCCTGGAACTGCAGGTGGGACCCTCCTCTTGAGCATGGTGAGTGTATATTTAGCGATGGTCTCAGGGTCCGCTTTTTCCTTGTGGTCAGCCCCTGGTGTAACCATGCTCGGCTTAAGCAAAATTCCTTCAAACATAACATTGTTTTCTGCTAAGTAATAGAAAACCTCGGCCCAAACTCTTTCCGCTACTTCAAGTGTCCTGTCGATTGAGTGGTCCCCATCAAGAAGGATCTCGGGTTCCACTATTGGCACTAACCCATTGTCCTACACAAAGAGATCACAATAAGAACGAACTAAGCTCACAGATTAGTCAAAAGACTAGATATATATCATACGGTGTAAACGAGCGAAGCCGCTCGTGAGCTGCTAAGAGCTCGAAACATGCCGTGATTAAACAAACTCAAGCCCAAGCTTAAAAGTAAGTCCGATCCTAAAAGTAAACTCAAGCCCAAGCTTTAAAGTAAGTTCGTTAATAACCGAGCGCAAGCTTCATGTACTTAGCTCGGTCAAACTCTCAAGCCAAAGCAAGACTATTATATATAAGAGAGTAAAATGCCATTTTTCCCTGAGGTTTGGCCACTTTGCGACTTCCGTCCAAAGATTTGTTTTTCCGCATTTGGATTCAAAAGGTTTGAAATCTTGCCATTTTAATCTGACTTGTTAACCCCATCCATTTTCTCCGTTAAATGGGGGGGGGGGGGGGGTATTTCCGTCTTTTTGGACATTTTTTAATTAAAATAAAAAACACTATTAAGAAATAAAGATACACCTCTATTGACTTTCTAGTTATAACTTTTCTTATAAACATTAACAAATAAGTAAAAGGATGAAAATACCCCTGACTTGACGTTAAAAAATGGATGGAGTTAACGAGTCAGATGAAAATGGCAAGATTTTAAACCTTTGGATTCAGATGTGGAAAAGCAAATCTTTGGACGAAAGTCACAAAAGTGGTCAAACACTCAAGCCTCAGGGACAGAAATGGCATTTTACTCTTTGTAAAAATATGATAACTTTATTTAATAAAATAAATGTATTACATAATGACTCGAGCTTGAGCTTGGCTCATTTACACCCCTACAGTATATTATATAAATAACAAACCTGAGAAATAGCAGCATAACGTGCAAGTCCCCAAGCAGCTTCTTTGACTGCCAAAGCAGAAGGACCGCATGGAATGCTGACAACAGTTCGCCTAGAAAAAATACATGATAATTAATTAATGAAATGATACTATGTCATATTTATATAGATATTCTTTGCATAGTTATTCTGATATATTTATCTCACCACTTGGCAAATCGGGCTCCTTGATTATAATACTCAGCTGATCTAGAAGCCAACCCATCTAATCCTTGGCACCAAGATTCATTGTTGGATCCTGGAAGTGGAACCAAACCCTGTTGAACATATTCAGATACGTAAGAATCAATCAATCAAACAAACCCAGTATAATCCCACCCATAGCAAAGCTATTGGTAGGGTTTGGGGAGGGTGGGATGGGTAGGCAAGCCTTACCTCTATCCTAGGGGATAAAGAAACTGGTAAAAGTTAGTGGTCAACTGGTCCTACCTTATCAACTTTAATTCCGGGAACAATGTTTTGTTCACGCAAGCAGTCGACCATTTTCTTTCCATCTGTAGTTGACTGAAATAGAGTTTCCTCAAAGAGGATGGAACCAGAGATGTATTGACCTAAGCCGGGCGTGGTCAACAGAAGTTGTCTGTAAGCTTGCCGGTTGGCTTCGGTGTTGTCTAATCCGATAGATGCTAACCTCTTACCACAAGTTGCATTTGATTCGTCAATTGCAAGGATACCACGACCAGGTGATGCAATTGTTTTCTAATACAAGGGGAAAAAAACAAAAGAGTAACTGGTTATTCACCAAGAATATAAAATATATTAATGCTTACAAATCAAGAGTTATTCAAGCTCCCTGTTTTTAACTCCTTTTTCTTTGTTTTCCCAGTAACACTATATATACAGAGGCTCGTTCAATACAAATTCAACTTCAAATAGAGAGCTTCTTGTGTATCACACTTACAGCAACAGGTACATCTGTTTATTCGGTTTTCTAGTTCTCTACTTCAAATTGATTTTGTATCGAACATCTCTCTCTGTGTATATATTCTTTTTCAAAAAAAGTCCACTGCATATTTGTATATATATTTACCCAATCCGGGAAAGAAATACTTCATGTGAAGAAGTAACATTGAAAGATTAAAAATGAGGCTGGAAAACTCTAGAAAAGGTTCTCAATATAAACTTAAAGTTCTATTGAATAAGCTAACAAAGCTTATCAAATTTGAATAACAAACTTTTCAAATATTTAGCAAATAGACACTAAAACATAGAGTAATGACCTAAGACCGGTTAACACTAGTTCGTTTAATACTTGGTATGCCACTTAACTTTGTAAACATCAAGATGAATTAGTACATCTATCCAATATCACAAACACTATACTGGTGTACACTACATGAAATTTTGAATGGTTATCATCATTCATCATCAACCTTATAAATGAGTGCATATTTGAACCCAAAGCACAGATTACTGAATTACCAAAATTTACAGAGAATAGCTCTAATATTGGTTGAAAAGTCTATCCTACCTCTAAATAATGCATGCTTCACTTCAAATGATCAGGAATATCATCACAGAAAAACAGAAAGAACTCAGGATTCCAATCTAATCAAGCAGTAATACTCCAAAAATATAAAAACAGACACGACCTAGCTCAAACATGACTAATAAATATAGGGCTCCATAGCTGCTAATGATGCAAATAGCGATCGAACAACTATAACTAAATCCAATTGTAATTAAACTAAATCCTGAAAGCAGCAACTTCTTACAACAACAAACACAGACGTTCTACTGATCTATGCAGTTATAGCGGTCCAAAATCATATAGCGGTCAAGGTCCGCTATATGATATATAGGTTATAGCGGTGGTATAGCGGTCAAGGTCCGCTATATGATATATAGGTTATAGCGGTGGTATAGCGGTGTTATAGCGGTAATTTTTATACCATGCATAATTTATGTATTTATATATAAATATAAATATATATTTGAAAATATTGATAGTGGTATCAAAATTCATAGTAATATCATGCAAAATATTAGTAGTAATATCAAAAAATGAAAACATGAAAGTGGAAGTCCAACAATTTCTAGATTTAGGTTTAATTTTGTTGAACGATGAAGAACCAACGTCAAACGAATCCAGCAAATGAAGACTTTAGACCTTGATTTAGGTTTAGTTTTACGTTTGGGCCTTTACTTTTAGGTTTATTTCAAACAAAAAGTTGATTAATATGGGTTTTTGGGTTGAAATATAAAAAACCGCTAAAAGCAGTGCTACGACCGCTATATGGGTTTCAGAATAGCGGTCAAATAGCGGCATTTAGCACCGCTAATAGCGGAACCGCTATAGCGGACCGCTAGTTAAACCGCTATGAGATCGAATGTCCGCTAAGCGCTATAGAGCTACTGATCAGATCCTCCATACACCGCGCAAATCAGATCAAATTTCTAAAATTCAAAAACAAAATCACCACAATTCAATTCAATTCAATTCATTCCAATAAAAAACAGAATAGAAACAGAAGTGCAGAACACAAATGTTCTACTGATCAGATTTTCCATACACAACGCAAATCAGAACATATTTCTAGAATTCAAAAAACAAAAATCACCGCAATTCAATTCAATAAAAAAACAGAAAGAACTCAGGATTCCTAACCTAATCACGTAATAATGTAGTAATACTAAAAAGTATAAATGTAAAATAGACAAGACCTAGCTCAACATGCTTAATAAATATAGTGCTCCATGGCTGCTAATGATGCATTTATCAATCAAACAACTATAAGTCTATAACTAAATCCGATTCTAACTAACCTAAATTCTGAAAGTAACTACTACCTACAACAGCAAACACAGGCTATCTACTGCTCAGATCCTCCATACACAACGCTAATCGGATAAAATATCTACAATTCAAAAACAAAAACATCACAATTCAATTTAAATCAATAAAAACAAAACAGAACACAAACGTTCTACTGATCAGATCCTCCATACACAACGCAAATCAATATAATTAAATCCGATTCTAACTAAACTAAATCCTGAAATCAACTACTATTACAGCAACAACAAACACAGCGCATATCAGATCAAATTTCTAGAATTCAAAAACAATAATCATCACACTTAAATATAAACAGAACAGAAACAGAGCGAGAAAGTTACAGCGGTTTTAACAAGCTCTTCGGAGTAAGATCCGGCACGGATGACGGAGACGCGAGCGGCGGATGATCGGGAGGAAGATCCTGGACGTTGATTGAAGGAACATTGACCGATCCACGGTGAAGAGGATGCGTTTAGCTTGACGAAACTTGCAGACGCCATTGATGTGTGTGTAGAAGAAAGAGAATTCAAGGGTTTGTTTGTTTATAAGAATTAAGAAGTGTGTGTTCTCTAGGGGAGTCCGCCGGTAAGGGAGGGAGTATATAATAAGACGAAGGTGGCGTGCGGAACTACCTAATGGAGTAGTAGGTGTCACTTTAACATCTCCAAAAGACCATTTTACCCTTTTTTTTTTTTTTTTTCTTGAACAACTTTAATTAAGGAAAAGGAAAATCACGAATGAAGATTGATCGGTCAAAATTACAAAAATAATATGCGTTTGTAGTAGCCTCATTAATCCTAGTTTCTTTGTTTCCAGCTATCGCTTGTTGTTCTCTTTTCTTTTCTAATGAATAAAAAAAAATTTAATCATAGTGAATAAGGAGTTGACATGTGTTATTATCCTTAGGTTTTATTTTTACTTTTCCACTACGATTTTTAAATGAGCGTAACTTTTTCATACGTTAATGTTAATGTTTTTTTAAGTTGCACCAAATTAAAGAGAAATTTATTATCTTTAATTTGGGGTTTTTTTATAAAAAAATATTATCGTATAAATAAGTTATACTCCTTTGGTGGAAAAGAAAAAAAAGTGGGCGTGGAAACCCCGATACAATCTTAGACGCAAAGTGTGAGTCACAGAAGCAAACTTTGGTCTCAGACGCAAAACTTGCATTTATTTCTGTGTTTGTGTCTTCCCTAAATGCAAACGATGTTGATTTTCGTAAAGTTGTTTGGTCAAAGGTCATTTTCGTGATTTTCCCTTAGAGAAACTAGCAAGGCGCTAGGAACAAACAGTACAAACAAAACAATGCAACGGGCATTTGACACACTCTTACCAAACTAAATCCTTACAAGGCGATCTATTGTTAATCTAAAGAAAGCTATACAATTTAATGTCGTCAACCGCTTTTGCCACATTTGAGATTCCCGTTGAGAAAACCCGCTCGTTCCTGACCTTTTAAATTATCCAACAAGCTGAAAGCATGATATTGAAGAAACCGAAAAACTATCACCACTTTTACCCAGCCAACTCCATGTATTTTCTTGGTCTTTTGGTTGAAAATCATCCAGCATACGAAGGCAGTCTTGAAGCTCCATACTTTCTTCCGCATTCAAAGATGTCCTTTTCCACTTCCAAGAGACCGCCCCATTTGCCACTTCGAAGCAATCTTTAATGCACCGCGACTTATCTTTTCAAATGTGTAAAATTTAAAAGTATTTTTAATAAGTGTGTAAATTAGCCGTTAAAAATATAAAATAACTATTGTCATTGTTCAATATATATTGTAAATAAATTGTAGAAACTATACTTCGGTTCATGACATTGATTTTGATGTATTACAACAATATTGTCAACTTAAAAGATGATGCTTTTAACACTTTACCTCCGCTTTAGCAACTATCCGTGCTTTCTGATATGAACTTGTATCAACTGTGTCGATCCACTCGAGAGGTCGACCTATGCACATGACGGCTGAGGCTCATAATATGTATGATGAGTGGTTATTTGTGGTTATTTGTGCTCCACGTTAGCCCCCTACCTGTGTTTGATAAACTAGTCAATGTTATATTGAATTTACTTGTAATACCCTCTTGGTGTGAGGTCAGTCATCACAGGTAGGGGGCTAACGTGGAGCACCCGTCCACCCCTGTTGGCGATATTCTGATAAACTGTCATTCAATTGTTTGTTGGATTCCACGACATAAGATGTAATTCTTGATCATTTCTATTAAGAATTATAAACGCTGAAAAATTACTATTACTACCGTGTTTTAGTTTTGTATTCAACCATTTCCCCTCATACAATACAAACTCTATGCCTTGCTAAATTTGCTTATATAGGACCAACAACTTGTATCATAGCAATTAGGGGTGTGCACAGTTTGGTTCGGTTATTAGTATTATCCGTAACCGTATCCGAAGTCATCGGTTAACCGGTTCGGTTAATCCGGTTAATTTGTCGGTTTTCGGTTCGATTAATTTTCGGTTAATAACCAATTCAAACAAGGGCTAAATTTTTGCTTAGAAATACATGTAATGGAGGTATAAATACTTGAAATAAATGTATAAATACATGCAGTGGATGTATAAATAAATGAAATGGAGGTATAAATGCATGAAATAGATGTTTAAGTACATGAAATGGAAGTATAAATAAATGAAATGAAGGTATAAATAAATGAAATGGAGATATTAGTACATGAAATGAAAGTATAAAACATGAAATATATGAAATGGAGGTATAAAATCCAAGGTTGAAGAACTCGTTAGTCGCTAGTCGGCCGGTGAAGTGGGACTAGCGACTACTCGGGATTAATCAGGATTAATCGGATCGGGTTTTTTATATGTAATTTTCAATTTGATGTATACATATATACATTTTTATATGTAAATATTTTAATTAGCTAGGTTTTAAATCTTACTTAACTCATTTATTTAAGTATACAAGATTAATTGTTGGAATTCATATGATTTTGTTGGAAACTGACCGGAATTTAGAGGTTTTGGCCGGAATATACATGTTTTTTACTGGAATCTTGCTGGAATCGTCGATTTTTGGTTGGCCTAGTCGGGCCTAGTCGATTAATGGACTGATTTAAGAAAAATTACTCAGTAACTGGACGACTAGCGATTAATCGCCGCCTAGTCGCGATTTTTACAACACTGATAAAATCTAGAAATAAAAAAAATAAAAAAGGTTTGGTTCGGTTAATTTCAGTTAACCGATGGTAAAAAAATTATCCATTAACCAACTTTCGCTTAATTCGGTTTCGGTTAATTTCGGTTCAGTTTCGGTTAACGGTTCGGTTAATGTTAGTATCTAATACGGATTCTGGATGAACCCCCAAGTATAAACTAGAGAAAAGTGGATAATCTACTAACTATTCTCAAATGCAGACATGTACACTATTTAAAGAGGAAAATGCATAGGAATTAGGATAGGATCCTAACCATTGGGAACACTACTGCAACATGGAATAGTCTTCATTCCAGCAAATGATATGGCGGTTTTCTTAGTGTCACGTGTCGGTTTTGAGCTAATCCATGGATTACCCTGTCCCCCACCCCCGCGTTCAAAACGAATCTTTAAGGTCAAGAGCTTTAGGTAGGGCTGGCACAACGGGACAACCCGATCTGTTAAGACACGAACCCAAAATACGTAAACACGAACACAACACAAAATCTTATCGTGTCAGATTTTCGAAACACGAATATGAACCTGTTAATAAACAGGTTACACGAAATGACCTGTTAAGACACGAAAAAAATTACCAATGTATCGTACGAACTATTTAAGACACGAACACGATCTGTCAAGACACGAACATGACATGTTTAAGACACGAACACGACCGAATTGGGAAGCTTTGAACCGAATTGGGACGGTGTTTGTGAGAAAGATTTAAAAATTAGGGTTGGATTATGGAAAAAGAACCGTTGTGTTTGTGTATAATTCATCCAAGTCCCACGACTGATGACACCATGTCCACATGTAATATTTTTTTAAATTTTTAATTATTAACATGTCCTTAACAGGTCTTAACAGGTTAACGGGGCTTTAACCTGTTTAGACACGAAACTTGTTAAGGTCTTATTGTGTCTGCCTGTTTTAGACACGAAACCTGTTAAGGTAAACACAAAACATGATAACTTCGTGTATGTTCGTGTTGTGTTCATCTCAGGATTGTCAGCCCTAGCTTTAGGTGTCATTTCGAGCGAAGGGGGTTATGCTCAGTTTGAAGTAGAAGAAACTATGGTCTAGTACAATGATGAGATGGATGGTATTTCTAAGGGACAGTTGTAACATAGACTTGTGGCCCGTCTTGTTTGCATTTTCTGTGGAGTTGACCGGTTGATTGATAAAGTGGGTGACGGTGTGGAAGCTGTAACCAACAAAGGTTGGTCCGTATCCTTGTGTACTAGATCTAGTTCATACACAAAGGCGAAACGAGTGCAACTTCTTACAACTTCACTTAAACATGCCCACCGTAAAACTAGGATGGTGCATCAATTAAAAACCAACAAGAAAATGCCCGACTGCCCGTCAAGTAAGATGAAACTTGTCTTGAAAGCAAGAACACAGAGCACATAAAGCATATCTTATAAATTCTAACATTCCATAACAAGGATAATTTTAGAACCTTAACAGAAGACAATGTGGCTGGATGTACAACATGGTCAAAAGAAACAAGATCCATAATCTTTTGATGATGTTTCAAGAAGCAATATCTCCTTCAACTACAAGCAACTCCTGAAAAAATCAAAGTCAAACAATTACGCTTCTAGAAACTTCTAGAAGAGACCATACAAATGTGACGAAAGAGTACTCCTACCTTTTTCTTTGCAGCCATAGAGTGAAGAAGCCTTCCTTTCTTCTCCCTTTTGCACTCCCCACAAAAGTTTAAGAACTCTTTTTTGTGTTTTTTCAGCTCTCTAAATACAGAACTGCAACAACAACAAAAAAAATCTTTAAATTCATCGCCATAATTAACAGGCGGCAAAATGAAGGGGTCGGCAGTTTGAGCCGTAGCCCGTAGGCCTAAACGGATTCGGATCAAAACAATTAAAACTTTTGGTGCATGTCAAAAAGGGTAGGGTAAGACTGGACCGACCTGGAACGCCTCTTTTCTGGAAGTCTTTTACCTTTTACAATATGAAAAGTTATATTATTAAGATAGAGAGTAAAATGTCATTTTCATCACTGAGGTTTGGCCAGTTTTGCGACTTTCGTCTAAATGTTTGTTTTTTTTTTTTGCATCTGGATCCAAAAGGTTTGAAATCATGCCATTTTCATCCAGCTTGTTAACTCCATCCAATTTTCTTTGTTAAGTCGGGAGTATTTTCGTCTTTTTTGTTAACTTAAAAGGCAATTCGGTCTTTTGAATACTTGTACATAAAGTGAAAAGACCAAATTGCCATTTTAATTAACAAAAAGACAAATGTACCCCTGATTTAACGGAGAAAATTGGATGGAGTTGACCAGCCGGATGAAAATGGCAAGATTTTAAATCTTTTGGATCCAGATGCAAAAAAAAAAAAAAACCTTTGGACTAAAGTCGCAAAACTGGCCAAACCTCAGGGATGAAAATGGCTTTTTACTCCAAAATAAATAATCTATATTTTAATAAACCAACTTAGAGGAGGTAGTATGCATCAATATACACTTACGGTGAATTTCAGCTGTTCTATCCAATTTAACAATATCCATCTATTTTCTTCATTTTACTCATTTGACCCGTCAACAGGTCAGAAATAAGCCCTAACCCAAATTGACATTTTCTTAAGTAAACGGATGATATACCTTCTACACCACAGGAGTAAGTTAATTCTATGCCCGGATGTGGTGGCTCTGGCACCATGTCTATGACGACCTCGATGAATAATTGCGCGACCAGGGGCATGAGGGTAATCAAATATTTCCTGTGAAAGATACGATTAATAACTGCACGAATTATTATATTCTTTTAGAACTAAAGACTTGAGATAAATCTAGTATTTATCCAGCATAAAGCAACTAGCCACTTATTAAAAGTTTAAAAAAAGAGTAAAGTACACGGATGGTCCATGAGGTTTACCAAAATTTTGAATTTGGTCCCTAGCTTTCTAATAGTACACAGATGGACCATGTGGTTTGCACTTCGTAACGCATTTAGTCCCCAGATTTTTCTACATGGATGGTCCCTGTGGTTTGCACTTTGCCGCATTTAGTCAATAGCATGGACATGCTAAAACCTTTAAATTTGTTGGCTGAGGACTAAATGTGTTACAAAGTGCAAACCACAAGGACCATCACCATCTGTGTACTTTCGGAAAGCTAGAGACCAAAATCCAAAATTTTGGTAAACCACAGGGACCATCCGTGTACTTTACTTAAAAAAATGATGAAAACATTAATAATTGTCATCCTTATAATCATTAGATTATTTTTATAATTACCATGCAGGATAACATCTACTAATTTAGAAGGATTCGGAAAATTAAATAAAAAGAAACTAGGTTTATGATCACTTAACGTGTAATGAAAGGTGAACCATCACATAACATGTTGAACAATATATGTACCTCGGGATACGTTTCACTATTTACATGTTTCTCACATCGGATGCCTCTGAAAAACAGTTCCCCACCAGTAAACTGCTTGCCCAAACATACATTTAACGTTACTTCCGAGTCATCCACATGGAAACCTAGAAATGAGATATAATAATACACATTTATGAGTGTATAATAAAATAAAATAATATGTGAGCACTATGACAACTGAACCAATAACAAGATTAAATATGAATCACTATGACAACTGAACCAATAACAATTAAATCAATCAAATGTACCCAGTAAATCCCACAAATAGCAAAGCTATTGATAGGGTCTGGGGAGGGTAGGTTGTAGGCAAACCTTACCTCTATCAGTAGGATAGAGAGGCTGCTTCCAGAAAGACCCTCGACTCAACTCCAACAACACCCAAGACACACAAACGAACAAACAAACAATAACGTATGAAAACAGTAAAACTAGCAAGAACACGAACGCAAGCAAGAGTGATGAAAGTAACATATAAAAATGCATGACCTCATGGGACCACACATAGGCATAAATACAAGAATACAATGACATGCAACATCAACCCTATAGGAACATCAAGACCCTACAACAAACCTAATACACCTCTTTTACCCACCCCTACCTACAAATCCTGAACCTTAATCCTGCGCCTCCACAAACTCCTATCATTGACCATATCCTCGGAGAGGTGCAACTCTAGCAAATCTTGTTATTTGAATAACAAAATTAAATATGAATTCAAATATTTGAGGAATGTTCTTGAAATCCTAATGAAAAAAATGCAGAAATTTAAAACGTCGAAACCAAAACAAAAATCTTGAAATCATAATTAAAGGTGTCCAAAAAATCCAAAAACCGAAAACCAAACTTCATCCATTACTGAAAAAAAAACGGAACCGAGCATCCGAATTGTAAACTTGTTTTAGATTCCACAAATTTGGCTTATACGGATAACCGAACCAAATTCAATAGAATAAACCAAATAATAACTGGTTTAATCGGATAACCGAACCGAATAAATCAGTTAAATTCAGTTCGGTTAGACACATTTTGAGTTAGGATCTGATCGGATTTTGGTTAGGACCAAAAAAATCAAAACCGAATAAACCGAACAAACTGATATCCTAACAGTTGAGCAACCCTAAGTATAACGACCCAAACGGGACAGAAAACCACCTCTTTGGTTACTCAAATGTACCAGAAAGAATGCATGACTGAGCCAGTAAAAAATTAAAGTATGTTCATATTTTATACAAAATGACTAATAAAATAATTTATAAAGCAGAAACTTGTCACGATTCACGCACCTAATTCAACATCTCTATCCATGCCATACTCAACAACAAATCCATGATGGGAATCAAGAGAGTATCCTCCAACATCAGGGAAGAAAACTGCACAAATTTTAAAAGCAGAACAAGAAATAAGACACATGATTCTATTTTTTTAATGTTAACTATTCTTAAACTTTACTTTTCGATATATGTCGGATGAAATCTTCCATCAACTTATCAAGTGTGCCTTGCATGCCAAAGTCATCAAGAACAGCCCCAAATTTGTTCATCGTATTTGGTCGCATGATTCTGAATTTTGTCTCGTGGACCCATTTTTCGAAATTTTCCACCTAAGCAAATAGAATTTCATAAGAAAAACAAAAATCTAGAGTACCGGTGACTAGGGCTAAACGAACCGAAAAGTTCATGAACCGTTCGGTGGGAAGCTCGTCTGTTCGATAGATCATTAGTGTTTAAATTTCTTTATTAATTTGAATACTTTTACATTCTGACAAATATAATATTTAATAAGTACCAATGTATTATATATTCGGTCCCTAAACGCTTGTTTGTGTTTGTTGAACATTGGTTTGTGTTCGTTTGAGTTCATGAACGTTCGTTTGCGTCCGTTAGCTAAAATTAACAAACGAACACGAACACGTTCGTTTCCTTAACAAATGAACACGAACAAAAAATCCCGTTTAGAAAATGTTCATGAACACATATATATCTTTAGCAAACGAACACGAACAAGATCTTGTCCGTGTTCATTCGGTTCGTTTCAGCCCTGCCGGACACCGGTGACAGAACGAGAATATGATAAAAAAAAACCTCGCTTAATAACATTTCACAGAAACGCGGCTGAAGCATATCACATGTGTAGACTCCTGGAGCAGGTTCAGACATTATACTCTTAATACTTTCATCTTTGGTCTTTTCATTGGCATTGAAGGCCTTTAAAAACGATGGTACGAAAAACATCGAAGGATTCATTGTATATAGTTCTCTGTACAGAGGCTGAGAATTACCAAATTATTAAAAGAACATACATGTGTATCAGAAAAAAAAACATCATAGAAACTAGATACTTGTGTTATTGTCTATATAGTTCAGTTTTACCTGATAGTTGGATACAATTTTTTGCCTGTATTCTTTGTGCTTCTGCTCCTGTTGAAGTTGAAGCGAAAAAAGGATGACTAACAATAACAGCTATAATAAAAAAAGTACAAGAAAAACTAAAGCCCAAGACATCTCTATACGCTCCCTAAAAGGTCCATAGCCCTAAGACTAGTGGGTATGGGGCACGGCATAGGCCCGTCCCCATACTGCTGCTCCATTCACCCCCATCCCCTTGCTCCGGCAAGTTGCTTGGTCCGGCAAACCCGCCAACCATTTGCCGCTTGTGCCGCCCCTCCATCTCTCACACACCCCTATACATACACATATATATATAAATAGGCTTATCCCCCCACCCCCTAGGATCATCCCCTTTAGGACCATCCTCACACCTATCCTACGTGGCGCTGACGTGGCGGCCCATCCTCCCAAGGATGAGCCTAACCATACCCACTAGTCTAATACAATGTCTCCATCAGCTCCTATCGCGGATCATGACCTCGAAGAGATGCAAGTCTAGCAAATCCGGCCTACTCTGCTCATCCATATAGCTTTTTATTTAAAAAAAAATAACTAAAATTTCTTGTTTGATATACGAAACATAGTTATCAAAAGCGCACGCTTTTGGCGCCTTGGCGATTTTCTGAGCGATGCGCCTTCAAGGCACTCCTACTTCCAAGGTAATTAGAAAAAGGCCAAATTGAAATTTATCACTCCAAGTCCAAAGTCATGTTTTGGTATAAAAACAATTGTCTTTTTTTACAAAAGTAGAAGCTAATAATCATTCCACATGTATATACCAATCTAAGATAGATTATAATCACTTCTATGAGTTCTATTACCTAACTGTTTTCAACTTCTTCAATAATTTAAGCATCAACATAACTAGATTACTTTAAAAATCCACACAGTTCACATAATTCAACAATCAACACACGCAAACAACGTCAACATATCCAGATACCTAGCTAGTTCGTGTTCGATACGCTACATATAAACGTAATCAAACATTAAAACAATTCAATTTCCAGAATTCATATCCACACATGCAAACAATGTCAAAAAAAATACAGATACCTAGCTAGCTAGTTCGTGTTCGATACGCTACATATAACCGCAATCAACTCATAAATCAATTCAATTTCCAGAACTCAAACTCCATTCATGCCAATATCTGATCATCATCCAAACACAATCCACAATTCAAATTACACAAAAACAATGCAGAAACAAACAGATAACAGAACACAGATTCTCACTCGAGTACGTTCTCCTTCAGTCGAATACCGTCTGAGAATATCACGCATGTACTTATACTTCGTATCACGAGAAACATCCAGAAGATTTGGCGGTAAATATCGCTCGAGAGAGCTGAAAAGCAGAGGAGTGAACTCCATACCGAGATCATCGTAGTTATCCGCCCTGTGGTCTTGGTTAGGGTTCAATCGGAGACGGTAGTTGGCGTTAGATGGAGCCAGTCCGCCGCCGGTAGCGTTGCCGTTGGTGACGGCGACATTCGCCGGCGACGTTGGTGGCAACGATGAGTCCTTTCCCCTCTCAACCGCCATTGAAGAGGAAAATTAGGGTTTGAAATTTGGGGATTTTTTGTGTTTTTAAGATGTTTTTAGTGCATGGTGGTGGGTGGGTAGATTTTTAAGTGTGGCTATTATTTTAAAGCGTTTTAAAATCCGACATGTTTTGACTTTGTTCGAGTTTGATTTGATCAATCAAATCGTGATGGATGCCCATCGAATGTGGTGATAGTTTAGCTGTTATTTGACTAAGGATTTGTTACCACTCGACTCTAATTTCGATCATTTGTGTATTTAGTTACCGCTATGGTAAGTCGATCTTATGTTCAAGTTGAAACTACTAGTTTGAAACATGTGGTTTTACAACAATTTTGTATAGAATCTTTTCGTAACATGATATGTTGATATTCTTTTATACATCAAAATAGTCCTTTAGAAAAATAAACCTCACAGGCCGACCTTAGCTCTTTAAATGATAAATTATGTTTTTTGTGTAGTTGATGTAGGTATGACAAGCATGAGACACAAGTTGGTCGGTGGACATAAATGACGATGTTGTGTATGGCATGGGCAAAGTCTTGAACTACCACTAGATGATGCTATGATCTTTTTTGGAGATGAAGCTCATTTGTTGCACTATCTTTCAAGAGAATTAATAGTTTATGTCAAAGTTCGTGAAAATGCATAAAGAATCCTTCATGTGTGGATATGTTGTGAATAAACAGTTGTTTGATTCGTCAATAACATCTTATGCATTAACATTGATATGTCATCTGACATAAATCTTGATTACTCAGTGTCATATACATTAGGGTTATAAGCAAAAGCACAAGCATATCACAAACGCAGTTGTTGTCCAAATCAATTCTTGGTAAATATATACAAACACATCAAGTGACTTTGTTATACCACATACATGGTCTAAATGTTGTTCCTCAAATCCCCACTACTAAAGCAAGCACGCATTGTCGACAGCCCACACTTTTAATGCAAGGATAATATGTAGTTCAAATTGCATATGTAGGGGTTCATGATGTGGTAGCATATAACCATCATAAGTGTGATTGCTTCAGTTGAGGTGTCATCGTATACTTTATCATTACTAAATTTACTTTATTGTGTTCATGATGGTT
This sequence comes from Scalesia atractyloides, assembly GCA_947069175.1. Taxonomy (NCBI): domain Eukaryota; kingdom Viridiplantae; phylum Streptophyta; class Magnoliopsida; order Asterales; family Asteraceae; genus Scalesia; species Scalesia atractyloides. Next base: position 68,983,661 of record CAMTDV010000006.1, on the reverse strand, counting down.
TTGCCAGCCCTAGTGTAGTGTTTTTTTAAGGTTTTGTTGCTTGTTCTAATTGTTTTGTATGTACACTATTTGTTGGTATAGAATCTCATAAAGTATATACTTTACATATTTACCTCAACCTCAATTTGAACCTTTAACAACTTTAATGTTCTTGATTATTACAAAGTATAGAGCTTTATTGGATACTCTTACATGTACGTTAGAGATTACCTTGAAAGCCTTTATCACTCTAACAATCACACACTTTCCGTTGCTTATGCTACTTGAGCCTTCTTCACCATGTCCTGAATTACACACATCATAACCTGTAAATTTGTATGCCTAGTGAGTTCATGGGTGCGGGAGTTTAAATAACACCAAACAAACTAACGAACAATGTCAAGTCCTTCTAACTTGACCAACGTGTAACTGAAACATATCGTTAGAGAAATTATAAAAGCCACCACAATAACGATGAAGAAGGATAAACATGTTTTACCCCAAATATCATGCAACATGACACCTCAAAAGAAAACAACTTGATCTTTTGAATGTAAATATCATGATTATCTTAAATTATAGAAATCATAATGGTGAATATTATCTTTTGCTCGAAAATAAGCATGGGTGGGGGTTTGGGTGAAAAGTATTCATTAACTAGCACTAAGTGCCCCCGCGTTGCGGCGGGGGCTTACAACTGAGCTAAATAGCATCAATGTCACACTACCGCGACCGACCACCAACACTGAATTTGTGGCGTGTTAATGCTAAGAAATAAGATCGTAACGTAAAACACATAAGATAATAACTAAGTCTATCTAGGACCTGCATATTTTGACGAACCCGTCAAACGGGAAAATAGACAACGTAAAAACGCTGAACAACATATACGCACGTTGTGTTGTGTTAACTCACAAAACTTAGAATGAAGTGTAAAACGAAACGTAAAAATGTTGAACCACGAACGCACATTGTGCCATGCTAACTCGCAAAATTTAAAACGAAGTGTAAAACGAAAAATTAGCGAAAGATGAAATGTATATGGGACCAAAGTTGAAAGTAAAAAAGTTGTGAGTTAAAATCTGAAAACATGAAAATTTTTGGGTTAAGAGTGGAAACTCAAATAGTTTTGGGTTGTAAGTAATTTTTCAAATACTTTTGGACTAAAACAAAAAAAATCCATTACTTTTTTGAAAAACTCCACAAGCATTAGTTACAACACCTAGATGCATAGATGAGTTACTAATTTATGGTATTTAAATTAATCAACCTTGTCCCCTCACTAAGTGCCACTAGTTTTGTAACAATTCTGAAATCTGTTGTTATCCTTCTTTTTATTTTCCGTTGTCTCTCTCCTTGTAATCCCGAGATTCGATTTATAAGAAAGTTATGTTAATTAATTATGTTGATTTACAGTTATATCGCATCTAATCGCTTATTAAACGCATCGTTAAATCAAAACGCAATCACAAGTGGTTATGCTACTATACTAGCCGAGTGTGTTATTACTTAATAAACACTTGTGCCATCGCATCGCAAATCGCAGTTAATTATGTGGAAGTATGTTTTATGTGTGTTTTAGTTGTTTATGTTACGGTTATAATCGCTATCGCAACGCTCTCACACGCACGAATCACTAAATCACGCTATCGCATCAATTATACCGCTTAATATAACTATCTAATACGAACCGAATCGCCAAACGAACCCTTAACGCGAAATAATCGAACAAAACTTGGCCACTAGGCGGTCGAACTTGTACACCACAAGTTCGCCCGAACTTGTCTAGGCCACAATAATTCTCAAGAAACTACAAGTCCGCTCGGACTTGTCTCCTAACTCACAAGAAATACACAAGTTCGCTCGAACTTGTAACAAGTTCGCCCGAACTGTATTCAGCTCATCTTTTCACCTCACCTATAAATACTCAGCTTCATTCTTCATTTGAACTTGCTGCAAGTTTGCCTGTAACTCCCCAAAACCGAAACCCTTTGTTTCCTAAGTAAGATTCAACCCGTTTCCAACTACAACAACGTTCAACAACATTTTACAACGATTTTGCACAAGGCTCTGCCTTCGTTTTTCATCAAATCTCTTCTGTTTACGAAATCTTCATCTTTTTATGCAAAACTTCTGTTTTTCACTCAGATCTATGCTTAGATCTGAGTAAAACCTTTAAATCATCGATTTTTACACAATATTCGGACTAATGACGTATGTTTCATTCACTTTGGAGTGGAACGAGGCGTTGTCAAGCAAGATCTCAGATCCGGAAGCACAAGGACGAAATCGTCACTTTACACAAGTTGGACTAACCTGTACGAACCGTCAAGTTCGCCCGGATTAGCCCGAGTTTCTGTAAAATGGCTAAACTCGCTCCAAAAGACCTCTCCAGCCTAAGTTTTACTCAGTGGCTTAAGGTTGGAGGGATGGACACTCGATTTCCTCAGCAAACGACGCGAAAACGCATGATTTGGATGCCAAAACAGTCAAGTTCGCTCGGATTACATCAAGTTCGCTCGAACTTGTCACCAGAATGGTGACCAAGTTCGCCCGAACTTGACCAAAACTTCAACATTGCACACAAGTTCGGCCGAACTTGTCCAATTCTAAAGAGAATTAGACAAGTTAGCCCGAACTTGTATCATCCCTCAAGAACCAGGACAAGTTCACCCGAACTTGTCTAGTTTCTCAGGAAACATGACAAGTTCGCCCGAACTTGTGTCACCAGTAAGCAAAACAGGTCAAGTTCGCTCGAACTTGTACCAAATGGTACAAGTTTGCCCGAACTTGTCTACTGTTCTCTCAACCGTTAACTGCTTCAGCAATTCGGAAGACTGATGCACTTCTATTCGCTTACAGTCTGATCCGGCACTCTCCGCAACTCCTCTCAGATCCCGAAACTCTCTTTAAACGCACCAACTGTGAGTATACTTGAACCCCCTTTTTACGCTTAAACGCACTTTTGGGTGTCACATATGTTCCTATATCAAATCACATCACACGAATCTCAAATGCTTATTCGCAACCCCCTGTTACATGATTATACGTGAAATCTGCTGAATTGTATGTATTGCTTGATTGCTTATATGCCACCCTTAACATGATAGTATACTAGAGGTTGACCCGCCACCCGGCGGCCCGGGGTTGTTAAGGCTCGCATTTTACATTTCTCATTTACGATGTGGACACCTGTTTGCATGCCTCGATCAATCGCAGTTTGTTGGTTTACTTGAATCTAAGTAGTTACATAGTTCACATATCTTGCGTATGTCATGTGGTGTATGCTAAAGGCTTTTATATCTATTATGTACGCAAACATGCATGCTCACCTTTACTTAATTGTATTAACGTTTTATTTTAACATATGTGGCAGGTTGAGGATATTGCTATGGTCGCTTAGATTAGGTTTTGCTTTAGAAAAATCATGTAATAAAATCTAGGGAAGTTCGAATCGGATGTTATGTTTAAGAGATTTGCTTAATATTGTAATAATTATTTTGGATGTTATTGTTTAATAGTATGAGATGTTAAAAGTTTAGATAATATCGCTTATTAGTTGTTATGACGTCTCTTGAGCAATCTGGTTCGCCTAGTGCCACTACCCCGATGTTTCCGCCATCGGTTGGGGTGTGACATATTGGTATCAGAGCCATAACAATAGGACAATTAGGTGGAATTGCCATGTTCGACCTAGTCATATGTTTAAGTACCCGATTTGACCAATCTTTGACTTAAATGCTTAAACTACTTGCCATAAATGCTTAAATATGCTTTTCCTAAGGCTAACACAATATACACGCTTGGAAACGCTCGTATCACACAAAACGAGTGATCAAGTCGAGATTAGGTGTGAAAACCGAGAACTCTCGATAAGATCATTCACTCCACGCAATCTCTATCGCACGAGATACCTTCGTTGAGTTATGAGTGATATCCACACCTCGACGAAAATCTCCATTTCTATATAGTGGAACTCCCGACTAGATCGGTGAGTGTACCCACAACTAGGAATGAGGTTGTTAAGTTAGGGGTGAAACCCACATCTTAATAACTAGTTCCGCTCTTCGATTTTTAATCTCACCAAAGTCTCGATTATTTCAATGACTCGGGACACGACGTAACTGGAAGGATAAATGTCGTTAACCGTTGTACGACGAGAGCATTTGTCTATTAGGCCAAATCGTGTGTCCGAACTCGGAGAATTCTTGAACCACTTTGGGTAGTCGCTGCCCAGGACGCTCCCAATTGATTTAAGCCTATCATCGTCGATTTTACGCATCATCGAGTTTATCATTATTTGTGTGTTTAAATTTTGAGAATATTCGCTTATTTGATTTCTCGCTTTATTGATTTCTCGTATTATCAATTTTTCGCTTTATCGCTCTTCACTTATTGAAGTATGCACAACTCGCACAGCTCTCGAAATCTAAAACGCTAAATAATCACCAACCAAACTAATCGCTCAACCCGCATACGCTCATGAGACCATACGCGGCTCATACGCAGTATTACTCGCTTATGCACATCTCTTATTACGATTATACTACTCGCATCTCATACGTGCTAGGCATGATTTTGATTAGAGGTGAATACGTGCAAAATGTGTGCTTGCGTGCTTATGTGATTACGTGCTTACGTGCTTATGTGCTTATGTGTTATATGCTTACGTGGATACGTGCTTATGTGGTTTGTGCTTGTATGAATAATAATAATAAATATTTAAACATAAACCTATTATAATCGAGTCTCATCTAATCTAAACCCTTCGTGTAGATGTCTTCAATGGGATCACACACGAGGAGAAACATCCAGCGCAACAACGCGCATCGCATCACTGGTGGCCAAGGTGATCCCTCAGATCGTCAGCGAGATCCAAGCTTCCAGCAGCAACTCCTCGGTTGATTCGAAATCCGATGCGCCTAAGTCCTCCTTTAGCTTTAAGCAATTCAAAGCATGTGGACCCCTTACTTTCTCAGGCACTGAAGGACCAAGTGCCATGTTCCACTGGTTTGATGCTATCGAGGTCACATTCTGTCAGAGTGGATGTCCAGAACCCCTTCGCACCATCAACGCTACCGGCGTGTTCCAGTCCCGGGCTCTCGACTAGTGGACCGCGGAGCGTAACAAACGAGGAAACGACGAAGCCTACGGACTCACCTGGGAGGAACTTAAGGCAATCATGATCAAGGAATTCTGTCCTCCCTATGAAGTCCAGAAGTTGGAGAACGAGTTTTGGGGAATTAAGCAAGACAGACCCGACAATGCTGGTCTAACAGCTCGTTTCAAGCAGTTGAGCATTATTTGTCCCGGTCAGGTGGACACTACCAAAAAGACAATCAAGAAATACCTCGACGCTCTGCCTGATTGTGTCGCTGACTTTGTGCAAGCAGCACGCCCTGCTACTATTGAGGAGACCTACCAGCTAGCCGCAGAGATCAACGGCAAACGAGTTCAGGCTGGTTACTTCAAGAACAGCAAAGTCGCAAACCAGGCCATCACCGAATCAGCAGCTCCTACCGATCAGTCTCGAGAGTCAAATTCTAGTCTCCGTGGCCGCAAAAGGGAAAACCCGAGCAAGAACTGTGCACTTACTGCTCCAGCAAACCCTCAGCCGCTTCAGTCAGCCGCACCAAACGCACCTCCAGCAAAGTGTGCGTATACTGGTCCTTATCCTTTGTGCTCAAAGTGCACTTATCACCATGCGGTTGGAGGGAATTGTCGTTTCTGTACCAACTGCAACATCTACGGCCACTTTACTGTCAGCTGCCGTAGTGGTACTCGTCAGCCAGCTCCTACAGCACCAGCAGCACCTGCTTTACCAGCTCCTCCTCAGGCCAATCAGCAGCAAGTACCAAGGGCACATGTTTGTTACACGTGCGGAGACCCGAATCACTTCAGTAATGTCTGCCCAAACAAACCTGTGAAGCAAGAACAGCAGCAGCAGCCACAGCCACCGTAGCCTCAGCAGCAGCAACCACAAGCTGCGCGTGGAAGAGCCTTCAATCTCAATCACCGCCAGGCTCAGAATGACAACAATGTTGTCAATGGTACGTTCCTTGTTAATGGTATTTATGCTTCATGTTTATTTGATACTGGTGCCGATAATTGTTTTGTATCGTTAGAATTCGAAACGGTTTTAAAATGTAAACGTCCCAAAGACTTTCGATGTGGAAGTCGCCACCGGAAAAACCGTTACCGTTAACTCCGTTCTACGTGGTTGTACTCTCGATCTCAACAACCACAAATTCTCGATCAACCCCATACCTATGCAGTTAGGTAGCTTCGATATCATAGTAGGCATGGATTTTCTTCGTGAGAATCATGCTGAAGTTGTTTGCTTCGATAAAATGATTCGCTTTCCTCTCTCGAACGGCGATCAACTCCATGTTTACAGTGAAACTCCCTCAAAGAAGTTGATGCTTTTGTCTTGTACTCGAGCACACAAATGTTTACGAAAGCAATGTAACACCCCAACCGATGGCGGAAACATCGGGATGAGACGAAAACGAGATTGCTCATTGCTCACAACATTATTAAGTGACAATAATTAATTAAACCACATTTCATTTCATAAGAATTGTCAAATACATCAATGTAACAAAACAAAGGACAATCTAACATTTGCAAAGTCATAACAAAATTGATACGTCGACATTAAACCTAACGTCTAATTTGTGTGTATCTAGTCCTTGCTATATTGTTTTCATAGCGTCATCTCCTTCAACCTGTAACATGTTTTAAAATAAAGTCAATGCAAAAGCAAAGGCGAGTACACAAGTTTAAGCATAGCATACGTATACGAATAAAGTTTTAACAATCCTCATGGCAACCAAATCTATACAAGAGCAATATCAAGGCATGCAATGCTAATAATCAAACCCGTAACGCAATCACGATGTTTTAACATGACCTCACGAATAACACGATGGAGGTGGATGCGTGAATTCCTATAGCGCTAAGCATGTCAAACAAAGGCTAAAAATAGTTAATGACTAAAGCATAGCACAACGTTTATCCCTAGACAAGCAACAAGTATACGATTCAAGTAGTCATGTGTATAGGATTGTTTGTGCGTTTCATAAAGTTTAAGTGTTTGTGATTTTTGTATATGGAAACATGTTACACCCAAAAAGTGATATAAACAAATGTGGGTCGAGTGTACTCACAGAATTGCTAAGTCTTCTTTGGAAATTCCACGACGAGGTGATGAGTGGGAGAAAGGGGACATCGAGGTCACCTTAAAAATGGCAAACGAATGTACATGAATAATAGAAGCTACGACGGAGGATTCGAATTGGAGTTGAAAGTACGTATATAGTTAACATCGTTTAAGAAAGGAATTTCTAAATTAAATTCATCAAATGGGTTGTAGGAGTGTTGTCAAATAATTAATATATATATTTGACGAAAAGCATATTTGGTATATATATATTTATATTCTAACGAATTGTATGAGATATATATGTATATTGTCGAATGGTGTACAAATATATTTGTCGAAAGTAAAATAAATATGTTTTGTCGAAAGTAAAATAAATAAGTATATTTGTCGAGAGATATGATAAATATATCTATATTTTGTCGATGAATATAATGAATAAGTATGTTTTGTCGAAAGTATAGTAAATAAGTATATTTGTCGAGAGATATGATAAATATATATATATATATATATATATATTATATATATATATTTTGTCGATAAATATAATGAATAAGTATGTTTTGTCGAAAGTATAGTAAATAAGTATATTTGTCGAGAGATATGATAAATATATATATATATATATATATTTGTCGATAGAAAATAAATAGACATATTTTGTCGATAAACGGGCAGAGTTTCCTCTTGTTTTTGGACAATCCCGACAACATATGTGTCGATATATTTTTCCAAAACACAACAATAAACAACGCAAGAATCGACGAAACACTATAAATGTTTACATACTCTTTTTATGTCTACAAATTTTATAAGGTTTGGTTACGTGATTATAACACTAATTAAATACAAAACAATAAAATTAATAACATGACATTATACCAAGTCGAGTGTGGATTGATTTTGACCCGAACTTTGAAGCAAGACTGACCTGAGTTAACCCGTTGATTGTTGACCAGGTTTGACTCGAGCCGGAACCGAACAACTGCTGTTGACTGCCGTTGACCGACGCCAAACTGAACTGAGATGAAACCAAAAGTGAACTCAACAAACCAACTAAAATCAAATGTGAAACTGAAACAATCAAGGCACCGTACCTGAACCGAAATGTATCTGGACTGAACACGGACCGAAACACATCTGACTTTGGGATGAGTGACCTGAACCGGAACAGCTGAACCGCTGTCTCTGTAACTCGAGTGAACACCAAAGCTGACCCGTTGACTGTTTGACCACAGTTGACCAGGTTTGACCGAACACCAAACGAGACCCGAACCGAAGCCAAAACTGTCATTGACTCACTGCTGACCCGAACCTCTGCACCGAGACCCGAACCCGCTGAACATGAGCCATGAACTGAACCGAAACGAATCGTAACCTGCCGAAAGAAAAGAATTAACGGGATTCGAAATAGAAGCAAAACCAAGACCCGAACCGAGACTAACCTTGACTGAACCGTGATTCGACCCGGAGCTGATCCGTGGACTGTTTGACTGCTTGACCAGACCCGAGCTTTGACCAGGTCTAACCAGACCGAATCTGAGCCGTGTCGCACCAAATGAACCCGAGCCTCGTATTTTTGAACCGAGTCAACTGAAATAACAAAACAAGACTGAAATTGAAACGGGGAAACCGAACGCGGGAACTGAGTTAAGAACCGAGTTAGGAGTCGAGCTCATACCTGTAACCTGAGTCGGGAACACGCAAAGACTCGAACTCAGACGAGCTTGAACGTGGCTGAGCCGCCGCCGCCACTACTGCTGCGTCTCTGATGCGCCATCGCATCAGCTCTAACGTCGGGGAAACGGGAAGAGTGTGAGAGAGACGAGTGTGAGGGGTGTTTCGTCAGAGAACAGAACCGGAGAAGGAGCCCCGCCGGGGTCTTCCGCTGCTGCGGCTCCTGCCGCCACCGCCGTCGCGGCTTGTGCCGCCGCCACCGATGTTGATGTTGTTGGCTGGCGACGCTGCCACCAATGATGGTGGTGTTGCTGCCGTGCTTTTGTCTGCGAAAGGGAGGAGTGAGAGGGTTGAAGGGTGTGTGCGGTTGTAGAGGTGAAGGGGGGGCAGGGAGATGAGGGCTGGATAGTTGTGAGAATGAGGGTGTGGTGATGTTTATTTAGTTGTAATTAGGTTTAGGGTTTAGTTAGGTCTAGGTGGTGTGTTGGGCCAAAGCCTGTTAACCCGTTCTAACGTTTTTTAGTGGCCCGAACGTACCGACGAGATCCGATTTCAAGTACAAGTTTCATAAAACGTCGAATTTATTTTGTTTATTATTATTATTATTATTATTATTATTATTATCTAGAAAAAAAATATAATAAAATACGATGCGTTACAGTCTCCCCTTCCTTTAGGAAATTTCGTCCCGAAATTTATTCACGAGGAAGACTCGAAAGGAATTGGTTAAGGAATTGAGGGTTAACGGTCAAGACTTGAAGTTCTGGATACGTGAGGGTAAGCATGGAGTTTAGAGCATCGAAGAGTTAGGTTTGCAAGAAGAAGTTGCTTGACTTAGAAAGATTAAAGCCATCAAGCGTAAGTAAAGCGCGTAAGTATGCGTATAGGAGAGCGGTTTAAACGAGCTTGAATAAATCAATGATACGCCATCTAAACAGGAAAGCTCTCGTAAGAAGTGGTATGCAGTTTAATGGTGAGTGTAGTCGAACCGTAGGTTGCTAGAAAGTTCAATCGACTTTGAAGAGCGTTAATAAATCTCGGTTTTGCAGAGAGTTGCTTAATGATGGAAAACGAGAAGGTTAGGTATTTAAAATAAGCTAGTTATCGAGGTAGCGGCCAATTAAGTGCGTTGCCCTCAACGAGAATGGGAGATAACTTTGGAGTAAGAAGGCATTTAGGGTTTGAATGCTTACACGATTGATTGTAAACGAGGTTGAAAAGAAAAGACAAGGTTAACGGGGGTAACGGAGGCATAAGAGCGGACGATTGATTCGATCAACGAATACTCGCGTAAGGATGGCATATGTATATGAACAAACGAAAACTTTACGTTACGGATTAAGACTCGTCGTGGATAATCAGGTAGCGCGCACTTAGCAATGCAGTTGTGAGTTGTTTAAAGCTGGCGTGTTAGGTCATATTATGGTCTGTAAATCACCGAATTTCTCATGGCACGTATTACGAAAGTTTGGCAGCATGGTGAAAATACTTATGTATAGGAAGTACCAGCGGCGTATCCACCATGTTTTGACCACGTTGCGACCGTTTCGTTACTCGATGCAATGTTACGTTCCGTGTGTTACCATACGCGGTAGTACACTCTATGGTTCTCATGCGCTTATCGCTATAATCCCGTGTGCACCCGCGATTATACCGATCATCACATGATCCGCATAGCTTGTACTAGCAGCACATGAATAAAGGTGTACATAATAAGTTTGCGTGTGTGTAAGAATGTAGTGCGTGGCGTGTAATTAGCTTGTGGCCCACGTAAGCGAATCCCTCGGGTTCCGCTCGCGCATAGGCATGAATATGAATACGAGTACAAGTATAGGTATGTGTACGAGTATAAGCATAAGTATGGAAATAAGTATAAGCATGGATATAAGACGTATATGCATGAATGTGATGATAAGTATAAGTGTAACACCCCTGTAACACCCCTGCCCCTCGTTATCACCAATATTGTCCGCTTTGCCCCTGATGGGTGGCCCATCCAGGAACTCACGGCTTTGTATTTTTGTTGCCCTGGTGGAGACTTCCCAAGAGGTCACCCATCCTAGTACTACTCCCACTTGAGCACGCTTAACTGTGGAGTTCTCCTCTCATCCACTAGCATTAAGCCCAAAACGCGTTGGTGATTTTAGAGGTAGGGCATTACTTATGAGCCAGGAATCTCTCCTGTCCACGGACGATGTTGGGAGGTATGCCATTAGGTGTTATAATAAGCATGAAAGATGACACGTTATTTTCATGAACATGAATATGTGTATAATTTTGAACGTCAACAAGTGTAACAGACGATAATTGTGCGTATGATATGAATTGAATGCTACGAATTTATTTACATAAAATAGTCGAGAAATCAGGGTATGTAAAACGAATAATACGATTTAAAATGTCATGCAATAGTTGACTAAACCATGTACGAGGATACGCCTGTATTGTTGTTTGAGCAAAACTTTGAGGTTATCGCTTCTAAAACAGGCTTAAGTCTAACTTAGAATATAGGATCTAGTGTGTGAATATAAAGGAATATAAGGTACTTATTGATTATGCGTTACGTATTTTGTAAAGGACGGGATTGCTACCATTTGTTTTAAAAGAATTTAAGTAGGTCGAAAGTGGTTGGTCCTCATAAAGTTTCTTGCCCACGTGTTTTGAAACTCATGTGACATTTCGGGAGGTGTATGATAAGGTCTTAAAATAGTAAGTTCGCACTGTTTTCAAAGGATATGAGAGATTTGAAATTTAGTGGTGCTTGGGAAACGTTGACCCTTGAGAGGAAATCCGTGTTAATTGATTTAATGACCGTTGAAAAACGTTTAGCAAAATGTTTTCTTAACCGCGATGAGAGATTTAGAGGGTGTTTGGGGTTGAGTTTTGAAAATAGATTATGCGTTCTGAATAATCAAAATCAGATAATTAGTTGTAACAAAACATACTGTAGGAAGATAGTGTTTGGATTTGATTATGTTATTTGATATCACAATAATCAGGAAATCAACTATTTGAGTGTTTGAAAAATATATATACATGTATATATAAAGTTATAAATAGATGAGCTTTGATCTCTAAAATACGTAAAAAAAATCAGTTTTTTTTTATTATTATATATTTTTATTAATTATTTACCAAACACTAAAAATAGATTTTTATGTATTTATTTATTTATTTAATATTTGCGCTTTCAAACACAAAATAAAAATATTAGGTTGCAAAAGCAATCCCAAACACACCTTTAGTACAACGATCCATAATGCCTATAAGATATTGGTTTGATTTTTTTTTTTACAACGAAAATTTTTAACATAAAGTTATTGCGGGAGCGTGTTTTAGTGATTAAGTTAAACATAAGACTTGTGGGCAAGGTATTCCTTGGACCGATTAAGTTGGTAGGTATCATTATGTCGAGCTTTGAAAATCGTAAAACAGAACGTTTTATATGGTGACCAAGTATATGCGTATGGGATTTATATGAAATAGATTACCGGATGGGAAATACGTTTGATAAAATAGTACGTTTTGAAATTCGTCTAAGTAAGAATTTTGACAACATGGTAAAAGATTTAGGTATACAATTTAAACATGTGGTTTGTGTAATAAAGTCTCCAAGAAGGAGGGTTGGTAACGATCACCGAGGTATGGGAATCACCTCTAATCCGTTGGTGAGGTCGTTTTAAGGAAGGAAGGAAACGAAGTTTGATCGTCTAGGTAAGGAATTCACTCCTATCTCGACGACGGTCTCCATTTCGGACTTTCCGAGAAATATAAGTCTAGTTGGTGACGTTTTGAAATCATGTATGCAAATAATGTATAAGTGGATGAAAAGGTTTAATATGAATTGCGTAAAAACCTTAAAATAAATTAGAAACTTGAAAGAAATGGTAACAAGTATATAAAAAGTCATGTATAAATTGAAATGGCATAAAAGAGAGTCTCAGAAAACATTAGACTGTTTCGGGTAGAAAAACGTCGACTATTCCAAGGTGAATCGAAGATCCTTTCGAATTAGAGAAACGTGCTTTGGCCTATAGGTAAAACGCTCTCGTCGAGAAGCGATTAACGGCATTTTACCCTTCCAGTTATTACACGTCTCTAATCGATTGGAAAATCGAAACTTTGGCGAGATTGAAAATCGAGGAATGGCACTTAATCGACAAGGTGCGGGTTTCACCCCTAACTCGACGATTTCGTACCCTAAGTGTGGTTGGCACTCTTCGGGTCAAAATAAACTTCGACACTTTGACGAGAGTCCACTAGAGTTTGAATGGGAAGTTTTCTATCAAGGTGTGGATGTCACTCCTAACTTGATGGTGTAACTTCGTGAAAAAATAAAGAATAAGCGTAATGAGAATCGTTCACCAAATTGTGGATATCACGCCTATTTTGGTGAAGTCGTCTCACTTGTGAAATACGAGTGTTTTCGAGTCTAGCATAATCGAGTGAAATGCATTAGGGAAGGCGTATGATTGAAATAATGTAACGAGTATGAACACGTAAAGCATTTCATAATTTAATATATAAGAGACGTTTTAAGAAATTAGCATGTGAATCACGTATGGTCAAGTATGGTACTTAACTATAGACTAGGTCAAAAGTGTAGCAATTTGCCTAATTCCCTATAGTTATGGCTCTGATACCAATCTGTAACACCCCAACCGATGGTGGAAACATCGGGATGAGACGAAAACGAGATTGCTCATTGCTCACAACATTATTAAGTGACAATAATTAATTAAACCACATTTCATTTCATAAGAATTGTCAAATACATCAATGTAACAAAACAAAGGACAATCTAACATTTGCAAAGTCATAACAAAATTGATACGTCGACATTAAACCTAACGTCTAATTTGTGTGTATCTAGTCCTTGCTATATTGTTTTCATAGCGTCATCTCCTTCAACCTGTAACATGTTTTAAAATAAAGTCAATGCAAAAGCAAAGGCGAGTACACAAGTTTAAGCATAGCATACGTATACGAATAAAGTTTTAACAATCCTCATGGCAACCAAATCTATACAAGAGCAATATCAAGGCATGCAATGCTAATAATCAAACCCGTAACGCAATCACGATGTTTTAACATGACCTCACGAATAACACGATGGAGGTGGATGCGTGAATTCCTATAGCGCTAAGCATGTCAAACAAAGGCTAAAAATAGTTAATGACTAAAGCATAGCACAACGTTTATCCCTAGACAAGCAACAAGTATACGATTCAAGTAGTCATGTGTATAGGATTGTTTGTGCGTTTCATAAAGTTTAAGTGTTTGTGATTTTTGTATATGGAAACATGTTACACCCAAAAAGTGATATAAACAAATGTGGGTCGAGTGTACTCACAGAATTGCTAAGTCTTCTTTGGAAATTCCACGACGAGGTGATGAGTGGGAGAAAGGGGACATCGAGGTCACCTTAAAAATGGCAAACGAATGTACATGAATAATAGAAGCTACGACGGAGGATTCGAATTGGAGTTGAAAGTACGTATATAGTTAACATCGTTTAAGAAAGGAATTTCTAAATTAAATTCATCAAAAGGGTTGTAGGAGTGTTGTCAAATAATTAATATATATATTTGACGAAAAGCATATTTGGTATATATATATTTATATTCTAACGAATTGTATGAGATATATATGTATATTGTCGAATGGTGTACAAATATATTTGTCGAAAGTAAAATAAATATGTTTTGTCGAAAGTAAAATAAATAAGTATATTTGTCGAGAGATATGATAAATATATCTATATTTTGTCGATGAATATAATGAATAAGTATGTTTTGTCGAAAGTATAGTAAATAAGTATATTTGTCGAGAGATATGATATATATATATATATATATATATTTTGTCGATAAATATAATGAATAAGTATGTTTTGTCGAAAGTATAGTAAATAAGTATATTTGTCGAGTGATATGATAAATTATATATATATATATATATATATTGTCGATAGAAAATAAATAGACATATTTTGTCGATAAACGGGCAGAGTTTCCTCTTGTTTTTGGACAATCCCGACAACATATGTGTCGATATATTTTTCCAAAACACAACAATAAACAACGCAAGAATCGACGAAACACTATAAATGTTTACATACTCTTTTTATGTCTACAAATTTTATAAGGTTTGGTTACGTGATTATAACACTAATTAAATACAAAACAATATAATTAATAACATGACATTATACCAAGTCGAGTGTGGATTGATTTTGACCCGAACTTTGAAGCAAGACTGAACTGAGTTAACCCATTGATTGTTGACCAGGTTAGACTCGAGCCGGAACCGAACAACTGCTGTTGACTGCCGTTGACCGACGCCAAACTGAACTGAGATGAAACCAAAAGTGAACTCAACAAACCAACTAAAATCAAATGTGAAACTGAAACAATCAAGGCACCGTACCTGAACCGAAATGTATCTGGACTGAACACGGACCGAAACACATCTGACTTTGGGATGAGTGACCTGAACCGGAACAGCTGAACCGCTGTCTCTGTAACTCGAGTGAACACCAAAGCTGACCCGTTGACTGTTTGACCACAGTTGACCAGGTTTGACCGAACACCAAACGAGACCCGAACCGAAGCCAAAACTGTCATTGACTCACTGCTGACCCGAACCTCTGCACCGAGACCCGAACCCGCTGAACATGAGCCATGAACTGAACCGAAACGAATCGTAACCTGCCGAAAGAAAAGAATTAACGGGATTCGAAATAGAAGCAAAACCAAGACCCGAACCGAGACTAACCTTGACTGAACCGTGATTCGACCCGGAGCTGATCCGTGGACTGTTTGACTGCTTGACCAGACCCGAGCTTTGACCAGGTCTAACCAGACCGAATCTGAGCCGTGTCACACCAAATGAACCCGAGCCTCGTATTTTTGAACCGAGTCAACTGAAATAACAAAACAAGACTGAAATTGAAACGGGGAAACCGAAAGGCGGGAACTGAGTTAAGAACCGAGTTAGGAGTCGAGCTCATACCTGTAACCTGAGTCGGGAACACGCAAAGACTCGAACTCAGACGAGCTTGAACGTGGCTGAGCCGCCGCCGCCACTACTGCTGCGTCTCTGATGCGCCGTCGCATCAGCTCTAACGTCGGGGAAACGGGAAGAGTGTGAGAGAGACGAGGGTGAGGGGTGTTTCGTCAGAGAACAGAACCGGAGAAGGAGCCCCGCCGGTGTCTTCCGCTGCTGCGGCTCCTGCCGCCACCGCCGTCGCGGCTTGTGCCGCCGCCACCGATGTTGATGTTGTTGGCTGGCGACGCTGCCACCAATGGTGGTGGTGTTGCTGCCGTGCTTTTGTCTGCGAAAGGGAGGAGTGAGAGGGTTGAAGGGTGTGTGCGGTTGTAGAGGTGAAGGGGGGGCAGGGAGATGAGGGCTGGATAGTTGTGAGAATGAGGGTGTGGTGATGTTTATTTAGTTGTAATTAGGTTTAGGGTTTAGTTAGGTCTAGGTGGTGTGTTGGGCCAAAGCCTGTTAACCCGTTCTAACGTTTTTGAGTGGCCCGAACGTACCGACGAGATCCGATTTCAAGTACAAGTTTCATAAAACGTCGTTTTTTTTGTTTATTATTATTATTATTATTATCTAGAAAAAAAAATAATAAAATACGATGCGTTACAAGCAATGTGTTGCTTTCCTAGCCCATATCGTGAACCCGGAGAAAGAAAAGAAAACCTTTAAAGACTCCCCGTTGTTTGTGAATTTCCAAAGGTCTTTCCCGACAGTTTACCTGGTTTACCCCCTTCTCGTGATGTTGAATTCTGTATCGATTTAATTCCCGGTGCTACTCCCGTTGCTAAAGCTCCTTATCGACTCGCACCATCAGAAATGCGCGAGCTATCTAGCCAACTTCAATAGCTTCTTGATAAAGGTTTCATACGCCCGAGCACTTCATCATGGGGCGCACCCGTTCTTTTTGTGAAAAAGAATGATGGGACGTTCCGAATGTGCATCGATTATCTTGAACTTAACAAACTCACGATAAAGAACCGTTACCCTCTTCCTCGTATCGACGACTTATTTGATCAGCTTCATGGTGCTACCTGTTTCTCTAAGATCGACTTACGTTCCGGTTATCATCAGTTACGTGTGTTGGAAGAAAATATTCTGAAAACCGCCTTTCGTACTCGTTATGGCCATTTCGAATTCGTGTTCATGCCTTTTGGTCTCAAAAATGCACCCGCGATCTTCATGGATTTGATGAACCGTGTGTGTAAAGCTTTCTTAGATCGTTTCATCATTGTGTTTATTGATGACATCCTGATTTACTCGAAGTCGAGAGATGAACACATGCGCCATCTCTGTTTAGTCCTCGAACTTCTTCAAGGTGATTGTCTTTATGCTAAGTTCTCTAAATGTGAATTCTGGCTCGAAGAAGTCCAATTTCTCGGCCACATTGTTAATAGTCAACGAATTCATGTCGACCCTGCTCAGATTGAAGCCGTCAAGAGTTGGATTATGCCGAAGAATGCATCTGAAATCCGTTCTTTTCTTGGATTGGCAGGTTACTACCGTCGATTCATCACCGACTTTTCGAAAATCGTTGTTCCGCTTACCGCTTTAACCCATAAAGACAAGCCTTTCATTTTGGATTCCAAACAAGAGGAAGCCTTTCAAACTCTCAAGCGTATGCTATGCAACGCTCCCGTACTCGCTCTTCCCGACGGAAACGACGATTTCGTTGTTTATTGCGATGCCTCTAACCTAGGTCTTGGTTGTGTTCTCATGCAATGAGACAAGGTTATCGCGTATGCATCTCGACAACTCAAGATCCACGAGAAGAACTACACAACCCATGATCTCTAACTCGGTGCAGTTGTTTTTGCATTGAAGATATGGCGACACTACCTTTACGATACTAAGTGTACGGTCTTCACCGACCATAAGCTAACGAGAATACCTTGCAGGAAGAAATGAAACGTAGTGCCGAATCCCAGCTTGTTGTTAAACCGAATGGTATTTACTATTATCTCGATCATATTTGGATTCCTAGCCGTGACAATCTTCGTGAATTACTCATGACCGAAGCTCATAAATATCGATACTCCATTCATCCCGGAGCCGACAAGAGGTACCAAGACCTTCGTCCTAAGTACTGGTGGCAGGGCATGAAAAAGGATATCGTCATATATGTCTCAAAGTGCTTAACCTGCTCGAAGGTTAAAGTCGAACATCAAAGGCCCTCTGGCTTACTCGAACAACCCGAAATCCCGATGTGGAACTGGGAGAGTATAGCTATGGACTTTATTACAAAACTCCCTCGCACTTCCTCTAGTCACGATAGCATTTGGGTTATCGTTGATCGTCTTACTAGATCTGCGCACTTTATTGCTATACGAGAAGACTTTAAGGTAGAACGATTAGCATGAATCTATACCGAAGAAGTCATATCTCGACACGGGATGCCTCATGACATCATCTCTGACCGCGACGGTCGCTTTACCTCACGTCTCTGGGAGACTTTTCAATCCGCTCTCGGTACTACGCTTAATCTCAGTACCGCTTTTCACCCTCAAACCGACGGTCAGACTGAGCGCACGATCCGCACCCTCGAAGACATGCTTAGTGCGTGCATCATAGATTTCGGTGGTAGTTGGGATACGCATTTACCTTTAATTGAATTCTCGTAGAATGATAGTTATCATACCAGCATTCAAATGGCTCCTTTTGAGGCAATGTATGGAAGAAAATGTCGATCGCCTATTGCATGGCACAAGATCGGAGAAGCACAAATCACCGGTCCCGAGCTAATTCAAGAAACGATAGACAAAATTTTCCAAATCAGAGACAATCTCTTGAAAGCTCGGAGTCATCAAAAGAGTTATGCCGATAAACGCCGCAAGCCCCTACAGTTCGAAGTGGGAGATCATTCTCCTAAAGGTTGCACCTTGGAAGGGGGTGATCCGCTTCGGAAAGAAAGGAAAGCTAGCGCCATGATACGTGGGTCCCTTTACGATTCTGGAAAGAATTGGCAAAGTGGCCTACCGACTCGAATTACCGAAGGAACTCGACAACATCCATCCGACCTTCCACGTGTCAAACCTCAAGAAATTCCTAGATGAAGAAAATCTCCATGTACCTATCGAAGATCTGTAAATCAACGAGACTCTCCATTTTGTGGAAAAACCGGTAGAAATCATGGACCGAGAGACCAAGAAACTCTGACGCTCTCGCATCCCTATCGTGAAGGTCTGATGGGAAGGCAAACGCGGCGCCAAATTCACTTGGGAATTGGAAAGTGAAATGAAGGCCAAATATCCACATCTCTTTGTTACGGCCACTACTTGAATTTCGGAACGAAATTTCCTAAAGTAGGGGAGACTGTAACAACTTGGAAATCTGTTGTTATCCGTCTTTTATTTTCCATTGTATCTCTCCTTGTAATCCTGAGATTCGATTTATAAGAAAGTCATGTTAATTAATTATTTTGATTTACAGTTATATCGCATCTAATCGCTTATTAAATGCATCGCTAAATCAAAACACAATCACAAGTAGTTATGCTACTATACGAGCCGAGTGTGTTATTATTTAAAAAACACTTGTGCCTTCGCATTGCAAATCGCAGTTAATTATGTGGAAGTATGTTTATGTGTGTTTTATTTGTTTATGTTACGGTTATAATCGCTATCTCAACGCTCTCACACGCACGAATCGCTAAATCACGCTATCACATCAATTATACCGCTTAATATAACTATCTAATACGAACCTAATCGCCAAACAAACTCTTAACGCGAAATAATCGAACAAAACTTGGCCACTAGGTCAAGTTCGGCCGAACTTGTATACCACAAGTTCGCCCGAACTTGTCTAGGCCACAATAATTCTCAAGAAACTACAAGTCCGCTCGGACTTGTCTCCTAACTCACAAGAAATACACAAGTTCGCTCGAACTTGTAACAAGTTCGCCCAAACTGTATTCAGCTCATCTTTTCACCTCACCTATAAATACTCAGCTTCATTCTTCATTTAAACTTGCTACAAGTTTGCCCGGAACTCCCCAAAACCGAAACCCTTTGTTTCCTAAGTAAGATTCAACCCGTTTCCAACTACAACAATGTTCAACAACGTTTTACAATGATTTTGCACAAGGCTCTGCCTTCGTTTTTCATCAAATTTCATCTGTTTACGAAAATCTTCATCTTTCTATGCAAACATCTGTTTTTCACTTAGATTTATGCTTAGATCTGAGTAAAACCTTTAAATCATCGATTTTTACACAATATTCAGACTAATGACGTATGTTTCATTCACTTTGGAGTGGAACGAGGCGTTGTCAAGCAAGATCTCAGATCCGGAAGCACAAGGACGAAATCGTCACTTTACACAAGCTGGACTAACCTGTACAAACCGTCAAGTTCGCCTGGATTAGCCCGAGTTTCTGTAAAATGGCTAAACTCGCTCCAAAAGACCTCTCTAGCCTAAATTTTACTCAGTGGCTTAAGGTTGGAGGGATGGACACTCGATTTCCTCAGCAAATGACATGAAAACGCACGATTTGGATGCCAAAACAGTCAAGTTTGCTCGGATTACATCAAGTTCGCTCGAACTTGTCACCAGAATGGTGACCAAGTTCGCCCGAACTTGACCAAAACTTCAACATTGCACACAAGTTCGCCCGAACTTGTCCAATTCTAAAGAGAATTAGACAAGTTCGCCCGAACTTGTATCATCCCTCAAGAACCAGGACAAGTTCACCCGAACTTGTCTAGTTTCTCAGGAAACATGACAAGTTCGCCCGAACTTGTGTCACCAGTAAGCAAAACAGGTCAAGTTCGCTCGAACTTGTACCAAATGGTACAAGTTGGCCCGAACTTGTCTACAGTTCTCTCAACCGTTAATCGTTTCAGCAATTCGGAAGACTGATGCACTTCTGTTCGCTTACAGGCTGATCCGGCACTCTCCACAACTCCTCTCAGACCCCGAATCTCTCTTTAAACGCACCAACTGTGAGTATACTTGAACCCCCTTTTTACGCTTAAACGCACTTTTGGGTGTCACATATGTTCCTATATCAAATCACATCACACGAATCTCAAATGCTTATTCGCATGCTTAATTGCTTGTACGCCATCCTTAACATGATAGTATATTAGAGGTTGACCCTCCACCCGGAGGCCCGGGGTTGTTAAAGCTCGCATTTTACATTTCTCATTTATTTTCTCTTTTAGGATGTGGACACTTGTTTGCATGACTCGATCAATCGCGGTTTGTTGGTTTACTTGAATCTAAGTAGTTACATAGTTCACATCTCTTACGTATGTCATGCGGTGTATGCTAAACGTTTTTATATCTATTATGTACGCAAACCTATATGCTCACCTTTACCTAATTATATTTGAAGGGGTATGGTCCCAAAAACCTTGCGCCAACCAAGGGAACCATACCCACTATTAAAGAAAACCTTGCGCAGACTTCTATATCAAGGAAAGTCACTGAAACCTTGCGCCAAGTATCCAAAGAAGGAAAGGATCACTTAACCACCTTGCGCGGGCTCGCGCAAGGTTCAAAGTTAACATTGATCAAATTCCTTGGATGAAAACTTTATGTACAAACCTTGCGCCGATATTTACATCCAAGCAAGTGCTCACCAAAAATGTTGACCAAGCAACAGAAAGAGGAAAGAAGATCAGTTAATTAACTTGCGCCTCTTGCGCAAGGAAACAGTTAGTCCTGAGAAATTCTCCCTTATCAAAAATCCTTGAATTGGTACAGAAGCAAAGGGAATCTTTTCTGTTGTAACAAACTGAACACGTGGCAAGCCATAGATGTCACACCCCAACCGATGGCGTCGGGGTTAGTGGCACTAGGCGACGAGATTGATTTCACGAGATGTTCCATAACAACCATTTAACATATCACAACCTGCTTAAAATCCCATACTATTAAGCGTAACATTTAAACAATTATTACAAATCGGAGATTTCTCATAAAATTCAACCGGGTTCGATTTCCCCTAGATTTCATACATAAGTTCAAAATCTGAAATACATCAACAAACTAACTAAACAAACTAAACTATGCTAAGCATGCAGCATCCAAGCATCCATAGCTAAAATCCTCAACCTGTTACATACGTTAAAATACAAGTGAATACAATTAAGTAAAGGTGAGCATACATATTTAAGTACTACTAGCATAATCTAGAAAGCGTTCGTGAAATAATCTAACTACACATCATGATACACCGAAACAATTCACACAGTTTAACATAGGCTTATTTCTCATGCTAACTACCGTGAGAAGGCTTGCGCGTCCATCCTAACTAGACCCCGTCAGGTGTAAGCCACACTATAGTACCATACTAGCTAAGGAGGCAAGTTAACGAAAATAAGTCCTAGTCACATGTTTCTAGTATCACGTATTGAGCATATATAATTAGATTATTCGCGTGTGATAAACAGTTTGATTTGTGAAGTGATTTTGATATAGGAACGTATGTAACACCCAAAAAGTGCGTTAAAGCGAAAATGGGTCAAGTATACTCACTATGGGTGCGTTTAGGTAAGAGTTCGGGATCCGAGGAGAGTTGAGAAGAGCACCGGATCAGCCTGCATACGCGAACAGAAGTGCATCAGTCTCTGAAAAGCTGAAACGGTTAAGTCTTGTTGGGCAGTATACAAATTCGGGCGAACTTGTGTGTAAACACACAAGTTCGAGTGAACTTGTATGATTTTGCTGAGTTGGTGCCAAGTTCGGTCGAACTTGGTAAGATTCCTAGGAATCTTGTCAAGTTCAGGCGAACTTGTAAGAAACTCTTACTGGGAAGACAAGTTCGGGTGAACTTGCTTGATTTCTTGGGAAATGAGGCAAGTTCAAGCGAACTTGCGAGAAGATTTGATGAAATTGGCTCAAGTTCGGTCGAACTTGACCCATTTGGGTACAAGTTCATCGAACTTGATCTATTGTGCTGGGGATTCTCGAGCGAACTTGATGTTTTCGGGTCCAAAATCTTGCGTTTTCGCGTCGTTTGCTGAGTAAATCGAGTGTTCATCCCTCCAACCCTGTGAGTAAATCAGAAATTCGCGTGTGAGAAACAGTTTGATTTGTGAAGTGATTTTGGTATAGGAACGAATCTAACACCCAAAAAGTGCGTTAAAGCAAAAATGGGTCAAGTATACTTACTGTGGGTGCGTTTAGGTAAGAGTTCGGGATCTGAGGAGAGTCAAGAAGGGTGCCGGATCAGCCTGCATACGCGAACGGAAGTGCATCAGTCTCCGAAATGCTGAAACGGTTAAGTCTTGGTTGGGCAGTAGACAAGTTCGGGCGAACTTGTATGTAAACACACAAGTTCGAGCGACTTGTATGATTTTGCTGAGTTTTGTGCCAAGTTCGGTCGAACTTGGTAAGATTCCTAGGAATCTTGACAAGTTCGGCGAACTTGTAAGAAACTCTTACTGGGAAGACAAGTTCGGGCGAACTTGCTTGATTTCTTGGGAAATGAGGCAAGTTCGAGCGAACTTGCGAGAAGATTTGATGAAATTAGGGAATTTAAGGAATTTCGTCCCGAAATTAGGCAATGGCAGTAACAAAGAGATGCGGGTACCTGGCCTTCATATCACTTTCCAATTCCCAAGTAAACTCGGCACCGCGTTTGCCCTCCCATCAGACTTTCACGATAGGGATGCGAGAGCGTCAGAGTTTCTTGGTCTCCCGGTCCATGATTTCCACAGGCTTTTCCACGAAATGGAGAGTCTCGTTGATCGGCAGATCTTCGAGAGGGACATGTAGATTTTCTTCGGCGAGGCATTTCTTGAGGTTAGACACGTGGAAAGTCGGATGTACATTATTAAGTTCTTTCGGTAATTCGAGACGATAGGCTAATTTACCGATTCTCTCCAGAATCTTAAAGGGACCAACGTATCGAGGCGCTAGCTTTCCTTTCTTGCCGAAGCGGACCACTCCCTTCCAAGGAGCAACCTTTAGGAGAACGTGATCTCCCACTTCGAACTGCTGGGGCTTGCGGCGTTTATCGGTGTAACTCTTTTGACGACTCCGATCTTTCAAGAGATTGTCTCTGATTTGGAGGATCTTGTCCGTCATTTCTTGAATTAGCTCGGGACCAGTGATTTGTGCTTCTCCGATCTTGTGCCATGCAATAGGCGATCGACATTTTCTTCCATACAGTGCCTCAAAAGGAGCCATTTGAATGCTGGTATGATAACTATTATTGTACGAGAATTCGATTAAAGGTAAATGCGTATCCCAGTTACCACCAAAATCTATGATGAACGCACGAAGCATGTCTTTGAGGGTGCGGATCGTGCGCTCAGTTTGACCGTTGGTTTGAGGATGAAAAGCGGTACTGAGATTGAGAGTAGTACCGAAAGCGGATTGAAAAGTCTCCCAGAGACGCGAGGTAAAGCGACCGTCGCAGTCAGAGATGATGTCACGAGGCGTCCCGTGTCGACATATAACTTCGTCGGTATAGATTCGGGCTAACCGTTCAACCTTAAAGTCTTCTCGTATAGCAATGAAGTGCGCAGATTTAGTAAGACGATCAATGATAACCCAAATGCTATCGTGACCTGAAGAAGTACGCAGGAGTTAGTAACGAAGTCCATAGCTATACTCTCCCACTTCCACATCAGGATTTCGGGTTGTACAAGTAAACCAGAGGGCCTGTGATGTCCGGCTTTAACTTTCGAACAAGTTAAGCATTTTGAGACGTACAAGGCGATATCCTTTTTCATGCCTGGCCACCAGTACTTAGGACGAAGGTCCTGGTACATCTTGTCGGCACCGGGGTGAATTGAATATCGAGATTTATGAGCTTCGGTCATTAGCAAATCACGAAGATTATCACGAGTAGGAATCCAAATACGAAAGAGATAGTAATAAATACCATCGGATTTAGATACAAGCTGGGTTTCGGCACCACATTCATTTCGTCTTGCAAGGTATTCTCGTTAAAACAAGCGAATTGAGCGGCACGGATGAGGGTTTCAAGTTTACACAAGCTTGAGAGTCACGAATACCATATACATAGCTTCGTCGACTTAGAGCATCGGCGACGACGTTTGCTTTGCCGGGATGGGAGCGTATCTCGCAATCGTAATCGTTGAGAAGTTCAACCCATCGACGTTGTCGCATGTTTAGTTCTTTTTTAGTAAAGATATGTTGTAAGCTCTTATGGTCGGTGAAGACCGTACACTTAGTACCGTAAAGGTAGTGTCGCCATATCTTCAATGCAAAAACAACTGCACCGAGTTCGAGATCATGGGTTGTGTAGTTCTTCTCGTGGATCTTGAGTTGTCGAGGCGCATACGCGATAACCTTATCTCGTTGCATGAGCACATAACCAAGACCAAGATTAAAGGCATCGCAGTAAACAACGAAATCGTCGTTTCCATCGGGTAAAGCGAGAACGAGTCGTTGCATAGCATACGCTTGAGAGTTTGAAACGCTTCCTCTTGCTTGGAATCCCAAACAAAAGGTTTGTCTTTATGCGTTAAAGCGGTAAGCGGAACGACGATTTTAGAAAAATCAGCGATGAATCGACGGTAGTAACCCGCCAATCCAAGGAATGAACGGATTTCGGAAGCATTCTTCGGTGTAATCCAACTCTTAACGGCTTCATTCTTTGCAAGGTCAACTTGAATTCCTTGGCTATTAACGATGTGGCCGAGAAATTGGACTTCTTTGAGCCAAAATTCACATTTGGAGAACTTAGCGTAAAGGCGATTTCCTTGAAGAAGTTCGAGGACTAAACAGAGATGACGCGCGTGTTCGTCTCTCGACTTCGAATAGATAAGGATATCATCGATAAAACAACAACGAACGATCTAAGAAAGCTTTGCACACATGGTTCATCAAATCCATGAAGACCGCGGGTGCGTTAGTAAGACCAAAAGGCATGACCACGAATTCGAAATGGCCATAGCGAGTACGAAAGACGGTGTTCGGAGTGTCTTCTTCCAATACGCGTATTGATGATAACCGGAACGAAGATCGATCGTGAAAAAACAACTAGCACCTTGAAGCTGATCAAATAAGTCGTCGATATGAGGAAGAGGGTAACGATTCTTTATCGTGAATTTGTTAAGTTCACAATAATCGATGCACATACGGAATGATCCATCCTTCTTTTTCACGAAAAGGACAGGAGCGCCCCATGGCGAAGTTCTCGGGCATATGAAACCTTTATCAAGAAGCTCTTGAAGTTGGCTTGATAGCTCGCGCATTTCGGATGGTGCGAGGCGATAAGGAGCTTTAGCAACTGGAGTAGCTCCGGGAACTAAATCGATACGGAATTCAACATCTCGAGTAGGGGGTAAACCGGGTAAATCGTCGGGAAAGAATTTAGGAAATTCACAAACAACGGGAACGTCTTTATAAGTCTTCCTTTCTTTCTCCAGATTCACGATATGGGCGGGGAAAACAACATATCGCTTTTGCAAGCATTTGTGTGCTCAAGTACATAACAAAAGCATCAACTTCTTTGAGGGAGTTTCACCATAAACATGAAGTTGATCACCGTTAGGAAGAGGGAAACGAATTATTTTATCGAAGCATACAACTTCAGCATGATTCTCACGAAGAAAATCCATGCCTACTATGATATCGAAGCTACCTAACTGCATAGGTATGAGATTGATCGAGAAGACATGGTTGTTGAGATCGAGATTACAACCACGTAAGACGGAATTAACGGTAACGGTTCTTCCGATGGAGACTTCCACATCGAAAGTCTTTGGGAGTTTAGCACGCTTACATTTTAAAACCTTTTCGAATTCTAACGATACAAAACAATTATCGGCACCAGTATCAAATAAACATGAAGCATAAATACCATTAACGAGAAACGT
The DNA here is from genome assembly GCA_947069175.1 of Scalesia atractyloides. Lineage (NCBI taxonomy): Eukaryota > Viridiplantae > Streptophyta > Magnoliopsida > Asterales > Asteraceae > Scalesia > Scalesia atractyloides. The sequence goes on along the minus strand of CAMTDV010000006.1, from coordinate 68,956,994 downwards.
ACCATTGAAAACATTGTTGTCATTCTGAGCCTGGCAGTGATTGAGATTAAAGGCTCTTCCACGCGCAACTTGTTGTTGCTGCTGAGGCTGCGGTGGTGGCTGCTGCTGTTGCGGCTCTTGTTTCACGGTGCGGTTTGGGCAAACATTAGCAAAGTGGTTCGGATCACCACACACGAAGCACACTCGTGCCTTTGGAGCTTGCTGCTGGTTGGCTTGAGGAGGAGCAGGTAAAGCTGGAGCTGTTGGAGCCTGAGGAGCTAGCTGACGAGTACCACTACGGCAGCTCACTGTAAAGTGGCCGTAGATGTTGCAGTTTGTGCAAAAACGGCAATTGCCTCCAACGGCATGATGATATGTGCACTTAGGGCACATAGGGTGCGGACCAGTGTACGCACGCTTTGCTGGCGGTGCGTTTGGTGCTGCTGACTGCAGTGGCTGAGGGTTCGCTGGAGCAGTAAGGGCAAAGTTCTTGCTCGGGTTTTCCCTTTTGCGACTACGGCGGCTGTTCTTTGGCTCTCGGGGCTGTTCGTTAGTAGGAGCTGCTGCTTCAGTGACTGCCTGATTTGCGACCTTGCTGCTTTTAAAGTAACCAGAGTGTACTCGTTTGTCATTAATCTCGGCGGTTAGCTGATAGGTCTCCTCGATAGTAGCAGGGCGTGCTGCTTGAACAAAGTCAGCGACGCAATCAGGGAGAGCATTGGGGTATTTCTTGATTGCCTTCTCAGTCGTATCCACTTGACCGGGACAGATGATGCTCAGCTGTTTGAAGCGAGAAGTAAGACCAGCGTTATCGGGACCATCTTGCTTGATATTCCAGAATTCGTTCTCTAACTTCTGGATCTCATAGGGAGGACAGAATTCCTTGATCATAATTTCCTTAAGTTCCTCCCAAGTGAGTCCGTAAGCTTCGTTGTTCCACGCCTGTTGCGCTCGGCTGTCCACCAGTCGAGAACCCTTGATTGAAACCCTTGATTGAAACACGCTGGTAGCGTTGACAGTGCGCAGAGCCTTGGGACATCTACTCTGGCGGAATGTGACCTCGATAGAGTCAAACCAGTGCAACATGGCACTCGGCCCTTCGGTGCCTGAGAAAGTAAGCGGTCCACATGCTTTGAACTGCTTAAAGCTGAAGTGGAGTTTCGAAGCATCTCCCTTGGAGTCCACAGATGAGTTGCTGCTTACGACATGAATTTCTGAGACAATTTGCGGGATAACCTTCGCCACTTCCTTGGCGACTAGTGAAGCGATGCGCTTGTTGTCGCTGTGGCGCTGAGCTAAACAGCGAGTATGGGATCCGAGTGACGACATCTACACAAAGACTTAGACTAGACGAGATTCGATTATAATAGAGTTATGTTTAGAATGTTTATTATAATTATTCATACAAGGCACAAAAACACATAAGCACGTATCCACATAGACACATAAACACGTAAGCACGTAAGCACATAGGCACATAAGCATATATTTTGCACGTATTCATGGATTTCACGTTGATTCCTCAATTGACTCCAATTTTATTCGTACATGAGTAGTGTGCATGAGATGCGAGATATAAGCGAGATAATACCGTGTATGAGGCATACGTCCTCATAGGCATAAGCGAGTTAAGCGATTAGTTTGGTTGGTGTATTAATTTAGCATTTTAGATTACGAGAGCTGTGCGAGTTGTGCATACAATCGATAGAGCGTAAATGCGATAAATCGAGAAAACGATGATATGATAAATCATCAAAGCGAGAAATCGATCAAGCGAAAATTCTCAAAACTTTAAACACGTAAATAATAATAAACTCGATGATGCGTAAATCGATGATATATGCTTAAATCAATTGGGAGTGTCCGGGGTTTTGATACATTTGACACGCCAAAGTGATTCGACTACCCTTTGTATTTAGACCCACGCTTTATCCTAATAGATAAACGTTCTCACCGCAAGTGGCTAACGACGTTTACCCTTCCAGTTAATACGTGTTCCAAACCATCGGCATAACCGACACTTTGGTGAGATTGAAAATCGAATTGCGGAATTAGTTACTAAGATGCGGGTTTCACCCCTAACTTAGCAACTTCATTCCTAGATAGAAATGGAGATTTTCGTCGAGGTTTGGATGTCACTCCTAACTCAACGAAGTTATCTCGTGCGAGAGAATGCACGGAGTGACTGATCTCGTCGAGAGTTCTCGATTTTCACACCTATTCTTGACTTGATCACTCGTTTGGTGTGATGCGAGCGTTTCCAAGCATGTATTATTGTAATAGCCTTAGGAAAGGCACATTTAAGCATTTATGGCAGTAGTTTAACATTTAAGTCAAAGATAGGTCAATCGGGTACTTAAACATGCTACTAGGTAGAATCATGGCAATTCTACCTACTATCCTAAAGTTATGGTGCTCTGATACCAATCTGTCACACCCCAACCAATGGCGGAAACATCGGGGTTAGTGGCACTAGGCAACCAGATTGATTTCACGAGATGTTCCATAACAACCATTTAACATATCACACCTGCTTAATATCCCATACTATTAAACATAACATTTAAACAATTATTACAAAACCGAGATTTCTCATAAAATTCAACCGGGTTCGATTTCCCCTAGATTTCATACATAAGTTCAAAATCTGAAATACATCAACAAACTAACTAAACAAACTAAACTACGCTAAGCATGCAACATCCAAGCATCCATAGCTAAAATCCTCAACCTGTTACATACGTAAAAATACAAGTCAATACAATTAAGTAAAGGTGAGCATACAGGTTTAAGTACTACTAGCATAATCTAGAAAGCGTTCGCGAAATAATCTAACTACACATCATGATACATCGAAACAATTCACACATGTTAACATAGGCTTATTTCTCATGCTAATTACCGTGAGAAGGCTTGCGCGTCCATCCTAACTAGACCCGTCGGGTGTAAGCCACACTATAGTACCATACTAGCTAAGGAGGCAAGTTAACAAAAATAAGTCCTAGTCACATGTTTCTAGTATCACGTATTGAGCATGTATAATCAGAAATTCGCGTGTGAGAAACATTTTGATTTGTGAAGTGATTTTGGTATAGGAACGTATATAACTCCCAAAAAGTGCGTTAGAGCAAAAATGGGTCAAGTATACTCACTGTGGGTGCGTTTAGGTAAGAGTTCGGGATCTGAGGAGAGTCAAGAAGAGTGCCGGATCAGCCTGCATACGCGAACGGAAGTGCATCAGTCTCCGAAAAGCTGAAACGGTTAAGTCTTGGTTGGGCAGTAGACAAGTTCGGGCGAACTTGTGTGTAAACACATAAGTTCGAGCGACTTGTATGATTTTGCTGAGTTTGGGGCCAAGTTTGGTCGAACTTGGTAAGATTCCTAGGAATCTTGTCAAGTTCGGCGAACTTGTAAGAAACTCTTACTGGGAAGACAAGTTCGGGCGAACTCGCTTGATTTCTTGGGAAATGAGGCAAGTTCGAGCGAACTTGCGAGAAGATTTGATGAAACTGGCTTAAGTTCGGTCGAACTTGACCCATTTGGGTACAAGTTCGGTCGAACTTGATCTGTTGTGCTGGGGATTCTCGAGCGAACTTCATGTTTTCAAGTCCTAAATCTTGCGTTTTCGCGTCGTTTGCTGAGTAAATCGAGTGTTCATCCCTCCAACCCTGTGCTACTGAGCAAACTTGGGTCAGAGAGGTCTTTTAGAGCAGTTTTAGCCGTTTTACAAAAGCGTGGGCTAATCCGGGCGAACTTGGGGTTCGTTCGGATTAGTCCGGCTTGTATAAACCAACATAAACGTCCTTGTGCTTCCAGATCTGGGATCTTGAATGATAGATGCTTCGTTTCATACCAGAAAATGAACAAAACACCATCAAAAGTCCGTATCTTGTGTAGAAATCAATGGTTTTCAAAGGTTTTTCTCAGATCTATCACTTACAAGCCGAGATCTTGCAGATCTCGTGTTTAGGAAGTCTATACTATCGCCAAACGAACTCGTATTGTGTAGATCTAAGCTTAAAACAGAAGTTTTTGAAGAAAAAAGATGAAGGTTTTCGTAAGAGAATGAGTTTTGATGAAAACGAAGGCTACGCCTTGTGCCAAAATCGTTGTAAACCTTTGTAGATTGTTGATAAACATTGTTGCAGTTGAAATCGGGTTGATTCTTACTTAGAACACGAAGGTTTCGGGTTTTGAGAGCTCTGGGCAAACTTGCAACAAGTTCAAATGAGTGAACAGAGCTTGGTATTTATAGGAGAAGGCAAAATGAGAGCTGATGGAGACCAAGTTCGGGCGAACTTGCTAGGATTTCAAGAATGGATGGCTAAGTTCGGCCGAACTTGCATATGTATATGCAAGTTCGAGCGAACTTGAGGTTCAATGAAGAAACATAGTTTGGTGAGCCAAGTTCGGCCGAACTTGGGGTCACCCAAGTTCGAGCGAACTTGTTCAAATGTTGGGTTTTCTCTGTTTGTTTCGCGTTAAGAGTTCTTTTGGTTATTCGGTTCGCATTAGATAGTTATATTAAGCGTTATATTAAAGCGTTAAGCGTTATAGTTGATATAATAGTGCGATTTAGTGATTCGAGGGCGCGAGAGCGATGCGATAGCGAGCGTAAACATAACCACAAACACACATAACACATAAATAATATAAAACCACATAAATAACTGCGATTTGCGATGCGATGAGATTAGTGATGCTATTTATTAAGCGATTAGATGCGATAATAACTTACAACACCATAATTAATCAACATGAACTTTATTATCAACGGAATCTCGGGATTACAAAAGAAGTACAGCAATAAAAACAAGGAACGATAACAACGAATTTTTGAGTTGTTACAATAGATGGGTAACGGCTGTGAAACCTTCTAGAAGCCACTAATGCCTAATCGTGCAAAGCATCTTTTTCGTTATAACCAATTTCCACATGGCAGCATCTGGACAGCTGAGAAATATCACGGTGTTAGCATGCTCACTTTTATAAAATATAGTGATCTCATGATGACACGTGGCATCTCCTGAACCATTGATGAGCTCACAATCCGTGTGCACTAACGGATGGCCACAAAACTTAACGGAATAGCAAAAGATTCCGTTAGAGTTATCATCTCTCATTTTGGCGCCCAAACTCTGGCTATAAATAAGTAACTTGGACTCCAAGTAGAAGGTATTCAATCTGAACTACTCTCTCTCTCTCTCTTACAATACTTTACTTCCGACTACCTGTACTTATTCTCATGCCAGAGGGTGGTCACGGAGAGAATCCCCCTTCTCCCCGTGGCGAGCTAACGGTGTTCTGTTTTGCAGGATCAGCCGGAGTATTATTTCATTCATCATCATCGTGAAACTAAACGAAGGATTAACTCTTTTTATGCGGAGCACATTCCATAGATCTACTTAGATTCCGATTTAGTTGATCTAGGGTTTCTTCATTGGTGCCACCGATTCTCTTTTTTCTCTCATCTCTCGTTTCGTTTCACTCAGGTCTACAGTTCATGGCTGATGGACCGTCATTTCCAGGTCCTCGATCGGAGATCCGTCGCGTCGGCGGAGCTCCTCAGGTCGACGGACAAATCGTTGAGGATTCGTCCGGTGAAGCTGATATGCAATATAATCCTAATCATGCGAGCATTCCAGTAACACTGGCGGCTCCTCATGTTGACGTTGCACCAATCCTTCCACATGGAGACTCCATTATCATGGTTGATTAAGTCTCAAACTGCTCTAAACGCCATGTATGCTCAGTTATGTGCTCAAACCGGAACTCCAGCTTTTCAAGCTCCGGTTGATGCACCTTAAGCTCGTGCTTCGCCGGCACCTCAGCATTGAGTTACGGAACTCAGAACCAGGATCATGCACCATCGCATGTATCTGTGCATGTTACTGAGTTTTACTCTAAATCTAGAAATGATTCTGTTCATTCTGGTAACAAACATCAGGAAGAAAATGTCCAGCGAAGACCTTCAGTTCATTCACGTTTGGGCCCGCGATCGTCGCAAAAGCGGGACACCCAACACGATGAATATGATAAAACCTATGAGGAAGGAGATAGTGCAAGTGTTTTCAATCGTTTTATCTGCAGATCATGCCAGTTACAAACCTCGAATCCGAGCAGTGTACAATCCTGAGGCGGAACATGATTACAATTTGATTTACCGACCTGCTGAAGCTGCAGAACAATCGAAATTCGTAAAAGAAATCGCTCTGGCCCGCTGGAACGAGCAAAGTTGCCATCAAACGTCGGCAAGTCTAATGGATTGTCAGATCCAGATGATCACATGCGCCTGTTTACCGGCGCAGGACTTATTGGTGGATGGACCTTGCCTATGGGGTGCCATCTGTTTGTTCAAACCTTAACTGGAGTCGCGCGACTCTGGTTTGACAACTTACCAACAGGTAAGCTCTCTTCATGGAATGATCTTAAGGAAAAATTCCTTACTCATTTCAGTCAGCAACGTTGTTATGTTAGAGATTCGTCTGATGTGATGAACATTGGGCAAAGAGATAATGAAGGTTTGGAAGATTTCATTACACGTTATAACAAGGAAGTTTTAGAGATCGGCGACGTGCATGAAGATCTTATCCGCGCACAGTTCAAATACGCGGTAAGGTGTGACGAAATGATTAAGGTACTCTCTGGTACTACCGGGTTACCGAAAAGTTGGGATAAACTCATGGCAGCAGCTAAGGTATATGCGCAAACCGAGCACAACCTCAATTTAAACAGACCTCCATTACCTCAACATCGTCCGGATGATCTGAGTAAAGGTCGGAAGTTTAAAAAGGGTTGGAAAGACTCGAACCAGAGCTCTTACTCACCATACTCTCCAATGGATGCCCGCGCAACAATTAACAAAATCACAAACCAAAAGGCTATTAAAAATAAGAACAGAGAACGACAGTGGACTCCTCTCACCAAATCTCTCGCGGAAGTATTAAGCACGGAAAATTACCAATTCAAACAACCTCAACCTATGAAGAATAAGAAGGGCTAAGACCAAAATCTTTTCTGTGATTTCCATAAAGACACAGGGCACACAACCGACAACTGCATTAGCCTGTGCACGGAAATAGAAAAGGCTTTGAAAAGTGGCAAGCTAACACACTTGGTGCAATCAGTACGTAAAGAAGTAAGACAGCTGTCACGCGGAGATGAGGGGCCGAGTAACAAGAAAATGAAACAGGCTACCATGATTCACGGAGGCTCGTCGCGCAAGCGCAGCTTTCAAAAGTTCCAAGGAGAGAAATGGCGAGAACTGCAAGTGATATTTTCTGTGGTTCCTGGCGGACCTCAAGAAGAAAGACCTGTTGTTGTTACAAGTATTTTCGGCCATTATCAAACTGACTATATGTTCATAGATCCGGGAAGTTCTATGGACATCATTTATGAACAGTGCTTCAAACACTTAGATCCGGAAGACAAGGCACGCCTAGAACCAGTTGACTTCCCGTTAACTGGATTCTGCAATGAGGTTCTTTTTCCTCTTGGACAAATAGTTTTTCATGTGATTCTTTCAGACGGAAAACACTCGTGCATTATTCAAGTGAACTTCATGGTAATGCCAGCAACATCCCGTCACGATGTGTTATTAGGGAGACGAGCGCAACGAGATTTCAGCATGATCACATCTGCGCCTCACGTTGCATGTGGTTTCCCAACGCCAATTGGAGTAGCTATTATTTTCGCGCGAAAAGAGATTATGTCTATTGAAGAACCAGTTGTTAAGGCTGCTAAATCAACATCACCAAATGAACCTGAAAAATGGGTACCGAACAATAAGTATCCCGAGCAACCAATTATCCTTGGTCCTGCAATTTCTATGGCAAGTCGCGCAAAAGTTAAGACTTTGTTGTTTCGAAACATGGACATCTTCGCTTGGACTCCTGCAGATATGATAGGAGTTTCGTACAAGGTAGCAAAACATTGCTTAAATGTGTTTTCATCAGCGCAGCCAGTTGTACAGAAAAAGCGCAGCCTTGGTTCGGAAAAAACAGAGGCAATGAATGAGCAAGTTGCAGAGCTCTTAAAAGCCAGTATCCTGCGCGAAGTCAAATATCAAACCTGGGTTGCAAACCCAGTGATGGTAAAAAAGCACAATGGTGGCTGGCGCATGTGCGTGGATTTCAAAGATTTAAACAAAGCATGTCCCAAAGACTGCTATTCTCTCCCTGAAATAGACAAGAAGGTTGATTCGCTGGCTTCTTTCCGTTGGAAATGTTTTCTAGATTCTTACAAGGGATATCACCAAGTGCTGATGAAAAAGGAGGATGAAGACAAAACAGCTTTTCGCACGGAGAAAGGCATCTTTTGTTACACAAAAATGCCCTTTGGCCTCCGCAATGCGGGAGCTACATATCAAAGATTAATGGACACTGTCTTCGGCAATGATATTGGCAAAACAGTAGAAGTTTATATCGATGACCTGGTCATTATGAGCAACTCCGTAGAAACAATGTTAGAAAATATCCAAAGAACTTTCGATTCCTTGCGTAAAGTCAATTTAAAGTTAAACCCAGGAAAATGCTCTTTTGGCATGGAAGAAGGAAAATTCCTAGGTTTTGTGGTTACGAAGGAAGGATTCAAGGTCAATCCCGAAAAGGTGGAGGCCATCCAAAAAATGTCGTCTCCCACCACCATCAAGGAAATGCAACGTTTGGCTGGGAGATTAGCTGCGCTTAACCGTTTCTTGGCCAATCATGCTGCGAAATCATTTCCATTTATCCGAAACTTGCGCAATTGTGTCAAAAGTAAAAACGTTTTCATGGACTCCCGAAGCGGAGAAAGCTTTTCAAGAAATGAAAGATTGTCTTATTCAATTACCAACACTTACTGCGCCGCGGAGTAAAGAGCCGATGATTCTTTATCTTTCAGCATCTCCAATGGCAGTTGGAGCAGTACTAATGGTGGATCGTGAGGGTGTTCAATCTCCAATTTATTACATCAGCAAAATGCTAAACGATCCAGAAACTCGATATTCTATAATGGAAAAATTAGTGTTAGTCCTTGTTCACGCTTCGCGCAGGCTGAGACGGTATTTTTCAGGACACGTTATTACGGTCCTGAAAAATTATCATATTGGTCAAGTTTTATCTAAACCAGATGTCTCGAGGCGCCTCACGAAGTGGGCAATTGAATTGGGAGCATACAACATCTGTTACAAGCCAAGACCAACTATCAAGGGTTAGCTGATTTCATTGCTGAAATTCCAGCAGATAAGGTTGAAGAATGTGAAGCAATTCAAAATCTAGTTCCCATTGTCGATAATAGAGAATGGATCTTATACAGTGACAACGCATCAAACAATGATGGGGCAGGAGCAGGATTATGATTGATAAGTCCAGATGGTGCAGAGTTCACTTATGCAATTCGACTTGAATTTAAAAGTACCAACAATGAAGCGGAATATGAAGCTTTCTTAGTAGGTTTACGCCTAGCTATTAAAATGGGTGCATCTAACCAAACAGCTCATGTCGACTCTAAACTGGTTGCTGAACAAATTATCGGATCTTATGATGCAAAGGGCGACATCATGGCCCTCTATCTGGAGCAAGCGAAAGCACTCATCACTCAGTTTAAGCAATTCCAAGTTGTCCATATAAATCGGAGTGAGAGTAAACATGCAGATGCCTTGAGCAAATTAGTTGCAACAAGTTTTCAACATTTTGCAAGAGAGGTTCGCATTGAAGTTTTAAGCAACCCATCGGTACCACTCAAACAAGTAAGCATAGTTGAAATTGGAGATCCATCTTGGATGTCTCCAGTAATTATGAACTTACTGCATGGATCACTTCCGGCTGACAAAGCTCAAGCAAGAAAAATACGATGTAAGGCAATCAATTACGAAATGACAGATGGTATCTTATACCGAAAGTCATATTCTGGACCTTTGCTTCATTGTGTGAGCAAACATGATGCGCAATACTTAATACGAGAAATACACGAGGGATTATGTGGAATGCATTCTGGACCGCGCATGGTGGTGGCCAAGATTATGAGTACAAGTTATTACTGGCCTAGAATGTATGTTGATGCAGTGGAAATTCTGCGCAAATGTATGTCCTGTCAAAGGCATGCTCCGAAGACGTTGCGCCCAAAGAATCCTCTGGTTCCGATAGCCACTGCTTGGCCTTTCCAACAGTGGGGGATTGATCTTATCGGACCCTTTCCTGATGCGCCGGGCGCAGTAAAGTTCGTTATTGTCGCAGTTGATTATTTCACCAAAAGGGTTGAAGCTAAGCCATTGGCGTCTACCACAGCCATGGTCGTTCGTAAATTCATATGGGAAAACATTATTTGCCGGTTTGGTTTACCATTACGAATCATCACCAACAACCATCCCAATCTCACAGCGGCAGAGCTGCAAGCCTGGATGCAAGAAATGAAAATCGAACATGTTTTCGCCTCTGTCGCCCATCCACAGGCAAACGGTCAGGTGGAAAGCATAAACAAACAATTGGTGGAAGGCATTAAGGCACGTTTAGGGACGGCGCGACGTGGCCGGGTCGATGAATTACCAAGTATACTATGGGCACATCGTACTATGCCAAAAACGAGCAATGGCGAAACACCATTCAGTCTGGTTTATGGTACAGAAGCCGTTATTCCCGCTGAGATCGGCCTTCCATCGCCCAGAATGATTGCTCTTGAAAAGCAGAACAACGAAGAGCAGCGTCGACTTGATCTTGATTTGGTCGAAGAGAGGCGCAAGAATGCAGCGATACGCGAAGCTAAGTATAAATCTCAAATGGAAAAATATTACAACAAACGGGTACGCTTATGCACCTTCGTACCCGGAGATTTTGTACTTCGCGACAATGAAGCTTCAACCGTTGAAAAACCAGGGAACACCCAAATGGGAAGGACCTTATGTGATTCATGAAGTCCTAGGCAAAGGCGCTTACACATTGAAGCGCTTGGATGGCTCCAGTGTCCCACGGACCTGGAACGCCCAGCAGTTGTGCTGATGTTACATGTAATCTCAGCGCTCATAAGCCCTGCGGCTTATATGAGTCTGCTTACATCAGTTTTCAGTTGTAATCTTAGTGACAAATTGTAAGCTTTACGCATTATCAATGAAATAACATACTTCTATCGCTACTTACACTCTTTTATATTTATTACAAATGCATGCAATTCCTTTGGATAAACAAAAACACATACGAGCCACAAGACGATACAATGCTTGCACTCACAAGACGATACAAGACGTTTTATTTTAACATATGTGGCATGTTGAGGATATTGCTATGGTCGCTTAGATTAGGTTTTGCTTTAGAAAAATCATGTAATAAAATCTAGGGAAGTTCGAATCAGATGTTATGTTTAAGAGATTTGCTTAATATTGTAATAAATATTTTGGATGTTATTGTTTAATAGTATGGAATGTTAAATGTTTAAGTAATATCGCTTAATAGCTGTTATGACGTCTCTTGAGCAATCTGGTTCGCCTAGTGCCACTACCCCGATATTTCCGCCATCGGTTGGGGTGTGACAAGTTTAGTTTAGATGTAATGGGTAGTTTTATCTAGTTTCCATCCATTTAGGGCATACATAACACTATATATAAGTTAAGTGCCTAATTACACATAGTTTAGTGAAAATGATAAGTTATGGTGTTAATTTATGACAAAATTCACAAAAACGTGAGAACACCGAAAAATATGATATTAACATATGTATTATGTTTTTATCTATTTTTCACACCAAACACATAAATAATACCATTAATTCAATGTTCCATGCCATTGGTACAATTTCAACAGTATACAGTGTACCGGATAATCATTAACGCTCGTTTTAGACATTTTTACTGTTACACGATAAGTCTATATCTAACGATTTTCAAATACAACACAATGCATTTACACGGACTTTGATATACTTCATGAACTCAATGCAAAACATGATTAATTAGAGGGACATATAATGTCTTGGTTTTAGTGACTGGCACAAATTTTTAGATTACAATTTTTGTTTTAATTAAATTATTATTGCTAGTTTTGAATTGATAAAGCGATTAAATATACAAGGTTATGTACTTTTCACATATTCCTATATTTATTTAAGATGCTAATCATCCTACATTATAATAATGATTATACGACCATGCATAATAAAGGTTTAATCATGATTCTTAAAATCTTTGTGATAGAAAATCATCAACGGATACATTCTAATAATGATTATATGACCATGTATAATAAAGGTTTAATCATTATTCTTAAAATCTCTGTGATAGAAAATCATCGACGGATAAACTAACTAATGTGAGTATATCTAATAAGAAAAATGATTGGCAATATAGGGTCTTGTGGTTATTTGTGGACGACGTAGAACGCTTGTTATTTTTAAGAAAATAACAGTTTAGGGAAACAGTTTAACAAATGCTTTATAAAACAATGAGTAAATTGCCATTTTAGTCCCAGAGGTTTGGTCCAAATTGCCATTTTAGTCCAAATAATTTTTTTCTTCTCTGGGTCCTTGACTTTTCCATTTTATTGCCATTTTGATCACCTTTCCTAACCCAATCTAAAAATTTGGTTATAACATGGGTATTTTTGGCATAATTGTTGTGTAGTGATAACCAGGGATAGTTTACAACATAATTTATAAACCTCATAATAATTTAATGCCAAAAATACCCCTGATTATAACCTGGTTTTTAGATGAAGTTAGGCAATGTGATCAAAATGGCAAGAAAATAGAAAAGTTAGGGACCAAAAAGAGAAAAAAACTATTTAGACTAAAATAATAATTTACTCTAAAACAATTAATTGAACACTTTATTGTTTTACACAATTTATTTCCTTTTACTCATTGCTCATCTTTCTCTTATAAAAAGAATAGGAATCTGTTATACACGGGACAAAGAGCGAAATGATGTGCCAGGTATATATATATAAGCACATAACTAAGATACTTAAACATTGTTTTTTGGAAAAGGCCATAATTGGTCTAACTACTGATGTGTTAATCAAAGATGAGAAGATAGAAAAACGTTATCCTCCAAAAAGATGTAATAGTCAAACATAAAACATACAAGAAATTCATGTGATCCATCTTGACTACGAATGGTGTGACAATATTGATACGATCATTGATGTCACATCCAAACCGATGGCGGAAACATCGGGGCAGGACGAAAACAACATTGCAAGAGACTCTATAAAACTATTTGTGACAATATTTAATAACTCAAAATTTCATTGATTCTAAAACGATAATACATTGTTTGAAAGGAAAGGTACAACATGTTACAAATAAAGAAATGAGAAGAACGAAATACACAAGTTTAAATCTAGGTGTGTTTCTAATCCACCCTAAGTAGTGTCTTCATCAACATCAACTAGCTTCCTGCAATATGTATTAAATAATGATCAACAAAACTTGACGAGTATACAAGTTTGATACGTAGCATAAAAATGACTTGAAAGTTGTCTCATATCCACCATGGTAATTTGCATACATTGTTACTAGCATACTAACATCTGTTAGCTATATGTCAAACCAAAGCTTAATGCAATCGTGCTTACCATGGTCACCGAAATGACAAGGTGTAATTAGTTTACTTAACAATACCACAGGAATACGGGCAGTGTGTTAATCCTATAGCGCTATAATTGTTAAGGGAGACTAGCAAAGTTAATGAGCATATAGGCACAAGTATACATAGCATGTGATAACAAGAATAATAAAAGTATCATGTTTTAATGGATAAAGTGTGATTATAACAAGTTTAACGTGATTCGTGATTTTTGTATAAGTGTACATGTTGCACCCAAAGTGAATTAAACGGAAAATGGCATTGAGTATACTCACGGTTTTGCAAAGCGTTCCTAGCAATCCATGAGTCGTTAAGTTTGGGGGATGGAATACCGAAGTTACCTTACGTGGGGAAACAAAGGTGTGTGAGTATTCGGATTTGGTAGAGGGTTTGGATTCGGAAATAAAAATGTAGTAAAATCTGTATATGAAAATAATTATCTAGTTTTAAACACTCGTTTTTTACACTATTAATTCCGTGTGGTTTCATGTGATTTCATGGGTGGAATTTGCCCATTAGAACCGTAACGAGAGGCTTAAAATTTAGATAACTTACCTTTTTTTCTATGATATGTAACCATGATTCAGTTAACATCATGAGTTCGGTTATGTACATGTGTGTGTATATATATATATATCTTTATATTGTATATTAAAGTAAGTCAATCATATAGTGTCATAGATTTCATGAAAGTCAAGCATGGAGGTAGGATGATAAACATCTATTAAACCTCATTGTATGATTCACCAATGCACAAATCACCACAAGGATGATTCGGATGGTCATGAATGAAAAGAAAATACTACTACTACTACTAAGTCAACTAAAACCATGAATAACTAAGTAAGCAAGCTAGGTGCGTGCATCCCGAACATGGCAACGTTGGGGACGTGTCGTAGCCTTGTTAATCTAGTGAAAGTTGAACACATTTTAGTGATATAAACATAGAAAACATCAAGTGATGTAGTGGAATTATGTTAGGATAGCCAAGACTTCCAAGATTCACAATTTTACCAAAACACAAGTCTTGCCAAAAGAACTACGGTGAAGTTGGATGGTTTCATCACTCATGGGTTGTCTAAACCCTAACAAAACAGAAAGTTTAGAGGTGTTTGCACCTCTAAACTCATAAGAATCAACTCCTAAACAAGTCTCATAACTGTATATAGGTTCAAGAACAAGTAGGCACAAGATTTAAACAAGAAAACAGAGTTTATGAAAGTTAACAAATTAATATTCCAAACCAGAAAGTTTGGACCTCAAAATGGCGATGTTCCACCTTGGTTTACCATGGTAAACTTGTGGAAACACTCCTAGAGGTGTCCCAAGCTTTATAGAAGAATAAGAAGTGAATAAAAGTTGAAGATATGTGAGTGTCACACCCCGACCCGCAGCGGAAAAGGTGATCGGGGCATGATTAGGTTATCATCAAAGCTCATGACATTTATTATGCGTTTCATATTCATTAATACAATTTAATGGAAATTACAATAAATATTACAACATGTTCTAACTATCAATCTAAGCTTCTTTGTTCTCTTCTAAGGCATATCCTATGTTTTCCATGCTTCAACCTGTTCACCTGTATCATGTGTAAAAGGGTTTTTGGATCAACATAAAGTTGGCGAGTGAATCCTATGGAAAACATTTGAACAAGTTTATTTGATTGATTATGAAATAAGTGCACAACCAAACATGAGTAAAAATAGATATAAACTTATTCGACGATCATAAGATATTAAATAAAGCACACATGAACAATAATGGAACATTTAGAGGCACGCGTTGCTCAACTCGTCTCTCACGAGGAACTGAGGGGCCTAATGAATGAATTGCATAAACATGATAATATGAATGACACAACTACAAACAATATAAACTCAATGATACACACATGAACAATAATGAATTTGATTTGAGGCACGCGTTATTCAACTCGTCTCCCACGAGGAACTGATGGGCTTAATGAATGAATTTCATATAATTTGACAAATGAAATAAGGAATCATAACAATATAAACAATCTAAGTTTAGATCATGACATGGTATGGCACATGTTTAAATAAACAAGTTAATTATTTTGTGACACATGACACACCCCAAAACGTGTAATTAAAAGGGGGAGTTGTAAGATTCACTCACAGTGGGTGCGTTCGGTTGATGATGTTGAATGCACGCGAAGTGGTTTTTAGCCACGAGTGAGATTAACCTAGATAAATCGCATTATGGTTTGGTAAGTAAACGGATTTTATTAATCTATTTTAGTAGGATTGTTGGGTGTATTTTTGTGAGTTTAAGGCTATTTTCTAACCTTAAAAAAATGTTATTTTTAAGTATTTTTAATTGATTTTTAATTAAAATAATTAAATAAAAATAATAAAAAATTTTGATTTTTTTTGCTACAGTGACCGTTGACTTTGACCGGTTGACCGTTGACTGACCGTTGACTGACCGTTGACCGGTTCGTATGCGTATTGTTGTGCGCTGAGTGAGGCTCGAACCCGAGACCTCCCGTACGCGTGCATGCAGCTCTACCAACTGAGCTACGTGTCTAACCCGTCATATATCTGTTTTTAATTATATTTATATATTAATTAATTTAAACAGAAAATCATTTTATTTAAAAACGATTTAATTTGATTCGGACGGTGCGCTCCACAGGTCTCGAACCCGGGACCTGTGGCTTAAACTAACACACAGTCCACCGCTGGACTGTGTGTCCAACTTGTTAACTTAACTGATTTTTATTATACTTAAACACAAATTAATTATTTTCATTTCTGACTTATTTAAAAAGCTTAATAATTGTCCGGGTCGATGCAGAAGACCGGACTCGAACTCGTGCACTTTGATTAAACATACACACAGTCCACCGCTGGACTGTGTGTCTAACTTGGTTATTTTTCCGATTATTAATATACTTAACATATAAATAAAATGAATCCGGTTCAGTTAACAAAAAGAACATTTTTATTTACGCAGCGTGTGTGGAACAGGATTCGAACTCGAGACCTTTGTGTGTTTATTGTGCACACAGTCCACCGCTGGACTGTGTGTCTAACCCGAGTTATTTCTTGATTTAAATTATACTTATCAATTACAGGTTCATCGTCTTCTTCGTCGGATTTTAACCAGAGTCGGAAAATCCGACTGGTTCGATGTGTTAAATCAGGTTCTTTAGCGTTTTATGATTAATCAAAGGTGAGATATAAATAAAAAGAAAGGAAATTAGGCGTGAGGTATACCGACTGGACTCCTCTGTTTTCCGGCAAAACTCCGGCGGCAGCAATCCCTTCCGGCGACGAGTGTCTTGCAGCAGCGAGTCTCCAGAAAGCTTGAAAAAGGTATGGGTGACTTCGGTATAAGCTCAAAGGGTTTAGTAAGGCTCAGAAATGGGGAAACCGGTTTTCCGGCGACGAACACAATAATTCCGGCGAGTGAGTTTTCGCCGAGAAAGGGTGTGGTTTTGAGCGAAAAGGTTTGCAGAAGTTCGAGGTGGTTTTTATAGGGCAAATCGTCGATGTATTTGGCCCGATTTCCAACTGGATTCATTGGTTTAAATTTCTCCGGCGGTTATAACTTTGGTCGCGGACTCAGACATCGGTTATAACCGATGTAGCGTTTATGTTTTACGTTATAACTGAAAGAAACGTTAAGTTTCGCGAGATTACCGGGATTTCCGACGACTGAACTTTTGGCGCCGGTTTTGAATTTGTAAAGTCATGATATCAATTAAATGATCTTAATGGTTAACAAAAGACATCAGTGGCGCAGTGGTTTGTGTGTTAAGTTTGTTGCTGGACCGGTACTGACCCGGGTTCGAAACCCGGCAGAACCAAAACATTTTTATTTTGCGATTTTTAACAGTTTTTCAAAAACAACTTATATAATCCCGTATAATAATTGATTATGTATCGTTTAAAATTATTTTGGGCATTTAATTCGCAACGAAAATTTTAACTGACTGTTCGGTTGATAAACGGAGCGGGTTTGGTAAATCCGTTTTTGACGGATATTACAGTGAGTTTGGACTCATTTTTAGCACTTGGAGTAATCTGCCAAGAACTTGTATTTGCTGCAGATTAGAGAGTAATTTGAGAGTGTAAATGAGTTGGGAAAGTGAAAATGGGAGATATGAAGCTTGTTTATATAGTGGTGAAGTAGGGTTTGTGTTTTATTGGAGTTTAAAGGTGATTGGGGAGTAAAAAGGTGGGAAAATGGACCAACCCGTATGCTAGAAACAACTTTCTGCGGATTGAGGTCTCTCGCCACCCGCGACAGGCAAGGCCTAGGCTGTCGCGCCTTGCCAGAGCCTTATTTAGGCAGAACTTTATTTTTTTGCAATCTAGCCCCTGAAATTTGGTCTTTTCCTCATTTTAAGCTGGTGTTTTGGCATGGTTTTGAGTATCGAGAATGTATGAGTATTTGCACGTATAGCAAGTATCGTTTTGTATGTAAACATGCATTAACGATCGAATGCATGTAAGAAAAGCATGCATAAAGTATGAATTTTATTACGATCAAAGTCTCGGATTACAAAACTGGAAACAAAATAAGAATGTGATACGAATACAAGTTTCCATTAATAGAAATACGAATAATTTTATAAATAAGGAAAATACAAAAATGCCAAGCGTTACAATTTAGATGTGTAAGGTGTATGACTAAATTGATCTCATCTTAACATAAGTAGTTCACACTTGAGTTTTTAGTCTTCAACAACATTTATGTTGAAGACTTATTTTTTCTTATTTGTGTGTTACTTTATTGCATCATTGGATTCTTGAAGTATTTGATAATTTAAATACAAAGTCTAGAAAACATAATAAACTTTTTGTAAAGATATTATAGGAATAGAAAAACCACCAAAAACAAGTATCGCAAAGCAAAGTGTCGTCTTTGCTGCATCACGCGAACACTTATGATAGAACGTATGGTATCCTCAAAATTGCTAATGATGAGTTTTTGTGTTAGTTTAAATAAATGCAATAAACAATAATACAAACAAACATGATCCTTATGTATAAGTATATAATTTTATTAGTTTAACCAAATTCAATAAAA
Source organism: Scalesia atractyloides (assembly GCA_947069175.1). NCBI lineage: Eukaryota > Viridiplantae > Streptophyta > Magnoliopsida > Asterales > Asteraceae > Scalesia > Scalesia atractyloides. The sequence goes on along the minus strand of CAMTDV010000006.1, from coordinate 68,938,399 downwards.
AATAATACAAACAAACAATATAATGCTTCCTTATGTATAAGTGTATAATTTAAGATGTTTTAACTCATTTTGCTCATCAGAATATCTAATTAGTGGTCCAAAAAGTTCATATTTTTTAATCGCCTAAGCTTTTCTTAATATTGAACTGTAAAGGGACAACGATGCATATATTTTTTAAATACCAATTCAAACAAAAATACCTATAATATGCGATTACAAACTTTTAAAATTAGAAAAAAAAACTAAAATATGCATAAATGTTTTCTCATTTTTTTAACGGTCAACGAATTCTCCAAATAGGCTATTGGCGAAATTCACCACATCGGAATCCACTCGTCTCTGAACCGGGGAAAACCCTCACCTAGGGCCGAAGCCCGCGAACACTCGCCCAAAGGCACGACAGTGCGGTGAGGTAAAACCCGCTCAGTTCAAGGATCGAACTAGCGATCTCCACCTATTCGCCTAGTCTCCAATCATCACCAGGTGCCGAAAACCCTCACCTAGGCCGAAGCCCGCGAACACTCGCCCGAAGGCACGACAGTTCGGTGAGGTAAAACTTGCTTAGTTCAAGGATCGAATTAGCGATCTCCACCTATTCGCCTAGTCTTCAATCATCACCAGGTGCCGCAGAAAATATGGTGAGGACATGAATCGAACCTGGGTCCCTTAGAACACCGCACCCCACCACCACCATTTATTTATAAATGAAAAAATAGTAAAAAATAAAACTAAAGTAACGGTCTATCCAGCTGGAAACCTATAAGAACCTCCACCATCCAACTATCCCCCCTACTCCTACTCAAATTTCGCCAAAAAGCTTATGGAGCAAACCACCGCTCCACCACCACCACTCACCGTCACAACCACCGCCGGAATCTCAACAACCACCACCACCACACACCCTACCTCCGTCGACTCCTCTCCTCGTTCCCGAACAATCGATTCCTGGGTAGAAGACACCTCTCCATACCCTAACCCTAACAACACCACTTCCACGGTGGCGCCGGCCACCAAGCTCCGCCTGATGTGCAGCTCCGGCGGCCACATCGTTCCCCGTCCACACGACAAATCGCTGTGCTACGTCGGTGGAGACACACGCATCGTCGTGGTGGACCGCCACACCACTCTATCAGACCTCACTAACCGCCTCACCAAATTAGTTCTCCGATCAACCGCAACGACGTCGTTCACGATTAAATATCAGTTACCGGATGAAGATCTCGATTCGTTGATCTCCGTAACCACCGATGAAGATCTGGAGAATATGATCGATGAATACGATCGGTTAAACAACTTAAACATGACGTCATCTTCACGGATCCGGTTGTTTCTGTTTCCGGTTAAACCGGAGTCCGTATCGTCAATCGGATCGGTGTTAGAATCCGCTACGAAATCAGAGGATTGGTTTCTCAACATGCTTAACGGTAACGGTAACGGTCATGGTAACGGAATGTCGTCAGGTTTTTCCGATACGACGTCGGTTAATGGTTTGTTAGGGTTAGAGGATGATGTTCCGGTACCGGAGAAGAAAGTTGTGAATGGTAAAGGTGTGGTTGGGAGAGGTTTGAGAGGGAATAATTCGGTTCAGGATGTTCAGTCGGTTCCGGATTCTCCGATGCTTGAAACGACGTCGTCGTTTGGTTCTGCGTCGTCTACGCCGTCGCTGGCCAACGTGCTGCCGGTTACGGTGAGTGTTGATGATCAGGTGAATGTTAAATGTCATGAGGATGTGAATTTTGTGGCTGATCCGGTTCCGGTGGTGGTTATCGATGATCCGAATCCTAAATCAAAGCCATCTATGGATTCAGTTTCAAGGTACATGATTAAATTGTTTGTTTTTTTTAGTTTTATTTAGTGGGTGATAGGTGTTTGATAAAATGGCTGAGTGAAAATTTTAAACTTTGTTTTGAGTTATAGTGTTTTTTAGTTTTATATAGTTCGTGATAGGTGTTTGATAAAATGCTTGAGTGAAAACTGAAAATGTGTTTGAATTGCAGTGTTTATTTAGTTTTATGTAATGCATGATACGTGTTTGATAAAATGCTTGAGTGAAAACTGAAAATGTGTTTGAATTATAGTGTTTTTTTAGTTTTATGTAGTGCGTGATAAGTGTTTGATAAAACGCTTGAGTGAGTCTGATTGCGTGTTTGAATTGCAGCGTTTTTTTAGTTTTATGTAGTGCGTGATAGGCGTTTGATAAAATGCTTGAGTGAGTTTGATTGCGTGTTTGAATTGCAGCGTTTTTTTAGTTTTATGTAGTGCCTGATAAGTGTTTGATAAACTGCCTGAGTGAAAACTGAAAATGTGTTAGATTTACATGTGTTTTTAGTTTTATGTAATGCGTGATATGTGTTTGATAAAATGCCTGAGTGAAAACTGAAAACGTGTTTGAATTTCAGTGATGGTAAACCACCTGTGATTTATCAAGATCCAGCTGCACATGTTCAATATCCTGCCAATAATGTTATTGATCAAAACACTAGAATTCAAACTCAACAAGTTAAAGATTCTGCGCATTTACTCTCAACTCCAGCCGCGCAACCTGCGCGAGTTGACGCACAAAATCATCAAATGCATCACCAGCCTCAGTTTATTCATACTGCTGTTCCACCGCCACAATACCTCCACCACCACCCATCGGGGGTGGTTCCAATGGCGTCGTATTACCCGATATACCCGCCGCAAACTCAATATCATGCTCCGCATCCGGCGCATGATCAGCATAGTTTGGTTTATTATATGCCAGCTAGGCAGCCACCACAAGGCTATAACTTACCGTTGCAGGCTGATGCCTCCCCTGCTGTTTCCGCACCTCCTAATAATCAAGTCCCACCGCCTTCTGGTTTGATCACCGCACCCCGGGTTGCCCAACCCGCCGCTAAAACTGAAGCACCAGCAGGCGTGTATAGAACTGCCGTGAATCCCGGTGCAGCGGCTCCTCAACTTATGCAGGTTTCTTCTAGCCATCAACAGATTCAACCTCAATTCGTTGGCTACTCTCACATCCATCAACCTTCTCAACTCGTTGCTTCTGGTGGCAGTGGTGGTAATTATGTATATGAATTTGCGGATCCTTCACAACAGGGACAACGTATGTACTATGCGGCTCAGCCTTTGCCCCCTCAATCTGCCGCTCAGTATCAAAACGTAGCCTCAACTTTGCCTGTTGAAGCTCAAGGTGGATCCCATATGAACCAGCAAGTGAGAACATCACAGCCTTGATTGACTAGTGAGTTCCATTTGAAAATTTTGCAGTGGAGTGTCTTTTTCATTTATTATTATTCTTATTGTTATTATTATATTTTCATTTTCATTCAATTTTTTGCATTGGTATGTGGTATGTATTTGTTATTGAAAATAAGAACATCTGGTATAAAAGTTTGATTTTTTTTTTAATATTCTAGTTCTAGTATATATGTGTATATGCTATAAAATGGTTCAAAGATTCTCTTTCCAAGCTATCAGTGGCGAAGCTTGAGATTTCCGACTGAAGGGTCGAAAACGTATATACCTAAAAAATTATAAAACCGTGGGGGAGGGGGTCGAAAACGTATATACCTAAAAAATTTATACGAAAACTACATACCGGACATTACTGAGCGTAAACTACATACCGGACACTCTGTCATTGTGGTAATTTAGAAATTAGGCACCATAAAAATTAAATTTTAGATCTCGTCAATGATTTAGATTATTTTTCAACAAAAATACTTTGGTGATTTTCAATATTTGAAAAAATGTACAAAAGATCCAAAAGAAATTATGCACTTAAATATGAAAGTTCCAAAAGTTTGAAGGGGCCTTGCAAGTTGTCAATTTGGTTAAAGGCAAAAATCTTCGGATCTCAACGCACAAAAGATCTTTGAATACACATTATATCTTGTTTTGAATAATTATTTTTTAATAGTATCTTATAAGTTTAGGGAAGGGTTTTAGAGTGAACACTAGTGTATTTGCGAACTAAGTGAACAAACCCTGATCATTGATCTACACACGTGTGTAAGGTTAGAATTTCATCATCAAATCATAAAATACACTTGTGTATTTCATCATCAAATCTTGGTCATTGATCTACACACGTGTATGGCCAGGATTAGTTTGCACAGTCCGCAAATAGACTAGTGTTTATTCTTGAATCTAATACTATAAGTTTTAAACCTATCTAATTATTACATATTTACATGGGTCCGTAATTTTGTGAGGAGAGCAACTATGGCCTGTTAATAAAACTGTTTCAGGCCCATTTACCATTACAAAACATACATAATTCCTTTTCATGCGTCTATGATCTATTTACCGATTTTATCATGAGTTTTGAGTAGGGGTGTAACGAGCCGGGCCAAGCCCGAGCTCGAATGGGCTCGAGCTCGGCTTGTTGTGTTTTTATAAAGCTCGAGCTCGAGATTGGCTTGGTTCGAGCTTACTTATTTGAGCTCGAGCTCGGCTCGCGAGTAACACCCAAAGCTCGAGCTCGGCTCGACTCCGCTCGAGCTATTTTAAGAACAACCTTAGACGCGGTAAAAACTCGGCTCGAGCTCGTTTCAGTATCGCTTAAACGAGCCAAAGCTCGGCTCGCCAATGTTGTTATCATTATTATTATATTATATATAAAATAAATACATTTTTGTTTCGGTTCGTTTAGGCTCACGAGCTTAAACGAGCTTTGTGTTTCAGGCTCGAGCTCGGGCTCGATAACTTAACGAGCTCTATTTTAGGCTCGGGCTCGTTAAAGCTCGGCTTGTTCAAGCTTTTAACCAAGCCGATAACAAGTAGCTCTCGAGCTTCTGGGCTGGTTTACACCCCTACTTTTGAGTTTATAATTCAAAGACTACCCAAATAAATTTTAGCCAATTGATTCAGTTGAACAACTGTAGCACTACCCGAGAAAGGGTCAACGCGACATGTTTGTGTGTGTTCCGGTGTATCCATGTATATGCGATTTTATTTCTGGTGATATTTTGTGTATACAAGTTTCTCAACATGGACATAAATTTAAATTAACTTTTTAGAAAACAACTTAAATGCTACATGTTTACATACATCTAATCATTTCCAAACGGCCAAACCCTACTAATAACCTTATCAATTGTGGAATTTACTAGATGCGGTTGTTGTATTCATGTTATGATAAGTAGCAAACGCAATTTTTCAAAGCAAACACAATATTTTTAACGCAAGCATAGCTTTAAATCAATTAGTTTGAAAACAATGTGATAGATGCAAGAAGTGAGAATATTTCGGGTGAATGGAAGATTTTCGCTAACCCATGATTATTTCATCACAAGCTTCGTTTAAAGTACAATATTACGATTTACTATTCAAATCACTTTAATGTATAACTGTTCTATTGAACTTGGTCCTTACGTATAAAACATTTCAAAATCCATCAAATCCTCTGTTACAGTCACCACAATAACCTTTTTATCTAGTTTTGAACCATGATGTTTTTCCACCCACTCTTCTCTTACAAAGTCACTTTCTTTGGCATCAATGTTGTGCCCAAAAGCCATGTTATGTTACTTAGAGAAGCAAACTAGTCTTCTAATGTACATGTTAAGAGTATGCTCTTCTGTCCTACTTCATGATTTATTTGACATACATACTATTTCCCAACAAATGACAAGCTTAAATGCATGATTCTCACTTCTTAGTGTTGGGTTCTTAAGCTTTTGGGCACACCCTAGTTTGGCCTACTTAGTTAACTTGTTGATTAAGTAGTTAATCCTAATTTAGTCTTATAAATATCCATAATGTAATTGTAATATATGAGCATTCAATAAAAGTCATACCTAGTTGTAACCCGTGGACGTAGTTCACCTTGACCAAACCACGTCGTATTCTCATGTTCTTTATTTCTGTTATTGTGTGTGCATGTTTGTTCGCTTCCACATTACCGCATAAGCCTACTCTAACCCGATACCTAACGCTTAGTACATAAATGGTCATATATTATGAAATTAACGTTTTGTCTTGACAACAATAAATTAAATATATACGATACGACACAACTGTTGAACATAATAATTCATATGTTGAAATTTCACACTTCCCGGTTAGCAAAAAGCATATCCAACAAATTAACACATGCACGTAAATTAACCGCAAATGACCAGATAGAAGCCTACGATCGTTTCATGGTATGGTTGTGAAACTGTCATATAGCTTGATAAGCTCATGCAAAACACAACAAAGAACACACCGCCAATACGGATGACAAAAATACACATGTTAGTAATCTCAGTATCATACTTGATTGTAAAACCATATCTCATACCCGACCTATACTCGTCAGCCAATTACCTACTAGGTATCAAAGATACTGTGGGTATCAGACATACCCATTAGTTTGCTAAAAAAATGCCCGTTGTTATTTTCAAGAACTTTTTTTCTTTTTATATGGTTTTTTATATAACTTTATTTTTTTAAGTTTTTTATGTAACTTTATTTTTTAACAACTACAATAAATTGAAATATGATAAATTAACCACTCTATAATGATTTTAATATATAAAATACGTAAATTATTACCATACATATATAAATAATATCATCAACTTACATCACATATAAAAAGTATATTTTTCGCGCAATAAAGCTATTAAAGTTAAGGGAAAATAAAAATAAACATTAAAATAAAAATAAATTGCGGGTATATGATTTGGGTAAACGAGTATATGATTTTGGTAGTGGTATCGGGTATCCCCTAATCAAATACCAACAGAACATTTGTTTTTAATCTCATACCTGAATATCGGTCTTTAATGGTTCAGATGTTCTTTTTAGTCTCGTTTTTTTTATACCATACCCACAAGGGAAACCACAGAGGAGGCTACATCAGAAACAAGTCAACCTACGAATACAATCAATGAACAATCCAGTAATTGTTAAATTCAAACCAACACGTTAAAACACATGTTTCTCATCACATAAAATAGGGATATTGGATTTTAATAATTCAACTTTCACTAATTGACCGGCATTAATCCTAACTTCAAAAATTCCCTCTGACAATCCCAACTTGTAAGAATTTGGCCCCCCATCGATCCTTTTCTAACTGGGTTAAATTTTTTTGACGTGACAACTTACGTGGCACAAACCTAGTTATTTGATGATGTGGCTGCTGATGCGGTTGCCTATGTGGCACAAACTTAGTTGTTGGATTTGCCTATGTGGCACAAACTTAGTTGTTGGATTTTAATAATCCCAACTTTCGCCACCATCAACAACTACCACCAACACCATCACTGTAACAACTCGAAATTCGTTGTTATCTTTTTCCTTGTTTTTATCGATGTACTTCTTTTGTAATCCCGAGATTCGGTTAATAATAAAAGTTTATTTTAAATTAATTATGGTATTGTAAGTTATGTCGTATCTAACCGCTTATTAAATCGCGTCGCTAATCTCATCGCATCGCAAATCGCAATTGTTTATGTGGTTTTATATTATTTATGTGTTATGTGTGTTTGTGGTTATGTTTACGCTCGCTATCGCATCGTTCTCGCACTCTCGAATCACTAAATCGCATTATTATATCAACTATAACGCTTAACGCTTTAATTTAGCGCTTAATATAACTATCTAATACGAACCGAATAACCAAACGAACTCTAAACGCAAAATCGGCAAACGAAACTTGGTCACCAGGCCAAGTTCGGCCGAACTTGCCTACCACAAGTTCGCCCGAACTTGCCTGATAACCATAAATTCTTTGCTTCCCTCAAGTTCGCTCGAACTTGTACATACATGTACAAGTTCGGCCGAGCTTAACCATCCATCCTTGAAATCTAACAAGTTCGCCCGAACTTGCATGAATTTCATGCAAGTTCGACCGAACTTGGTCTCATCAGCTCGCATTTTGCCTTCTCCTATAAATACCAAGCTCTGTTCACTCATTTGAACTTGCTGCAAGTTCGCCCAGAGCTCTCCCAACCCGAAACCTTCGTGTTCTAAGTAAGAATCGACCCGATTTCACTGCAACAACGTTTATCAACGATCTACAAAGGTTTACAACAATTTTGGCACAAGGCATAGCCTTCGTTTTCATCAAAACTCATTCTTTTACGAAATTATTCATCTTTTTCTTCCAAAACTTCTGTTTTAAGCTTAGATCTACACAATACGAGTTCGTTTGGTGTTAGCAGAGGCTTCCCAAACACGAGATCTGCAAGATCTCGGCTTGTAAGTTATAGATCTGAGAAAACCTTTGATAAATATCGATTTTGACACAAAATACGGACTTTTGAGGATGTTTTGCTCATTTACTGATATGAAACGAAGCATCTATCATTCAAGATCCCAGATCTGGAAGCACAAGGACGTTTATGTTGGTTTACACAAGCCGGACTAATCTGAACTAACCCCGAGTTCGCCCGGATTAGCCCATGCTTTTGTAAAACGGCTAAAACAGCTCTAAAAGACCTCTCCGACCTAAGTTTGCTCAGTAGCACAGGATTGGAGGGATGAACACTCGATTTTCCTCAGCAAACGACGCGAAAACGCAAGATTTTGGACCCGAAAACATCAAGTTCGCTCGAGAATCCCCAGCACAACAGGTCAAGTTCGACCAAACTTGTACCCAAATGGATCAAGTTCGACCGAACTTGAGCCCATTTCATCAAATCATCTCACAAGTTCACCCGAACTTACCTCATTTCCCAAGAAATCAAGCAAGTTCGCCTGAACTTCCCAATAAGAGGTTCTTACAAGTTCGCCCAAACTTGACAAGATTCTTAAGAATCTTACCAAGTTCGACCGAACTTGGCACCAAACTCAGCAAAATCATACAAGTTCGCCCGAACTTGTCTACTGCCCAACCAAAACTTAACCGTTTCAGCTTTTCGGAGACTGATGCACTTCCGTTCGCGTATGCAGGCTGATCCGGCGCTCTTGTCGACTCTCCTCAGATCCCGAACTCTTACCTAAACGCACCCACAGTGAGTATACTTGACCAATTTTCGCTTTAAAACACACTTTTGGGTGTTACATACGTTCCTATATTAAAATCACATCACAAATCAAACTGTTTATCACACACGAATAATCTTATTGTGTATGCTCAATACGCGATACTAGAAACATGTGACTAGGACTTGTTTTCGTTAACTTGCCTCCTTAGCTAGTATGGTACTATAGTGTGGCTTACACCCGACGGGGTCTAGTTAGGATGGACGCGCAAGCCTTCTCACGATAGTTAGCATGAGAAATGAGCCTATGTTATGTTGAGTGTTTTGGTGTATCATGATATATAATTAGATTGTTTCGCAAACGCTTTCTCGACTATGCTAGTATTATTCAAACTCGTATGCTCACCTTTACTTAATTATATTTTGACTTGTATTTTAACGTATGTAACAGGTTGAGGATTTATAGCTTAGATGTTGCATGCGTAGTTTAGTTTGTTTTAGAACGGTTGTAATAAAATCTAGGGGAGATCGAATTGGATTGTGTTTAAGAGATTTTGTTGGTATGAAATGGTTATTTCGAAGGTTTATGAGTTTGATAGTATGGGATATTAAATGTTGATGTTGATCTTTGAAATGGCTGTTATGGAAATTCTCTTGATCAATCTGATTCGCCTAGTGCCACTACCCCGATGATTCCGCCATCGGTTGGGGTGTGACAATCACCCACCACCACCACCAGCCACCACCATCAGCCGCCACCACGACCATCACCATCGGCCACCACTCTCATCAGCCGCCGCTTCCACCACCATCAATCACTGCCACCACCACCATCAACCACCACCATTAGCCGCCGCCACCATCAGCCGCCACCAACCACCACCACCATCAGCCGCCACCCACCACCATCATCAGCCGCCACCCACCACCACTACCAGCCGCCACCCACCTAGTTTTTGGTTGTGGTGGCTGATGGTGGCGGCGGTAGTGAGTGGTGGATGAAAGGGTATGGTCCCAAAAACCTTGCGCCAATCAAGGAAACCATACCCATTAATAATTTCTAAGAAAACTGCACGCAGACTTCTTTGCCAAAATAAGATTTATTAGAACTCTGCGCCAAATATCCAAGAGAGGAAAGGATCATATAACTACCTTGCGCGGGCTCGCGCAAGGTTCAAAGTTAACCTTGAACATTCTCTTTGGATAAATGCTTCATTTAACTACCTTGCGCGGGCTCGCGCAAGGTTCAAAGTTAACCTTAAACATTCTCGTTTGATAATGCTTTATTTAACCACCTTGCGCAGGCTCGCACAAGGTTCAAAGTTAACCTTGAACATTCTCGTTTGATAATGCTTCATTTAATTACCTTGCGTGGGCTCACGTAAGGTTCAAAGTTAACCTTGAACATTCTCGTTTGATAATGCTTCATGCACAAACCTTGCGCAGATATTTATATCAAAGCAAGTATCCACCAAACGTTGCGCTAAGCAGCAAGGAGAAGAAAGAAGATCAGTTAACTAACTTGCGCTTCTCGCGCAAGGAAACAGTAAATCATGAGAAACCTTCCCTTAGCAAAATCCTTGACTTGGTGCAGAAGCAAAGGGAATCTTTTCTGTTGTAACAGAATGTACACGTGGCGAATAATAGATGGGTAACAGCTGTGAAACCTTCTAGAAGCCATTAACACCCAATTATGCAAGCATCTTTTTGGTTATAACAATTGCCACATGGCAACATTTGGACGGTTGAGGAAGATCACGGTGATGGCATGCTCACATTTATAAGATGTAGTGATCTCATGTTGACACGTGGCACCTCCCTAACCGCTGATGAGCTCACGATCCGTGTGCACTAACGGATTGCCAACAAACGTTAACGGAATAGCAGAAGATTCCGTTAAAAATAACAATCTCTCCTTGTGGCGCCAAACACCAGCTATAAATAAGTAACTTGGAGTTCAATGAAAGGTATTCACTCTCAACTACTCTCTCTCTTACAATACTTACTTCCGACTACCTGTACTTATTCTCATGCCGGAGGGTGGTCACGGAGAGAACCCCCCTTCTCCCCGTGGCGAGCTAACGGTGTTCTGTTTTGCAGGTTCGGCCGGAGTACTGTTTTATTCATCATCCATCGCGAAACCAAACGAAGGATTAACCCTTTATGCAGAGCCCACTCCATAGATCTACTTAGATCCCGATCTAGTTGATCTAGGGTTTCTTTATTGGCGCCCACTGATTTCAATTCTTTCTCATCTTTCGTCTCGTTTCACTTAGATCTGCAGCATCATGGCTGACGGATCGTCTTTTCAAGGTCCTCGATCAGGGATTCGACGCGTTGTTGTCGGACCTCAGGTCGACGGACAAATAGTTGAGGACTCTTCCAGCGAAGCTAATGCTTAGTATGATCCTAATCATGCGAGTATTCCTGTAATGCCGGCGACTCCTCAGGTTGATGTTACGTCGATTTTACCACCTGGAGAGACTCCATTATCGTGGTTAATCAAATCTCAAGCGACTCTAAACGCTATGTATGCTCAGTTATGTGCCTAAACCGGAACCCCAGCTTTTCAAGCTCCGGTTAACGCTCCTCAGGTCCGTGCTTCGCCGGCACCTCGAGTTTTGAGTTATAATACTCAAAGTCATGCTCGTTCCCCTTCGCGCATGCCTGAAGATGGAACAGAAATGTATTCTAAAACCAGGAATGATCCTGTTCATTCTGGTAATATGAGGCAAGAAGACAATGTTCAGCGTCGCACATCTGTCCCCTCTCGTTTGGGCCCGTGGTCTTCGTAGAATCGGGACACCCAACACGATGAGCTCGATAGAACCTATGAGGAAGGAGATAGTGTAAGTATTTTCAATCGAATATCTGCAGATCATGCTAGTTACAATCCAAAAGTACGTGCAGTATACAATCCAGAAGCTGAGCATGATTACAATTTGGTGTATCGCCCAACCAAAGCAGCTCAACAATCAAAATTTACTAGAGAGATAGCACTGGCTCCGTTGGAGCGAGCGAAATTACCATCCAACGTTGGAAAGTTTAACGGTTTGACTGATCCTGATGATCACATGCGCCTCTTTACCGGTGCAGGGTTACTTAGGTGCTAGACATTGCCAATGTGGTGTCACCTATTTGTACAGACCCTTACCGGCGTTGTGCGCCTTTAGTTTGATAATTTTCCGGCAGGTAAACTTTCCTCTTGGAATGACTTAAAAGAAAATTTTCTTACACACTTTAGTCAGCAACGGCGATACGTGCGCGATTCCTCAGATGTAATGAACATCTGGCGGAGGGACGATGAAAGCCTCGAAGATTTTATAACGCGTTACAATAAAGAGGTTTGGAGATTGGATATGTCCTTGAAGACCTTATACGTGCGCAGTTCAAGTATGCGGTAAGGTGTGACGAAATGATTAAAGTGTTGTCCGGTACAACCCGCCTTCCAAAAAACTAGGATAAACTCATGGCGGCAGCCAAGGTCTACGCCCAGACTGAGCGCAACTTTAGTTCTAACAGGCCACCTCTACCTCAGAATCGTCCGCAAGACCTGAGTAGAGGTAATCGCAAGTATAAGAGAAATTGGAAAGAGTCAAGTCAGAATTCGTACTTTCCTTATTCACCAATTGATGCGTGAGCAACAATCAAAAAGATAACAGGTCAAAAAGCGATTAAGCAAGAGAATAGGGAACGTCCCGTGGACTCCCTTAACAAAATCTCCGGCTGAGGTTCTCAGCACTGAGAATTATCAGTTCAAACAGCTGCAACCAATGAAAAACAAAAAAGGGCAAGACCCAAATTTATTCTGTGACTATCATAGACACAGGCCACATAACAGATAACTGCATCAGTCTACGCACAGAGATTGAAAAAGCATTAAAGAGTGGGAAGCTTACGCATCTAGTCCAGAATGTGCGCAAAGAGATTAAACAGATTACGCGCGAGAACGAAGGGCCTAGCAACAAGAAAATGAAACAGCACATTTCCATGATTTAAGGTGGATCATCGTGCAAGCATAGCCTTCAACATTTTCAAAACAACACTTAGCGCGAACAGCAAGTCATTTTCCCTATCGTTCCAGGAGGTCCTCAAGAAGACCGGCAAGTAGTTATCACCGGTATCTTTGGGCACTACCAAACAGACTATATGTTTATAGATCCTAGTAGTTCCATGGATATTATGTATGAAGAGTGCTTTAAACAGCTAGATCCTGAGGATAAGGCACGCTTGGAACCAGTTGATTTTTCATTAACTGGGTTTTGCAATGAGGCTATCTTTCCTCTAGGACAACCTGTTACTTTATCTGATGGGAGGTGTTCTCGAACGAGTAACCTCAACTTCATGGTGATGCCGGCAAATTCCCGTCACGATGTACTATTGGGACCCCGCGCGCAACGTGATTTTAGTATGATTACTTCCGCTCCGCATGCTGCTTGTGGTTTTCAGACACCAAATGGTATAGCTATACTTTATGCGCGGAAAGAAATTATGTCAATTGAAGAACCAGTTACGAAGGCTGTCAAGACATTGCCAAGTAACGAACCAGAAAAATGGGTACTCAACAATAAGTACCCTGAGCAAACAATCTTGTTAGGGCCTGCAGTCAGTATTGAAATTCGCGCAAAACTTAAACTACTGTTGTTTCGCAACAATGACATTTTCGCCTGGACACCTGCCGACATGGTCGGTGTCCCGCGCAACGTCGCGGAACATTGTCTGAATGTATTTCCGTCAGCAGAACCAGTTGTGCAAAAAAAGCGCAGTCTCGGGTCAGAAAAGACAGAGGCTGTCACACCCCGACCCGCAGCGAAATAAGAGTCGGGGCATAATTGGGTTATCACCAAAGCTCATGACATTTACTAATATGTTTCATATTTATTAAAGTCAAAGTTACATTCCAAATAATCCAAACATGTCCATACAATACAAAGAAATAACCAAACAAAATAATTCCAATCTCTAAATCATTTTATTCTTCTAGTCCAATCCTATGTGTTTCTGGCTGCAGCTGGTTCACCTGTATCATGTGTAAAAATGGGGGTTTTTGGGTCAACATAAGTTGGCGAGTGAACCTTGTTAGATAAACATTTATTATTAATTTACTTGTTAGTTTATCAATGAAAAATTGTGCATAATCATAAATGAGCAAATGTAAAAAAAATCAGGCAGTAGCAATTTGCAATCACAACTATAACATACATTAACATGTGATAGCATATATTAACATACCAACATCATACAATAAATAACATGAATGTAACTGTGCGATCAAGGCTCAATCAAACGGAGCCGATCGTATTGCATGTACTGAAAATGAAAAATGTCTGTGCGATCAAGGCTCAATCAAACGGAGCCGATCGTATGTGGGCACGCCAGGTTCACGCTCATAATGTAATGGGGAACATGCTCAACACTCATAATGTAATGGGGAGCGGCGGCCTATGAAATTGCATGTACTGAAATAATAAATTGCATCTAATAATAACCACACAAACAGTTGAAACAAGCTGAATACACAAGTTCATGATATGATGTATGCACAATGGTTTAAATATAGTATATAATACAAGACACATGATACACCCCAAAACGTGATTAAAACGGGGAATTTGTAAAGATTCACTCACATTGGGTGCATTTGAATGGAGATGATGAGATGCGCACAAGTCGGGAGAGTTGAACAACGAGAATTACTAACCTAAATAATGACGGAAAAATATAGTAAATGAGTGGATTTTATTAAGGATTTTTAATGGAATTTTTAGATATATTTTTGTGAGTTTAAGGCTATTTTCTATCTTTAAAAATATTATTTTTAAGTATTTTTAATTGATTTTTAAATTAAATTATATAAATAAAAATATAAAAAAAATTGTTTATTTTTGCGTTGACCGTTGACCGTTGACCGGTTCGGTCAGTGTGCAAGTATGCGCTGGGTGAGACTCGAACCCGAGACCTCCCGTACGCGTGCACGCAGCTCTACCAACTGAGCTACATGTCTAACCCGAAATAATCTTGTTTTTTATTATATTTATATATAATTCGATTAATTCAAAATTCATTTGTTTTTAGAAAAAGATTTTAAATCATCGAACCGGTGCCGTTAACCAGACTCGAACGCGTGACGTGCGACTTAGTGTTGCACACAGTCCACCGCTGGACTGTGTGTCTAACCTGGTTAATATCTCGGTTTTTATTATACTTAACAACTAACGAGATTAACCCGGTTCAGCTTTAATCAAAAAGGCATTTTATTACATAGAGGATGCGTGTATCAGGGATCGAACTCGTGACGTGTGCGTATTATTTGCACACAGTCCACCGCTGGACTGTGTGTCTAACCCGTTCATTATATCGATTTTTATTAGTCTTATGTTATACTGCGCCTTCGTCTTCTTCGTTAATTTTACCCAGAAAAACCAAGTCCAACTGTTTTTGACTGATTCATGTCATATTCGATTTTCAAACATTATAAGTAATTTAAAGGTAAAGAATGGAGAGAGTTTGGGGAAAAAGACGTACCAATCAGTGTTGTTCACAGAATTCCAGCAGAGGTCCGTCGGTTCTGGAAGTGAACTCTGGCTATTAAAATCAATTAACAGTTTTGTTCGATTATTTGTGAAGTTGAGGCACTTAATCAAAGTTTGACAGAAGTTTGAAAGGTCATACCAGTTCTCGGTGTGTTTCCGGAAGTTTCAGAAGTTTTCCGGCGAAGGTAGGATTTTCGACAAACGTTGACTAGGATTGATTCTGATGGTGGAGTTGTGTTAGTGACCGATTAATCACATGACTGAAACAGAAAGAGTTGAAGGAATTACCGTGTGGATGTGAGTCCCGGTTTTCTGGCGACTTGCAGAATTTTTCCGGCGAGTTGATTTAAGCTTCTCCGGTGGACTGTAAAGTTGCGGAAATGCAATTGAAGGTCTTGCAGAGTATTTTGAGTCGCAGGAGAGGTCTAAGATTGAAGTAATTCAGATTGTTGGATGGTTTCGGTTATAAAACCCATCATCATCCGAATTCAAGTCAATTCAAGTCTGAATTGATTATAATTTGTCGGTTCATCGGTTATAAACCTGAATGTGCAATTAATCAAACGATTAGACGATTGAATTGCCGATTTCAGTTTCTCAGTTGGCGCAACCGGTTTAACTGGGTTTGTGTATAAGAGTTATTTGTTTCCTAGAGATGACAGAAAACAACAAGTGGCGGAGTGGTGATGTGGGTGTGTGTTAAGTCTTTGGATATAGGTTCCGGCTGACCCGGGTTCGAGTCCCGGCAGCAACATGTTATTTTTATTTATTTTGTTTTCACTTTTTAGCAAAAATAATTTTTATAGTTTAGTTTGTTTATTAATTATGTATCATTAAAAATCAAAATAACCATAAATACACCACGTGACATTTATAACTTGATATTCGATTACAAAACAGAGCGGGTTTTGGAAACCCGTTTTTGACAAATGTTACAGAGGCGATGAACGAACAAGTCACCGAGTTATTAAATGCTGGTATTCTGCGCGAAGTCAAATACCAGACCTGGGTGGCAAACCCAGTCATGGTAAAGAAACATAATGGCGGATGGCGGATGTGCGTAGATTTTAAAGATCTAAACACGGCGTGTCCGAAAGATTGTTATTCTCTTCCTAAGATTGATTAAAAGGTTGACTCATTAGCTTCCTTTCGCTGGAAATGTTCTTGATTGTTATAAAGGTTATCATCAAGTCTTGATGAAAAAAGAGGACGAAGATAAAACCGCTTTTCGCACGGAGAAGGGCATTTTCTGTTATACCAAGATGCCTTTTGGTCTCCGCAATGCGGGAGCTACTTATCAAAGATTGATGGATACAGTGTTTGGAGATGATATCGGGAAAACTGTGGAAGTCTACATTGATGATTTGGTCATTATGAGTAATTTAGAAGACATTATGTTAAACAACATCCAACGAACTTTTGATTCTCTGCGAGAGGTAAATCTAAAGTTAAATCCCAGCAAATGCTCTTTCGGCATGGAGGAGGGCAAATTTTTGGGTTTCATCGTCACCAAAGACAGTTTCAAAGTTAATCCTGAGAAGGTCGAGGCAATACAAAAAATGTCTTCTCCTACTACCATCAAAGAGATGCAACGTTTGGCTGGAAGGTTAGCTGCGCTAAACCGCTTCCTCGCCAATCATGCTGCAAAGTCTTATCTATTTATTCGAACCTTGCGCAATTGTACGAAGAGCAAAGAGTTCGCATGGACTCCTGAAGCTGATCAAGCTTTCCAGCAGATGAAAGATTGTTTAGTTCAACTTCCCACACTTACTGCTCCTCGTGAAAAAGAACCCATGGTCTTATATCTTGCTGCATCTGAGGTAGCAGTAGGTGCTGTCTTGTTGGTAGAACGCGAAAGGGTCCACTCTCCAATTTATTATATCAGCAAGATGTTGAACGATCCAGAGACAAGGTATTCAATTATGGAGAAATTAGTTTTAGCATTGGTCCATGCTTCACGCAGACTGCGAAGATACTTTTCAGGACATGTTATTAAAGTTTTAACAAATTTTCACATTGGCCAAGTCCTGACCATACCAGATGTTTCTGGACGACTTGCGAAGTGGGCAATAGAATTGGGAGGTTATAACATCTGTTATAAACCGAGACCAGCTATCAAAGGCCAAGTTTTGGCAGATTTCATCGCTGAAATTCCTGTTGATAAGCTTGAAGAGTGCCAAGCAATTCAAAACCCAGTCCCAGTCATAGACAATAGAGCATGGACACTGTTTACAGATGGCGCATCAAACAGTGATGGGGCTGGAGCAGGTCTTCGATTAATGAGTCCAGAGGGAGCAGAATTCACATATGCAATTCGGTTGGATTTTAAAAGCACCAACAACGAGGCCGAATATGAAGCTTTCCTAGCAGGCTTACGCCTCGCTATCAAAATGGGTGAAACAAATTTAGAAGCCCATGTTGATTCATTACTAGTTGCTGAGCAAGTAATTGGAACGTACAATGCAAAGAGAGATATCATGGCTTTGTACTTGGTGCAAGCTAAGGCTCTTATAGCACAGTTTCAACAATTTAAAGTTACACACGTCAAGCGAAGCGAAAACAAACATGCTGACGCTTTAAGTAAACTCGCAGCAACTAGTTTCAAGCATTTGGCAAAGGAAGTTCGCATCGAGGTTTTAAGTAATCCATCAGTCCCCCTCAGACAAGTAACAATGGTCGAAGTAGGAGATCCATCATGGATGTCTCCAATAATAATGTATTTGTTACATGGTTCTTTACCAGAAGATAAAGCGCAAGCACGTAAGTTACGATGCAAAGCCCTCAATTACGAAATGATTGACGGTATTCTGTACCGACGCTCTTACATGGATCCTTCGCTCCGCTGCGTTAACAAACATGATGCGCAATTACCTGATCAGGGAGGTTCATGAGGGGCTATGTGTTATACATTCTGGGCCGCGCATGGTAGTAGCCAAAGTGAAAATCGTAGGGTATTATTGGCCCGGAATGTACGTTGACGCTGTAGCATGTCCTGCCAAAGGCATGCCCCTAAAACGTTACGCCCAAAGAATCATTTGGGATCTGTCACAACAGCTTGGCCATTTCAACAAAGGGCTATTGATTTAGTGGGACCACTTCCGGATGCGCCCAGTCAAGTTTATCATTGTTGCGGTCGATTGCTTCACCAAATGGGTTGAAGCCAAACCTTTAGCTTCTACTACAGCGATGGTAATTCGCAAATTCATCTCGGAATACATTATTTTCCGTTTTGGTCTGCCCATGCGCATTATTACAGACAATGGTCTAAATTTAACGGGTGAAGAGTTGCAAACATGGATGACCGAAATGGGAATCCAGCATGTTTTCGCTTTTGTTGCGCACCCACAAGCAAATGGTCAAGTTGAAAGCATAAACAAACAGTTGGTCGACGGTATCAAGGCCCGCCTTGGCACGGCACGGCGGGGGTGGGTTGACGAATTGCCTAGCATCTTGTGGGCACACCGAACTATGCCCAAGACTAGTACTGGAGAAACTCCTTTTAGCCTTGTGTACGGCACGGAAGCTGTGATTCCTGCCGAAATTGGGTTACCATCTCCAAGAATGCTAGCTTTGGAAAAACAAGATAACAAAGAATAAATGCGCATCGACCTAGACTTATTGGAAGAATGACGAGAAAATGCAGCGATTCGCAAAGCTAAATACAAGTCTCAACTTGAAAAGTATTACAACAAAAGGGTGCGCATCTGTTCCTTTTTGCCTGGTGACTTTGTTCTTCGCGATAATGAAGCGTCGAATGCCGAAAAACCAGGGAAGTTAGCCCCGCGATGGGAAGGCACGTACGTGATAAATGAAGTATTGGGAAAAGGCGCGTACACTCTAAAGCGTATGGACGGATCCAGCATTCCTCGAACCTGGAACGCCCAACAACTACGCCGATGTTATATGTAATCTCAGTCCTCTAAGCAACTTCTGAGCGTTGCGTAACGAGACTGCTTACTTTATTTTGTTATGTAATCTTAGTGGCAGCCATAGTTTTACGCTTTATCAGTATGAATAAAATATTCTGCCACTACTTACAGTCTTGTATATGTTCATTTACAAATGCATGCAATTCCTTTGGATAAACAAAAACACAAACTCATGAGCCACAACTAACTTAATACTTACGCTCACACATGAGAAAAGAAATTGTTCATTTGTCTATCCTACACAAGTAATTGGTCCCATGCAAACATTGTAAAGCTGAAATATATTATATTCACATCCACAGTACTTGCGCAGCAGCGCAACGTTACAAGTTATCACAAAGTAAAAAATTACAAATTTCCTATTCTATGGATTTGGTTCCCGCCTGCTTCTCTATTGAAGAAAAGATCTCCTTTAGTTTATCAACAAAGTCATCTTGCTGCAACGCGACATCCACAAGGTCCATAATCGGAATCTGCAATTGATCATATTTTCTTTAGCAGTAGAATAAATGGCGGCAGTATTTAGCCCATGCATGGCAGCACGGCTTGTATCCCGTTCGGTCTTCAGCGCATGTGCCACGTGCAAAGTGCACTCTCTATAGCCCTCGGCATGCCCGTCATTGCGCGCCACCATCATCAATTCTGCCACTCTCTCATCCAACTCCATAGAGTTAAGGATGGCATTTGTGATCTGTATACAAATACAATCAGTATATGTTATGATAATTAAATCAGACATGTATAAAGAAAAGGGAATATTACCTCCACAATCCCGTACTCCCGCAACCAGGTAAGCTGGTTCATGAGAGATTCGGTCAGGCTTTCTGCTGTAGCGCGAGCGACCTCCGTGTCGTTAAGTTTTTGTTCACCTTCAGTTAAACGGCGGATCAACTCGGCTTTCTCTGTTCGGTGAAGGTTGATATCTTTTTTCAAACTATCAACCTCATCTTGCAGCCGCGCCTGGTCAAATAGCATAGCAATTAGATCATTAATTTATTTATTCTTAAGAAGGAGAGTCATTTTGGTTGATACCTCATTCTGCTCGCTCCTTTCTCTGTGTGACGCGCCTCTTCTGCTGCCGCAACTGCATCAACTTTCTCTTTTTTAAGCTTCTCAATTTCGTTGCGCAGAGATATCTTTTCTTTGTTATCACGATCACAAGCCTCCACAAAGCGCTTGCGCTCGTCCGCATATTGCGCAGCAGAGGCCTCACACTTGCGCTTCCACGACAGCGCAGACCACTCTTCGGTCTTCTTCTCCTCCTTAAACTGGGCCTTTTCAGCCTCAAAATCGACGAGCTTCTTCAACGTCTTCTCTTTATCGAGTTTGGCCTTCGCCTTATCAAGCTCAACCTCATCCCACTCCTTGTTCATGCTGCGCCATTCGCGCACAATCCTGTTTATTGTGGAAGAGGCAAGGGCAGACTCTTGCAAATTGACTCGTAAGTAGCCTCGTGGTCTTTTTCTTCCTGGCGCTTCACCTCCGCCAGCGGGAAGATGCCCTTATACCACTCCCTACAGGAGTGCTAATCCGTAAAAACATCACCCTGTTTAACTTTCCACACGGGCTGATGAATCGCAGAGGCCCGCCTCTGAGAATAAGAACGATAATAATAGTCCCCAGGCGTCTCCTCTGGGCGAATGGGCGACTCCCCCTCCGAATCCTCAACAAACACAAAGCCTTCACTTTGTGTTGAAGGGCCAACTCCCTTGGATATCACCTTTGACGGTTCCGGCACAAGGGAAGATATTTTTTCTTGTTCTGCGGAAGCAGTATCTCTCACACCAACATCTGTAGCTGTATCTTTAACCTGCTCGCCAGCAGGATTCTCAGCGTCAAAATTTTTGGACTCTTCTTCCGGAGCCACCTTCTCAATATTTTTTGGGACGATGGGGTCGGCATCAAAAACAGGAGTTTCTTGCCCCGCATCTCCCTCCTCAACGTTCTCAGGCCTGCGCGGCGATGGTATAGCAGATGAGCTGGCCGGCGCAGCCTTCACCATTTTCTCTGCAAAGCATATTAACAAATACCAAGTATAAGATTCTGCACAAATTTTTTGACAGAAATGCGCAACAAACTAAACGTACCAGGTGAGAACTTCTTTGCAAAGGCATCCAGATTGCCCTTCTTGCCAATGCGCGGGGCGCGCAACTTTTGTTGGCGCAGGAGTTTTAGTTTCCGCCTCCTTCCTCTTCTTGGAAGTGCGCTTCAACGCCTCTTCCGGGCTAGAGGGTATTTCCAAGGGATCATCTGGGTTCGCAACCGGAAGAGAGGAGGTGTCAATGGGTTCCGGCTTCGGTTTCTTCAAACCTACAGGCGCAAGACCCTCCAGTGAGTCCGACACCACCACATAATTGCACCAAGAGTCAGATACGGGATGCGTATCTTTCTTGCCCTCAGCTTTCGCAGCAGCTGATGGCTTGGTTTTTTGATCTGGGTTGGAAGGGGGAGGCGCAGCAGCTGCAGCTGCAGTTGGTTTCTTTTTCTTCTTCGAGTCAGGGCTTACGCCCAAGTTTAGCAAACCACCTACATAATCAATCATATTGAGCAAGGGTTGCGCCATTAGTTATATTGCAATATTACTTAGAAAATATGTTCAAGAGTAATATTGCAATATCAACTTAGGCTTTGTAAGAATTTAATTACCAGTCTTCGAAGATGGTTGCGCCTCCAGATCCTCCTTCTTGGGCAACTCAAAGTTTCCCAAGATTTGTGAGAACCAAGTTTCCTCACCCTCAGCAATAGGCACGACGGCCATTTTCCCTTTCTCTCTCTTGAAAGAGACCAAGTAGAGCGGCGCAGCTACATAACAAACATTTTTGCATCAGTACATATCTATTAAAAGATATTACTAGGAAGTTAAAAGGTTACGTACCAGTTCCGTCTTCAGTATACACCGGTTTTTCCCGGCGATCTTTCTTCCAAAAAATACTCATCCCGGCAGCGATGAGGGCCCTCTCCGGCAAAACAATGTTGGGCACATCTTTAATATCCTGATACCACACCTCGTCGGCAGGTATGGGAAGGGTCTCCAGCTCGATCTCATCACCGGCTCGGAATGTCATCTTCATCGGGATCACTGCCGCCTTTATGAAGAAGAACTTCTGTTTCCAGTCGTGGTAAGATTTGGGCGGCACTAACAACAATCGTTTGGCTTGCACACATTGTTGGAACGAATAAAAACCCAACGAACAGTGCAACTGGTAGAAGACTCTAAACCTCTCAACCATCGGTATGATCTGCATCGACCGGCAAACAAACTCAAAATGGCGGATCCTAACCATTCCCATCGGGCTCAAATGAGAAATATGAAGCTTGTAAAAACCTAGAATTTCCAGCAGAAAATGGGTCACCGGACGCCTGAAGTTCCCTTCGGCAAAATAATCATAAAATAACTTGATGTAGCCGGCCGGCGCATCAGCCGCCGTGGCATTCGCCACCGGAAAAAACGCTTTCCAGGACGGAGCAAAAAGAAAGTTGGTAGCAAGATTATCGAAATCTTTCTTCGACCACTTTAACGGTGGCAAACTTGACGTCGACGGTATCTCAGCAGAACTCGCACCGGTGGCCATAACTCAAACTTTGAAGAATACTTAGAAAACTTTGAAGGTCGCTGGAATATATGAACACAAGTTTCTCTCAAGATTTAATTTGGTGAGGAAGCAAATGGATCGTTGATCCCTTTATATACTAATCGCAATTAATGCACGATTTGACTGCAGCGACTTTTGCGACAGTCACGTATCCCCAAGTAACCGCTGGGGCGAGTGGGGAACAGTAACCGCCCCACGCACGCGAGTGTCGCCGAAATAGCATTAAATACCGTAAGACATGTATTGTTGACAGCCTGTCAACAGTACCACCACGTCTCAAGAACGTGCGTCGTCACCAACTACACCATCTGGATAAGTGATACGTGTCTAAGTATATTTGAAATTCAAATACTTTTTCAAAATTCACTTACAACACGTCACCAAGATGCATAAAGCAACAAAATGCTAGTCCTTACCTAGCGCAACACATTTATCTTAAGTCCAGTGCTCCACCTACTTTTTATTCTTACATAGGAGCAACACTGGACTGGGGGGACTTGAAGGGGTATGGTCCCAAAAACCTTGCGCCAATCAAGGAAACCATACCCATTAATAACTTCTATGAAAACTGCGCGCATACTTCTTTGCCAAAATAAGATTTATTAGAACTCTGCGCCAAATATCCAAGAGAGGAAAGGATCATATAACTACCTTACGCGGGCTCGCGCAAGGTTCAAAGTTAACCTTGAACATTCTCTTTGGATAAATGCTTCATTTAACTACCTTGCGCGGGCTCGCGCAAGTTTCAAAGTTAACCTTGAACATTCTCGTTTGATAATGCTTCATTTAACCACCTTGCGCAGGCTCGCGCAAGGTTCAAAGTTAACCTTGAACATTATCGTTTGATAATGCTTCATTTAACTACCTTGCGCGGGCTCGCGCAAGGTTCAAAGTTAACCTTGAACATTCTCGTTTGATAATGCTTCTTGCACATATATTTATATCAAAGCAAGTATCCACCAAACGTTGCGCCAAGCAGCAAGGAGAAGAAAGAAGATCAGTTAACTAACTTGCGCTTCTGGTGCAAGGAAACAGTAAATCCTGAGAAACCTTCCCTTAGCAAAATCCTTGACTTGGTGCAGAAGCAAAGGGAATCTTTTCTGTTGTAACAGAATGTACACGTGACGAATAATAGATGGGTAACAGCTGTGAAACCTTTTAGAAGCTATTAACACCCAATTGTGCAAGCATCTTTTCGGTTATAACCAATTACCACATGGCAGCATATGGACGGTTGAGGAAGATCACGGTGATGGCATGCTCACATTTATAAGATGTAGTGATCTCATGTTGACACGTGGCACCTCCCTAACTGCTGATGAGCTCACGATCCGTGTGCACTAACGGATTGCCAACAAACGTTAACGGAATGGCAGAAGATTCCACTAAAAATAACAATCTCTCCTTTTGGCGCCAAACACCGGCTATAAATAAGTAACTTGGAGTTCAAGGAAAGGTATTCACTCTCAACTACTCTCTCTCTTACAATACTTACTTCCGATTACCTGTACTTATTCTCATGCCGGAGGGTGGTCACGGAGAGAACCCCCCTTCTCCCCGTGGCGAGCTAACGGTGTTCTGTTTTGCAGGTTCGGCCAGAGTACTGTTTTGTTCATCATCCATCGCGAAACCAAACGAAGGATTAACCCTTTTATGCAGAGCCCACTCCATATATCTACTTAGATTCCGATCTAGTTGATCTAGGGTTTCTTCAGTGGAGGATGGTGGTGGTGGTGGCGGATGATGGTGGTTGTGGGTGGCGGCTGATGGTAGTGGTTGCGGTGGTGGTGGGTGGCGGTTGATGGTGGTGGTGGTGGTAGTTGTTGATGGTGGTGTTTGTTGTTGGTGGTGAAAGTTGGGATTATTAAAATCCAACAACTAAGTTTGTGCCACATAAGCACCCACATCATCAAATAACTAGGTTTGTGCCACGTAAGCTGCCATGTCAACAAAAAACTAGCCCAGTTAGAAAAGGATCGATGGGGGCCAAATTCTTACAAGTTAAGATTGTTAGAGGGAATTTTTGAAGTTTGGATTAATGTCGGCCAATTGGTGAAAGCTGGGATTATTAAAATCCAATATCCCCATAAAATTACAATTACCAGATAAACAATAAAATAATAAGTCTTTATCCAAGTATACATTCTATATACAACATTAACTCTGGATGAGAATAGTGTCAGACAACTGCCTAACACTTCTTCATTGGTCCAACCAAATTACGATTTTACCATATTTAAATTTACAGTTTTGCCATTGGCTTTGTTGTTTACCCTCCCAGCCAAATTACTATTTTGCCATCAGTTTAAATTTACAGTTTTGCCATCGTTTTTGTTTTTTTTTCTTGTCAAATTCCGATTTTGCTTCAATGTAAAATTATAGTCATGTGATCCTTTTAGTTTTTTTTTTTGACAAAATTATGATAGTGTTTTGTTTTGATTGCTTTACTCGGTGTAATTTTTATTCTTGCTAGACAGCTTTCTGGCACACACTTATTTATCCTTAAAAGTTACAATTTTGCCCTCAGTTTAAAATTATACCTTTTCTATCGTTTTAGTTTTTTTTTTTAAGAAAAAGTATGCTAGTATTTTGTTTTAATTGGTTGGTTCGATGGATTTTTTTTGGGATCGTGTTATGAGTAGTATTTACAAGTAACCGAACACAAACGTACATCTTATAGAAGAAAAATATTCGGCTTAGTGCCCCGCAACGCGGTCAGGGCAAAAACTAGTCTATATACATTTGACAAATAAGATAGTTCGGTACTTTGGCATATGTTCTTTTCTTAACGGCAAGTTTGGATTACCGACGTACCACTTGAGTATCACCGTGTCACCATTGGAACCACCTGATCATATCCATTTCCACTAGGTAATAGTGCTTATATACCAATTTAGAAGAAAACTCAATAACCTGAGTAAAACCTCGTTATGAGAATCGAATATAAAACTTAACGGTCCGAACGGCTTATCCCACCTCGACTAACACATGATTTTGTCACTTAACACCACGTGCAAATTAACAATTTCTCTATCATCAACCATGATCATCTTCCTCTTAACTTCTACCGCCACAACTATTTGACTCCATGACACGCAAACATCTCAACATCCAATCTTCCCCAAAATAACATCCAAATTCCAAAACACAACAACAATATCAGCAATGATTCATCATCTTCAACCGCACACAACCGCCATTCCTCCCTCACTCCGCATGACGTCACCATCATCCACCGCCCTCCGCCACCTCTTCCGTCACCTCTCCATCCGCCGTCCTCTGTTGCCGTCGCTCCGGTTCACATCCGCCGTTACAGTTAGGCTTTTCTCTTCCGACGAAGCGAACACTGAGATTCCGATCAACAGCGAGAAGATTGTTAATAAGCCTCCGATTTGTACTGCGGATGAGCTTCACTATGTTTCTGTTAAGGATTCTGACTGGCGACTTGCGTTGTGGCGGTATTGTGCTTCTCCGAAGGTGAGTTAGTTATGTGTGAGTTTGATTTTGTGTGGATCTGTTTAATTTGATAAAAAAATTGTGTTGTTTGCTTGTTTGTTGACGGAAATGTGTGGATCTGTTACTAGAAATGTTTGATTTCAGGCGATATATATTTGTTAACGGAGATGCAATTTAGTTGTGTATGAGTTTGATTTTGTGTTTTTTCTGAGTGTTTGTTGACGGAATGTGTGGATCTGTTTGATTTGTTACTCGAAATGTTTGATTTCAGGCGATATTTGTTAACGGAGATGTAATTTAGTTGTGTATGAGTTTGATTTTGTGTTTTTCTGAGTGTTTGTTGACGGAATGTGCGGATCTGTTTGATTTGTTACTCGAAATGTTTGATTTCAGGCGATATTTGTTAACGGAGATGTAATTTAGTTGTGTATGGTTTTGATTTTGTGTTGTTTTGCACAGGCGATATTGTTCTTCTCCGAAGGTAATTTTGTTGACGGAGATGTAGTTTAGGTGTATATGAGTTTGATTTTGTGTTGTTTTGCGTGTTTGTTGACGGAAATGTGTGGATCTGTGTGATATGTTACTTGAAATGTTTGATTTCAGGTGATATATTTGTTAAAAGAGATGTAATTTAGATGTGTATGAGTTTGAGTTTGATTTTGTGTTGTTTTGCTTGTTTGTTGACGGAAATGTGTGGATTTGTTTGATTTGTTGCTTGAAATGTTTGATTTTAGGCGATATATTTGTTAACGGAGATGTGAGTTGTGTATGAGTTTGATTTTGTGTTGTTTTGCGCGTTTGTTGAAGGAGATGTGTGGATCTGTTTGATTTGTTACTTGAAGTGTTTAATTTCAGGCGATATATTTGTTAACGGAGAGGTAGTTTAGTTGCATATGAGTTTGATTTTGTGTTTTATTGTTTGCATGTTTGTTGACGGAAATGTGTGGATCTGTTTGATTACAGGCGGTATCGAGGAAGCATCCGTTGTTGCTGTTATCAGGCGTCGGAACGAATGCGATCGGATACGATCTGTCACCCGAGGCTAGTTTGTTTCTCTCATTTACAGATCGATTGTCGTGTGTTGTGGTTGATGAATTTGCACATATGTTTATCGAGTTTGTAATTTGAATATCTCATTAATCATGCATGTTCATATACCGACAAATTTGTATGATTTTTAGAAGCTAGCTTCAACAGTTCAGTACAAATTTAGGAATTTAACGATAAAGAAGTCATCTAATGCTGTATATAGGGTTTATGATTTCAACATTCATGAATAAATTACTCTACATATGAATTTGCAGATCGATCATTGATTTTTGTTTCTTTGAATTTCTCATTAATCATGCCTGTGCGTGTACGAACCCAATTTGTATTTTTTTTTTACAAGTTAGCTTTAATAGTTCATCAAGAATTTAGTAAGAATTTAGGATTTTTTTTGAAGTCATCTAATTGTGTATCTAGGGTTTATGATTTCAATATTCACGAAGAAATTATTCCACATATGAATCTGCAGATCTATCATTTTGTGTAGTTGATAAATTTGCACACATCGATCGTTTTGTTTTGTTTTTTTGAATTTCTCATTAATCATGCCTGTGTGTGCACGGAACCAATCTGTATGAATTTTTACAAGTTAGCTTTAACAGTTCAGTAAGAATTTAGGATTCTTTCCTTAAACAAGTCATCTAGTTGAGTATCTTGGGTTTATGGTTTCAACATTTACAAATAAGTTACTTTTTAAAATCGGATTAACTTTTGCAGTCTTCGTTTGCTCGCCATATGTGTGAACAAGGATTCGACACCTGGATTCTTGAGGTTCGAGGAGCTGG
The DNA here is from genome assembly GCA_947069175.1 of Scalesia atractyloides. Taxonomy (NCBI): domain Eukaryota; kingdom Viridiplantae; phylum Streptophyta; class Magnoliopsida; order Asterales; family Asteraceae; genus Scalesia; species Scalesia atractyloides. Next base: position 68,910,150 of record CAMTDV010000006.1, on the reverse strand, counting down.
TTTAAGCATGCAAGCTACAAATCTTAAAGAGATTGAACAATCAGCCCATGAAATATCAAATCAAATGGAAGCTGTAGCTTCATCTGAATCTTTAAACATGAATGAAACCGTCACAACAGAATCAAAGGCTTATAGAACTAACCAACAACCAACTGTACTCGAGGAATCAGTACTCGTCACCAAGTTAACCGAAACCCTAATAACCCTCTCTAACAGAGTATCTGGCTTTCTTAGTGAAAGTCAATCAAGACTAATTTCCGCTAAATTATTTGACCAATTTTCAAAACTGGTAGGAGATTCTTTTCTAGCAGAACGATTTAATGAAATAAGAAACAACATTTTAAGTTTGTTGGAAGGAAGACAAGACTCTGGTGCTGTGAACCAAATAAGGGATTTAAGTCAAAAGCTGATTAATGTTATCGAAGAAGGTCAACGTCCTGTTTCACCGCCGATGTTTGACTTGCAAGGATGGTTGAATGCAACCGTGGAAGATTTCCAGAAGCAGTTGGATATGATTGTCAAATTCAATTGGGATTTCGATCATTATCTTGAAGAGGACGTTCCTGCTGCGGTGAGGTGACATGTTTTAATTATGTTTCGTTTTTATAATTTTTACTAGGGAAAATATCATTAAAACACTATACTTTCTGTATTTTCTCACATAAGTCACTCGACAATTTTTTGCATATAAAAACACTATACTGTCTGTTTTTTCTCATAAAAGTCCCTCAACAATTTTTTACACATAAAAGTCACCCCACATGTCAATTTGGAACTAAAATTGTGATTTTTTTATTTAAATAACCTGCAATAAAGTTTTTCTTTGATAAATTCCATCTTTGCACCAAATTTTTAAATAACCTGCAACAAAGTTTTCCTTCGATAAATTCCATCTTTGCACCATATATTACAAAAAAAAAAAATTGCACATCGTGACGACAGCTTTTATTTACAATATTCAACTTTTTGACTCATAGCCGAAAGAGGTGTAAATCATTTAAAAGATAATACTTTGAAATTCAGAAAATATTGATTATTGTAAAAAAAAAACCATAGTTATATTGATTTGTTTGATTTACGAAGGTCGAAACAAATCAATTTCATCTTTAAATTTTAGATGAATTCTTGAGATGTTCTAACCAAAAAAAATTACAACTAGTGCAAGAAAATGAAGAATGTTAACAAGGAATTTGGAACTTAACGCGTGTCTCCACACATGTTCTTTTGTGTCATACATTACTTATATATTTTTATTCTTAAAAAAAGATTCAAAATGATGAAATTGTTCAGGGACTTCTATGAGAAAAAAAACAGAAAGTACAGTGCTTTTTATTTTCAATAATTTGTTGAGCGATTTTTGTGAGAAAAAAACACAAAGTATTTATGTGTAAAAAATTGAGTCTTTTATGAGAAAAACCAGAAAGGATAGTGTTTTTTTATGATATTTGCCCTTTTTACAACTCATCAAAGAACACATTATAACAATCTTTTAAATAATTAGATGGAATATATAAAGGCTCATACTCAACCCGAGGATGGTAAATTGGTTGCTGTTGGACACTCCATGGGTGGCATTTTACTATATTCAATGCTGTCGCGATATGGTAAAGTTCCAATGCATGGTATTTATTTTATTAAGGAAATCTAGAATAATTCTTAATTGTGAAGTTTTTTAATGATCAAGGTTCTGAAGGAAGGGATCCAGGGTTGGCAGCGGTTGTTACTCTGGCATCTTCACTTGACTACACGTCTTCAAAGTCAACACTCAAATTACTCTTACCGCTTGTAAGAAAATCTTTTAGTCCTTTTTGGAGCTAGGGGTGTAAACGAGCCAAGCCAAACCCGAGCTTGCCTAAGCTTAAACCTTGTTTGTTTCGAGCTCTATGTCTAAAGCTCGAGCCCAACTCGTGTGTAATTATTTAAGTTTGAGATCAGCTCGGGCTTAGCTTGTTTATTATTCATCAACTATTTACTTATTAAATATATACTTACGTATATAATTGTCTTTGTTTTATTTATTACTGTAATGTTATATATGTTACCTAGTATATGATATTTAGTTATATTTGATATTTAGTTATTATATTCATCAAGCACACACATACACATATAGGTTATTTTGAAAACCTTAAAGATTGCGAGAACCGTGAGAGCTAATGAAAAAACTAATCAAAATCAATTTTTTTAACCCTCATTATATTTAAAATACAACATTAAATTAAAAAAAATATTCTTTAAATAATTCATCTCTTCTCTCAAAATGTCTCTTAATAAATTTTTTACACATGTGTAAATACAACAAATTTAATGACTCTTAATAAATTTTTTACACATGTGTAAATACAACAAATTTACAAGTGTAAAAAATATTTATTTACAAAAACATGTAAATTTATTTTTTAATATTGTATTTGAATAATAATGATAAGTATATATTTTTTTTTGAATTTGAATGGTTTTTGACCAAGTTCTCGTGGTTCCCACGAAATATATGCGTTTTCATTTTAACCTTACCTTATATATATATATATATATATATATATATATATATATATATATAATATAATTATTTTGTTATTATATATATATTTATATATTGTATTAAATTAAGTTTATCATATTTGTATAAATTGTAGCTTAGTGAAGCTCGGGCTCGAGCTGGGTTATTTAATGAGCTCCAATGGCTCAAGTCTGGGCTCTAGATCGTTTAAACCCGGCTCAGTTGAGCTCTTAGCAAGCTGATCTCGAGTAGCTTGCAAGCGGCTTGGCTGTTTACACTCCTATCATGGGATAATAAAATATAGTAAAATTATTATATATTTATATAATTATTGTTTGCAGGCTGATCCTGCACAAGCCCTAAATGTGCCCATTGTTCCTTTAGGGGCAATGCTAACAGCTGCTTATCCTTTTACATCTCGTCCTCCTTATGTATTATCATGGCTCAATCATATGATATCGGCAGGAGATATGATGCATCCAGATTTATTAAAAAAACTGGTTTTGAACAACTTTTGTAAGTACAAAATGCAAGCGAATTTCATGTTTCTACGGGTTTATGTAAAGCTGGCAATATGTGCCTTGTTGTGCTAAACGGCGCACTTAACATTAGGGGTGTGCACGGTTTTGTTCGGTTTTATGGTAAAAATAAAACCGTGACCGAAATGTTTGGTTTTTTATTATTAAAAATCGTTCGGTTTTAGCAACAATTCGGTTCGGTTTTTAAGTTTTTGGAACAAAATTACGTAAGATTCAAAAATAAAAAGTATAATCCAAGATTGGAATTTTTTCTTAGATGTTTACATTTTTGTTATTATGTTTAACCTTTTTAATTAATATTGTTCACACAAAACTAACATTCTAATCAATTTTTATGTTTCTACAAAGTTTTTATTAAGACATTTTCTTTTATAATACTTTGAAAATCATTTAACTTTTATGTTAAATTTTGTTATTTTTTTAGGCAATGAATAAATCATATCAAAGATAAATAAACATGCTAAAGTTTTTATCATAAATACTTAATATTTAAGAATAAAACTAATAATTCCTAAATCATTATATAAACAAACATTAAAAAGAATGATTTTTTAGGTTATTCGGTTCGGTTTTTTCCCGTTTTCATAAAATACAAAACCGTAACCAAACTGGAAAATTTCGGTTCGGTAAAATCAGTTATTTTGGTTTCGGTTCAGTTTTTTCGGTTTTCTGTTCACCCCTACTTAACATGCTTGAAAACGGCATGTTTAACTAAACGTGTTATTTACTTAAACACCATTCTATTGACACGAATGACCCGGACCTATTTATCTAAAACCCGTTTAACTTTGCGCCGAATCATGTTGTGTCATTAATTGCTAGCTAAAGTTTTATGCTAACGAATCAGGGTTTAAATCTGATGCAGGCACGATACCTGCTAAACTCTTGTTACAGCTGGCATCTGCTTTTAGAGAGCGTGGTTTATGTGACAGAAGCGGGACATTTTTCTACAAAGATCATATTAATAAAATCAATGTTCCAGTTTTGGCTATTGCTGGTGATCGAGATGCAATATGTCCCCCAGAAGCTGTACAAGGTATTTATCACCTATCTGTTTTAAATCCTAAACTTTGTGACACCTTCTAGAATTAGACTTCAGGGTGTATACAAGTCGAGCCGAGCCTCTGCTTGCTTAAGCTTGAGCTTGGTTCGTTTAACTAAAGAGAGCTTGGCTTTTTTTATAAGCTCGAGCTTGACTTGGGCTCGAGCTCGGGCTCAAATTGTCACACGTTTAGAGTCTTTTGTATTTAAACCTCTCACTACATATATAATAATTTTTATAGGAAAAGACTATAATTTATAACAACAACAACAGCCTTACCCAGTATAATCCCACCTATAGTCAGGCTATGGATAGGGTCTGGGGAGGGTGGGATGTAGGCAAGCCTTACTTCTATCTCAAGGGATAGAGAGACCGCTTCCAGTGAGACCCCCGAACCAAGACATAAGATTCCAAACAACATACTCAGGCACACAACTACTATAACAACGTAAAACTAAAATAATTAAAATACACACATAAATTTGTCTTTTAGTTATTTTTAAAATTTGTCTTTTAGTTATTTTTATATATGTTAAAATTTGCCTTTTAGTTATTTTTATCGTAACTACATATAATGTTTATTATGTATACATATTTATTATATTTAATAGAAATTATTATATTTATATAAATAATTGGATCCCTCATTTGGGGTCCTAGTCAAGTTCGGTATGACGGTATGTGAAGCTTACACTTGTTTAATCCCGGCACAGTTTGATGTGGCTCGGCTAGCAATCTCTCATATGCACTACTAAATGTAGTATAGACATTAGAAATATTTGTTTTCTTGAAAGTATGTTATTTTGATTGAACAGAAACGGTGAAGCTGATTCCTGAGAATTTGGTTACCTATAAACTTTTTGGTGAACCGGATGGCCCGCATTATGCCCATTACGATTTGGTTGGGGGCCGACTGGTATTCCTTCTTACCTTCTCACTTCTTTCATTATCTTAGCTTTTAAAGATAATCTGAAACAGATGATTAACTAATTATCTACAATTGATTAAGCAACTCTGCTAGTAATTTACACGGTAGTGACGAGTTATGGATCGAACCTGACACAAATCCGAAATTGTGTCAGGAAACAAACTTGAACGCGACTAGCGTATTCGCAGGTTGAAACGAACACAACCTGAAAATCTTAGTTTTTCTTTTGCATATTAATACTCTAAATTTACAAATTTACACCCAAATACACAAAAGTTTATAAAACAATCAGGTTTAATCTGCAAACATTATATTATTTTCTCATGTGAGTCTATTTGCACCATCACTTTTACTCATGACACATTGGTCTTTTGACTATTTTGTTTTGAATACATTTTTATGCTTTTTTCTAATATATATATTCGTTTTTGTTTTACAACTTTTAATATATAATGTGTTATACATATTCGAATATGAGGTTGCAATATGTTTCTTTTTATCTGCACTATGATATGAATTTTGAGAAATAACAGTCATAATTAGTTTTATATTAAATACTGGATACTGCTCAGTTTTTTTATAAAATTTATATCGAAACGTAGATATAAGTAAATACATCATATCACATTTTTTAATGTTATAAAAGAAAAATAAAATTATAAGTTGAATAAAAAACAAAAACCTTCTATGATAATAGGTTTTTTTTTTCAAGTTTCAGTTTTACCTCTTATACTTTAAATAATAAACACTTTTAACCGTTTATTTTGCGTTCTCTCTAATAATATGCCTTCGTTAACTTAAAAAAAGCTGAATATGCAGCTGTGTTTATAATTTTTTTCTCCACATTCCGGTATAAATTTGTTGAAAACGGCGTTCTATTCAAAATAAGGTATTCTGTGGTATCATAAACTATAGTGAGTTTCGGTACCGTGATTAGTTAAACAAAAGCCCTATCAACCGAATTCCAGCCGTGTCACATGGGGGAATCTTACCAAGTTAAAAGCTAGCAACGGAAAAATAAATTAAATACAAAACGGAGCAAGTAAATTAAAAACAAAAAGGAAAAATTACACGTTTTGTCCTTTATCTTAACACCACTTTACAGGCGGTGTCCTTTTTAACGAATGTTGACTGGTTTTGCCCTTTTCAAGGAATTTTGTTGCACGTTACGTCTTTTGACCCTAACCCAGTTAAATTTTTTGGTTAAATCTGGTCACATGCAAGTCACGTGAGGGTACTTTGGTCTTTATACATATAAAGGACAATTTTTGTAAATACTCATATATATGTATAAATATATACATATATTTATGTATGTACCCCACCCCCATCCCTCATCATCTTCTTCAGACACCTGCAACCCCAATTCTCCCTCCATCTTCACCATCAAAATCCTAAATTAAAAGAATTATAACTTAAACAAACCCTAAATTAACAAACCTCATTTTCACTATAAACAACAACACCCTATTCCTAACACAAAATCTATCATCCAGAACATAAATTCATAAATTGAAACAACCCATAAACTTTTAGCTCAAAACAAAATTCATTTAACCTAATGCTATAACAATTGGTATCCCTTCGATGATTATACAAAGAGACAAAGATACATGATAAGAACAAAGATGAGAAGTCTAAAGATTCAAAAATCATCAATTTGCTTTGAGATCTACACTGTAAATATACTAAAACCCAACAAAAATCCCTCCACCAGTTCATGATTTTGCGTATAACCGAACTTTTTATAAACTCGAAAACGAAACTTTTTTAGAAGCTACAATGGCTTCAGATCAGCTAAAGGACCTGCAGTCCAGTTCAAAACCTTCTCTCCTTTCCGCAAATAAACGCTCTTATCGTGCGACAGTTTACGCGCCAGACCGTTCAAGATCTGATGAAACGCGTCACCAGGTTGAGCGGGATGCTGGAACAACATAGCTTGTTTCATCGAAGGATTAGCTAGCAACCTTTGTTTTCTTAAGACGACTTCTGTTGGAATCGATTTATGTTCTGGATGATAGATTTTGTTCTGGATGGTGGTGGCGGTGGCGGTGGCGGGTTGATGGTGGTCGTGGTGGCGGTGGCGGGTTGATCTTTGGTGGTGACGGCGTTGAGAGGTGGGTAGGTTGGAGAGAGAGATCTGTGTGTGAGAGTGCAGTAGATATAGAGAGAGGTATAGAGAGGGAAGGTGAGTTGAGTTGTGTTGTCGATATATATATAATAATAATAATAATAATGTTTTGTTTTATTTTTTAAATAGTATTAAATAAAGGGGTAAAAAGACTAAAATACCCTTGAGTAACCAAATTTAACAAGAAAATCTAACTGGGTTAGGGCCAAAGGACGTAACGTGCAACAAAATTACTTGTAAAGGGCAAAACCAGTCAACATTCGTTAAAAAGGACACCGCCTGCAAAGTGGTGTTAAGATAAAGGACAAAACGTGTAATTTTTCCAAACAAAAATGATATAAGAAACCTAACCAGAGTTTGTTATTTGACATAAAAATAAAATTTTAAATTTTTGATAATGGTTTAAACGCAGGCTGTGGATGAAGTATATCCATGTGTTATAGAATTTTTAAGTGTTCATGAGCAGAAGTAATGTAATTATGTATTAATGAAGTAATGTAGATAGTCTCTGAATTATTGTAATAGTAATGTGTTGTATAAAACCATCTCAGTGTTTTTTGTTAAAATTATTTTGATGTGTTAACAATCTGCATGTTTATTTTACTCTATTTAACTTTATATAACAGATATCATAAATTAAAATAATAGTGTGTCGGTGTAGGCTTATCGTACACATACATATGCACCTGAATAACTAACAATCCTACCGAGATTTCAAAACAATTGAAAACCGATTGAATTGATGAGAAACGCATCGGACGATTTGAGCTTCAAACGGTTTTGTTCTCAGTTTGGTTTTAATGGTTTAAGTTATTAACTAAAAGTCGATCGCTTATAACATTTTTATTTATTCTGTTTGTAACATTTACAGATTGGTATGTAATTCGTCATGTAGTTCTATTTACATGACCATCTTAATTTATTTACAACATTAAAATAGATTACTTGAACCACTTATTTGCGTTTCTTTTCCTTTACACGCCCTCTTGGGATCTTTTTCAACACTTCAGCATCAAGTTTCTTTAACATCTTTGTGGCATCTTTCTTCCCTTTGCTGATCAAATGATCGACCTCCTTCTCGTACTCTTCGTACAATGCCGGTAATGTCCCGAGGCATATAACACCTACATTCAAAAAAACCGTTCGATCATAAGATCAACTTTCGACCTATGTCTCGAAACATAAAAGTCAAGATCTGAACGTACAGAAGAACAAAAGATTTAACGAGCTGAAATGGTTTCCAATAACCGAAATCATCCACAATGCCCCGATCACCTAGAACAAATTCATAGTTTAAATAAAAATCAATGAAAATAAGTTTAATGTAACCAAATACGGTTTGTATAGATATTTGTACATATATGTATATAAAAAAAGTTTTAACTACGATAGTCCTTAACGTACGATACGTACACTATTAAATCACACATGTTATAAATCCAAACCCTAATCACACATGAACAAAATATAACATGCGTGATTATATGATTTGTTCATGCGTAATTAGGGTTTGAATTTTATAACATACATGATTTAAGTACGCATTGCACGTTAAGGACTATTGTATGTTAACCTTCCCTATGACCCTATGTGTACACACACACACTTACCATGAAAAACTCGAGGAAGTTTTCACCACTCGAGATCTCATAAAATCGAAGTAAAAACAAGTTTAGTTTCCTATACAACCATTTGAAGGCGGATTCTTGGAGTGTTATCTCGTGGAAATCGGGAAGATCCCTAGTAGAATCATCTCGAGATGTATTAGTTCTAAGACATAACGGTATAGAATTAAGTATAACGTTAACAACATTACCAGTCGGTAAATTTTGCTGTGGTATACGTGACGAAGACCATCAACATGACAAGGATGGTGATATGACAAACAAGAGTAACAAAGTTGTACTCGAGAACTTCGAAGAGGAACCATATCATCGTAAACCCTAGCAGAATTGCCGCAGTCAGGCTTTTATTTCTCCATAGCAGTATGTCCGCGACTACATCATACATCAAGTCTCGCATTAGAAAAACTCAATACAAAACACCCAACTTATGTTTGTTCTATATTACTATGATCACATATATAAAAAATCTTATCATTTAGTGAAACAATGAGTTTTTTTTTCTTAAAAATACCTTGTCCTCCGCCAAGTGTAGAATGTAACGATCTTTCACGTCCAAACAATTTTCCGCTAAAGTTGTTATGATCATTAGATTCTTCGAAATCAGAAGATGAATATATCGGCATATTAATCAAGTTCGAACGATAGGCAAGTTTCGATGTTTTATATGTGTGTGCTTTATTTGGATTATATTGAAAGAAAGATGTATAAGTTATATAATCAAAATATTGGTTCTAAGCTTTGGATTCAAGAAATCTTTAGGGTTGGAAGAAAGGTATGACTTTGGGGTGACTTCATAGAATTACCTCCTCACAATCACATGAACAAGCCTAATTATTGATTTTTTTTTCAATTCTTTGTAATATTAAGAATTTTTTTAAAGACATGAAACGAAAGCATCGTGTATTACGTGACTATTGTCTGGTAAAAAATAAATGGCATTTTATAAGAAATGTTTACGAATAGTTAAGTGGTTATATATTTGTCACGTTATTTAATGTTCGTATACGATATACCCATGATAGGTCATAGGTGTGTGACAACGATTTATAGATCAAATGGTGAGAGACAGAGAGGCTTGTATTTTTTTTGGGAAATGCAGGTTCAACTCTTATTTGGTGCAGAGTGAGACATTGGTGGTCAATGACAGGGGACCCATGAAAACCTGAGTTCGATGCTTGAGCCAAACGAGTTTTACCGGCAATTTCATTGTCGTGTCTACGGGCGGGTGGGTTACCGGGTTTTCCCCGGAATTTCTGGTAAACTCGAGATACTCTGAGAGTACTCTGTTTGGTCTGGTGAGTGCTCCGAAAATGCTCAAGATTGATCGAGTTGACCGCTTAAAAAAATTACTTCATAGGTGTGAATCAAAAAATATGATACAACACTTATCCATAATTAAATTTATATTAAATATCTAAAAAACCATTTTTTTAGTATCATTATTTAACTTGAGAGAAACAAAAGATTAAGTGACATAGTGACATGTTCTCCTAAGATTTTATTTATACCTGGGATATTTGATTTAAATAATTTTAATTTTCACTAATTGGTTAATAACATTCCAACTCTTAATTCGGTTTTACAATACTCTCAACTTTAACTTATTTTCCTTTGGTACTTTCAAACTAATTGAACCCTAACCCAGTTAGCTGATGTCAGATGTCACGTCAGAAAAAAAGCCACATCAACAAAAAGTGTCATATCAGATGCCACATCAGCAAAATATTGCCACGTAAGCAAAAAGTCACGTCAGATGCCACATCAGCAAAAAATAATTGAGTTAGAGTTCAGTTAGTTTGGGAGTGTCAGGGGAAAATAAATTAAAAGTTGGGAGTGTTGCGGTACAAATTGAAAGTTTGGAGTGATATTAGTCAATAATGAAAGTTAGAGTTATTTAAATCAAGTATATCTATTTATAGATAGATATAGACATAGATATAGAGTATAGATAACGATCTAGATTTCGATATAATCACAAGTATATTATGTCGTATGCGCGATTATATCATTAAAATCAGTTATGTATCAAAGGGCTCTAATATACTAAAATTCCATTTATAACCAAAAAAGAAAAAATGTTGAATGATACTCTCTAAATAAAATGATTCACAAATTTGTAATTATAAAGTTCTTATTAGATATACAAAAAGTGGATGCACAATATATAATAACGTTTGGTCGATCATAAGTGATAGATTTCACACGAATCAACCAAATGGGTAATAAAAGAATAATAAGCTTGGTCGATCATAAGTGATGAATTTCATACGAACGAACCAAACGGGTCGAATAAAAGAATAATAAGTTTAATGGTCCTTTAGAAACAAGTTTGAAGCGGTTCGGCTCGGCTCGTTTGTAGTGCAACTCGGTTCGCAGGACCATGTCGTTCCGATATGCTTACGATTTCCGATTGGATACACCACGATCCAATACGTGGATCGTGGCTATCCTAGCGATTTTGTAACTATGGTTTGCACCCATAAGTATGCATTCCGATAGGTGTCACTTAAATTAATTTCATTTCCATTTTTATTAATATACTATATTTGTATTCAATTCTATATATTGTACATATTCTAAGAAATGAGATGGCAATGTATCAAAACAGTAGCAAATATGTGACAAAAAAGTTTCAAAAAATGTGGAAAAAAATGTAGTAAAATGGTGTATCTCAACTTGATAGCACATATTTATATAATATCATTTAGTAACATTGTTAGGCTTTATAGGTTGTAAGTTGTGTATAAAAGTTTTCTTTGCTGTGTTATGTTAGTGCTTTAAATGTTGTACCTTTTGCTTTAAAGATGTTCCCTGCTTCACCCTCTTGTAAGGCTTTATAGGTTGTAAGTTGTGCATAAAATGTTTTCTTTGCTGTGTTATGTTAGTGCTTTAAATGTTGTACCTTTTGCTTTAAAGGTGTTCCCTGCTTCACCCTCTTGTAAGGCTTTATAGGTTGTAAGTTGTGCATAAAATGTTTTCTTTGCTGTGTTATGTTAGTGCTTTAAATGTTGTACCTTTTGCTTTAAAGATGTTCCCTGCTTCACCCTCTTGTAAGCTTTGAAGACTAACCACGTGTCTCTCATAAGTCATAGTCTGTCTTCTTCCCTATAAAAAGAAAACCCTTTTGTTTCTCTCTCTAAAAAAAGTCATTCCCACTACAATCCTTTGTCCAGAGATGTTTTGTGTGCTCCATAGAGAGATAAACGGTTCTCTCCCAGGCTGAGGACGAAGACGACAACAACAAGCTTCACAGATATGGTCCTCGAGCGTCGCAGTAGATCTATATCCAACAACAAGCCATCATCATCATCATCTTCTTAACAGAATCATCTGTCATCGAAGCGTCAAGAGGTCCCAAAATGCTATATAATTTGCGTTAGTTTCATCAATTTCATGTTTATTGATTCATTTTCAGATTGATTTATGTTTTTAAGTAATTGGAGGTGAATCGGAGAAATCGACCCGGACGAGCGGTTTTCCGACGGCAGCTGAATCCAGGTATCGACGTTGTCGTGAACCGCCGCTAAAGGCAACGAAGAATTTCAGGCTCGAATGACAATACATGAGGTACAATGAGTCATAGCATATCACACAAAACATGCAGGAAGTACAACACCTTATAGCCTAATATGTTACTAATTGATATTGTAAAGAGAATGGTATGGAATGGAAAGGAAATCTAAACTTGTATTGATTGAATGTGTGTTTACAAATGAGAAAGACCCTCTATTTATAGGGAAAAGGAGGGACCAACTAATAAATACTAATTACATGCAAGGACACCTATAATTACACATAGGGATACCTATAATTACACTTAGGGACCTCTAGCTAACAATTAGGTCCTTATGCTAACTAATATTTACAACTAACACTCCTCCTCAAGTTGAAACATAGATATTAATCATGCCCAACTTGTTACATATGAAGTCTATTTGTGTTTTACAGAGTGGTTTTGTAAAGATATCTGCTAGCTGGAATTCCGTTTTCACATGAATTTGCTGAATAGATGGAGGATCCTTTTGAGTGCCAACTATCCGATCTCTTATTAGGTGACAATCAACCTCAATATGTTTAGTTCTCTCATGGAATACTTGATTTTTGGCTATATGTATAGCAGATTGATTGTCACAGTATAATCGCATCAGGTTTTCAGAGATAACCCCGAGTTCTCTGAGAAGACGACGAACCCATATCATTTCTGATGTAACATCTTGTACTCTGATTCGGCACTTGATTTGGTATGCTGCTTCTTACTCTTCCACGAAACAAGATTTCCACCAACAAAAACACAATATCCGGTGGTGGATCGACGAGAAATGGGACAACCTGCCCAGTCTGCATATGAGAATCCAGATACACGTCCATCTCCATCTTCTGTAAAAGCACCTACACGACAATGACCCTGATCAGAATACAAGATCCCTAGACCTGGTGTAGTCTTGAGATATCGTAAGACACGAAGGGCCGCATCCCAGTGTATGGAGTGGCCATGAACTGACTTAGGACACTGACGACAAAGGATATATCTGGCCGTGTAACTGTTAAATAATTAAGCTTTCCAACCAATCGTCTGTATCTTTCGGGATCCTTGAATGGACTCCCATCCTCTGGAGGGAGCTTCCTTGTAGGAAGCATAGGACTATCAACCGGTTTGCAACCCAATAAGCCACACTCAGTTAGCATATCAAGGACATACTTTCGCTGAGAAAGGAGTATTCCTTGTGGGGAACGAGATAGTTCTATGCCAATGAAGTACCGAAGTCGACCTAAGTCACTAATCTGAAACTGAGATTGAAGGAACTGTTTGAGCTTGGTAATCCCATCTTCATCATCCCCTGTAATTATGATATCATCCACATAAACAACTAGAATGATCCTTCGGCCCTGATGATGTCTAAAGAATACAAAGTGATCATATGCACTACGAACCATCCCAAACTCTCCCATAACACTAGAGAAACGACCAAACCATGCCCTTGGAAAACTGTTTAAGGCCGTATAGAGAACGACACAGTCTACATACCTTGGAGGCCTCCTCCTCAACAATGAACCTTGGTGGCTGCTCCATATAAACCTCCTCAAGAACACCATTGAGAAAGGCGTTCTTGACATCAAGCTGGTGGAGCGGCCAATGGTGAATGGCAGCAAGAGCAATACAAATACGCACAGAGGGCATTTTGGCAACTGGGGAGAAAGTCTCGTCATAATCAATACCATAAGCTTGAGAGTAGCCTTTAGCTACCAAACGAGCTTTCAGACGCTGTAGAGAACCATCAGGGTTAAGTTTAACTGTGAAAACCCGACGACAACCAACAACACGCTTACCAGGAGGAAGTGGTTCAAGATCCCAAGTCTGATTGGCCCGTAAGGCCCCAATCTCGTCTTCCATGGCTTGACGCCATCCTGGGTGAGCTAGAGCTGTCATCACATTCTTGGGAATCGGGTAGGAATCCAAGGAAGTGGTAAAGGCATGAGACTCGGTAGAGAGGTGAGCGTAGGCAACGTAATCCTGAATGGGATAACGAGTGGAACGTCTAGGTTCCCTACGGAAGGCAATAGAGATATCGGGATATGGTGCACCCGGAGGGTCATAAGCAGGGGTACCTGAGGTAGTATCTGGCAAGGGTGTGTCAGGTTCGGTCATGGCAGGTGGAGCTGAGGACGTATCAGAGGCATGGGTAGGCTGGGGATCAATGGCCGCTGAGGTCTGATCCTTACCTCGCCGAGAATAGGTGAAGAGTAATAGCGGAGGATCTGTTGGAAGGCCCGAAGCTGTAGGAGTTGGAATTGTGGTGTCTGAGACCGGAGGGGTAGAGGGAATAAATGAAATAGGAAAGGTTGGGATGATGTGAGACTGGTATATCAGGAAACAGGTCAGAAACTGGAATGGTAGCTTCTGGAAAGAAAGGACGCAACGGTTCAAAAGGTGATGTCAGCACTAGTAAAGTATCGACGAAGGGAAGGACTATAACACCGATAACCTTTCTGGACACGCGAGTAACCAACAAAGACACAACGAGTGGCTCGAGGGTCGATTTTAGGGACTCCGGGACGATGATCATGGACATAAGCTACACATCCAAAAATTTGGGGCTTAAGAGGAAACAGAGTGCCTCTAGGAAACAAAACAGAGAACGGGGTTTGACCATGAAGAACAGACGATGGCATACGATTAATCAGATAAGCCGCAGTAAGAACCGCATCACCCCAAAAGTGACGAGGAACATGAGATGAATCATGAGTGTGCGAGTAACATCTAACAGATGGCGGTTCTTGCGTTCAGCAACACCATTCTGTTGAGATGTATATGCGCAAGAAGTCTTGTGAATAATACCTTGTGATTTGAGATATGTAGAGAAATCGGTGGACGCATATTCTTTAGCATTATCGGTGCGTTAGGTTTGGATGGATGTTTTGAACTGGGTCTTGACATATGCATGGAATTCACGAAAGATCGAGTTGATTTCACTATGGGATTTCAATAGGTAAACCCATGTAGCACGAGAGTAATCATCAATGAAAGTAACAAAATATTGAAAACCCAATGTAGTTTTAACTGGACATGGACCCCATACATCTGAGTGGACAAGTTCAAATATGGAGATGGTTCGGCTTGAGGCTTTTGGGGGATAAGGACGTCGAGTATGTTTACCAAGCTGGCATGACTCAAAATGGAAGTTATCGGGAATAGAGATGTCAGGTCTCATTTGCCGTAGGACGGCTACTGAGGGATGGCCTAACCGACAATGAGTTTCAAAGATACTAGACTCACAGATGTTTGCCTTGGGATGCGACAATGAGGACATTCGGTAGAGACCTCCTGATTCGAGGCCGGTACCAATTACTCGGTTGATACCTAATTCATTAAAGGTACAATGAGTAGGATAAAAGGTAACGGAACAATTATTTCGTTTGGTAATCTGACTGACAGATAACAGGCTGGCAGGGAAGTTGGGAACAAGAAGAACAGAAGACAGGTTTAGGCTATCTGGGTTCTGAATGGATCCGATGCCGTGTACAGGGCACGGGGAACCGTCTGCAAGCTGAACCGGTGGGTAAAAGGTATTATGAAGGCTAGTGAGAATTCCTTGATTCGCAGTCATGTGAAGAGTAGCTCCAGAATCAATAATCCAGGATAGGTCAAAGATAGAAAACGTACCTGGTTGTACCGAGTTGGTTTGAGGACCTGATGACAAGAAAGCAAGGAACCGTTGAAGCAAATCATACTCCTCCTTGGTGCATGTAATGGCGTGACTTCGTTCGTCTCCTATTTGAAAAGATGTTTAACCCATAAAACACCGAACTGAAACTCGAGCACGCGAACCGAGGCAGAAAACAAAAGACGCTCAGATAAAAAAACTAACCGTACGGACTTGGTCGGAATGAGTTTCTGACAACACTTCTGAAAAATGGTGACCGGAATAGCGTCACACGTCCGCGGCGGAAGGGTGGTGACGTGTGGTAGCGTTTCCGGCGTTGGATGAGACCGAAATTTGCAGGGTTTGTAGATCAGAACCTCCTGAGTACAATGGTGTGGGAGGTGAGATCTCACTTGCCGGAAAACAACGCAGATCTGAAAAAGAGGCGGCGACACATGGTGGTGGTCCGGTGTCAAGTGACGGTTTTTCTGGCGTCGGATGAACATGAATTTCTAAGGGACTATAGATCGGCACTTTCTGAACACAATGGTATGGGAGGTGAAGGGGTATGGTCCCCAAAACCCTGCGCCAAGCAAGGAAACCATACCCACTATTAACTGCCAAGGAGATCCTGCGCAGACTCCTCTGCCAAAGAAAGACTCACTACAACTCTGCGCCAGGTATCCAAAGAAGAAAAAGATCATTTAACTACCTTGCGCGGGCTCGCGCAAGGTTCAAAGTTAACCTTGATCAATTTCCTTGGATAACGCTTCAGTCGCGAACCTTGCGCAGATATTTATATCAGAGCAAGTACTCACCAAATGTTGCGCTGAACAACAAAAAAAAGGGGAAAAGATCATTCAACTACCTTGAGCCGCTCACGCAAGAAAACAGTTAAATCTTGATAGACTTTCCCTTGGCAAAAAAAACCTTGTGTGCAAGAATTAGTGCAGAGGCAAAAGAGAATCTTTTCTGTTGTAACAGAATGCACACGTGGCGAGCAACAGATGGATTACAGCTGTAAGATCTTTTAGAAGCCACTAACACCCAATCGTGCAAGCATCTTTCGGTTATAACCAATTGCCACATGACAGCATCTGGACGACTGAGAAAGATCACGGTGATGGCATGCTCACATCAATTAAATATAGTGATCTCATGACAACACATGGCTTCTCCCTAACCATAGATGAGCTCACGATCCGTGTGCATTAACGGGAAACCACAACTTAACGGAATGGCGAAAGATTCTGTTAAAGTTACCATCTCTCATTTTGGCGCCAAAAACTCCGGCTATAAATAAATGACTTGGACTTCAAGTAGAAGGTATTCACTCTGAACTACTCTCTCTCTTACTTTACTTCCGACTACCTGTACTTATTCTCACGCCGGAGGGTGGTCACGGAGAGAATTCCCTTCTCCCCGTGGCGAGCTGACGGTGCTCTATTTTGCAGGATCAGTCGGAGTACTGTTGCATTTACCATCATCGCGAAACCAAACGAAGGATTAACCTCTTTGTGTAGAGCCCGATCTATAGATCTACTCAGATTCCGGTCTGGTTGATCTAAGGTTTCTTCATTGGTGCCCACCGACTTTCTTTTCTTCTCTCATCTTTCGTTTTGTTTCATCAAGATCTTCAGCTTTCTTGGCTGATGGATCATCATTTCCAGGTCCTCGATCGGAGATTCGCCGGGTCACCGACGCTCCTCAGGTCGACAGACAGATTGTCGAAGACTCGTCCGGTGAAGCTGATTTTCCGTATGATCCAGATCATGCGAGCATCCCAGTAACACCGGCGGCTCCTCACGTTGATGTTGCATCAATTCTCCCGCCTGGAGAAACTCCATTATCATGGTTGATTAAGTCCCAAACTGCTCTGAATGCCATGTATGCTTAGTTGTGTGCTCAAACCGAAACTCCAGCTTTTCAAGCTCCGGTTGGTGAACCTCAGGCCCGTGCTTCGCCGGCGCCTCGAGCGTTGAGTTACGGAACTCAGAACCAAGGTCGTGGACCTTCGCATGTATCTGTGGATGAACTAAGATGTACTCCAAAACCAGAAATGATTATGTTTATTCTGGTAACAGAAATCAAGAAGAAAATGTCCAGCGACGACCATCAGTTCACTCACGTTTGGGCCCGCGATCGTCACAGAAGCGGGACACCCAACATGATGAGTATGATAAGACCTACGAAAAAGGAGATAGTGCAAGTGTTTTCAATCATCTGTCTGCAGATCATGCCAGTTATAAACCTAGGATCCGAGCAGTGTATAATCCTGAGGCGGAACATGATTACAACTTGATTTACCGACCTGCTGAAAATGCAGAACAATCAAAATATGTGAAGGAAATCGCTCTAGCTCCGCTAGAATGACCAAAATTGCCATCAAACGTTGGCAAGTTCAATGGATTGTCAGACCCAGATGATCACATGCGTCTGTTTACAGGCGCATGACTTATTGGAGGATGGACTCTACCTATGTGGTGCCATCTGTTCGTTCAAACGTTAACTGGAGCTGCGCGACTCTGGTTTGACAACTTACCAACAGGTAAGATCTCCTCATGGAATGATCTTAAGGAAAAATTCCTTACTCGTTTCAGTCAGCAGCGTCGTTATGTTAGAGATTCGTCAGATGTGATGAACATTTGGCGAAGAGACAACGAGAGTTTGGAAGACTTCATTACGCGTTATAACAAGGAGGTCCTAGAGATCGGTGACGTGCATGAAGATCTTATCCGCGCACAGTTCAAGTACACGGTAAGATGTGACGAAATGATTAAGGTGCTTTCTGGTACTACTGGGTTGCCAAAAAGTTGGGATAAGCTCATGGCAGCAGCCAAGGTCTATACGCAAACCGAGCGCAACCTTAATTCAAACAGACCTCCTCTACCTCAGCATCGCCCTGAAGATCTGAGCAAAAGAGGACGGAAGTTTAAAAAGGGTTGGAAAGACTCGAACCAGAGTTCTTATTCACCATACTCTCCAATGGATGCTCGCGCAACGATTAACAAGATTGCAACTCAGAAAGCCATCAAAAACGAGAATCGAGAGCGATAGTGGACTCCTCTCACCAAATCTCCCGCGGAAGTCTTAAGCACAGAGAACTACCAATTCAAACAACCTCAACCTATGAAGAATAAGAAGGGTCAAGACCATAATCTCTTCTGTGATTTCCACAAAGACACGGGGCATACAACTGACAATTGTATTAGCCTGCGCACAGAAATTGAAAAGGCCTTGAAAAGTGGTAAGCTGACACACTTAGTGCAAGCAGTTCGAAAAGAGGTCAGACAACTCACGCGCGGCGATGAGGGGCCAAACAACAAAAAGATGAAACAAGTTGCCATGATTCAAGGAAGTTCTTCGCGCAAGCGTAGCTTTTAAAGGTTCCGAGGAGAGAATTGGCGAGAGCAACAAGTGATATTTCCTGTTGTACCGGGCGGACCTCAGGAAGAAAGACCTGTTGTGATCACAAGAATTTTCGGCCATTATCAGACTAATTACATGTTCATAGATCCGGGAAGTTCTATGGACATCATATATGAGCAATGCTTCAAGCAATTAGATCTGGAAGACAAGGCACGCCTAGAACCGGTTGACTTCCCGTTGACCGGATTCTGCAATGAGGATGTCTTTCCTCTTGGACAGATAGTTTCTCACGTAACTCTCTCAGATGGTAAGCACTCGCGAACCATTCAAGTAAACTTTATGGTAGTGCCAGCAACTTCTCGTCATGACGTATTATTAGGACGACGAGCGCAACGAGACTTTAGCATGATCACATCTGCGCCACATGTAGGGGTGTGAATTTCTGACACGACCCGAAAACCCGACACGAACCTAACACGAAATTCGCGGGTTTAGGTTTCGTCTAAATGGGTTCGGGTCAGTTTCAGGTTGAACCCACGAACCCGTTTAGGTTAACGGGTCAGGTTCTAGTCAATCTGGTCGGGTTGGCGGGTTGACCCGTTTAACACATTTATACTATATTGTATTTTTTATAATACATTTTATGTTATAAACTAAATGGGGCGCGTATTTTATGTCATGATTATAACTTACAAAGAGAAATTAACATAGATTTTATAATTTAAATATGATAATATTATATACATTTGTGTTTTTTAAGTAATTTTTAATTTTAATATATTAATTTCAGAATAAAAACTAAAAAATTCGGGTTAAACGGGTCGTGTTCGGGTCAACCCACGAAACTCCGGGTCGTGTTCGGTTCATATATATGATACGATTTTCGGGTTCGGGTTCATGTAAAATTTTCAGGTTCGGGTCGGGTTGAACCCGCTATTTTTTATAATATATTTTATGTCATAAACTAAATGGGGCGTGTATTTTATGTCATGATTATAACTTACAAAGAGAAATTAACATAGATTTTATAATTTAAATATGATAATATTATATACATTTGTGTTTTTTTAAGTAATTTTTAATTTTAATATATTAATTTCAGAATAAAAACTAAAAAATTCGGGTTAAACGGGTCGTGTTCGGGTCAACCCACGAAACTCCGGGTCGTGTTCGGTTCATATATATGATACGATTTTCGGGTTCGGGTTCATGTAAATTTTCGGGTTCGGGTCGGGTTGAACCCGCCAACCCGCGAACACGACCCGTTTAGCACCCCTAGCCACATGCTGCTTGTGGTTTCCCAACGCCAACTGGCGTAGCTATTTTATTCGCTCGAAAGGAGATCATGTCTATCGAAGAGCTAGTGGTTAAGGCTGCTAGACCAACATCACCACATGAACCAGAGAAATGGGTTCTGAACAATCAGTATCCGGAACAACCAATTATTCTGAGTCCTGCAATTTCCATGGCAATCCGTGCAAAACTCAAAACCTTGTTGTTTCGAAACATGGATATCTTCGCGTGGACACCTGCAGACATGATAGGCGTTCCGCGCAAGGTAGCTGAACATTGTTTAAACGTTTTTCCGTCAGCACAACCGGTGGTACAGAAAAAGCGCAGCCTTGGATCGGAAAAAACAGAAGCAATGAATGAGCAGGTCGCAGATTTATTGAAAGCTGGTATCCTACGCGAAGTCAAATATCAAACCTGGGTCGCGAATCCAGTAATGGTAAAAAAACATAATGGTGGCTGGCGCATGTGTGTGGATTTCAAAGACTTAAACAAAGCTTGTCCCAAAGATTGTTATTCTCTTCCTGAGATTGACAAGAAAGTTGATTCATTAGCTTCTTTCCGTTGGAAATGTTTTCTAGATTGTTACAAAGGATATCACCAAGTGTTGATGAAAAAAGAGGATGAAGATAAGACAGCTTTTTGCACGGAAAAAGGTATTTTTTGCTACACAAAAATGCCCTTTGGTCTCCGCAATGCGGGAGCTACTTACCAGAGATTAATGGACACCGTTTTTGGTGATGACATTGGCAAGACAGTAGAAGTTTACATCGATGACCTAGTCATCATGAGTAATTCAGAGAAGATTATGTTAGAAAATATCCAGAAAACCTTCGATTCCTTGCGCAAGGTCAATTTGAAGTTAAACCCAGGAAAATGCTCTTTTGGTATGGAAGAAGGAAAGTTCCTTGGATTTGTGGTTACAAAAGAAGGATTCAAGTTAATCCAGAAAAGGTGGAGGCCATCCAAAAGATGTCGTCTCCCACCACCATCAAAGAAATGCAACGATTAGCTGGGAGATTAGCTGCGCTTAACCGTTTTTTGGCTAATCATGCTGCGAAGTCATTTCCATTTATCCGAACCTTGCGCAATTGTGTCAAAAGTAAAACGTTTGTCTGGACTCCCGAAGCGGAGAAAGCTTTTCAAGAAATGAAAGATTGCATAATGCAATTACCCACCCTTACTGCCCCGCGCAGCAAGGAACCAATGATCCTTTATCTGTCCGCTTCTCCAACAGCAGTTGGAGCAGTATTAATGGTAGATCGGGAAGGCGTTCAATCTCCAATATATTACATCAGTAAGATGCTAAATGATCCAGAAACACGGTACTCTATAATGGAGAAATTAGTGTTAGCTCTTGTTCACGCCTCGTGCAGGCTGAGACGATATTTTTCAGGACATGTCATTACGGTCCTGACTAATTATCATATTGGTCAAGTCTTATCTAAACGAGACGTCTCTGGGCGCCTCGCGAAGTGGGCAATCGAATTGGGGGCATACAACATTTGTTACAAGCCAAGACCAGCCATCAAAGGTCAAGTATTAGCAGATTTTGTTGCTGAGATTCCAACAGATAAGGTTGAAGAATGCGAAGCAATTCAAAATCCAGTTCCCATTGTTGATGATAGAGCATGGATCTTGTTCAATGATGGTGCATCAAACAACGATGGGGCAGGAGCTGGGTTACGCTTGATAAGTCCAGACGGTGAAGAGTTCACTTATGCAGTTCGACTCGAGTTTAAGAGTACGAATAATGAAGTAGAATATGAAGCTTTCTTAGTAGGCCTACGCCTGGCTATCAAAATGGGTGCATCTAACTTAACTGCTCATGTTGACTCCAAGCTAGTTGCTGAGCAAATTACCGGTTCTTACGATGCGAAGGGAGACGTTATGGCCCTCTATCTAGAAGAAGCGAAAGCACTCATCACTCACTTTACGCAGTTCAAAGTTGTTCACGTGAACAGGAGTGAAATAAACATGCTGATGCCTTGAGCAAATTAGCTACGACTAGTTTACAACACTTGGCAAGAGAGGTTCGCATTGAAGTGTTAAGCAACCATCTGTGCCACTCAAACAGGTAACCATGGTTGAGGTCGGAGATCCATCTTGGATGTCTCCAATTATTATGTACCTGCTACATGGGACACTTCCAGCAGCTAAAGCTCAAGCAAGAAAGATAAGGTGCAAGGCCATCAATTACGAAATGGCAGATGGTATCTTATATCGGAAGTCGTATTAAGGACCCTTGCTTCGTTGTGTGAGCAAGCATGATGCGCAATATTTAGTACGGAGATCCATGAGGGCTTGTGTGGTATTCGTTCTGGACCGCGCATGGTCGTTGCCAAGATTATGATATTATTGGCCTGGGATGTATGTCGATGCGGTAGAAATTCTGCGCAAATGTATGTCTTGCCAGCGGCATGCCCCGAAGACATTACGCCCAAAGAATCCTCTTGTTCCAATAACCACTGCTTGGCCTTTCCAACAGTGGGGAATTGATCTTATCGGACCTTTTCCTGATGCGCCGGGCGCAGTTAAATTCGTTATTGTCGTGGTCGATTATTTTACCAAATGGGTGGAGGCCAAGCTGTTAGCTTCCACCACAGCCATGATAGTTCGTAAATTTATATGGGAACACATTATCTGCCGTTTTGGCTTGCCATTACGAATCATCACCGACAATGGTCCCAATCTCACAGCTGCAAACTACAAGCTTGGATGCAAGAAATGAAAATCAAACATGTTTTTGCTTCTGTTTCCCACCCGCAGGCGAACGGCCAGGTGGAAAGCATAAACAAGCAACTAGTGGAAGGCATAAAGACACGCCTAGGTACGGCGCAACGCGGCTGGGTCGATGAATTGCCAAGTATACTATGGGTGCACCGTACTATGCCAAAAACAAGCACCGGCAAAACACCATTTAGTCTTGTTTACGGCACAGAAGCTGTAATATCTACGGAAATCGGTCTCCCATCACCCAGAATGATTGCTCTAGAAAACAGAATAATGAAGAGCAGCGCCGACTTGATCTCGACTTAGTTGAGGATAGGCGCGAGAATGCAGCGATACGAGAAGCAAAATACAAATCTCAAATGGAAAAATACTACAACAAACGGGTACGCGTATGTACCTTCTTACCCGATGATTTCGTACTTCGTGACAATGAAGCATCAAACGTCGAAAAGCCAGGAAAACTAGCACCAAAATGGGAAGGACCTTACGTGATTCATGAGGTCCTTGGAAAAGGCGCGTACACACTTAAACGTCTAGACGGAACGACAGTTCCTAGGACTTGGAATGCGCAACAACTACGCCGTTGTTATATGTAATCCCAGAGCTCATTTTAGCCTTGTGCTTTCCACGAGCATGTTTACATTATTTTTTGGTTGTAATCTTAGTGACAGTGTGCAGCTTTATGCTTTATCAATAAATAAAATGTTTCCCGTCGCTACTTACATTCTTTTATATATTTATTACAAATGCATGCAATTCCTTTGGATAAACAGAAACACATACTCATGAGCCACAGGACAACACAGTGCTTACGCTCACACATGAGGTTACTTATTGTTTATTTGTGTATCCTAAACAAGTAATTGATCACATGCAAATATTGTAAACTAAATATATTATATTCACATAAAAATAAAGAGTACTTGCGCGCCTGCGCAACGTTACATCAAAAGAAAATTACAAAGCATCTAAGAAAACTAAGGCAATCTAGCTGTCTTTTTTTGCAACCTTTGCGCTTTGTTGTTTCTCTGCCTCTGAGAAGATCTCTTTTAACCTATCAACGAAGTCATCATGTTGTAGCGCAGCGTTAACAAGATCCATAACAGGGATATGCAGCTGATGATAATTCTCTTTAGCAGCAGTGTAGACAGCAACAGTATCGGTCCCATGAGTAGCAGCGCGGCTTGTATCCCATTGGGTTTTTAGAGCATGGGCCACATGCAGTGTACATTCCTTGTAGCCCTCAGCATGGCCATCATTCCGCGCTGCCACCATTAGTTTCGCCACCCTTTCATCTAACTCCGTAGAGTTCAAGATGGAGTTGGCAATCTGCAAACAAACGCGTAAATATAAGATATAATAACTCAGCAAGATGCATATATTTCAAGAGAGGGACAATACCTCCATAATCCCATACTCGCGCAACCATGTAAGCTGGTTCATCAGGGACTCTGTCAAGCTCTCTGCTGTAGCGCGAGCGACCTCCGTATCATTAATTTTTTGCTCACCTTCAGTCAAACGACAGGTCAACTCGGCCTTCTCAGTAAGATGAAGGTTAATATCCTTTTTCAAGGTATCAACCTCATCCTGCAGTCGCGCCTGATCAAATAACATAGAAGTTAGATCATCAATCTCTTTATTCTTAAGGAGGAGAGTCATTTTGGCCACTACCTCATTCTGCTCACTCCTCTCCCTGTGAGAACGAGCCTCTGCCGCCGCAGCAACCGCATCATCCTTCTCTTTTTTGAGCTTTTCAATCTCGTTGCGCAGAGAAATCTTTTCGTTATTATCTCGCTCACAAGCCTCTACAAAGCGCTTGCGATCATCTGCATGTTGCGCGGCAGCAACATCATACTTACGCTTCCAAGACAGCGCAGACCACTCCTCAGTTTTCTTCTCCTCGTCAAACTTGGCTTTCGCAGCCTCAAAATCCATCACCATCTTCAACGTCTTCTCCCTTTCAAGTTTGTCCTTCGCCTTACCAATCTCCACTTCATCTCTTTCTTTATTCATACTGCGCCACTCGCGCACGATTCGGTTGATAGTGGAAGAGGCAAGGGCAGACTCTTGCAAATATGATTCATAAGTAGCCTCATGTTTTTTCTCCTCTTGGCGCTTCACCTCCGCCGGAGGGAAGATGCCCTTATACCAGTCCCTACAGGAGTGCCAATCTGTGAAAACATCACCCTATTTAACTTTCCACACAGGTTGGTGGATCTCAGGCGTTTCTTCGGGGCGAATCGGCGACTCTTCATCAGAGTCGTCAAAAGAAGACATAAAACCTTCGCTTTGTGTTGAAGGGCCAGCGCCCTTAGAAATAAACGTTGAGGGCTCAGCAATAGGAGTGGATGTTTCTCTTGCCCCGCAGCTACTGACCCCTTCACAGCAACATCTGAAGCAGTATCTTTAACCTTCTCGCCAGCAGGATTCTTAGCAACACCTGAAGCAGTATCTTTAGCCTGCTCGCCAGCAGGATTCTCAGCTGAAAATTGTTTGGGCTCTTCTTCTGGAGCCACTTTTTCAAGAATAATGGGGTCCGCATCAAAGATAGGTACGCTTCGGTCCACATCTCCCTCTTCAATATTATCAGGCTTGCGCGGAGATGGTATAGAAGAAGAGGTGACCGGCGCAGCCTTCACAAGTTTCTCTGCACAAACAGACACAAATGTTAACACATAAAGCAGTACACAATTTATTACTACAAAGTGTGCAAAGAAGACAACATACCAAGAGAAAATTTCTTCGCAAAGGCTTCTAGATTGCCTTTCTTACCAATGCGCGGACGCGCAACCTTTTTGGTGGAGACGGTGGTGCAGTCTCAGACTCTTTCCTCTTTTTGGTGGTACGCTTCAACGCCTCTTCAGGGCTTGAAGGGATCTCCAAGGGGTCGTCTGGATTTGAGGCAGGGAAAGAGGTGTCAATGGGTTCTGGTTTTGGTTTCTTCAAACCTACAGGCGCAAGACCTTCTAATGAGTCCGACACCACCACGTAATCACACCAAGAGTCAGATACGAGATGCGTACCTTTCTTGCCTTCAACTTTTACAGTGACAGATGGTTTAGCCTTTTGCTTTGGTTTGGAGGAAGTTGGAGTAGCAGCAGCAGCAGCAGTTGGCTTCTTTTTCTTCTTTGATTCAGGGCCTACGCCCAAGTTTAGCAAATCACCTACATGATCAATAATAAAGGGAAAACATTGCGCCATAGGTTAGATTGCAATATTACTTAAGAGTTGGTATCTACAAGTAATATTGCAATAGCTAACTCAGCTTCGCAGCATATGACCTACCAGTAGTAGCAGAAGGCTGCGCGTTCAGATCTTCTTTCTTAGGGATTTCAAAATTTCCCAAGATCTGATCGAACCACGGTTCTTCATTCTCCACAAGAGGCACAACAGCCATTTTCCCATTATCTCTCTTGTAAGCCACCAAGTACAATGGCGCAACTGTTTAAACAAAGCATAACAACAAAACTTCATCGATATGCAGCAAATTATGCAAAACAGTTTTCAGGAAATCATGAAGTTACTTACCAGCTCCATCTTTGGTGTAAACCGGCTTTTCTTGACGTTCCTTTTTCCACAAAATGCTCATCCCTGCAGCAATTAGTGCCCTCTCAGGCAACATAATATTGGGCACATCTTTTATGTTTTGGTACCACGCTTCGTTGATCGGAATGGCCAACGTCTCCAACTCTATTTCCTCTCCGGCTCTAAACGTCATCGTCATCGGGATAACCGCCGCTTTCATATAAAAAAACTTCTGTTTCCAGTCGTGGTAAGATTTGGGTGGCACTAACAACAACCGTTTGGCTTGCACACGTTGTTGGAACGAGTAGAAGCCTAAAGTACAGTGAAGCTGATAAAATACTCGAAACTTCTCCACCGTCGGTATAATTTGCATCGACCGGCAAACAAACTCGAAGTGCCGGATCCTCACCATTCCCATCGGGTTCAGTTGAGAAATATGAAACTTGTAGAAGTCAAGGATCTCCAACATGAAGTGGGTCACCGGAAGTCTAAAATTGCCCTCGACAAAGTCATCGTAGAATAAAGTAATATAACCGGCCGGAGCGTCCGCTGCCGTAGCACCCTCCTGAGGGTAAAAAGCTCCCAGGACTTGGCAAATAGAAAATTGTCAACCAGGGCATCGAAGTATGCTTTCCCCCACTTTAAAGATGGAAGTGTAGACGTCGCCGATGCCTCAACTCTCCCTGAACTAGATCCAGTCGCCATATAAACCTTGCATAAAGAACTCTTGAAGAAAGGGATTTTTTCAGAAAAAAGGAAGATGATCGGAGTTTTTGCAGTCGCCGGAAAATATGAAGGATACAAGTTGTTTCTCTCTCTAGAATATCATCTGGTGAAGAAGCAAAAGGAAAGTCATTTCCCTTTATATACTAATCGCAATTAATGCCAGATATGACAGCAGCGACTTTTGCGACCATCACTCCTTCCTAGGTAACTGCAAGGGCGAGTGGGGAACAGTAATCGCCCCACGCGCGCGAGTGTCGCCGAATTATCATTAAATGCAGTAAGACACGTACTGTTGCGAGGCTGTCAACAGTACCGCCACGTCTGAGGAACGTGCGTGTTCACCAACTACATTATCTAGATGAGCGACACGTGTCAAAATATATTTGAAATTCAAATATTCTGCAAAGAACACTTATGACACGTCACCAAGAAGCAAAAAACAACGAGCCAACATCCATACAGCGCAACATACTTATCTCAAGTCCAGTGCTCCACCTACTCTTTACCATCACATAGGAGCAACATTGGACTGGGGGACTTCAAGGGGTATGGTCCCAAAAACCCTGCGCCAAGCAAGAAAACCATACCCACTATTAACTGCCAAGGAGATCCTGCGCAGACTCCTCTGCCAAAGAAAGACTCACTACAACTCTGCGCCAGGTATCCAAAGAAGAAAAAGATCATTTAACTACCTTGCGCGGGCTCGCGCAAGGTTCAAAGTTAACCTTGATCATTCCTTGGATAATGCTTCAGTCGCGAACCTTGCGCAGATATTTATATCAGAGCAAGTACTCACCAAATGTTGCGCTGAACAACAAAAAAAGGGGAAAAGATCATTCAACTACCTTGCGCCGCTCGCGCAAGAAAACAGTTAAATCTTGATAGACTTTCCCTTGGCAAAAAAAACCTTGTGTGCAAGAATTAGTGCAGAGGCAAAAGAGAATCTTTTCTGTTGTAACAGAATGCACACGTGGCGAGCAACAGATGGATTACAGCTGTAAGATCTTTTAGAAGCCACTAACACCCAATCGTGCAAGCATCTTTCGGTTATAACCAATTGCCACATGACAGCATCTGGACGACTGAGAAAGATCACGGTGATGGCATGCTCACATCAATTAAATATAGTGATCTCATGACAACACGTGGCTTCTCCCTAACCGTAAATGAGCTCACGATCCGTGTGCATTAACGGGAAACCACAACTTAACGGAATGGCGAAAGATTCCGTTAAAGTTACCATCTCTCATTTTGGCGCCAAAAACTCCGGCTATAAATAAATGACTTGGACTTCAAGTAGAAGGTATTCACTCTGAACTACTCTCTCTCTTACTTTACTTCCGACTACCTGTACTTATTCTCATGCCGGAGGGTGGTCACGGAGAGAATTCCCCTTCTCCCCGTGGCGAGCTGACGGTGCTCTGTTTTGCAGGATCAGTCGGAGTACTGTTGCATTTACCATCATCGCGAAACCAAACGAAGGATTAACCTCTTTGTGTAGAGCCCGATCTATAGATCTACTCAGATTCCGGTCTGGTTGATCTAGGGTTTCTTCAGGAGGTGTAATTCCACTTGCCGGAAAATGTGTCGGATCTGAAAAAGTAGGTGACAGGTTGTGGTGGTTTCGGGTGTTTGAGCAGATATGAAGTGGACTTTAGAAATAGAAAAGTAGGATGTTATACCGAACTGATGGTGACCGGAAATTTGGCCGGAAATGGTCACCCGAAAAACACTCGTGAGCTAAGAAACCTTTAGCTTTGATACCATGTAAAGAGAATGGTATGGAATGGAAAGGAAATCTAAACTTGTATTGATTGAATGTGTGTTTACAAATGAGAAGGACCCCATATAGGGAAAAGGGGGGACCAACTAATAAATACTAATTACATGCAAGGACACCTATAATTACACGGATACCTATAATTACACTTAGGGACCTCTAGCTAACAATTAGGTCGTTATGCTAACTAATATTTACAACTAACAGATATTGATATATGGATACGTTATGTTTTGTGGATTGAGTTATGTAATTGAAGCAGCAGGAAGATTTGGCCCTGCCCATCAAACAATCCTGGGTGCGTTTCGAGAAACTCAAAATCGTCGTCTTTTCTGTTCCCTTGGAGGATTCTGTACAAGTCTTTGGATAGTGCACTCCAGGTGTTTGATGTTTTGTCTTTTTTTTTTTTTTTTTGGTTTTTATGTTTACTATAATATAATGAATTATAATGTGTGTGGTGTTTCGTTTTGTGAACGTTTATTGCAGCAATTGCAGGAAGCCATGGAAGCTCAGAAGAATGCCAAGATTTAGGTAGTGGAAGACATGGTAATTTACGGATTTTGATTCACTTATAGCATGTGTAATGCAGAGGTAGTCTTAAAGTCCTGTTTTTTCTCCTGCTCTTTGTCTCCGCCATGCAGCTTTATGCAAATGAAATTCACATCGTCGAGGAACTCAGCCGAAAAGGAATCCAGGGACTGGTGGTGGCCAGAGGAGCTTCCGAAGAGACCATTTTTGGTAGAATTTTTTAAGGTTTGTGTGTATTAATCAGATGGGTGAAAATGATAAAAGCGTGTAGTGTCTGGTGAATATATGGAATGGTTTAAGTTGACCATAACTTTCTAATTACGGTCTGGCGGTAAGAATAGATATATATTATAACTGCAAAAAAGTGAAACTTGCATGTTATTTTGCAGGAGAACAAGACCACCTATGACTAGGCGTTTGCTTTTGTCATTCTTCTTTCTTGGATTAATCTGGTAAGTTTACACAACGAAAGATACATTTTAGTTAATTATCATATTCTTCATGCAAATATTGGATCTCTTTATCGACCAAATTGTATTTCAGTATTTGTTCTATTGATTTATTTTGATTAAACCTCTTTAAACTTGAATAAGATATTTGGAAACTAGCTTTTGTAACTTTTTATTTTTGGCTACACCACTCCAACATATGTCGCGGTTGCACAATCTTCGACTCCTGCAATAATTTAACAGTTTTCTTTCGTGAATTCTCACCAAAATCAGGTTTTGGCTCTTTGGTTAAGCTAATTATAGTGTATGCACGAGGCATTTGTTTGATTGTTGATTGTTTGTATTAAAAGAAAAATCTTAGTTTATAATTTGTCTTGCGATAGTCAATCAAGGTACTTACTTTTTGTCAACTTAGCTATAGAGTTAGAAGTACTTGATTATGAAGTTATTCTGATTAGCTTGAGGTAGTTAACCCATGATCAACTTTTGTGTCTCAGATTTTAACTTATTTGTGTTCAAATGTGTAAATATAGGTAATTGAAGACGGGTTTATGCAATTGACTGGAGTGGTTAGGATGAGGCATTCGTCAAATGCACCGGCTGTTGGTAAGGATTTATGAATTCATAAGTGGCCTTATCTTTTTACACATCATAACTTGCCATACCTACTCACACTTGAATTAAATTAACTTTGCTTCACTCAAACCTGTGGACTATTAATTAATTAATTTTCCATTTAAATTACAACCTATGTGTGAACCAGCCATTTTTGTTATTTGAAAATAATCTTATTGGTATAAAGATAAGATAGTTTATCAAAGATGGTAACTTTCTTTTAGTTGGTCAAATTTATTGGGAATTAAAAGTTGAAACATGTGTTTTGTGTGTAGTAACAACCACTTCAAAAAACCATAAAACTCTCAGAATATTTGTGTGTGTCTAGATGTGCGAGTGTGTTTGTGTATATATAGAGAGAGGCCGGAGGCGTTAATCTTAGAACCAACAATATGTTGAGAACTATGAGAAATGGATGCCAATGTGGGGCTAGCCCACTTAGGAGAGGCATTTGCCTTTTAGATCACCCGGTGTGGCCTAGCGCCCCCGGCCACCTCACCTCAGCCATTCTGGCGCCCCATGGCACCCCTCCCCCATCCCGCCATAGCCAAAGGGGGCGCTATGGCATGCCTCCGCCAGTGGGTTAATGGGCGTGAAAGAGGAGAGGGTGAGCCACAACCAATCAGATGTCTTCTTTTATATATAGTAAGTGGGGGCTTTAGAGGGCTATATTCCACACCATGCAAATTAACAATAATGCCCCTCGCTTACGTGTCGCCTACGTGGTGTGATAAAGCCCCTAGGGGCTTTATACCACACCACCCAGCCTTAGAAGAGAGATCCTAGATTCAAACCTAAGAAAGGGGATAATTTTGAATAATTGGTTTAATGAAGTAGTATTAACATTTGTTGTTAAAAAAACGTGAGAAATGAATAATGCATTTATGCCAGTGGCAAATCTAGAATTTTTTTTTGACATTGGTTGGGTAAAAAAGGCGGGTCAAAACAAGTTGGGTCAAAATGAATAGGGTAAAACCAAATCATACTTATTCAGTTAATGATATTGTAAAACTACTCATACTTATTTACATAACAATAGGCTAAATTTTACTTGAAAATAGTTATTTTCTTTTCAAAAATTGTTTAGTTCCGTTCAAATTTGTACTCCTTAACTTATACCACCATCTTTGTTTAATGAAGTACATACAAACTACAAAGCTAACTTTACTTGTAATGTGTAATAGACTATCATTTACATAATGCTCAAACATATAAAATATGAAAAACAAGGATTTATGGGCTGCAAACACAAAAGTTATCTATGTGGGCTGGAGTGGACGGTGGGCATAGGCCCACCCTACCTCCAAGGTGAATCCGCCACTGATTTATGCTAATTGTTGTGTATGTGATGCACAAAACGTTCATTTGATCGTAGATATGCTTTTCTTTAAACTGAAATCAACTTTCGTGAATGACCATGCACAGGGGGTGGAGCCCTATAGCTTTTACATGCCAAATGGACATTACAGCTTGGGGGCACATGCAAATTTGATTTGAAAAGCCATATACCCTTGCTCACTGATCATTGTTACCTGTTGCAGTGGCGATTGATGATAATTGATTCACTTGAGGATGAAGTATTTACTTTTTTTAAACATAATTTGTGAGCATTTATATATGAAGTTTGGTTAAAATGTTATCTTACTTGAAATTCACATGTACTATTTGCTGATTGGTGGAACGAAGATAGTGTGGTAAGTGGAGGGCGGATTCAAAGCTGTGAATATCTTCTGAAGTTTGTATTTAGTACCTGTGAAGGTAATTTTGTATAGCCTCTCCTGTCCGCTCAATAGTATACTTTCTACATATGATA
Organism: Scalesia atractyloides; assembly: GCA_947069175.1. NCBI lineage: Eukaryota > Viridiplantae > Streptophyta > Magnoliopsida > Asterales > Asteraceae > Scalesia > Scalesia atractyloides. The sequence continues at coordinate 68,877,415 of CAMTDV010000006.1, read as the reverse complement.
ATAGTTACTATATGGTTGCAATATTTTTTTAAAACTGACACATGTTTCTGCTACTCTGCAGAAAGACGAGAATTGGTTACTAAAAGCAACCTAGACATCTTTGAATTAAAGAGATAAAAAGAGGGTCTTCAATTCGTCTCAGTCGATGTATTTGCTGGTTTTAAACTTTTATGTTTTTTGTGCCTTCATCTAGCGTTTCTATACATTACGCCTTAAATTGTAAGCCCCCGGCCGCAACGCGGCTGGGGTTCCATCTAGTTACTTATAACGAGCAAAGATATTACTCACACCATGATGTATCTCAACTTGATAGCACATATTTCTTAGCCATGGATGCATTTTTTTAGATTATACTATATATATATATATATATATAATATAGGACAAGGATCCGTTAGGAACCACCCTTTATTGCGAGAACCACCAGAACCAGTGTGAACACAAACAGTAATACCTAAAAAATCCAAAAAATATACCAATTTTTTTTGAAAAAATCGCTATATTTACTCAACAATAAAAAAAATTCAAAATTTTTTTTTTGAGTACCAACTATCCATGCACATGTGCATTTTCGTTATTTCTTTGACAAATTTCATAATACATTACAAACATTAGACAATTATACTTTCATTTACACTACCATGTGTAACACACTACTTTTTACGTTACCAATATTAGCAATGCACATGTGTATCTATATATATCAACATGAAATAAGGTGTTTTGGTACACTAATTTGAATACATTTTCTCTTTCATCTATCATATCATCCATAATACACTACCATGCACATGGGCATTTTCATCATTTCTTTGACAAATTCCGTAATACATTACAAATATTAGACAATTGTACTTTCATTTACACTACCATGTGTAATACACTATTTTTTACGTTACCAATATAAGAAATGCACATGTGCATCTATATGTATCAACATGAAATAAGGTGTTTTGGTATACTACTTTGAATACACTTTCTCTTTCATCTATCATACCATCCATAATACACTTCCATTGCCTCCTACCATCCATAATACAATACCATTACCTCCTACCATTTATAATACAATACCAATACCAATATTTTCACTTTATTACATGTATATCAACACCGTTTATACCATCCAATCAACATATTATATCATAAAGTGACAACTATAATGAACTAATCAACCAATGGATATAATTAACCAAAAAACATATCTATGAGCCTACTTCATCATTCAAAATCACAAACTTTTTGTACCAAAACACGGTATATAATTGTTATACATAATGACGCACATGTGCATTTAATGTAAAATTGAGTGTATTATGGATGGTATTGTAAATTAAAGTGCAATTGTCTACTAGTGATAACGTATTACTGAATTTGTCGAAGTTATGTTACATATGCACATGTGCATGGATAACTGTTAATCGAAAAAAAAAGTTTTTTTTTGTAACAAAATATAACGATTTTTATTAAAAAAATATTAAAAAAATTGAGTGCTTTTTTTATTTTTTTAGATTTTATTTTGCAATAAAGGTGGTTCTCGCGGTTCTCACAATAAAGGTGGTTTCGCATGAACCTTACCCTATATATATATATATATATATATATACCAGGTCAGTTCCCCATGTGTTACACGGGTTGAACAATTTAAATTATATAATAAATATTTCTTGTAAATGCAAATCAAAGACGAAGACATTTATATACCAAATTGAGATAAATGAGTTAATATAAAGATGATGTATGTTAGTATTATCAAAATTCCACAAATAAGCATGCAATCAAACTGTCATTGAATATAATACAAAAATTAATATATTGTATAATACTTGTTATGAGAAATTAAAGGTTACAATTATAACTCGCACGTTACTGGAAAATAATTTGAATCCAAAATATATTAACACAATTCATAAATATCTATATATTTATTTGTACACAACATTACATCTTTTATTCATAACTTTACCAATCTCTATCTAGAATTAATAGTTTTACCCTGTCCTTACTTTTAATTATTGATAATACCAGATACAATTAACCATGGGTGAATCAGGTAATGTTAAAAACAAACCAACCTTCGATAGTGACTGACCTTGGCTTATATTAATTGTCACTGCAAAACCGAAAAATAGTGGAAGTGGAGATTTGTGGATATATGGTCTCAATGCAACATAACAAAATTAGGTGTTGATAGTAAAAACAACCACTGCTTACGCACACTCCTAGATCGGCTCGTAGACTTTTTCGTTAACCTGATTAAAATCTCATACACAAATATATCATCAGAAAGGTACAATAATAAGGGTGGAAGGAGTGAAGCAGTGAGTGGTGTGGGGAATTGAGTTTACCGAGCGGCAAGGAGATGCCACCCCCTCTTCGGTGACTAAGGTGAAGAGATTGAAATCGGTGAATACTCACTGAAAGAGAAGAGAAGAGATAGAGGAGGGAGGGAGGGTTAATTGTGGCCCCCACCCTTTTTCAACCTATCACAACTTTTTTTAAATTTTACCACTCTTTATGTGTTTGAGCACCCCTGGTGTTTTAGTGTAAATTGAGGAGTGAATGAAGAAATTGAGATGCCATGATATTATTGGTTAAAAAAAAGTTTACCACCATCCATTTGGGGAGCACTCCTTCCACACCCTAATAATAATTGTAATAGAAGTGACAATAATGATATTAATAAAACAATATTACCTTTTGTCGTACATATATATTAATAGTTACCAGGTTAGTCACCCGTGTGTTACACGGTTTAAGTAAAGAAGAAAATATCAATAAAAACGTATTAATAATATATTAATGTCACGTGTCATTCTCTCTATTAATTTAGGAATAACATTGTCAATATTACTGAATAAGAATAATAATATGTTAGTTTAATAATATCTTATATATTAGTTTAATATCTAATATATTATATATTATTAATATATATAATAGCATATGAATGCTTAAAACCATATGTATGATGATAAAACAATTTGGGAATTAAATTTGAGGTATCTTATAGAAAATTTGTTTTTTATTTCTTTTTTAGAAAACTAATTATATTTTATTTATGAGATGATATATTTTTTAGATAATTAATTCTATTTTTCTTATCAGATGATATGTTTAATATTTCATATTCTGTAAAACCACGTTTAATATCAATGACATTATATCATTTTAAATATTATTCAAGTATAATATTATGTATTTTTTCTCAGGTGTTACAACTATATACTCTAAAAGAAAATTTCATTCTTGAAATTACTAAAAAAAATAATCTACATGGCATGTGAATAACGAAGACACAAAATCTAAGTTAACATAGATTGATACAGAATATTATACGTCTATAATAGATGAATATGAACACTATTCATAACAATAACCTAACTTGTTACATATTTTGTTTTATAATAAAATTTTACGTCATCAATTTTTCTCCATCCAGTTTTTTTTCATGAACCTAGTTTATAAATAAAGATATAAAGTTAAAATATAATAGTGAGTTTTACATTTTTTTGTTACCCGTTAATTCAACATTCTTTTACATCTTAAAACAAAGAAATTATCAAATATTATTAATAAAAATAAGAAATAACTTTATAATCATAATGTATTTTTTTAATATACGATACTAAGAGAAGAGTTTTTATGATATTTTTTTAAACATTTATTATAATAGGACTTAAGATCATGCTAAGTGATATTCATATATTAAATTAAAAAAGTATATTAATTAAAAATATTATCAGTGTATTACATGATGTAAATATAAAAAAATGTAAATCATAAATTTATATATGATCCCGACAGACCTTGTAAATCACAAAAGAGGCCTATGTGAATTTCCTAACAGACTCGCTGAATTTGGATTCGGGTTTTTTTAACACCCTATTTATAGGATAATAATGTTGATAAACATATAATATTAAAACTAAAATATTATTAGATAACGATAAGAATAAGTATTAAGTGATATTAATTATTAAAACATATAAATAAAAATATGGTCGTTGGTCAAGGATTTTTCCACAAACTGCTTTCCTCTTAGGGGTCTTAAGTTCGAATCTAACAATTCTATGCCAATAATCCGGAAGAACACCACTATTCAAGGAAGGATTCGAACTTGGGTAAGGTTCCGGCATGTATAGCCCTACCGTGTTGCAAGCCAATTACACTAAAACTATTAAAAAAGTAGGAGAGAGATAAAAATAAATAAATATGAGAAAACAACGAGAATATTATACCTATTAGGCGAATCATGTCTCCCTAATTCAAAAGGACTTACGAGTCACTTTGGAATAGTCGAAGTTTCTAAAACCGAAACACTCCAACATTTATCAAGCCTCTCTTTTACGCTATCTTAAATTTTATGCAATATAAATCTTATTCTTTCATTTTATTTCAATGTCACATTATACTAGAATCAAATTTATACACAACACACTTCTCAGTTATACTAAATCTATTACACAACGATTCTATAGGTGCATACTAAACATCATACTTGATTTGGGATTACTGGAACATTATATATGATAAACTCGTTATAAAACCACACCTTAACATGTATAGCACTATGCGTAGTGCTATAGGAGTAGCGCACCGCCCTTGAGACTTGGGTCATGTTAAGTAAACTATTTCATACTAAGTAAACTATTTTACACTATGTTTCAACAATATTGACTAGTCAACATTGCGTACACGATGGTTTGACTTGTTTATTCACATGTTTATGTGGTAGACTCGTCATTAACTTTGATCAGGCCACACCTTAACATGTATAACGCTTGTGTAGCGCTATAGGAGTGACGTCCGCCCGTATTCTTGAGGTCATGTTAAGTAAACTATTTTACACCCTCTTCGTTTTAACGATGATGGGTAGTCTACATTGCGGTACACGATGGTTTGACCTGTTTATTCACATGCCAGTAATCCGTTAATCTTGGTTAAACTAAAATATATCATCTGTATTGTACACGAATGTTCGAATACGCACACTTACACTTATACTCATACTTATACAGTATACTCTCTCATACTTAAATGCAATTATACTTATATACTTGAGACTCTATATATGCTATCATTCTCACTTGTAATACGTTAATAAACCCTAATCGTGACACGGAACGTAACATGACACCGATTAGCGAAACAGAAGTAATATAGTATTAAACATGGTGGATACGCCGCGGGTACTTCCTCTATATAAGTGTTACTACCATATTACCAAACTTTCGTAAAACGTGCCATGAGAAATTCGGTGTTTTACTACTATGTTTAATACAAACTTTAATCACTCACAACCTATTTCGCGATTATACCCATACATGCTTAAAATGCCCTATTATTCAAAAGTCTCCCTCTTAAATAAATTTCGGGGCGGAATTTCCTAAAGTAGGGGAGATTGTAACGCCTCGCTTTTCGCATCCTTATATTAGAAAATAAATATTTGTATCATAATCCGGGGCGTTAAAACATAATAAAAATATATGTGTGTGTGTATATATATATTATTAATTGTTATTCGTTATTCGTGTAACGCCTCGTATCTTCGTATTTCTATTTTAAAAATGTCCGTATCCGTATTCTAATTTTAGAAACCTTACATTCGTATTTTAATTTCAATCTCACAACTCGAGGCATTAATCATAATAAAATTCATATTTTATACATATTTTTTTATTCACACAACCGATCATTTAAATACGTATATACGTATAAATACTTATATGCACATCCTCAATACTTGAATTATACTTTTATACTTTTTATATATACTCAATTACATAATATATACTCAAGAAATACCAAGAAATATACCAATCATCTTTCCACCTCATCAATCCTCTTTCACCTTCTTTAACCAATCATATTTCACCATTTTCCACATCCTTTCTCCACCAATCATCTTTTCAATCCTCTTCCACCTTTTTTAACCAATCATATTTCACCCTTTTCCACTTTCTCTACATATAAATACCAACCTCCTTCTACCATTTTATTCACACAATTCTTCTCTCCATCTCTCTAATTCTCTTATTTCTCTAAATCAAGAATTCTAAAAGGACACTGAGTGTTCCAACCATTATTCTCTCAACCTCTCTACTTCTCTCAAATCTTTCAAGCAAGGAAGAGAACTCTATGAGTTCTAAAAGAAAACACTAAGTGTTTTAAAGGAAGCTTGAAGCTCCAACCTCCAACTCTTCACGGAATCACCAAAGGAAACTTTGCAAAACCGTGAGCATACTCGACCCCTTTTTTACACTTTAATGCATTTTGGGGTGCAACATGTATAAATTACAAAAGTTATTTTAAACAAAATTAAATGTGTTCACAATACCAAATGTGTCATCAGTTACGCTTATGTGAGTTATATGTGTTAGTTTAAACTCGTCTATACATGCTACTTGTTATGCTTGAGTTTGTTTATGCTTATTAGTTTTGACTTGTATTCTCATGATATCGTTATGCTTAGAATACTATGCATGCTAGTTAAGGAATTCGATTATATGCTATTGTTATGCGAAAGTGGTCTACATATTCGTGCGATTCGACTTGAATATATGCTTGTCACAATCAAAACCAACTTTTATACTTATAATTAATTTCAAACTTGTATGCTCGCCAATACTTTTGTATTGATCTATGCTTTTAATACATGTTGCAAAAATTTTGATGACACATGGAATCTAGTAGGATTGCCTAGAAACGCATTTAAACTTTAAATACTTATTGTATTTATTTTGTTTCAAAAATGTATTTCGTTTCAATATCTTGTATTAAATCGTTATCAATGAAATGAAATTATATTTGTTACGTGTCGGGATCTAAATTTTGTATTATTTGATTTAAACTATGTAAAAAGGTAATTATTAAACACTTGACACAATTAGCGTTATGAAGCCTCTTGCAATCTAGTTTTCGTCTCATCCTGATGTTTCCGTCATCGGTTAGGGTGTGACAAACATGACACAACGTTTTTGTGTTGTTTAATGTTTTTACGTCCATTTTTTCTCAATTGATAGGTTCGTCGCAACACATGAATCCTATATCGACTTAATTATTTTTTAAGTGTTCTACATTACGGTCTATTTCTACATTTTAACACGCCACAACTTCAGCGTTGGTGATCGCTGACGGTTATGTAGCATTGGTGCTAATTGACATGCTTTTACGCCCCTGCCGCAACGCGGGGGTGTTTAGTTCTAGTTAATTTGAATTTAAAACTTAAGATTTGGATAAAAATATTAAGTGGGGATTAATTTATTCTTTTTCAAGATTTAAGGATTAATATTTTTTTATATTTTAGGAATAACATAACAATATTAATAATATGTAATCAATATTAGTAAAATGTCATCGTATATTAATTTAATTTGAATTTGAAACTTAAGATTTAGATAAAAATATTAAGTGGGGATTAATTTATTTTTTCCAAGATTTAAGGATTAATATATTTTTTTAATTTAGGAATAACTAATGAAACTAAAAGGATCATATTTGAGGTGGGAAAATAGAATTTTAGATAGCCTATAAAACATTATAATCATCATTATATAGTACTAAATACCATATGACATTAATGACACTATTCAACCTTTATCTAAATATTAATATTAATTGATATTTGTTCAAACACAATGACACTCTTTATTGTATTTAGTAACATATGAACAATACGAGTTAGTTAATTTACTGTGTGTTGCTAGTCAATTTTCAAAAGGTTGTTTAATCCTCTATTTTAATCAGATTCGGAGTTAGGGTTTTGGGGTTTTGAAAATGGCAAAGAATCTTAAAAAGGTTGCATTTTTACGTGTGAAATGGTGTAAAAACCCTAGATCTGACTTTAGAAATGAAAATGCAAAGCTTTGGACGTAAAAAATATGAGTTTTGGGGTGAAAAATGATGAAAAACGAGTTAATTTGTGTTTTTAGCCCGTTGGGCGAAACTAGATAATCATTGGGCGAAATTAGATGTTCGTTGGGCGAATTTAAGGAATTTTCCAACGAAAGTTGGGCGAATCTGCGAAATTAGCTGCGAAACTAGCTGTGAAACTAATGTTCTGAGAATAACAACGAGTTAGGAAAGGCTGGCCTAGTCAAGTAAAATTAAGTAGAAACCACCCGCGAGCATGTTGGCATAGTGTTTAGATGTGAAATCCGTCAATTAAGAATCTAGTTTTGTTTGTAAACATTTACCCTACATTGTATACATTTTTGTGTCATTGTTTATTTGTTTCTTTTCAAGTCGTTATTATATTTTACAATAACGTAAGCGACAACAATTAATTATTGAAGTCAACTTTTGGGGAGTAAAAAGTTTCATTAATATGATTAGTATTGATGTTTGCAGCTCTGAGTAAGAAGACATTGAAGGTGGAATAGAAATGTACCTAAGAATGGAATGTACCTAGTTCTCATCAAAATCTGGCGTTGAACTCCTCAAAGCTCCCATCATCCGCCTCTCTTCTCTCGCTAACTTGTCTATCCATTGGAACATGTCATCAATCATATTCATCAACTTTTCTTTTTCTGTTAACAGCTTGTTAATCATTTGATCTTTTTCATTTGTAACCCATTCTTTCTCGACTTCTAATTTTCAGCAATCGATTTCCATCTTTGCAACTCAAATTCAACCTCATTTACTCTACAAGAACTCTTAAAGAGTTCTTCGTTTGCTGTATCTAAGCGCTCACACACATTCATCAGCTCACTCTTTGTTTGTACCATTTGATCATGCAACAAAAGCTTTTCTTCCACCAGTTTTTCTAACCGAGACGTCCATTCTGCTTCTTTGCCCTTGTTAATCTCATCCAAAGTATTAAACTTGTTTTGAAGAAGCTCTATGATTAAAGAAGAATTAACAGCTTCTTGGATTTGGGATTCTTTAAGTTTCTTGACAGCAAGAACCAATTCTTTATTTTCTTCCTCGATTTGAAGAATCTTGCATTCCATCTCCTTACAAACACCATATTTCTCAATCGTCAATCTTTCAAGTTTGGCTTTATATCTTCATTGCATGATTCTGATTCTAAAAGCTGACTCTGTAAGCACCTTCTTTGGTTCTCTTCACGAGCAAGAGCTTGTTTACAAAATTCCAATCGGTTTTTAACATCTTTTGAGAGTGTAATCTTAGAATCCAACATTCTTTCCAATATCGATATCTCACTACAAAAAGCATGTTTCTCAATACCCCACTCGTTTTCCTTCACACGAAGATTATTTCTAAGCATTTCATAATTTTCTTCCAATTGATTGAATAGACCGCTCTTCACTTTTAACTGTTCTTCAACTTTGACTTTTTCTTCCTTCAACCTTTCAAACATATGATCTAATTCTCTCCTTTGCTTGGAAGTTTCATAATTCTCAATTTCCCACTCTCTTTCCTTCAATTTAAGACTACTTTTAAGCTTTTCATGAGCTTCTTCCAAGCTCCTGAATTGCTCATTCCTCCATTTTAGCTGTTGTACAAGCTTCTGGTTTGCTCCCTCCAACTTTTCCAATATGTCACCTCTTTCACTCATTTGCTTTTAATTCAGATCAGCAAAAAAAAGAAGATAAATTTAAAAGCATTCATTAATACAATAACAAAACAGAAGGTAACATGAATAAGCAACTGTAAATAAGCAACTGTAAATGTAAACGAGGTGAATAACAGAAGGTAAATTTAAAAGCAAATAAAACCTCAGCCAGTGAAAATTACAAATCCTACTATATGCAAATATGACTCTGGCCTAACTAGTGAAAAGCACCAACAACCTCACATACTTACATATAGCCTTACAGTTCCTAGACCAAAGATAGCATAGAGTAATGCCTTCATTGTATACGTATACAATGAGTACTTTATATATGTTTTTGAAGATTATATAGTAAATTTACTAACACTATTCGTATATTAATAAAATATGTTTTGCAGTTTCTTGACACTCCGCTGTTTGTAGATAATAAAGCCGCAATAGACATAACTAAAAATCCAGTTCATCACTCTAGAACAAAACATATCGAGATTCGCTACAACTTCATTCGTGATTGCTACGAAAAGAAGTTGGTACGAGTTGAGAAAATCCACACCGATGAACAGAAAGCTGATTTTTATACCAAACCATTTTCTCTAACAAGGTTTAAATACTTAATGAGACTAAACGATATGAAAACTCTTTTGGCAGGTGCGGATGCAGAGGTTGAATATGGATCGGACGACGAGTTCTCGTGATCCTCATTGGTTTGTTAACTTTTTAGGATTAGAATTTCTTAAAACCTAAAATACAAAAATATGTTTTTGAGTCGTCCAGACACCGGTCTTTGGTACCCTAAGGATGATAGTTTTGATTTGATCGCGTTCACTGACTCAGATCATGGTGGTTGCAAGATTGATTCGAAGTCCACTTCAGCAGGATGTCAGTTTTTGGGAAATCGCCTAGTCACGTGGCAGTGCAAGAAGCAAACCTGTGTTGCTACATCAACATGCGAGGCAGAGCATATTTCAGCTTCCAGTTGCTGCTCCTAGGTTTTATGGATTCAACAGCAGATGCGCGACTACGATTTTGAATTTCTTACTACTCCTATTTATGTTGACAATGAAGCAGCCTTAGCAATTACACGCAATCCGGTCCAGCACTCAAAGATCAAACACATCGAATTAAGTATCGTTTCATACGCGATTGCTATGAAAGAGACTTATCGATGTTGTTAAAATCCACACTGATAACCAACGTGCTGATTTATTTACAAAAACTTTTGATAAATCACGATTTGAATATCTTTTGTTGATAAACGGCATCAAGGTGAAGCAAGAGTAAACTCATCTTCGGCTAATCGTTTTGTATATATTTTCTTAACTACAAAAATCCAAAAAGATGTTTTATTTTTATTTACTTTTTGAATTTTAGGGGGAGAAATTCAAGAAAATACGAAAACATTGAAAAACTCTTAAAAATACAAAAATATGTCTTTTATTTAATAAACATACTTCACGATATTGTATACATTGATTAAAAGATAGCATCTATTATATGTATAGAACATAGGGTGAAGTTATTGTAAAAAAAATGTTTTTTGTGAGAAGGGTAAGAAAAAATCTAAAACATTATATCTTTAATCTAATGGTTGAGATCTTCATGGCAATCTTGTAAATAGTGTAACAATTAAATTAATTAGTTTCTAGATTAAGGGTATAAAGGTAATTTAATATTTTTTAAATTAAGAAACTAACATTAATGCACATGCAACTTCTCCCCGTCTTTTTTAAACTTCAATAACTTTTTATATGCAACTTTTTTTAAAAAAAACACCATAATAACGAGCGTTTTTTATCTTTAATATAAGTACCATAATGCTATACTTATATAGAAAAAAATTACGTATAGTTCAGCCTACTGAAATGTAGGTTTAAATACTGTACGAGAATATCTACCTGGATGCAGGTGTAAAACACCATGAATGCAGGTGTAAAAACATCGTCCGAAGAACACCTATCATAATGCGGGTATAAAACACAATGAATACAGGTTTAAACACCATACGAAGAAGATTTACTGGAATTATAGTAGTAAACACCCCACATAATGTGCAATGCAATCATTCCAGATATTAAAAACACCATGACTATATTACGATTCAAGTCATGGTGTTTTTAGAATCTGAATGGTGTTTTATACTTTCAAAAGACTATATTGGATTCAAGTTGTGGTGTCTTTTAGAATTCGTATGATGTTTTATACCTACGAATTAACTAAAAATTTGATATGAATTTATACCTACGAATTAATCTTTATAATCATATAAAATTCAAAATTGGAATTCCTAAAATAACTACACATTAATTGTATCCTTAATTAGAATTATTAGTACAATTACCATTATATCCTTGATCTAAAAAAATGAATAGGGAAAGATCTAAGGGCTGAGATTCTTTCTTACCCTTCTTTCACTTTTGGTCTTTTTTACAGGAACCTCAATCTATATATATATATAATTAGGTTGGGTGTGGGGGACGTGGAGAAGCTCGTGGGTATGCCATGTGGGCAGTGACGGATCGTCAACACCACGCCCCACAGGGTAGGGCGTCACAGACGTGGCCCGGGCCACGGCTCTCACAGGATAAAATTAAATGTGATGGGTGTGGTGAAACAGTAACTTTTTTTTCTTTAATTATTTTCCTTAATAACTTGATTAAACCAACAAAAAAAAACCATTATCTTTAGACCACAAATCGCTTTGCGCTATGATTTTCTATCATTCTCTATAATTTTGATGTGGTGGGTGTGGTGTTGTTACCTAAGATCTTTGTGTTATACCTTGTCTGCTAAAACGCAATTCTCATTCCCAAAATCAAATGACACATGACTATGAGTCGTGACCCATAATTATTTTTATTTCTTATAAATAATAATTAATAAAGATTATATTGTATTAATGAGAAATTATAACCATGTATTTGATGTAGACACAAAAATTTTATCTAAATTTATTTTATATGTAATTAGTATAGCTTTAACAATAATAAAGCTTATATATAAACTAAAAATATGCAAATAGAGAAATGAACTTAAATTTTATTACTTTCTACATAAGCCTTTAATTAAAAACAAAAAATTGGGTCTTTAAACTATTTGGCCCATAGTCACTATCGCCGATCAAAAACCTAAAAACCCTCGTTCACAAAGCTGAAAACCCTGTTCAGATCAACAACCATGTGGAAACGTGCAGTCGATCTTCTCCGATCAGTCACCATACCTACATTGCGGTTGCGTCTACGCAATGGCGGATTGAATCATGCTTGTCCAGGTATTTTGATGGCCAGATCTAATAATAGTATCTATATAATCCATAGTGCTTATATCATATGAAATACATTCCAACTAGCGATGTGAAACCTGTTGTGATTAAGGATTCGTCATCCACTTACTCGTCAAGGATTCGTCATCCGTCATTATTCAGGAACCTTATGTGATCTGAATGAGCTTAATATCTGACTTTTGATTTATGGATATATATTGTAGTTTCTAAGAATGAGGAGATCACCACCATTGAGCCTGAAACAGAGGAAGGTACCTTCTGTTACCTAAGATCTGGAATGAGCCTAATATCTGAGTTTTGATTTATGTATGTATTGTAGTTTCTAAGAACGAGGGATCACCACCACTGAGTCTGAAGCAGAGGAAGGTAGTCCTTTATGTTATCTGGATTTACTTTTACGTATATTTATATTATGAATTGTAAACTGTTGTCGATAATCTAAACAGTTAATAGTTAATCTTGTATGTGTATGTAACTGATAGCCAAAGTCGAGATCGAGGAAGAACTGTACACAACAAATGATAAGATCTTAACAATAGGAGATGGAAATCTCAGTTTCAGCCATGATTTGGCAATTTACATGGGGGACGCAACTAATCTGACCGCGACCTCTTTAAAATCTTTAGGTAAGTCGCACATATTAACTTAGTATTAAAATTCGAAACCAATTAATAAAAGGTGTTTTTTACAGATAAGTTGCGAAGGATGTATAAAGATGCATTGAAACATATCGCTTGCATTATCAAACTTGGTGAAAAATTTGTTTTGGAAGTTGACGCCACCCAAATGACTAAGGATGACATAATTAATAACGTCCAGTACGACATCGTGATATTCAACCAGCCTCACTCGGGAACTTGATGTGCATACTATTCTCTAAGCACATTATACAGGTATCTTATGCCTACCTTCCTAGTTCATAACATCAAGCATCATGAATGTTTCTCTAGTCACTGATTGCACATGCAATAGCGTTAGACCATCCATACAACACCCTCAACTTCTTTATTTTCGTACAAGAAATTTTCTATAAACTGTTCAGTTTCAAAACTATAGTTCCCGACTTCTGATCGGAATTTCGTTCTGAGGTATTAAAGATCCATATGTCCAAAAGCAACAGTCAAAATTTCAACTCAATCCAACGGTCGGATCTTCGAGAAAATCAATTTTATTAGGCTGTATTTTAACTAAAACAGGAATACGAACAACTTTGAAAATGGGTTCCAAGGTCGAGCTTAAACAACTCTATTTCTCATTGCCACCATTAGAAATGATCATCTAAGTGTTATGAACCTTATATAAAAAATCAAGATGTTTCAACGGTTAGATTTCGCGGATCGTCCGATTCTTTGTACATGGGTTATAGAATAACATTATGGACAGGTTAGATTTATACAATTTTAACAACTTTAAGCATGAATTTAGGGAAATCAGATCTTACCATTGCGTTTGTAGCATCGATAAATTGGTTCTAGGTTGAATCCCACAACTCCGACCACCTCTGCCATTACCGGCCATCGCGAATCGCCACCAAAGGCCACCACCGGCAACCCTCTGTCTCTAGTTCTCTCTCTCTTATTCTCTCTCTAACTTGAGAGAGAATTCTGCCAAAAAAATGAGCCAAAAGTGGCTTTTATACATTGGAATTTGGGTTATTTACATAATACTCCCTTCATGTTTGATTTTTTTTACGACAATGACCTTTCAAGTCCGAGCGAGTCATAATATGAGGTAATCACATTTCCCAGAACCAAACTCGTCATATTTATCAACGTATATTACTAGAATACATTCTGTTACAATATGATGCTACCCGATAAGTTATTTTCTCTCATTAAATTCCCAACGAATTACAAAATAATATTTTATAACTTTATTTCATGTTATACTCATATGGAAAGGTGTTACACGAATTTTAAAATTCGAGTTTTTTTTTTGCTAAAATCGTCCCTGAGATTTGGGATTGTTTTTTATTTTCATCCAAATATTTGATAGAAAAAATAAAGCAAATTAGACCTTTGGATGAAAATGACAAAATCTCAAAAGTGAAGTACTATTTAGTAAAAAAAATTATTTTGAATGAAACTGACAAACATACCTAAACCAGAAACAATTTTTACAATTTACTCCAAATTCTGTTATTCTTAGTTCGGTCAAGTTAGTTCAGTCAACGTGAGTACACTTGGTCAACAAATCCAATTTGCTGCATTTTTTTTTGTCGTGACATGTTGAAACATTAATTCAACTTTCACCTTTTTAAACACTTTTGGTCCTCACTTTTTAATATATGTCGCATTTAATTTTTCACTCTCATATATTGGATATTTAGGTCCTTAGACTTCTATGTCTAAATCCCGAACATTCATTTATTAATCGTGTTGACTCGATTCAATGCTTGATCAAGTATCTTCAATGTTTTTCTATTTTATCTTCAAACTTCACAAACACCTATAAAATATAAATTTAATAAAACTGACTAAAATCGACTCAAATACTAATCAAAATACATTAAAATATTATACAAAATATATAAGATAAATAGTATGGTTTACACCATATCAAATATCTTCACACTTACTTTTTTTCAGTTTATTTGTTAAACATTTAGATTTAGATTTACCAAACAATTACATCATATAATCACATTCAAAACACACATCTAAAGGACTAAACTCCCTCAAAAGATATAACGTGATAAAATTACAATATCAACTAGGGAGTAATTTGGTAGAGATCGGAAGTCGAAGAACTAAACGAGTAAAATAATAATTAAATATATTTAATTATTATTTGAATTATCTTAGTATTAGATTTGATTGGTGTCTAATGTTTAGAGATAAGTATAAGTAAAAACATAAGTCCTCATACAATTAGATTGTTTTTAGTATTTGTATTTCTTGAATCTTATATTTTTTAAAAATTACATAAATTAATAGAAGAAATTTATAAATCACATTTTTATTCATTTCTAGTACCCAAGTTTAACATAACGTATCTTGTGTCTTATATTGTTGTAACTAGCTATCTTTTGGCTACATTTGTATATCTTATGCAGTTCGTTAAACGCATTAACGACACCACATTAAATGCATGGGAGAGAGAGGTAAATAAGTGTGGCCCATGGAAAAAAGTTAAAACAAAAAACAAAAAACAAAAAAGATTTTTTTTTAATAGATAGACAGTGGCTCGTGGCCCGACGATATGAAAGAACTATTAATCAGCCTTTCCATATCTTATGCACTTAATTAATTGATTTTGAGTAAATTTTGTTTTTCTCTTATAATTTTATTAAAAACATCGGATATGCTGTTGCGATGTACCTATTTTTATATATCTGTCAGTGTAAGTTTTTTTTTTCAAAATCGAATGTGATTAGTAATTTACAAATGATCGAAGCACAAACATATTTTTTATAGCTATAATAGCTTTAAAGCGTATTTTTTTATTCTCCTATAACTTTTAAAATGCGATGTTTTATATAACTACAAGTATGCCGTTGTGATATTCTTAGACTCTATATAAATTTTACTCAAATCGAGTTGTGAATAATTGGTATCGGTATTCATTTTTATGGTTTTCTTGATGTTCCTATCGGTGCCATTATGAACCGAACCAAGTCCCAACGAATAATATCGAAAAAAAGCTCGAACGAGCCGAGCTTAAACGAGCTTGAGCCGAGCCTAAAAAACAAGCTCGTTTAGTAAACGAGCCGAGCCTGAGCTTCGCTTATTGAGCTCGAGCCGGCTCGCAAGCCCTTAACGAGCTTTCTGTTTATATATTTTTATTCATATATTAAACATATATTTAAATTATAACATTTACCATTTATATAAATATAAAAAATAACTAAATTATATGTATAATAATAATAATTAATATAAATTAATTAATAAATACTAAACGAGTCCAGCTCGAGCTTGAAAAATTACTTTCGAGCCAAGCTCGAGCGTTAGAAATAAAGCTCGAATCGAGCCGAGCTCGAGCTTTCATATGTTAAATGAGCTCGAGCTCGGCTCGTTTGCACCCCTAGGTACCGGTATCATCCGAACCTATATTGGCATCCATTTTTATGGTTTCGGTCGATTTATCTCTTTCGGTTGATATGCCGAGTACTGGTATCGTAGCGGTACTATAATAAACCGAATTGATACCGACTGAATGTGTCACGCAACGCATGTGAAATCTCACTAGGTTTTATGTACTTTCTGTCATGTACTTCTATTTACATGTCTATCTTGATTTGTAACATTACAGTAATAAGACAATACTGAATACTAATTTGCTACTTTTCCTTAACATTTGTTTCAAATTTCTTAGCATCTTTGTCGCATATTTCATCCCTTCGTTGATTAGATACTCGACCTCCTTCTCGTACTCCTTGTAAAATACCGGTAAAATCCAAGGCAAATAACATCTACACGCAAAGAAACCCTTCGATCCTGATTAATAAAGATTCGTGTCACATATTTCAAATCTCAAAACCGAAACTTACAGATAAACAAGAGATACAACGGGCTGATCAAATGGTTTGCGATAACCGAAGTCATCAACAATGCCAACCCGGTCACCTAGAACAAAATCATAGAATTAACGTTAATAAGTTTGATGTAACCAAATACGGTTTGTTTGTTTGTTTGTATATATATATATACTTACAAAGAAAAGCTTTAGGTGGTTTCCCAGGATCCAAAAAAGCAGAATTATACAGATCTTTCCCCTATAAACATCGAGATAGATGGTAAACAGGCAACAAGCTGCGCTGCTACCCCTTTTTGAATAGCAAAACTAAGTCTTTTAAAAACTACGTCCATAGATCTATGGATCATTACATTACTGTGCATAACTCTTTGAACTCAACTAAGAAGGTTCACAGCCTCTGGAGCTAGAAAATCAAATGTGTAAAATGTTTAAGGGTTTGGACATATATAATTAAAGTATGAGATTGAGTGACATTACCTATCTGTAAGTTCTATCGGGGTCTCCTCGTAGGAGGGCAAGAGAGCCCACATCACGATCTTGGTGATGAAAATCGTCAAAATGCAAAGGATCACGACGTAAATTACAACAGAAATAGAGGTGTAATCAAGAACTTCAAAGAGAAACCATATCGTCATAAACCCTAGTATATTAGCCACGGACAAGCTTTTATTTCTCCATAAAATTATATCCACGACTGTAACGTACATTAAGTCTTGTGTTAGTAAAATTCGACACGATACTTCAACTTGTAGCTGTTCCATATTACAATGTTAGCACTAGTGATGTTATGTTTTGGTACAACCATAAGTCAATATGATATTATGATCACAAATTTAAAAGATTTTTAAATTTAGTGAAATAGCAAGCACGAAATGTAACGGTCTTTCACGTCCAAACAATTTACAGTTTGGATAATTACCACTGTTAGTTTCTTCGGAATCAGAAGATGAGGATGTCGGCATGTTAATCAAGATCAAATGGTATGCCGGTTTTGACGTTATGTGTGTGTGTGTTTTTAATTTGGATTCAAAGAAAGATGCATAGGTTATAAGGGTTCTAAGTTTTGCATTCAAGAAATCTTTGGGATCGAAAGAAAGGTATGACTTTTGGATGACTTTATAGACTTGACTCCTCACAATTACATGAACAAATCTTATATATTGAATTTGTTGTGTAATAATATTCAATTTTAACATCTACAATGATTCTTATTCTTATATAAGATCTTGAATAGTACTTTTTATTGGTCCATTTCATATATATATATATATATGGTTAGGATCATGTGAGAAGAGGTAGGTTATTTGAGAAACTTGAGAAGAAATCTGGACCACACATTTTTTCTAAGTAATTCGTAATATACACATATGTATATTTAAAAGTGACTATATACATCTATGTATATTGCATTATGCACATATGTATATAGTCACTTTTAAATATACATATGTGTATATTACGAATTACTTAGAAAAAATGTGTGGTCCAGATTTCTTCTCAAGTTTCTCAAATAGGGTGCTCTTCTCTAAGGATCCCTACCATATATATATATATATATATATATATTATTTTTTTAATTACACTTTAAAGTGAATTGTTGGTGTCCATTGAACGTTTTTAGATTTTTATAGTTATTTTCTAATATAATTGTTATAAAATTTTAGTTTTATGATTTTTTCGACATGTAGATATAAAAATCGTTGAGTTTTTTATATATAGTCATATGGTTTGTTGGAATTAATCTTGATGGGTTAGGGGTCGAGTACGGGTTAGAAAATGGGTTGAATAATTAAACGGGTCAGCTGGGTTTTATGTTAGTCACGAGGAGTTTGTTGGAAGCTATGAATAAGTGTTAGTTGGACTTGGTAATGGGTTGACCGAATTGCAAGGAAGTGTACGTTAGTGGTGACTGTTGGAAGAGAGGGTCATAGCTTTTACCAAATTTTTAGGTAAGTATTTGTTTGTTTCATTTTATTGGCTATATAAGCTAGTTTATAGTTTAGTTTTCATTCACCACTTGTAAAATATCTTTTGAAGTTCAATATACGAAAACTTGTTGCAAGTGTGTGTATAACTGGGTCCTGAACCAAAAAGCTCGTGGCTCGGAGCTCGCTCACATAAAGCTTGCTTGGTACGGCTCGGTTAGAAAGTGAGCCTGGCTCGACTCGGTTAGAAAGCTTGCTTGGTATGGCTCGGCTCGTAACGAGCCGGGTTGGCTCGTTTGGTAGCGTAACGGGTAAAAAGGACAAGTTCTTATATAGGTATTAACTGTATTAAAATTTTCATTTATCATGGTTATGTTACTTCATTTTGGCTGTTATTGGATGTTCTTTACTTTAAAGTTTAATGAGCATATATAATTGATGCAAAGATTGATTTCTGTCAATCCAAACTCGAATCACTTGAAATGGACCAACGGGTGCAAACAAGACTAAAAATTTTCTATTAAAATTCAGTCTTTAAACCACTACTTTTGGTTCAGGTTTGTGGATCAATGGTGAAAGAAGAGCAACCACATGCAAGGGTGATAGCCTTATACCCATGGAATATTTTCTAATGAGTTATGGGCTTTATAGGCTGAGCCGTTCACTGGTTGCTCGCGAAGCCCATCATGCATCGCCCCAGTGCTACCTACTATCTCATGAAAGCTTGGGATTAAAGCTAAAACTGATAAAAAAACAAAGTGTCATCGCCCGATTCAAATACCATCGACAGGTAGAATTTGTTTCCCGTTTTATAGTTTGTTGGGTTTTTTTTTGTCAGTTTTTGTATTCTAAGGGTAGGTATACATACATACATACATACGTATATGTGATATATGTAAATAGAGGGGAATGGGGAAAATATGTACGACATTTGAAATGATAGTAACTAACAGCATCTATCATGTATCGTGATTTAAGTATCTTGGCTGAGATCTATCTAAAAAAGAGACATCATCGACCTTGGTTTAGGTCAACATAACATCATATTTATTATTCAGCCACTTCTTAATACGGGTGATGTATATGTCCAAATGCTATGTTTTATTTGGTCATTGTTTCAGATTACGAGCTCTTTCAGATGTTTAAAGTGTTTTAGTTTTCTAGAACTACACTTTCAAGATGATATCAATTATAGGTCTAATGTTTTTTTAGTTTCTATCACAATTGTTTCCATATTGTCATTCTACATGTTGATAAGTGTTTTTTTCACCATTTTATTCTTTTCTTATGCAGTCTTGTGCATCTATAGTAAAGTTAGTTACTACAAGAGCTTGCAGATTTAGTAGGAACTTATGCCCGACAAATTTTTTTTTTACCGATTAAGTATATTAATATGTATATTTCATTTATTTGGTCTCTCTTAACAGTACTATATACATCTAATGTTAAAAGCTGATGCAATGTTGATACTTTTATATATTTTGATCCAAAATTATAATAATAAAACTAATATTTACTTAGGTAATAAGTAATGGGACGTTTCTTTCATTTCAATTTTTATGTCAACACTGTAAACAATTTACTTTAAGTAACCCGTGTAACACACATGTATTTAAACTAGTAAAAGATTAAAATGATATGATGCAAACTACTTTTGGAGTAGATATATGTAAAAAAGAACTAAACCGTGTATGTGGATTTCCTTTATTGCGTCCTCTTGTAGGGTTAATAAAATGTGTCGTGTTGTGTTAAACCGTTCGAAAATGATATGACATGTTTAACTCAATATGTCATTTTCTTTAACACTATCACGGACATATTTAATAAACGAGTTACATGACAAGACGATCAAAGGTAATTGGTTCCGTTACAAGAACGACAAGACTCCACACTTAACACAATTGAATATAAGTTGTAGGACAACCGTTCATAAACAAATAAAATAAAAATTTATTAATCAATATTATGATTACGATACATAAAGAAGAACTACATCAAACTGAAAGGAATTACTATACAAAAAATATAATCTTAACCAAGAACAGATTACAAAGAAAAGTAAATGGAAAACATAAACAATGGTGACTGAGGCACGTGAAGATCACGCTTCCCTTAAAACAGATTTCGGGCCACCCAGGTGAACCCGTCTGTTTCCCAGGGTACAACAGCCTAAGCAGATTGTACTGCCGGGATTAGCCTAGCACCCGAAATTATACCTGAAACAAGAGTGCGCAAAGATGCAAAGTTAGGGAACTCGTTTGATGTGTGTGTTGTATAAACCATACGATTTCTGTGTTATGTGTATCAAAACAAAGCACAAAGCTTTGTATTTATACTGATTAGAATTCGAAATGATGAGTCTCTATTGAATACACAATTCAATAAAATTAAACTCTAGAATTCAATAGCACAATGAATTCTAAAACTTATAAAACTGAATTCTAGAATTCAATGGCACAATGAATTCAGTAACTTAATCATTTGACTGTTAGAAACTTGAAAAGTCTCTAGCTGACAACCCAAGCCAAGACACATCTAAAAAAAATACTAAAGGCGGCTTCAAGCGGCGATGCGAGCGTGCGGAGTGCAAAGTGCGCCACATTGCGCCCATCGCCCTCGTCCCGGTCCCATGCCCGGGCGCGGGCGCGGGAGCGCCCATTGTGCTTCGCACCCTCCTGGCTGCCACTGGATGTGAGTTGTCACACAAAAATACATTCATGTAGAGAATTCTAATTATAAATCTACAAAAGATTTATCTCTCCACCAATGTGGGACAAGCACAATTTCCCACACATTAAGGTTCCAACACATAATTAAACCTTATGATCTCTCATCCAAATGCTTTAATCACTAAATTATTATATTAATTATTAATATAATATTATTTTTCATTAATTTCCAACAATCCCCCACATGAATGAAGATCATCCCACACACTCAAGTGTCACGATAAAATTTCAGCGGTCAAGTAATGCAGGATAGGTAGGTTTCCCTTTGAACCCTCCTTTGTGACGTATACTTAGTCTCCTATCGATTAGTAGACACAATGTCCTTGAACCAACCCCCTTTTTACGTAGACGTTATTACACATCACGCATTACTCTTCCTGGTCTGGCTAACCCCTCATAGTTGTGTCTGTTATGGTCATGGAACACCATCCTGGTTCTGCGAGAGCTCTAGGAATTGTGCCCCGAATTCCATTCGAAGCGACCCCACTTCTCTCTAACATAGGTGATTTACAAATCATTAAAAGTCATATGCTTAACATCTATTGATATCACTGATTTCATGTAGGAATGGACTAGGAAGTTTGTAACTCCCTTTTGTAAATTGAGGTACTCCCCCACAGTGACCTTAGCTCGTACAGTTAGGTGGTCTATTGAGCGTAGATCATGGGATCTCCAATCTTCTATGATAGGTTTTCCGTTGTACAAACTTACTCCAAGGGCTTTAGTCCTATTCCCATCGACGACTTGTGTACTACCTCTCTGCTTAAGCCTTTTGTAAGCGGATCCGCAATGTTATCCTTTGACTTCACATAGTCAATTGTGATAACTCCAGTTGGGAGTAGTTGTCGTATTGTGTTATGCTGACGTCATATGTGCCTTGATCTGCCATTATACATTGCATTTTGAGCTCTACCAATAGCTGATTGGCAATCACAATGTATGCAGATGGCCGTCACAGGCTTAGGCCATCTTGGAACATATTCCAAGAATTGATGTAACCATTCTGCCTCTTCTCCAGCTTTATCTAACGCGATAAACTCAGATTCCATCGTGGATCTAGCTATAAGAGTTTGCTTGGACGACTTCCAAGAAATAGCCGCACCTCCAAGGGTAAACACATATCCACTTGTAGATCTATAATCTTTCTGATCGGATATCCAGTTGGCATCACTGAATCCTTCCACAACAGCTGGATTTTGGCCATAATGTAGTCCATAGTTTCTCGTGTATCTCAAATACCTTAATAATCTTGTCATACTCTTCCAATGTTCTGAACTAGGATTACTAGTATATCTACTTAGCCTACTCACAGCATATGCCAAGTCTGGCCGAGTACATGACATGAGATACATAAGACTGCCAATGATCCTTGAGTATTCCAATTGAGCAACACTCTCGCCTCTATTTTTTGACAAATGTTGAGAGGTATCAATTGGAGTTTGAGCTACACTCGTGTCCTCTGGATTGAACTTCTGAAGGATCTTATCAACATAAGATTGACTTAGCACCAAGCCAGTTTGGGTTCTAATGATCTTTACTCCAAGAATCACATCAGCTAGACCCATATCTTTCATGTCAAATCTTGCTTTCAACATGTCTTTAGTAGATCTGATCATCTTATCATCACTCCCAATGATAAGCATATCATCTACATAAAGGCATAAGATCACATAACCTTTAGAAGTGTCTTTCACATAGACACCTTTATCGTATTCATTTATTTTGAAACCATTGTTAAGCATAACTTGGTCAAACTTTTGATGCCATTGTTTTGGAGCTTGCTTCAAGCCATATAATGACTTGACGAGTTTACACACTTTGCCCTCTTGGCCAGGAGCAGAGAAACCCTCTGGTTGCTCCATGTAAATCTCTTCCTCTAATTCCCCGTTGAGAAATGCGGTTTTTACATCCATTTGATGTATTTCCAAATTTCTCAAAGCTGCTATTGCAAGCACCAACCTAATAGAGGTTATTCTAGTCACAGGCGAGTATGTGTCAAAATAGTCAAGACCTTCCTTTTGTCTAAACCCTTAGATTACAAGCCTTGCCTTATACTTGTCGACAGAGCCATCCGCTTTCATCTTTTTCTTAAATATCCATCGATATCCAAGTGGCTTGCACCCTGGTGGAAGATCTACTAACTCCCAAGTATGATTCTGCAAGATAGAATCAATTTCACTCTTGATGGCCTTTCCATTGAGGTCCATCTGAAGATGTGACTGCTTCTCGATAGGTTTGAGGCTCACTCTCAACCATGTATGTAAGAAAGTCAGGTCCAAAGTATTTCTCAATCCTTTGCCTTTTACTTCTTCTTTTCTCACCCTCTTCAACCTCTGATCGTTGTTGAGTTTCCTCTCGAACAATCTCATCAACCATTGTTGATGAACTTGCATGATTTGAAGAACTTGTATGAGTTTGTACTAACAAAGGAAACTCTTCTTCAAAGTAAGTCACATTTCCTGGCCTTGTCTCTATGATAGAGTCCTTGTGCACATCTGGATTCTTAGATTCATATACAAGAAAACGATGTGAACTACCGTTTTTGGCATATCCAATGAAAATGCAATCAACAGTTTTGGGCCCTATTCTAAGTGCCTTAGGGGGTGTAACAATCACCTTGGCCAAGCACCCCCACACTTTCAAGTATTTATAGGATGATTTATGTCCTCACCCCAACTCATGAGGTGTTACATCCTTATTCTTGAAAGGTATTTTATTCAATAAAAAATTGGCCGATAAAATGGCCTCCCCCACATGTCCTGGCTCATCCCAGAACTTATCAACATGACATTCATCATTTCTTTTAATGTACGATTCTTTCGTTCCGCAATACCGTTTGATTGGGGTGTATAAGGAGGGGTACATTCGTGTATGATGCCACTTTGTGCACATACTTCCCCAAATGGTGAAACATATTCACCTCCTCTATCACTTCTCACACGCTTTATTTTCTTGTTGAGTTGATTCTCAACTTTAGCTTTATACAAATTAAACTTGTCAATTGCTTCATCCTTACTCTTAAGTAAGTAAACATAACAATATCTTGTGTTGTCATCGATAAAAGTAATAAAATATTTATTACCGCCTCTTGTGGGAATTGATTTTAAGTCACACACATCAGTGTGAATCAGATCAAGGGGTTCAGTTATTCTTTCAACTGATTTGAATGATGATCTTGTTTGTTTTGCTTCAACACATGCATTACATTTTGTTTTAGAGTCAATGGCAAAATTTGGTATGTAATCTAATTTAATTAAACGACGCATCGAATTAAAATTTACATGACCAAGACGTCCATGCCAAACATTAGGAGACTCAACCAAGTAAGCAGAAGTACTAGCATTTTTATTCATGTTTTTCTGAACAGCCATTACATTAAGTTTAAACATGCCATTTTGGGCATATCCCTTTCCAACAAACATACCACGCTTACTTAAAACAAACAGGTCACTCTAAAAAACCAAACAAAAACCAAACTTGTTAAGCAGCCAACCCGACACAAGACTCTTGCGCAGGTCAGGAACATAAAGCACATTCTTCAAAGTGAGCTCTTTCCCAGAAGTCCATTTTAAGAACACATCCCCTTCTCCCTTGATATCAGCTGTAGCAGCATTTCCCATATACAACTTCTCTTCTCCAAACACCTCTTTAAACGTATTAAAGAGGCTCTTGTCTGGGCACACATGACGGGTTGCCCCAGTATCAACCCACCACCCTTTTGGCTCATTAGCCACCAAATTTACCTCCTCCATCATGGCAGTGAGGTGTGAAATCGTGGCCACTAAAGGCATACCATCATCATCAACCATAAGAGTTGTGTCACGCTTAGGCTCTTTGCATTGGTCAGCATGGTGACCAGTTTGTCCACAGTTGTAACACTTCCCTTTAAAGGGACCAACCAGTTTTAAGCTTGTAGGACAACCGTTCACAAACAAATAAAATAAAAAATTATTAATCAATATTATGATTACAATACATAAAGAAGAACTACATCAAATTGAAAGGAATTACAATACAAAAAATATAATCTTAACCAGAACAGATTACAAAGAAAAGTATATGGAAAACATAAACAATGGTGACTGAGGCACGTGAAGATCACGCTTCCCTTAAAACAGATTTCGGGCCACCCAGGTGAACCCGGCTGTTTCCTAGGGTACAACAGCCTAAGCAGATTGTACTGCCGGGATTAGCCTAGCACCCGAAAGTATACCTGAAACAAGAGTGCGCAAAGATGCAAAATTAGGGAACTCGTTTGATGTGTGTTTTATATGAACCATACGATTTCTGTGTTCTGTGTATCAAAACAAAGCACAAAGCTTTGTATTTATACTGATTAGAATTCGAAATGATGAGTCTCTATTGAATACACAATTCAATAAAATTAAACTCTAGAATTCAATAGCACAATGAATTCTAAAACTTATAAAACTGAATTCTAGAATTCAATGGCACAATGAATTCAGTAACTTAATCATTTGACTGTTAGAAACTTGAAAAGTCTCTAGCTGACAACCCAAGCCAAGGCACATCTAAAAAATACTAAAGGCGGCTCCAAGCGGCTCGCAGCGATGCGAGCGTGCGAAGTGCAAAGTGCGCCACATTGCGCCCATCGCCCTCGTCCTGGTCCCGGTCCCCGTCCCAGGCGCGGGCGCGTGCGCGTGTCGGGTGCTTCGCACCCTCCTGGCTGCCACTGGATGTGAGTTGTCACACAAGAATATATTCGTGTAGAGAATTCTAATTATAAATCTACAAAAGATATATTTATCCACCAATGTGGGACAAGCACAATTTCTCACACATTAAGGTTCCAACACATAATTAAAGCTTATGATCTCTCATTCAATTGCTTTAATCACTAAATAATTATTATATTAATTATTAATATAATATTATTTTTCATTAATTTCCAACATAAGTTGTTCTTAACATGAATGACACGACATGTTTAAAACGATTAAACAATAAAAAAGCATAATTAACACGATAAAATAAAAGTTATCCAAAAATTACAACTCATATTTATTATTTACAAAAGTATGTTGTTTGGATAAACGGAGTGATAAACATGTCATGTTAACCTATTAACCTATTTAACACGATAAGTTTCACATATTATAAATAGGTTAAGCGGGTTGAACTTGTTTGAACATGTTTTTAATTATGACATTAAAATGTCAACTAATTTATGACATGGGCCCGTTTACCTCAAACACTATAGCTCGTTTGACTACATGTCAAGTCAATCGTATTAAGAATTTGTGTCGTAAATTGCCAGTCCTATCTTATGAACATATTAATTTTCGTCGGTTACAATCTTATCAACAAACCTATATTAATAATTAAATAAATAAATGAGTAAACTGTTAAATTGGTCCTTAAAGTTTGATCACTTTTTCCACTTTAGTCTAAAATTCAAACTTTTTGAATATGGGTCCCTGTGTTTTCAACCTTTAGTGAAATTCAAAAGTAAAATCTGGTCAGATTTATCAGTTAACGTTCGGCTTTTTTGTCTTTTTCCAACCTTTAGTGAAGGGCAAATTGGTCAGGTGTTTTCAATATGGGTCCCTGTGTTTTCAACCTTTTTTTGTCTTTTTCCAACCTTTATAATAAAACGTTAAAAGACCATTTTGCCCTTCATTAAAAGGGAGAAAAAAGACAAAAAAGTTAGATGTTAACCGAAAAATCTAATCAGATTTTGATTTTAGATGAAAATGAAAATAAAATTAAAACAACAGGGACTTATATTCAAAAGGTTTAAGTTTTCAACTAAATGACAAAAATGATAAACCTGAAATACCATTTCGACACTTTACTCAAATTAAATTGATCTAATCGATGTTCTAAAAGCTTTTTGACGTGTTTTTTTTATAAAAAGTGACAAATACTCTGCTTTGGACACTTTATCTTTTTCTTAGACTACCATTTTCAGAAATTGTGGTTTCTAAACATGTGCTTTTTGAGTGTCAATTTACTACATTGATTCTGACCTGGAAGTGGATAAAACACTTGTGAATTTCAACACGGGTCAGGTATATTAAAAAGGTTCAAAACGCGTCTAAAGAAGGGTCAAAACTGTTGACAGTGTTTTTTTTTGTATTTTTTTTTTGTTATTTTTGTAATCAAATAAATTCTATAATACCATGTGTAGTGGTAAGGGTGAATAATGCCCCCACCCTTGGCCTTTTCCGCCATGTGGCAGTCCAGTCAGCAAAGGGTATTATTGGACGTTTTTCTAAAATGGGTGTAGTGGGGATGTGAGCATTATGTTAAAAAGGGTGTAAATAATTTAATAAAAAAAACTAACCAAAAAATGAGGATTGGCCAAGAAAAAGAGGGCTACATGTGATTGGGTAACCATTTCCTATTTTAGCGTGATTTAAAAGACGCCAGAAGGGGGTTTTGCGAAAGAAAACGCCGAATCATGCCCACGGGGTGGGGGAGGGGCGTTTTTGGGCGTGATTGGGGGAAAAACGCCGAATCTTACCCACTACGCATGGTCTAAAGCCTATTTAAATATAACAAAGTATACATAGAGACTTACGATAACCGCATAATACGATTATGTACGGTAAATGAAAGTTAATCAGAAGTAGCGCTATAGAAAAAGAGGAGACGATTATAAAACTATTATATGTATCACATATTTGCACAATTCTCTCTTTAAAATTGGCGCTCTAATGAACGGCTCGTATGCTAAAATGCATTTATAAAAATGAAATTGTTGGATCATACTCTTTTATTAAATTGATTTACAATGTTATCTCATAATTAGCTTAATTTCATTAATTGTTGATTTAGGAAATTTAATAATTCAAAATATATTAATGTAACACAAATTAAAGGGAAAATTTTCTCCTTTTCAATTATCTGAACAAAATAATTTCAAGGAGATGAATCAAAATAAACATTTTAGAAAAGAAAGCTATAGGTTGAATTGCATAAGGTTTGGTGCAATTCTTAACAATCTATCCAAAGCATGAGATGTAAACTTCCTTGCAAATAAATGACATATTTGGTTCTTCTTTCCATTATACTCGCAACTTTTATTGTTCCTTAACTTCGTCAAAAATTCTTCCGTCACATCGTTTCTCGTGTATTTAGTTGGGTGGGGTCCGCCTTTTGCCCAGTCAACAAAAGTCAAAGTTCTATTAGAATTCGTTTTACCGACTTTCTTGGTGACAAATGTCGGTATGTAATGCTCGTCTGCATAACATTTACCATTGCAAAAGTCATGAAAAACCGAGAAATAAATTTTGTCAACTATCACCTCAACAGCCAGGTCACGGTCCATCTCAAACCATTGTGACCCTTTTCGCCATTCTTTAATATCCACTACGGGGGCCATTTTCTTACTATAACGACCACGACCAACGGCCCCCTCCAGATCATAGGACTCCACAAAGTTATGCTTTGAGTTAATGAGGTACGAGTAAACAGTTGAAAAGTTGAACAAAGGAATACAAGCTTCAGACAGAAGAACAAATCGTTGGTTCGAGAAATCCAACAACGCGTTTGCTAGCAGTCGACGTTCGGCCTCGACCATGTTGACTTTTCCCCATTCAACATCCTACAAAAGCACACATCCCAATTCTTTTAAAAAACCAACAATAAAAAATAAAAAAATATGTTAAATAAAATAATAATAAATAGACATTTTTTAGTAACGGCAAACTCACACACTCTAAAAATATTTACCTTGCTCGGAATTCTCCGGCCGTAAAACACAGAACCCTTTGGCACCGTCACCTTCGCCGACGAATCCGAGCTATGAACGTAGATGGTGAAAAGACCATTATACCCTTTGAAGAACCGCTCCCACAGCGGTGCCAACACTACCGGACCTCGGGTCAAAAACATGAACGCCACTTTCGGCGTTCTTTTGAACGGATAATCTCTAGCTTTCGGAACCATCGAAGCCCTCCAAATCAACTCTTCATCGGTCATATGGTGCATAAGTTCCGGCGGCTTCATGAACCCTTTTAATCCCAAATCAACAGGCAACGGTGGTGCTACCAAATCTACTCCGGCAAGGGCGGCGGTGGAGGTGGCGGAGGGGGTGGTGGTGGTGGTGGTGGTGGAGAGAGAGAATTGGGTGAATCGGAGACTGAATGAGATGTTTTTGAGGTGGAAAGTGAGAGTGACACCGGAAAATAAACCGAAAGCGAAGAAGATCATCACAGATAGGAGATTTTGAGTGGTCTTCATTGTTGAGTTTGATCGGATTTTGAAAATGGCGGATGGAGAAGAAGGGGTTTTATGATTTAAAAAGTTGAAGCCATCAACGTTCTTCTTAAAGGGTATTTTCAAATTCTTATTCTTATTATTATTATTATTATTATTATTATTATTATTATTATTATTATTGTTGTTGTTTTTGTTCTTGTTGTTATTACAAATTAAACCTCCCCTCTGATTTCACACTAACCCAATGGTTAAAACTTAATAGATTGAGATGGTGGTTTGGTAGTTTTGACGACTGGGCTCTATAACCAAACGGCTGTCTAAATGTACTTTTTCGACCATTTGATTATTGGAATGTATTAGAGCTGACTTTGATAGGTGTGATGTCGGCCTTTATATGTGAATGAACATATAAAGTTCAAAAACATGAATCGGGATAATTAAAAGTTCAAAAACATGTTAGCAGATGACGTCAGCCTTGTCTTCTCGAACAACCATTCAAAATCGTTGTCAAATGGCGTTTTGAGAGCGGTGTGGGATCAACTATATATTATTTTGTCGAATCATCTTAATATTAGAGCTAGATTATATGTAATTCAAGTTTTACGGTTTCGTCTACTAAAATAATGTTAAATATTATATTTGTCATCTTTCGATTTGCTATACTAAAACTAAGTTAAATATTATATTTATCATCTTTTGATTTGTTATAAACAAAATTAGATAGATTAATCGGCACATAGTCAGAATTTTTATAACCATAATTTATATAACTTGTAGAGAAGTTTTGATATTGAAATGTTTTAGTAAAAAAATTAAATACTTTGATTGTATTATTTTAAAATTACTGTATATAAATTCCTTATATGATGTGTGCATATCATGTTTATGTTCATGCATCATGTGACCAATTAATTATGAATCTACGCAATATATAAACGGAATCCGCACTTTAATTGATTTTATAAATATGTTCTGTATTTTTGTTCGTTTTTTTTAATTGTCATCATTATGTTGAGATCTTCTAACATGGTATATAAAGTTTTATTTCAAGCTTTTTGTTTAAACATGAAAAATCCAACTTTTATTCATTTCAAAAACACGTTTCTAAACCCTTTAACTCACAACCAATCAACTACTTCTTGACATCTTACTTAACAAAGAATTCAATCTAAAATGTAGAATGATAACTACAATAAAAAGAGAACGAAATTAGAACCCTATAAAGATCAAGAATGAACTCAAAACAAAATGTTGTTACTTTATGAACCTCTTGTCCTTGCTTTCACACACGATGCTTATCCTCTATTAATCGGGATTAATCAGAATTATTTGGATTAAGATTTTTATATGTAATTTTCAGTTTTATGTGTATATATACATATTTTTATAAGTAAATCTTTTAAGTAGGCATTTTTAACCCTTCTTCGACTCATTTTTTTAAGTATACAAAAATGATACAATACGAAAATATGATATATTAGTTTTGTTTCATATTTTGGTTCATATTGACGGGAAGCATCAAGATTCAAGAGTGACTGAATGAGGACAAATAAACAAGTTATCATCATCGTCATTATTAAAATCCATGAATAATAACATTAACTCCATATTACTTTATTTATTTTATTATTATTCAAATTCATATCTACATGTTAAAATTTCTGGATGATGAATGGTAACTGTATTACTTTATTTATTTTGTATTATTATTAATTATTTATTTTATATTATAATTATTATTATTATTATTATTATTATATGATTGTGTTTTTTTTAAATCCATGGCCATGAATACTAACGTTAACTTTATATTATTTTATTTATTACTGTTGTAATATTTTTAACCAATTTTTTTTCTTTTTGTAACTTAAAATTTTTAAGTAAAATCTCTGGGTTATTGTAACATGAATTTTATATTATTTTATTATTATAATATAATAGTTATGTTTATTTTAAAATACCATATTTTATAAAGTTTTTAACATATTGTTGTGACGCGTTTACTTTTATCTACGTCTAGTAAAAATTTTACTCAAAAACAAATTGTTTATATATATATATATATATATATATATATATATATTCTCAAAATCCATGGCCATGAACTCTAAATTACTTTATTTATTTTATTATTATTAAAATCCATATCAATATATTAAAATTCATGGGCCATAAATAGTAACATTAACTCTGTATTACTTTATTTATTTTATTTTATTTATGTTTTTATTATTAAAATCCATGAGCCATGAATAGTAACATTAACTTTATGTTACTTTATTTATTTTACTGTTATAGTACTTTCAACTATTTTTTTTCTTTTTGTTATTTTTAAAAACTTTTAATAGTTTTTCTTTTCTTTTTGTAACTTTTAAAGTTTCTAAGTAAAATCCATGGTTTATTGTAAAATGAATTTTATATTATTTTATTATTATAATACTTACGTTTCTTTTAAAAGTTTTAAAATACTATATTTTATGAAGTTTTTAACATGTTGTTGTGACGTGTTTATATTTATCTACGTCTTAATATAAATTTTACTAAAAAACAAGTTGTTTATCTATATATTAAAATCCATGGTCATGAACAGTAAAAAGAAATTTATATCATTTTATTTATTTGTAATTTTGTTTAAAATAAATATAAGCATAAATGTATGTGTCATCAAAGATGTCATATGCTTTAGTTTATTTTTTTAATATAAAGTAACGTTGTTTATCTCTTTTGTTTTTATATAATACGAGATAATCCTTTGTAAAAAAGCACGAATGCATATGCATCAAAAATGTCTTGTTCTTTAGTGTTTTTATATAAAGTAACATTGTTTACCATTTTTGTTATATTAATAATAGGATATAAT
Organism: Scalesia atractyloides; assembly: GCA_947069175.1. NCBI lineage: Eukaryota > Viridiplantae > Streptophyta > Magnoliopsida > Asterales > Asteraceae > Scalesia > Scalesia atractyloides. Next base: position 68,844,435 of record CAMTDV010000006.1, on the reverse strand, counting down.
GCTTTGTAAAATTTCAAATATAACGGTGCGATGTTCTTATATTATTGGTGAAGGGCCATGAATTTTACATGACCATTCATTTTTTAATAATTAGTTTTCCTTTTTTAAATCATTTTTTTTCTTTTCTTAAATCATATTTCCTTTATTATTTAATTTGATATTTCTTTAATAACTTATGCTCGTTAGTTGTATTTAAAAAGCTAAGTATGATGTTTTGTTTAATTTTTTTCGACATTCCGGTATAAATTTGATCAAAAACGAATTGTGTTGAAAATAGAGTATTTATTTGCCATCAATGATGAAGTGAACCAATTATGACAACCTTCATTTTAAAATAACATTTGTTTTACATTATCATTTGCTCTGTTTCGCTGCAATGCGCGACTTCAATAAGCCTAGTAAAGATTACTCGAGATTGGACAATGATTATATGTTTAAATTTATAAAGAAACCCTTTGCCTTGTAAGCATTCACATCCCTTCCATCAATTTTATCATATAATTACACTAAAAACAACTAAATATTCTCTTTCATTTCAATTAAACAATACTATTTTATACCTTTATCATTATTTTTTCTCTCTCACTTACTCATAACCACTTTCAAAATATGTTAAATATTATAGAGGATGAACAGTGTCTCCTGAAATATATATATGTGAACAGTAACATTTTCTCTTTTCTCTACTCACAACCATTTTTATAATATAAGAGTTAATTGCTGTTTTCGTCCCTGTGGTTTGTCAAAAATCACTATTTCAGTCCATTAGTTTAAAATTTGCGATTTTAGTCCCTATGGTTTCACTTTCGTAACCATTTCAGTCCACCTTGCAACCATTTCAGTCCCTGTACTTATAGAATAACTGGATTAAAGTGGTTACGAAAGTGAAACCACAAGGACTGAAATGGCTACGAAATGAAACCACAGGGACTGAAATCACAAATTTTAAACTAATGGACTAAACTAGTGATTTTTGACAAACCACAGGGACGAAAACAGTAATTAACTCATAATATAAAGACACCCTGAATTTGATGGAAGGGATGTGAATACTCTAAAAACATTATTTTATTACAACTATTTGTAATCTCGTATTTCATTTCTATTTTTCTAAAAAGATTATTCTATTTTAGCAAGCTTGTTTTCGTATTTCATTTCTACCTTTGTAATCTTGAGATTTGATCATAATGGAAACACATTTCAAATTATACTTGTTAAATTCATACATACATGATACTTACCCATCTACGAATACCCGTTCTATATACGACATTACACAATGTTATTGGATGCTTATGCACACCCATGTTCGTACATTTAAATTATACGAAACCGACGCACATTCATTTTTATTCGATGTTTGGATTCAATCAAAACATACATCATACATGTTACATGCTTACATAACCTTACAACCTTAATTTATGCTTAACATATGAAGTTGATGTATAATATAACCAAACAACCAACAACAAGGGACTAAAAATGAAAAAAAAATTAATGTTCTGAATAGCTTACGGACCGTAAGCTCATCCTTACGGTCTGTAAGGTGGTCTGGGCGGGCAGAAACCTTGCCAGCTCGCGGATTTCAGCCTTTAATTCCTTTTTTTTCTTAACTCTCAACCACCTAAACACCCAACTAACCTCATTTGAACCCCAAACCCTAACATCTTTACACACTCCATAATCTCTCCAAGAACTCCAGAATCTCTCAAGAAAACTCAAATTCGGGCAGAATACCTTTGAGCATAAAAGTGAGGTTCTAGCTTACTTATCTCCAATTTTCTTCATCTTTTCCTGCTTTAATATCCTTGGACAATCTCTGAGGATGTTACGCAAGGTTTACCTTGATAAACCTAGATTTGTAAATCACTATAGAAGGGTCCAAAGTGGAGGTTACATTCTGTTTTGTTAAACATTTTACGACATTGTTCTTATTCATGCTTATCTTATGGAAGTCTTGTACCAACCTTGCTCCTAGTCAAGCTCATGGTTGTGGGGCTTGTGTATGATTGATTTCCATAAGATTTGAGGCTCAAGAACCTCAAAAACCTAATGCCCTAAAGGTCCTAAGTGACCTACAAGTGTTGAAACCATCCAAGCCCCATAACCTTCAATGTTGTGAGGCTCGTGTTTTGGTAAAGTGCGAACAATGGAGCCTTGGCTTTCCATCTATGATTCCACCTCCTCACTTAGTTAGTTAATCCATTTTCTTTAACCTAAGTCATCAAGTAAACTTTCTAGTAATAAAGTGTTTGAACTACATCAAGTCTCCAAAAATTTGCATGATTGGAATGCACTAGTCTAGTTTAAGTTCATTTGGTTACTTGATTACCTTCTAAGTAGCTTCCAAGAATCAAAGTGAGCCAACCCCACCTCGTCTCCAACATTTGCCATGTTGGGTATGCACTCGTCGGGTTGTCCTCATTTGGCTATTTAGTAAATCATACACTTTCATATTTGTCCATATTCATGACCAACCGAAATCATCAACTAAGTTGATGATTTTGAGCTTTGATGAATCATATAATGAGGTTAAATGGATGGAATTCTGTCACACCTCGACCCGCAGCGGAATAAAAGTCGGGGCATGATTGGGTTATCACCAAAGCTCATGATATTTACTAAGAAGTTTCATATTTATTAAATTCAAATTACAAATTCAAATATCCAATAAACAAAGTTCATACAAATACAAAAAAATAAAATCTAAATGTTTATTCCAACGCAATATCTTGGTTATTCTTCTAGGACATCCTAAGTGTTTCTTTCCTCAACTGGATCACCTGTATCATGTGTAAAACAGGGGAGATTTTGGGTCAACAAAAGTTGGCGAGTGAACCTTGATAAAACATTTTAAATATTTGCTTGTTTTATTTATTAAAGAAAATTCGTGCATAAATCACATGTGAGCAAATATATATATGTAAACAATCACAAACCACATTGAATGAATATATGACATGAATGATGATGTATTTGAGATCAAGGCTCAATCAAACGAAGCCGATCTAATGAGGCACCTGATGCTCAACCCGTATCCCACGAGGAACTGATGGGCCTAATGAAATGAGTGCACTGAAATGATAAATTTAATCCACATAATATTCACACAACAACCATTACACATTTGATCACAAGATGATATAAGCACTAGTGTTTAAATAAAATAAAGGAATTGTACGACACATGATACACCCTAAAACGTGATTAAAACGGTGAATTTTTAGAGATTCACTCACAGTGGGTGCGTAGTCTTGATTGATGACGGGTGCGCACGAGTTGAGAAAATGGACCGATGTAAGAATACTAACCTAAAATACAACGCGATAACTTGATAAATAAACTAACTTTTTGATCAAAACCTTTATTTAGATTTTTGAGTGTATTTTTGTGATTTTTATTAATAATTAAGCCTTTGTATTTTAGGTATTTTTTTATAACTTCTCTTTTAATCTAACTATGAAATAATGAATAAATAATAAATGGAATAAAAAAAAGAAACAGAGAAAAGGAAAAGAAAAAAAAAGAAGAAAGAAAAAAAATAAATAATATCGACTGTCAGTCTGACAAGGTCTGTCAGACCGGCCGAGCAGCGGCTTGTATGCGGGGGGAGAGACTCGAACCCACGATCACACCAACAATTTGCACCCAGCCCAACCAACTGGGCTGGGTGTCTAACCCATAATAAATTGCGTTTCTTTTATCTTTATATACATGCTGAATGAATCTGATTAGGCTTGTTTAAAAAGGATATTTTATTTCCGGAAAAAACCGGGGTTGCCCTAGGCTCGAACTCGGACAAACATGTTAATTTTGCACACAGTCCACCACTGGACTGTGTGTCTAACCCAATTAAAAACCCGATTTTAATTACATTTGTATACATACTGCCACTGATATATTTTATCCAAAAATAAAAAAAACGGTTATGTGTATTTATGCTGTCATGAGCCGGATTCGAACATGGGACGTGTATATCATGTTTGCACACAGTCCCCCACTGGACTGTGTGTATAACCCGTTTGAAATATTCATTTTAATTACATAAAAACACTTATCCCACTTCGTCTTCTTCATTTTAAACTTAAATCAGATCTCTTACCCGCCTGAATATATTTTCTTTCTGATTGTTGTTAGTGATCGACCGCATATAATGTTAATTAGTTGAAAAAGATTAGTAAAGGAGGTCTACCGTAACAGAGATGGCGGCACGATTCCGGGAACTGGATTCCGACGATTCCGGTGGTTCTCCGGCGGAACAGAGTTTCTTTCAGACGACCGAGTTTTAGAGAGTAAGATAGAGAATATGAGCGAATTCTGAAGGGGAATTCGTCTGGTATTTATATGGGTGAGTTGGGTTTCGATTTTTTGGAAATCACAATCAATGATTGGTAATTGACAGCCGGCGAGATTAGAGTCTGCCGAAAATACACGCTGCCAGTTGTCGTAGGGATTTGAAAGGAAAAGGAAAGGCGCGTCTCTGATTTCGGTCATGGTTGCAGGTTTCCCGCCCGATTGCGTATATATATTGATATACAAAATCTAACACATCATGTGTGTGCAGCATCGTGGTATTTGGTGCGTGTGACTACCCAGGCGACCCGGGTTCGATTCCCGGTTTACCCCTTTTCGGTGTTTTTATTTTATTTATTTAGTTTGCTAAATCCATATTTAATTATATGATATTATTAATTATAAATTGATTATTATATCATTAGATTATTAATTATGTATGTATAAATTTACTTTTTTAAACAAAATGAAAAAAAAAAAAACTAGAAATAATACACTTGATTAATGGAAATGGTGCGGGCTTTTGAGACCCGTTTTACACAGATGTTACAGTATCCCCTACTTTTAGAAATTTCATCCCGAAATTTAAGTAGTAGTTGTAACTGGAAAAAGATGCAGGTACTTTTCGCGCATTGAGTCTTCACGTTCCCAAGTAAACTCGGTCCTCGTTTTGACTCCCAACGCACCCTGACGATTGGATACGACTTCACCTTAAACGCTTCTCACCGAAATCCATGATTTCCACTGGTCTTTCAACAAAGTGCATCGATTCATCGACTTGAATGTCTTCTAGAGGAATATGGAGGTTTTCGTCGGCGAGGCACTTTTTCAAGTTTGATACGTGGAACGTGGGATGAATTCTGTTGAGCTCTTCTGGTAGGTCAAGCTTGTATGCTACAGGACCTACTCTTTCGAGCATCTTGAATGGTCCTACATATCGTGGTGCTAGCTTGCCCTTTTGGCCAAAACGAACCACTCCCTTCCACGGTGATACCTTCAAAAGTACTTGATCACCAACGCCAAATTCCAAAGGCTTTCGTCGTTTGTCAGCATAACTCTTTTGCCGACTTTGAGCCGCTAGAAGATTGTTTCGAATTTAAAGAATTTTGTCGGTTGTTTCTTGAATCAATTCAGGTCCGGTGATTTGCGCTTCACAATTTCATGCCAACATACTGGGGATCGGCACTTACGACCATATAAAGCTTCGAAAGGAGCCATGCCGATACTTGAATGATAGCTATTGTTGTACGAAAACTCGACTAACGGTAGATGAGCGTCCCAGTTCCCTTTGAAGTCTATGACACATGCTCGAAGCATGTCTTCAAGGGTTTGGATGGTGCGTTCAGATTGACCATCAGTTTGAGGATGAAAGGCGGTACTGAGGTCTAATCGTGTACCCAAAGCGGTTTGTACGGCTCGCCATGTTCGTGAAGTGAAACGACTATCACTGTCTGAAATGATGATTAATGGTACACCATGACGGCTTACGATCTCGCTGATGTTGATACGATCTAACTTCTCATTCTTGAAGTCCTCGCGAATCGGAATGAAATGAGATGATTTTGTAAGACGATCAATGATTACCCATATGGTGTCATACCCACTGGAGGTGCGAGGTAACCCGGTAATGAAGTCCATGGTTATGTTTTCCCACTTCCATATAGGTATTTCGGGTTGGACTAGAAGTCCTGAAGGTCTTTGATGTTCAGCTTTCACTTTGGAACAAGTAAGGCACTTGGAAACAAAAACAGCGATGTCCTTTTTCATGCCAGGCCACCAGTAGGTGTATCGTAGGTCTTGATACAACTTATCGGCTCCTGGGTGTACAGAGTATCGTGTTTTGTGTGCCTCATTCATGAGGAAATCACGAAGGTTATCGCGATCGGGAATCCATATGCGGTTTAAATAGTATAGAATACCGTCGGATTGGTTTCAATTTTGAGTTCAGCTCCGCATGATAGCTCATCGCGTACGTCATTTTCTGTTACAGAAACATGTTGAGCTGCCCGGATTCGATCTTTGATGTCGGTTATGATTTGCGAACATAGAAGACGAATAGAGTTCGCATAACCTTTTCGACTGAGCGCATCGGCCACCACGTTTACCTTGCCAGGATGGTACCGAATTTCACAGTCGTAGTCGTTGAGAAGTTCGACCCATCTTCGTTGCCTCATATTCAACTCTTTCTGGTTGAAGATGTGTTGGAGACTCTTGTGGTCAGTGTATATTTCACACTTGGTACCGTAGAGGTAATGTCTCCATATCTTGAGAGCGAACACAACGGCTCCAAGTTCCAGGTCGTGGGTGGTGTAATTCTTCTCATGAACTTTGAGTTGCCTAGAGGCATAGGCTATCACTTTTCCTCTTTGCATCAATACACAGCTTAGTCCTTGCCCTGATGCGTCGCAATAGACCACAAAGTCATCGCAACCCTCAGGGAGTGTAAGGATAGGTGCGTCACAAAGCCTTTGCTTTAAAGTTTGGAAGGCCTCCTCTTGCTTAGGTCCCCAAATGAAGGGTTTTCCTTTGTGAGTCAAGGCCGTGAGCGGTACAGCGATACGGGAAAAATTGGCAATGAACGTCGGTAGTAACCAGCCAAGCCGAGAAATGACCTAACTTCGGTAGGGGTACGTGGCGCTTGCCATTCCTGTACTGCCTTGATTTTTGAAGGATCGACATGAATCCCTTTGTCATTGACGACATGACCAAGGAATTGTACTTCTCCTAACCAGAATTCGCATTTTGAGAACTTAGCGTAAAGCCTTTCAGTTCTTAAGAGTGTAAGAATGAGCCGAAGGTGTTGCTCATGATCGGATTTTGACTTGGAGTAGATAAGGATGTCGTCGATGAAGACTATGACGTAACGGTCGAGGTAGGGTTTGCATACTCTATTCATTAAATCCATGAAGACAGCGGGGGCGTTGGTTAAACCGGAGGGCATAACCATGAACTCGTAATGACCATAACGAGTTCGGAAGGCGGTTTTTGGGATATCTTCCTCGAGCACTCTAAGCTGATGATAACCAGAACGAAGGTCGATTTTGGAAAAACAGGTGGCGCCTTGAAGTTGGTCCAGGAGGTCATCAATGCGAGGCAGTGGATAGTGATTCTTAACCTTCAACTTGTTGAGTTCTCTATAATCAATGCACATGCGAAACGTCCATCTTTCTTCTTCACAAAAAGAACAGGCGCACCACAAGGCGATGTGCTAGGACGTATGAATCCTTTGTCAGTCAACTCTTGCAGTTGACTGGCCAATTCTTGCATCTCGGATGGGGCTAACCTATAAGGAGATTTTACGACCGGTGTAGCGCCAGACACAAGATCGATGCGAAATTCGACTTCTCTCACATGAGGAAGTCCTGAAACGTCGTCGGGAAAAACTTGTGGGAATTCCTTCACAATTGGAATACCTTCGAGCTTCCTCTCCTTGCCTCCCTTCCTGACGACGTGAGCTAGAAATGTGACGTAGTTCTTGCGGAGATAACTTCGGGCTTGAAGGCAGGACATCAATTTGAGTCCTTTCGAAGGGGATTCCCCAAAGATACGGAGTGTCTGACCGTCTGCGAGAGGAATACGAATGAATTTTTCGTGGCACACCACCTCAACGTGATGATGGCTGAGCCAGTCCATGCCGATGATAACGTCGAAACTTCCCAATTTCATAGGAATGAGATCAATTGGGAAGTCGTGTTCATTTAGGGTGAGAGTACAATCGCGTATAATAGAATTTAATGAAGTGGGTTTTCCGTCAGCAACTTCCACCGTCAGAGATTCAATGAGATTAACACGAGGTTGGTCGAGGATAGATTCGAATTCTAAGGATACAAAGCTCTTATCCGCACCAGTATCGAATAATATGGATGTATAACTACCATTGATGAGAAACGTACCGTTGACCACATTGTTGTCAGCCCTGGCTTGGTTGGCATTGATATTGAAAGCTCTTCCTCTGGCAGGTGGAGGAGCTTGGTTAGCTTGGTTTACCGGGTTCGCTTGAGCTTGGGCATGGATGATGTTCACTAGGCGTGGACAAGTGTTCCTGAAGTGGTTTGGGTCCCCACAATTGAAACAGGCTCGCATGGGTTGCATTATGGGGTAGTTAGGTCGGTAGTAAGGTTGGGTTGCGAGTTGAGCAGGCGGTAGAAGTAAGGGTTGTTGGGCTTGGCCCACCATTTGATTTTGGGTTTGGGTTGGAGGTTGACTACGGTTCAATCGCTGAAGGGTACGGCAGGCTTGGATGGTGTGACCCGCACGACCACAACTGGTGCAATGTTGGCAGGTGTTTTCAGGAGGGTGATGGTATTGACAACGGTTACACTTTGGGTGTGGGCCAGTGTATGGCCTTTTGAATGGTGCGGCTGGAGGGGCAACTTGGGTGATTGGGGCAGCAGTGATGGGAGAGTTGGTTTGGGTGACAACAAAATTCTTGCCATTTCGCTTCCTCTTACCAGCAAACTTCGAGGATGAAACTGGGTGGTTTGGAATTGGGGTCTCAATGGGTGCTTTCTTCTTCTCATCTTTGAATTTGCCGTTTCGAATGCGATTTTCCGTGAGTTCCGTAGCTAACTCCATTGCGGCTTCAAGTGTTGCAGGCGAAGTGCTTAAAACCGAATCTTGGATTTTCGAGGGGAGGCCTCGAATGTAGTGTTCGACTAAGCGGTATAAGGGGGTGAACAAATTGGGGATCATCTGGTTCAATTCGAGAAATCTCTTATTGTATGAAGTGTGGTCTCCTTCCTTTTGTTTCAATGCGTGAAACTCGTCTTCTAGCTTTTTGATTTCGCTTCTTGGACGGAAGCGTCTCGTTATGATTTCCCTTAACTCTTCCCATGTTAAGGCTATGGCATCTTCAACACCTCGCTTACCCTTTTCCGTGTTCCACCAGGTAAGGGCTACTCAAACAACCTTCCAGTCGCGTAACGTACCTTACGGTCATCGGGACAGTCGCAATTGAGAAAGGTGTTATCCATCTCCTCAAACCAGTGAAGGAGAGCGGTGACACCCTCAGTCCCTTCATATTTTGGGGGATCGCAGGATTCGAAGTGTTTGTAGGTGCATTTGGGGGTTTTGGGAGGAGGGTTGGCGATGCTTTGGTCTTCTTGGTTGGGAGGGTTGATGGGATTAGCGATGAGGGCTTGTTGAACTTGTAGCACGATGTCAGGAAGCACTGCGGCCATTTGTTTAGCAATTTGCGTGGCCAAGCGTTCGTTTGACTTTCCTGACTTTCTACCTCCACGTAATTTCCTAGCCGACATCTACAAGAACATATGTAGGAAGATTGTGAGTTCAAGAATTTCCTAGGTGTCATGTGTCGTAAAAATAATGAAAACAACATAACTGAAAATAGTTTAACTATCCGTAGGACGTCTTGGGTTTGCTCATGTTTGGGCCTCCAAATGTCCCCCATACCATTGCCTGTGTAGTCATGTGAGCCCCCATGACTATTAGGCTTGGTAGGATTCACATTGGTGTCGGCGGGTTAACACTCGCACCACCCGAATGAAAATCGTAAAACATGATTGCGAGATGTATGGTAGGAGGGTGTCCAAGTGTAGACACAATGACAACTCAAAGTGGATTAGCTCGCACAACGTTTGGTATAGCATGCTTTGGCCTAATAGGTCCTTCGTACTCTCATCGTTAGTCCCCAGGTAGGCAAACTGGTCCTTTATTTTGGATTTATACGAATGCCAAGCCTAGACAGGACGTTCCGACTACCGGTACTCGTACCCTTCCAGTTACTACATGCCCGTCGTGAGAACTCACTTTGATGTGATTTGAAAAATACGAAATCATTGCAAAAATCATGGAAATTTTGAGGTGTGTGCTTTCATAGATATGGCATGTTATGAGGATATGAACTATGATGAGCATTGCATATTAACATGTACTTGTGAGTGTGCTTGCATAATATTGGGTGTGAACATGAAACATATAAACATCACGAATTTTGCATGTAACACATAAACAATTAAAATTTAATCAACTATAGTATAGGCTCTAAGGGTCTAATAACCTATCCTATATCCCTATAGCCACAAGCTCTGATACCAATCTGTCACACCCCGACCCGCAGCGGAATAAAAGTCGGGGCATGATTGGGTTATCACCAAAGCTCATGATATTTACTAAGAAGTTTCATATTCATTAAATTCAAATTACAAATTCAAATATCCAATAAACAAAGTTCATACAAATACAAAAAAATAAAATCTAAATGTTTATTCCAACGCAATATCTTGGTTATTCTTCTAGGCCATCCTAAGTGTTTCTTTCCTCAACTGGATCACCTGTATCATGTGTAAAACAGGGGAGATTTTGGGTCAACAAAAGTTGGCGAGTGAACCTTGATAAAACATTTTAAATATTTGCTTGTTTTATTTATTAAAGAAAATTCGTGCATAAATCACATGTGAGCAAATATATATATGTAAACAATCACAAACCACATTGAATGAATATATGACATGAATGATGATGCATTTAAGATCAAGGCTCAATCAAACGGAGCCGATCTAATGAGGCACCTGATGGTCAACCCGTATCCCACGAGGAACTGACGGGCCTAATGAAATGAGTGCACTGAAATGATAAATTTAATCCACATAATATTCACACAACAACCATTACACATTTGATCACAAGATGATATAAGCACAAGTGTTTAAATAAAATAAAGGAATTGTACGACACATGATACACCCCAAAACGTGATTAAAACGCGGAATTTGTAGAGATTCACTCACAGTGGGTGCGTAGTCTTGATTGATGACGGGTGCGCACGAGTTGAGAAAATGGACCGATGTAAGAATACTAACCTAAAATACAACGCGATAACTTGATAAATAAACTAACTTTTTGATCAAAAACCTTTGTTTAGATTTTTGAGTGTATTTTTGTGATTTTTATTAATAATTAAGCCTTTGTATTTTAGGTATTTTTTTTATAACTTCTCTTTTAATCTAACTATGAAATAATGAATAAATAATAAATGGAATAAAAAAAAAGAAACATAGAAAAGAAAAAGAAAAAAAAAGAAGAAAGAAAAATAAAATAATATCGACTGTCAGTCTGACAAGGTCTTGTCAGACCGGCCGAGCAGCGGCTTGTATGCGGGGGGAGAGACTCGAACCCGCGATCACACCAACAACTTGCACCCAGCCCAACCAACTGGGATGGGTGTCTAACCCATAATAAATTGTGTTTCTTTTATCTTTATATACATGCTGAATGAATCTGATTAGGCTTGTTTAAAAAGGATATTTTATTTCCGGAAAAACCGAGGTTGCCCTAGGCTCGAACTCGGACAAGCATGTTAATTTTGCACACAGTCCACCACTGGACTGTGTGTCTAACCCAATTAAAAACCCAATTTTAATTACATTTGTATACATACTGGCACTGATATATTTTATCCAAAAATAAAAAAAAAACGGTTATGTGTATTTATGTTGTCATGAGCCGGATTCGAACATGGGACGTGTATATCATGTTTGCACACAGTCCACCACTGGACTGTGTGTCTAACCCGTTTGAAACATTCATTTTAATTACATAAAAACACTTATCCCACTTCGTCTTCTTCATTTTAAACTTAAACCAGATCTCTTACCCGCCTGAATATATTTTTTTTCTGATTGTTGTTAGTGATCGACCGCATATAATGTTAATTAGATGAAAAAGATTAGTAAAGGAGGTCTACCGTAACAGAGATGGCGGCACGATTCCGGGAACTGGATTCCGACGATTCCGGTGGTTCTCCGGCGGAACAGAGTTTCTTTCAGACGACCGAGTTTTAGAGAGTAAGATAGAGAATATGAGGGAATTCTGAAGGGGAATTCGCCTGGTATTTATATGGGTGAGTTGGGTTTCGATTTTTTGGAAATCACATTCAATGATTGGTAATTGACAGCCGGCGAGATTAGAGTCTGCCGAAAATACACGCTGCCAGTTGTCGCAGGGATTTGAAAGGAAAAGGAAAGGCGCGTCTCTGATTTCGGTCATGGTTGCATTTTTCCCGCCCGATTGCGTATATATATATTGATATACAAAATCTAACACATCATGTGTGTGCAGCATAGTGGTGTTTGGTGCGTGTGACTACCCAGGCGACCCGGGTTCGATTCCCGGTTTACCCCTTTTCGGTGTTTTTATTTTATTTATTTAGTTTGCTAAATCCATATTTAATTATATGATATTATTAATTATAAATTGATTATTTATTTTATTATATCATTAGGTTATTAATTATGTATGTATAAATTTACTTTTTTAAACAAAATGAAAAAAAAACTAGAAATAATACACTTGATTAATGGAAATGGTGCGGGTTTTTGAGATCCGTTTTACACAGATGTTACAAATTCATCCTAACTCCTTGCATGACCATTTTCATGGTACCTTATAACACATAGGACTATAATATGAATTTTCGGCCCTTTAATTTCCGAACATAGTCCATCAATCAAACCCATAAACTCAGACACCTTAGTTTCCCTATTATAGGTTAACTTCGGTGTTCCAATATCAAGACTCAACAACTCACGACTTCTTTGGAAGCTTTGAAAACCGTGAGTTTATATGATCCCATTTTACCATTTTCACACTTTTCGGTGCACTATATACAATATTATCAAAATCACAAACACGATTTCAATCACATTATTTACATCAGTCAATCCGTTTATACATGCTTAAATGATATGCTTAGGATACATACATGCTAGAAGCCCTTCTTGCACAAATATTTGTTATTGACGTCATGAGCGAACCTTAACATGTATAGCGCTATAGGAGTAGCACACCGCCCTTGGAATGGTCTATGTTAAGTCATTCAATCACGTTTTTGTTCGGCTCGATGAGAAAATACGCAACTTTGTGGACACAATTGGTTTGATATATATTGCAGAAAATTGATGATATGACGTTCAAGAATCTAGCAGGATGAATTTTTGAATTATGTACTTTTAATTTGTCGTATTTGAACTTTCCTTGTTGCATTTTTATTTCAAGACAATGTACCTTTTACTCATTAATGAAATCAAGTTTAATTAATTATTGCAAGATTTAGCAAGTTGTGATGTCTCGAGCAATCTATTTCGTCCCGTCCCGATGTTCCATTATCAGTTGGGGTGTGATAGTTTTTGAGGGTATTCAGTGGTGAAAAATGAATTGTATTTTAAAATACAATTTAAGTTTTGAAAATTTATATATTTTGGAATCAATTCTACTAAACTGCTATTAAAAAAATTGAAAATCATGTATAGTTTAATACGTTGGTGTATTGACACAAAGATTTATCGAGTAGGTCTTGCTTATTGGGTCATACCATTCCTCAAGTTGGTCCGCTTATTGGGTCATACCATTCCTTGTTGTTTCTGGGGTGTCGAGGCCGAGACCTCGATCCCTAGGAGAATCATTAGAAATAATATATCATCTATGAAACACCTAGCTAGTAAAGATGGAAGAGAGGGAGGTAACTAGTACGGTGAATGAGACTCGACCTAAATACTATTCTCAGGTGGTATATATATCATCGCACACTACAAAACAAACGAGTATCACTAACGACATGTTGCGTTTGCAATCTGTTGGTGAAAGTGATTACCAATGGAAATTCTTTCGTAAATGGCCATGAGATACATATGTGATGGGTAATACGATTTGTAAAAGATTACGAAAGGAAAGGAGCGCTGGCACATTTGCAAACGTTGTATGTCTCTTTCAAAGTTATACCAACATATAAAAGAGGGCACATGATCATCAATCATTAATAGTTAAATTGTACAAAGTTATCTAAATAAATTTTGTTTTTTGAATTAATATGTGCCTCTTCACAGGGCGTTCCCTGGTTCCTAGAACAGGTTGAAGGGGTTGAGCAGGAACACCGTCGCAACTGCCTTCATTCCTCATGAAGGATTCAAATCCTGGTTCACTAAACAATGCAGAAAGAGAAGCGTAGTGATATATGGCATAACTTTTAATGTTTTTTTTCTTTTTAGTTTATATTGTAATGGATGGTCACGTTACATAATATCATTAGATGTTAGGTTGATTTATTTGACTTTATATTTAAATTTAGTTGCAAGGGTTGAAGGTGTCTAAGTGAAGAATGGCTCATGTAGAAGTGGTTTGATTAGCTACATGTGATTGGTGGGTTTTAAGGGTTGATGCCCTTTTTACCGGGGTGTTTAACTTTCCATCACTCATCACACCCAATCATGTTTCGCCATTTCATCAAACGTGGTTTCATCATTAGTGATGGATTTTAGTAGGGGTGTCCATCACTTTCATCACTCACTACACCCAATCATCTTTCCCCAACGATCCCCTCCTCAACAGTAACTTTCTCCAATTCACGCGTAGTCACCACAACGCGTGATCACAGTGACCGGTGGCGGTGTTCCACACGTGATCACCCACCAACCACGCTACATCACGGGGCACCCCACCCCCTAATAAGGTTACCTTTTTTTAATATTACCATTTATATCAAGTAAAGAAATGCGATAAACGCATATCGTACATAGAAAATGAATGAAAATCACAAGTAGTATGATAAGAAAAAAAGGGGTAGCTATTATATTTCACATTTGTATAAATGTCTATGCGGTTTTTTAAGATTGTTTGCTTAAAATATCCCTCGTATAATATGTCATATTATTACAACTTATGATATAAATTTGGCTTTAGAAATATAATATAAAAGCTTTTAATTAGCATTATGTAGTTGATCAAAAGATCCAAAAATATTGAAATAGGTCGTTTACTCGGAGATGAAACAAACCTAAATCAAGGCTTGGTCACATTATGTTATTAACTATAATACAAAATGACAGTCAAGACTCATAACTCATAACAATGTGTGATGCAAACATAATTACTAAGAGGGGTCGTAGTTACTCGCGCGTTAGGCAGGTACGCGGTTGAAATTGAGAACATATAGCGTACTATGACAACCGATAAATAAATTTGTAAAATTAATTAAAATGATATATTATTAGGTTATGTTATTTTCATCGTAATTCGGCTCTGAACATCAATGTAATAACAAAACGTAAAATGATATAGTAAATAACAAAGGTAAACGAAAAAAAAAACGATAGAAACTTGGTCGGTTTCGGTGCGCTCGTTATAGCAAAGAAAAAAAGTTAAAATATGTTCAAAAGAATATCGGCGCGTTCGTTAAAAAATATTAAACTTAAAAAAACCTTTGCCACACTCGGTAAAGCAAAGAAAAAGAAAAATTAAAAAAAATGTCTAAAACGGTATTTAAAAAAAAACTTTTAGCGATAGAAAAGTAATTTGGTTAAACTAAAAGAAAAATAATACAATAATTAAACTACATGGGTTATAAATGAAAAAATCTACACTAAATGACGAAATAGAATAAAAACAAAAAAATTGACGAACCTTTAAAACATGCATTAAATGGTGTACAACATCATTCATCTTTTTTTCTTTAATATTATATGTAAGGACAGAAAAGTAATTTGGTTAAACTAAAAAAAAGAATGCAATAGTTAAACTACATGTGTTATAAATGAAAAAGTTTACACTAAATGATGAAATAGAATAAAAAACAAATAATTGGTGAACTTGTAAAACATGCATTACATGGTATACAATACTACTCATCTTCTTTAATTCATTAATATTATTATTATATATATTATAGCAAAGAAAAAAAGTTAAAAATATGTTCAAAAGAATATTGGCACGTTTGTTAAAAATATTTAACTAAAAAAAAACTTTGCCACACTCGGTAAAACAAAGAAAAAGAAAAATTAAAAAATATGTCTAAGACGGTATTGACGTGTTCGTTAAAAAAAAACTATTTAGGGATAGAAAAGTAATTTGGTTAAACTAAAAGAAAAAGAATACAAAAGTTAAACTGCATGGGTTATAAATGAAAAAGTCTACACTAAATAACGAAATAGAATAAAAAACAAAAAATTGGCGAACTTGTGAAACATGTATTAAATGATGTACATCATCATTCATCTTTTTTTTCTTTAATATTATATGTAAGGATAGAAAAGTAATTTGTTTAAACTAAGAAAAAAAAAGAATACAATAGTTAGACTACATGTGTTATAAATGAAAAAATTTACACTAAATAACGAAATAGAATAAAAAACATGTAATTAATGAATTTATAAAACATGCATTACATGGTGTACAATACTATACATCGTCTCTTCTTTAATATTATATATAATATAATCTCCATTTATAAGATTTATTTGTATATTGTATAGTTATTGTGTACGAAGCAAATTGCATTTATATGTCAACTAAATATAACATAATGAAAAATCTACAAATTATTATGTATAAATAATTAATATTAATAATCGAGTATGTGTAAGGATATAACGTGTGAAGGGGTATGGTCCTAAATCATGCAAAAAGTCTTACAAACCATGCGCACAGAATACCATACCCAAACTTCGCAACACAACACTCAACTATCACCAGAGCTAATGCACAAGCCCTCGTCTGCGCACGCAATGCAGTGACATATAAGACACGTCTAATATAACATTAAAATATGGTAACAATTACTATCTTGTAATAAACTTAAAAGTCGACAAGGTCTCGATTTAATAAAATACATATAGTTTAAGTTTTCAAAAGATAGATGACAAAAACACGGAAATATAGATCTAGAGTTGTGTTCGGTTCTTCGTATGCGACTTGATCTTCATCCGGTCTACCTGAATCACATTTCCTAATATACCATATTCACTCAAACAGTTAGTACTTCAAACGTTTGAATGAGATAATTAAATCCGGAAATCAAAACGATATTTTTGATGCATTATGGAGTATTGGAAACATACACACAAGTTGGAAGTTCAAAACATGAAAAACGGGAAGGTTGGTATCATTTGGCGCCACTAGGCGCTGATTTTAGCGCACCACAGCAAAGAATTACATTTTGGCGCATTGGGCGCTGACCTCAGACCTGGCTCACAAATTTCATGTTTTTCCATAAAAAAAGTGTTTAGATCACTCCAAATCAAGTTTTTATGTTTAAAACTCATTCCTTATCATATGTAATTCATATCCCATTACTCGGATCCATAATTTTTATATTTTGTGCTCCCGTTACCCGGTTTATGCGCATTTTCATTTTTACTACAAAATCTCTTATTTTTACCGTTTTTGTTACGAAAACTTCTGTAACTTTCTCATTTCTTATCCGTTTTGCGACTCGTTTCTTCCTACACGATCGTAATTCGATTCTCCATCATATGGAGTTAAAATTCAACATCCGAAGTAACAAAATTATACATTTTTAAGCACCCGGCTCTATATTCAATTTCAACATATTTGACCGTTCATGTTTTAAACCACAAACTTGTTTCTAAATAATTATAAAGCATACACCAACGTATTTAACTCAAGATCTTTAGCTCGGGTTCATCACTTTTATGAATTACGCGGCCAATGCCCAAGCTATGCGCGTAATTCGTTTTGACCCATTAAGGGATTTAAGCACTTAAGCTTAATTCTCGGTCTTTCTTTTCACACATCCTATTTCCACATTACGTTATCTATTTATCCTCCACCACGACTATATTTGTGGTGGATTTAATACAATGCAGCATTTAGTCCGAATTCTACCATTCGGTTAGTCCTTTTACGGAAAAGACCCAATTTGAGGCGTTTGACCCAAAAGGGCTTCTACCTATTACTTTTTACACTCATCTAAGACTTACTTGATCATAACTCTTATTTCTAAACAACCCTTAAGGCTCGTTTGGCCGGTTTATCGATCAAAGGCGTTTGGTCAACTATAGTCCCTCCTTTTTCGACGAAGGACTTTCAATAACCTATTTGACCAAAAGTGCACATTTTAGCTAAAAATCTTATTTACACATACCTGGCTCGGGTCAAAGTATCGACCCGTTTTAATACCTTGCTTTAACAGCCGCTAATTAATAGCAACGCAAATTTCCCATTTGCTACACTCCTGTGAGCATAAGACTCGACAAACAATTATTAGTCGATAGTGTCAAATGGTGATATCATCACCTTTTGACCCGTTTGGTCTAAATGACCATTTTATCCTTGTGAGATGGTATTTATTTACCATCTCATCCATGTAACCCATTCCGGTTTACGCCGTACAATCATATTACTTAAAACTCAATTCTTAATTCTTTTGACCCATCATGGCTTACGCCATAGGATGTCTTTTTCAAAACTGATGTTTGTGTGTTAACACGTAACCGAATTACCATATTACTCATTTTACTCATTATGGGTTACACCATAAGGTAACTTAAATCAAAACTCGTTGTTTATTCGTCATTGCATGACCGAATTACCGTTTTACTCCTTTTTAACCATCAAACGTGGTTTCATATTATTTCACTTAATTCGTCCCGTATTACCACACATCAGAACATCATATTCCAAATACTTATTTACCTTATTCAAAATCAATACAATAAGGAGATATTCTACAAAATAAAAAGGGTGTAAGTTTTACTTACCTTGCGTCCAAATTACGCTTTTTCCCTCATACTTGATTCGTTTGACCCACTTCTTTCCCAAGCTTCCGCCTAGCTTGTCAAGCGTCAAACTATCATATAATATTCACAAGGCGATTTGATTAGTCGTTGTAGATCATGACCTTCACCTTATGACCCTTTATACCACTTTTACTTATTGAACTCTATCATAGGTCGGTTTGACTTTTATAAGTCAATCGCCTGTTTACTTATGTTTTGCACAATTAAGTTCAATGGATTACCTGATAAGCACTATTCTTAGGCCCCCATTTTAGTTACATTTCTTAACTAAGTTTACGAAATTGTTAACATTAACTTAGCATACTTCAATCATTCATAACACATGATCTCAAACATCATTTAACATGAATATAACGTTCATTCCTTCATATCATACAAAACCCACTCAATGGCAAGCATGAACATCTACCCAAAATCATAGATTATTCAAACATTTTCTTATTACCATGATGCATGATGATTCTAATCACGTTAATATCATCAATTTCATCATAATATTAAAACCACTTATCTAAGTGTGGTAAATCATCTAAAAATCCAAATCATAGCAACCTATGTAGAATTTTCACTTAGGGTTTTGTTCCTAAGCAAGTATACATCACTAATTCGGCCTTAGCCTATACGATTCATACATAAATCGCATCTTGTGATGTTCATCAAATTTCACAACTTCATAAATATAAAAAATTCGACATATCTTATGATCCCCTAGCTTGGGTGATCGTTAATTCATGTTCATTCATGAATTTGAGCTCCAACTAGCTCTTCAATTTGATGAATTTGGTTGATTTAGGGTTTTGGCTCCTTGGAGCTCTCCTGGTCGATCCAAAACACGCACACACTTAGTGTGTGTGGTGTTGTGTTTTAATTATTTTATAATTCAACTTTCAATTTATCCAACTTTAGCCCCTCATGGCTGGTTAGTTATTAAGTAGGCCACAACCGACTTAGTTCCAACAATATTTCCTTTTATTAACCAGGTTATACATTCCTAGTTAACTTAGTGGGTTCGGGGAGATTACAACCCGTTTTATTTTAAGTTCTGTTACCTCGGGCATTTTATAAACTTTATTTTCTCAAAAGCTTTTATTCACCTTTTATATAATATTAGGATTATATATTTAAATCCTAATATTTACCGGGTTAATTTTTACCACTAACAGTATTTTACCCGTTTATTAATATTAACGTGGTTTGATTACCAAACCCGTTTTTGGGGTGTTACATGACATCTAATACAAGTACAAATAGTATAGATGACAGGAATTGCAGCCAATCAACATGCGTCAGGATCTGCTCACACAATTCTCACGATGATCAATCGTGCAGGAGACAAAAGGTACAAAATGACAGTAACGTGTAACCAATCAGCGTGCACCATTCACTGCTCCATGAGCTCCACTCACAGCTGGTGAGAGACTCGACAACAAGGACAATTGACAGGCCACGTAGCATCAATCACCGTGCGCAAACGTCTCAATCCTCTGAAGCACTAACGGTCGTGTCAAAGGAAACAAACCAGATATTCCTTGTTGACAACGTCCGGCCCAAGGCCCGCTAGCCCATCTCCTTCTCCACACTCTTCAACGAGAATAATTATAATGAAACCTAACTAATTAAATCTATCTCCTAATCTTGATAAACATCATAAACTAGACCTTAACTAATATATTCAATCTTATATTGCTCATACAATATGTTAATAGGTAAAAACATAAACATAAAATTTAACCAATAAGAAAGGTATGTGTAGGTACACTAGTTCAGAAAGAAGACACCAAATAACTTTGTAACATACTAATACTACAAATAACTTTACTCGCTAAACTCGAACAACTTTGGAGCTAGCTTCAACAATGATTCTAAAGTGCTTGGATGAAACTTCCTAGCAAATAAAAAACAAATCGAGCTACTACGACCATTATACGTACAATTGGACTCATATCTAACTCGATTTAGAAACGCTTCTGTAATATTTATTTTCCTGAAGGTTGCCGGGTGGGACCCACCACCAGACCAGTCGGTCCATGTAATGGTCCTATTCGTGGTCAAGTCCGGACGAACCTTGTTCACAAGTGTAGGTAAGTAATGTTCATCCATATAACAAGGTGGAGAGCAATGGTTTTGAAACACATGATAATATAACTTATCCGAGATTATTTCAACTGCAAGTTCTCTATTGCTTTCAAACCATTGTGAGCCTTTACGCCAATCTTGTAGCGTTATTGTGGGACCCATTCGCTTGTTGTATCTCCCACGACCGATCTTCCTTGGATCGTCAAACGAACTTAGGAAACTTTGGTTGGCGTTAATAAGGTAGTTATAGATGGTTGTGAAATTGAACAAAGGAATGCAAGTTTCGGATAGTAATATGAATCTTTGATTGGAGAAGTCGAGTAGTGCATTTGCTAGCAGTCGTCTCTCAGCATCAATCATGGTTGATTTCCCCCACTGAACATCCTGTCAAAAACACGAAAAAAGTCATATTAATAGTGGGTCTTTAGTCAAATTACCATCGTAAATAAAGCATTAGGATGTAATTAAGAACTAGGTAACATAGTTATCGATTGATATACGACTTATCATAATTGGTCGAAAAATTATTGACTTATCATAATTGGTTGCAAAATTAACGAATGATACTAATTCTATAATTCATTTACATTTGTTGAATTTATAAAAGGAGTAATAAAGAATAAAAATGTGTCATAAGTTGAAAAGTTAATATAAAGTATAACATTCAAGTAAATAAGTGTTTTTTAGGAGTAAATTATAAAAACTAAATTATTAAGAAACTAATGCTCTCAAATCAAAGATTTTGTATATCAAACCTTGCTTGGAATTCGTCGTTTATAAAACACCGATGAATTTGGGGGTTCATAGTTAAAATCCGGAGACGCATGAAGATAAATTGAGAAAAGACCTTCATGTCCTTTAAAGAACCTTTCCCAAAATGGACCCAATGGTAAACTACCCCTTGTCAAGAACATGAAGGCAACTTTCCATGGATCGTTTGCGACACGTGGGACTCTTGCAACTTTTTCCATGAGGTCACCGTCGCTCATTGAGTGCCAAAGATCCACAACACCAGTCGAATCAGTAAATTCGACAATCTGATGAGCTGCTGAAAAAGCAGATGAAGATTTTGACGGTTCATGACACGAGTGGATAGAAGTAGTCTGGGTTTGTGTAATCGCGGTAAATGGAGAGAAATACAAATCATGAGGGATTACAATCGTCTTGTAATGATCAACGACGAATGTGCCAAGAACGAACACGATTAGTGACATGACCATACACATGGTTATGGTCGAGGTTATATGGATGTAGCCTTCATTGATCCATTGTTTTGTATTAGTTTTGACACACATTTTGAAAAGCTTGTAGAGTTTCAAATGATATGTTAAATCTTTTTATAATACAAATTAAGTAACCGAATTATTAAAAGTACAAAACAAGTGCTTTTCCATTTTTTGCTTGTAAGAATGGTTTGATCACCACACATGATATAACATGAAAGCTTCACAATAATCTTAATGTTATCATGATTAATATTGTTTCTTTAGACTTAAATTATGTAATGTGTGATATGGTAATAGGAAAAGTAACATAACAACCCTCCATTAAGGGATTAAGGGGTGACACAATAGTAAATAGGATGTAAACGAACCAAACCGAGTCGAATGAAGCCTTGTTCGTGTTCGTTTGTTTAGCATTGAATTTATTCACGAATGGTTCACGGAGATATAACCGAACGAAAATTTCCATTAAGGAATTGAACTTGTTCACGAACGGTTTACAAACACAAACAAACATATACCATTAAAAACACAACATTCTTAATCCCAAACACTTGACACAATCTCCTTAGTAAGCACTTGAGATGATAATCATAAACATGATTTTCTCAAAACAAAGGTACAAGTTAAAAATATTAAGTAGAAACATAATTATTCAAAACTAATGTTTCAAAGATCATTATTTTAACAAGATTCAAGCTTCAAATGACTAAGGTTTATAGTTTAAACGTCTGAGTGATAAACTAAACATTAAATAAACTAAGCCAACGACCATGAACCAACATAAACGAACATCTTGTCGAATGTTCATTAAGGCAATTGAACGAACATGTCCTTTGTTCATGTTTGTTCATTTAGCTAATCAAATAAAATTTCTTGTTCATGTTCATTTTTAATCATACAATCTTTTTAGTGAAAAAACTAGTGTAAAAAATGCGCCCACTTTGTGATGGAAGAAAACCATGTAAAAATGCTTTTAAAAAAGACGACCCGAACCCAACCTATGTGAAATTATCATATATTTTTTATGTGAGATCTTTCACGTTTTAAGGACAATTTTTTTTTAAAGTTGATAGGAGTAAAGCCCTTCCTTTTGTTTAAAAGCAAGTAAAGCCTATTTGCATATATAATCTTTAGAGGATTCATGTTTCTAATCATTATTAACTGAACACTGAACAATAATGGTGGATCTAGTGTCGACTTTCGAAAGCGACAACAAAATAGTGTCACTTTAAAGTCATATACGCATATTACACATGAAAAACGAGTACCAGATACGTTAAAAAGGAATTATCTAGATAACATTAAGTTTTGTTAAGTAGATTTTCCAAACATTTTAAAGACATTAACCTATTTATTACAAAACCAAGATTTCATGTATTAATACAAGGTTTAAACCTTGTATTAATTATTAAATTAACCTTTTTAGATTGCATTGTTTTTAGTCGGTTTAACTACTATTAAGTCGATATTTGTGGTTAACCTTAACCAATTGTTAAGAGGATTGATAAACAAAAAATAAAGTTACATATGCAAATACGAGAACATCACCCAAAGTTAGGAAACGACACTTGTACATATGGATGTAGAAAAAAATTGCAATTTTTGTCCCTAAGGTTTGCATCAATTAACACGTTGAGTCTACCCTTAACACCTTTTCCCCCATGTCGTTTAATGTTTTAACACTATGCATCCCTAGACTTAACGGTTATTAGTTTTTCTATTAGTTTTTGGGTGAAATTACTAATGTGCCCTCCTTCAATCTTCTACAACCAGCCCTCACCATCCACACCCCCATCTACCATCACCAACCACCACCTGCCACCATACCCTCCTTCCATCTTCTCCAATAAAAACACAAAAACTAACAAAATTAATCATAACTTCGGGAAGCGAGTATATGATATCTGGATTGGAGAGGATGGAGGGATGGTATATTAGGGAAGCGAGTATATGATACCTGGATTTGAGAGGATGGAGGGATGGTATATTAGTAATTTCACCAAAAAAAACTAATTGAAAACTAACGGCCGCTAGGTCTAGGGACGCACAATGTTAAAAAAATTAAATGTCAGAGGATAAAGGTAATGGTGAACTGAACATGTTAACTGGTGCAAACCGCATAAACAAAATTTACTATATACTCCAATGTATATAACCCTTACATCAATTAATATCATTATCCACAGCTTAAATTTCTTGGATCCTTATTATAGTTAAGGATTCAAAGTAAAATTCCATTCTACACTGATCTCCTCAAAAACCTTATAAGTATTGTTTAGATACTTAATCGTCACAAAGATTTATATCTAGTTACAAAATCATAGTTTTGTGTTCGAATTTGAATAATATGATAGACTCAGTTATCCGAACTAAACTCAACACGGTTTTCAAGTTATAATACAAAAAAAAACAACCATTTTTCCTTTTATAATTCATTTATGACTCAATTTACAGCTAATAAATTCTAGATTTCAACACTGGCGAAACATGAGATTTCCGACCGAGAGGTCGAAAACGTATATACCTAAAAAAATTATAACACCGGGGGTCGAAAACGTATATACCTAAAAAATTCTATACGAAAATTACATACCAGACACTACTGAGCGAAAAGTTCGGGAGATCAGGCGCCCCCAGCCCCCACAAAGCTACACCCCTGGATTTCAAGATTTCAATAAACCATTAATACGAAAAAACCCATTTAATACTATAATCTTTTTTTTGTCATGACTTTATAGTCTAGTGGCATCTTGGGGGTGAGATAAAACTTTGGAACCAATAGGTCCTGGGTTTGATTCTCACAAAGAGGGTTTTCCTATATTTATTGGGTTTTCTGCTGAATTGGAGTATAGGCATTATGCCTAGTGGGGATGGATATGATCGGATGGTTCCACTGGTGGCACGATGATACTCCAGTGGTCCGCCAGTTATCCAAATTTGCCGTTCAAAAAAAATACTATAAAATTTTGTTAGATAAATCATAATTCAAATACGAAAAAAAAAACCCATTTAATACTTCAAATACGAAACAAAACCCATTTAATACTATAAATTTTTGTTAGTTAAATCATAATTCATATTCTTAACTTTTAAGCCATAAAAAAGCTTCCATTTTTCGTTAGCCCAGATCACAGATTTCTTGAGGTGGGCTAAACTACAGCTCAGATAACGTTCTTCACCAACAACGCAAATTAAAGGTGAAAATAAAAAACCCAAATCCATCTTTCACAGTGAAAGAAAGATTCTTTACCATTTCAAAATACCCTAATTACTTTTTGTTTTTCTTTTCATGTATATATGAATCTTTGCTTCGGATCTTGCCCCTTTTCCCTGTTCAAAATCTCCATAATTCCCCCTCTTCACCAATTGATCTTGAATGTTCTTGTTGTTGAAAAAGGTCTCAGATTGACAGAGAATTGTTGATGGGTGGGTCAAAGATGGAAGGGGAACCTCTTCCACAACACCTGTGATTGCAAATAGAAGAGACCCTTATGAGGTTTTGAGTGTTTCAACAGAGGCTTCTGATCAGGAGATTAAATCTGCTTATAGGAAACTTGCTCTAAAGTTAGTGACTTTCTTGTTTTTTTACTTGTTTTTGTTTGATTTATGGTTCTTGATTTGGGTTTGTTGTTGTTTGTGTATGAGTCTTAATGATTTGTGAGTTGTGATTTGGTGAAATTCTGCCTCTCTTTAGGTTATTTAGCTCATATCCATTGATTTATTATTGGAAATTCACATTTTTTATTTTTAAAAAAATGTTGGGTTAGTGACTTTCTTCTTTTTTTACTTGTTTTGTTAGAATTGTGGTTCTTGATGCACATATAATGTATGTGGGGGGGGGGGGGGGGGTGTGAAATTGCACTAACTTTAGCGTTATTTTACTGATTTTGTGAAAATAACGTTAAAAGCGGCAGGCTGTTAATCATACATCATGTGGCAGCATTGATAGCTGAAAGACAAAAAAGGGTACATGCACTAATCGGACTTTGTCCCGATTGCTGAGTGTTATGTGCCTTATGTCCAAGGCTTGATGCAAAACTACTATCAAGCCAAGGGTCTCATCGGAAGCAACCTCTCTATTCCTACAGGGTAGAGGTAAGGTTGCCTACATCTTACCCTTCTCAGACCCTGCCTTAGCTTTGCTATTGGTGGGATTTACTGAGTATGATGATGATGATGGCGATGATTTGCCTACTTGTTGGGAATTTTGTTGGGAATTGTTGTTTATATGATTTGGGATTGTTGTTGTTTGTGTAGGAGTCTTGGTGATGAATTTTATTTTGGGTGTATTTATGCATCAAACTGTTGTACAATAGGTTTTTGGCGTGTACATGTAGGTAAAGTCGTATATAAACCTTATTTATAGCAATATTTTGGATAAGGGATGCTAAAACCTATGGGATATATAAAAAAAATTCATATAATCATCCTGCGCCTCCGCTACAAAAAGCCCGCCGCTTTGGCACTTTGCGCCTCGGTTTTAGACCCCGTCGCTTTTTTGCACTTCTTGCTTTTTAGAACCAAGGTTGATGATGGATTTGATTTCGGTTGTGACTTGTGATTAGTTACCAAGACTTGTAATTTGGCGAAATTCTGCAATTCTTTATATTATTTAGTTCATATCCATTGATTCACAGTTTTGTTTAAAAAAAAAAAGAAATTGTCAGAATACATTGGTTTAATTTGTAATTGTGATTGTTTGTGTATGAGTTCGTTTTGTTAATAAATTTAATTTTGGGCAGGTTGTGACTTGTGAATAGTGATACCAACATTTGCAGTTTAATTTGTAACTTTAGTTTATAACTTTGTTTTACGGGGGTTTAGGATTGCTTATTTATACAACTTATACTTACTTATGCATAAGCAGAGATGATCAGCTTCTTAAAAACAATTTATTTCACCTTAAGGGTAAAATGGTAACTTTGAATCCACCTAGAATAATCAGAGTTTTGGTTTCTTATCAAATATTGATCATATGCAGGTATCACCCAGACAAAAATGCTAGTAATCCTGAAGCCTCCGAACTATTCAAAGAGGTTGCATATTCTTACAACATATTATCCGATCCAGAAAAAAGACGACAATACGATAGTTCAGGGTTTGAGGTAAGTCATTTTCTTCTTAAATATTATGTAACTCAATAAAGTTTATTATATTTTACGGTTTATATTTCATTTCATTACATTTTATCAACCGAATAGGCTATTGATGCGGAAGGAGTGGACATGGAAATCGACTTATCAAATCTCGGAACCGTGAATACAATGTTTGCCGCACTATTCAGGTAATTATTGTTAAAAAGAAACATATTTTTAGAGTAAAATGCCATTTTCGTCCCTGAGGCTCGTCCAATTTTGCGACTTTCGTCCAAAGGTTTGTTTTTCTGCATCTGGATCCAAAAGGTTTGAAATCTTGCCATTTTCTTCAGGTTCGTTAACTCCATCCATTTTCTCCGATAAGTCAGGGGTATTTTCATTTTTTTTGTTAACTTAAAGGGCAATTCGTTTTTTTTTCTCACTTTATGTACAAGCATTTAGCATATTGTACAAGTGTTTCTGTCTAAGTGAAAAAGACCGAATTGCCTTTAAGTTAACAAAAAAGTCGGAAATACCCCTGACTTAATGGAGAAAAATAGATGGACATAACGAGCCGGATGGAAATAGCAAGATTCCAAAACCTTTGGATCCAGATGTGGAAAAACAAACCTTTGGATGAAAGTCGCAAAACTGGCCAAACCTCAGGGACGAAAATAGCATTTTACTCATATTTTTATAATTCACTTTTGCTAAAAATACTATTTTTTTCTTTGTCATTTTAAGTAAGCTTGGAGTCCCTATTAAGACAACGATTTCTGCCAATGTTCTTGAAGAAGCATTAAACGGAACCGTCACTGTCCGGCCCCTTCCAATAGGATCATCAGTTAGTGGAAAGGTGTACATTTGTATTAATATTTATTTATGTGTTACAAAATCTTTATTTAGTAAATTTGTTACCTGAAATCCTTCCAATAGGATCATCAGTTAGTGGAAAGGTGTATATTTATATTAATATTTATGTGTTAGAAAATCTTTATTTAGTAAATTTGTTACCTGAAATATTTAAAATTTGCAGGTCGAGAAGCAAAGCGCACATTTTTTTTAGTGTTACGATAAGTGAAGAACAAGCTCTATCAGGAATTGTTGTTAGAGTTACTTCATCTGCACAAAGCAAATTTAAGGTACTTTAAACTTGTGTAAAATGCCATTTTCGCCCCTAAGGTTTGACCACTTTTGCGACTTTCCTCCAAAGGTTTGTTTTTCTGCATCTGGATCCAAAAGGTTTGTAATCTTGCCATTTTTATCCGACTCATTAACTCCATTCATTTTTAACGTTAAGCCATGGGTATTTTTCGTCCTTTTAGACATTTTTTTGTGATGATTAAAGGGTTTGGTGGGGAGAAAGTCCACTGAGATGGATCTATGTTTCTTATAGTGTTTTTTATTTTAATAAAAAATGTTTAAAAAGACGGAAACGCCCCTCATTTTAATAAAAAAATGTCTAGAAAAATGAGTGGAGTTAACGAGTCAGATGAAAATGGCAAGATTTCAAACCTTTTGGATCTAGAGGCGGAAAAACAAACATTTAGACAGAAGTCGCAAATTTGGCCAAACCTCAGGGACTAAAATGGCATTTTACTCTAAACTTTAATATGCTTAATTCTTATAGTTTACGAATATTAATCATTTTTGTCAATTTAACATTGCAGCTACTTTATTTTGAGCAAGATAACAGTGGGGGCTATAGTCTCGCTTTGCAGGTAATATCATATGATAATGTTTAATAAATTAAGCCTAAATTACAAATGGCACTAAGCAATTTCAAAAATTCTGATTTACGACATCATCTCGTGCAGGAAGATAGCGAAAAGACGGGTAAGGTGACATCAGCGGGCATGTATTTCTTGCATTTTCAAGTATACCGAATGGATTCAACTGTTAATGCCGTAAGCATTCGCCAACAGCCTTAATACTACCACTATTTAACTATACAGTTAACATCGGTGATATATCACCGTTACATCGGTGATATATTGGTTATCGGTCCCATGTAAAATATTGGTGTCAAATATCGGTTCTGAAAATCGGTACCAATATTATCGGCGATATCGATTGATACATCACCGGTTTTCTCAGTATCAGTACCTTTCTTAGTTCTACCTTTCGTCTTTCTTCTTATTGCTGCTACTAGTTTTTAACTTTCAAGTCTTAATTGTTAATTGTTAGTGTTAAAGGTTAATTTGTTAATGGTAGAAGAGTATACTGAATTGTTAGTGTTAAATTGCTATATATATAAAATTATGCATGATGCTAAAATTACCGATATCCCACTGCGATAACCTATATCTCAAATATCGGTCCTTGATTGATATCCGATACTTTTACCGCATTAACTGTATAGTGTAATACTTTCTACACTTCAAAAATCATTTTGGGTTACTAATATTTTTATTAATTGTGCAGTTAGCAATGGCTAAGGATCCCGAAGCAGCTTTCTTTAAAAGGTTGGAAGGTCTTCAACCATGTGAGGTCTCGGAACTGAGGTCCGGCACTCACATATTTGCCGTTTACGGTAAGGCTTTTTTCTTTGGTTTTTAATATGTTTTTGGGATTTTATCTTTGTGTAGGATATGAACTTTTGTTTTTATTGCAGGAGATAATTTTTTTAAAACAGCATCTTATACGATCGAGGCTATATGTGCGACTACATATGAGGATACGACCCATAAACTCAAGGATATTGAGCAGCAGATTTTGCGAAAAAGAACCGAGCTACGTCAATTTGAGACAGAATACAGACAGGTGTAGTTTTGGTCTGTTTACTTATAAACGAGTTTGGTCAAACAAGTCAAATAAAAAATAGTTAAAAGAGGAACAAGTCAAATGGGTCGAACAAGTTGAAAGTTGCTTAAAAGTCTTTTTTAGTGTAAAAACAGTTTTTTATGTCAACATAATTAACGCATTAATTATTTATGAGCATGATGTCATGATTGTGGAATGCGGTCCGTATGTTTCTCATTTGGCTATTTTGCAGGCTTTGGCGCGATTCCAAGAAGTGACCAATAGATACACCAGGAAAAACAGAACGTAAGCGCTTATGCTTTTGTATATATTTAGTACACACTTAATTGCCAAAAATGAAAAAAAAGTGCTAATTACTAAATTTAAAATAATTTTAAAAATTTGTTCTTTCTCGTTCTCCATTGAGTGATTTTCATTAATTTTTTTTGAACAACCATTCCCAGATTTTCTAGAAAAAAATACACTGTAGCCTGCACGCCGCAATATTTGAACTCCCAACCTTTTTGGTTGTGGAGCACACCGCTTAACCACCATAATGATTTTGATTTAATATTTGCCCAAATTTCTGAGTTCTGACAATCTAAAACAAAATACAAACATTTTGGTATTGCATAAGCAATCTCTAGTAGATAGGGGTGAGCTACTTGAGACCGGTCGCATAAACGAGCCCAAGCTCGAGCCTGAATTGAAGCTCATATGGTTATCGAGCTTTGTATACCCGACTTGACTAAGTTCGTGAGCCTAAACAAAGCTATTTTCTTATATAAACATAATAATTTCATTTATAAATCTAACGCCCCACTTGCGGTATGCACATATAATGTAATATGTGTGGTCCCTTGGGGGGCAAAAGTGAAAGTGCACTAATTTTAACGTTATTTTACTAATTTCGTGAAAATAACTTTAAAAAGCGAGGGATGGTTGATCATGCATCATGTGGTGGCGTTGATAGCGGAAAGACAATGGGGGTACATGCACTAATCGGCTTTTGTCCCAATTGCTGAGTGTTATGTGCCTTATGTCCAAGGCTTGAAGCAAAAGTATTATCGAGCCAGGGGTCTCACTGGAAGCAGCCTCTCTATTCCTACGGGGTAGAGGTAAGGCTGGTCTACATCTTACTCTCCTCAGACCCTACCGTAGCTTTGCTATTGGTGGGATTTACTGAGAATGACGATGATGATATATTTATAAATCTAATTATGATAAATAATGAAACAATATATATTATGTTATATATAAAGCATTATACTTTATATATATAAAACAATTATATATGTATATAAATAACATAATGATATATTTAATTTAATAATTAATAAACAAGCTGAGTCCGTGCTCGAGCTTTATTCATAGAGCTTGAAACATTAGGCGAGCTCGAGCTTGGCTCCGCTCATTTACGTCACTACCGAAATGAATCTTTAGTACATTCGCTTTTTGTAATTAATCTCAATGGGCTGCTTGTATACGTGTTTGGAATCTTGTTACAACGTCAAACGACAAAACACATATCCAAACACCATCTACATTGTTCTTCAAAAAAATCTGATGTTTTTTAATGATAAATATTACAGGTGGACGAACTTCTAAAACAACGAGACAGCATCCAATCATCATTCACAGCAGGTCGGTCTGTGGTTGTCGGTAGTGGAAGTAACGCTCAAGCTAGCAGCAACGGAGGAAACCACACCAAAGCGCCAGGTGGCGGTGACGGTGAAAACAGCAACAGTCCATATGAAGAAGGAACCTCTGATTCGAAATCAAAGAAAAAATGGTTCAACCTTAACCTCAAAGGTGAGCGAAAGTCCGTTTGAGATCATTTTTCATAGGTTTGATTTGAAACTTTAGGACGGCGATTTTATATGATGAATCTTGTTGTGTCTTGATGCATACAATTTGTTCATGTTTTTTTTGTTTTACTTATTTATACAGGGTTGTTTATGTTTTTTAGTACCTTCATGTGTTTGATTAATTTATTTCATTTTTTAAAATGAAGGATGGTTGGTTCTTACTTTTTGGCTTTTTGGTATTATTTATGTTTTATTTTGATTTATGTGAATGATTATGATTCACAGACCAAGTTACTTTTCAACACTGATTTGGATTGGATTATACTTTAGTTAAAAAAAAATCAACATCAACACATGTAGAAAGTTGTCAAATTTGATGGTGTGTCAAACTCAGCCTTAAGCACATAAACCGTATAAACATTCATTATTTTTTTGAACGAACAACAATAGCCTGATCACTGCGGTAACCTAATGGAAAAGAAAAGGCCACCCATGTTCGTAAACGTAGACGACGCTGGTCACACGGACCACCACCATTCCAGAGGAAACCCACCACCATTCTAGAGGAAACCCACCATCAGAAAGCTAATTGTGGTAAAACCCCTGGCTCATCCTAGAGGATCTTGCTCCATGCGAGACTTGAACCCATGACCTCCATTTTAAAAGATCATGACCTCCATTGCACAATAAGGTCATCGACACCATTTAAAGTATGAACATTAGTATGAATTGCATATAACATAAAAGTATAAGATATAAGAGACATTTAAAAGAAAAGGTTGGATACAAAATCAAATAGGTATCACTTTCTCAAAAAATTTCAAGCCCAATCAAGTAAAGCTTGACCTATCAAAACACATGTTGGTCCAAAGTATATGTAATCTTATTATATTTGGATTTTGGGATGTAACATCAAATATTACTTATTTATGATTTATCTATAGGAATATTATTAACTTGTAATATATATATAATATAATAAACTTCTAATAAATTTGAAATGCAAAGCTAAATAATTTATAGCCTTTACTGAAAAACTTAAAATTTAAAATATAAACATTTATTTGCTTTATAAAAAAAAATAAAAGCAACCATATTAGACTTATGGTGTGGAAGGGAATGAAGAGAGAGCATTAAGCGTCACGTGGCGTCCACGTCAGCAAGGAGGTGCGGTGAAAAAACACATGGTGGGAGGGGCGTGAAAGTGACGTTTAAAAAAATTAAACAAGAACCAATCAAAACTAATCAAAATCCACCCACCAATGAAACGCCGACACGTCAACGCACCATTTGCCCTCCACGCCAGTGAGATTACAACCGCCCCCATCACCACACCAAGGCACGGGGTGGTGTGCCGACATGGTGGAATCTCCACGCACCACACCGTGTGTTCTTACATAAAAATAAAAATTCTGAAACTCGCTAAGAGGCGTAGTTGACTTGTCAATTTATAATTTTGACTTGAAATCTGGAAAGAAGAGGTTTTTGTGGTGATGACTTTATTAAATCCCTGAATTTAGTGGTAGCTGACTAGAGTTTGTATTTAAATAATTGTAATTATTGTCAACTTTTCGCAGGTATTGCTCTTAACTATACTTATCCTTTAATTTAATAAATTATTATTTAAAATCTTGTGTTTTATGTTGATAGTGATTTTATTATTTTAAAATTTTAACTTAAATGTATTTTACCCTAAAAAAAAGTTTGTTCCAACATGAAATTAGAATTCTAAACATCAAAATATCTTAAAGAAAGTATCTTAACATTGCACAAGACAAATCATTAGGTCTTATCATGTGCAGTTGATCATCCACCCTTGAAGGTTAGATTCCATAAGTCAAGGCTTAATCATAGCAAGCATTAAACGTGAGATGACTATTGAAGACGACCACGTGTATGTACGTAAAAATGTGCTAAAACCACAAATCATTTGAAGGCCATGCCATGGTCGAAACACCCATCTGACGCAACATGGCATGCAACGATGCACTCTTCGTTGCTACAATGTGTTGAAAGACAAACATACACAGAGAAAAAATGGCTAGGGTTTATTGCATTAAAAATCATAAAGAATAATAAAAGAGAAATACAAATTATATAGCCGAGCTACTAGCTTACTAGCTAACGGGCCAAAACCCACAATAACATTAAACTGTTTTATATGCTAACACCCCTTCCCCCTTAAACTCACAATGCAAAAAAAAAAAAAATCATTTAGAGTTTCTCACACATGTTTCGAAACTGAAACGTCAACTGAGTCTTGGTGAAAACATTTGCAAGGCTGATGGAACGAAGGGAAGAGAGACAGTCCCAAGCGAAGATGATGACGGGTAAAATAACAATCAATCTAAATATGTTTTGTTCGATGATAAAAACTAGAGTTCTTAGCGATCTGCATATGACTTTGGTTATCACTAAGTAAGGTACTAGGCTAAGAGATGATAAGACCTATATTTGCAAGAAGTCGTCGTATTCAAACAATCTCACATATAGTCACATCCATAGCACCATACTCAGCCATAGTAGAAGATTTTGAAACATCTCGTTTCTTACTTTTCCTTGAGATTAGCGAATCTTCGAGGAAAAAAACAACAGTGGTGGATTTGTGATCATTAGGATCACTATCCCAATTAGTATCATTACAGGCACAAAAATCCAAAGAAGATGTTGAAGAAACCCTAGATCAACTAGACCGGAATCTAAGTAGATCTATGGAATGGGCTCTGCATAAAAGGATTAACCCTCCGTTTGGTTTCACGATTGATGGTGAATAATACAGTACTTCTGCTGATCCTGCAAAACAGAAAACCGTTAGCTCGCCATGGGGAGAAGGGGGGTTCTCTCCATGACCACCCTCCGGCGTGAGAATAAGTACAGGTAGTCGGAAGTAAGTATTGTAAGAGAGAGAGTAGTTGAGAGTGAATACCCTTCCTTGAACTCCAAGTTACTTATTTATAGCCAGTGTTTGACGCCAAAAAGAGAGATTGTTAACTTTAACGGAATCTTTTGCTATTCCGTTAACGTCTGTTGGCAATCCGTTAGTGCACACGGATCGTGAGCTCATCAGCGGTTAGGGAGGTGCCACGTATCAACATGAGATCACTACATCTTATAAATGTGAGCATGCCATCATCGTGATCTTCCTCAGCCGTCCATGCTGCCATGTGGCAATTGGTTATAACCGAAAGGATGCTTGCATGATTGGGTGTCAATGGCTTCTAGAAGGTTTCACAGCTGTTACCCATCTATTATTCGCCACGTGTACATTCTGTTACAACAGAAAAGATTCCCTTTGCTTCTGCACCAAGTCAACGATTTTGCTAAGGGAAAGTTTCTCAGGATTTACTGTTTCCTTGCGCGAGAAGCGCAACTTAGTTAACTGATCTTCCTTCTTCTCCTTGCTGCTTAGCGCAACGTTTGATGGATGCTTGCTTTGATATAAATATCTGCGCAAGGTTTGTGCATGAAGCGTTATCCAACGAGAATGTTCAAGGTTAACTTTGAACCTTGCGCGAGCCCGCGCGAAGTAGTTAAATGAAGCATTATCAAACGAGAATGTTCAAGGTTAACTTTGAACCTTGCACGATCCCGCGCAAGATAGTTAAATGAAGCATTATCAAACGAGAGTGTTCAAGGTTAACTTTGAACCTTGCGCGAGCCCGCGCAAGGTAGTTAAATGAAACATTTATCCAAAGAGAGTACTCAAGGTTAACTTTGAACCTTGCGCGAGCCCGCGCAAAGTAGTTAAATGACGCTTTCCTCTCTTGGATATTTGGCACAGAGTTCTAATAAATCTTATTTTGGCAAGAAGTCTGCGCGTAGTTTTCTTAGAAGTTATTAATGGGTATGGTTTCCTTGATTGGCGCAAGGTTTTTGGGACCATACCCCTTCAAGTCCCCCCAGTCCAGTGTTGCTCCTATGTAAGAAAAAAAGTAGGTGGAGCACTGGACTTAAGATAAATGTGTTGCGCTAGGTAAGGACTAGCTTTTTGTTGCTTTATGCATCTTGATGACGTGTCGTAAGTGAATTTTGAAAAAGTATTTGAATTTCAAATATACTTAGACACGTGTCACTTATCTGGATGGTGTAGTTGGTGACGACGCATGTTCTTGAGACTTGGTACTGTTGACAGGCTTTCAACAGTACATGTCTTACCGTTTTAATGCTTTTCGGCGACGCTCGCGCGCGTGGGGCGGTTACTGTTCCCTACTCGCCCCTGCGGTTACTTGGGGATACGTGACGGTCGCAAAAGTCGCTGCAGTCAAATCGTGCATTAATTACGGTTAGTATATAAAGGGATCAACGATCCTTTCGCTTCCTCACCCAATTACAACTTTGAGAGAAATTTGTGTTCAAAAGTTCCGGCGACCTTCAAAGTTTTCTTCAAAGTTCGAGTTATGGTCACCGGTGCAAGTTCTGCTGAGATGTCGTCGTCAAGTTTGCCACCGTTAAAGTGGTCGAAGAAAGATTTCGATAATCTTACCACCAATTTTCTTTTGCTCCATCCTGGAAAGCGTTCTTCCGGTGGCGAATGCCACGGCGGCTGATGCGCCGGCCGGTTACATTACATTATTTTACGATTATTTTGCCGAAGGGAACTTCCGGCTGCCGGTGACCCACTTCTTGCTGGAAATTCTTGGTTTTACAAGATTCACATTTCTCAGTTGAGCCCGATGGGAATGGTGAGGATCCGGCATTTTGAGTTCGTTTGCCGGTCGATGCAGATCGTGCCGTCGGTCGAGAAGTTTAGAGTTTTCTACCAATTGCACTGCTCGTTGGGTTTCTATTCGTTCCAACAGCATGTGCAAGCCAAACGATTGCTGTTGGTGCCGCCAAATTCCTACCACGACTGGAAGCAGAAGTTCTTCTTCATCAAGGCGGCGGTGATCCCGATGAAGATGACATTCCGGGCTGGTGATGAGATCGAGCTGGAGACCCTTCCCATACCTGCCGACGAGGTATGGTATCAAGATATTAAGGATGTGCCCAATATTATTTTGCCGGAGAGTGTCACACCCCGACCCGCAGCGGAAAAGGTGATCGGGGCATAATTGGGTTATCAACAAAGCTCATGACATTTATTATATGTTTCATATTCATTAATACAATTTAATGGAAATAAATGATACAACATGTTCTAACTATCAGTCTAAGCTTCTTGGTTCTCTTCTAAGGCATATCCTATGTTTTCCTTCCTTCAACCTGTTCACCTGTATCATGTGTAAAAAGGTTTTTTTTTGGATCAACATAATGTTGGCGAGTGAATCCTATGGAAAACATTTGAACAATTTATTTAAATTGATTATGAAATATGTGCACAACCAAACATGAGTAAAAATAGATGTAACTTAATCGGCAATCATAAGATGTTAAATGAAACACTCATGAATAATAATGGAACAATTAAAGGCTCGCGATGCTCAACTCGTCTCTCACGAGGAACTGAGGGGCCTGATGAATGAATTGCATAAACATGATAATATGAATAACACAACTACAAACAATATAAACTCAATGAAAACACACATGAATAATAATGAATTTGAATTGAAGCACGCGATGTTCTACTCGTTTCCCACGAGGAACTGATGGGCTTAATGTATGAGTTTCATGTAATTTGACAAACGGAATATAAGTAAATCACAACAATAAATCAATCTAAGTTTAAGTCATGATGTGGTATGGCACAAGTTTAAATAAATAAATTAATTATTTCATAACACATGACACACCCCAAAACGTGTAATTTAAAAGGGGAAATTGTAAGATTCACTCACATTGGGTGCGTTCGGTTGATGAGGTTGAATGCACGCGAAATGGTGTTAACCACGAGTGAAATTAATCCTAGATAAATCGCATAATGGTTCGGTAAGTAAACGGGTTTTATGAATCTATTTTAGTAGGATTGTTGGGTGTATTTTTGTGAATTTGAGGCTATTTTCTAACCTTAAAAATGTTATTTATAAATATTTATAATTGATTTTTAATTAAAATAATTAAATAAAAATAATAAAAAAATATTTTATTTTTGCTACAGTAATATTGACCGTTGACTTTGACTGACTGTTTGACCGGTTCAATGGCATGTTGTTGTGCGCCGGGTGAGGCTCGAACCCGAGACCTCCCGTACGCGTGCACGCAGCTCTACCAACTGAGCTACGTGTCTAACCCGTTATATATCCGATTTTAATTACATAAATACATTAATTAGGATTTAACAGAAATTCTTTATTTTAAAAATGAATTATATCTGGCGAAACGGCGCGCTCCACAGGTCTCGAACCCGGGACCTGTGGGTTTAGCGGACACACACTCCACCGCTGGACTGTGTGTCGCACTTGATTATTAAGTCAGATATCAATATACTTAACATATACCGAAAATACTCCGGTTCAGTTTTGCGAAAAAACAGGATTTTTATCAAGGCGGCGTGTGAGGGACAATACTCGAACTCGTGACCTTAGCTTTAAAAGTGCACACAGTCCACCGCTGGACTGTGTGTCTAACCCGGTAATTATCTGGATTTTAATTATACTTAACCATTACCGTAACGTCGTCTTCTTCACTGGTTTTCACCGGAAGTGACGACTGACGGATTCGAAAAGTTGATTCATGTTCCTTTAGCGTTTAATGATCAATTACAAATGAGATAAAAGTAAAAAGGGTATGAATTAAGCGTGAGATGTACCGACTGGTTTTACTCTGTTTTCCGGCAGAACTCCGGCGACAGAAACCTTTTTCCGGCGACAAGTATCTTGCAGCAGAGAGTCTTCCGAAAGGTTACAAAGGTTGTGGGTGACTTCGGTGAAGGTTTAGGGGGTTCAGTAATCTCAGAGATTACTGATACGGTTTTCCGGCGAAGTATCAAGTATTTCCGGCGAGTGATTTTTCGCCGAGAAAGGGTGCGATTTGAGTGTGAAAGACTTCTGGCGAGTTGTGGGTGTATTTATAGGGTAGCATTGAGATGAATGGGGTCTGAATTCGGTCTTAATTCGAAGTCAACCGTTCTCCGGCGATTTGGCTGATGACGCGGTTTCAGACGTTGGCTATAGCTGTCGCTAGAGTTAATTGATTGATTAAATTGAGCGAAAGCGTGTTTTATGGGCGAAGTCGTCGGGATTTCCGACGACAGCTGTTTGGGCGCAAGTTGACTGAATTTGAATTCCGCACATCATTATTTGATTTAATAATTCCATTAACTTAACAGAAAATCAAAGTGGCGGAGTGGTCTATGATGTGTGAGTTAAGCGTTTGGCTGAACCGGCAGGGACCCGAGTTCGAAACCCGGCATGAGTAAATCATTTTTATTTTGTTATTTTTGACAGATTTTCAAAAACTAAAT
Organism: Scalesia atractyloides; assembly: GCA_947069175.1. NCBI lineage: Eukaryota > Viridiplantae > Streptophyta > Magnoliopsida > Asterales > Asteraceae > Scalesia > Scalesia atractyloides. Next base: position 68,805,321 of record CAMTDV010000006.1, on the reverse strand, counting down.
ACATATCCCCGCATAATAATTGATTACGGATCGTTTAAAATTATTTTGGGCATTTAATTCGCAACGAAAAATTTGACTGACTGTTCGGTTGATAAACGGAGCGGGTTTGGTAAATCCGTTTTTGACGGATGTTACAGTATCCCCTGCTTTTTTAAAAATTTCGTCCCGAAATTTAAATAGGGATATAATTGACTAAATGAATGATGGTGTTATACTTAGAAGAAATAAGGGTTTAAGTTTTTTTTTTTTTTTTTTTTTTTTTTTTTTTTTTTTTTTTTTTGAGGCGGTAACGTTCCTGGTAAAGGTTAAGTATCCTAATACAGGAATCGCTTTTTGTTGCCTACTGTATAAGTATTGTTAAGCAGGAATGATTCGCTAAAATGATATCACGCATAAAAGTTTGAATATGCTTAGGGTTATATCCTAAGGCAGAAATTCTACAATCTACACAAATAAACACAACAACTAACAATTGTATCCACATTCTGATAGCATATATGTTTGAATGGTGATGGTTCCTCTCTCGTTTGTTATGATGGAGAGGTTAGTCTATATAGAAATGGATCACAATCCAATTTCTTTAACTAGTGAGATGATATAAATGTAACACAATTTCAACCAAGGCAATACTAAATCCTACATGGAACTTCTCATAACCGCCTGATAACGCCTCTGATCCTTTGGCAAGAATACTTATATATAGGAAGTACCAGCGGCGTATCCACCATATTCTTGTCAAATTTTCATTGGTTTTATCAGTGAATTATGATTAGTCCTATAACTCTACAACCAATACATCAAACATAAAAATACTGGAATGAAATATATCTGTGCGATCAAGGCTCAATCAAACGGAGCCGATCGTATTGTATGTATTGAGAATGAAATTGTATGTGTGCTCAAGGCTCAATCAAACGGAGCCGAGCTTATTGCATGTATTGAATAACTTAATCACAACAAACAACCTATGCATGGAACCTCTCATAACCGCCTGATAATGCCTCTGATCATTTGACAAGAATACTTATATATAGGAAGTACCAGCGGCGTATCCACCATATTCTTGTCAAATTCTCATTGACTTTATCCGCAAGTTATGATTAGTTCTATGCGACTCTACAACATAAACAACACAACAACATACTGATAATGAAATTGTCTGTGCGATCAAGGCTCAATCAAACGGAGCCGATCGTATTGTATGTATTGAAAATGAAAATGTCTGTGAGATCAAGGCTCAATCGAACGGAGCCGATCTTATGTTGGCAACGCCTGGTTCACGCTCATAGGTAATGGGGAACAGCTCACGCTCATAGGTAATGGGGAGCGGCGGCCTATGAAATTGTATATACTGAAAATGATAAACTTAATCTAAACAACAATCACACAACAGCCAATGCATGGAACCTCTCATAATCGCCAGATAATGCCTCTGATCCTTTGATAAGAATACTTATATATAGGAAGTACCAGCGGCGTATCCACCATATTCTTGTCAAATTCTCATTGACTTTATCCGCGTGTTATGATTAGTTCTATGCGACTTTATATCAAACACAACAACCACAAGATACTGATAATGAAAAATGTATGTGCGATCAAGGCTCAATCAAACGGAGCCGATCGTATGTATGTACTGAAAATGAAAATAAATGTGGGCACGCCAGGTTCACGCTCATAGGTAATGGGGAACAGCTCACGCTCATAGGTAATGGGGAGCGGCGGCCTATGATATTGCATGTACTGAAAGCAATATATATAATATCCAATAATTTCTCTAACAGTCTACACATGGAAAAACATAAAACTAAACGATAGGAGTTGAATCTGGATCTTCGGCGAAGAAGACTAGCTGAGTATCTTTGTTTGGGCCGTCATTATCTTCGACAGGATTGGCGTTGATATTGAAGACTCTTCCTCTTGCTGGTGGCATAGTGGTTGGGTTTTCTTGGTTTACTTGGTTAACTGGGTTTGATTGGGCTTGAGTGTTGATAACGTTAACCAATTCAGGGCATGTGTTTCTAAGGTGGGTAGGGTCGCCACAATTGAAGCAAGCTCGAGCATATGGGAACATGGGGTACTGGGGTTGATGATAAGTTTGGGCCATGTTTTGAGTAGGGGAAGAGGTTTGGTCTTGAAAGGTGCGACAAACATTGCTCAAATGACCATAGCGTCCACAAGTTGCACATAGATGACAAAGTAGGGTAAGGGGATGGTGATAAAAACAGTTGTTGCATCGAGGGTGAGGTCCAAGATATGGTTTCTTATTTGGGTAAGTTGAGTTGGGTGCCACTTGGGTGATTGGGATAGCTCGGATGGGTATAGCGTGAAAAACTGGTTGATTTCGTTGAGTAGCAGCGAAAAGTCGCCCGACTCTTCTTCTCTTAGGATTGGGTTGAGAAGGGGATTCGGGTTGAGTGGAGTCGGAGGTTTCAGTCGATTCTTTATCCTTCTTCTTCTCCTCCTTGAAGTCTTTGTTTCGGATTCGGTTCTCGGTGAGCTCTGTTGCTAGCTCCATTGCTGCTTCCAAAGTTGCAGGCTTGGTACTTATTACAGGGTCTTGAATCTTTGACGGAAGACCATGAATGTAGTGCTCGATCAAACGGTAGAGGGGAGTGAACATGTTGGGAACCATTTGATGTAATTCGAGGAACCTTTTGTTGTAGGTGATGTGGTCTCCTTCTATTTGCTTCAATGAGTAAAATTCATCTTCTAACTTCTTGATTTCGCTCCTTGGGCAAAATCGTCTGGTCATGATTTCCTTCAATTCGTTCCAAGTTAAGGACATAGCATCTTCAATACCTCGTTTGGCCTTCTCTGTATTCCACCAAGTAAGTGCTATCCCATATAATCGACCGGTAGCATATCGCACTTTGCGATCGTCAGGGCAATCGCAATTTAGAAATGTGTTCTCCATTTCTTCAAACCAATGGAGGAGAGCGGTGACGCCTTCAGTCCCTTTGTATTTCGGAGGGTCGCATGATTTGAAATGCTTGTAGGTGCATTTAGTGGTATTTGGGGGAGAGTTGAAAATGTTTTGGTTTGCTTGATTGATGGGATTATTGGTAAGTGCTTGTTGAACTTGGATTACAATATTGGGTATTACGGCAGCCATTTGCTGAGCGATTTGGGTAGTCATGCGTTCACGGGCTTTTCCTGCTCTCATTTTCCTACGAGCGAGGCTAGAAGACATCTACAAGGAATACATGTCAAGAGTATGAGTTGGATGCCTTTGGAATCGTGGGTCGAGTTTGGGATTGAACGTTCATAAATTAAATATAGAAAAATAAATCTACTACATCCATAGGATGTCTTGGGTTTTGCTTGCTGTTAGGCCCTTCATGCCGCCATACTTTACCTGTGTAATCATGTGGGCCCCCATGAATACCGGTTTTTCATATGGTTCGCATGGTTTCTGCCTGGTTGCGTTCACAAAACCCGGAGAAAATCGAGAGATATGTATACAACGTGTGATGTTCGGAATGTGTCCAGGTGTAGACACGGTGACATCTCAAAGTGAGGTTAGTTCGAACGACGTTTGGTGTGGCATGCTTTGGCCTAATAGGTCCGTCGTACTCTCATCGTTAGTCCCCAGGTAGGCAAACTGGTCCGTTATTTTGGATTTATACGAATGCCAACCTAGACAGGACGTTCCGACTACCGGTACTTGTACCCTTCCAGTTACTACATGCCCGTCGCAGAACTTACTTTGATGAGATTTGAAAATTGCATAAAATCTTTGGATATTGAGAGTATGAAAATAAATTGAATACATGAACATCGATATATGTATAATGAATATGTATATATGTATAATGAATATGTATATGAGCATGTATGTTTGACTGAAATGTAAACAAATATGAAACAAATAAATATCACAAGTTTGTATGTAACCACCTAATCAATTTAAAATTTAGGCAGACTATAGTATAGGTTTCAAGGGTCTAATAACCTATCCTATATCCCTATAGTCATGGCTCTGATACCAATCTGTCACACCCCGACCCGCAGCGGAAAAGGTGATCGGGGCATAATTGGGTTATCAACAAAGCTCATGACATTTATTATATGTTTCATATTCATTAATACAATTTAATGGAAATAAATGATACAACATGTTCTAACTATCAGTCTAAGCTTCTTGGTTCTCTTCTAAGGCATATCCTATGTTTTCCTTCCTTCAACCTGTTCACCTGTATCATGTGTAAAAAGGTTTTTTTTTGGATCAACATAATGTTGGCGAGTGAATCCTATGGAAAACATTTGAACAATTTATTTAAATTGATTATGAAATATGTGCACAACCAAACATGAGTAAAAATAGATGTAACTTAATCGGCAATCATAAGATGTTAAATGAAACACTCATGAATAATAATGGAACAATTAAAGGCACGCGATGCTCAACTCGTCTCTCACGAGGAACTGAGGGGCCTGATGAATGAATTGCATAAACATGATAATATGAATAACACAACTACAAACAATATAAACTCAATGAAAACACACATGAATAATAATGAATTTGAATTGAAGCACGCGATGTTCTACTCGTTTCCCACGAGGAACTGATGGGCTTAATGTATGAGTTTCATGTAATTTGACAAACGGAATATAAGTAAATCACAACAATAAATCAATCTAAGTTTAAGTCATGATGTAGTATGGCACAAGTTTAAATAAATAAATTAATTATTTCATAACACATGACACACCCCAAAACGTGTAATTTAAAAGGGGAAATTGTAAGATTCACTCACATTGGGTGCGTTCGGTTGATGAGGTTGAATGCACGCGAAATGGTGTTAACCACGAGTGAAATTAATCCTAGATAAATCGCATAATGGTTCGGTAAGTAAACGGGTTTTATGAATCTATTTTAGTAGGATTGTTGGGTGTATTTTTGTGAATTTGAGGCTATTTTCTAACCTTAAAAATGTTATTTATAAATATTTATAATTGATTTTTAATTAAAATAATTAAATAAAAATAATAAAAAAATATTTTATTTTTGCTACAGTAATATTGACCGTTGACTTTGACTGACTGTTTGACCGGTTCAATGGCATGTTGTTGTGCGCCGGGTGAGGCTCGAACCCGAGACCTCCCGTACGCGTGCACGCAGCTCTACCAACTGAGCTACGTGTCTAACCCGTTATATATCCGATTTTAATTACATAAATACATTAATTAGGATTTAACAGAAATTCTTTATTTTAAAAATGAATTATATCTGGCGAAACGGCGCGCTCCACAGGTCTCGAACCCGGGACCTGTGGGTTTAGCGGACACACACTCCACCGCTGGACTGTGTGTCGCACTTGATTATTAAGTCAGATATCAATATACTTAACATATACCGAAAATACTCCGGTTCAGTTTTGCGAAAAAACAGGATTTTTATCAAGGCGGCGTGTGAGGGACAATACTCGAACTCGTGACCTTAGCTTTAAAAGTGCACACAGTCCACCGCTGGACTGTGTGTCTAACCCGGTAATTATCTGGATTTTAATTATACTTAACCATTACCGTAACGTCGTCTTCTTCACTGGTTTTCACCGGAAGTGACGACTGACGGATTCGAAAAGTTGATTCATGTTCCTTTAGCGTTTAATGATCAATTACAAATGAGATAAAAGTAAAAAGGGTATGAATTAAGCGTGAGATGTACCGACTGGTTTTACTCTGTTTTCCGGCAGAACTCCGGCGACAGAAACCTTTTTCCGGCGACAAGTATCTTGCAGCAGAGAGTCTTCCGAAAGGTTACAAAGGTTGTGGGTGACTTCGGTGAAGGTTTAGGGGGTTCAGTAATCTCAGAGATTACTGATACGGTTTTCCGGCGAAGTATCAAGTATTTCCGGCGAGTGATTTTTCGCCGAGAAAGGGTGCGATTTGAGTGTGAAAGACTTCTGGCGAGTTGTGGGTGTATTTATAGGGTAGCATTGAGATGAATGGGGTCTGAATTCGGTCTTAATTCGAAGTCAACCGTTCTCCGGCGATTTGGCTGATGACGCGGTTTCAGACGTTGGCTATAGCTGTCGCTAGAGTTAATTGATTGATTAAATTGAGCGAAAGCGTGTTTTATGGGCGAAGTCGTCGGGATTTCCGACGACAGCTGTTTGGGCACAAGTTGACTGAATTTGAATTCCGCACATCATTATTTGATTTAATAATTCCATTAACTTAACAGAAAATCAAAGTGGCGGAGTGGTCTATGATGTGTGAGTTAAGCGTTTGGCTGAACCGGCAGGGACCCGAGTTCGAAACCCGGCATGAGTAAATCATTTTTATTTTGTTATTTTTGACAGATTTTCAAAAACTAAATACATATCCCCGCATAATAATTGATTACGGATCGTTTAAAATTATTTTGGGCATTTAATTCGCAACGAAAAATTTGACTGACTGTTCGGTTGATAAACGGAGCGGGTTTGGTAAATCCGTTTTTGACGGATGTTACAGAGAGGGCCCTCATCGCTGCCGGGATGAGTATTTTCTGGAAAAAGGAACGCCGGGAAAAACCGATGTATACCGAAGATGGAACTGGTATGTAACCTTTTAACATCCTGGCAATATCTTTCAATAGATATGTACTGATGCAAAAATGTTTGTTATGTAGCTGCGCCTCTCTAGTTGGTCTCTTTCAAGGAGAGAGGGGGAAAATGGCCGTCGTGCCTCTTGCTGATGGGAGGAAACTTGGTTCTCACAAATCTTGGGGAACTTTGAGTTGCCCAAGAAGGAGGATCTGGAGACGCGACCATCTTCGAAAACTGGTAACTAAGTTCTTACAAAGCCTAAGTTGATATTGCAATATTACTCTTGAACATTTTTTCTAAGTAATATTGCGATATAACTAATGGCGCAACCTTTGCTCAATATGATTGATTATGTAGGTGATTTGCTAAACTTGGGCTTAGGCCCTGATTCGAAGAAGAAAAAGAAACCAACTGTTGCTGCAGCTGCTGCGCCTCTCCCTTCCAACCCAGAGCAAAAAACCAAGCAATCAACTGCTGCGAAAGCTGAGGGCAAGAAAGGTACGCGTCTCGTATCGGACTCTTGGTGCAATTATGTGGTGGTGTCAGACTCACTGGAGGGTCTTGCGCCTGTAGATTTGAAGAAACCGAAGCCCGAACACGTTGACACCTCCTCTCTTCCTGCTGCGAACCCAGATGATCCTTTGGAAGTACCTTCTAGCCCGGAAGAGGCGTTGAAGCGCACTTCTAAGACGAGGAAATAGGCGGAGACTAAAACTCTTGTGCCAACCAAAGTTGCGCGCCCGCGCATTAGCAGGAAGGGAAATCTGGATGCCATTGCAAAGAAGTTCTCACCTGGTACGTTTAGTTTGTTGCGCATTTCTGTCATAAATGTTGCGCAGAATCTTATACTTGGTATTTGTTAATATGTTTTACAGAGAAAATGGTGAAGGCTGCGCCGGCCACCTCATCTGCTATACCATCGCCGCGCAGGCCTGAGAACGTTGAAGAGGGAGATGCGGGGCAAGAAACTCCTATTCTTGATGCCGACCCCATCGTCCTGGAATATATTGAGAAAGTGGCTCCGGAAGAAGAGCCCAAAAATTTTGATACTGAGAATCCTGCTGGCGAGCAGGTTAAAGATACGGCTGCAGATGTTGGGGAACCGTCAAAGTTGATATCCAAGGGAGCCGGACCTTCAACACAAAGCGAAGGCTTTGTGTTTGTTGAGGATTCGGAGGAGGAGTCGCCTATTCGCCCAGAGGAGACGCCTGGGGACTACTATTATCGCTCTTATTCTGAGAGGCGGGCCTCTGCGATTCATCAGCCCGTGTGGAAAGTTAAGCAGGGTGATGTTTTCACCGATTGGCACTCCTGCAGGGAGTGGTATAAGGGCATCTTCCCGCCGGCGGAGGTGAAGCGCCAGGAAGAAAAAGACCATGAGGCTACTTACGAGTCATATCTGCAAGAGTCTGCCCTTGCCTCGTCCACAATAAATAGAATTGTGTGCGAATGGCACAGTATGAACAAGGAGTGGGACGAGGTTGAGCTTGAGGAGGCGAAGGCCAAGCTTGAGAAAGAGAAGACGTTGAAAATGCTTGTTGATTTTCAGGCGGAAAAGGCCCATTTTGAGGAAGAGAAGAAGACTGAAGAATGGGCTGCGCTGTCTTGGAAGCGTAAGTGTGAGGCCTCTGCTGCGCAATATGCGGACGAGCGCAAGCGCTTTGTGGAGGCTTGTGATCGTGACAACTAAGAAAAAATTTCACTGCGCAACGAAATTGAGAAAATCAAAAAAGAGAAAGCTGATGCAATTGCGGCAGCAGAAGAGGCGCGCTCACACAGAGAAAGGAGCGAGCAGAATGAGGTATCAACCAAAATGACTCTCCTTCTTAAGAATAAAGAAATTGATAATTTAACTGCTATGCTCTTTGACCAGGCGCGACTGCAAGCTGAGGTTGATAGTTTGAAGAAAGATATCAACCTTCACCGAACATAGAAAGCCGAGTTGATCCGCCGTTTAACTGAAGGCAAACAAAAACTTAACGACACGGAGGTCGCTCGCGCTACCGCAGAAAGCTTGGCCGAATCCCTCATGAACCAGCTTACCTGGTTGTGGGAGTATGGGATTGTGGAGGTAATATTCCCTTTTCTTTATGTCTGGTTTGATTGTCGCAACATATACTAATTGTATTTGTGTACAGATCGCAAATGCCATCCTTAACTCTACGGAGTTGGATGAGAGAGTGGCATAATTAATGATGGCGGCGCGTAATGACGGGCATGCCGAGGGCTATAGAGAATGCACTTTGCACTGGCCCATGCGCTGAAGACCGAATGGGATACCAGCCGTGCTGCCATGCATGGGCTAAATACTGCCGCCATTTATTCTGCTGCCAAAGAAAAATATAATAAATTGCAAATTCAAATTATGGACCTTTTAGACGCCGCGCTGCAGTAAAACGACTTTGTTGATAAGCTAAAGGAGATCTTTTCTTCATCAGAGAAGCAGGTGGGAACCAAATCCATAGAATAGGAAATTTGTAATTTTTTACTTTATGATAACTTGTAACGTTGCGCTGCTGTGCAAGTATTGTGGATGTGAATATAATATATTTCAGCTTTACAATGTTTGCATGGGACCAATTACTTGTGTAGGATAGACAAATGAACAATTTCTTTTCTCATGTGTGAGCGTAAGTATTAAGTTAGCTTGTGGCTCATGAGTTTATGTTTTTGTTTATCCAAAGGAATTGCATGCATTTGTAAATGAACATATATAAGACTGTAAGTAGTGGCAGAGTATTTTATTCATACTCATAAAGCGCAAAGCTATGGCTGCCACTAAGATTGCATAACAAAATAAAGTAAGCAGTCTCGTTACGCAACGCTCAGAAGTTGCTTAGAGGACTGAGATTACATATTACATCGGCGTAATTGTTGGACGTTCTAGGTTCGAGGAACGCTGGATCCGTCCATACGCTTCAGAGTGTACGCGCCTTTTCCCAATACTTCATTTCACGTACGGACCTTCCCATCGCGGGGCTAACTTCCCCGGTTTTTCGGCATTCGACGCTTCATTATCGCGAAGAACAAAGTCACCAGGAAAAAAGGAACATATGCGCACCCTTTTGTTGTAATACTTTTCAAGCTGGGACTTGTATTTAGCTTCGCGAATCGCTGCGTTTTCTCGTCGTTCTTCCAATAAGTCTAGGTCGATGCGCCTTTGTTCTTCATTATCTTGTTTTTCGAAAGCTAGCATTCTTGGAGATGGTAACCCAATTTCGGCAGGAATCACAGCTTCCGTGCCGTACACAAGGCTAAAAGGAGTTTCTCCAGTACTAGTCTTGGGCATAGTTCGGTGTGCCCACAAGATGCTAGGCAATTCATCAACCCACCCCCGCCGTGCTGTGCCAAGGCGGGCCTTGATACCGTCGACCAACTGTTTGTTTATGCTTTCAACTTGGCCGTTTGCTTGTGGGTGCGCAACAGAAGTAAAAACATGCTGGATTCCCATGTTGGTCATCCATGTTTGCAACTCTTCAGCCGTTAAATTTGGACTGTTGTCTGTAATAATGCGCATGGGCAAACCAAAACGGAAAATAATATATTCCCAGATGAATTTGCGAATTACCATCGCTGTAGTGGAAGCTAAAGGTTTGGCTTCAACTCATTTGGTGAAGTAATCGATTACAACAATGATAAACTTTACTGCCCCGGGCGCATCCGGAAATGGTCCCACTAAGTCGATGGCCCATTGTTGAAATGGCCAAGCTGTTGTGACGGGTACCAAAGGATTCTTTGGGCGCAACATTTTAGGGGCATGCCTTTGGCAGGACATGCATTTGCGCAAGATCTCTACCGCGTCAACGTACATTCCGGGCCAATAATACCTTGCGCTTTTCACTTTGGCTACGACCATGCGCGGCCCAGAATGTATGCTACATAGCCCCTCATGGACCTCCCTGATTAGATATTGCGTGTTATGTTTGTCAACACAGCGGAGCGAAGGACCCATGTAAGAGCGTCGGTACAGAATACCGATCATTTTATAATTGAGGGCTTTGCATCGTAACTTACGTTCTTGCGCTTTATCTTCTGGTAAAGAACCATGTAACAAATACATCATTATTGGAGACATCCATGATGGATCTCCTACTTCAACCATTATCACTTGTCTGAGAGGACTGATGGATTACTTAAAACCTCGATGCGAACCTCTTTTGCCAAATGCTTGAAACTAGTTGCAGCGAGTTTGCTTAGAGCGTCAGCATGTTTGTTTTCGCTTCGCTTGACGTGTGTGATTTTAAATTGTTGGAACTGTGCTATAAGAGCCTTGGCTTGCGCCAAGTATAGAGCCATGATATCTCCCTTTGTATCGTACATTCCAACTACTTGCTCAGCAACTAGTAATGAATCAACATGGGCTTCTAAATTTGTTGCACCCATTTTGATAGCGAGGCGTAAGCCTGCTAGGAAAACTTCATATTCGGCCTCGTTGTTGGTGCTTTTAAAATCCAACCGAATTGCATATGTGAATTCTGCTCCCTCTGGACTCATCAATCTAAGACCTGCTCCAGCCCTATCACTGTTTGATGCGCCATCTGTAAACAATGTCCAGGCTCTATTGTCGATGTCTGGGACTGGGTTTTGGATTGCTTGGCATTCTTCAAGTTTATCGGTGGGAATTTCAGCGATGAAATCTGCCAAAACTTGGCCTTTGATAGCTGGTCTAGGTTTATAACAGATGTTATAACCTCCCAATTCTATTGTCCATTTCACAAGTCGTCCAGAAACATTTGGTTTGGCCAGGACTTGGCCAATATGAAAATTTGTTAAAACTGTAATAACATGTCCAGAAAAGTATCTTCGTAGCTTGCGCGAAGCATGGACCAATGCTAAAACTAATTTCTCCATGATTGAATACCTTGACTCTAGATCGTTCAACATCTTGCTGATATAATAAATTGGAGACTGGACCCCTGCGCGTTCTACCAACAAGATGACACCTACTGCTACCTTAGATGCAGCAAGATATAAGACCATGGGTTCTTTTTCACAAGAAGCAGTAAGTGTGGGAAGTTGAACTAAACAATCTTTCATCTGCTGGAAAGCTTGATCAGCTTCAGGAGTCCATGCGAACTCTTTTCTTTTTGTACAATTGCACACGGTTGGAATAAATGGATACGACTTTGCAGGATGATTGGCGAGGAAGCGGTTTAGCGCAGCTAACCTTCCAGCCAAACGTTGCATCTCTTTGATGGTAATAGGAGAAGACATTTTTTGTATTGCCTCGACCTTTTCGGGATTAACTGTGAAACCGTCTTTGATGACGATGAAACCCAAAAATTTGCCCTCCTTCATGCCGAAGGAGCATTTGCTGGGATTTAACTTTAGATTTACCTCGCGCAGAGAATCAAAAGTTGTTGGATGTTGTCTAGCATAGTGTCTTCTGAATTACTCATAATGACCAAATCATCAATGTAGACTTCCACAGTTTTCCTGATGTCATCTCCAAACACTCTATCCATCAATCTTTGATAAGTAGCTCCCGCATTGCGGAGATCAAAAGGCATCTTGGTATAACAAAAAATGCCCTTCTCCGTGCGAAAAGCGGTTTTATCTTCATCCTCTTTTTTCATCAAGACTTGATGATAACCTTTATAACAATCTAGAAAACATTTCCAGCGAAAGGAAGCTAATGAGTCAACCTTTTTGTCAATCTTAGGCAGAGAATAACAATCTTTCAGATTAGATCTTTAAAATCTGCGCACATCCGCCATCCGCCATTATGCTTCTTTACCATGACTGGGTTTGCCACCCAGGTCTGGTATTTGACTTCACGCAGAATACCAGCATTTAATAACTCGGTGGCTTGTTCGTTCATTTCCTATGTCTTCTCTGACCCGAGGCTGCGCTTTTGTGCACAACTGGTTCTGCTGATGGAAATACATTCAGGCAATGTTCCGCAGCGTCTCGCGGGACACCAACCACGTCAGCAGGTGTCCAGGCGAAAAATGTCTTTGTTGCGAAACAACAGTAGTTTAAGCTTTGCGCGAATTTCAATACTGACTGCTGGCCCTAATAAGATTGTCTGCTCAGGGTACTTATTGTTGAGTACCCACTTTTCTGGTTCGTTGCTTGGCAATGTCTTGCCAGCCGTCATAACTGGTTCCTCAATTGACATGATTTCTTTCCGTGCATAAAGTATAGCTACACCATTTGGTGTCGGAAAACCACAAGCAGCATGTGGAGCGGAGGTAATCATACTAAAATCACGTTGCGCGCGGCGTCCCAATAGTACATCATGCCGGGAATTTGCCAGCATCACCATGAAGTTGACGTTACTCGTTCGAGAACACCTCCCATCAGATAAAGTAACAGGAAAAAGGATTTGTCCTAGAGGAAAGACAGCCTCATTGCATAACCCAGTTAATGGAAAATCAACTGGTTCTAAGCGTGCCTTATCCTCAGGATCTAGTTGCTTGCTCATACATGATATCCATGGAACTACCTGGATCTATAAACATATAGTCTATTTGGTAGTGCCCAAAGATACTAGTGATAACTACTGCCCGGTCTTCTTGAGGACCTCCTGGAACGATAGGAAAAATGACTTGCTGTTCGCGCCAAGTGTTGTTTTGAAAATGTTGAAGGCTACGCTTGCGCGATGATCCACCTTGAATCATGGAAACGTGCTATTTCATTTTCTTGTTACTAGGCCCTTCGTTCTCGCGCGTAATCTGTTTAATCTCTTTGTGTACATTCTGGACTAGAGGTGTAAGCTTCCCACTCTTTAATGCTTTCTCAATCTCCATGCGCAGACTGATGCAGTTATCTGTTGTGTGGCCTGCGTCTCTATGATAGTCACAGAACAAATTTAGGTCTTGCCCTTTTTTGTTTTTCATTGGTTGCGGCTGTTTAAACTGATAATTCTCAGTGCTGAGAACCTCAGCCGGTGATTTCGTTAAGGGAGTCCACTGACGTTCCCTATTATCTTGTTTAATCGCTTTTTGAGTTGTTATCTTATTGATTGTTGCTCGCGCATCAATTGGTGAATAAGGAGAATACGAATTCTGACTTGATTCTTTCCAATTTCTCTTATACTTGCGACTACCTCTACTCAGGTCTTGCGGACGATCTGAGGTAGAGGTGGCCTGTTAGAACTTAAGTTGCGCTCCGTCTGGGGGTAGACTTTGGCTGCCGCCAGGAGTTTATCCCAGTTATTTGGAAGGCCAGTTGTACCGGACAACACTTTAATCATTTCGTCGCACCTTACCACATACTTGAACTGCTTGCGTATAATGTCTTCATGAACATCTCCAATCTCCAACACCTCTTTATTGTAACGTGTTATAAAATCTTCGAGGCTTTCATCGTCCCTCCGCCAGATGTTTGTTACATCTGAGGAGTCGCTCACGTGTCGCCGTTGCTGACTAAAGTGTGTAAGAAAATTTTCTTTTAAGTCATTCCAAGTGGAAAGTTTACCTGCCGGCAAATTATCAAACCAAAGGCGCGCAGCGCCAGTAAGGGTTTGTACAAATAAGTGACACCACATTGGCAATGTCCAGCACCCAAGTAACCATGCACCGGTAAAGAGGCGCATGTGATCATCAGGATCGGTCAAACCATTAAACTTTCCAACGTTGGATGGTAATTTCGCTCGCTCCAACGGAGCCAGTGCTATCTCTCTGGTAAACTTTGATTGCTCAACTGCATCGGTTGGCGATACACCAAATTGTAATCATGCTCAGCTTCTGGATTGTATACTACACGTACTTTTGGCCCGTAACTGGCATGATCTGCAGATATGCGATTGAAAATACTTGCACTATCCCCTTCGTCATAGGTTCTATCGAGCTCATTGTGTTGGGTGTCCGTTTCTGCGAAGACCGCGGGCCCAAACGAGAGTGGACAGATATGCGACGTTGAACGTTGTCTTCTTGCCTTCTATTACCAGAATGAACAGGATCATTCCTGGTTTTAGAATACATTTCTGTTCCATCTTCAGGCATACGCGAAGGGGAACGAACATGACTTTGAGTATTATAACTCAAAACTCGAGATGCCGGCGAAGCACAGACCTGAGGAGCGTTAATCGGAACTTGAAAGGCTGGAGTTCCGGTTTGGGCACATAACTGAGCATACATAGCGTTTAGAGTCGCTTGAGATTTGATTAACCACGATAATGGAGTCCATCCAGGTGGTAAAATCGACGTAACATCGACCTGAGGAGCCGCCGGCATTACAGGAATACTCGCATGATTAGGATCATACTGAGCATTAGCTTCGCCGGAAGAATCCTCAACTATTTGTCCGTCGACCTGAGTTCCGACAACAACACGTCGAATCCCAGATCGAGGACCTTGAAAAGATGATCCGTCAGCCATGATGCTGCAGATCTAAATGAAAGAAAACGAAAGGTGAGAAAGAATCGAAATCGTTTGGCGCCAATGAAGAAACCCTAGATCAACTAGACCGGAATCTAAGTAGATCTATGGAATGGGCTCTGAATAAAAGGGTTAACCCTCTGTTTGGTTTCACGATGGATGGTGAATAATACAGTACTTCTGCTGATCCTGCAAAACAGAACACCATTAGCTCGCCACGGGGAGAAGGGGGTTCTCTCCGTGACCACCCCCTGGCGTGAGAATAAGTACAGGTAGTCGGAAATAAGTATTGTAAGAGAGAGAGTAGTTGAGAGAGAATACCTTTCCTTGAACTCCAAGTTACTTATTTATAGCCAGTGTTTGGCGCCAAAAAGAGAGATTGTTAACTTTAACGGAATCTTTTGCTATTCCGTTAACGTCTGTTGGCAATCCATTAGTGCACACAGATCGTGAGCTCATCAGCGGTTAGGGAGGTGCCACGTGTCAACATGAGATCACTACATCTTATAAATGTGAGCATGCCATCATCGTGATCTTCCTCAGCCGTCCAGATGCTGCCATGTGGCAATTGGTTATAACCGAAAGGATGCTTGCATGATTGGGTGTCAATGGCTTCTAGAAGGTTTCACATCTGTTACCCATCTATTATTCGCCACGTGTACATTCTGTTACAACAGAAAAGATTCCCTTTGCTTCTGCACCAAGTCAACGATTTTGCTAAGGGAAAGTTTCCCAGGATTTAATGTTTCCTTGCGCGAGAAGCGCAAGTTAGTTAACTGATCTTCCTTCTTCTCCCTGCTGCTTAGCGCAACGTTTTGGATGCTTGCCTTGATATAAATATTTGCAAGGTTTGTGCATGAAGCGTTATCCAACGAGAATGTTCAAGGTTAACTTTGAACCTTGCGCGAGCCCGCGCGAAGTAGTTAAATGAAGCATTATCAAACGAGAATGTTCAAGGTTAACTTTGAACCTTGCGCGATCCTGCGCAAGGTAGTGAAATGAAGCATTATCAAACGAGAGTGTTCAAGGTTAACTTTTAACCTTGCGCGAGCCCGCGCAAGGTAGTTAAATGAAGCATTTATCCAAAGAGAGTATTCAAGGTTAACTTTGAACCTTGCACGAGCCCGCGCAAGGTAGTTAAATGACGCTTTCCTCTCTTGGATATTTGGCGAAGAGTTCTAATAAATCTTATTTTGGCAAAGAAGCCTGCGCGTAGTTTTCTTAGAAGTTATTAATGGGTATGGTTTCCTTGATTGGCGCAAGGTTTTTGGGACCATACCCCTTAAGATGTCAATGGAAACTGAAGATTCTGAAATTGAGTGCCACAAAGATATCTTGAAATACGAAGAACAACCCCATATGAACAGAAGTATGGGCAGTAACGAACCGACTAACCACGTGAACAATATAAGCAATATCCAGGAAAGTAACTGTAATATAAGCCAAGCTCCCTACAAGGGTATGATATATGTTTGGATCAAATAATGGAACATCATCAGTGGAAGAATGTCACACATTGATTTCAAGAGGAGTGACTACAGTTCTGTTATAAAAAAGTCTTGCCAGCTGTAACAGATCATATATATATTGTTTGAGGAATGATGTATCCTTTCTTAGACTGATTGGCCTCGATGCCCAAAAAAACAGTAGCAGGCCAAACCCCTCATAGCAAAACGGTGAGCCAAATCACACTTTAAAGGCTTAATGCCATAATAACCATTACCTGTAGTAATTGTATCATCCACATCATCATCATCATCATCATCATCATCATCATACTCAGTAAATCCCACCAATAGCAAAGCTAAGGTAGGGTCTGAAGAGGGTAAGATGTAGACATCCTTACTTCTACCCCGTAGGAATAAAGATGCTGCTTCTAGTGAGACCCCAGACTCGATTGTAGTTTTGCGTCAAGCCTTGGACATAAGGCACGTAACACTCAACAATTAGGACAAATGTCAATTAGTGCATGTAACCCCTTGTCGTTTGGCTATCAACGCCACCACATGATGCATGATTAACTGTCCCCCCACTTTTAAAGTTATTTTCATGAAATTAGTAAAATAACGTTAAAATTAGTGCACTTTCACTTTTGGCCCCTGAGGGCCCACACATATATACAGTATATGCGCATACCGTAAGCGGGGCGTTAATTGTATCATCCACATACAAAGAAAAAAGAATGCGTCCTGCAATGGTACATCGAACAGACAATGTTGAATCAGATTTCTAGGAATAAAACTAAGAGAAGCCATCGTTGTAGAGAATTTTGAAAACAAAGCATGAGGGGTCAGCTTAAGGCCATATAATGCTTTTCTAAGCCAACAGACTTCATCGGGCTGATGATCAATTACCAGGGAGGATTCATGTAAACCTCCTCATGCAGAACACCATTCAGAATGGCATTATTGACATCCATTTAATACATCTTCTGCTAATGAACCAATGCAACATTTATGAGAGTATTCAGAATGGCATTCTTGACATCCACCTTGTATCGCTCAACAAACTAGTTCGAAATTGT
The DNA here is from genome assembly GCA_947069175.1 of Scalesia atractyloides. Taxonomy (NCBI): domain Eukaryota; kingdom Viridiplantae; phylum Streptophyta; class Magnoliopsida; order Asterales; family Asteraceae; genus Scalesia; species Scalesia atractyloides. The sequence goes on along the minus strand of CAMTDV010000006.1, from coordinate 68,787,934 downwards.
TTTTAATCTTATGTACCTAACGATAACCAATTGTATGTTTACCATTTGGTAATGAAACAAAATCCCATGTACGTGTCTAATGAAGAGCCGTAAGCTCTTCAACCGTAGCATTCTGCCAGAGAGGGTTAGAGACAACCTCTCTATGCGAATCAGGTTCATACAGATGATGTACATTTGTGATAAAGGAATCAAACAAAGTCAAGTAAGCAAAGTAAGGAAAATATGGTAGTTTGTTAGATTTACATTCACGAGTGGACCTTTTATGTGGCGGAGGAGCTCCAGTCTCAACAGACGAAGGATTTCCAATCTCAACAGATGAAATAGTCATCTCATGCATAGATGGAGTTGAAATTGTGCCTAATGATATGGCGGTGTCTTAAATTGACACATCAGGTGCAGTAGATGTATCTAGAACATCAGACAATGCTGATTCATCAACGTCAACAATAAGAAGGATCAATATTCCCAAGATTCAACTTTGTTACATTATGCGATTAGCTGGAATTGAAAAAGAAAGGAATATGCTCAAGGAAGGTAACATGCCTTCATACATATAGCTTCTTGGGTGATCAAAGAAACGCTAACCTTTATGTCCAGTGCCAAAACCTTTTAGACCACTGGCATAACCCAGATATACACATAAGACTGGCTTATTTGACAATTTGTGTCGTTCAACATGAGGACGGAGAATAAAGCAAGTACATCCAAAACCTTCAATTCATCGTATTATGGGAGTTCTCCATATAGTTTTTTTTCTTCAAATGAAGATATCCCATATTTATGAGAAGTGGGGATCTGATTAATCACATTTTGGGCAGTGCCAGTTAGTAGTCCTTCTCCCCAAAGAACATTTGGAACATCAACAAATAGAAGAAACGAGCAAGCAGTCTCCATGAGATGACTGTGTTTCCTTTCAGAAACATTGTTTTGCTGAGGGGTGTTAGTACAAGATGACTGGTGTATTGTACTATCAGACACACGACATAAAAAACTGAGTAAAATCACTAGAAGTATATTCACCCTCCAAGTCACACCTGAAACAGTTTATCACAACCGAATGTTACGTTTTAACATAGGCTCTAAAGGATTTGTATTAGCTGAAAAACTCAGATCTATGTTTCATAAGGGCACCCATGTATAATGGGTATAATCATCTATTAAAGATACATAATAGATCGAGCCACCCTTAGTTAATATTGGTGACGAACCTCACACATCAGAATGCACCATATCAAATGGTAAAGTAGAATTTATTGTAAGTTTGCAACCACAACAATCATAAATATCATAAATGTTCAATTGACCAAAGCACCAAGGAAAACAAGGCTAGGATTTATTGCATTAGAAAAATCATAAAGAACAATGAAAGAGAAATATAAATTATATAGCCAGGCTTACTAGCTAACGGACAAAAGCCCAAAATTAATCTAAACTTCTTTGTTATGATCACCTTAAAGGGTGAACAATACTGGAGCAGTGAACAAACCCTTCTAAAGGTAAGATTTAAGGTTGAACCACCCATTCCCATGTCAGAGTTTGATCACGAGAACAATCTCATGACAAGGCTAATGTTATTATATCTTGCCTGACATCAGACATGGGTGAAGCTTTTAAGGGGCGGGAGGGGGCGGCCGATCCCCCGAACTTTTCACTCAGTAGCGGAGAGTACATAATTTTCGTGTAGAAATTTTTGGGTATATACGTTTTCGACCCCCGGTTTTATAGAAAATTTTAGGTCCAGTAACTTTAACTCCCCCCTCCGGTCGGAAATCTCAAACTTCGCCACTGACACCGGGCATCCGAACTTACAAGCAAAAGTAAAGTTGTACATGAGTCACTACTACAAGTATATTATTACAACTTTTTGCAAAGGTGACCACAAACCAAGTTACTTTTTAGAACCGTGGATTGAATTTATACTTTAGTTTATAAAAACCAGAAAAACTGTTTCAGATATTAACTTTAAACTCAAAACACCACCTTTGTTAAGTTTAAAACATTTGTCAAAGCTAACGGGATGCGTTCAATACAGGATCAGCTTTCAATTGTGAATCATGAAAGCTGTATAAAACATTTCTATATAGTGCATATAAGATATAGCAAGAGAAAAAGTACAAATACAAAACCTGTTTTATATCACTTTCTAAGTTTTTAAGGCCCTACAACTCTTCAAGTGAATCCATATCATGATCATTGCAACTCATTATGGCTATATAATACTAGATCATTACAATACTCATAAATTAGACATAGCATTAGATGCAATAATATAAAAAGGACTCCTCTAGGTTACAAAGGGCAAAGTACAATACATCAACATAAATTTGTAATAGATATTATACATGCAATTGGGCAACTACCACATAATTAGTTAAACAAATAATTAAACTACGTGGTATTACATTATCTTAGGTTGAGAAAGAACAAAGCTAGAGACAAAAGTATACGTACTTAAAGCAATGTTTTTGTCTTTAATAAGACCAACTTTGGTTATTAAGATTCTAGCATCACATATCTAAAACTAGACATTCATGTAGGTAATGTTCCTACCTTTTATGTAACTGAATACATTGGTTATTTCATTAGTATTTAAATTAATTATATGAAGTGATATAACGAAAGATATTAAAAAATTAAATGCTTGAATTTCAAAGGAATAAATGATATAGCATAGGGAAGGATCATGTATGATAATTCTTTAGCGTCTTAGTTTTGGGCCTTTGATCAACAATATAATGAATATAATGATTGTGATTATGTAGTCTTAAGTAAAATTCAAATGATACAAGGGGAAACAAATGGATAAATGGCAAAATAGGAAGATCAATTGGTGACTTATAAACTCACTTCGGTCAGGATTTTCAAATGACTATAACTTTTTCATACGATAATATTCTAAAAAAAATTACATCATATTAACGAGCATTTTATTCTCTTTTGTTTGAGTAGGCTATTGCTATAGTTTTCTTAATTTTTATTTTTTTAAAAGCTATAACGTTACGGGTTATGTACCAATAA